>OX183138.1:16869182-18223710 GCA_945261195.1 Cryptosula pallasiana | reverse complement strand
AAGTACTTTAACTTCATTTATTCACTTGAGACTACATATCATCAGCATTCGAGATCGAGTTTACATATAAGAATAATTGAATTTGTATACATCTAGAGAGGGAGAGAGGAGAGAGGTTAAAGGAGAGAGAGAGAGAAATAGAGAGAAAGAGAGGAGATATCTTGAGAGAAAGGAGAGAGAGGATACCATTAGTCCTCTAGATGATTAAAATTTACAGTAAATTTTGTGTAATGTAAAGTACTTTAACTTCATTTATCCGCTTGAGCCTGCATATTATCAGCATTCGAGATCGAGTTTACGTATAAAAATAACTGTGTTTGTATATATCTAGAGAGAGTGTTTAGAGGAGAGAGAGAGGAAACTTGAGCATAAATATTCCTGGTAAATTATTTATTTACAATATTATTTGTAATTATTAGTGAAAGAAATTATGAAATACTGGCGAGTAATTAAGTAATTCAGTAAGGAAATTGGTTGGAAACGTAGTAATATTATTTAAATACAGCATTGCTTTGCAACAATGATTAATAAAAACAATTATGGACGTTGGTGAGTAATTAAGTAATCTAGTAAGGAAAACTGATTGAAAATCACGGTAATATTTGGTAAAAGATACTTGCAACATGTTTTATCAGCAAAAAAATCAAACAATTTTCAAATGTTTACGAGTAACTAAGTGATTTAGTAGGAAAAACCAACTGAAACACGCAATATCCGTTTTTGAAATATTTATGATAAACATAATTGGGATATTGCTGTTATCAAAGAAATCAAGCGGGTATCAAAATGTTTACGAGTAACTAAGTAAGTGTTTTAGTCGGCGAAAATCAATTGAGATCACGTGACATCTGTTACAAAATATTAGTAATATTATTTAAATACAGTATTACTTTGCAACAACGATTAATAAAAGCAATAATGGATGTTGATGAGTAATTAAGTAATCTAGTAAGGAAAACTGATTGAAATCACGGTAATATTTGTTAAAAGATACAACATGTTTTATCAACGAAAAAATCAAACAATTTTCAAATGTTTACGAGTAACTAAGCGATTTAGTAGGAACAATCAACTGAAACACGCAATATCCGTTTTTGAAATATTTACGATAAGCATAATTGGGATATTGCTGTTATCAAAGAAATCAAGCGAGTATCAAATGTTTACGAGTAACTAAGTGATCAGTTAGCAAAAATCGATCGAGATCACGTGTCATCCGTTACAAAATATTTTACGTCAAGTTAGCAACGAGAAAATAAAATATTTCTTACAATATCCGTTATAGCGAGTTACGATAATTTTGTACTCACCCTAAAGGTTTTCAGTCCATTTTCGGTAAGATCAAAATTTATGCGAGACGTTTTAGGTATTATTTCAGTCGAATGTTACCAGTTCATTTTCACAAGTTTTAAAAAGTAATTAATTATAATACAACGCAAGTGTCACTTCACTAATAAACTCATTCCAGAAAAGCCGTTAATCATCATCTCTCGCCTAATCTTATATGTTTTGATCTTTTTAATGTTATGTGTTATAAAGCCGCTCGAGAAAAGTCATTAATTTAACCTAAAAAGGAAGAGAACTTGATTGCATTTATCTCCTGTTTTTTATTGTTTGATTACATATTAGTTAATGCAGCTACAGCCTTCCACCAAAACGGATTTGTGGTGTATCTCTAATTCTAGTTATCTCCGATATCGTCTAAAAAACATGAACAAAGCATGACTTTATCCACTTTTTTGTTAGTTAGACTGTTACTTTTCTTAAAATAACTCATTGTTTTTTGTGTGAAATACAAACAATGTATCAACATACATGGTGTATTTTCTATTTTTAGGAAGCTGTTTTGTCTAATAAAACAAGAATTATATGTTACATATACATATTTAAATGCTATCAGATAACTTTAAAGTGTTTATTACATTCCTAACTCATACTTGACGTTGTAAACTATAATTTAAGCTCTCACATTTTAATTTACTGTCTGATGATATAAAGACGGAACTACACTACATCATCAATGTTTTGCTGTTGATGTGTCTATATGCAATGAACTGCAATTGAACTAGTTAATCACACATCATATTTTTGCTATAAAAATATGTTTGGAGGAAGCGAGTTGTCATTCAAAATGAAATGTAAGTTTGGTTCTAGCTAGATGTATCTTAAAAGAGTATCAATCTAGGGATTGTAAAATTTGTTTATCCAATGCTTTACATTCAAAGAATTTTAGTTAGGTGGAAAGAAAGTTTACAAGGGTGTATGTATGGCTTAAGCTTATTAATCTATCTAATCTCTATCTTCCTATTTTTTAACCAACTTTCTAATTGACTTCCACTTTTTTAAAAAACAATATCAGTTATCATAGTAATGATCAGAAAATCAGTCTACGAATTAATCTTGATAAATGACTTCAATGTTTTGGTTTTGTATGAAAATCAGTCTACGAATTAATCTTGATAAATGACTTCAATGTTTTGTATATAAGAGAAAGTACTTTTTCTAAGCAGTATCAGTTTTCATTTGCACTAAGTACAATATTTCAAGTATAGTATTAGAACACAAAACTACAAAAAATGGCTAGCAATATCCCTACAAGAAATGAGTAAGTTATATTATACTATCTTTTACAATTTTGTTGCAGTTACATTTATAAACTTATACAAATGTATATATATATATATATTACTTGTAGGTCTACAACCTCAGATGATGAGCTAGAGCTGAATATTGATGAAATAGATTTCAGTGCTATGTAAGTATATTATTGAAACTTTATTATTCAACTGTATTATATAGAGTTTTTAAATAATTACAATCTTGATTTATTGTTTTATTAAGTTCTACCGATGATGAAACACTGAGGTGGCTGGAGGAGTGTTTTAAAGATGATGAAGAGAAGACGGAAAAGAGCAAAGCTAGCGCGCATATTGCTATGAGTAAGTTTTTCTGTTTTATGAAAAATGTAAATTTGTCTGTAGGTACAATAATAATGACTTTACATTTACTATGTTATTTTTTGTAGAAAAAACATCTTCACGATTCATAGGAAGTAAACAATGTGTTGGGAAGAACGAAAACTTCCTGTACTATAAACGCAACACATTTGAATGTAAGTATGACGAAAATATTACTTACTACATACTCATTCAATTTATAAAAAAAATTTCGAATTTTTTCAAAGAAATAGCATAACTACATTCGTATTTTCTATTTTAGTTCAAGCAGAGAATCCTCAATTAAGGCAATATAAGGAAGTAAGTCTTCTAGACGGAAATATAAAAGAAGATAGAGAGTGTTTTAAGTGTAAGTGATATGCATTATCTTTATATACATATACCATGCTTAAGAAAGTTATCTATATATGATGAGAATTTGTTTATTTTGTTTGTAGATATTGATAACAAAAGCCCTAGGTATTTCCTTTCAGTGCTCACATTGTTGTTGATAGCATATGGTACAAAGACGTTGAGTGAAGCACTGAAAGGAAACAAAAACAACGTCTCGTGTATATTTTGTGGTAAGAAGTTTAAATTAGGGGGATTGCATGAGCCTGGCCAAGTTCTTTCAAGACATTTTTGTGCTCACTTGTTTATTTTTTATTGTTTATGTGAAAAATCGCATACAACTTTGAGAGATCTTCAGCAACATAGTTGTATTTTAAAAACTAAAATGTTTTTTATTGTTGATATTGCTAGTTACAATAATTTTGTTTTATTTATTAATAGAAAATATTCTGAATTACTTATGGATATTACTTTTCCGAAAAATTTTGCGTTAGTGTATCTCTATCCAATAGAAGGTTATTTTTCTGAAAACATTGTTTTAGATTTTGAATTAGGGAGTAAATGGTTGGCGATAGCTAAAAAACCTGCTGCTGAAGATCGAAAACTTTTGATTGAAAACCAGTGTAAAAAAATGAGAGCACTTATATCTTCAGATTCTGATCTTTCAGAAACTGAAGAAAGTAATAATGACTTAATTTCTGTCGCTAGTTCACAGTGCAGTCCAAAAACCAGTGTTTTAGAATCTAATACTATAACAGTTAAACCTCAAACTCAAGTAGATTTAAAAGAAAGCCAAAAGATTGATGATAAGAAAATTGATTTAACTTCACTTAAATTAATTTTGAATATAAAAGATGGACTGAAAAAAAAGGGTTTTAATGATTGTGTTAAATTGAAATTAGCGTCTATTAGACAAAAAATGCAGAAAAACTCAGACTTTTCTCAAGAAGAAGTTCTTGTACTAACTGCACTCTTAGGTGAGTTTTAAAATTTTTATTTCAATATATTTTTTAATATTATCATGGCTCTGTAATAGGTCTTATGCAACTACCCTATTTTATAATTTCTTACCACAAAATATATAGTGAATAGGATGTTTTTTTATAAATACTCTCTATATATATATTATATATACAGACAATAGTCTGTGTTTTTATGAATACATTTCATGTAAAAAATGTTCTGCCATTAGTTTACCTAATGCATTATTTTTATTTTTATTTGTGGTTGAGAACTTCATATGCTTCATTCTTACTGTATTACGCTTCATTCTTACTGTATTACTTTACATAATATTACAAAATAAATATTGCATTAACTGCCTTCATACCACACCCAAGTTATGAAGCAGTAAGGTTCACATCTGTATTACTGAATCTATAACATTGTTATGAAAAAGACTATAATTACTTAATTATTGTGTCATATCATGACAAACTATCAACATCCAATTCACAAAACTGTAAATCCTTAAGTATAATGCTTGCAGTTGTAAAAAGTCTTCTACTGTCTTGGTTTCTCAAACAAATTATAAAACACTTTCACAATTTTTTTGTGTAAAAGCGGAGTTGTCTTATCATTTTGACAAAATGTGCCGACAACTTTGACATGTTTTTCAAAAATGAAGCCTTGAAATTATAAATGGGGGTTGTCTTAACAATTTTGAAAAATGAGATGATAACTTGAAATATTTATTTTTTGTGTCGGAACATTGAAATTTTGTAATATTTTTAGAGTTGTAACCCCGAAAGTTTTACAAATTGACTAAATTACTAATGTTAAATATAACTAAAAATACTTTATTGCGCTAAATATATACAAATTATTCCACATTACAAATAATATATAATTTAGTGTTCATTAGTTGTTGCTGATAGATTTGGCGAGTCATCAGTCATTCACTTGTACACGTATTCTATCTAAAAGCATACATAGACGTCGTTATAACAACTACATCGTACTCTGGTGAAAAATACGGTTACTAGTAGTTACTTATTACTAGTGAAGATTTACATACCTTAATCAAATTTCCGATATCAAAATCCTGCTAGCTTCGCTTGAAATGTGATTGTTATCTTCATTGCTTTTCTCACTATCATTGTTGACGACTTCATCCTCCTCAAAGTTTTTGTTTTCAAAGTCATCATCTGTCATATTATCATCTTCTTCATCATCAGTATAAACATCAATGTTATCATCATCATGACTTTTCATCCGCTCAGCATCATCAAATAGGGAAAATCTGAAAGCTATTCCTTCTTTTTCACTTGAAGTAGATAGGAGCATTAAAGCTTCTTCAACACCCAGAATCGTGAGAATGTGTTTCTTTGTACCACTTTGAGTTGACATCGTACTTTTATAGTGAATCATACCACGTTCATGATTTTTGATCTTCAAAACGTTCTCAGGAGGGACAACAATCTTCCCAGTCATCAAAGTTCCATCATTCGTCGTGTATCTGTAAGTGACAGTGTGAGTGATACGTAGAGGTGCTGTATCTTGTTTTCGTTTTTGCTGCTTCAACTTCAAATTTTTCCAAACTGAAAGTCTAGTGAATGTTAGAAGAGTGTTGACAGGAATATTATCGAAAGTGATGATATCAAAGTATGCTTGCAACTGCTGCAATGATTTCTTTCTCAACATTTTGGCTATAACTCGTTGTTCTAGCCCTTGATGATGATTACCTCCTACAATACGTAGATCGGGTTGATTTTCTTCTAGTTTTCCCATGTACACTAGGATATGTGGAGAGCGGGAATCGAGTTCCTGTAGGTCGATCGTAAGTTTTTTGTCAATCAGCGACTTGACTCGAATTCGATGATTGTTTGGTAAAACATATTCATAATCCAATATACCATAATCTTCAACGTAATTGACATCGAAAACCTCCAATATCGTAGGAATTGGTAAATCCGGCAAACTCACAAAATTTCCGATTTCCAACATCCCTTTCTGCATAGCGCCTGTCATTATTCCAGCCATCTCAAGCAATTCGAACTCTCTAAGTTTGTTTACGGTATTATTCTTAGTGTTGCTGAGTAGAAAGGAAATTGAAGCTCGAGATAATGTCACTGTTGGTTTTTTGTTATCCTCCGTTCGTTTGATTTCACTGTTCTCATGCAGATATGTGTAGTCCGGTGTAGGGCTCAAAGGAGAGTCAGCCGAAACTACATGACATTTCATTGCTATATCAGCAGGAGTGTTGATGTTTGAGCGAGAAGATGTATCATTAAAGGTGTTAGGATTGGGTCTTCTATCATCAATGTGAATGTCATTGGTGGTGGAATTGATGGTTGTAGTGGAGATATTGTCAGTGTTGTTGCTAGCTGTAGTTGGTTCAATATGAAGCTTAGGGAGTGCTTTGGAGTGTGATGTCATCATACCTACAAAAAGTAAAAGAACTTAGTTCAATCATGTAAATTTACTGAAATTATTGTTTTATTAAAAGATTGTTTTTAAAAACTAAGATTCAAAAACCTAGATGATTCAATTAATTAAAGACAAATAATTATTTTAGCGCTTCTTACCTTGATGCTCTTCTAATAGCTGTAGTAGATGTTGCTTCTCTGATAGCCGTTGTAGAACTGGATGCTTTCTGTGTGAAAACTATGGCTCTTATATAGCTAAAGTTGTACTGATTAAACCCTATGAACACCATCTCGTGTCAATCTCTATGAATCAACATTTGTTCACGCGAAGGAAAGTCAATGCTTTTGCGGGAATAAATAAATAATTTTCACGCGAATACAAACCAATGCTTTCGCGGGAATAAATAATTTATTTTCACGCGAATAGAAACCACTTCTTTCGCGGGAATAAATACTTTATTTTCACACGAATGCAAACTGTTGCCTTCGCGGGAATAAATGATTTAATTTCCCGCGAATGGAAACCGTTGCTTTCGCGGGAATAAATATTTTATTTTCACGCGAATAGAAACCAATGCTTTTGCGGGAATACATAATTTATTTTCACGCGAATAGAAACCAATTCTTTCGCGGGAATAAATACTTTATTTTCACACGAATGCAAACTGTTGCCTTCGCGGGAATAAATGATTTAATTTCCCGCGAATGGAAACCGTTGCTTTCGCGGGAATAAATATTTTATTTTCACGCGAATAGAAACCAATGCTTTTGCGGGAATAAATAATTTATTTTCACGCAAATAGAAACCAATTCTTTCGCGGGAATAAATACTTTATTTTCACACGAATACAAACTGTTGCCTTCGCGGGAATAAATGATTTAATTTCCCGCGAATCGAAACTTGTATTCGCGTGAAAAGAAAATTATTTATTCCCGCGAAAGCATTGGTTTCTATTCGCGTGAAAATAAAATGTTTATTCCCGCGAAAGCAACGGTTTCCATTGCGGGAAATTAAATCATTTATTCCCGCGAAGGCAACAGTTTGTATTCGTGTGAAAATAAAGTATTTATTCCCGCGAAAGAATTGGTTTGTATTCGCGTGAAAATAAATTATTTATTCCCGCGAAAGCAACGGTTTCCATTCGCGTGAAAATAACTTATTTATTCCCGCGAAAGCATTGGTTTGTATTCGCGTGAAAATTATTTATTTATTCCCGCGAAAGCATTAACTTTCCTTCGCGTGAACAAATGTTGATTCATAGAGATTGACACGAGATGGTGTTCATAGGGTTTAATCAGTACAACTTTAGCTATATAAGAGCCATATTTTTCACACAGAAAGCATCCAGTTCTACAACGGCTATCAGAGAAGCAACATCTACTACAGCTATTAGAAGAGCATCAAGGTAAAAACTTAATAAATTACAGTTTTTACTCATACATTATTTATTATACTAAAACAACTGAACAAAATTAATCATCTGTTTTTTTTTTTCAGATTCAATGACAAAAAATGAAAATAGTTAACAACACAGAATCAGAAACTCAGCCTAAATCTTTGACTCAAGAGGACTTGATACTTCTACAAAACATATGCAATAAAAAAATTGAAGAGAGAGTGCGAATTATCTCAAACAATTGTAAATTCATACCGAAAGACTTGATAGAGCAGCTAAATAGTTTTCGAACTGAATCTTTTCTAACATTAAAGCTCTTAGGGAATGATGTTACATCGGACATTCAGAGATTACATTATGTATTACAACAACGACAATATCAACTAGAACAGGTAAACACACCAATTTCTATCGAGTGTGCTCGTAAAGAACTTGCTCTAAAAAGAAGAAACATGCAGCGACAGTCCGCTCAAAGACAAGCTAGAAGGGTAAGGACTCAACAACGTAAGACACGACAAGCTACAAAAACATCCGATTAACAGTCAATTTTTGATGATAAGGTAATAATTAATAAAAAAGTACTATTTAGTAAGAGTTTGTAGTTGTTTTAAATTTCTGTTTAACCATTCTATACTAATACATAACTTTTTATTTTAGTTCATTATGGAATCAAAAGTACATAGAACAGAAGTCTTCCTTCCTAAGATATAACATCAGTACATCAATGTCATCCTTGTAAAAAAGACTATGTATTGATTGTCATTACAAGTTGTAGTGCTTTGTATTACTTAGTATTACTAACTCTAGATATATTATACAAGGATATTTTCCTACTTATTATGTAATAAATGTATATAATCATATATTGGTTTAATGTAGTTATATCTCCTTGTTCTTCTCTCCTCTCTCTCAAAGTATCATATGAGTTCGAGTTAACACAAAATTTACTGTAAATTTTAATCATCTGAAGGACTAATGGTATCTTCTCTCCTCTCTCTCAAGATATCTCCTCTCTCTCCTTTCTCCTCTCTCCCCTCTCTAGATGTATACAAATACAATTATGCTTATATGTAAACTCAATCTCAAATGCTGATGATATGTAGTCTCAAGTGAATAAATGAAGTTAAAGTACTTTGTATTACACAAAATTTTAAACATCTAGAGGGCTAATGCTACCCTTTCTCCTCTCTCTTCCCCTCTCTCCTCTCTCTCTCAAGATATCATTTGAGTATGAATTAAAAAAATTTATCAAAACTTAATTGTCGTACATTCAAAATCTATATACCCTATGCAGTTATTTCCCAAATACTGTAGATTTTATCCATCTAGAGGTCTAATTTGATGATTTTCCAACATATTTTATAGCATTTAATATACTTATTATGTAATAAATGTATATTATGCAATGTAAATGTAAATATAATTATCCATATACACATGAATGTATAGAAAACTAAAAAGTCTCTCTCCTCTCTCTCCTCTCTCTCCTCTCTCTTCTCTCCTCTCTCATCTCTCCTCTCCCCTCTCTCCTCTCTCTCTACTTATTATACAATAAATGTATATATTCACATATTGTTTCATTTTTAATCAATGTATTTATTCAATGTAGATGTATCTCCTCTCTCCTCTCTCTCCTCTTTTCCTCTCTCCTCTCTCTCTCAAGATACCATATGAATTCGAATTATGTCTAGAATTATCAAAACTTAAATGCCATACATTCAAAATCTATATGCCATATAAGTTCAAAATAAGTAAAAAAAATAATCAAAAACTCAAATGCCACTTAAATGCCACTCAAATGCCACTCGAATGCCCCTCAAATGAAATACAATAAAATACGATATAAACTCGGCGAATTCATTCAACGCCGTAACCCATTGCCTAAACCCCAAGGTATAATCCTCAAAAAAACACTTGGTAGGGAGATCTGCTCATATATTACTACTAACATCAAAATTCAAGTGCAAAAACGCTCGAGGAATCGCTTTTTCAAGCGAAAAAATACCAAATTTTGAAAGATGGTGCATTTCGCTCACCTTCTGCTTTGATATCATGACACGATGTTAAAAAGTCGTTCAGGCGCGGCCATCTTGGATTTTTCAAGAAAAACCCATTTTCAGCATAAAACAGCTTCCCGTTAGAGAACCAACAAGCCAATTGAGCTGAAACTGGATGCAAAGGTGTAAATTAGTGTATCGATGCACCAATTTGAACTTCAAAGTGATCGCACAAAATCGTTTCAAGTTTTTCCATTTTCCATTTTGAAAATCTCAATAAAAACAGCACTTTTTAATACTTTCCGAGACTAAAACGGAATTAGTCAGGGACAAGTAAAACAATAGGGCACGTAGCCTGTTTGCTCAATTTTTCAAGTTATCCAAGTTTCTCACAATACTTCCAACACAGCTATTCCATTTTCAAAAGAGTTCTTCAAAACTAAAAAGTGACTATAACTGAGGGACTGTTACTCCGAAGTGCATAATTTTTACATGGTCGCGATCGCATTGTAAATGTCTTTCAGACTATTCTCCGTCACCTGTCTGATCTTTGGTGAAAGAGTCAAAGCTCGCACTAGATTCAATGTGTGACAGAAATGTTCGTTATTTACAGTTTTCCTCTAAAACATTATCAGAAATTGTATTCAGGTGGCAAATCGAACAATTCTCCGAAAAGTTTGAAAACATTTGAGAAGCATTTAGCGATGACCGCACCCAAAAATAGTTTTTTGTATGTAGGACATACAACCTTCTTTTTATCTCAAACTATGTTGCAAGATGGCCCCAATGGTTAACATTGTGACCCGCTGTTGACAGGATTTGGGTTCGATCCCCAGGTGGGGAGTTCTTTTTGCATAAAATTAAATATCGTCAGAAAGGGGAGCCAATTCAGCATGAGCATATGTAGTAACAGGAGTGCAGGTTGCATTGGCAGTTGTGAAGCATGTGCTTGTGTGGCTCTAGAACAAAAAAGCATTTAGGCGCTTGAAAAAGCTGCTTTTTTTCTCAAAGTTAAAGCTATCTCAAAACAGTTTTAATTATGTACTAAATTAGATTGTGCATCAGCATCATGTCTTTACAGCTCGATGGCTAAGGTTGTTGCCTGCTGTTCCAAGGGTCCAGGTACAATTCCCAATGAAAGAAATTTTTTCCCGTAAAAAGTCTTTGGAAGTACAACTTTACTGCTAAGTATAATGTTTAAGAATAATGAGGTTGTTGTTATAAATGTGCTGTTCCAGTGAGAGGTTGATGACATAGCTGTTGTTGTGAGTAAGTCAAGACAGTCTGTACAGGTGTTCAAGTCCAATAAGCATTATTTTTAATTTTTGTTCTCTAAAATACTCTTGGTTTTGCTCGCAAACACAAATCAATATCTAGCTATTATTGTTATTGTTATTATACAGCAATTATTCAGTAGGGTTCAAAGTAAGTGTTAGTATATAAGTGATAATATATCAACAAGTACTAGAAGTAGTAATGTAGGAGCAGATCTCTGTCATGGAGTCTAAGAACAAGGTTCTCCTGGTTTCAAGTGTCTTTTGTTGGCATCATTGACCATGAAAGTCAGTGAGGTACTTTTTTGTGTGCGCCAGGCGTTATAATTTAATTTTTAATATTTATGTTTGAAACAAGTATTTATTGTGCAGGGTTTGTTTATATTGTGATTTGTATGGTGATTTAGATCATGAGTTTTAGTATTTTATAAACATGGTATGAGAACCTGAAAGGGCACTTTTTTGTGCAGCATTTTATATTGTTATTAATTTAGACAGTAATTGTATGAATAACTAAGTATTTATTGTGCAGGGTTGTTTTTATTAGGGTTTGTATGATGATTTAGATTGGGGGTTTGAGCACTGTATAAAAATGAAGTGTTGTATTATTGTATAAATTTGTTATATAAGAAGAAACATTATAGATGAGCATTGAAAATCTCTACTGTTAACTCAAAAGAATGTACAGAATATTTACCCCACGATTTAGTTGTAGGTATTTGTTTACCTGAGAATGGACTTTACACCAAAAATTCTTAGTCCACCTCCATTGAACTAGTTTTTGAAAAGCATTTTATCCAAAGCATTCTTTTTAATTCTTTTTTAAATACTTATTAATATTTACAACATTTGTCATGCGTTGAGTAAAGTCAAAATTGTTTTTGCTTGTCTCCATAAACAATTCTACAGCATTGTTCTGTAGACACATACTATTATCATACTGTTTTATAGAGATAGCTCCATGTAATTCTTCCATAATTAGGATATGTTGTGTAGCGCAAAATAGCATTGCCTAAAACGGGACCAGATATATTAACTAGTCTCGCATTATCATATTGTCTCGTATGTATTTATGGTATATCTTTGGAAGGAAATCTTTTACATGTAATATATTTGTCTTTGATTTTGTATTGTTCTAAATTAAAAAGAGAAATATTAGTAAAAGGTAATAAACATTAAAGTAAAATAATAATAGTTAAAAGAAGACTTGTTATTTTTTAATTTTTCAACTAGTGTAGGTAGTTGACCTACTAAAATTTTGTCCAATCAGGGACATAATTTTGAGTATTACTACTATGTAAGCTTAAATTATTTTTATTTGTGCCAGAGTTGCCAGTGAATAAAGTTGTGCCCATAATTTAAATAATTCTGCTTCTCTCAAATCTAGCTATAAGCCCCTGCACCCACTCTACTAAATGGCAGTTATAAAATCTATGTCTCATAGTAGTGACTGCATAGACACTAGTTTAGTTGGGCAAGTTTATAAGTTAGTAGTTGCCCTGGAATTGATTGGAGATAGAGCTTGTAGCTAAGTAGGCCTCTGCACCCACTCTACTACATGGCAGTTATAAAAATCTACATCTCATAGTAGTCACTGCACTAACACTAGTTTAGCCGGGCAAGTCTATTGACACTGCAAGTTAACAGAGACTATTAGTTCTTCGTTAAGTAAACCTCTGCCTATATTACCGCTAATAGAGGTGGTGATTAATTACACGGCAAGTTAAATCATAATAAGAGATTAGACTATCAACCGGGCCTCTTTTCGGTCCTTCAGCTATCTACCGAGGCTTCTTTTCGGTCCACCTGCAGACTATCATCTGGGCCTGTTTTCGGTCCATTCACAGACTACTAATTGGGCCCGATTTCGGTCTTGTTAGGTTAGTGAAACAGCATAATTTTACTTCACAATCTTTTCTTATTGAAGGTATCTCTGTAGCATCTAACCCAGCGGTAGAGAAGCTAGGCTTGATTGGTAAAAGGTTGTCATACCTGTCATTGATAATCGTACTATTAGCTGTGGAAGATTTAGGTTGTGACTTTGGTTTCATGGTGAGAGACCAGTTATCCATTCGTTGGAAGCAATTTATTATGCTTTTCTGACATTGCTCAAATATCTACGCGTGTTTTGAACATTTTCATCTAACTTTTCGTACACGGATAAATCAGATTCATGAGCTGTTTTTAGCAACGCATTCCACTTTCTCTTCATATCTCTCACCGTTATATTTTCAATAGGGTTGTAATACAAGTGATGAGTGTTTTTCTTTTCCCCCGTCACTTTTTTATTTCCGGTTTTTCTTATTAATCTAGTGTACTCATTTTCGGACACTAAAAAATAGCGCCTGGATAATGTTATAGGATGGAGGCTCATAGCTTTGTTGGTTTTATTGACAACAAAATGGGGACAATATGTGTGATTATACCATTCGCAAGATTCCCTCTACCAGTCTGAGTCAAAGTTCCACGCTTATCATCAACTGCTCCTTTGCCAATTAGTTTGTGTAGTTTCTTCTTGTAGCGCTGCAACTCAATAAACTGTTCCGATTCTAGAGGAACGTTGCCTAATATAATGTTTTTAACAGTTTCTATCAACGATTGAAACCGATAGGAGTCGGCCTTTTTGACTATGATGATTTTTCCTTTCTTACTCAAGTCATCCAGAGCTAAAATAGCCATTCTGTTCCTCGTCATTCTTGTGGAGACATTCATCTTCCTCCTCCTCCTAATACAATTTTCAGTATTCAGGGAATACTGTGCTGATAATAGGTCCTAGTAGGGAAGCTAAAAATCCTCCTTTTCGCAACAGAACTTTTTTATCATCTACCGTTGAATTCCTAACCAGACTAGCAATATCCTTCGCGCTTCGTTGCAACTGGTTATACTGAGCAGTCAACAATGGTATCATTCCCTTTATAATGGCTTTATCACATTCCATTAGAGTCATAATAAGACCTTTTTTGCATGAGCTATCGTAGACTTTTGAATTGACGCAGATGCGGTGTTGATTGATAACAACAGCACTGCATTTTTCTTAATTTTTGTTACAGAGCTTTAGTCATTATATTAACAACGTCTTACGCGAATGAACAACAAATTACATGTGAGATGAATCAAATAGTAATTATATTTATGTGCTTTTACTTGATTCCACATATTGTCATAGGTTTCCCAATAGTCTGTGACGATCATTCATTCGTTGAGTCATGTCTATTCATAGAAAAGAGTACCGTTTTTTTGTCGCTTGTTCAAAGACTTCTTTTACATATTTTGTCCTTCCAGGAAAGCATTGATGAGCCAAATAAGTAATCAAAGAAACGCTTCGAGGGTTTTTAAAAAGAAAAAAGTAGTTACTGTTCAAGGAAATTGTACAATTTCCTTTTAAAAGCAAATTCTGAACAATAAAAAAGACACTTATGTTCAAATGATGACTATGTTTCGTATACAGAGCATTGGCATCGGCTTTACCGGAAACTTCATCAATCAAATCATCAATTATCAAACATCTGTTTGTCCATCTTTGGGAAAACTAGTCGTTACATCTACCGCTCCCTCGTGAAATACCACTCCAGATACATCGTCAAAGGCTTTTTGACAGGTTCCATAACAGTAATATATTTCTAAAGTGAAGGAAACGCTATTGTCAGACTGGCTTGAATCATTTGTAAAATCGCTTGGGTCTTCTCTTAACCAGTAGAACCCGCAATCATCGCTGTAAAATGAGAGCGCATCCTCGCGCCAAAACTTTCAGCATTACCAGCCATGATGGATTAGATGTTCGTCATCCGACAATAGTTTCATTTATGATTCGATTGGGAGAGGTTCTCGCTTTTTGTATTTATCTTACAGCACTTTCGTATACACTACACTCAGTAACGCATCCAAAAGTAGAAAATCCTATGACAAGTACCAAGATCATCATAAGTATTAGAACTTTTCGTTTCAAACTTGGTAAAGCTTCTACAATTTCACCCGTAGTACCTTCAACAGCATCATTTTTGTTTATCACTCACTCCTCCGCATCACCCTCTTTTGACCTCGTACCTATCACTAGCAATACAATAGTACGACGCTTCATTTTTATACAATATTCAAACACCCCAATCAAAATCATCATACAAACCCTAATAAAAACAAACCCTGCACAGTAAATACTTAGTTAATCATACAATTACAAACCAAATAACAATAAAAACTGGTGCACAAACAAGTATCCTTTCAGGTTATCATTATCATACCATGTCCATAAAATACTCAAACGCAGGATCTAAATCACCATACAAATCACAATATAAACAAACCCTGCACAATAAATACTTACTTCAAACATGAATCTTGAAAATTAAATTATAGCACCTGGTGCCCATAAAAAGGTACCTCGCAGGTTCTCATGGTAACTGGTGCCAACTAAAAGACACTTAAAACCAGGAGATCTTTGTCCTTAGACTCCATGACAGAGCTTTGCTACTAACGAAGTTAACTCAGCGTTAATACCGGGCTGTGTGACACACACTTTCTAAGATCACTGCTTCAGGTGGAGCAAGCTCAACGTTTTTTCAAGAGTGTCCAGTTGGTGGCCTGTAAGGTAAATACCGAGCCGGTTTTTCAGGCTGCAATCTGCAGTTCCAAGGTAGCACAGTCCAACAGCGTGAGAACAATCCCACTGCTGCCACCAGTGTAGTGGATTTTGGGGGGCCTGCCGCAATACCACCAACAAAATCTCTCTTCTCCAGAGGTTCTCTCTCGATCTCCTTCAACGGAGGAATAACCCAACTTCACAACCGTAACAGAGCCCACGGCTCAGACTCACTACTCGGTGTTTCAAACTAACGATCATCATATATTATTCCAAAACAATCCAGTGTAGTATAAGAGTGGTAAATTATCTCGCCGCTTGGTTTAATCACAAACAGAATGCTGATACAAGTACCATGTTTATAAGCGAAACTCTGCTTTTTATAAGCAAACGGACTGGAAACAGATGACCTAGTACGGGTATGGCAAATCACAAGCAACAGAAAGTAAATGTACAAATAACTTGTTGAATTCAGTGCTAGAATATTATACAAGTTGATACATGATAAATAGATTTACCTGTGTATAGTTTGCTAGGCAGATGTATGGCGATTAGATAGAAAGGCGTAGCATAATAATAAGTATAAGTATAATCTCAACATAACTGAACAAAATATAAATAGTAAAGCATTAAATTGGATAAGATAAAGTTAAAATCCACAAGGCGCCCAGAAGTGGAGAGCGGAGCTTCAAGAGTAATTATGCTGAGTCACAGCCAAGGAAGTGATGGTGCAATATAGTTCGAGTTCCTGACTGTTACAGCTTGTTGTCATGACTTTTGACGATCTGGCGGTGGTTAGGCTGCAAACTCGGGCTCCTGCATCTCTTGGTACTAGTTTGGTTCCTCAGGCTATAGCCATTCTTTCCTCCCAGACCCGGTATAGGGCCATGAGTGATACTGCAGGGCCAGTAGTGACTGCTGCAGGGCCGGTAGTGACTGTTGCAGGGCCGGTAGTGATTGCAGCAAGGCCGGTAGTGATACTGCAGGGCTGGCAGTGGCTGCTGCAGGGCTATTGGTGTCAGTATCTTTCCTTTATACAACGTCTCTGACAGTGCCAGGCTCAATTAAGGCATGCCTGACACTCTAAAGTTGTCACGAGAACCTTGCCTTAGTGCTCATAAAAATCTGCTACAATACTAGTGATTTGAAATTTTGCAAAAAAAATTGGCATAACATCAATTTCAATCCAGCATTTTTATTGGCTGAATCAGATAGATGGCATAATACGAAAATGCAATGATCTGTTTCATATTCACCAGAAATCCATGTGCCAAGATTAGCAGAAGGAAAGAAAAACACTTATTAACAGGAGGTATCAGTGTTTTAGGAGAGAAGAGAGAAAATATAACGAAAGTCTGTGTGTCAACAAGAGTTGAGCTTGAGGCAGATTTTTGGCATGAGCTCACGGAAAGACACCAAAGCCAGAGAAATCTGCTCAGTACATACTATAACCTATTTAAACCTATTATGACCTATTTAAATGCTCCGTGCTTTCAATTCAACAATGCTCAAAGAGGTTATATCACATACTAAGTAAATGCTAGTATATAACTGTGTTTTTGCACTTTGAAAAGATTTTAAGAGCATTTCTGTGGTTTTATGGCTTAGATTTGAAGTGACGGTGTGACAATATACTGAAAAATGCAGAAAACACTGCCAATAGCAAGGCTTTTTGCTCAATTGAATACCTAATTTAAGTTACTGAATAGTGAATGCTCTAGATATTCTACGCAGAACTAAGAAAAGAACAGTAATAGCATATCATACCTGAGTCTCTCTCACGAGTGTGTTTATGTACAATGCTGAATTTGTTGTCAGAATAAGCAAGACACAGAGTTTACCTCCATTAGTATTCACACTCCTTTTTTGAAATATTGTCAGAAAAACCAGCTGTAAAAAATAGCAGTGGCATCAAACTAACAACACCCATTGAATAGTAAGTGAAACATGGAGTCAATATTTTGCAGGCAGATTGGCAGTTCTATGCCAACTTTTCATAAGAGATGAGTAGTGTTTATAGAGCAGATCAATTCGCCCTGGATTTTTTTGGGATGTTTTCAGAGTTGTCCACTTGGTGTTTATTGTGTGGCTTACTGGTGTAAATGAATGAAGACAGCTGCGCTATCGTTGTTAGTCACCCAAGCGTAACTACATAAGTGCTAGCCACTGCTTGGGCTACTGCAACAACGATTATGACTGCTAATTTTCGAGTAAGCAGTACATACATACTATTCACACCACTGCTAACACATCATTTCTTGTCACTTTTCTATCTATTTTTCAACCCTTAGCACATTAACTTTCATATCTCTGTTATGGTGTCTAGGGACAATGAAGTTCTCCTGGTTTCAAGTGCCATATTGTGGGCACCAGGTACCATGAGAACCTGACAGTTACCTTTTTGTGTGCGTCAGTTTATCGTGTTTTAATTTTGTTATAATTGTATGATTAACTAAGTATTTATTGTGCAAGGTTTGTTTTTATTGGGGTTTGTATCATGCTTTAGATTGTGGGGTTGAGTGTATCAAAATGGTTTGTTTATAAGTAGGTTTGTATCGCGAGTTTGATTGTAGGATTAACATTGCTTAGTTATTGGTAAAGTTTTATCACATAAGAAAATTGTATGGATAATGGTAGTAGTACTTATTATAAAATCATCCAATCGAACAAAATATGTCAGATGAAATATTGTAATAGAGTTCTGTCCTCTATCACTGACACAACGGAATCCTCTCCTCTCTCTCTCTCCTCACACTTTGGGGTCTATCCCAAATAAACTTTAGCCAACTGAATGGGTTCCACGACCCAAACACACTACTAGAAGTTTTATCAAACAAAGACTTTATTTGATACACAAGCAAAAGGGTATTTAATACTATTCATTCAACAACTGAACTCGCAATGTGCAGCAGCTCCTCTGATAGGAGATAAGGTGTCATTTCATTACCTTATTAGGCACAGCAAATGATAAAACATAACACAAGAAATATACCAATCACATAACGCAATACAAATTATAACACCATAACAAGCCAATTAGCACAGAAACACATGGTGATTTAGCCCTGGGCTCTTTTTCCCGCTCTTTTCTAGCAGTGGAGACTTTCCGCTCCTTATTTGGACATGCTGCTTCCTAGTCTTGGCTCCTGAGAGAGGGAAGGCTCCAGTCTCTGTTCTGTTAAGGCTTTGAGGTTCTTGGTGACACAGGCTTCATGAATCACCCTATCTGGATACAGGGTCAGGGTCCTGACCCGGGGTAGACCCGGGGTAGACCCGGGGTAGCTTCTATATATTCATATAAGGGGGATACAGGCCCGGGGTACCCGGTATAGACCCGGGGGTACCCGGTATTCCTTTTTCAGGGGTTTTTAGGTAGCTACCGAAGGGGAGGAGTTCTGGCGGTACTGCAACATTGTTCCAGAGGGTACAAGGGGTGTAGGGGGGGGGGTTGGGGTGGGGGAGGGGGAGGGTGGGAGGGAGTATGACACTACTTAGTCACCATGCAAATCCCCCACAATATATAAACAATATATAAACTTATATTTGTTTAACTTTTCTTATTTCATTAGTCGTAGAGTTTTTAAAATAGTGACAGATCTAATTTTGTTTGAAAAACAAAATATCATTAGCAAGCATTCTGGGTTATTATTATTGATAAAAACAGTTTAACTTTCAAGTCATATTTATTAATACTTGACTTTAAATAAGTGTTTTAATAGCAGCAGTTTTGTTTTATTTACTATATTGTTTATTCGCAATTATGCTTACAAGTATCAACGGAAACAGTTGTCAAATGTTTACGAGTAACTAAGCGTTATATGACATTTGAAAAACTATTAAAACACTTGATAATGAACGTTGAACAAATTGGCTATTTAGCATTGTTGATAATAAGCTTTTCTCCATTTTCAATGTAGTCGATTTTTTTACTCAAGTCCTCTTCGGCTTTGCAAACCGCTTTACCAAAGTTTTTACTTACACATGCTCATCAATTAAAACTAAGTCTCAGACAATGAGTATGTTATTGCAAAGCAGTTACTCCTTGTTCTTTTTGTTAAACAACTGAATTTTATTATTTTTTGTTTGTTATGAACAAAACTTTTAGACTGGAAAATCTTGATTAGAGCTATTATGTATTAATTTTACAACCCAACCAATTTTTTTTCAGAGCAAATTTGTTTATTTTTATTTTATGCTAATTTGGATTGGTAGGAGATGACTTGTGAATATTTTAGAACTTGTAGGTTTTTACTAATCATTATCAAATTTATCTCGATATCCGCAGGACCATCAATAGCTAACGAACAAGGTATGCAACCTACTTCGTTTTACAGGCAAACCAGCCACACTAACAAGACGAGTTTCAGGGTAACAATGATGTATTATCAAAGATACAAAACCTTGCGAAATAATAGTTCTCGAAGCGTACAGTAAAATTTGAAGTCAATTAAATACCACTTAAACAGTCCAAGGATATCGCTGAATACACCTCAAGAGCAACTAACGTTATCTCTAGCAAAGCTAAGCAAACCCTAAACAACCTCTGATCAGTGGGCATCTGCCTCACTATTTATAGAAAAATACTACAGTTGAAATCAAACAACAATGACTGGCTAATATGAAAGCAGTTGCGTTAGAAATAAAAGCACAACAGCGGTGCATTACTAAAATATATATAATAATTAGCGTAAGCAAACACCTTGGAGAACTAGCGAGTCTCTAAATAGGTCAAGTGTTAATAATAATAAGGCATCTTAAAGATAGCGTCTTTCAACTGTCCTAGCGTTGGATCTTTCTCTGCTACGTGTCCTGTGTTTGTCTGGCTCATCAGTTAGGAATCCCTGGCTATGGTTAGCATTGCTTGCTCTAGGCTGTACTTCAATGTAAATCCACTGCAGCTACTGCGTTGGTTGTTAGCAGGCATCAATCCTGGTCATGGCCACTCTGCGCATTTCCATTACACAGGCCGCTTCAACTATGGGTACTTCCGTCAAGGATGGCCATGAGTAGATAGTGGCGGGGGATTATATTTATAAGGAGTAATAGTGTATATATATATATATAAATGTACTAAAAGGTAAAATAGTAAAAGATGTTAAAACTATTGGCTGACTACAAATTGTTTTATGTGCTAGAAAAAAGATGGAAAAAGAAAATAATTCTAGGCACAATCATCAGGTTGGCTCAAAAACTGTAAAAATGAAGATGGAACAGGAAACAGTTAGCTCAGACCGAAAATATTAAGTGCACAAGGATCGTTATTCGTTGTTAATATGGTGGTAAGGGTGCAAGCGTCAGAAGTGGCTATGGGCATAGAGCTACGCCTGGCTGAGAGTAAATTTGTTAGAGTGTCGGCAGGTGGTGACAACTTCACTCCTGCTGTTGAGGGAAGACAACTCTGGTTGAAAGATGATATAGAATTTTTCAGCCATACAAAGGTGACATTTCTTATCTGTGTTAGAATACGCTCTGGCATGGGATAAAATTCTCCATTTGATGTTAAATTGGGTGGATGACTCTTTAAGTAACCAAATATTTTTTCTCAGTTTGGTGGAATTTCTTTTGCTGGCAATATTAAAAGATGTTTTGTGGTTTCTATATCTAGTTTTAAATTCTCCTTCGGTTAGGCCAACATATGTTTCGACTTTGTTATTAGCTGTGACTGTGGCCTGGTAAATGATACTTTTAATCTGGCAGTTGCCTTCGGGGGACACTCAGCTCTATTTCTACAGTTGCATTTATTAGTGCCATGGGTCATGGGTCATGTAACCCGCATGTTCCTCTTTTCCTTACCAGTGAACACGGTCTTGTGCCAAAGGTCATACGGTTGTACGCACCTCTCCCAGATTGCAGGGTTCTGCATTCGACAGTTTCCGTTCTCCTAAGACTCTCTTGTATATATATGTACAAGAGAGTCTTAGGAGAACGGAAACTGTCGAATGCAGAACCCTGCAATCTGGGAGAGGTGCGTACAACCGTATGACCTTTGGCACAACGCCGTGTTCACTGGTAAGGAAAAGAGGTACATGCCGGTTACATGATCCATGGCACAAATCCATGTGTACCTAAGAAAGCCACTATCTGCACAACTGGCAGAGGGAGTGAGGAGAAGAAACCAGTACCAGGTGAGAGAGAGATTACACGGCTGTGTGAACCCCAGTTTCAGTAGAACGGTAGAGGCTGTGGCACAATCAGTGCGGCTAAAAGAAGAGGGGGCATCTGTCCTAGAACAGCTAACCTCTCACTGTTTGAGTGGCATCCTTGAGGCTGGTGATTTAATCTTTAAGGAGTTCAGCTTGTTGATCTCAGTGTCCGAGATGGTGCCCGACACCACCTTCATCCAATGGCCTTGGAGTTTGGTCTCTAGATCTGCCGTGCTTGCTATAGGGCTCGAGCTCGACTCCACCAGGTGGAAGTTCTGTGGCAAGTACAAGGGTGAAGAAACTCTGGCCACCACCAGGGGTGCAGAGACAAGGGGGGAAAAGCGCTAGGCGTCACCACCATGAGCTCAGGGGCAGAGGTAGTCACCGTACATGGTTTCTTCTTTGGTATTTTATAACCAGGGAGAGGAATGTCCATTAACGGGATAATGTCAGCTATGGTGGAAGAAAAGCCTGACTGGGGAAGAGCCACAGCTGGAGATACGGATGGGGTATCTTGATTGGCACTTTGCCTGTCTAAGTAGGCCGGCATGGCCCAAATTCAGCAGGCGTCGCCCACTTTTGATACCTGCAATATGCAGGGTAGCTTTCTCCATCGACAACATAAATATATCTCAGTCGCTGGTGGTGGTCAGGGTCATTAGATCCAACTCGCTTCTTTTGATGACCATACAGGCTATCTCTGCTGCTGCTGCTGTACTGGCAATGGCCAAAATACTGTACATAATGCTGGTGGACATGGACTGAGATCTGTATCATATTTTTGGCGGGAAACTTGCAGAGAGGGCAAACACTCCCTTGCGATCTCTTCAGCTGTTTTTGAATTGCACTCTCGGTGGAAGGAGCTATCCACTGTAAGAGGCAATGAGCTATGGGTGGTTTCGTTCCAGCAGAGTGTGGTGCTACTACCTCTTCAGTCACAGTAGGTGATGTAGGACGAGAAGAAGCTACATTTACCAGCTGGAGAATGGGGGTAAGGGTTGGAGAAGAGGTCTCTTCCTTCTTCGTAGATAAGGGGGTAGAAACGGGAGCCGGCGCCAGAGCAACAATCCTGCTTCTCTGTCTGCGCTTTGAAGGCACCAGGTCTTCGATGGGTACGATGGGGTTGAGTGCTATTGGCACGCACTGCTATGGGAGGGGGGCCAGTTCAGAGGAGGGGGTGACTGAAAGAGGTTTGCTCCATGGAGGGAGCCCAGTCAAGAGCGTAGCTCCTATCCTCTTAGATGGCAGAATCTTCCTCAGCTTCTGCATCCTCTCACCGGTCACTGTGTTTGGCATGCGACTGCTGGTAACTGGCTTCTCAGACACAGTCACGTTGTTCCGGCTCAACTCTGTGCTACACGGAGGAGGGGAAGGGAGATCCCACACAAGAGATGGCCTACCCACGGCGTTGTGGGAGGTGGGGTGCCACGGAAGGGGGACACAGGGGTACTGCCTTAGACACACTTTGGCTATAGGTAATAGCAGTCGGTACAGTGGTCATACAGGAGCAGAAAGACGTAGGGGGAAAAGAGTGTCCAAGTGCCAACGGGTCGCTTGGTGTGCTGTGCCTCAGAACCCAACTCTCCTCTAGATTAGTCTGTCCACTTACCCCCAAAAGAGCATCCTCTGTCTTGGCTTCTTCTTCATGAGCGACCGTCATGGCTGAGGTGGTCACCTGCTTGGGAGGGGTAGGATGAGCAACACTTCGAGATGTAAAGAGCAACGTAGAAGGCAGCGGCTGGTCCACTTCTGCCGTGATTTCCATCATGAAATCCTCTTCTTCTTCTAGTTGTAAAATGCCATCTCTGGCTGCTGGTAGGGTATCCTTCGATCCTTTGATCCTTTGATCCATCTTATCAGTAGAAAAGCTATCAGTTTCAACAGCGAAAACACGTCCTTGCTGTGAGAATAGTTGCAAAGCAATGGCGGTTTCCGAGAGTCGGTCACTGAACTGCCCTTGACCACTAGTGGGCGGGGGTGGATACACAATATTGGATTGATTATCAGGTGTGGTATTCGGACGCCCGTATCTCTCTGTTGGAGGGGGTACACATCTGAAACTTAGCTAAAAAGTCCATCAGACTGTGCTCTCTTCAATGATTTCCAGTATGGGGGGCCGGCTACATCCATCCGGAAGTTATTCCTACTTCTGTATTGCCTTAGCCGTTTTTGCAGCTCAATTTCACAAGAGAAATAACAATCCAACTTCCCTACTCTATTACAGGGTGGAAACTTCTGCCAGGGAGTTGATTTTTGACTGGTATCCAATTTGCAAGTTTTTTGTCAAAACTTTGCCCAGGAGGACCGCTTGAGCCACAGGTAACTTTTCACTTCTCTTTTCTGCATCCACTTGTTTCTCTGCTGCTGTTGCACAACATAGCAGCAGTCTGTGGTGAGAAGGAGGGTCCATGACTTTACACAGGCATTGTTCTATTACACTGGGAGGCAGACGCTCAATTCGTGTGAGGGGTGGAGCCACCGCAGCTCGCAAGGGGGGCAACTCCTGCACGTTTTGCTTGTTCCTGGCCAAACTGCCTCTTCCATTCTCACTACACTTGCTGAGAATAGCTGGTGGGGGGACTGCTCCTGTTCTTCTGGCCGCTCCAAACTTGACACACTCTTGCTAGGAGGGAAGACAACTTCTGTATGTTCTGATTGTTCCTGATCAAATTATCTGCTCTACTTTCGTCAATTTTGCCAAGAACAGCTGGGGATGTTGTCTGTCTCTGCTTGCCTGGCCACTCCAAAGCTGATACACGCCTGTTAGGAAGGGGAGACAATTCTGTCTTCTCACAGGGTGACACTGGGGGGAGTGCCAGTGGGGGCGTCAGGGGTGTAAGTACTACTCTAGCTGTACCATCCAAATACTTGCTGACCAATCTCCGTACTTTCTGCAAGCTAACTCCTCTCTCTTGCACTGGTTTGATAACCTTAACCAAGTACTGACGTTGAGTGGAGAACACAAGGCTATATCCGGTGACATTGTCGGGTTGGGGGAGCAACCTTTCGCTATGGATGACTGGTGGCACCGCTTCACTTGGTGCTGGGGGCTCAGCAACAGCAAGGGGTTCTTCTGGACACAACTCTGTCAGGTTAGGGGGAAACAAATCTGAGTGGTGAGTTCGTACTGCTCTGCTGATTCCGTGCCAGTGGGCAGTTTTGTTGTGTTGAGGCTACGTACACTATTCACCAGCGTTGTGCCATCCTGATCTGTACACTGCATCCTTGAGCCGGCCATGACTATGGCTTACTCACTGAACTTGAGGCGGTCATCATGGCGTGTGAAGATGGGCATGCCTAAAATGGCGTCCCCATTTATCTGGCTAACTACGAACATGGCTGTGGTATGCACATCTGACAGCTGCAGGGTAGTAGTTATAGTGCCAAAGAAGGGGATACGGGTGTCATCTGCCATAACTCCATACGACTCACTCTTCCGTATGGTCTTCTTCACTGGCGGGGGAGCTGATCGAATACACGTTCTGACAGGAGATTAGTAGTACACCCTATGTCACTGCCACTGCTGAGGTTGTATATCACAGTACCATCAGCAAAGAGGCGTGTTCAAGAGAGCACAGAGTCTGGAAGGTCATTGATATAGACTAGAAATAATATGGGGCCGATGAGAGATCCTTGTGGGACACCCTATGTCACTGGGCAAGGTAAGGAGCTGTGGCCATCTACTATGACTGTTTGTGAGCGATCATGGAGAGGTTCTTTAATCCATTGACTGACTTCATGGTTCACTCCAATTTTTGTAAGCTTCTGTATAAGTTTTAGATGTTCTACCTTATCGAAGGCTTTACTAAAGTCCAAGAATATGGCATCAACCTCATTTCCATCATCCAGGTGTTTCGAAACATCAGTTACAAGTTCAACCAATTGGGTTTCGCAGCTCCTTTGATTTTTAATCCCATGTTGGTTAACCTTTAGTTTACAGTTTGATTCCAGAAACTTTGCCATCTGGCTTGTCACTAAATGATCCAAGATCCTACACGAGACGTTAGTGAGGCTTATTGATCTGTATTCCCTGGGTAGGTATTTGTCTCCTTTCTTATATAGTGGGCTGACTTGTGCTTTCTTTCAGTCATTAGGTACTCTTGCATGGTCCAAAGATTTCTGGAATAGAGCTGTAAGGGGACTGCACAGAGAGTGTGCCAGTTTCCTAAAAACAGGAGTGCTAATATCATCAGGACCGCTAGCCTTGTAGGAATTGATTCTCATTAGCTCGGCAAGTACGCCCAATTGTGAGACTACAATCAGATGCATTATACATGGCTGCAGATCTTCAGTGTCAGATTTCGGTGTCTGGTGGGCCCCAGAAGTGGTGAACACAGATTGAAACTGTCTGTTCAGGAATTCTGCCTTCTCAGCAGCATCAGTGATCTCCATCTCTGAGAGTGCCTATACCCCAGTCATTTGTCTTTTGTGCCTGAGGTAGAACCAAAAATGTTTGCTGATACCACTGGGGTTTTTGTTGCTGGTGAGGATGTTTTCTACGTTTTTGCAATGTTCATGTCTAAGGTGTTGCTGTACTTGACTTTTGATATCTTTATAACGCGGCTCAATACTGAGTCTGCCAGAGGCCTTATTTTTTATGTCCAGTCTGTCTCTCAATCAAATTTTGTTTTCAAGGTCAGTGCTGATGAAGGGCAATGATCATTTGAGCTTTGACATTTTGGATGGATTAAAACTTTCCATACCTCGTTTGACAGTGTCCTTGATGGTGTTCCTGGGCTCATCAACACATGTTTCTTCATTTATGGATTTTAGTTCGTTATAGACAACCAGATGCAACCAGATCTTGCGAGGTGCTTGCTCGTTTCTCTTCAGTCCCGTTGATATCTCGGTGAGCACTACTCTGTGGTCGCTAATACCTGGGGCTACCTCTGTTTGATTCATTTGTTCATGCATGTTTGTGGCAAACAGGTCAAGGGCATTGTTCTCTCTGGTTGGCTCAGTGACTTCCTGTACCATACCGTTATCATTGAGGAGGGTCTTGAAAGCTTCATGGAGTTTTAGGTGCAGGCAGTTTGGTTTCAGCTCTTGCCTTTTCCAATTCCCGCCAGGAAAGTTGAAGTCACTGCTCAGGATGACGCTTTTTCGTGTTCTTCCTTGATGGTATAGTTGTTCTGTCAGCTACATTCAAGCAATAGCAGGCCCCAAGGATAAGGTGTTGTTGACCAGAGATAATGATGTTCACCTAGAGTGTTTCAGAGTCTGATTCGGCTTCGATTTCAGTAGAAGTTATTGATGAGTGAGCTGCCACCATAACTGCACCTCTAATCTTTTGTTATCGGTCTTGTCGGTATATTGTATATTCGTCTAATTCGAGTTTGGTATTGTGAAATTGGCTTGTGAGCCAGGTCTCTGTTGCTACAATCACGTCAGGCTGATGGGTGGTGATAAGGTTCCTCATTGCTCTCACTTTACACACCAGTGACTGACAGCTAAAGCTCATGAGCTTCAGAGGTTTTGCACGAGTTTGTGATTTTTTTCCGCTTTATTGGTGACAATTCATGTTTCGGTAATGAATTGCTGTGCAGAGAGGCTATACTGATGTCAGTCAAGTTGCGACTGTTTGCTACAGATTAAATTGTGGAAATCGCAGGCTGTGGGTTTATGTGGCTGTAGTTGCAAAAGTTGTAGAGAAGGCATGCCCATATTACACGGCTTCTGTTGAGTTTTGAGTACTCGATGGTATGCCCTGGCAGCATATACGGTACCAAGTGTCGCAATTCTCACATAGCACTGTTTTGTGGTTATTTTCGACCGGTGTTGAGCAAGCCCCATATAGGTAGACTGTGTTCTCAGTTAATGTGCTGATATTCATTGCTGTGTTAGCTGTCTTAATATTCAGATCAGTTCAGAGTCCAATCCAGTTTGCTTCTGATCCAAGTAAAATGCTCAGTAAGACCAAATAAGAACAGCTTGTCTATGAATAAAGAATAATTTTGATAAAATTTCTCAGAGCTACTAAGATTTCAGTTCAGTTCAGGGTCCAATCCAGCTTATTTTCAATCCAAGTAAAATGGCTCATTAAGACCAGATAGGAACAGTTTGTATATGAATAAAAGAAAAATTTTGATAAAATTTCTCAGAGCCACGGGAGAGTAGCGTTTTTTTCTTTTCCTCTGTCGCTTTATCATTGCCGAATTTTTTCATTAGTCTATCGTACTCATTTTCAGACCCTAAAAAAATAACGTCGACAAATTGTCAATGGTTGGAGGCTAATTTCTTTATTGTTTTTATTGACGATAGAACAGTTACAATAGGCGTTATTATAATGTCCAAAAGATTGCCTCTACTAGTTTGGGTCAAAATTCTATGCTTATCACCAGCTGTTCTTTTGCCTATTAGTTTTCGTAGCTACTTTTTTTAACGCTGCAACTTGATAAACTGTTAAGATTCTAGAGGAACATTGCCTAATATAATGTTTTTAACAGTTTCTATTAATGATTGAAACAGATCCGAGTCGGTTTTTTTGACTATAGCGATTTATCCTCTCTTACTCAAGTCATCCAGAGCTAAAATAGCCATCCTATTCCTTATCATTCTTGTGGAGACATTCATCTTAGTCCTCTTCCTAATACAGTTTTCAGTATTCCGGGAACTACTGTGCTGATAATAGGTCCTAGTAGGGAATCTAGAAATCCTTCTTTTTGCAATACAGCTTTTTATCATCTATCGTTGATTTCCTAACCAGACTAGCAATATCTTTCGCACTTCGTTGCAACTGATTATACTGAGAGTTTGACAATGGTATCGTTCCATCTATAATAGCTTTAGCACATTCCATTACAGTCATAATAAGGTCTTTTTTTGCATTAGCTATTACAAGCTTTTGAATCGAAGCGGATGCGGTGTTGAGTGATAGCAACAGTGCCGCATATCATTTCAATTTTTGTTGCAGTGCCTTAGTCATTATATTAACAATATGTAATACAAATGAATAACAAAATATGTGTGAGATGAAGCGAATAGTAATTATATTTATATGCTTTTATTTGGGCGCATATAATATCATAGGTTGATCTGATGTGAATTTTCTCAATAGTCTGAGATGATCATACATTTGCTTACTCGTGTCTATTTGTAAAAAGAGTATGGTTTCTTAGTCGCTTGTTCAAAGACTTCTTGTACATATTTTTCCTTCTGGGGAACCATTGATGAGCCAAAAAGATAATCGAAAAAGTGTATCTAGGGTTTTTAAAAAGAAGAAAATAATGACTATTCCAGGAAAATGTACGATTTATTTTTAAAAAACAGATTCTAAACAATAAAAAAGACCCTTTTGTTCAATCTTTTGTTTATATAGCTAAAGTTACATCGATTGAACTGATCTGAAACCAACAAAAAATTCTTGCGCAAAGTTAAACAAGTTTGTTTATTCATGCAAAAATCCTTATGTATCGTAAAAGAGTTTTCATGCGAAGCACGTGTGGTCTAGTGGTTAAAGTGCTTGCACTTCAATCCAGGATCTGGGGTTCAATTCCTAACACGGTTATTTGTGAGTGAGATATTCGGCTTCCTATATGCTCTGCCTTGTCAGATATGGGCAGAAAACAACGTGGTCCCTAGCTCGATTGTACTCTCCATAATAACTATGGAGTCATGCTAGTAAAACATCCCCCCTCAGCTTTTTCGGAAAAGTAGCTGGTTCAGCGGCAGGCATGGGTATAGGGTGCTGCTCAAACAAGCTACAAACTTATGAGACCAGTCTTTAGGGTTGCCCTCAAGGCACAGCTCAAAAAAACTACATGTTCATATACAAAGCATTGTCATCGGCTTTCCCAGCAGCTTCATCCATCAAATCATCAATTATCAACCATCTGTTTGCCCTTCTCTCGGAAAATTCGTCATTATATTTATCATTTCCTTGTGAAATTTCCCTCCGGATACATCGTCAAAGGCTTTTTGATAAGCTCCATAGCAGTAATGTATTTCTACCATATTTCTACTATAGCTATAGTCTGACTAGCTTCAATCACCCATACAATCGCTCGGGTCTTCCCTAAACCGGTCCGACCAGCTATCATTGTTGTAAAAAGGGAACTCATCCTCGCATCAAATCCTTCAGCATTACCATCCATGATGCATTAGATGTTTGTCATCCACCAATAGTTTCATCTATGATTCGATTGGGAGAGGTTATCGACCTTTGTATTTTTTTGACAGCTCTTTCGTATATACAGTAATACTTCCAAAAATAGAAAATCCGTGACAGCTACCAATATCATCATAACTATTAGCATTTTTTGTTTCAAACTTGGCAAAACATCTACACTTTTACTCGCAGTACCATCAACAGTATCATTTTTATTCGTCTCTCTCATCTCCACATCTTCATCATCTGTCGACATCTTGTTTGTCAATAGCAATATAATATTGCAACACTTCATTTTTATACAATACAAACACCCCCCCCCCCTCCTCTTAATCTAAATTGTCATGCAAATCCTAATATAAACAATCCCTGCACAATATATGCTTAGTTAGTCCAATTACAAACAAAATTAAAACTAATAAAATGGTGCACAAAAAAGTACCTTTCATATTTTCATGGTAACTGGTGCCAACAAAAAGGCACTTAGAACCAGGAAAACCTTCTTTTTCTTAAACACCATGACAGAGATCTGCTCTTATATTACTTCTACCACTTGGAAAAGACGAACAAAAATTCCTCGACCAATCACTTTTTGAACAAAAACCGTTTAGACAAAACCTAGGGGCCTCTAGAGTCCTGAATGAGTTGAAAACATAACATGGAGAAGGTCCTTATTTTTGGATTCAATTCCAGAGCTAGGATATCAATATGATGAAAGAATTTTTGCTACAACAATTGAAAGACGTATCAGATAAAGACTGTGAACCGAAGAAAGATCCCTGTGATCGGTATAGAATCTTTTTGTTTTTTTGGGTTGCACAAATTTTATCACACCAGGGTAGAGCTACAAAATGTATCTCAAAGCGCATAAATGCAAAGTTGTGAAAGGAGTTTTCCCTTACGAGTGGATGAAAGATTTGAATCAACTGCAACAAAAACATTTACTGCCTAGACAAGATTTTCACAGCTTGTTGAAACAGAAAAGCATCAGCAAAGAAAAGTACAAGATTTGCCAAAAAGCATGGAAGAATGAAAACATGAGCACCATAAGAGAATTTTTAAAGTGGTGCAACAACTTGGGTGTAACCACATTTGTTCAGTCTTTGGACAAGTAAGTAACCGGCACTTTTCTTATATTAACCTAATAGTTATCATATACAGTAGACATAACTGTAAATAATACGCTTACTAATATTTTTTACTTGTAGACACATCGATAGAAGTGATTTCCATTATGAAGAAATGAATACACATGGCACATAGATGGTTTTGAGCGATTTGCTAGAAACATTGGTGAGAAAGACAAGAAAAGAGGTTTATGTCTATTACACCAATTGGTTTCCCCGTCCATACTGCCATAGACACAGGTATGAGGTTTTGAGGGTTAAACCAATGGATATAGAATGGGCAGTGCATGATTGCTGCAGCAAAGTGCTAAAACATGGTAAGAGAACCCCTGGGTTGTTCAAAGAGGGATTCACCGGAGCTGGAATAATCGCGCTCAACTCTAAATCATACTACTGCTTGAGTAAAAAGGAAACAAGTTTAGCTTGAAAAGTTCAAACAAAAAAAGTAATGATTTGAACAAACACAGTCATTTGAACGTGTTGAGGACAACAAAGTTGTTTAAAGGAAACAATCTCGGTTCTGTACTGAAAAATGAAAAGATGCTAAATTATAGACCGGTGCAACAAAGACTCACATATTTTTAGGTTAAAAGACAAGTATGCTCCGATGGAGTGTCAACAGAACCTAATAGCATGTAGTAAAAAAACCAAGCATCCTGTTTTATCTTAAGCTTCATCTTTCTTACATTAGTTACTGTATACATACTTTTGTTCATTATAACAACCATTAGTCAAGATTATGTTTATTTAATCATTATATACGATTAACTTAATGTATTTTATATATCTGTACGTTCACTATAGCTGCTTGTTGGAGTAATCAATGAATATCTACCATAATTTTATATCTTTATTTTATACATTGTATATCTGTAACAAAATTTATACCCTAATAAAATAACTCTATACGAACATAATGTTAATCCAACAGTCAAATATGTGATACAAACCCCAATATGAAAAACCCTTGCACAATATATACTTGGATAATAAATTATCATACAAACATTATAAACACTAACAACTGACATAATTAGCACCTGCTGCACAAAATGCTACCTTAAAACAGTTCTCATGGACCTGGTACTCTGAAGAGCACTTTGGAACCACAAGAACCTGTTTTTCCTTCGACACTATCATACAGATCTGTTTGTTATATACTACGCAAATAGATTACAAAACCTTTCATGAAAATAATAAAACACTTCACAATCTAATGATTCAACAATAGAATTTTTCTTTTGGTCCAGTTCATCAGGAAAATCAAAAAAGCTGCTTGTCGAAACAGGTGTACTAGATCACATAAAATATAACCAACCTGGCAGATGATAGATAAGGGCTGGAGGAGGTATATGATTGCATACGTGACATCTGCAACCAAGTCCTTCTTTAACAGAGGTGCTTCAGAACTATTGCTGTTAGTGTTGTCAATGTCCTTAGCCACATGTCCGGCACACTCGACAGCAGCTGAGAAGTCCAATATGTAGAATACCACTGCAAGTACCCCAAATAGCAGCAGCCCAACCATGAGCACATAGTGATGGGCATCATACTTGTAGTTTCTTTTTGGATTTGTTTTAACTTTACCTGAAAGATATTTTATCGTATTTAGCATCTAGTTTAAAACTTTGTATTCGATGAAACTTAGTCGGAAAACAAATTATTTTTTATTACTGGTAAAGCAAGATAAATTGATAAACTGAAATAGTTATTTCAATACCAGTTAGATTAATCTCCAGCAACACTTAAGATATTACCTATTAAATTTACGTTCAGCTGCAAAAGCGATTTGCTTACATTCTACTACCCCTAGTTACAACTCATTATTTTTTATGAGAAATTTTTTCAACATACTTGTACTCACTATGCGTTGGTTGTAAAAAGGTTTGCTAGTAGGTAGGTAAGTAAGCTAAAGCAAACCTTGTGCTGTCCATACATACTTTTTAACTGGGCTAATGAATTTCACTCAGCTGCTCAAAACCACATGAGCAAGCAAGAAATTATTTCACTCTCAGAACCAAGTTGCGTAAAACATAAATAAGAAATGTTTCCACTATTGAGCATGAATGTAATTTCCACATGTATTCTATTCATGTATTCTTACCAAAGAATATCAAAGCCATGCTAAAAATAGCCAAAATGATTAACATCGCGGCGAAGATATTCTCATCGGATGTCTTTATCAGATCCAAGCCATCGGAAGCCAGCCATTCTGTCATAGCTAGCACAAATGTCACACACAGAATGTTGATAAATCCAAGCATTGCAATTGGAGTGTAAATCTCAGCCTTTTTGTCAGTCGTGCCGTCAGCCATGTTGACAGCTGTGCTTTGCAGCTGAAATGCACCAATTTGTAGATCAAACATACTTTTAAAGCCCCCAATAACTAAACAAGTAGAATGTTAATACAACACCTAACAAAAAGTTACGTTTGATTGTGATTTTTTTTAATTTTCATGGTTTTGATTCGAGCAAAAGTTTTGTGAGTCAATTGGTTAATTGGACGTAAATGAGATTTATTCATATTACTGTGTTGCTGAAATCACTTAAAATAACTCAGATCTGTAGAATAAAAGAAGCAGACATCTTGTAAGTTTAGTGCATGCGTACTCATCACACGGCAGCATTTTTTCCTACTGTCGGTGGGAAAGGGCTTGGAAATATGTAGCAGTAGTATAATAGGAGCAGATCTCTGTCACGGTGTCTAAGGACAATAAAGGTCTCCTGATTCCTAGTGTCTTTTTGTTGTCACTAGGCACCATGAAAATCTCAAAAGTACCTTTTTATGTACACAGGTTTTATCGTGTGTTTTAATTTTGTTGTAATTGTATGATTAACTAAGTTATTATCGTGCGGGGTTTGTTTATATTTGGGTTCGTATCGTGATTTAGATTGTGGGGATGAGAGTATAAAAATTATCTGCAGGTTTTGTTTGTACCTAGGCACGAACAAACAACCATAAACTTGCATATTATGAGTTTTTTCAGTGGGTGGCTGTTATCACTAAATACATTGTTTATGGTTGTTTGTTTGTGCCTAGGTACAAACAAAACCTGCAGACAATTTTTATTTAGTGATAACAGCCACCCACTAAAAAAACTCATAATATGCAAGAGCGGGTGAGTCACACGACTGTAACAGTCTACACAAATGCCTAGATGCAGAACAGAAAAGCTGTGAAATTCTTTTTTTTTTCTAAGTTCTTGGATTTTAATTTCTTTACATACTGTAGTAGTAAATATCGTTTAAATATAATTTTTAGCCTTTTGTATTTGATGAACTTTTTTCTAGTGGAATTTCACTCCAGTACGTCACTTTGTGGATTTGAGTAGGTTTTACTAAAAAATATGTGTATGTATGTATGTATAGGTTTGTATTGCATTTTACTATAGTTTATTTGTACAATTGGTAAATTACAATAGATAAAATGTATATAAGGTTTTTTATAAAGTCCGAGTTTTGATAAGACGTTAGTACTAGGTAGAGATAAAGTAGATGAGAGCACTACATCAGAAGTAAAACTTCAGCCACACGTTTGTACAGAGTGTATACTGCACATGTGTGTTTAAACTGTACAATAAGAAATAGGCATAAACATGGAAATGGACGTGAGTAGGAACATGTGCATGGGAATGGACAAGGCCGTGTTTACACCTATACCCATTTATGTACATGTTTATGTCCATATCCATCTCCATTGATGGTCATGTCTATATTCATGTCCATTAATGTGTAGTGGATTTTGGGGGGCCGACCAAACGTCCACCAACAACACCTCACTCCAGAGGTCAACTTCTAACAGAGGAGTATACCGACTCCACAACTGTTCTCAGAGCCCGCGGCTCTAACGTACAACTCAATGTCTTGTTGAGTAAACCATACTTTATTATACAGCATAACCAGCAATTTATAATAAGGGTAAATGTATTATGCTACTTGGCTCAATCACAAGCAGAATCCCAATACAATGCAAAGAATCATGTGAAGTGTTCTGCCTTTTATAGGCAGAACAGGATTAAAACATATGCCCAAATAAGGGGGCAACAAATCAGCAGTGGCAAGAAGTGATTACACTAATCAGAACATGAGATATAAATATGTGATACAATCATTGGTTAATATAGGGTTAAACATGCAAGGCGCCCAGAAGTAGGGGGCGGAGCTTATCAGTCAATCTTGCTGATTCATGATGGTGCAATGAGTAGCTCTAGTTCCTGGTCCTTATGGCTTGTGGTCCTTGGCTTTGGTCTTGGGCTCCTGCATCTTTGGTATCAATTTAGGTTATCAGGCTATAGTAGCTCTTTCCTCACCGACCCGGTATAGGTTTGGTAGTGGCACTGCAGGGCCGGTAGTACATGCTGCAGGGTCGGCAGGGTGTGCTGCAGGGCCGGTGGTACCTCTGCAGGGCCGGCAGTGAATGCTGCAGGGCCGGCGGTAAATGCCGCAGGGCCGGTAGGGTTTCTACCGGCTTACTTGCTTGTGTTCTGGCTGTGCCAGGCTCTATTTAGGCGTGCCTGACACCCAGCAGTTGTCAGGGGGACCTTGCGCAATGGTAGTGATCACAAAAATCCACCACAAATGTACATGTCAATTTATGTCAATGTCATTTCCATGTACATGTCCGTATCCTTTCTTTTACCAAAAGCTAGTAGGTTCTGTTGACACTCCTTTGAAACATACTGGTCTGTTAGAGTAAAAATATGACAGTCCCCATTTTATTTGTCTGTAAGTTAACATATTTCCATCTTTCAAAATGAACCCACGATTGTTTTCTTTATTTTACATTCTTGTCCTCAACACATTTAGATAACTGTGTTTGTTTAAATTGTTACTTTGCTTGTTTAAATCTTTGGAGCTAATCTTGTTGCCTTTTTCACCTCAACAGTAGTGCGATTTAGAATTGAGCGCAACGATTTCATCGCCTGTTAAGTTCTCTTTGGGCAACCCAGGTGTTCTTTTTCGATTTTTTAAAACTTTTCGGAGTAATCACACACGATCCATTTTGCATCCATTGTTTTAACCCGCAAAAAACACTCATACCAATGTATGTTGCAGTATGGATGTGGAAATCAATCGGCGTAATTGGCATAAAACTTTCTTTTCATTACCGCTCTCACCAATGTTTCCAATGATCCACTCTAAGCCATGTTCGCGCTATCTGTATCTATTTCTACATACTGGAATTCATGTTTATCGATGTATCTATAATAAAACAAAAATTAGTGGTTGTCTTATTTACAGTTATGACTACTGTTTAAGTTACCTATTAGGTTAGTAAAGAAAAACAAAGTGTTACCTAATTGGCCATTAAGTCATAGTAAAACTGCAACATTCTCAGCTTGGTGTATTGTAGTACAGAGAAACCCAAGTGCACCGCAACATTCATACTCAGCTGAAACGATTATCATAATGATTAATAGGATGAACTTAAAGAACATGATAGTTTTTGGTATCGACTTAATTAGGTTTTAAGACGTACAAAGTTTTTAACGTTTATGACTTCTTAGAAGTCCTCTGATATCAGCTCCATGGAAACGAGTTGGTTTCTTTTGATGAGGAATGAGGCTTCTCTGGCACCATTAATGTACTTGATTTTTGTACGTTTTTCCTCGTCAGTAATTGTTTCGGCAATGTTTCCTACCAATTCACTGGTAGTGGTGAGCAACTCTTGATAAGGATCCTATCTCCCATTCTCCTACCATCCAAAACCGATGTTCCAAAAGCCTCCAAAAACCTTCCTAGGGATGTATTCTATGAGTTGATAGACTTTGGTGATCTTTAATTCCTGTTTCAAAAACCTCTTTAACAACAGACTCATTAGCAATATCTTTTTTCCAAACATACTTTCAATTAGCAAGCGTTGGGGGTTTTTAGGAATCCTTCGGTTTTGGCAATGTCTCTCATCTCATTACTCAAGTGCTCTCTGCTCAACATCGTGTTTTTTAAAGCTGGAAGCATTTTGAAAAATTTATTCTCTAGTTTCTCTGGGACTTGGCTATCGCATTCTATGAACCCAAAGAAATCTTCAGATAGACCTTTCTCAATCGCTTCTTTTTTATTTAGTCTCTATACAACTGAGCCATTGATTTTTTTCTAGTAGGAAAAAGCGTGGTTGAGAGAGCCGTCATGTCCATGCTAGAAACATCCGTCCAACTGAAAGAAAAACAATTAGTTTCAATGCAAAATTCATCGGCGTTGAGATCTCGTTGTCCGAGAGAGACTTCTCCATTGAACTGATTGCCTTATGTTGATTTTCTTTCAAACATTTGGTACTGCAGCCAGCTGTGCGCTGATTTGCTAAGTTTTACCAGATTGGCAACAAAGGAATTCTTCTGCGGCGATATCTGGTAGGCATCAACTGCATCACTCATCATAGGTAGAGAGCATTTGCATCAACTACATAGATCCTGTTGCAAATTTTTGTTTTTTTTTCTGGGCCAATATCCTTTAACTATTGTTATTCCCTTTTTGTGGTATCTGTGTGTAGTATTATTACTTAGTATAATTAATAATGGTAATTATGTTGATAGTAAGACAATGTTCAATTACCTTGAGTTCTCGATGTATTGTGGTTATGACAATTAGTTAACATGGGGTTTGTTAGGACTGGCCGGCCAGGGTGGACACCTAAGGGTAGCTAGATATAAGACAATAGTTCATTCTATAGAGTTTGCACAGTACTTTTTCCATGCGGTAGTTCTTTGCCTCTGGCGAGATCCGATAACCTCGTAACTAATAATATTCTATAATAAAGTTCGTAACTAAAGATTATAACTAATAGTATTACACTGTGCATCACCAATCTGGGTCCTCCAATGATGTCTTTCTTTATCAAGGAATACAGATTCACATTGCATTTGTCAATCAGGCAGATTGGGAGAGTCTGTCGAAAAGATTTGTCAAGTTCTCAAAAATTTAAATAGGAAAAAGTTGCAGAGGAGGTGATTGGGGAGCTTTGTTAAACATCTAGTGAAATACCAAACCTGGTAATGATACACCCTCTTTGACATACCGATATTGTGTTCTTTGTAGACAGCTCCTTGTCTTTCCAAAGCTTGAACGAATGGAGTTACATTCAAGTTGTCGTACCACTTTGAAAAATCTATCATGTTACTCATGTTTTAATTTTCCCACGTTTTTTGAGAAATCGCTTATTCTTCTTTGCTGATGCTTTTCTGATTTAACAAGCTGTAAAAACATTCTTTCGACATTCTTTCGGTGATGGATGCTTTTGTTGCAGTTGGCTCAAGTCTTTCATCCATTCGTAAGAAAGAAATCTTTTTGCGACTTCGAATTTGTACGCTTTGAGATACATTCCGTAACTGTATCCAAGTGCAAGAAAGTTGGTGCAATCCAAAAACAATAAAGATCCGATACCGATTACAGGCATCTTGGTTCCTTTTTTGACGAAAAAATTAAAATCGTTATAAAAGACGTCTATTAATTTCATTACGTTGAAGTCGTAGCTCTGTGAATTGAATCCTAGAACAGAAAGCTTTTCCATGCACTTTTCCAAGTGATTCAAAACTTTGGGGACTACTAGTTTTTGTCTAAATGGTTTTTGTTTGAGTGGCAATTGACTGAGGAATTTGTGTTCAGCTTTTTCCAATCGATGTATCTCGTCTTCTACTCATTTTATGATTTGTGGAAAGTTTGTTCTCACTAAGACATACGCTTCGTTGTTGATGTTTACCAAGACTTAAGTAAGTTTTTCAACGCATTGTTTATCAACACCATTATTGATAATACATTGAGGCAGCTCAAAATCTGGTACATTTGAACAAATGGAAATGCTCAAGAGCTTATGATCACTGGTGTAGAAGGTAGTGTCCGTATTTTTATCGTCATCTCATTCTGGTAGCAAGCACTCAATATCGTACTTGGCAACGTACGGCTGATATTTCAAAGAATAAAATATGCTGAGGCTTGTTCCGAATTGTTCCTTTAGCTTATCAAAAATTGTGGCAGAAGGTTTGCATTCTCCTCCTAGAGGCGCCATACTTGCGGTATCCGAGGTTGAGCATCTGTATCTTTTCAGATTACCAAGTCTGTCGGAACAAATGGAAGACATTAGACATGTGTAGGCTCTGGCGTATCCTTCCAAGTTTGTGATGAGACCAAAGTGATTGATATTAACATCCAGGTGGAGTTTTTTCCTCATACCTCAGTAGTAATATATGAGCAGATCTCCCTACCAAGTGTTTTTTGTGGGATCAAAATCCGGGGTGATGCAATGGGTTACGGCGTTGAATGAATTCGCCGAGTTTATATTGTATTTCATTTGAGGGGCATTTGAGTGGCATTTGAGTGGTATTTAAGTGGCATTTGAGTTTTGATTATTTTTTTACTTAATTTGAACTTATATGGCATATAGATTTTGAATGTATGGCATTTAAGTTTTGATAATTTTTTTACATAACTCGAACTCATATAGCATCTTGAGAGAGAGGAAAGAGGAGTTATATCGAGCTTGAAAAAATACATTGATTACAAATGGATCAATATATGATTATATACATTTATTACATAATAAGTAGGGGTAAATCTTCCCATATAATATAGCTAGAGTCAGTAAAGACTAAGTAATACAAAGCATTAGGTCTTGTAATGATAATCAATGCAAAGTCTTTTCCTTTACATCGCATCTTAAAAAATCATCAAATTAGTCTTCTATATGTTTAAAATTTACTATATATATATATACGGTGAATGATTTCTTGTATTATATATATATATAGTTATAGTAACTGTTGTAAAAAGAAGACTATTATGAAGGTTTTTATTTAAGCCAAAATAGGTTCGGTAGATACTCCATCAGAACACATTCGTCTTTTAGCATAAAAATATGTGAGTCCTCGCTTTATTTGGTTGTATGTCAACATTTTTTATCCTTTACTAGAAATCCTCGATTTTTACCCATAAACGACTTTTTTGTGTTCAATACATTTAGATAACTGTCTTTGTTCAATTGATTAATTCGTTTGTTCAAACCTTTGGAGCTAAACTTGTTTCCTTTTTCTCCCCAGCAGTAATAGGATTTAGAGTTAAGCGCAACAATTCCATCTCCGGTAACTTCCTCTTTAAATAGTCCAGGTGTTCTTTTTCCATGTTTTAGTACTTTTTCACAACATTCTTGCATGCTCCATTCTAAACCCATGGTTTTGATTCTTAAAAATTCATCCCTATGTTTGTCACAGTATGGTCATGAAAACCAATCACCATATTCATTGTAAAACTCTTTTTTCATACTTGGTTTTACCAGTGTTTCTAATGTTCCGCTCAACGCCATGTATGCGCTATCTGTATCCATTTCAACATATTGGAAATCACTTCTGTCAATATATCTATAAATAAAAAGATTGTTTCGATTATTTGGAAGTTTCACTTACTTATGCATAATAATAGTAGGGAATTAGGTTTTACTTACTTATCCATAAAGTCGTAGTAAAACTGTAGCATTCTCAGTTTAGCATACTGTAGCACGGAGAAACCCAAGTGTACTGGAACGTTCATAGTTAGCTGAAATGATGGTGATACTGATTAGCAAAGTAAACTTGTGGAATATAAATTTTGAATTGCAAAATAATTGTTTTAAAACTTACTAGTTGTTTACAGGTTACGATTTCATAAAAATCATCTGCTATCTCTTCCATGGAGATAAATTTGTTTCCTCTGATACGAAACGAAGCTTTTCTGGCGCCTTCGATGAACTTAATGGTTGTATGTTTTTCTTTATCAGTGATTGTTTTTCCATAAGCAGCATTTCCTACCAACTTGCTAGTGGTAGCGAGTAATTCTTGACTAGGGTCCGCATCTCCCATTCTCCTAGCGTCTGAAACCGATGTTCCAAAAGCTTCAAAAGCTTTTCTAGGAATATATTCTATTAGCTGATAAACTTTGGTGACTTTCAATCCTTGTTTCAAGTACCATTTCAACAAAGGACTCATTAGCAATATCTTATCTCCGTACATACTTCCAACTAATGAGCGTTGAGGAGTCTTTAGAAAACCTTCGGCTTCAGCAAAGACTTTCATTTCATCGCTCAAGTGTTCTCTGGTTAACATCGTATTTTTAAAAATCGGAGGCATTTCGGAGAACTTTTCTTCCTCTTCCTCAGGAACTTTGATGTCACATTCAACAAATCCGAAAAATTCCTCTGATTGAACTCTCTCCAACACTTCTTCTTGATTCAGCTTTTTTTCAAGTATTTTAGGGTAGAAAGAATTGTAAAACGTGTTGACAAATTTTTGTAAATTTGTATGAGTTTTTACACGTTTCATCCACTCACACTCCCAAATCGAGATTACAGTGTAACCTAATGCTCAAAGACATTCTTCATTTTCCATCGTAGTTTTAAACAGATTTGCTTTTGATTTTCTTCCACTAGCTTGAAGCTCTTGCTCTTTAGCATTGTTATAAGAGCAGTCGTGTCCATGCCAAAAACACCCATGGAATTGAAAGACATGACGATTTTCAACACAGAATCCATCAACTGGTAATCCTCGCTGTCCGAGAGCAACTTCTCCTCCATTGAGCTGATGTCTGATATTGATTCTTTTGAGAACATTTGGAACTGTAACCAGCTATGAGCTACCTTGCTAAATTTCACTGGTTCAGCGACAAAGGAGTTTTCGATTTTTCTTTTTCGAGGATAACCAGTAGGCATTGATTGCATCATACACCATAAATAGAGCGCATTTGCATCAACTCCATAGATTCTATCACAAACCTTTGCTTTTTTTCCCAACCAATGTTCTCTAATTTTAGTTATACCTTTTTCGTGATATCTATGCATCACTAGACTTGGCCCACCAACTATGTTTTTCTTTATTAGAGGATAAAGTTCTGCATTGCAGTTGTCAATCAGACAAACTGGGAGAGTCTGACGAAACGAGTTACCAAGTTCATGGAAATCCAAGTATGTAGAGAGGTATGGAAGGGGTGGTTGAGGAGCTTTGTTAAACATCCATCGAATCGCTAATCCTGGTAAAGATATACCATCTTTTAAGGTATCAATCCCATGCTCTCTGTAGATCGATCTTTGTCTTTCCAACGCTTGAACAAATGGTTTTACATCCAAGTTGTTGTACCATTTTAAAAAATCCCTCATTGTCTTCATGTCGTTATCTTTCCACGTTTCTTGACAAATTATGTACTCTTCTTCACTGATGTTTTTTTGTTTTAAAGAACTGTAAAAAGCTTCCCTTGGAGGTAGATGTTCTTGATTAAGTTGTTCCAAGTCTTTCATCCATTCATAAGGAAAAAATCCTTTTCCGGCTTCACATTTGTATGCTTTGAGATACATTTCATAGCTATATCCAGGAGCGATGAAGTTTGTACAATCTAAAAACAAAAAAGATCCTGTTCGGATAACAGGCATCTTGTTTCCTTTTTTTATAACAAAATCAAAATCTGTGTCGGAGACATCTTTCAATTTTTGAAGCAGTTTTCCTTTCATCACATTGACATCATAAGTCTGTGAATTGAAACCTAGAATAGGGAGTTTTTTCATATAGCTGTACAAATCATCCAGAACTTATCAGCTCCTGTTCTCCGTCTGAAATGATTTTTTTCAAAATCACTACAAAACTTTTCTTCAGCTTTTTCCAGTCGTTGTAATTCACGTTCTATCTGTTTTATGATTTGCGAAAATTGTTTTTCCAATCGGCTATATGATTCTTCACTAATATCTTCCAAGTATTCAATGAACTTTCCAACACATTCATCATCATCCCCGTTATTGACAATACAACACGGGTTGTTGAAGCCTGGTACATTTGAACAAATTGAAATACTTAAAAGTTTATGCTCGTTAGTGTAAATGGTTATGTCTGTATCTCGATCTTTTTCGCAATTAGGTAACAAACACTCTATGTCAAATGTTGCAAAAAACGGATAGTATCTCAAGGAATCATCTGAACCGATATCTATCCCGAATTGAATCTTCAGTTTGTCAAATATTGTAGCAGTAGGGCTGTATTGTCCTCCAGAAAACTGCATAGTTGTTGCCTCTGAGATTGAACATCTGTGTCTTTTCAGATTCCCCAATCTGTCATAACAAGTAGAACAGGTTGGACATCTGTAGGCTCTGACATATCCTTCCAAGTTTGTAATAAGACTGAAGTGATTGATATAAAGATCCAAATATAGATTTTCCTTGTAACTGGAGTTTGAGTTCCAAATAACTGTTGAAGTCAAATCATCATTTAAAGAAAACACTGTTATCTTCAGTTGAAATGCTCGCTCCAAAAGCAATAAATCAGCTTCTGTTACTCCTTTCCCATCACACTTTTTAGTACTATCACCATAGATGAAACTGTGATATTGTTGTTGGTACTCCTTCACCTCCTTAATTATCGGATCTTTTGCAAATCCGCTGTTTTTTTGTAGTTCTTTGTGTAATGCTAGACATCTAAAAAAAACAAAGATTGTCGGTAATTCGTATTCCTTTTGTGTTTTTTAACATGGTTCGTATGTGTCTGTTGTTGATGAGGTGAGAAGGTAAATGCTCTGGTGGTGATACAACTTTTCCCATTCCGAGTAGTTTGTAGAAATAAAACGAAATGTTTGTGATCAGCATCAATCTCCAAGTCGTATTCGGTCTCCGTCTCAAGCTATTTGTACGATGATCAGTTTCCATAACATCAACAAAAAAGCCATCAAGATCTCCTTCAGTTTCAATCAGTTTAGCTTTTGGATATACGGTAGCATTGTTTGATGATGAATGAAAGTATCGGAGTTCACCATCATTTTTATTTTCTAGTATACAACCTACGCTACAGTTGACTTTCGCTTTTGAGCTCAATCGTCTCCAAACTTTTTTTAGCAATTCTAACACTCTTGAATCATGATAGTCATTTTGGTAGGTATCAGCTTGATCTCTCAGAATCCCATCCCAAAGTCTTACATTTAAAACTTCTATGACTTTTCCAGCTCTATGTTTCGTTTTCATAGCTCCCCAATATCTAGCTATCAAATCATCCCATTCTTCATCTTGAAAAGTTGGAGCTATGCTATCATCAACAATACCTAGGGTCGATACTCGGGTAGGTCTTTCAAAATTTAAATCTTCCATTTCTTGTTCTTCTTGTTCTTCCTCTTGTGCTTCTTCCTCTTCTTCTTCTTCTTCTTCTTCTTCTTCAATTTCTATCATTGGATCATTCTCATTTTCTTCAACTATATCCTCCACAACTGGCTCTATATCTTGAGCTATTATGCTAGTCTTTGGTGGTGAAGGTTCAGCACCAAAGCCTATTTGATTGATTGTTTCATCAGGTAAACGAAAACAAATGAGATTTTCCAATTAGGGGAAATTTCAGGGTTTTCTTCTTCTACATTCTCTTCCTGATAATTTAAACTTTGTCTACAATAGAAATGTTAACACATAATAGTTGTTCTATAAAACATTCACATACATTTTGTATGAAATGTAACAGAAGAAAAAAATGACTTTAACATCATTATCAATTAATTTTTAAAATGGAATTAGGAAAAAAATGTCTCTAACATTATTATTAGTTAGGTTTTCAAAAACTTACTGTGTACTATGAGATGAATTCTCAACTCCCTCTTTTACATTCATTCTCTGATATTCTGAGTCCTGTCTACAATAAAGAGATATCGCATTATTTTTGCTGATTCATGGGATGACTATAGAAAAACCAGCAAAAAGAATTACTCTACTAACATTTTTAATTTATGATTTTAAAAACTTACTGCATATCAAAGGCTATCGTATTTTCATTAGTTGATGAAACTTGAAAATTCGAAGGTTTTTCTTGAAAAGCATTTTCAATTTCAATCTCCATTTCATTTTCATATTCAGCATTGCATTCATCATTCATGTATTCATTATCAGCGTTTGAAAAACTGATATCATTTTGATTTTTCATGAGCCATTCCCATTCCTTATGTATGTCTACATCAGTATCCTCCTCTTCTGTTTCCATAGTGCTATAATAACAATAAAATCATTACTTTTTTAATAGAAGTGACAACAGCACATAGAAAGGTAAGTTAAATGTCTCAGCTAATAAATTTTACCTTGTGAATAAAATTCCTAGTAGACAGTTGGTATATTATATAGTAGATGTCGAGTCTTCAGTTACTGCTGTTAGAACGAGTGATTTATTGTGTGAAAGCATTACTTCTTAAATAGTCAAATAATTAAGTGAGATAATTAAGTTAGATAATTAAGTCTTAAGTTCAATGAAAACTTTCAAATTCACACAGAAAAACTTTTAATAGTTAGTGGATGTAGTAGCAGATGTTGCTCCTCCGATCGCTGTTGTAGAACTGGATGCTTTCTGTGTGAAAACAGTGACTCTTAAATAGCTAAAGTTGCACTGGTTGAACCCTATGAATAGCAATTTTCTTTATAATATAACTTTGAATCAGCATTTTTTTCACGCAAAAACCAATGCTTTCGCGGGAATAAATAATTTCTTTTCACGCGAATGGAAACCGTTGCTTTCGCGGGAATAAATAACTTATTTTCACGCGAATGGAAACCGTTGCTTTTGCGGGAATAAATAATTTATTTTCACGCGAATGGAAACCAATGCTTTCGCGGGAATAAATAATTTGTTTTCACGCGAATGGAAACCGTTGCTTTCGCGGGAATAAAAATTTTAGTTTCACGCGAATACAAACCAATGCTTTCGCGGGAATAAATACTTTATTTTCACGCGAATGGAAACCGTTGCTTTCGCGGGAATAAATAATTTATTTTCACGCAAATGGAAACCGTTGCTTTCGCGGGAATAAATAATTTATTTTCACGCGAATGGAAACCGTTGCTTTCGCGGGAATAAATAATTTATTTTCACGCGAATGGAAACCGTTGCTTTCGCGGGAATAAATAATTTATTTTCACCCGAATGGAAACTGTTGCTTTTGCGGGAATCAATAATTTATTTTCACGCGAATGGAAACCATTGCTTTCGCGGGAATCAATAATTTATATTCACGCGAGAGGAAACCGTTGCTTTCGCGGGAATAAAGAGTTTATTTTCACGCGAATGGAAACCGTTGCTTTCGCGGGAATAAATAATTTATTTTCACGGGAATGGAAACCGTTGCTTTCGCGGGAATCAGTAATTTATTTTCACGGGAATGGAAACCGTTGCTTTCGCGGGAATCAATAATTTATTTTCATGCGAATGGAAACCGTTGCTTTCGCGGGAATAAAAATTTTATTTTCACGGGAATAAAAACCGATGTTTTCGCGGGAATAAATAGTTTATTTTCACGCGAATGGAAACCGTTGCTTTTGCGGGAATAAAAGTTTTATTTTCACGCGAATACAAACCAATGCTTTCGCGTGGAAATAAATTTTTTATTCCCGCGAAGGCATTTTTTTTACTCGCATGAAATTAAATAATCTATTCCCGCGAAAGCAACGGTTTCCATTCCCGTGAAAATAATTTATTTATTCCCGCGAAAACATTGGTTGTTATTTGCGTGAAAATAAATTATCTATTCCCGCGAAAGCATTGGTTTGTATTCGCGTGAAAATATAATGTTTTATTCCCGCGAAAGCATTGGTTTTCGCGTGGACAAAAATGCTGATTCAAAGTTATATTATAAAGAAGGTTGGTATTCATAGGGTTCAACCAGTGCAACTTTAGCTATTTAAGAGCCACTGTTTTCACACAGAAAGCATCCAGTTCTACAACAGCGAGCGGAGAAGCAACATCTACTACACCTTCCATTGCAACTACTAGGAGCTATCTCTTTATAAAAGGTAAACTTTAAAAAATTTATTATTCCCTACCTAGCAAAGATCAAAATTAGTTTAGCTATAATGTAAAGTATGACATAGATAATTTTTTAGTTCCACATGAAAAGCTGAATTATATATTATTTCAAACATTATTTCTTTCTTTTTTAGAATATTATGGAGGACTTTTCTGCTTCTTACATGGATTTAAAACCAATCGAAAACAAACAAAAAACACTCAAAACAACCACCAAAAGAAAAAACTCCAACTCTGCCACAAAAGAAGCAACAATAAAGAGACGAGCTCTTCCAAAACTGGTTTTACCCACAACATCAAACACTATGGAACAAAAAGAGTTGCTCACTGATGCTGATAGAGCTCTCAAGATAGCCTAATCTCTCAAAAAATGGAAGGCAAGCGATTTGAAAAAGATTGGAGGGTTTCTTACACTATCATCACTTCCTGTTCCATCAGTTTTACAAATCGTTTCTACTGAACAGAGTACTGGTGCATACGGAAATTACTACATTCTCACCTATCTTGGTAATTCAACTGGAACGAATTTTCAGAAAGTCGTTTGCCCAAGTAGAGTAGTTGTAAACTTCAATGTTGATACTTGCCCATTGCCTTTCAACATTTTGTACTTGGGTGAGATGGAAAATTAAAAAAGACCAGAGACTACTTACTACAATGTCAAACGTATCAGCACAAAACGCTTAACCACAATGGAAGCTACTGCTGAAGCTGAAGAGCTGAGAAAAATGAGTGAAGAAGAACTCAAACTCGCTTACGACATCGAATATCTGAGCAATTTCAAAGAATGTTCAATTTTCGCTTACATCGATGTTGTTGAAAGATTCATTCCTTTTCGATTCAATGGAGAAGACTCTGTCGTAAATTGGATTCGCTATGTCACTGAAAAAGATGGAAAAAGAGAGACGAGAACACTTTTAATACCAATCAGATACAACGAGGAAGCTAAAAGATGTGCACCTGGTGTGATGATTTACAACGGAAAAAAACAGAGTAATAATGGAAATCCTATTCCATACCACAATGTCGTCTTCATTTCTTCAACCAACGCTAGTGATTGGGAACAATATTGCACACAAACAAATTCCAATAAGGGGCTAACAAAAACGAATAATGAGGATGAAGCTCTTAAGGAATTCCTAGAAAACGAACTACAAGATTTTGATGAACAGCTTGGTGTTGGTGGTATGTAAACTCAATCTCGAATGCTGACGACATGTAGTCTCAAGCGGATAAAGCGAGCTATAGTGCTTTGTATTATGCAAAATTTACTGTAAAATTTTAATCATCTAAAGGGTTAATTTTGATGATTTTCTCAAAATTTAAGAATGTCAAAACATTAGATATAATGTTTTCTATTGCAATTATTTAACCATCTAGAGGGCTAATTTGATGATGTTTTTCCAAAATTTATACAGAAATAGTCATAAATATGTACATAATTATCCATACATGAATGAATGTATAAAAAAAGCCTATGTATTGATTGTCATTACAAGTTGTACTGTTTTGTATTACTTACTATTTACTGACTCTAACTATATTATATGGAGAGATTTTCCCTACTTATTATACAATAAATGTATATAATCATATATTGATTCATTTTTAATCAATGTATTTATTTATTGTAGATATAACTCCTCTCTCCTCTCTCTCCTCTTTTCCTCTCTCCTCTCTCTCAAGATATCATCTGAGTTCGAATTACAAAAAATTATCAAAACTTAAATGCCATACATTCAAAATCTAGACGCCATATAAGTTCAAATTAAGTAAACAAATAATCAAAACTCAAATGCCACTTAAATACCACTCAAATGCCACTCAAATGCCCCTCAAATGAAATACTGTGGTAGATTTCAGTGCACAATAGTAGTAAACAGGTCGTTTACACTAGAAACCTTGCGAAGCAATGCGCTAGACTTTTGCCCACAGCATTTGGTTAATAGCTGTTGGGTAGGAAGTCCTACTGTGCCGGTGGCATAGTAAGCAGGGCCGGTATTGACCCCTGCAGGGTCGGTAGTGACCTCTACCGACCCGGTACAGCTGTACTGGGCCGGCACAAGATGGCCGCCTTAGAGGAGGATCTGCAAAGATGTCTAAGAACTTAGTCAAGGTCGTAAACAGGAAGTGCTTACCCCTAAATTACCAACTTCATGGACCTAATTCTATGTACAGCCTGGGAACCCTGTAGGAGCATTCATTGGACAATTAGGAGAAAGGACTCCGCCCTTAGCCACTTGGCACCTCCCTTTATTATTTACATTGTATTGTTGATTGGTTGATTATTTATATAGTTAATGTAATTGGTTAATTTACTTCCTGTGCATTGACTGTTATATGTTTTGTGCTTGTTAGCTCTCCTATAAAAGGAGAGCTCCCACTGTTAATCTTTGCATTCATTACAATGTTGCCATGGCATATACTCTTATATTGCTAAACCCTAGAGGAATAATTACCCTCAGGACAGCTTAGAGAATAAAGCCATTATAGCAAACACTACTCTGTACTGTTTGTCTGAGCTATGGGCTCTTGCCTTACCGGGTAATTCGGTTGCCCTATACAGTTGTCACTGTCGGTCAGTACAGTGTCCCCTCTGGAGAGAGGTAGAATACTCGAGATTAGTGGATGTCCGTGGTAACAGACCGGAATCCATTACAATACAATATAAACTCGGCAAATTCATTCAAGGCCGTAACCCATTGCATCACCCCGGATTTTGACCCCACAAAAAAACACTTGGTATGGAGATCTGCTCATATATTACTACTTACCTCACTTCAAAATTCCAAATAATTGTTGAAGTTTTGTCTACGTTTAGAGTAAACACCATTATTTTGAACTGAAACACTTTTTTCACAACCAGCAAGTCAAACTCTTCTACTCCTTTTTCCTTCTCATTCCTCAAGTAACCGCCTGCTGATTGGTCTTTGATGTCACAACCAATGCATTTTTAATATAATTTGAGATAATGTTTTGCCAAATTGCTTCCAAGAAATTTTGTAAAGCTTGTTTTTTTCTGCAGTTCTCTGTGCAATTTCAAACATCTGAAAAACAAAGATTGTCAGTGATTCATTCCTCGTTGTGATTTTTCAACATGGGTTATATATGTCTGTTGTTGAGAACGTGAGATGGCAGAGCCAGTGAAGGTGAGCGAACTTTCCCAATTCCAATCAATTCGTAAAAATTGAACGTAATGTTTGTGAGCAACATCAGTCTACAAGCCGTATTCGGTCTTAGCCCTAAACTATTAGCATGGTAATCGTAATCAGCGACGTCAGTGAAGAATTTGCCGAGCTGTCCAGCGGATTTTATCAAACAAGCTCTCAGATACACAGTGGCGTTAATGGATGATTAGTTAAAGTAATGGAGCTCGCAGTCGTTTTTCTTTTTGAGTATACAACGTACGCTGCAGTTGACTTTTGCTCTCAAGCTCAATTGTCTCCAAACTTTTTAGCAACTCCAACACTCCCAATGCACGATAGTCATTTTAGTAGACATCGGCTTGGACTATCAGAATTCCATCCTTAAGTCTTACGTTTAAGACGCCTACAGCTCTACACTGTCTATATCGGTTTCCACCGCACCCCAATATCTGGCTATTGGCTCATCCCATTCTTCATCATGAAAAGTTGAAGGTTGGCTATCATCAACAATACCTAGAGATGACATTCGACTAGGTATTCCGACTCTTGACTCATCCATTTATTGATTGTCCTTTGTCCTCTTCTTCTTCGTCATTATTATCTCCTTCTTCATTCCTCAATGCTTCATCATCTTCAATTTCTACCAACAGAGCATCCTCATTTTCTTCAACAGCGACTTCCACAAGCGGATTTACATTTTTTCGGCTATTCCACTGAACTCTGGTCCCGCGCTTTCCACATCCATTTCTGATTGACTGGTTGGTCCGGTTTTTGAAAATGAATAAAATTTTATTCGAACCATTTTCAACTGACTTGAATTCCACTTCTCTCTTCCACATTCATCGCATGATAAACTGAGTCTTGCCTACAAAAGGAATGGTAACTCGGAAAATATTTTTTATGAGTCGTAAGCCTGTACAGTGGACAACCAAAAAACTGTACTGCAAAACGATTATTTATTATTCACGAGAAAAATTTCCCTGAACACGAAGAATTTGAATATTTTCAGCAAATGGGAAATCTTGAGGAGCAACTGATTTATTTTTTTGAGCATTTTCAAGTTCAATCTACACTTCATATATGTATCCATCATCTATGTATTCATCATCCGGAATTTTAATCCCAGGGCGATTTTTCACTAGCCAATTTCAACCCTCTTGTATTCCTACATCACTATCCTCTTCCATCTCCATTTTTTCTGCTGAAATAAAAAGAATACTATTAAAATTCAAAATTGATAAAAAGGCATTATATTATGCTTGAACAAAAATTTAAAATGACTCCCTTATTTCTTGTAAGCTCTGTTTTTCTATTCTCAGGTAAACAATGTTTGTCTATCTATTGATTTTATAAATAGACTTGCGCATCTGCAAATAACTAAAATAGTGTTGAGAGTAAACCACTCAGGCTAAAGTAGTAGTCCTTTTCCTCAGAGCAAATTGTTGAGTTCCTCACCTAGTGTCAAGTAATTATTTTTTTTAATTTTTACTTCATTGCTGAGAGTCCTCCTAGTAGTTGTAGTAGATGTTGTTTCTTCAATCGCTGCTGTTAGAGTGGATGCTTTCTGTGTAAAAACAGTGGCTCTCAAAAAGCTAAAGTTGCACCAATTGAACTAAAAATCAATGATAAGTTTTGCTCGACAAACGCTTTATAATATATAAGAAGTTGAGCAATGTTTTTTCTTTGCGTGAAATTCTTATACATTATAAAAGGATTTTTGCGGGAAGAAAATTTTGTTCTTTACACTAATTTCTTATAAATTATAAAGGTATTTCCACGCAGAAAGTTTTATTTTTATCTGCCCCAATTTTTTATATATTATAGAGAGATTTTTTGCGCAAACTAGCCTTTTTTACTTGCACGAAATCGTTATACAATATAGAGGAGTTTACCGCGAGGAAAGTTATTTTATCTGCGTGAAATTCTTATGCAGTATAAAGGGGTTTTCGTGGAAAAAAAATGTTCCTTTGCTCAAAATTCTTTTATATTATAAAGGGACTCGTTCGCAAAAAAAATTTTCTTTGTGCAAATTTCTTATATATTATAAAGAGATTTTCTCTCCAACCAAATTTCCGCAAAAATCTTGTAAATTATTAAAGAGTTTACGCACAAAAAAAAATTATATTTGCTCGAAATTCTTATATGTTATAATGGGGTTTTCATGCAAAAAGAATATTTTTATTCATGTTAAATTTTTATATATTATAAAGGAAATTTCGCAGATAAAAAAACATTTCTATTTGAGCGAAACTTTTACATAATGTAAAGGATTTTTTTGGGGTGGAATATATATGTAATATAAAATAATTTTTGAGGAAAAAACTTTTTTATTTTTGCAAAATTCTAATATATTTTAATGGGATTTTCAAGTGAAGAAACAACATTTCTTCAGTAAATTAGGACTTCTTATATGCTGTAAGGCATCTTTTCCGAGAGCATAATTAGTAGTAATATATGAGCAGATCTCCCTACCAAGTGTTTTTTGTGTGGTCAAAATCCGGGGTGATGCAATGGGTTACGGCATTGAATGAATTCGCCGAGTTCATATTGTATTTCATTTGAGGGGCATTTGAGTGGTATTTGAGTGGCATTTAAGTGGCATTTGAGTTTTGATTATTTTTTTACTTAATTTGAACTTATATGGCATCTATATTTTGAATGTATGGCATTTGATTTTTTTGATAGTTTTTACATTGTATAAAAATGAAACGTGATATGATTGTATTGTTATTGGAAGTTAAGATGTCGACGGAGGATGATGTTGAGATGAGACCGATGAATGAAGTTGATACTGTTGATGGTACTACACGGGATATGATAGATGTTTTACCGAGTATGAAGCGTAAAGCGTTGATAATTATGTTGATTTTGGTATTTGTCGTAGGATTTTCCACTTCTGGAGGTGTTACTGAGTTTAGTATGTATGAAGAAGCTATGGAAAAAGTACAAAAAGCGAGAAACTCTCCTATTGGAATCATAAATGAAACTACTGTTGGTTGATGAACATATTTTTATGATGAATGGGAAACCGGAAGATTATGACCCAAGGATGTGATCTCCTTTTACAGCAATGATTGCAGGACCAACTGGATCGGGAAAGACACAAGCAATTTTTCGAATGATTGAAGCTAGTCAGACTATAGCGCACCCCCACCAACAGAAATTCACTACTGTTATGGGGCCTATCAAAAAGCCTTTGATGATGTGACAGGAGTGATTTTTCATGAAGGCATGATAGATATAACAGTGAGTTTTCCCAAAGATGGTAAAAATCGATGGCTGATAATTGATGATCTCATGGATGAAGTTTCTGGTAAAGCCGATGCTAATGCTTTGTATACAAAACATAGTCATCATTTGAACATAAGTGTGTTTTTTATTGTTCAGAATCTGTTTTTAAAAGGAAATCGTACAATTTCCTTGAATAGTCATTATTTTTTTCTTTTTAAAAACCCTAGGGATGCTTCTTCTATTTCCTATTTGGCTCGACAATGTTTTCCATCAAAAGTAAAATATGTACAAGAGGCTTTTGAAGATGCAACAAAAAAACCATACTCTGATTTACGAATAGAGACGACTCAACAAACGAATGATCAACATAGACTATTGAGAAACTTTACATCAGATCTCCCTATGATACTATATGTACCCAAGTAAAAGGATATAAATACAATTACTATTCATTTCACCTCAATCATATTTTGTTATTCAACGATGCAACACAAAAGCGCTATAATGACTAAAGCTTTGGAGAAAAAATTAACAAGAAATGCTGCTGTGTTGTTATCGCTCAACAATGCAACCTTTGCTATTCAAAAGTCTGTTATAGCCAAAGCCAAAAAGGAGTTTATTATGACTATAATGGAATGTGCTAAAGCTATTATAAATGGAACGATACCATTGACAACATCTCAGTATAATCAGTTGCAGCGGAACGCGAAGGATATTAGCGCTTTAGTAAGAAGATCAACGTTACATGATAAGAAAGTTGTATTGCAAAAAGGAGGATTTTTATCTGCTCTGCTAGGTCCTATTATCAGCAATACAGTTCCTGGGTTATTTAAAAGTGTGCTAGGAGGAGGGAGAAGATAAAGATGAAAGTCTCAGCACGAATGATGCAAAATAGAATGGCAATTTTAGCTCTGGATGATCTGAGTAAGAAAGGAAAAATCGCTATAGTCGAAAAGGCCAACTCAGATTTGTTTCAATCATTGTTAGAAAGTGTTAAAAATATTATATTAGGTAATGTTCCTCTTGATTCTGAGCAGTTTATTGAGTTGCAGCGTTACAAGAAGGAACTACATAAACTAAGTGGTAGAGGGACAGTTGATGATAAGCGTAAAATTTTGATTCAGACTGGTAGAGGGAATCTTTTGGATGCTATTGTAAACCCTATTGTATCTGTTTTGTCATCAATAAAAAGATTATTCGTCAGCCTTTAACATTCTCCAGACGTGTTTTTATACTCACTGAAAATGAATACTATAGATTAACGGAAAAAAAGGAGAATAAAACAGTGGTAAAGAAAGAGAAGACCAGACCTCCATTGTATTATAATCCTATGGAAGCTATAACAGTGAGAAATATGAAGAGAAAGCAAAATGATCTACTGGAAACGGCTTATGATTCTGATTTATCCTCACACGAAAAGTTAGATGAAAATTTTGAAAACCTACGTAGGTATTTGTCTGATGTCAAAAAGATTAAAAATAATCAAAATCAGGCACAAAGGATAGTTGGAGTCCCATTAAGAAAAAAAAGATAGAGTCTACTTCTCCTTTGGCCAATAGCACAGTTTTTGATGATAAACCTAATGCCTATTCACCAAATGTCGATGAAGACATTGAGTTAGAATCAGTGAAAATGAATGATGATGATGACATCGGGTTAGAATCAATAAAAGGGAGGTTGTTTGATACTGAAGACTCAACCCTACTTGGAAATACATTTATTACTGATAGAGAAGATGAGCATGATGGTGAAAGCGAAGATTTAAAAGAGTTTGAAAAAAAGCAACTGATTTCACAACAAAAAAGAGTGATCAAACGATCGCTGTCAGAATGTTGAATAATCTGAGTAAAATTGGTAGATTCGACTCGGAGAAGAACAGACTGAAAATTGGAGAACGTTGGTTGAATCCTAAGACTTCCAAAACTTTACTACGAGATGTTCTAACCGAAGGAGGTAAAATACAATCGGGACATACCAATTACAGTAGAATTAAAAGCTTGCTAACTGATGAAGGAATCACAACTGTCAGGAAATCCCCGCGTCAAACACGTGGGAGCCAGAAGAAAAAGTTGGTCATTCCCGGTACTAATTCATGGATATCGACACGCTAAAAAAGCTGTATTACAATCCTGCATTCAAACATCTCTACGAGGAGCTAGAGCTTTACTGAAAGCTCGTAGAAAGCGAGAGGGGGAAAAAAGAAACCGTGAATGGTTGAGTGGTGAGGATGCCTACACGTTACATAAAAGAGTTGTAACTAAGTTTAAGTGTTGTCCTACAATTGTAGCTGGAATAGGGGAACAGTTACAGGTAGATTTGATGGATGTTCGATCTCGAAAAGAAGAAAATAATAATACAGCATTTTTACTGACTGCTGTTGATTCTCTATCTAGAAAAGGTTGGGCTGTGCCGCTCATCAACAAATCAGGGCAGGTTGTAGCCAGAGGATTGAGAAGAATACTAGAAGGGGAAAACTATAAAGCTTTACAATCCGTTAAAGGTAAAGAGTTTGACAACGTCAATGTCAAGACTCTCCTGGCGGAAAAAAAATCAAGCGCTTTACAACAGAAAAATGAGACGATAAAGGCATCAATGGTGGAGCGTTTTAACAGAACTTTAAAAGAGAAGATATATAGATATTTGACATATAAAGATGATGACAGATACATTGATGTTTTACCAGAAATGGTTAATGCATACAACAACACAATTCATGGTGCTATAGGTATGAGACCGAATGATGTGAATTTTAAAAATCAGGAACTTGTATGGAATCGTGTGTATGAAGGAGGTGAACATAGTTTAACTCAAGAAGCAAAACTAAAGATTGGGGATTATGTTAGAATGAGTAAGGCAAGAGAAGCGTTTGAAAGAGGATACACCCCGAATTGGACGATTAAGATTTTTATAATCACTGATGTACTTATTGATGAAAAACCTGTTGTGTATAGGGTAAAACATTTGGCTGAGGAGATGATTGATGGTACCTTTTACGAAAAAGAGTTGCAAAAAGTAAAAAACCCACGAGTTTCAGAATTGAAAAGATCTTGGGAAGAAGAACAAGAAGAGGTAAAAGACAGATTCTGGTTAAGTGGTTAGGTTACAGAAAAAAGTTCAACGAGTGGGTAGATGAATAGTTTATAAGGAAAGAACGCTCGATATAATCATCATACGTTGGGAAAATGTCGATGCTGGTAACTTCACCCTCAAACTCTAGTGGTGAAGAGTTTCCTGATAATAGCAATTCCGAATTTACAGTGAGACTGTATAAATATTTGGTTATCAATGGTGGTAAATGGGAGGTAGGTCTGCTAGATATGTCTTATTCTAATAATTGGAAGAATGTTACCGAAGGGAAAATATACCTAGAAAAGACTAATGTCTCCGGTAAAAGCGAAAAGTCCTTCATCTTAATCAGTAATGGAAGATACGATAGTTTGGAGGAGTTGGAGGAGATTATACGAAAGAGAATGAGTGAAATGGATTTAGACAAAACATTCACCATCTCCTACAACAAGATCACCAACACCACTTTACTAACTAACAGCGATCCTGATACTACCATAAGCTTTTCCAAAGATCTAGCATATATTTTTGGATTTGAACCAAAAACTACGTATCCTCATGGTAGATACAATAATATCTCACCTCCTGATATAAATTCCGGTCTAACATCTCTGTATGTTTATTCCAACAATGTTGATAATAGAATGGTAGGAGATACGAATTTACCTTTACTGAGAGTAGTTCTGGTTCAAGGAAAGAAGAATAGTGTTGTGTGTCAAGAATTTAAAAATCCTCACTATGTCGACGCTTCATCACTAAATAGTGATCTGATTCAAGTACTTATAGCGAGTGACGACGGCCAACGAATACCATTTGATGGTGGAAAGGTTGTGTTGACGGTTCACTTTAGAGAGAAACAATTATAATGAGTTTGGTACGATACACCCCTGAGGACTCGAAAGATTTTTTTGATGAGTACTACAAGATGCAAGCTGGAAATGGAATTGGAGTGTATAGTGGACGGCGGGTGATGCCTAATATGAGAGGAAATGGTCTTGGTAGTCTTTTTTCAAGTATACTTAAATCTGCAGCACCAATGCTGAAACGAGGAGCAATTAGTTTGGGGGAAAGAGCACGGTCTGTAGGTGAAAATGTAGCGCGTGATGTCATCGATGGACAAAGCTTTGCAGCATCAGCAAAGAAGAGGGGGTTGGCAGAGTTGAATGATCTGGGGGGAGATGTGCTCAATGCAGTCCGTCTAGATAGTGTGAAAAGGAGAAAAACAAGAGGTGGACAGAGAAGGAGAGGTGTTGGTAAACGTGGTATATTTTAATAGCAGCAGAATCCGGTATAAAGACAGCGGAGCTTGATATCTATATTTATTAAGCGATAACGCTTCAAGGAATCATCACTCGCAAAAGATGGCTAGCCTAAATGGGACAACAGGTAATAAGTTGGAAGGTTCTTCCTACAACATAAATCCATCGTTGGATGTATTTGCTACGGAACCAACAAACATATCGGTAGAGAGATCGGAAAACGTTGTCATCAGACCTGATAGATTAGATCCTTATGGTAGTATTGTGGTGGATTTTTGTGACCACTATCTTTGCGCAAGGTCCCCCTGACAACTGCTGGGTGTCAAGCAAGCCTAAACTGAGCCTGGCACAGCCAGAACACGAACAAGTAAGCCGGTAGAAACTCTACCGGCCCTGCGGTATTTACTACCAGCCCTGCAGCATTCACTGCCTGCCCTGCAAAGGTACCATTGGCCCTGCAGCACACTCTGCCGGCCCTGCAGCATGCACTACCGGCCCTGCAGTGCCACTACCGACCCTATACCGGGTCGGTGAGGAAAGAACTGCTATAGCCTGAGAACCTAAATTGATACCAAAGGTGCAGGAGCCCGACTTTGCAACATAACTGTCCTCAAACAAGACCAAAGCCAAGGACCACAAGCCATAAGGACCAGGAACCAGAGCTACTCATTGCACCACCATGAGTCAGCAAGATTGACTGAGAAGCTCCGCCCACTAATTCTGGGTGCCTTGCATATTTAACCCTATATCAACCAATGATTGTATTGCATATTTATATCTTATGTTATGATTAGTGTAAACACTTCCTGCCTTTGCTGATTTGTTGCCCCTTGTTTGGGCATATGTGTTAATTCTGTTCTGCCTATAAAAGGCAGAACACTTCACCTGATTCATTGTATTGTATTGGGATTCTGCCTGTGCTTAAGCCAAGTAGCATGATACAATTACCCTTATTATACATTGCTGGTTATGCTGTGTAATAAAGTGTGGTTTACTCAACAAGACATTGAGTTGTACGTTTGAGCCGTGGGCTCCTAGAACAGTTGTGGAGTTGGCATACTCCTCTGTTGGAAGTTGACCTCTAGAGTGAGGCGTTGTTGGTGGACGTTTGGTCGGCCCCCCCCCAAAATCCACTACAGTATTGAGTTAACCTTGTCAGGGAGCACTGAACATTACACAGATCTCTACAACTCGTTTCTGCAAGTTGAAGCCGCGGTTGTTCAAGATGATGAGACCGATATTGCAGGTAATGATGATGATGCAGCTGTGTGGATGGGGGATTCAATGCATACATTATTCAGCGAGTTGAAAATGTCGATAGAAGGAACCACTGTTGAATACGCTAACAACTACGGTTTACGCTCCTACTTTTCACAACTACTCGAAAACAGTGCAGACAGAAAGAAATATCAAGGTAAGATGGAAGGATGGAGGTATGATGATTCAACTAGCAAAGACGCTGCTGATCACAAAACTGCAGATAAGAAAAAGAGGAGAGCTCTAATCATAGGTGGAAAGACGATAGAATTAACTGGAAAACCTCATCTCGCATTATTTCAGCAGAAAAAACTAGTAATTCCAAGCCCTAGTATGCAGCTGGAGTTTGAGCGCGCCTCCAGCAAACTAACTTTGTTTGCTGCGAATGAGGTGCCTACAGGAGGAGCGAAGATTAGAATTGATAAATTTGAACTTCATCTTTGTAAAGTTAAGGTGAATCCTACAATACAAAACTCCCAACTCAGTTTGGCATTGGAAGGTCACAACTACATTTAACCAGTTGATCGAAAACGGATAAAACTATATGGAATTCGTGCTGGTGTTGCGCAGATTGACATCACTTTGGAAGAAAACAAACAAAAACCTAAACAAATTTATTTAGGTTTAATCGATCACAATGCAATGAACGGACGTTTCGCCTTGAATCCATATAGAATGAAACACGCTAATGTTTATTGTATTGTATTGAGAGTTGGTGATTGTCCAATTGGAAGGAGATTTGAGCCAAATTAGGCTAGAGGGATTTTTGGAAAAGAATATCATCGGTTTCTACACGCTACCGGAACTTTGCTTGAAGGTGATAGTCTTGGTATTACAAAAGAACAATACCTTGATGGTACTACACTTTATGGATTTGATTTGACTGGCGATTTTCTTAAAGAAGGATTTCACTCTATGAAAATTGTCACAACAAGTGTGGAAATTCGTTTTAGCACTAACACGACTGATGGATTATCCCTGGTAGCATACTTTGTAAAAGACGGTGTGTTGGAGATGGACAGCATTCTTCAATTAACTATCGCGGGAGACGCAGTGCTTTAAACAGAAAGTTAGAGATGAATACCATGCAAATTCGTTCGATCTTATCTTTAGACGTTTTATGTCAAAGCGTAGGGATTCACGTTGGAGCTAGAGAACAGTTTTGGAATCGAATTTGCAATTTTCCAACAGGATGTTTCGTATTCAACACCCATTATTCTCACCAACCTGGAGAGCATTGGTTGGCTGTGTACGCTAATGATTCAGAGGTGGATTTTTTTGACTCGTTTGGACATTCTGTTTCCTTTTACCCAGATGTAAATGAAATACTAAGTATTCATGGAGGATATGAAACAATACAAAGTAATGAAACACAACTACAAAATTTGTTGTCAACTGTATGTGGCAATTATTGTGTATACTTTTGTTTACTGAGAAGTAGAGGGTGGAGTATGGATGAAATTGTTAGAAGTTTACGAGATATAGGAGATAGTGAGATGAGAGATCACTCAATACGGAGACTTATCGTACAGACTTATCCTAACTTCGAGTTCATACAAGATAATACAGTAGAAGGAATAGATGGAGTGCAATTCCAAGGAACTTAATTTATTAAGTAAATTGTTAAAATAAATTATTATAATTGATTTTTATTTGTTATAACAAATAAAATGAATAAAATACAACTTATCTCATTATTTGTGCTAAACACTACAGAACCTATAAAAACTATTATTTTGTAATGTTCCAAGCAAGAAGTAAATAAGATCTTCTCATTTTCTTCATCAAGAGCGCTCTTTAGTTATATCTAAAAGACATAGTAACTAATGACTCTATCATACATAGTTATATGAATTAACTTTTACAAAAATACTTCGGAACCTACTTTAAATAGATATGAAACTTACCATCATAAAAGACGAGACATGTCCTTTGTGTTATCGATTAAGGTTTCGATGTGCCGTTCTGGACAATTATCTTTTTCATTTTCATCAAAGTAGGAAAGAAAGGTGTGTTGCAGCAAAGTATCAAACAGTTCTGAGGCTTGAATGAAAGCTTGGAGAGCCGAGAGTAGAATGACATCGTAGGAAATCATGTTGTTCGTATTTTGGCTTAGTCCTTTGAATACGATTACACCGCTTTTTTCCGACACCACACATGAAGCTATTTGAGGAGGAATTGTAATATCTCCAATCAATAGTTCTCCATTCACCATACATCTGTAATTAGCCACTAGAGTATCGGCAGTCTTGTTCCAATGAGTATCACATTTTCTTAGCATTCCAGGATTCTCATAAGCTATAACACTTCCTGCCGGAAAATCGTGTAGGTGAGCAACACTGAAATAAGCCTGTATTTGTCTCATACTCTTGCTGTACAATGAGTTGAATGGACCGTTGATCTTTCTATTACATCCTTGAGAATCAGCGGTACGAAAAATCGCATCTCCTGTCTTTCCTTCTCTCATATAAATTAAAACAATTGGACGTGTTTGCTTAGCTTTATTAACAAGCAGTCCTATTTCAGTTGAAACATCACTTTTCACTCGAATTCTCTTTTCATCCTTTCGATAGTTGTAAATGATGGCACACTTTGATTCATCACAAAATTCAACAGACAACACCTCCATAACTGTTGGTACTGGTAGTTCGCAAATTTCCATGGGCTTTTCAAGTTTTTCTAGACTATCTGGAGAGAGAGAGTTTATTAACCCGGTGCTCTTGTAGGTGAGAGTGGTTAGTTCATTACTTCTGGCATCTTGAAAGGATATTCTGGTGTGACGAAAAAGCGTTTCGTCTTCAACATCCGTCAAAACTAGTTTTTTGCACTTCGAGCCATTTTCAATATCATCTTTTGTCAAATCAATGAAAGGTCGTTTCCTCACCGATGTTCTTTTTGAAGACAGCTTGTTAGTAGGAGATGTGAATGAAGTAAAATCTTGTTGGGATTCTGGTTCATCAACCACCAATTGACCTTCTGGCATATCAAAGATAGGAGAAGGTGATGGGAAAGGGTTTGCCGGGGTCCTGCTTCTTCATTCATCGGTTGACTTCCTTCGTCTTGAGTATTCATTCTAAAAAAAACAAATATTTTGTTCAATTTTTTGTAATTAATTTTAAAAGATCATAAAGACCATAAGCCTTCAGCTAGTTGTGGTAGCTAACAGAAAATAAATATTTTTACTCTTACCTTTATGAAGAGGGTGAGCTCCTAGTAGTTGCAATAGAAGGTTTAGTAGATGTTGCTTTTCCGCTAGCCGTTGTAGAACTGGATGCTTTCTGTGTGAAAACAGTGGCTCTTAAATACGTAAAGTTGCACTGATTAAACCCTATGAATCAGCATTTTTTCACGCAAATACAACCCAATGCTTTTGCGGGAATGAATAATTTATTTTCACTCGAATAAAAAACAATTCTTTTGCGGGAATAAAACAATTATTTTCACGCGAATGAAACAGTTGTTTCGCGAAAATAAAAAACATTTCCACGCGAATAAAAAACAATGCTTTCGCGGGAATAAATAATTTATTTTCACGCGAATGGAAACCGTTGTTTTCGCGGGAATACAAATTTTATTTTCACGCAAATACAAACCAATGTTTTCGCGAGAATAAATAATTTATTTTCACGCGAATGGAAACCGTTGCTTTCGCGGGAAGAAAAATTTTGTTTTCACGCGAATACAAACCAATGTTTTCGCGGGAATAAATAATTTATTTTCACGCGAATGGAAACCATTGATTTCGCGGGAATAAAAATTTTATTTTCACGCGAATACAAACCAATGCTTTCGCGGGAATAAATAATTTATTTTCACGCGAATAACAACCAATGTTTTTGCGGGAATAAATAATTTATTTTCACGCGAATGGAAACCGTTGCTTTCGCGGGAATAAACATTTTATTTTCACGGGAATACAAACCAATGTTTTTGCGGGAATAAATAATTTATTTTCACGCGAATGGAAACCGTTGATTTCGCGGGAATAAAAATTTTATTTTCACGGGAATACAAACCAATGCTTTCGCGGGAATAAATAATTTATTTTCACACGAATAACAACCAATGTTTTCGCGAGAATAAATAATTTATTTTCACACGAACGAAAACCGTTGCTTTTGCGGGAATAAAACTTTTATTTTCACGCGAATACAAACCAATGCTTTCGAGGGATTAAATAATTTATTTTCACGCGAATAAAAACCAATGTTTTCGCGGGAATAAATAATTTATTTTCACGCGAATGGAAACCGTTGCTTTCGTGGGAATAAAACAATTATTTTTACGCGAATAGAAACCGTTGCTTTCGCGGGAATAAAAAAATTATTTTCACGCGAATAAAACAGGAATATTTCACGCGAATAACACTATTACGATAGAGTTTTCGCGTGAGTGTTTTTAATGGTTATAAGCTAGATGAGTAGGAGTGGCTTATAGTATATAAGAACAGCTCTCTCTGCATAGAAATCATTCTCTCCAGCAATAACCTCAGGAGCATCAACTACTACAGCTGATTTCTTGGTGATAAGGTAAGAATTAATAGAAAAACTATTTAATAGAAGTTAAAATGTAATTATTTTACAACACTGTTTAATCATCCTATACTAATACATGTGATAAGGTAAGAATTAATAGAAAAACTATTTATAACCGAAGTTAAAATGTAATTATTTTACAACACTGTTTAATCATCCTATACTAATACATAACTTTTTTTTTTAGTTCATTATGAGTTCAAAAAGATATACAATCAAAGACTACCTCCCGAAGATATATCATAGCTAAATTAAAGAAAATGTCAAAAAGGCTGGATATCGCTTGACATTACAAGCTATATTATTATGTATGACACAACATTTGCTAACTGTAGCTTCTTTTCATGGAGAACTTTCACCGGTACAATACCGACCATACACTTCACATAAATACGTTGACAATCCAGTAGAAGTATTTAAGCTCATGACTAAAAACAATTTTCAAACAGTTGTAAAAATGTCAAAAACTGTCAGTATTAATGATTACTTGAAGAAAATTCAAAGAAAGGCATGGAATAAAGAGCTCACTCCAAAATTAATTTCAATACAATGGACTAATGAATTATTATATCATTTTCAATCAGATAAATGTAGATACATACAAACGGATGAACATCTTTCATCATCCATTTTTTCATTCGAAATGATATTGGAACTGTTTCAAGTTCATAATATTTAATACTTACTCTTCATGTATCCCTACTTATTATGCAATAAATGTATATAATCATATATTGATTCATTTTTAATCAATGGATTTATTCAATGTAGATGTATCTCCTCTCTCCTCTTTCTCCTCTCTCCCCTCTCTCAAGATACCATATGAGTTCGAACTATGTAAGAAATTATCAAAACTTAAATGCCATACATTCAAAATCTAGATGCTATATAAGTTCAAATTAAGTAAAAAAATGATCAAAACTCAAATGCCACTTAAATGCTACTCAAATGCCACTCAAATGCCTCTCAAATAAAATACAATATTAACTCGGCGAATTCATTCAACGCCGTAACCCATTGCCTCAACCCCGAGGTCTAAACCACAAAAAAACACTTGGTAGGGAGATCTGCTCATATATTACTACTATTATTACTGGTTGTAAGCCCATTTTGTAGTAAGGTGTTCAAAACTTAAAATATAAGAAACCACCTATTTCGAGACATTTTTATGTCACTTTGTTTATTTTTACTGCATATTCGGAAAATCTTAAACAACTTTAAGAAATCTCCAACATCATAGTTGTATTATTCATTCAAAATCATTTTTTGCTGTTAATTTTGTCGGCTACAACAACTTTATTGTGTTTATTAATAAAAACCATTTTGATTTAACAAAGGATTTAAATTTTTCAAAAACCTTTTCATTAGAGCATCTTTATCCTATAGAAGGCTGTTTTTCAAATAAAATTGTTTTAGATTTTAAATTTGATGGTAGTTGGCTAGTATTATCTGACAAATCAGTTACTGGGGATTTAAGGATTTTACTTTATAATCAAATTAAAAACAAACAAAATACCTAGATGAAGTAAAAACACTTGTAACTTCTGATTTTGAAGAAGATGATTCAAAATTAAGTACTGAAAGTGATTCTGGTGAAAAATTGACTGAAGCTTTCTTTTGCAATTTTAGATGTACAATCAAGCATTAAAAAAAGGTTCTAATAATTCTGTCAAATTAAAATTATATGACATCAAAAAAAGAGGAAAAATTCAGAGTGTTGTCAGGAAAATATTTATGTTTTGACAGGGGATTTATAAATTATTTATTTATCTATATTTATTATTATCATCAGCCTTAATTATCTAATATATAAATGTAAGTCGGTTTTTGCGATGTTAGCTTAAAACTCCGGCACTAATGAATCAATCTTAATAAAAAATACATATTCAGAGTCGTCATTACATTCTCTAGGTTATAACACTCTTGAATTTCTATTTTGCTAGAGGATCGCAGCAATCTTTCCAATAGAAACCTCATTCTCATCAGTTATGCCAAGTTATATCCGGCCATATTTTTCTGCCTTTCATGACATGTTCGGTTTATTTTGATTATATTCCGACATGCTGCAGCCCTTTGATTGGTCAGCAGTGCTACAGCGAATCAAGTATTGATATCTGTTCGCCAAACAGAATAGTTTTGCTAGCTTTTTCGGTCTTATAATTGCTTCTCCACCGACTCACCTATCAACTGTACTTGCCTTACACATCCCAACAACATTACTTCATTGCTTATGCCTGGCTGATATTGTTGTTTAGCAATTTTCTTGAAGCCCGTGGCTATATTATTAAAATGATTAATATAACGATAACAATAATAATATATAACAACAATAAATAATTGTTAGTTTTAATAATAATCAAAATAATAATTAATAAACACCATCTCCTCCTGCATTGTTATTTTTATGCTTGAGTAACTGTTATTATTTTTATCGTTATCAGTATAATTTTTTTTATTATTATTTCTATCATTATTTTCATTATTATTATTTTTAATATTATTTTTATTGTTTTATGATTGGTTATTTTTTTGTTGTTTTCATTTCTTTTATTAATTATTATTATGACTATATAGAGTAATAATAAAAGTAATAATAATAATAAAAGTAGTTCTTATTTATTTAGGAAAATTAAAAGTGACAAAAATATTAATTATTAGTCATTGATTATTATTACTGTTATTACTATTTTTATGAACATTATTTTTATCATTGTTGCATAAAATTAGTTGTTTTTCTTTTTGTTTAAAAATCATTTTTAAATAATAACACTGTGGTTGAATACTGCTCATTATCATTAGTACTGCTATATACTCTCATCTCTTCCATATCATTATATTCCTCAATGCAACTTTGATACAAATAAATATCATAAGAATTGAAACTTATGAACAAAAACCATGGTGTACCATAACAATAATAACAACAATGAATGAGCAATACTGGTAATGCATACAAAATGATGATAAACGCCACAATAGAAAGAAAAGTAATCAAAAGGAACCCAATGTATCAGAGTTGTTCTCAATTTCTCTGGCTCTGTTCAGCAGTAGTACTATTTCTTATTTGTTTTTTTTTTGCTTTTTCATGTTGTTTACCATGACAAAAAATACTTGATAACTATGAGTAGGTCTACAACAGCAGCGCAAAGCGAGTCTAGGTTTAAAGACTTGCAATATTTTTGGTTAAAGGCTTATAATTAATTTTCATTATTATTACTACTCTTGCCTTTAATAATAATTAATCAACCTGTCTCTCCACAACATTGGCAATAATCATCATAGTTGAAATATCGATGGTAGACGGTTGATGAAAGATACAAAATATTATACAATTTTATACAAAAATTGCATAAAAAGAGTGACAAAAATAGTCATTTGAGGAACTTAATCCGTAATTTGTGCAAAATTTGTACACATTTTGTTTATTTTAATGATATTTGACTTTACCTGCTGCTCAGCATGCCATGAAAAAGAACTGGCGCAATTATTCCAAACAGCTTTTCTCCAACTCCACAAGGTTTACGAAAATTCAGAGAAAATAGAAATTATTGTGAGTTTTTGTTACAATTGCGTTGTGATTGCCACACTGTGAACAGCGCATGTTTAGCTGATTTACTTGCACAGTTGATGCAGCATTCTAAAATACGTTTTCGAAATATTGACCACTGGGTTGCACAATGCACAGTCACTAAGCATATGTTTTAATATGGAAATTTAAAATACAAATACTTGAATATCCACCAGATTCTTTGAGTTGGTTTTTCACTAAATGTGAAACTACAGCAAAGCCTTGAGTTGACTTTTTGGAAATATAATCCATGCTTTATGACGATCTCCTTTGGTGGGAAAATAAACTTAAAAAGATGTTTTTCACCCTCTGGAATATCTAGACTCGAGCTATTACGAAAGAGTTGCAAGCTCAACTCTTCAAAAAGAAAATTCAACGTTTTTGCAAGTTGTTGTTATGGGTGGGTGGTGGTGTGCAATAGGGAGAGCAATGTGTTGCATGGAACAACCGTTACACTTCTTCAGATGTTGTGTGATTATGTTCAAAGATTCAATTATGTTATGAAGCAAGAGGGAAGTTGGCACACCCATGCGGCTATAAATTTATAATTAGTACGGACAAAAGTTTTCCAAGAACTATTAGATGCTCTGACAGCACAATTCGTAAAATATATAACCAGTTACATAACGATTGAAACATGTAGACAAATTGAGCATCCTCAAGCCAACCGGCAAGTCAAAACTGGAGAAAAACTCCATAACACTAGCCCCTCTTGATCTCCCTAACATCATTTTCGCACTTTTTATGTTATCTCCACGGGCAACGCCGGGTATTTCTGCTAGTACTCTATATATATCCTCTGGTTCTAAATGTGTTACTAGAAAAATTTTATGCAAATTTATGATATGTACAATCAACTTACTGTTTTTAATTTCAACCAGTTATGATTAAACTATTGTTTTTATCCCTGATTTGCTACCTATGCTTAAATCAATATATTCAAATTTCATATTTTTACTGACTAATTTTATTTGTTTGTTACTTAGTGTGAACATATATACTATTTGCAGCATAGCTACTGGTTTTTTTTCATTTTCATTTTTTCTTTTCATTTTTATACTTTGTTAAATAAACTGTTGTGTAACTTTATAGCACGATCAAGTTTTGCACCTGTAATGTCTTAGCTATGGGTTTGATATGTACACACTAAAGTCATATGTTGTACGGTCTAACGAGAAAAAATATAAAGCAACAACTAGCAGTAAACAATTCATAGCACATAATGCAAAAACTTGAAGTTGATTGTTTACAACACTGAGAGTGCAATTTTTAATAGCTGAGCAGTGGGTTTTTTACTGTTAAAATCAAATCAAGTTGCATCTAAATCATCATACAAACCCTAATAAAAACAACCCCTGCGCAATAAATACTTATGCTACATCTACATTTACTGATTACACATCGATTTGCCCTTACCGGTTGGAGATGACATCAAGGAGTTTCCACTATTTTTTCTCTACTTGCCGTTCTCACGCAATACCGATGAAACCCGCTAAATTTTTTCCATAGCTAGCAATAAAGTTTTTTCAAACAACAAAGACGGGAGGCTCAAAAACAACTCTTCATCTATAAATAATTGCACTTGAGAAACAGTTTTGTTGGAAACATTGAAACCGCGAACAGTGATGTGATTGGTCAAATCACGAAGTGTCTACCAATTTTTTGAACACGAGCAAAACCTACCAATAGTCTCAAATAAAATGCTACTGACTATTTTGTTACGTCACACCGGAAACACAAACAAAGAATCCTGATTCGGTAAGGCAAATCGAGAGCTAATCAGTAGATATACAAGGGGTATAAGTTAATCATAAAATTACAAACTAAATTAATAACAATAAAAACTGGTGCCCAAAAAAGTACCCTTTCAAGTTCTCATAGCATGTTTATGAAATAAATCCATCATCTAAATCACCATACAAATCACAATATAAACAACCCCTGCACAATAAATACCCAGTTCAAACAAAAACATTAAAAACTAAATTATAACACCTGGTGCACACAAAAAGCTACCTCGCAGGTTCTCATCGTAATTGGTGCCAACTAAAAGACACTTGGAACCAGGAAAACCTTGTCTCCATGACAGAGATCTGCTCCTACATTACTACTAATAGAATGGATGAAGGAGGGGATTCACTGGGTTGAATGTCTGCTGATACCCGTTTCCATTCCCTGGAGTGCGTCTTTTTTGGCATTTGAAGGTAGATAAATTGTCAACTTGGCGTTCTGCAGTTCCACGGCTATTCTTGAGAACTTGTGGTGTTATTCATTTCACCCTGGCCCAGTAAGGTTACTACCGGCCGAGTAAAGGTCACCACTTGCCCAGTAAGGTCACTACAGGCCCTGTCATGCTTGCAAGACAGGGAGGGCAGCACTAATTGCTCTGTTGCTTGCAACAGGGCCAACCAGTCGCCTGCTGCTCATGTCTAATCAATGCCAAAGGGTATCTTCTGCCCACAGAGACAACCTCTAGTAGGTAAGAGCCTGCAAAGGTAAGTGCTTGCAGGGTTTTTTCCATAAAAATGTCTAAATATAATGCAAATCTCCCACAATACTCTTTTTAAAGTGTTCATGCAGCTCGTGCTTTCCTAAATCATCTGAATCATTTCTAAACAACTTGGATTATTTACATGACAATCATACTTTTTGTGAAATTTATAATTGTTGGACAGGAAACACTGTAATGGGTTTTGGGGGTGCAAAACCACTAACTCAAGTCGGTAGCAATCCGATGGTATGCTGCTACCAGTTGCCTTTAACCTATAGGCAACAACAGGTCGCTATACACCAAAGCAAAAGTGAAGGAGTACACTCGACTCCACAACTAGTATAGAGCTCTCGGCTCAGACACATAACTCAGTGCTTTAGAGTATATATACCTTTATTCTAGCATAAGAATACAAGTAAGTAGAAATCCCAATACAAACTGATTATCATAGCAAAAGTTCTGCCTTTTATAGGCAGAGCACAGGGAGTGGCTTGTTGTAATGGCCAATAACACAAAAGTAATACATAATATAGCAAATGACCAGACAGATATATATAGAGACGAATAAGATACAGTATATGGGGTTAAATACATGGCGCCCAGAAGTAGTAGGCGGAGTCACAGGCGAGCTGGACAATCCTAGGCATTCCTACTTCCTGCTGTTGGTACATCAGTCTATCTAGGCTCTGGTCCTTGGCTTTCTCCAAACATAAGGGTGGATACGGTCCTCTGCTACTCTCAGGCTACTTTCAGATCTCAGGCTAGGATGAGTCATTTCCTGTTGGCCCAGTATGGTTCATACAGGGTCGGTACTGACTCATATAAGGCCGGTACAAGGTCGGTATAGTACAGATGCAGGGTCGGTCAGTTCGGTACCCATTATTATAGTCATTCTGGCTATCCAATGGCTATACTAGTGATGCCAGAATGGTTGTTACGTAACTGTGCAGATGTGAGTGCTATGAAAATCAACCACAACATAGCTTTATTGCAGGAAATTCCGCAACTGCCAAGGCAAACAATCTATTTATCACAATCAACGAGCCCATATTTAGATAAATAGTTTCTTAGGTTATTTTACTACCCAATTACAATTAACCAATTATTTTCAGTGTAGACTATTTCAAAATGTAAAGTGAAAGTATCTAACTTTATGAGCCACTATATTCATTGGCTTTTAGTTCAAGTCATGCATTTTTCCTAACCGTTGTGTCACATGCTACATTCATAGTTATTTGATTGCAAGTCTCACAAAAGACAGTAATTTCAAGAACATAATATTAAAAGAAAAAGAAAGCTCCTCAATAAAAAGATAGGTTTTTGAATACCAATAGTTAAAACATTTAATAGACTGTCACTTTCACCGCTACTGCAAACAAAAGTACAGGCAAATATCAATCTAACTATTACCCACGACAGCAAGGTTTAAAGTCAGCCAATAAAATGAGATAGTAATTGGTTATATTACTTGTTGTTACCATGTCCAACTCTACCAGCAGCAGTAAAAAATGCTGCCAGTTAGAGTACGTGTATACCTACAAAAGACCTGCTCCTATTACACTACTCAGGTCCAATGAAAGGATGTTTAGCAATGTAGTTATTGACAAACTGATTTTTTTGCATTTTTCTCAAGCCCGAGAATAGATTTAAACTTTGGTCGATTGGGTGAGAGAAACATGCTTGATCAAAAAAGATGAACTCAAAAAGTGGAGAACTTTGCCGTCTCTGTGAACACAACTAGCACCTTTTTCCTGACAGGCAATTAAATCAAGCTTAAGGTAGTCCCATGCTTGTTTAGAGTTAATTGGCACCAAAACTTCATTAAGTATCTCTTTCTAAACACAACACAGAGGCAGTAACTACAACACGCTAGTACGCTTTTAATTAATTGCTAAACTGTATTTGCCTGTAACCTAGAATAACTACAAACAACCCAGACTTACTAATTAGTCTCTTTATCTATTGAGCAGTAGCCAGAGAGTGCCAGTTGTCTCTACTGCCTGACGTTTTATACATGTTCAAACATAAAAGCATACATGCTGCAGCAAATCAAAATGTTAGATATAAACATTGAAGCAATAAAACAATAAAAGAATGTTAGTAAGGATAGGCACTTGTCACTTTTTTGGATTTGATAATATTGAGTGGACTCACAATCTGACCTCATGTCACTCTTGCTTCCATCACGCCTTAGGTTCGTGATAGTCAGCTGTTTCAAAATGTATAAAATCAATTTTTTTTATCATTATATACTCACATCCTCCTCCATATAAATAGAGTATTTCCTCCTTGGCTATGCCTGTGCAATGCGTAAGAGCTTGCCACACGAGCCAGAGTATCACCAGTATCCGTCATTCCGTCACACAGGATGGTACATCCAGCACAGGATGAATAACAACAGACATCATCAATTTTTTATCCTGTCCATCATGCGGTGATTGCTTGGTTAACACAGCGATTCCATTTGACAAGGTTACATCGACTTTCCGAGTGTTTACAAAGATCATATATATTTGTATTATAATAGTGCATACTATAATAGGTCCATGATTGTTGGCGTTTATCTGAAACTAACTCGGGCATACAAGTTTTAAATTAATTATTATTTGTGGTGGGAAAAAATTATAAATGAATAATTAGAGGGTATAAAAGTTTTCAATGGTAATGTATCCTATACATAATAAAAATAATAACAATTTATTAATCACTTAACCAATGATAATGAAATTAGTAATGAAGAATAGGTTTTAATAAATATAAGTATCATAAAAATAATCAGAAACAGAAAATCGTATGGAATGTACAAAATATTAATCTTGCTGTGGGAACGAAAAAGGCTCATCTGACAAGCGTATTAGGCTACTTAGTGGTCAAACAATTTAGCAGAAGCCATTTTTTCAATCTCAGCAAAATTACTTGACAAATAACAACTAATCTCGTCAGCAAGCGTGGTAAACTTAGGATTCCGCCCCTGTGCTATATCTTGACTATTTTGGTGGCTCTGTGCCACTATCCTCTCTGTGTTACCTCCCAGAGAAGGCCTGAGTGGCTCCAAACTTGAGAGCTACCTTTAGATATCTATCTTTGTTACTACTGCTCAAGATAACTCCAAAAAGGGTATTTACCAGTAGAATTCTCCAAGGGAAGACAAAAAGCTACAAGAAGCAGAAGTTTAAATACTGTGTGCCTTTTTCTGTGTATCCTTGACTTAGTAAGATGTTTATGAAACAAATTTAGATGGTACTAAAGCATAGAGCATAGTATCAATCAATCTTGACACAAAGCATAAAATGTGTTTTGATAGATAACAATGAATAAATAATGGTGCTGCTAGTGCATTTTGCCAATTCTCATTTATTGTTAACCCAAATTTTTTCTAATTCATCAAAGATTTGTTGGCAGGCTGCCAATGCAATTATTGTTAAGCAATAAAACAAAGTAGTTGAAGAAACAAGTTGTATCGGTTTATTTATCATACAAAATGTTGATTCTATGCTGGACTAGTGATAAAACAACTTATCAGTACCAAATAATATTTAAATATTTGTTATCATTATTGTACTATGATCATCATCATCACCAATTTTATTAACGCCCTTGTCATCTCATTGTGTTACTGTCACTGTTTTTGTCATGTTTTCACTCATCATAGCCATCAGCATTGCTCCTTCACCCTTGCTATAGTCATCAAAATATCTATGCTTATCAGGAATGCTCGCCATAAATTCAAAGTTGATGTTATGAAGTATGTAAACACCAATAAATACAAAACAATATGAATAATTGGAATAATCCGCACCATGACCTGTATATAATTAATTAATTAACATTACAGTAATAATGATTGCAAAGACCTTCTTTGTTGAGGAATTGACCGCTGTGTTTCCAAATGTGTCATAGACCATGTGTTTGATCATTGATAGTCCATGGATTTGTGTGTGAATGGTGCTCTAGACTCTACTTGTGTGATAAGAGCAGTTCTTTTGTAAGTTCGGTCTCTTTTTTCAGGTTTGACAGCAAATATGCAATGCAATTTGATCTCCAATCGATTGCTGCTGTCAAGACCTGTTAAGAGTATATTAGGAGCAGGTCTCTGAAGACGGTTTCAAGGACATTGGGATTCTCATGGGCATATGTACCTTTTGAGCACCAGTTCGAGCACCAGGTCGAGCACTAGGTGGTACCTGGAGAGCCTATGGTTGGCTTTTTGATGCACAATGTTGCAATGCTTCGTAAATCCCTGTTGTTAGTTTAGCTGCTTTTCTGTTTTCCCTATACACTCCAGGCATGTTACTTATTAAGCTTTCTTATTTAAAAACTCCATCAGCTGTTTAAAACTTGAAGAGTTCTTCTCAAGTCTTACCACATCATTACACATTGATTTTGTTTTGTTTTCTTCAAACAACCTTTCAGTTGTTATTACCAGCATGTAAAGTTCTATCATATCTTTTTAGTTTAATTAAATTAACTGGAATACCAAAACTAGTTTTAGCTTTTGAGACCTGGATATTCAGAATGAAACACTGAGAGAGGTAATGCACGTAATGCACGCATTTCCTCAACAAGACTGGCAGTCAGCTGAAATTGTGACTTCATTAGTGGAAGTCATTCAAGCGTGTCATACAAGGCTTACTATTTGGAAGCAGAACTACTTTTTTATAGTTGAAATTTTCACTTGCGGTTTTCTGTAGATAAATCTGCTAACTTGTGCAAAGATACTGCAGCGTTTGTTACCAGTGAATAGAAGCTGATAATATTGACACTCACTTAGATTCTCTAAATTTCTAGCTATGACCAGTCAAATAAACTACAAGCCATGTAGCCCAGAGATGTTCCTCGTTTCAAAGGATCTAATTACGTATCTTGACAGGTATACGGATGATGTAAAATTACCCAGATAGCAAGTAGCAGTGGTATGCATGTTAAACACTTTATTGAAAAAGAATGTTGACCCCTTGTAAGAGATTAAAATATTTTGATACATTTAACAATTATGCAACCAACTGTAACAGTGAATATATTGAACAAACAAAAACCAAGCGTAAATGACCATGTTATATTCAACATGGGTGTTGGCATGAGTTAATTGCAAAATCTACATGCAAGGACAAATGTTATTTACACATTGACCAGACCTATAATTGCACAGTAATTTTGTAATCAACTGATAGCATATCTATCTATTGCACACAATAACGACTGCGTCCTTCTTTGTAGCATGAGCAGTGATATTGTGGTAGATTTCAGTGCACTCTAGTAGTAAACAGGTAGTTTACACTAGAAACCTTGCGAGGCAATGCGCGAGACTTCTGCCCACAGCATTTGGTTAATAGCTGTTGGGTAGGAAGTCCTACTGTGCCGGTAGCATAGTAAGCAGGGCCGGTATTGACCCCTGCAGGGTCGGTAGTGACCTCTACCGACCCGGTACAGCTGTACTGGGCCGGCACAAGATGGCCGCCTTAGACGAGGATCTGCAAAGATGTCAGAGAACTTAGTCAAGGTCGTAAACAGGAAGTGCTTACCCCTAAATCACCAACTTCATAGACCTAATTCTATGTACAGCCTGGGAACCCTGTAGGAGCATTCATTGGACAATTAGGAGAAAGGACTCCGCCCTTAGCCACTTGGCACCTCCCTTTATTATCTTGCATTGCATTGTGATTGGTTGATTGTTTATATAGTTAATGTAATTGGTTTATTTACTTCCTGTGCATTGACTGTTATATGTTTTGTGTTTGTTAGCTCTCCTATAAAATGAGAGCTCCCACTGTTAATCTGTGCATTCATTTACAATGAGCCATGGCATATACTCTTATATTGCTAAACCCTAGAGGAATAATTACCCTCAGGACAGCTTAAGAATAAAGCCATTATACAGACACTACTCGGTACTGTTTGTCTGAGCCATGGGCTCTTGCCTTACCAGGTAATTCGGTTGCCCTATACAGTTGTCACTGTCGGTCAGTACAGTGTCCCCTCTGGAGAGAGGTAGAATACTTGAGACTAGTGGATGTCCGTGGTAACAGACCGGAATTCATTACATTGGTGGCAGCGGTGGGATAAACGGTACCTTCCCACGCTGTGCTCTTTCACGCTACCCTCTGGCCCTGCGAATGCACTGCAGGCCAGCTACCACTGAAGAAGGAGAAGTGATCTACTGGGTGTAGATCTGGAGAGAGGAGGAGAAATTGATCTACCGAAGTAGTAGATCTGAAGAAGCAATTGACACAAGATACTACCGGATTTCTCTGCAAGTTCGTTTGAGTGCGCTCCGAACTGCAGCAGCTATACCGGCACAGTATCCACTACTAAAGGCTATCTGCATCAACCGTAGAGCTTGCTCCCTTTGCAGCAGTCCATTACAGACGCTACCGTATCTTCTACAGGCTCGTAGAGTTCGCTCCGCCCTGGACATTGAGATACCGGCACTGTACAGAGAGAAGAGAGAGTCGTGTATCAGCTATACAGACTCAGCTACCAGAGGTTATACAGCTTGGAGTGCTACTCAGCTGGTAACAGTGACCCCGGCACTGTATCCATTTACAGTGTCCAGACACTACTGTCTATAGGCTCGTAGAGCTTCGCTCCGCCCTGCAGCAGTACAAGAAGTTTCGTAACGGTTGTTACAAGTAACGGAGTGCCAGATACTGCCACAGTATCCATTGGACCAACCCCTAGATCTGCTAGAGCCACTGGAAACACAGCTACCGACCCGGATCTAACCTATACCGGCCCGGGATCCAGTTGTACTGACCATTTCTTAGATTTGAGTTGAGATCACTCCTCTATCTGCAAAGAATGGCCACCCAGAGAGCACGCAGCGCTGGTCGAGCACCCGCTGGCAACCCAGAAGCTACAGCCATTGATAGATTGACCGAAGCATTGACGGCTATGATGAGGCCCAACCAAGACAATGCACCAGCTAGGCTAAAGGCTCCGAAGTTCGACGGTGAAGGAGACGTCGAGTACTTCATCAGTAGATTCGTGGAGGTAGCCGAAATGAATGAGTGGCCAGAGAATACGGCCATGTTGTACCTGAGAGATGCATTACGAGGTAAAGCATTGGACTGTGGAAAGCCTCCACATCTGCAGGGTATCTTTGCTGCACTACGAGCACGTTTTGGGCTAACACCCAGGGAAGCTATGTCCCGGCTGACCAGCCTACGCCGCCAACACAAGACGTCGCTCCAAGAGCATGCAAGTGAAGTAGAGCGCCTAGTGCGCGTTGCTTACACAGATCTACCTCACCGACCTATGCAGAGGATGATGCTGGATATCTTCAGCACCACAGTCGGCAATGCTTACCTGCAAAGACACTTGTTGGCCATGCAGCCCGTTGATGTAGCTGAAGCAGTCAGGGCCGGCAACGAGTATATGCAAATAAAGACACCGTTTGAAGAGCGCCAGGCTCATGTACGGATGTTGGAAGAGGATGCCGACGAGGAGGAAGAGGAATGGATGAGGACGGTTGCCAAGGGCCCGTCTCAACGTGTCTCCACCGCTACTGCCGTACAGCAGACACACCACACCCCTACACCTGCCATACCGGATCCTATGACAACAGTCATGGACAGCCTGAAGCTCTTGACAGAAGAACTACGGTCGCTGAGAACGGCCAAACAAGCAGCTCCCCCTCCACAGTTGGAGACAGCACCTGCAACGCGCTGTTGGGGCTGCGGGCAACCAGGCCACATGATGGGCACCTGCCCCCGAACTCAACGCACAGTTCACTTTGCAAATAACCCCAGACAGACGGGAAATGGCCGGCGCCCGCAGTAGCGCCACCGGCAGCTGACTGCAGCTGGGCAAGCCGGACCACACCCACAACCCCTTATAGTCCTGGAACTCTAGGAGAGAGTGGACAACCTCCCAAAATACAACCGACAGCAACCAACCACCGCTGGACAAGCCAAACAACTCCTGATGCCCCGTACAGTCCTGGAACTCTGAAGAAGAGTGGACAACCCCCCAAGAGAGCATCAACACCCGCTGACTGCAGCTGGACAACTCCTGACACCCCGTACAGTCCTGGAACTCTGAAGAAGAGTGGACAACCCCCCAAGAGAGCACAGACGCCCGCTGAGGACAGCCGGACAGCTCGACAAGCCCCCATTAGTCCTGTAACTCTGAAGAAGAGTGGACAACCCCCCAGGAGAACACAGACTGACAGTAGCCGGAAAGCTCGCCAACCCCCTTACAGTCCTGCAACTCTAGGAGAGAGTGGACAACCCCCCAGGAGAACACAAATGGCAGCGCCACCGCTGGAGCGACCTTACCAGGCCAGTTACTTCCTGGCTGGAAGGTTAGCCGGTAGACCAGCCTCCCTGTTGATTGACACAGGCTGCACCACCAACTTGCTGTCGAAGCATCTGTATCAGCAATTGCCACAGTCGGTGAAGGACACGCTGCAACGCAGCGAGGCACATGGACTCATGGCTGACGGGTCTAGGATTCCCTTTTACGGTACCCTGCAAGTAAACTTGCAGCTTCGTAAACTGAGAACGAGCGTTAACTTCGTCATTAGTGACATCAATGAAGATGCCATAATCGGCATGCCGTTTCTCACCTTACACGAGTGTGCCTTACGGTTTCCAGACTCCCATGTCATCATTGACGGACATGTGTTACCTTGCACGGACAAGCACGGGCGGCCACTTAATGACAGTATCCGTCTAGCGCAAGCAGAGCTGATGGAGGACCCCCCTTACACCCCTGAAGAAGAGGACGTCCCCACACAACCACCCGCTGTAGAGAGAACTACCGGTGGAATGTATCAGGCTGTGAAGAGCCCCCCGCCACAGGTAGATGGCAGAAGATTTGAGCCGGATCGGACAATAACTGTAGAAGCTATAGGCAAAACAGTGTTTTCCCCCCGCTGGCTACGCCCCTGCGCTGGGGAGAAGGGAGCCCTGCTGCTGGAGAGAGGCAGCTGCCTTTTGACTATCAACCCTCTGTTAAAAGATACAGAGATGAAGCAAGCAAGCACCACACAGAGGCAGGCTATGAGAGCGCTCAACTGTGTCTAGATGGGAATTCCCACCACCCGCCGAGAGGAAAGGCAAGGAAAGCAGTGAACAGACCCAAAAAGACTGCAAGGGAGGTGCGGACCACATCACGCTTGGTTTCAAAAGAACCCCCAGGAGCTCCCCGACAACCTCCAGTGAACAGAATCACTGTAGCAGACCGTCGGAAGAAGTTGGAGAAGTGGCCAAAAACCCCCAGTACCCAAACACTTCCTGTGGAGCCAGACAGAGTGAGTCAGAGTTTTGAACAACACTGCAGCTCAAAGAAGCCACTCATACCCGCGAAAGTCATCAAAGAAGTAACACTTGCTTACAAGATGTCCAACCATTGTCTGGAACTGAGCGACGCAGAGGATCTGCTGCTAGACTTGGATGACTATCCACCAGCCCAGTTAGAGAAAGAGATGGAGACCATTCCCACAGCAGAGCTGTACACTAAGCCTGAGAAAGGAAAAGCTGAGGAGAAGGAGGAGGAGATCCAGCTAGCTAAGAAAGAAACAGAGGGTGAGCAATTAAATGCAGCATTTTCGAAATGGTTGTTTGAAAACTGCACGCCACGAGATCCGTTAGCACTACGGAGTGGCAGCCCGCCTAGCTATGCTAAACCTATACCTCTAGACTTACCACGCGCTGGTGACAGTAGAGTATGCGCTCTCCCACGAGTTGGGACTGCTGACACCCTCAGAAGGGCAGTAGATAAAAAAGAGCGGGAGATCAAGTGCCCACCACTTGATGCTGCCTGCCTGCCGGCCCGGGATGACTCCCTACCGGCCCGGAGCACCTCTATACCGGCCCGGGGCAACCCTATGCCGGCCCGGGGTCCTCCAGAGATTCAGTCAGGGGAGACTGAGAGGTTACAAGGCATTAATTACCCTTGTAGAGCCTACCGAAGGAGAAAGCCTGTGGTGGCAGCTAAGGGTGAACGTCCCACGACGTCTTCACCACCAACCTTAGTGCCACACAGCACAGTGCACCACACCCCGGCATGGGATGTTGCTTGCACCCCCACGGTACAGTGGGAAGAGGAGAAAAGGCGCTGGCTTTCCTTAAATAAGGAACGGCGTTCTCCTAGGAGTAAGATACGGAAGGTTCTGTCGGCGCTAGAACTTCCAGGGCCACTGCTCTCACCCATACATGACACTATGGTAGAGCAAGCTCCGCTGCAATACAGGCAGCCCATTAACACATTGCATAAAGTCTATCATGCACCTTGTGTTGTAGACTCATGCTCCCAAGTGGACGTGACGCCGAGGCTCACCATACGGTTGGTGCAAGCACCCAGCCCTGCTGCAGAGGAGAAGGCAGAGGAGACCGAGGAGAAGGTGCCAGTCCCCGTTACACCTACGTTGGACGACGAGCCAACCACCTCGTGGAAGGAGGATGGGAGAAGGAATCCCACAAGATGGCGCATGCTGCGCTGGATCACCTCGGAGACTGAGGAGCGGGTGGAACACCTGTTGCAGGAGGCCGTGGACTACACGTGTACCAAGTGTAATTACCAGGCCAGGAACACGCGGCAGCTCAGGGTACACACGCTGCAGCACTACCTAAGACATTACTGTCGGTGCCACTACGCGAGCGAGAGCCGCGACACGGTGTACTCCCACCAGAGCAAGTTTGATGCGCCAGGAGATGCTATGCACTACCAGAAGACGGGGATCATCTATACTGTTGATCGCCCTAGCTACTCCCGCTTCTGTGAGTTTGTCAGGTGGAACAATGCACCTAAGTTCAGGCGATGCCAGCCTACACACCAAGGGGAACCAACTCCCAGGGTGCCCGTGGGGAAGCGACTGGGCTCTCCAGTACGCAAGGAAGCTCCGAAGAGGAAAGATGATCGGAAAGGCAAGCTCACACCAACTCTTATCCGGTATAGAATACCCAAACGGACAGCTAGTCCACCTAGTGCAACTTGCTTACCAGAGCCAGAAGTTGCCAGTACTGAGCCAGGAGAAGTGGAAGTTCCCAGACCTTCACTTCACTTCCTACAACACAGTGACCATCTGGCTACGCAGATAGAAGACCACGTCACTGCTCTTGAGAGGCAGCTGGGAGAGCTGCGGAGACTGCTGATCAGTCAAACTCTGTCGGAGGGACAGACTACTGTGGCTAAAGCCGAAGCGCGGCTTGTCACCACGGAGGTTGAGCGGTTGCGCCAGCAAGCCACCAACCTGAGGGGCGCTCTCTACTGAACGAGACGCCGGACAATGTATATATGCTATTAAATATATACTCTTGTTCTATTATATATATCTGTTATGCAATCAAATATATAACCTGGGTACGAGTGTTACCCCCCCCCCCCCCACACATATCTGCTCTTGATATTTTAATATTAAAGCCAGGCTATGACTTTAATGGAGAGAGGTATGTGGTAGATTTCAGTGCACTCTAGTAGTAAACAGGTAGTTTACACTAGAAACCTTGCGAAGCAATGCGCGAGACTTCTGCCCACAGCATTTGGTTAATAGCTGTTGGGTAGGAAGTCCTACTGTGCCGGTAGCATAGTAAGCAGGGCCGGTATTGACCCCTGCAGGGTCGGTAGTGACCTCTACCGACCCGGTACAGCTGTACTGGGCCGGCACAAGATGGCCGCCTTAGACGAGGATCTGCAAAGATGTCAGAGAACTTAGTCAAGGTCGTAAACAGGAAGTGCTTACCCCTAAATCACCAACTTCATGGACCTAATTCTATGTACAGCCTGGGAACCCTGTAGGAGCATTCATTGGACAATTAGGAGAAAGGACTCCGCCCTTAGCCACTTGGCACCTCCCTTTATTATCTTGCATTGCATTGTGATTGGTTGATTATTTATATAGTTAATGTAATTGGTTTATTTACTTCCTGTGCATTGACTGTTATATGTTTTGTGTTTGTTAGCTCTCCTATAAAAGGAGAGCTCCCACTGTTAATCTGTGCATTCATTTACAATGAGCCATGGCATATACTCTTATATTGCTAAACCCTAGAGGAATAATTACCCTCAGGACAGCTTAAGAATAAAGCCATTATACAGACACTACTCGGTACTGTTTGTCTGAGCCATGGGCTCTTGCCTTACCGGGTAATTCGGTTGCCCTATGCAGTTGTCACTGTCGGTCAGTACAGTGTCCCCTCTGGAGAGAGGTAGAATACTTGAGACTAGTGGATGTCCGTGGTAACAGACCGGAATCCATTACAATATAATTATATCACTTTGGTTGCATGTAACAGCATTCGATGATAGTGACAGTGTTGCAATGCTCAAAATTCTTCTTGCAACAGGAAGTATTGCTGCTAATCGAAGCTAATGAAGGTAGGGCAAAATACTCACCATGGTAACAATATATTAATGGCGGCAAAACAAAGTATCAAAACCATATTCGCCTTTTTCATCTTAAAATAGATTGATCATACAGACACCAAAGTTCAAAGCTGAAAAATTGCTGTTTTAACGATAGTAAATTTCTCAACGGCACCAATGAGCAACCAGCGAAATACATGGCGGCAGTACTAGTTTATACTCATACACCCCTTCCCTTATCCCCTAGTACAACTTTTATATGACTCGAGATCTCCCCTTTGTATTACATATGAGCTATTCCAGGTTAAGGGAGTCAGCTATATCAGGTCTATCTTAACCCTGTATCGTTTATATAAAGCATGAAGGCCCTGCCTTGGGCTAGTGACCTGACTTAGTTAACCAGGGAGATCTGAAATAGGAAGACTGAGATCCAGGAGACTGATCACCCACTTATGGATAGGAGAGAGAAAGAGTTTGGAGTACAAAGGGACAGAAGCAGAGGAGCTAAACCTGCTTTATAAGGATAATCAACTTCCACTCATCTGTGATTGGCTGGACAAAGAGCGGGAGCTACCATACCATGTGCTTGTTTTGTGACTAGGCATCATGGTTTGTATGCATTTGTATTGTTTTTCTATTTGTGCATCTTTTTATCTTGTTATATGTGATTGGCTCACTCCTAATAAGGGGGTGTTTCTGGTTTCTCCTATAAAACGAACTGTTGTGCATTGTGAGAGCAGAAGTTTAGTGGATTTTGTGTGGTACACATATTAGACTGTTAAATAGAATTTTGTAATAAAGTATTTAACCTCCAACATTTGTGTAGTGTGTTTGGGTCGCAGGTCCCGTGAAGCTGTTAATGTCAGTAGTGATATAACAGCAGATCAATCCACCTGGGGGTTTATTCGGATTTTTCTAGGGGGTGCGTTTGGAGATCACTAGTGACAGTATTTATTGTATGGTTTATTAGTGTAAATCAATGAATACAGCTGGGCTACTGCCACCTATGTTATTTGATGATTCAATTATACTTACCTTCCAGAGTTGACCACCAGTTTACACCTCCATGTTAAAATGTCGTTTTTGTGCATCTGTATTGCTCAGTTGCAAGTCTTTTTGTTAAATCTATTTGTGGTATAATATAATAGTTGAAATGTTTATAATAATTGCTATAAAATCCAGGTCTTGATAACGTATTAGCGATAGATATGAAACAAGTTTATGAGAACTCAATGAAAAGTTTATAATAGTGATTAAAAATACGACAAGTTCATTGATGTCCATATTCATGTCCATAGCCATTTAAGTACGTATCCAAATCGATGTCCATTTATGCACATATCCATTTATGTTTATCTTCATTTATGTACATGTACATATTCATATCCATTTATGTACATGTACATATCCATATATGCACATGTACATATCCATAAACAAATGTGTACATTACCATGTTCATGTCCGTTTATGACCTAGTTCATTTATTACCATTTTGATTATATAAACATAAAATCGGCTAATGATTATTATAATGAACTAAAATATGTATACGGTAAATGGTGTAAGAACAATAAAGTTTAAGATAAAGAGTTGTTTCCTTTTTACTTGGCACTAGTAGGTTCTGTTGACACTCCGTCGGAACATACTCACCTTTTAGCGTAAAAATATGTGAGCCCTCGTTTTATTTGTCTGTAAGTTGTCATCTTTCCATCTTTCATGATGAATTCACAATTGTTTCCTTTAAACAACTTTTTGAGTTCAACAGATTCAGATAACTGTGTTTGTTCAAATCGCTACTTCGTTTGTTTGAACCTTTGGAGCTAAGCTTGTTTACTTTTTCACCCCAACAGTGTAGGATTTACAGTTGAGCGTAACAATTCCGTCTCCCATAGATTCCTCTTTGAACAACTCAGGTGTTCTTTTCCATGTTTTAGCACTTTGTCGCAACAATCACGCATCATCCATTTTGCACTCATTGTTTCAACCCTCAAAAACTCATCCCTGTGTATGTCACAGCATGGATGTGGAAACCAATTGGCATAAACGGTATAAAACTCTCTTTTCATACCTGCTTTCACGAATGTTTCTATCGGTCCGCTCAAAGCCATGTACGCGCCATCTGCAGCCATTTCTATATACGGGAAATCACTTCTATCAATATATCTGTAATTAAAAAAGATTCACAGTCATGTGTGCTATTTATGATAACTATTTAGTTATTAGAGGAAAGGTATGAGTTACTTATTTGTCCATAAAGTTGTAGTAAAGCTACATCATTCTCAGCTTGGCGTATTGTAGTACGGAGAAACCCAAATGAATCAGAAAATTCATACTCAGCTGAAATGATTAGCATAATGTTTAATAGGATAAACTTTAAAAACGTGACAGTTTTTTTATCGATATTAATTAAGCTTTAGAACGTACCACTCTTTTAGCATTGTTGGTTTCGTGGAAATCCTTCAATGTCTCCTCCATGAAAATGAATTTGTTCCCTCTGATACGGAATGAAGCTTCTCCGGCACCATTGATGCACTTGCCCTTCGCATGTTTTTCCTTGTCGGTGATTGTTTATTTATAGGCAGCGTTTTCTACCGATTTACTGGTAGTGGCAAGCAACTCCTGATTAGGATACCTATCACCCATTCTCCTAGTTACCAAAACCAATGTTCCAAACTCTTAAAAGCCTTTCTAAAGATGTATTCTATCAGCTGATAGATTTTGTTGATTTTCAATCTCTGTTTCAAGCACCACTTTAACAACGGACTCATTAGCAAAATCTTCTCTCCAAACATGCTTCCAACTAGCGAACGTTGGGGGATTTTTAGGAATCCCGATTCGGCCTAGTCTCTCATCTCATCACTCAAATGCTCTCTGCTCTACATTGTGTTTTTGAAAATTGGAGGCATTTCAAAAATATTTCTTCTAGTTCCTTTGGAACTTTGATGTCACATTTGACAAAGCCAAAGAAATCTTCTGATCAAACTCTCTCCATCGCTTCTTTTTGATTCAGTTTTTTTTCAAATTGTTTGGGATAAAATGGCTTGTAAAATATGTTGACAAATTTTTATGGATTTGTGTGAGTTTTTACGCTAGTCAACCACTAACACTCCCAAATTGAGATGTATGTGTGACCTAGAGTTCAGAGATACTCTTCATTTTTTCAATGTGTCTCTATACAGTTGTGCGGTTGTTGATTACTTAGTAGGATGAAGCTCCTGATATCTAGTATTGTTGAAAAAGCAGTCGTGTCCGTGCAAGAAACATCCGTGAAACTTTAAGACGAATTGATTTTCAATGCAAATATCATCAACGCGGAGACCTCGTTGTCCGAGAGAGATTTCTCCTCCATTGAGCTGATGTCTGATGTTGCTTTTTCTTGCAAGCATTTGGTACTGTCGCCAGCTGTGCACTGTTTTGTTAAATTTTACCGGATCGGCGACAAAAGAATTTTCTATTTTTTCCTCTTTGAGGATATCGGGGAGGCATCAACTGCATCATACACCATAAGTAGAAAGCATCAACTCCATAGATCCTGTTGCAAGTTTTTGCTTCTTTTCTGAGCCAATGTTTTCTAATTTTAGTCATTCCCTTTTCGTGGTAGCTGTGCATCACCAGACTGGGTCCGCCAACGATGTTTTTCTTTATCAAGGATTAAAGATCTGCATTGCATTAGTCAATCAGGCAGAATGGGAGAGTCTGTCGAAAGGATTTGCCGAGTTCTCGAACATCTAAATAGGAAGAAAGTTGCAGAGGAGGTGGTTGGGAAGCTGGTTAAACACCCAGCAAATTGCCAATCCTGGAAAGATATACCATCTTTCAACATATCGATCCAGTGTTTTCTGTAAATAGCTCCTTGTCTTTCCAAAGCTTGAACAAATGGTGTTCAAGTTGTTGTACCACTTTGAAAAATCTCTCATGGTGCTAATGCTTTCATCTTTCCACGCTTTTTGACAAAAAGCATACTTTTTTGCTAATGCTTTTCTGCTTTAATGACCAGTAAAAAGCTTGTCTCAGAGGTAGATATTTTTGTTGCAGTTGGCTCAAGTCCTTCATCTATTCGTATAGAAAAAATTCTTTTGCTGCTTCGCATTCATACGCTTTGAGATGCATTTCGTGACTGTCTCTGGGAGCTATAAATTTTGTACAATCCAAAAACAAAAAATACAATTAATAATAAATAATTAAAACTCGGTTGTTAGCTCTCTGACAAAAAAATACAATTTTGTCAATGTCAAAGACTCGGATCTAGAGAGCAAATAGGGTAGAATCTATGAGCATAAATTTATCTAGGAGAGATAAATTCTATGACTAGGAGTGCGCATCCACATCATGATAGAAGGGAAACTTTTCCATGGTGGGTCAATTTTGTCAAAAACCTAAAACTTCGCACTTTTGAGAGCGAGCCAATTAGGTTGTAGGAGGGCAACTTCTCCACAGCGCAACTAGTTGAGTTTTTCAATTAGGGGTGAATAATCATTTATCCTTTCTTACCTTATTGCTGAGCGTCCTTTTTATAGTTGTAGTAGATGCTGTAGATGTTGTTCCTTCAGACGTTGTTGCTGGAGTGAATGATTTCTGTGTAAAAGCAGTGCTTTTGGTATAGTCAAAGTTGTACTGATTGGCCCAAGCAGAAATCCTGCTTGACTGAAAAAAATGTTGTTTACTTCACTCAAAAGTCCTTTTATAATATATGAGGATTCTCGCGCGAAGAAAATTATTTTTCATGCGAAAATCCGTATATGTGTTAAAAAAGGGATTTTCGCACAAAAAAGTTATTTTTTCACGCAAAAATCCCTTTATAATAGATAAAAAAATTTGTGCGAAGAAAAAAATTTTTCGCACAAAAACTGATCAAAACCCAGGTGGATCTGCTCTTATATCACTACAAATGTCTACTTTAGAAGTAGACCCCAAGTGTTTGGAGTAGAAGTGATGTGTGTGCAAGGGGTGCATACGGAGTGTTGGCCATTGTGTCCATAGTAGTGAGAGCAAGTCTACTGCAATAATGCTAATTCAGAATAGCGGAACACAAGCTGAAAACTATAGAGTCTCTCAAGTTTAGATAAAAGCCATCATTGACACTAACAATAACCATCACTAACAATAATGGTAACCTAACATACCAGTGTTAGCATTACAATAGCATATCAGATAAATGGACTTGTGAATATTGCGGCAGGGCTGCGTTATAGTTTTTTGCAATGCCGCTAGCATGATTTCCTGGTGAAAACTGTAAAATCAAACTAACGGGTACGTACTTTGTGTGATTGCATAGCTCTTCAGAACAGTAGATATTGAGGTTTTAACCTCACTATTCTTGGGCAGGTGATCTTCAAAGAAACTCTGCAATGCCTACTTGGCAAACATACAAAAGTAGTAATGTAGGAGCAGATATTGGCAAATATACAACCTCCACAAAAACTCCACACAAACTCCACAAAAACTCCACAAAAACTCCACAAAAACTCCTTGAGACACTCGCGTTTTCATTCGTTGCCATTTGCATTTGTAATTTGAAGCGATGGTTGTCTTCAGAGAAAACCGACAAAAATGCTTGAATAGCTATTTGACACAAGTCAAAAGCATTTCTAATTTGAGTCAACGAGCAAACGAACTCAAGTGTTTGACCTCCACCACTTTCTAGGTTGTAGCAAAATATCAAATCTATCATGGTTGGCATCAATGATTTGATTAAGTTTTGTATGGTGCAGTCCAGCAGTTGACGCAATGAAACCAAACGTACCGGTAGACAAACTCTCCAGTTGCTGCCATCAGCAGTGAAACTAGTTCTGGATGCATTGGACTACAAAACAGAAAGCGGTTTTGTGAGTTAAGCAGACCACCTGATATTGGACACCCCTGGATACTGGACACCGCCAGATATTGGAAACCACTGGATATTGGACACCCCTGGAAATTGGACACCCTGGACATTGTACACTACTAGACATTGGACACCACTGGACATTGGACACCACTGGACATTGACACCGATGGACATTGGACACCACCGGATATTGGATACCAGTAGTAATATATGAGCAGATCTCCCTACCAAGTGTTTATTTTGTGGGGTTAATATCTGGGGTGATGCAATGGGTTATGGCGTTGGATGAATTCGCCGAGTTAATATTGTATTTTATTTGAGGGGCATTTGAGTGGCATTTGAGTGGCATTTAAGTGGCATTTGAGTTTTGATTATTTTTTTACTTAATTTGAACTTATATGGCATATAGATTTTGAATGTATGGTGTTTAAGTTTTGATAATTTTTTTACATAACTTGAACTCATATGATATTTTGAGAGAGAGGAGAGAAGAATGAGGAGATATAACTACATTGAATCAATATATGATTATATACATTTATTACATAATAAGTAGGAAAATATTCTTGTATAATATAGCTAGAGTTAGTAAATACTAAGTAATACAGAGCACTACAACTTGTAATGACAATCAATGCATAGTCTTTTTCTTTACAATGTCGTCATTGTTGTACTGATGTTATAACTTAGGAAGGAAGACTTCTGTTCTATGTACTTTTGATTCCATAATGAACTAAAATAAAAAGTTATGCATTAGTATAGGATGATTAAACAAAAATGTAAAATAATTACATGAATTTGAATTATAGTTCTTTTTACATTGGTTAGTTAACATTATATAGTAAAGGGAAGTAACTCACCAAGTTATATTGTTCGGTTTGTTTTTTCTTGAGCATAATTTTCATCAAGTGTTTTTGATTCTCTCTCTTCTATCTAAAGCAAAACAAAAAATAATTGCTTTATAAATAAATTCTATCTAATTGGAAGTATTACTTATATCAGTTAGTTTACATTAAATAAAAAACACTCACTAGGTTGTGTTGTCTGACTTGCTTTTCTTGAATATAGTTTTCACCAGGGGGTGTTGGTTCTCTCAAAGATGTAGAAGATGTGTTTCCCGCTCCCATTGAAAGCACTAAGACCTTGTTCTCAACAACCTCATCTGTAGTAAAGTACTTCATCTGGTTGGAATCATCAAGTTTGTTGGATAGGTTTTGAGCCGTTTCTATCGCTTGTAATGCTGTGAATGTGATTATATCATGTCGATGATAACCAAATCTACTAAATTCACGATTTCTTACAAGTATGACTCCTGTTCCAATTCTTTTGATGTCGCTAGCATGTTTTTCAGGTATATATAGAACCCCCATCATCAAACCATCGTATTGCAAACATCTGTAGTTTACCAGTAGCGCATCCATCACCACTTCTCCATTAGGTAATGTTAACTGAGTTGATATTTGAGGAGATTCAAAACTGATTACACTTCCAACAGCAAATTGAGAGAGTGTTGCGATACGAACCATACTGATCAACTGACTAGGTGTTTTTTTTTTTATTAATCTACTTAGCTGTTTAGCTTCCTCAAGGGAAATATTGGATGGAAAGTTGATAGGGTGAAAGATTGGAAGCTTGTCTGAATCGAATCCCATAAAAACCACCAGTTTTGGAACATCCGGTTGTGTTGGAGCTAATTTGTTATAATCCTCATTTCTCACCATGGACCTCACTTGCCGTCTGTTGCCAAATGTTTCGACATTGTAGCGGATAATGCATATGTTTTTATACACATCCTCAGCTGGTCTTTCGATGGAGATTATCTCGAGAAGTGATGGTGTTTGATTTAAGTGAAGCGGTTGAAACCTTCCAATCATTACTCTGTCATTGGTATCACAAGAATTGAGCAAACTAGCTGCATTTTTTGACAAGCAGGAAAGATGAGAAAGAGATGGTGCTTTCAAAGTCCAAGCATAGTCAATCGTTTTATTTCTATCCGAATCCCATGGTTTTGGTCGAACTGTTTTCAGTTTCCTTTTTATTATATGTGAATCAGGAGGGATATTTTCTTTATCATCAAAGTATGGTTCGAATGTTGAGAGAAATGAGGTATTACGGTCTTCATTCATATTCAGAGCGTTCAGTGAGAAGTTGGAACTAAAAGGAGAGTAAAAAATATGTAACAGATGGTTGAAATTTGAAAAATATTTGAAAAGAATAAACTAACCAGATATTTATAAAATAAACACATAATCAAAACCAAAATAATTTTTCTGATGCATTATGGTGAAACTATTTGATATTTTATTAATAAGAACAAAATATTAAAACATAAAATTAACTTTCTGAAGTATTATAGCAAATCTAGTTGAAGTTTTCTATCAATATATGTTAAAGAATTATTTAGTGATTCTCACCTTATTGACTGAAAGTCTTTCTATAGTTTCAAGTAAATGTAGTAGTTGGTGTGTAGATGTTGCTTCCTTGCTAGCTATTGTAGAACTGGATGCTTTCTGTGTGAAAACACTGGTTCTTAAATAGCTAAAGCTGTACTAATTAACCCTATGAAACCTTTATAATATATCTATGACTCAGCAGTTTTTCACGCGATATTCCCACGAAAGCATTGGTTTTTATTCGTGTGAAAATTATTTTTTTACTCCCGCGAAAGCAACGGTTTTATCCCTATGGAAAATAATTGTTTTATTCCCGCGAAAGCATTGGTTTCTATCCGCGTGAAAATAAAATGTTCATTCCCGCAAAAGCAACGGTTTCTATTCGCGTGAAAATAAACTATTTATTCCCGCGAAAACATTGGTTTGTATTCGCGGGAAAATAAAATGTTCATTCCCGCGAAAGCAACGGTTTCTATTCGCGTGAAAATAAACTATTTATTCCCGCGAAAACATTGGTTTGTATTCGCGTGAAAATATAATATTTATTCCCGCGAAAGCAACGGTTTCCATTCGCGTGAAAATAAAGTATTGATTCCCGCGAAAGCATTGGTTTGTATTCGCGGGAAAATAAAATATTTATTCCCGCGAAAGCAACGGTTTCCATTCACGTGAAAATAAAGTATTGATTCCCGCGAAAGCATTGGTTTGTATTCGCGGGAAAATAAAATGTTTATTCCCGCGAAAGCAACGGTTTCCATTCGCGTGAAAATAAAATATTTATTCCCGCGAAAGCAACGGTTTCCATTCGCGTGAAAATAAATTATTTATTCCCGCGAAAGCATTGCTTTGTATTCGCGTGAAAATAAAATTGTTATTCCCGCGAAAGCAACGGTTTCCATTCGCGTGAAAATAAATTATTTATTCCCGCGAAAGCATTGCTTTGTATTCGCGTGAAAATAAAATTGTTATTCCCGCGAAAGCAACGGTTTCCATTCGCGTGAAAATAAATTATTTATTCCCGCGAAAACATTGGTTTGTATTCGCGTGAAAATAAAATATTTATTCCCGCGAAAGCATCGGTTTCCATTCGCGTGGAAATAAAATGTTTATTCCCGCGAAAGCATTGCTTTGTATTCGCGTGAAAATAAAATGTTTATTCCCGCGAAAGCAACGGTTTCCATTCGCGTGAAAATAAAATGTTTATTCCCACGAAAGCAACGGTTTCCATTCACGTGAAAATATACTAATTATTCCCGCGAAACGATTGGTTTGTATTCGCGTGAAAATAATTTTGTTATTCCCGCGAAAGCAACGGTTTCCACATGTGAAAATAATGCTGATTCATAGCAGTGCAACTTAAGCTATATAAGAAGCACTGTTTTCATACAGAAAGCATTCACTTCATCGTTAGTAACTGAACGAACAAGATCTACTACATCATCATCTACTACATCACTCCTTCTTCATCATTTGAATTACATAGGAAACAGCTGAAGTTCAAACAACTATGTGTATAATTCATCTAATTCAAAGAAAAACAAGTCTTCATTTGTGATGTAAGTATTTATATTTTGTTTTAATTGTAATCAATTTAAACGTGAAGACATTTTCTGAACAAAAACAAGATTATTCACTATTTAAGATATCAAAAAATACTGTATGTAAGTTTTAATTATGTTTTATCATTATTATTATTTCAGGACTTCAAAATGAAAAAAGTACTCCTCCTTCATCCGAATTTTATAGAAAGCAGCTCTCAAGTTCAAACAACTAGGAATATCATTCATTTTAATTCAAAGAAAGACAAGTCTTCATTTTCTGATGTAAGTATTTACATTCTATTACAATAGTAATCAATTCAAGTATATTGAAAAAAATTGAAACCTTAGTCTTTTTTTTATTTTTTGCTATAAAGCATCATCATTTTTTTTTAGAGAATAACAACGAACTAGATCAAAGGGAAAGAACTTTCCAACAAAACTTCAACTTGAGTAATAACTGAAGCTACTACTTATATTATATATAAATAATGTGTCGAGTAACAAACAACAGATATGTAGCAAACACTATTTATAATGAAAAAAAAGAAATGCGAAAAACTCGGAATTGCTTTGTAGTTTTCCGCGTAAGGTCTTTATAGTACATAGAAGGAAAACTCCCGCGAAGAAGTTTTTTTATTTTTCCGTTTTCGCGTGAGTCTTTTGCATAAAGCTGTCATAACGCATAAGAAGGAAAATTCCCGCGAAGAAGTTTTTATATCGTTTTGGTTTTCGCGTGAGTTTTTTGCGTAAAGCCTTTATAACATATAAGACGGAAAACTCCCGCGAAGAATGTTTTGTTTTTTTAGTTTTCGCGTGAGTTTTCTGCGTAAAGACCTTATATATTATAAAAGCTTTTCATAGGAATCAGCTCGTGTCAATCGGTACCTAGTACAACCTAGTACAACCTAGCTATATAACAAGAATCGCTTTTACACAGAAAGCATCCACTTCAACAACAGTGACTGAAGGATCAACATCTACTACAACTACTAGGAGACTTTCTGTATTAAGGTAAGTGATTAAAATAATTATTTAACACTAGTTGAAGAACTCAACTAGTTGCACTATGGAGTTATCCTCCTATTACGATATGGAGTCGTTCTCTTGACCATAGAAGTATCTCTCCTAGATAATTTTATGCTCATGGAAGCTATGCTGTTTCCGCTCAAGATTGCGGTTTTTTGACATTGATTGACAGAATTGCCGTATGTCCGAGAGAATTAATAGGTTAGCATATTAAATGATGCCTTGAACTACAGGCCGATTTTGAACATTACAACCAAAAAATGATTAAAACGTTCAATATTGTATTATTTTACTTCATTATCAGCATAAAACAGTTATTATTCACTGTAAAAATAAATAATTAGAGCCTTTTTACCTTAACTCTACTTAGAGTCCTCCTAGTGGTTGTAGTGATCTAAATAATAAAATAATAATAAAAAAACTAGTTCCAAAGAACTAGATGATTTAATTAGCTACAGACAAATAATTATTTTAGCACTTCTTACCTCAATGCTGGTCGCTCTCCTAGTAGCAGATATGTGAATGAAGTAAAATCTTGTTGGGATTCCGGTTCATCAACCACCAATTGACTTTCTGACATATCAAAGATAGGAGAAGGTCTTGAGTATTCATTCTGAAAAAAAAAACAAATATTTTGTTTAATTTTCTGTAATTAATTTTAAAGATCATAAAGACCATAAACCTTCAGCTAGTTGTGTTAGCTAACAGAAAATAAATATTTTTACTCTGTTTAATTTTTCGTAATGAACTTTAAAAGATCATAAAGATCATAAACCTTCAGCTAGTTGTGTTAGCTAACAGAAAATAAATATTTTTACTCTTACCTTTATAAAGAAGGTGAGCTCCTAGTAGTTGCAATAGAAGGTTTAGTAGATGTTGCTTCTCCGCTAGCTGTTGTAGAACTGGATGCTTTCTGTGTGAAAACAGTGGCTCTTAAATAGGTAAAGTTGCACTGATTAAATCCTATGAATCAACATTTTTTCACGCGAATACAACTCAATGCTTTCGCGGGAATAAATAATTTATTTTCACGCGAATGGAAACTGTTTCTTTCGCGGGAATAAACATTTTATTTTCACGCGAATGGAAACCGTTGCTTTCGCGGGAATAAATAATTTATTTTCACCCGAATAGAAACTGTTGCTTTCGCGGGAATAAATAATTTATTTTCACGCGAATGGAAACCGTTGCTTTCGCGGGAATAAACACTTTATTTTCACGCGAATACAAACCGTTGCTTTTGCGGGAATAAATAATTTATTTTCACGCGAATGGAAACCGTTGCTTTCGCGGGAATAAATAATTTATTTTCACGCGAATAGAAACCGTTGCTTTCGCGGGAATAAATAATTTATTTTCACACGAATAGAAACCGTTGCTTTCGCGGGAATAAATAATTTATTTTCACGCGAATGGAAACCGTTGCTTTCGCGGGAATAAATAATTTATTTTCACGCGAATAGAAACCGTTGCTTTCGCGGGAATAAATAATTTATTTTCACGCGAATGGAAACCGTTGCTTTCGCGGGAATAAATAATTTATTTTCACGCGAATGGAAACCGTTGCTTTCGCGGGAATAAACAGTTTTTATTCCCGCGAAAGCATTGGAAAAAAATGCTGATTCATAGGGTTTAATCAGTGCAGCTTTAGCTATTTAAGAGCCACTGTTTTCACACAGAAAGCATCCAGTTCTTTTTCAGCAAGCGGGGAAGCATCATCTACTACAGCTACTAGGAGACCATCCAGCATCAAGGTAAGAAATGCTAAAATAATTATTTGTCTTTAGTTAATTGAATCATCTGGCTCTAAGTGGTGATAAGGTAAAAAATTAGTGTAGTTTTTACAACAAAATGTTGAATATATACATTTTACCAGGTAAAAAAAGCACCTTTTTGGTGTAATTAGTGTATTTTTTACAACATATTTATAAAGCAAGTATTTTTTGTTTTTTTTTAGATAGATGAGAGAGAATCAAAAACACTTGGTGAAAATAATGCTCAAGAAAGAACAAGCTGAACAATGTAACTTGGTGAGTTATTTCCCTTTTCTAATAATGTAAACTATCCAATGTAACTAGAACCATAATTCCAATTCATGTAATCATTTTACATTTTTGCTTAATCATTCTATACTAATACATAACTTTTTTATTTTAGTTCATTACGAAATTAAAAGCACATAGAACAGAAGTCTTCCTTCCTAAGATATAACATCAGTACATCAAAGACATCATTATAAAGGAACAAACTATGCATTAACTGTTATTACTTTGTATTTATTACAAGTTGTAGTGCTTTGTATAACTTAGTATTTACTGACTCTAGCTATATTATATGGGGAGATTTTCCTTACTTATTATGTAATAAATGTATATAATCATATAATGATTCATTTTTAAGCAATGTATTTATTCAATTTAGATATATCTCCTTTCTCTCTATGTAGATATAAATATACCCATGAATATGTACATAATTGACCATATATACATGAATGTATAGAAAACTAAAAGATCTCTCTCTCATCTCTCTCTTTCTCTTTCTCAAAATACCATATGTATGTATGTATGAATGCATTGATTGTCATTATAAGTTGTAGTGCTTTGTATTACTTAGTATTTACGGACTTTAGCTATATTATATAGGAAGATTTTCCCTACTTGTTATGTAATAAATGTATATAATCATATAATGATTCATTTTTGATCAATATATTTATTCAATGTAGATATATCTCTTCTCTCCTCTCTTTATGTATATATAAATATACCCATAAATATGTACATAATTAACCATATTTACATGAATGTATAGAAAACTAAAAAATCTCATTCTCCTCTCTCTCTCCCTCTCTCCTCTCTCTCCCTCTCTCCTCTCTCTCTTTCTTTCTCTCAAGATCCCATATGTATGTATGTATGCATTGATTGTCATTACAAGTTGTAGTGCTTTGTATTACTTAGTATTTACTGACTCTAGCTATAATATATAGGAAGATTTTCCCTACTTATTATGTAATCAATGTATATAATCATATAATGTTTCATTTTTGATCAATATATTTATTCAATGTAGATAAAACTCCTCTCTCCTCTCTCCTCTCTCTCTTCTCTCTCTCCTCTCTCTCAAGATGCCATATGAGTTCGAATTATGTAAAAAAATCATCAAAACTTAAATGCCATACATTCAAAATCTAGCTGCCATATGAGTTCAAATTACATAAGAAAATAATCAAAACTCAAATGCCACTTAAATGCCACTCAAATGCCACTCAAATGCCCCTCAAATGAAATACAATATAAACTCGGCGAATTCATTCAACGCCGTAACCCATTGCCTCAACTCCAAGGTCAGATCCACAAAAAAACACTTGGTAGGGAGATCTGCTCATATATTACTACTGATACCCCTGGACATTGTACACCAGTAGACATTGAACACCACTAGACATTGGACACCACTGGAAATTGGACACCCCTGGACATTGGACACCACTGGACATTGGACACCCCTGGACATTTGACACTCCTGGACATTGGACACCTCTGGAAATTGGACACCAATGGACATTGGACACCACTGGACATTGAACACCCCTGGATATTGGACACCCCTGGATATTGGACACCTCTGGAAATTGGACACCAATGGACATTGGACACCACTGGACATTGGACACCACTAGACATTGGACACCACTAGACATTGGACACCCCTGGACATTGGACACCACTGGATATTGGACACCCCTGGACATTGGACACCTCTGGAAATTGGACACCAATGGACATTGGACACCACTGGACATTGGACACCACTGGATATTGGACACCCCTGGATATTGGACACCTCTGGAAATTGGACACCAATGGACATTGGACACCACTGGACGTTGGACATCACTAGACATTGGACACCACTAGATATTGGACACCCCTGGACATTGGACACCTCTGGACATTGGACACCCCTGGACATTGGACACCTCTGGACATTGGACACCCCTGGACATTGGACACCACTAGATATTGGACACCAATGGACATTGGACACCAATGGACATTGGACACCCCTGGACATTGGACACCACTAGATATTGGACACCACTAGACTCAAACTCCCGTTTACCACCACTTTGTTTTTTCCCAATGCACTCTCTCTAGCTTTAAACATTCTCCCTTCAGCCTAAAAACTTCTGCAAGACTGGTCGGCTAGTACTAGGCAACCTTAATGTCTAAGTTGAAGCTGAAGTCTGCGGAGAACTAAGTAACTTGAATTGTGTTGTTTCCTGAGGAAATGCCATATTCACTTTTCCTGCATCTTTTGGCTGCGCCGGACCTAATCACCCCTCCTGCACCACTAAGCTACTCTTCTTTGATCATGGGGGAAGAGATCATTGTCTTGCAGATCAGAGACTAAAAACCTGACAATTGCTTACCCTTACACTACCAGCTTCTGCATGGTTTCATATACTCTTCCCCCTCCCCCCTCCCCTTTTGGCAGTATGGTAATTCTTCTATCAGTCAGTGGTTCCTTACTATAACTGACTTGACTAAGTGAAAAAAATGCCGGAAATAAATTTTGTCAATAGTTTGCATCTCAAAATTTAGAAAAATCATTCCCAGATTATCGGTTTGTTAACTTCAAAGTTGGAAATCAGTATGCGAATAAAAATACGAATTGTTTTCTTTATTTTGATCATGAAAAATTACATAATAACATAGTTACCTAAAAATGAAAAAACTGCTATCAAAAAATTAAAAGTTTGTTGAAGATTTTTTGTAATAGTTACAAAATTCTCTGCACAATGCTGATATCGTGGAAGCCCTACTTGTAGGTAAACAAAGATTTCTTAGAAAACTTGCTTTATAGGTATGTACACCTTGTTGCGCAACTTGGGAACCAAGGTTTACAGAGTTTTCAATTGTATCAGTCAACCGAGACCTACTGTTGTATACCAACCTTGAATACAACAGGTATTCAATACAAATACCAAGTAACCTATACAGCGGCACTACAGGGTGGTAATACAGCAGAGAGGAAGTGCTTCCAAGCAACGCATGACATACTAGAGACATATTAGAAACTTTTATATGATTAAGAAGAATATATTATATTAATGATAATAACAAATACTTTGTGACCAGTAATACAGATAAAACACTAACAAAAACGTGGCGAAAGAATTTGTGAAATCGAAGATAGAATAAATAACTCATTTTGCCTGTTTGACAGAAATACTTTTATAATGAACTCATTAGTTTACAAAGATTTATATAAGAATTAAAGGCTTTGGAGATTTCAAGTGTTTGTAACACTGAGGGGATCTTATGACATTAACTGTAAGAGAGACAGAAACCTCAATTGAAACAGAAAAGTTTGACACAGTCTGCAATGGGACAGCCAGTGGAAGTAGCTATGTTAATATATCAGTGTCCTGCAAAAAACTATTGCTAGACCCCTGATCTAGACTATTCAATCTATAGCCTTGGCCCCAACAGACATCAGAGCTTCTGCAATGGGAAAGGCAAGTTCCTCAGCCAGAGGCTTGTTTCACTCGCTCCAACATCTCATCTAAGGTTGTCATCAGCTGCTGCCGGTCAGAATCCGATGACTGAGTCCACGAGAGAGGTAGGTGAGTAGCAACTGCCTTTCTGTCTGCATTCAACAGCACATCTTAGAAATACTCACTGATATATGTGGAGTGTCTACTCACTGCTATACATGGAGCCGTCTACCTAATGCTTTACATGAAGTTGTCTACCTAGTGCTATACATGGAGTTGTCTACCTAATGCTATACATGGATTTTTCTACCCATTGTTACACATAAATGGAGTTGTCTACCTACTTCTATACATGGAGTTGTCTACCCACTGCTACACATAAATGGAGTTGTCTACCTACTTCTATACATGGAGTTGTCTACCCACTGCTACACATGGATGGAGTTGTCTACCTACTGTTACACATGAAGTTGTTTACTCACAGCTATAAATGGAGCAGTCTACACACTACTATACACAATATTGTCCACCCAGTGCAATCCAAGGAGTTGTCTACTAACTGCTATACATAAATTCGTCTACCTACTACTATAACTAAAATTGTTTGCCCACTGCTATTCATGATATTGTCTATCCACTACTATACATGAAATCGTCTACTCATTGCTATGCATGGAGTTGTCTACTTTCGGACATGGTTTGTTCTTCTCACTGCCTAAACACTGTTTTACATAAATTTGTCTAGTCATACATGAATTGCAGATAACTATATACTGCTACAGTTAGAGTTATCTATCCACTACTATGCATAGACTTACCTACAATACGTACTGCTCTACATAGGCTTATCTATTTAAAGCTATGAATGGAGTTATCTAATCAATGTCTTACATAGAGTTATCCAGTCATTAACTTACACTGTTTGTGTACTCACTGCTATCATGTGACACCCAAGTAACCAATAATATTTGAAATTTTACATTGTCGCACCTTGGAAAAATTTGCCGTTAGACAGAGACTTGACGGCAGGTGAAAGAGCCAACCAAACCACAGTGTCTGCTCCCTGCTCTACACTTCGCAACTTATTCTTCATCTGATTATAGAATGATGGCATAGACTCCTGCACAGCTGCAACATGTACATGTCTATGTAATACAGCTGCAACATGTACATGTCTATGTAATACTATACTAATGGCAGCCATGCTGTTTCTCACATTTCATCAGATGCATTTCCCATTTTTGAAACTGATGCCTTTCATTATTTCTAGGGTCTGGAACTTATTCGCTGACAATAGCACTGTGCGCCAACATAATGAGAAAAACTTTTGAAATATGTCATAGGAAAAATATATTTGCTCAGGTACAAAAGAATTCTGCATTCTTGTATAAGCTTTACTAAAAACAGATAATTCTTGGAATGCAGCGATAAATAGTACTCTAATTCGGAATTGTCTTCTTCAAGGAAAATAACTTCGAAATAACTTTTAGTAACATCATCAATGTTTTTGTCAGAAAAAAATTTTGTTGCGTTTTTCGATAATTTTGCTGGAAAATTATGTATTTGCACTTGCATCTGTAGAGATCAATTGCTGGTTAGAATAACAAGATATCCTTCCTGTTATTAGCAACAAAATGTTATCAGCATATTAACTCGCCCACAACTAACCTATTGTGTCCGCCCAGCCAGGATGCATCGAGCTGAAGTGTACCTGAGGATGTTTGGCAGCATACATCTCTGTCATGACAACTTGCTGCCGCTTCTGCTGACTGTAGGAGGAAGTGCCGTCATGGGGAGGCTTGGCACTCTGGATATCGCCAACGTTGAGTTTCTGAGTGAGCATCCCACCGGATGACACATTTATCTGTAACAACCAATCAGCGGACAGATGGACGGATTAATTGCTGAAATGAAATGTATGCTGGGGACGACAACAGACATTGTGATGTCGTTACTTAAGTACTTCAGAATATACCCGGTGCATGTCATATTTCTTTTATAAACTCATGGACGTATATTGAAAATCTCTTTGTACGTAACATTACGTATCTACATCATAAAACAAAGTTATCCTCTCTTGGAAATAAAATGACCTACCACTCGGGGATCTGACGATTGTTTGATCAACGGAAGTAAAGTGTCGGTTAGAATGTGTACTGCCAAAGTGTTTGTGGCAAAGTTAGCCTCAAATCCCAACTCATCCACCTTTCTCTCATGCAACATACATCCGGCATTGTTGACCTGGCAAAAAAGATTGAGAGTTATCTCCCCTTGTTAAATTCAAAAATTGGACCATAATCAGATAATTTTTCTGTAGAAAAAACAAACGTTATGGTGCAAAATTGGAATTTTGTTTGATATAATTCTACTCCAGTTCAGTTTTACTCAGAGCTTCCCGTTCGTTTTTTGGTCATTCTGTTTGAAATAATGACAGGTTATATAAGTAATGAGCAGACAACTCCCGATACAAACTGCACATAGAGAGTAAGCAAGCAAATAAATAAATTTTTTTGAACAATAACTGTAGAGAGCAACTACCAGCACGTCCAGTTGTTGGCCATTCTCGGCAAAGGCTTTAGCGAATCGGTAAACATCTATTGGTTTAGAGAGGTCCACGACATGCAGGAACACCAGCTGCAGATGAGAAACCAAAAAAGAATCGACAATCATTTTGAATATAAACAAAATAAACAACAATTGCCAATGAGAAACTAATGTAATGACTGCAGGGAGACCAAAGCAATGGCTGCAGCAGACTACATATCCTAATTTAGAGGTTGTCTACTCTTGCATTAAAAAAAGAATCATCGAATGTAAACACAAAAAAAAACGTGTTTCCTGACAAAAATAACATAATATTACTTTGTCGTTCTGTATGGAGGTTCAGAAATTTTGTCTGAAATTGTCTGAACGATTTTAATAGTGACCGAACATTTGCAAATAGTCTAAACACTTCAACAAATAGTTCATAAGCTTTAAAAATCAAAGCCAATTCGTCGGTGAACGTAAGTAAAAATGCACATTTGGAGGACCATTTCTTTTATTAAACTAGGATCAACAAAATTTTTGCCGAATAAATGAAAAAAATGTTTCTATCACCTAATCTATTATTATTATTATTAATATTTCTATGAAAAATAATGGAAATATCTAATATTTCCATTCTTACAAAGATTTATTTTTAAGATCATATGTCACAAATGTTGATGTAGCCAAATGCTTGGTTTGATGTCTATTTGGTCACCTTTATCATAGACTTCTTACATAAAGGTTAAAAGGAAGTGAGGTTGACTGTTCCAGCTCAAAAAACCTTGCTCTTTGCCAACTGTACAAATCTTTTCAAAATAGTTCAGACGATTTTTAAACAGCGCAGACTATTTTAAAATTTATTGTACAGATTGTAAATAAATTTTTTCAAACGGACCAAATGATTTGCAAAACAGCCATATTTGTGTACAATTTCCACTTTTGTTAAACAGGAAATACCGCTGGATTGCATAAAATCCTTAAGCTAGCAAGGTAGATACTTCCTTATTAACATTATTATACCTGTTTCATATTTAGTTCAATTAAACTATTTAATGCACCTCTCAATCGATGTAAAGAATGCTTTAACGTCTCAAAATCGTCTTTTAAATGCAGTAGATACAGTTACATCCTAAGTGCAGAAATCAAAGTGTGGTCAGCCGTTTCCAGCGCTATTTTATATAAGGACAACTCCACTGGAGCCAAATTTCACAAATGGTCATATAAGTCATGATTGGCTGAAATAGTTTTTACTCATTTATTCATTATTTGTAGCGTAAAATGAAATTATTTTTGCAGTAATACCTCTGTGAACATGTTTTGTTTCAATCTAGCAAAAAAAATTATTTTATTCAGTGGAACTTTGGAGTAAAATTTTGTTTAAAACCGTTAACCGTCACTGGAGCCTTCACTGGAGCCAGGAGTCATCTCCCCTTCGGATGAAGAACTCTATATCGAGCGGTACCGTATATTGATAAGTTTGCCGATACGTTTACTAATGATTATGTGCCCTATAACGCAAAAACGTTCGTTTTCATCCCAGTGACTTTACGTGACCCTTTGTAATGCAGGGCGCACAGTCGCGTTATTTGCCATCCATATGAGAAACAACCGAAGTGCCACTTGGTTTTGCGGCAAAAACGAAATAATAAAACTAGTGGAATGTTTGTTATTTATTTTAACTAATATTTATTATTATTCATAAATATCTGACTGAATAACAAAAACTCGTTGTAGACTACTCTAAAGTGAACTATAAACAATGTGAAAAAGTAGTATGCTCATTTTGAAAAAAAAAATTGATTTCATCGGTACCGTAAAAAATGATTATTTTTTTTTTGGAATGTTTAATATTATTACTATTTAAACTACTTTGAGATTATAATTATATGAATAAATTTTGGCTGTTACTTATATCTAAAGTTGTTATTTATTTATTTAAAATTTGATATGAAAGTTGAATGGTATAAGAAAAATAGTTTATAATTCCTGTGCTAATATAAGCACTATATTTCGGCCCTTATTACTTAGCTTACATTAAATTTTTTTTGTTTAGAATTCCCAGTGGGCTAGGAGACATCCTGAGCTTTCAGATGAGCTTTCAGATGAGTGGTTGTTTTAAGCTGTGCCTTGTCAATTTGCAGAGTAATTAGCTGTTGAAATAGAGCCTTTTCTCTATAAGTTATAGTGATTTCACTATAACTTATAGAGCCTTTTCTCTATAAGTTATAGTGTAATCACTCAAGCATTTGGCTCCAGAGGGTCACGTGACAAGGGGAGTTGGCCACACTTTGATTTCTGCACTTAGGTTACATCCAAAGGTTGTGTAGTCGATATAAAATCAAAAAGCTATTACATCTAAAGTAGCGGACATACGTCATTGTTTGACTGCTGTTTAATATCGGTCACAGCGGCTTGCCCTCTTTCCGTGTTTCTGCACACAATATGAACAGTTCCACCTGACTTTGCAACATCCAAGGCTACCACCTTCCCTATACCTTACATAGAAAACCAATCTGTTCAAAATTGCAATAATATTATTATTTCTCGAACAAAAATGATACACAGATGTTGTTTGCAGTATGCTGTTATTTTATCACATGAAGCATTTGTTTACAGATACCAACTTACCACTATTAGCACCAGTCACCATAAAGTTACGGCCACTAGCGTTTATACTTTCCATATCGTTAGGGTTAAAACTCTTTGCAGCCTTCTCAAATCCCCCTCTACAAAAAATGGTGGAAATGATTCACAAATATTTGTTTAAAGACTGCACAAATTAACAATTATTCACCATTGGCGGTAACGCTTAAAAATTAATTCTGACTTCTACATTTACGTCGTTTACTGCGAAGGACCGTTTCCGGCATCAACTCGCAGCTCCTGGTCTTATTAGGAGATTCAGCTACAAGGATTTCAAGTAGCTGTCCAAGCAACACCCTATACCCATGTCCGCCGTTACCGGCTACTCTTTCGAAAAGGCAGAGGGGGATCTTTTCCAGCATGACTACATAGTTATTATGGAGAGTGCAATCACACTAGGGACCACGTTATTTTTATGCCCATAACCGACCAGGCAGAGCATAGGAAGCCAAATATCTTGCTCACAGATACCCATGCTGGGAATCGAACCCCAGATCCAGGATTGAAGTGCAAGCACTTTAACCAATAGAGTCAGACCACACGTGTCTACAACAACCAACAACTACTACAACAACCACCAATAATAATACTGATAAAATTTGATAATTATTAAATTATTATTTATTATTATGGTATAGTAGTTGTTATTATTATTATTACTATGAAAACTATTATTATTACAATAATTATTAAATGAAATTTTTATATAACCTATTTTTTAACATATATTATATATTAATTAATATTATTAAATAAATAATAATCGTCATAATTCATTATTTAACAATAAATAAATAAATATAATAATAATAATTATTTGAAAAAAAAACTTCAACTAATTTATTAGTTATTATTATCATCATTTCATAATTCATTATTATTATTATTTATTAATTAATAATCAACTTATTATTATTTATATAATATATTATTATTATTATATTTATCATTTAATTTACTAATTATAATTATTTTCGTTGTTTAATAATAATAATAATCTAACTAACTAATGATCATCATCATTATGATAATAATTATTATGATGATTATTATTAATTAATTAATTATTATATTATAATTATTATAATTATTATAGTTATTTATTTTATTATCATAATAATAATAATAATACCAACTTTGTGTATTCTTGGAGTCCTTTTAAGAACCATATTGAATTTCTTAAAAAGCTCATTCTGGTTTTTATCCACTGCTACAACAAAATCACCAAAAACAATGTAAAATATTATTGTTGTGCCACTGTGACTCGGCTCCTACGATATATTACACAACAACAAGATCACATAGCTGTGATGGTTATACAACACTAACGCATGACGATACATACATATAGTCGCAAGCAACACTTTCCTCTTATTGGTTAGTTTTGGAAATACTAAAACCTAATTCGTCAATTATAGGAGCAAGTGATTTTACTTGATCAGCGCAAATTAGTTATATTCACAAACCAAAACAAGTTTCAGTGAGATTTTATCATCGATGAAATACAGGTGTATTTTATCCTCGCTCCGCAAAAAAGCAGCTCAGATTTCAGCTACCCAAAAACGGCCCGCCCACAATTTTTTGCACTCGCCACCAGATAACTATGAAAACACGTACTTTCGTGTGATGTTGTGGTACCATCTTTTTAATTACAACATTGAGCTGTTCTACAACCTATCACTTGCATTTTATATGATATAATGGACTGCCCTAATAAAGATGTTGGGATATCAATTACACAGGTGAAAAACTTTCTTATTGCCACTAATAATTAATAACTACTACTAACTATTATTATTATTAATTATTATTAATTATTTATTACATAATAATAATTATTATTATAAATATTATAGTAATTAATAATAATATTATTTTGATTTTTTATCATAATTATTAATAACAATATAAAATGCCAACTAAACTTGAAGCTGTTTTCGCACTGATAAATATAAACAACAATTAGGTTACTTAATACTTACATTACACAGTAGTATGAGTGCTTGAAAGACCATAAATAATAATAATTATAAAAAATAATACTTAAAAAAATGGTGATGAGATGAGCACCACAGACAGAATAACATAATCATGATGACTGAATAAAAATAATAATTGTTTTTATTATTGTTATAAAATTAAATGATGATCATTTATTTATTTTGTAGTAGTGGTAGTAGTAGTAATAATAATAATGACCAATAATACTATTATACTACTACTAATAATAATAGAGGTGTGGTAGTGGCAGTAGTAGTGGTAGTAGTATTTTTTGGTAGTTAGTTGTAATAGTGGTAGTAGTGTGTCTGAGTTTATTTGCGAGTCACAAGTTGTTGTGACATGAATAAATCATAATTATTATACATTAGGTGCTATTATTTGGGTGGAGGAAAGGAAAGATTAAGGTAACTAACCGACCGGTTGTCAAACCCTGCTAAATGGCACAGTGTTTTAAGGATGACCTCCATCCTGCAACCTTTACAGCGGGGGTTTTTACCACCTTTAAACCATGTTTGTTGACGGAAACTGGTGTGAGAGTGTCATCTTCACCAAGTACCTTGATGTTGCTCTCAGCACTACTATAAATAAATCGGTTACTTCTCATAGACATGAAACCTTTGATCACTGAGTTATTCTGCTGTATACCATCAACCTTTGCCCGCAGCACATCAAGAACATTGCAGGATATCGCTAGTTTGGCTAAAGCGAACTGTTTTAGCGTCTGTAGTATGTATGCATGGAAGACTCTAATGTGATTGAGATAGTTTAACTTGTATAGGTACACTCGGCCAGGGAAAGCAATGTGATGTTCATGCTATACTGTAAACACTCGGTGGATCGTTTTCAGACGCAATTTAAAAATTATGATTATTCAGTCAACGCCAACGGAATCACTGGTAACCCTTGACCCATTTTTTACTTGATGGTGAGCCTTATTAGTAATATCAGTTGTTTGATTGGAATCGTTTGTGAATTATCTTGTTTTGTCTGCGCAATAAATTGTTAAAGCGCACATTAATAATTATTAATAATTATACAGTATTATATTATTCTGATTATTTTTGGTATTAGAAGAAAGCTAGTGCCAATATTTTTGCTGCATATTGAGTATTGCTTAAATTCTTTTTATAATAATGAAGAATATTGGCACGAATGTTGACAGCTTCAAATGCGAACAAAACTGGATTGGATGAAATTTTTTTTACAAGTTTTGAGATAGCTGGAATGCCTGCTATTCTGCTCAAAGGAATACTTTGGCACTCTTTCCAGGAAATCTCGACATTATTTGCAATGAGAAGTCAAATTAAATCGTTTTTTTCAGAAAAGCTTACTTGTATTAAATTGACCTGGGCTGGCCTGACCTGAAAATTGTCATGGTTGGGTTGTTCACAATACACAAGTTATATTTAAAAATGAATCTCCTTCAATATGGTTATTGAATTGCATTAGCAAGCAATATACAAAAATGGTGAAAGACTACAATTTGGCATCTCTTTCTTACGCCATATTCGTTTCTCCACTCAAGCACCTTTGCTGTCATGCCACTTGCTCGCTTATTTTTTAACGCACAGTTTGGTCTCATTGATGGGGCAGAGGGAAATGCTCCAAAATTGTGTACAACTTCATAGTTTAGTTACTAGTAGATTAATGTTCTAACATTGTAACCATATTAGAGTGACCTTGTCATACTAATATCTAATGCTGGTGACCTATGGCGATATCGCATGAGTAGCTAGTGAGTGTAGTCTGTAGATATTGTATTGTAAATATTCCTTATCTCTCGGTAACCTGAGCTATCACGAATTAGCTGGCTAAACCAACCATTTCTGGATACAACTGGTTTGAATATCTAGGGGTGATATTTGGCTTGTAGCCAGTAATAATAAATAGCATGGAATGAACTACAATATTTACTTCGTCCCCAACTTAGCGCAGTGTAAAGAGGTTACAATAGTAGAAGATGATAAGGGGCCCTAGTGTGACCTCTCGTACTGTACAGCCCCTTGGTAATCAAACCACCTAAATTGTTTATATTCCTTCTGCTATTTTGCTGCCATTAAAATTGATTAAAAAACAAACAAATATGCAAACCGGTCTCGTGGAGCTTTTGTTCTAAAGCAGCAACTTGTATACCACTATCCGGTATCAGTCATGTGACTGTGAGAAGCCGTTCATTTATCAAGTCAACATTTCCTCATTGTTGTAGCTTGCCATCCTAAAGGAGTTATACTCTCTCCATTTCACGGTCACTTTGACTAACAACCCTGATGTATGTTTTAGTTATATATCAACAATGAGCTAGTGCCCGCTGCAGATGGAAAAACATTTCCAACATTCAATCCAGCGACTGGCGAGAAGATCTGTGAAGTTTCAGAGGCTGGCCAGGTATGAAGCATCTCCTAAACATCCTGTTATATTGTGATGAATCCATCGGCAATGGCAAAACCGTAACATTGTTGGCTTTAAAGTTTTAGCTGATGTAAATGTACTATGAGATTTTGTGCAAGATTTATTTAGATTTCACTGCCTTATGATTGCAATCTCTTGTTTCATCTTAAAGCCTTTCAATATACATATTTTGTGTTTTTATCTAACACTGCTAATGCGCTGCATTTGGAGACAACTCCTAGAGTACAAGTATTTGAGGAGTTGCCTCCACAATCCATGTAATTCTAAGATATTTGCACGTTCGACTTTTTTTAAAAAGCAACCAACTTTAAGCTTCCTGCTACCTCCAACCAAGAATATCTCCTCTTCTAAAACGCTAGCCAACCATTGTGTTCGGCGATTTCATATTCATATAAAAATATCATCCCAGAATATGTTTTTCCTACATGGTTAGAATGTTAAAACCAATCGTAATAAAACAGTGAGCTCATTCTAAGACGCCATTTTATCGCGTGTTGTGTACTATACTAACTATGTATTTCAAGCACACCACCTCTGTCACCAGTCGCTCATGTTTTATTTGATCTACGGTTTGCGTTTTAGAAGGGGAGGTAATTCTATGCTTTTAATATGGGAGTTTCTTAGTTTTTTATTTTTCAGGTTTGACAAGTTTTAGTTTCAACTGTTTGTTGTGTATTGGATGGGCAAAGCAGCAACTACTGTAGTTGTAGATAGGTAATTCAAATCTGGCGATGGGGTCTGCGCTCATAACAGTACACAGGCTAACAGTCACAATTACCTAATAAATAAAACAATACTATTTTCAGCTCCAAATTTATAATGAAAAAGTTTTTTGCAGAAAAGACAACTCCGTAAAAGCATCATAATATAACGATAACATGTAAATCTTTTGGTTACAGAATGAATAATTAGTAGAAATCTTTAGGGTTCTGCAGCATGAATTTATTTCTCATACACATAGTTTGGTTTTGGAATATTGAGACAAAACTGTAGTTCGATACGTAATCAAACCGGTCTAAAGATAGCAATTAATATTTGTTATAACCAAACAATGAAGATTTTATCTCTAATTAACAGTGCTGTTGCGGTACTCGAGCTGTTTTTGGCACCAAATGACTTTTAAAAAATATGCTAGCAGGTCTTATCATTATACATAGATCAATGCTGGACTTTAATAGAAAACTTTGATTTTGATAAGCTTTATATGGAGAAAAACTGTGCTTACTCCTGTTCTTTGTGGTTCGCAATCTACTGCACTATTGGCCAGGCTTTTAAACATTATAATTGCGTTGTCTTTTGAACTGTAAAAAGTTACCCATTTTACTTCATGTTGAAGATATATGCGTATTGTATTGAGAGTGGAAGTAGATGTTTCTCACTAGTTTCATTCCAAAGTTTATTATGTCGAATAATTTTCAGTAAATGATTATTTGTTTGATAAGAAGTTACATGGGTTATTGATCAAATTAGGAGTTATCTACTCATAGCATTGGGTTATAGAAAGTTTATCCTTTCAACTGTTTAATCAGGAGAGGAAAATTATAAAAGTTAGTTTTTTGTTAGTTACTTCGGATTTATACCGCGTTTATATAACTTTATTCTCCATTGGATCTCCAATTATTTCTAGCAAAGCAGCGACCAATCGAATACTTTGTTACAGGCTGATGTTGACAGAGCAGTAAAAGCTGCTGCAGAAGCATTCAAAAGAAACTCCCCATGGAGGACTATGGATGCCTCGGCTAGAGGAAAGATTTTAATCAAATATGCTGACCGGCTAGAGCAGCAGAAGAACTTACTTGTGGTACACTAGTGATGTCACTTCCTGTTACAAATTACACGCTATATCATTGGATGAAGTTCTGTATTTACTACTGTATCACTTCATTGATTTGTAGAGTATAGAGACTCTAGATACTGGTAAGACAGTAAAAGATGTGGTTGATGATATAGAGCACTCCGCAGAGGTCTTCAGATATTATGGAGGGTTGGCTGATAAGATTGCTGGGAAGACAATTCCGCTTGGTAAGAATTACACGGGGCAGCTTCTATGGGACAAATAAGTATAATCTGTGTATTTGGGGGTAATTAGAATGAGCTTGGAATAGGATATCACTTTAAATTGCACAAAACGTTAATGTGAGGTGCAGCTTAGTGGTATCGCTCAAACTCACTAACAGCGAGTGAAATACGATAATTTTTATTCAGGTCTATAGCACAGAGGTCTGTCAGAGGTGCATGGTGGTAGTGTACATATTATGTAATACAACTGGTAGCTAGTGCAGAACTCATGCGAGCGTAGCATATTTAAGACAAAAGGATTTATATGTAAATTCGTCCCCCACGGTTTTTTTAATTTTTGAAATATTTCTGCGTGGCTAATTTTTTAATAACTTGGGACCAGAAAATGCTAGAAACAAAATTTAAAAAGGTATCAAATGGACACACTAAACCGCACAGGTTTAGCCAATAATTGCATGGTCATCATAGCTGTGGACCTCAAAAATAACAGGTGGAAAGTACTTCAGAAATTTGCGATTTCCTATTGCGCCATGGGCCACTAAGACTGCAGTATATGTCATTCAGATTCTCTGTTATTTTACCGACCCTGTGGTATACTATTTATCATGGGGCAATCACTTGATGTAGACAAAACAATTTACTTACTGGAGAGCCACATTAAAATAATTAAAAAAATTATATAACGTACCATTAGCTAATTAGCGTGACGGATGGTCATGCGTCGCTGATTTTGCATCACCGCAACAATACCATTGTCATCAATGCTTAATTACGGGGACCTCGAACCATTGTTTTTTTAAGCAAAAGTACTTTTTCTCAATTACTTTTCTGAGACAACCACTAGTGTGACACAAATAATTTTAGCACCATTGGATGGACAACATATTTTTGTAAATGCTGATGCTCTATTTGAGAAAAAATTGTCAAAATAAAAAATGCACTTGTGCTAGCTACAACTGGGCGGGTCATCAACTACTTGGTCTAAAATTAAGTCTAAGAGTTCATTTTATTTTTAGTATTTTTAAAATTTCGTTTCATTAAAATAGGGAATGATTTTTGATATATTCTTTGACGTTGCAAAATATAACACCGAAAGTATAATATTGGTTGTAGTTTTTTTCATCCCAATTAGTTATATAATCTCACTGTTTTTTATTATTACTGAGCATTATGTAGCTGTTTGTAAGATCTCATTTGTGAGCTATTATCACATGAAGCCTGCTGTGTACTCAATAGGAGCTCTACAATTATAAAAAAGATTGGTAACGCATAAGAAAAATGACAAAAAAAGTAATATTTGTTGCAATCACAAAAGTCTGTGCGATGCCAATATATGGAAGACTTTCCGAACTCTATAGCAGCTTTGTAACTTGTCTTTGGGAAAAAATTTGTTTTGGTCAGCAGTGGTTGTTTTTATAAGAATTGATGAGAGAGCAATAAAAAGTTGATTAACGTAAAATACGCTCAAAATTGATGTCGCAACCTCTTCAAGTCGATCAAGTTATACATTTTTGTCTTGTACCTTGGAAGAGATTTGAATTGATAAGAGTTTTGTTTCAATTACCACATTGATTTGTTTGCTAGATTATATAGTGAATGTCGTATCGTAGTTGGTTCCCTGTAGCCCTGATTCTAGACATTTGATCAACCCTTGTAGATGGGCCTTACTTTACCTATACCAGACCTGAGCCTATTGGAGTTGTGGGCCTTGTCATACCGGTTGGTTCCATATTCAACTGTATTGCTGTAATGTAAAGACAGAATGGTTAATCCACGTTGATTGTTCATATGTGTTGTAGTGGAATTATCCCCTCTCGCTGTTTGCATGGAAAGTAGGTCCAGCTTTAGCCTGCGGTAACACTGTTGTACTGAAGCCTTCGGAGTTGACTCCCCTTACTGCTCCATATCAAGCTAAGATGTTAGCCGAGGTCTGTAACTATCGCATTAGTTGTATCAAGAGGTATAGTAATAGATGGCCTGCAGGTACCAACAGTTGATGTATATTATAGGCTGGTTTACCTGCTGGCGTACTAAACATAGTGAATGGATATGGACCTACTACAGGGGCTGCTCTGGTCTCACACCCTCTAGTGAGGAAAGTAGCGTTTACTGGATCTACTGTGGTGAGTGTTATATGTCACCTTTTTATATAGTGTTCAATAGAAGACAACTCTGCATTATAGTTTCTAACATTAAAGACTTAATGCAATGCATAGACAGGAAAGAAGGTGATGAAGATGGTTGCTGAAGACACACTGAAAAGGTTGACTCTTGAGTTGGGTGGAAAAAGTCCTCTGGTTGTCTTTCCTGACTGTGATTGTAAGTATTACCATGGAATCAATTGTTCACTCTGGTATTGTTGCGTATTTTTCAAGTTACGATTTGAAAGACCCATTTCACAAATAGATTGCCTTTTGACCACCGGCTAAGCTCGGTCTCACACTATTTGGAATGGAATGTTTTATCATCACAGAACTATGAATGTTTGAGTCTGAGGAATGTGACACGCTGCCGGCGATGTTGTAGTGGAAGATGCTGCCGATTACTGCCATGGATCAATCATGGCCAAGTGTGGACAGGACTGCTCGGCTGGATCTAGGAACTATGTACACGCTGATATCTATGATGAGTTTGTGGCGAAGGCTGTGGATCGCGCTAAGAAGAGAACAAGTGGTGACCCCTGGTGTCCAGAAAATGATAACGGATCTGTGGTAGGTATCGCTGTCAGTGATGGTGAGTAGTAATATATGAGCAAATCTCCCTACCAAGTGTTTTTTTGTGGATCAGACCTCGGGGTTGAGGCAATGGGTTATGGCGTTGAATGAATTCGCCGAGTTTATATTGTATTTCATTTGAGGGGCAATTGAGTGGCATTTGAGTTTTGATTATTTTTTTACTTAATTTGAACTCATATGGCAGCTAGATTTTGAATGTATGGCATTTAAGTTTTGATAATTTTTTTACATAACTCGAACTCATATGATATTTTGAGAGAGAGGAGAGAAGAACAAGGAGATATAACTACATTAAATCAATATATGATTATATACATTTATTACATAATAAGTAGGAAAATATTCTTGTATAATATAGCTAGAGTTAGTAAATACTAAGTAATACAAAGCACTACAAATTGTAATGACAATCAATGCATAGTCTTTTTTACAATGATGTCATCGATGTACTGATGTTATATCTTAGGAAGGAAGACTTCTGTTCTATGTGCTTTTACTTTCGTAATGAACTAAAATAAAAAAGTTATGTATTAGTATAGGATGATTAAGGAAAAATGTAAAATAATTACATGAATTTGAATTATAGTTCTAGTTACATTGGATAGTTTACATTATTAGAAAAGGGAAATAACTCACCAAGTTACATTGTTCAGCTTGTTCTTTCTTGAGCATTATTTTCACCAAGTGCTTTTGATTTTCTTTCATCTATCTAAAACAAAACAAAAAATACTTGCTTTATAAATATGTTGTAAAAAATACACTAATTACACCAAAAAAGTGCCTTTTTTTACCTGGAAAAATGTATATATTCAACATTTTGTTGTAAAAAATACACTAATTACACCAAAAAAGTCCTTTTTTTTACCTGGAAAATGTATATATTCAGCATTTTGTTGTAAAAAATAATTATTTACACCAAAAAAGTCCTTTTTTTACCTGAAAAATGTATATATTCAACATTTTGTTGTAAAAAAAATACACTAATTACATCAAAAACGTCCTTTTTTTACCTGGAAAATGTATATATTCAGCATTTTGTTGTAAGAAATACATTATTTACACCAAAAAAGTCCTTTTTTCACCTGGAAAATGTATATATTCAGCATTTTGTTGTAAAAAAATACACTAATTACATCAAAAAAGTCCTTTTTTTACCTGGAAAATGTATATATTCAGCATTTTGTTGTAAAAAAATACATTATTTACACCAAAAAAGTCCTTTTTTCACCTGGAAAACGTATATATTCAGCGTTTTGTTTTAAAAAAATACACTAATTACATCAAAAAAGTCCTTTTTTCACCTGGAAAATGTATATATTCAGCCTTTTGTTGTAAAACATACATTATTTACACCAAAAAAGTCCTTTTTTCACCTGAAAAAATGTATATATTCAGCATTTTGTTGTAAAAAAATATACTAATTACATCAAAAAAGTCCTTTTTTCGCCTGGAAAATGTATATATTCAGCATTTTGTTGTAAAAAAATACACTAATTACATTAAAAAAGTCCTTTTTTTACCTGGAAAATGTATATATTCAGCATTTTGTTGTAAAAAATACATTATTTACACCAAAAAAGTCCTTTTTTCACCTGGAAAATGTATATACTCAGCATTTTGTTGTAAAAAAATACACTAATTATATCAAAAAAGTCCTTTTTTCACCTGGAAAATGTATATATTCAGCATTTTGTTGTAAAAAAAGTACACTAATTACATCAAAAAAGTCCTTTTTGCACCTGGAAAATGTATATATTCAGCATTTCGTTGTAAAAAATACACTAATTACATCAAAAAAGTCCTTTTTTGACCTGGAAAATGTATATATTCAGCATTTTGTTGTAAAAAATACACTAATTTCACCAAAAAAGTCTTTTTTTCACCTGGAAAATGTATATATTCAGCATTTTGTTTAATTTATGGTAAAAATTAGTAAAACTCACCTATAGTGATATGATTGCCTTGAGTTATAGATTAGCTTCTTGAGCTCTTGTTCTGGACAGTTTTCTTTTTCAGCATCATCGGAGTAGAATCCATGTAGTTTGAGTCTTCATTGGTTTGGTATCATCTAAGCAGGAGAGAAAGTAATGTTGTGTAACATTGAGTCTTCATTGGTTTGGTATCATCTTGTCTTCAAAATCCATGTAGTTTGAGTCTTCATTGGCTTGCCATTATCTAAGTAGGTGGTAGATCTTGAAAGAAATTCCTGCTGTGTTGGAGAAGTGTGCTGTCTTCAAAATCCATGTAGTTTGAGTCTTCATTGGTTTGGGATCATCTAAGTAGGTGGTAGATCTTGAAAGGAATTCTTGCTGTGTTGGAGAAGTATGCTGTTTTCAAAATCCATGCAGTTTGAGTCTTCATTGGTTTGGTATCATCTAAGTAGGTGGTAGATCTTGTAAGGAATTCTTGCTGTGTTGGAGAATTATGCTGTCTTCAAAATCCATGTAGTTTGAGTCTTCATTGGTTTGATATCATCTAAGTAGGTGGTAGATCTTGAAAGGAATTCTTGCTGTGTTGGAGAAGTGTGCTGTCTTCAAAATCCATGTAGTTTGAGTCTTCATTGGTTTGGTATCATCTAAGTAGGTGGTAGATCTTGAAAGAAATTCTTGCTGTGTTGGAGAAGTATGCTGTTTTCAAAATCCATGCAGTTTGAGTCTTGATTGGTTTGGTATCATCTAAGTAGGTGGTCTTCAAAATCCATGTAATTTGAGTCTTCATTGGTTTGGTATCATCTAAGTAGGTGGTAGATCTTGAAAGGAATTCTTGCTGTGTTGGAGAAGTATGCTGTCTTCAAAATCCATGTAGTTTGAGTCTTCATTGGTTTGGTATCATCTAAGTAGGTGGTAGATCTTGAAAGGAATTCTTGCTGTGTTGGAGAAGTATGCTGTCTTCAAAATCCATGTAGTTTGAGTCTTCATTGGTTTGGTATCTCTAAGTAGGTGGTAGATCTTGAAAGGAATTCTTTTTGTATTGGATAATTGTGCTGTCTTCAAAATCCATGTAGTTTGAGTCTTCATTGATTTGGTATCATCTAAGTAGGTGGTAGATCTTGAAAGGAATTCTTGCTGTGTTGGAGAAGTATGCTGTCTTCAAAATCCATGTAGTTTGAGTCTTCATTGGTTTGGTATCATCTAAGTAGGTGGTAGATGTTGAAAGGAATTCTTGCTGTGTTGGAGAAGTATGCTGTCTTCAAAATCCATGTAGTTTGAGTCTTCATTGGTTTGGTATCATCTAAGTAGGTGGTAGATCTTGAAATGAATTCTTGCTGTGTTGGAGAAGTATGCTGTCTTCAAAATCCATGTAGTTTGAGTCTTCATTGGTTTGGTATCATCTAAGTAGGTGGTAGATCTTGAAAGGAATTCTTGCTATGTTGGAGAAGTGTGCTGTCTTCAAAATCCATGTAGTTTGAGTCTTCATTGGTTTGGCATCATCTAAGTAGGAGAGAAAGTCATGTTGTGTAACATCTTTAAAGGGATTCTTGGTGTGTCGGAGAAGTGTGTCGTCTTCAAAATCCATGTGGTTTGAGTCTTCATTGGATTCGTATCATCTAAGTAGGTGGTAGATCTTGAAAGGAATTCTTGCTGTGTTGGAGAAGTTTGCTGTCTTCAAAATCCATGTAATTTGAGTCTTCATTGGTTTGGCATCATCTAAGTAGGTGGTAGATCTTAAAAGGAATTCTTGCTGTGTTGAAAAAGTGTGCTGTCTTCAAAGTCCATGTAGTTTGAGTCTTCATTGGTTTGGTATCATATAAGTAGGAGAGAAAGTCATGTTGTGTTACATCTATCGTTGGTGTTGGTAGATCTTGACCAGATGTTTTATAGTCTTTGCTACTGCTCTGTTTCGTCTCAAACAAGAGTCCAAAGTAGACATCATGTCTACAAAATACAAAAAATTGATTGTTTCAATTGATTCATTTTATTTCATTGGCTTTATCTACATAAAGTAGCGAAAAAAAAGTTTGTGTGAGTATAAAACTATCTAGTAGAGATGAATTTATATCTAGGTTCAACTAGCATTAAATAATTGTTTATTATTTTGTTAATAATAAATAATTAGAGTCGGCTACTTTACTAGAGCTTGGACGAACACACAATTTTGTTAAGGTTAAAGTCTGTGATCTTACAAAGAAATAGCTTAGACATTAATGAGCATAAAATTATCTAGTAAAGATAAATTACCTAGGAGTGAATTCCAGTTGAGGTTTCATAATTGTATTAATAAATAATTGAAATCGCTTGGACAAACAGACAGATTTGTCAATGACACAGCTTGCGTTCTTGCGAGCGAATAGCTTAGACACTGTGCGTATAAAATTATCAAGTAAAGTTAAATTTATGTCTAGAGGCGAAAATGGAGGACAACTCCGTATCGCAACTAGTTGAGCTTTTCAACTAGCGTTAAATAACTATTTATTATTTATTTTAAAAATAAATAATTAGAGCTTTCTACTATTGTTAAATAATTATTGATTATTTTTTACCTTATCACCACTTAGAGCCAGATGATTTAATTAACTAAAGACAAATAATTATTTTAGCATTTCTTACCTTGATGCTAGATGGTCTCCTAGTAGCTGTAGTAGATGATGATGATGCTTCTCCGCTTGCTGTTGAAGAACTGGATGCTTTCTGTGTGAAAACAGTGGCTCTTAAATAGCTAAAGTTGCACTGATAAAACCCTATGAATCAGCATTTTTTCCAATGCTTTCGCGGGAATATAAACTGTTTTTTCGCGTGAATAAAAAACAATGTTTTTGCGGGAATAAATCCTTTATTTTCACGCGAATGGAAACCTTTGCTTTCGCGGGAATAAATAATTTATTCTCTCGAATAGAAACCGTTGCTTTCGCGGGAATAATTACTTTATTTTCACGCGAATGGAAACCGTTGCTTTCGCGGGAATAAACATTTTATTTTCAGGCAAATACAAACCGTTGCTTTCGCGGGAATAATTACTTTATTTTCACGCGAATGGAAACCGTTGCTTTCGCGGGAATAAACATTTTATTCTCAGGCGAATACAAACCGTTGCTTTCGCGGGAATAAATAATTTATTTTCACGCGAATAAAAACTGTTGCTTTCGCGAGAATAAGTAATTTATTTTCACGCGAATAGAAACCGTTGCTTTCGCGGGAATAATCACTTTATTTTCACGCGAATGGAAACTGTTGCTTTCGCGGGAATAAACATTTTATTTTCAGGTGAATGAAAACCGTTGCTTTCGCGGGAATAATTACTTTATTTTCACGCGAATGGAAACCGTTGCTTTCGCGGGAATAAACATTTTATTTTCAGGTGAATACAAACCGTTGCTTTCGCGAGAATAAATAATTTATTTTCACGCGAATAAAAACCGTTGCTTTCGCGTGAATAAATAATTTATTTTCACGCGAATAGAAACTGTTGCTTTCGCGGGAATAAATAATTTATTTTCACGCGAATAGAAACCGTTGCTTTCGCGGGAATAAATAATTTATTTTCATGCGAATAGAAACCGTTGCTTTCGCGGGAATAAATAATTTATTTTCACGCGAATGGAAACCGTTGCTTTCGCGGGAATAAATAATTTATTTTCACGCGAATGGAAACCGTTGCTTTCGCGGGGAATAAATAATTTATTTTCACGCAAATGGAAACCGTTGCTTTCGCGGGAATAAATAATTCATTTTCACGCGAATAGAAACCGTTGCTTTCGCGGGAATAAATAATTTATTTTCACGCGAATGGAAACCGTTGCTTTCGCGGGAATAAACAGTTTTTATTCCCGCGAAAGCATTGGAAAAAATTCTGATTCATAGGGTTTAATCAGTGCAACTTTAGCTATTTAAGAGCCACTGTTTTCACATAGAAAGCATCCAGTTCTTCAACAGCAAGCGAAGAAGCATCATCTACTACAGCTACTAGGAAAGCATCAAGGTAAGAAATGCTAAAATAATTATTTGTCTTTAGTTAATTAAATTATCTGGCTCTAAGTGGTGATAAGGTAAAAAATAATCAATAATTATTTAACACTAGTAGAAAGCTCTAATTATTTATTTTTAAAATAAATAATAAATAAATATTTAACGCTAGTAGAAAAGCTCAACTTGTTGCGATACGGAGTTGTCCTCCATTTTCGCCTCTAGACATAATTTTAACTTTACTTGATAATTTTATACGCACAGTGTCTAAGCTATTCGCTCGCAAGAATGCAAGCTGTGTCATTGACAAATCTGTCTGTTTGTCCAAGCGGTTTTAATTATTTATTATTAAAAAAATCGAACCTCAACTAGAAATAACTCCTAGGTAATTTATCTTTACTAGATAATTTTATGCTAATAATGTCTTAGCTATTTCTTTGTAAGATCACAGACTTTGACATTAACAAAATTGTGTGTTTGTCCGAGCACTAGTAAAGTAATTTTATTATTTCACAATATTTTGTTCAACCTATTATATTTTATTTCTTACCAATTGAGATGTTAAAAGCAGTATGATATTAAGTAAATACATATATATATATATATTTGAACACATCCTTTGTTGTCTGTCTCCACATCCCAATAGTTTAATAAGCACATTCTCCATCTATCATAACTCTATGGTCTTAACTGCTTTTGTCATAAATACATATATATATATATAAGATACTCTAGCTTTTGTCATAAATTCATGTATATATATATATATATAATATATATATATATATATATATATATATATATATATATATATATATATATATATATATATAAGATACTCTAACTATTAAATACACTCTTAGCCACTCATGCAAATATTACCCTTTTATTTTTAGAGTGTTATGGATGATCTTTCTGAAGAGCTCCTTTGCACAGATCTATATCCAACAGAAAATCAAATTAAAAACAGCAAAACAACTCCTAAGAGAAAGAAAACTGCTCCAAAACCGATAGCTCATTTAACAGTTGAATATCTCAACAAAAGGAGAGCTAGGGAATTAGAAAAGTCTAAAGGTTCTCAAGTGATTGACTCACCAAAAGTTCCGGTTTGCAAAACATTTGAAGATCTTCCTATCCCAAGCATTATGCGAGTGACTGATGTGTTACATCCATCAAGTAAGGAGAAGTGTAGATATTCTCAAGTTTGCTACCATGATCTTTCAGATATAAATGAACTCGAACCCAAAATACTTTTTTGTCCAGTTGAAATAGCTAAAAACTTCAGCTGTGATAATTACCCCCCTCCGTTTAACGTTGTATATTTGGGTAGAAAGGGAAAACCGAAAAATAAAAGTGTTCTTTGGTATGATGTCAGACGTGTTACCAGACCTCATTTGAGGATTTTTTAAGATGCGATGTAAAGGAAAAGACTTCGCATTGATTATCATTACAAGACCTAGTGCTTTGTATTACTTAGTCTTTACTGACTCTAGCTATATTATATGGGAAGATTTACCCCTGCTTATTATGTAATAAATGTATATAATTATATATTGATTCATTTTTAATCAATGTATTTATTCAAGCTAGATATAACTCCTCTCTCCTCTCTCTCAAGATGCTATATGAGTTCGATTTATGTAAAAAAAATTATCAAAAACTTAAATGCCATACATTCAAAATCTATACACCATATAAGTTCAAATTAAGTAAAAAAATAATCAAAACTCAAATGCCACTTATATGCCACTCAAATGCCACTCAAATACCCCTCAAATGAAATACAATATAAACTCGGCGAATTCATTCAACGCCGTAACCCATTGCACAACCCCCGAGCACTCATCCACAAAAAAACACTTGGTAGGGAGATCTGCTCATATATTACTATTATGGTGGCTTCTTTTGGTTTTGTCTCCTCTTGTCCAGTTGTAGCTGTGTGGTGAAAGTATCAATCTAATGCTAATGGCATGAAAACAATCAACTATTGATATGAAAGTCAATCACTAATAAGCACGTGTTACGACCTTTCCAATTACTATACTGACTCGTTGGATGAAATTTAAATATTTTGTAACCATTGAAAGATCAGAATCTACATAATGAGAAACAAGGAAGACTTTCTAGTCGACTAATTCAGCCTGAGGACTGTTTATTTGCGACTAAAGGTTTTTAAGAGTAACAAAATTTTACGAAGCCACAAGTTTTATACTCGCGATTATCTACGTAATATACCTATAGGTTTGTGGTTCGCACAAGCGCCGCTGATATGCCAGGTTGGTCCCGTGAGTAAGTCTAGGAGCTTCTTTCTTCTATGAGTAGCTTTCTCTCTATGTAGATCAGTGAGCCACAGCTGAAGAAAATATTGGCTTATATCGAGAAAGGAAAGGGTGAGGGAGCTAAACTAGAATGTGGTGGTGAAAGGATTGGAGATAAGGGCTACTTTGTACAACCCACCGTCTTTTCTAATGTTACTGATGATATGACTATTGCTAGAGAGGAGGTAAATAGCCTTAGTTCTCTAACGTTACTGATGATATGTCTATTGTTAGAGTGTAAGTAAATAACCGTGGTTCTCATATGTTAGGGATGATGTATCTTTTACCATAATGAACTGAGTCTAAAGTGGTATCTCTATGTCTATGCAGATATTTGGACCAGTACAATGTATACTAAAGTTCACAGACATAGAAGATGTGCTAGACAGATGTAATGATACTGACTATGGTTTAGCTGCTGGAGTATTCACCAAAGACATCAATAGAGCTACCTACGTTGCTCATAACCTCAAGGGTGGCACCACATGGTAGGTTTAGCATTGCGAGTGCATATTGTTGTGATTATGTGATGTTACAGCAGCGTTCACGCTATGCGATTATCGTAAGAGTGGGCGGAGCTTGTACTTGGCTCATAATTGGTAACAAAGCGCATGTAAACGCTTTCACAATAAGTAGTGGATGTGCCATTTTCGGACAATGATGGCGGGCTGTACAATTATTTGCCTATTTAGCCAATCAGCTTGCAGATCACAGCTTTTCATTTTTAACTTTTGAAGTGACTTGCACTTGAAAAGTTTTTTAAATTTAAAGCCACTTTTTTGATAAATCCAGGATTACTGTATCTAAAATTTTGTTTCATATTTCACTGAGTAAAATATTAAAGTGGGCATCCTGGCTATTATAATATTAATAACTTAACACGGGATGATTGTAGTAAAAAAAAAATTGAATTTACGACAACGCATAATATTAATAAATGGCGTATTATTTGTTACTTTATATTATTTATTGTTTTGTTGTCTTATCGCTGCTGAGTGATTAACAACCAGAATCAACCAAACCACCCAGTATTACAAGAGAAGCTCAGATATTATTATTAATAATGTCACGTTTTGTTTATTTATGAATAAATTGCCCTCTGTTGAAATTTTCAAGGCTGCGATATCAGCTCCGACAATCTCGAGTGTAAACTAGTGAAAATAATGGGAAAGACGACTGATCCTGAATGATTAGCACTTGGCCGATTATTGCAGTGTGAATGCAACTTCATGATTATATTTATTTACTGCATTCTATGCATTTTCTTTGGTGATTGTCATATAGCACAAGCCTATCATGTTACATTTATGTCTATGTTGTATATGTCTATGCCTCATATGTCTATGCTGCATATGTCTATGCCTCATATGTCTATGCTGCATATGTCTATGCCTCATATGTCTATGCTTCATATGTCTATGCTGCATATGTCTATGCCTCATATGTCTATGCCTCATATGTCTATGCCTCATATGTCTATGCTTCATATGTCTATGCTGCATATGTCTATGCCTGATATGTCTATGCTTCATATGTCTATGCTGCATATGTCTATGCCTCATATGCCTATGCCTCATATGTCTATGCCTCATATGCCTATGCCTCATATGTCTATGCCTCATATGTCTATGCTGCATATGTCTATGCCTCATATGTCTATGCTGCATATGTCTATGCCTCATATGTCTATGCTGCAGGATAAACTGTGCTGATATGCAGACCCACCAGACTCCATTCGGAGGGTTCAAGGGCTCGGGATTTGGAAAGGAGCTGTAAGTATTTATTGCTTACTAGCGTGTCACCCTCACACTCAACTCCACGGCCCCCTCTGTTCTCGTCTGCTCTATTCTAGCCTCGCTCCATTCTCACATGCTCTATTCTAGCCTCGCTCCATTCTCACATGCTCTATTCTAGCCTCGCTCCATTCTCACATGCTCTATTCTAGCCTCGCTCTATTCTCACATGCTCTATTCTAGCCTCGCTCCATTCTCACATGCTCTATTCTAGCCTCGCTCCATTCTCACATGCTCTATTCTAGCCTCGCTCCATTCTCACATGCTCTATTCTAGCCTCGCTCCATTCTCACATGCTCTATTCTCGCCCTCACTTCATTCCCCACCCCACCCTACCCTTCACTCACCCCGCTCTACCTCTCACCTCTACCTTGCTTTGCCCCCACCCTGATCCACCCCTACCCTGCTCTACCCTCTCCATCTCTTCCTTTCTCACACTCCCCACTCAATATGAAAGACAACACAGAAAGGACCTGTGGTTGCACATTGAAGTCACTGCTAGGACAAGTACTTTGCAGAAACAATGTTACAAAGGAATGTTGCAGTCTATGCATACTAGAAGAAAATAATACGAGTCATAAGCCACCATGTATTTGCTTATTTGGCACTGAAATCATCCGGTAGTAGCAATGTCACATCTTGTGAATCGTCTCCACCTACATTATTGAAAAAGATTGAATCTACCAATATATTTTTGACTAATTTAAACCCTGGCCACACATTCAGTAGATTATTCCAATAGCCTGCTTATATGACAGTTTTCATTCCTCTGAGTGTATCCAAGTGGACTATTACATGTACAGGCATGTTTTTACCTTTATGTATATAAGTTTATACAGCTCTTTGCGGAATGTTCTATGTTGTCTACAGAATGACTCCCACTCACTTTTTTCTATGACAGTTCTCCACTGTGACTGCTGTATCCATGTTTTCTTACTGGCAACTAATACTTGTGATATTGTTGTCGTTTGTAGTGGAGAAGACGCAATGAAAGAGTACTGTGATATGAAGACTATCACTATGAAAATCGTCAACAAGAATTCCTAATTGTTTTGATGAAATTATCTGCTTTTATCAGCGCTTGCCAATCTGTAATGTCTGACAAATCAAGTCATTTATTGTCTTCCTCCCCAATCAGTAAACATTATACATTTCCTACATACATTCTGGGATTCTGTTAGGCCTGTGATAGACACCAGTTTTTTGCTTCCTAAGTCTGTATTGTGCTAGTCAGATAGCCTGCTCACGCTTACAATGCATTGTTATTTTTACTCTTCATATCCGTTCAGATAAACAACCTAATTCTATGAATAACAACCTATAGTGATAAAATATATACTACTCAAAAAAGTTGCATCATTTTATTTTTATTTTTTTTCAATGTTTGGCAGCATCTTGTTCCATTTCAGTATCTAAGAAAAAAAACTGTAATTTTGAAAAATTTTTGCTTATGGCGTCGAAGAATTAAGTGTTTATAGCTAATTTCTGGTCATGTCTATTTTCCACAAGCTACATTTAATAATTTTGTGCCAAGATGTAAATTTTTGCAGTCTTGCTTGTCAACAAGCCAATTTTACTGCTATGAATATTTAGTCATGGCCATCATTGTGTATCATATGGGCTTTTCTATAACATCTACCGTTTCTAACCTTTTTGGCACTTGGCTTTATGTTATTCTAGATAAATACTGTCTGAGCATTTATGTTTCGTTTAGAAATAGTATTCTATTAAAGACATTTGCTTGCTTATTCGTCTTTTGTTTTTGATGATGCATTCTAACCAATGGAGTTGAGTTAAATTGCAAATGCGCAGGAATACTGATTTGGCATGCATTTAAAGCTGTGTTGAAGTGATAATGATTATTATAAAACAACAAGGAATGTATACAGCAGAAAGAAAATTTAAAATGACCCTCCACAAGTCCGAAACGAAGACATACATTAAATATTTTGATATTTGCTCTAAAAAATGTGAACATTGTCGTAATGGTATATCTTTAGTTTCTATGAATAATGTCGAAATGCTATTTTACTTTGCTGGGAAACAATGCCAACACTTTAGACTATAGACACTAGTGATGGAACGGGACAAAGAAATTTCGGTTCGGTCCGATTCCGAATCTTTCCACTCAAATCGAACCGGTCCGAGGCGGTTCGGTCCGAATCCTATTTACGTTTGACAACTCCTTGCTTGTACAAGTTTATACTGAAGGTCAAACAGGTCTCTAGGTTACTTGACGATCAATGCAATTTTAGGTTACTTGACGATCAATGCAATTTTAGCAAAGTTTAAGTACAAAGTAATAGCAAGCAGCTGTTTTCTCTCAAATTTTGCTAACACTAAACCATCCTAATTAGGGTCTACAATAAAAAAAAATCAATTATTTTACTGATGTATTATCAATACAACAACAAATATTTACCTATAATAAATAGCATTTACTTTTATTAATTATTATATTATTATTATTGTTGAAATGATCAAGGAGTAATATAATAAAAGTCCAATGTTCTTAGTCGAGTGAACTGGTCAAGTCAAATGAATTGATTGGGTATGTCATAGATAATAATTATTAGATTGAGCATGTTGTTGAGTGAGCAGTGAGCATTTACTATCAATGCAATTACAAATATTTACCTATAATAATAATAAATAGATAGCATTCATCATTGATTTACTTTTATTAATTAATTATTGTTGTAATGATCAAGAAGTAATAATTAATAATATAATAAAAGTTCAGTGTTCTTGGTCGAGTGTACTGGTCAAGTCAAGTGAATTGATTGCGTATGTCATAGATAGTAGTTATTAGATTGAGCATGATGTTGAGTGAGCAGCGAGAAATAGTTCCAGACAAAGCTTCTCTTTGACATTTTTATTACTTACTACTACTAACTACTAATCAGCACGTGTGATTGATGTGCCTGTGTGATTTTGTTTACTAGTCTAATTGTTGGAAGTATACACAGCAGCCCGATCTTCCTCAGATTACAGGCTATTGGATGACTAAGGCAATGACCACTGACATTGATAGACAGACACAACACCGCGTAACTAGATCAGCGCGTTACAACTATATGCTTTTACTACAGTCGTAATTGATCGCTGAAAGGCCGAACAATTTTGGATTCGTTAGGATTCAAAACTGTTGGATTCGATTCGGATTCGCCCCGGATTCGAGAGGGGACAACCCGTGGTTCGAGGCGAACGAGTACCCGTTTCCATCACTAATAGACACCCAAATATACACTACGTTTCCATATGGCTCATAGCTCCGAAATTTGGAGTTATGCCTCATGTGGAAACAGCCGCTTGCGCAATGAATTCCCCAGTTTCGGTTGCGGAAACTGTTTTCGAAAGCAGCTGCTATGCGGCATAGCGAAACAGTTAAATGCGCATTGTGAAGCCAAGTAAACCACGCTGTATCCGGTATGCAAAAAACATAAACAAACTGTCGTTTCTTCTCACCGATTGACCTTTTGCAAGCAATAAAAGTTGCACTGTCTTCTTATTAATTAGTTAGTTAGGTGCAATGCCATGTCAGTTTATTGATCATGAGATCTTTAATTTTCTCAGTAAAATTTAGGAACAAAACCTACAACGTAGAATCGATGGAAAAACACAAACAATGTAACATTATACACATCTATAAGTTGTCTTATCTTGTATAATAATTAGAAGTTGTGTTCTCATGTTTTAGTAGACAACGGCTATTGCTTATAGAGTTGTTGCATCAGCCAAAGACAATGGCTGCTAACATTTTATTATTGTTTTTAATCTAATAAATACTTTGTTGTTAACTGACATCGATCTTCAATAAATCATACAAAGAATATTACATGGTGTCAGAAGTTAGAACCTAGTTGATAGACACAATGGAGAGCAATCTAAGACGTCCTGGCCCACTTGTTTTTGAGGGCAACACAGCGGAGAACTGGAGAATTTTTGAGGAGGAATATGACATATACATCGAGGCTGGGTTCTCTCAGAACACTGAGAGGTCAAAAGCGATGATATTATTGAATCTGGCAGGCCCAGAGGCTATAGAGAAGGCTAGATCATTCACATATCAACCACAGAGAGAGGACCCAGTCAATCCAGAGGGAGCCAGACTGCCAGCTGAGACCAGGTACCAAGTAGATGTTTTGAAAAGTAAGTTCAGAGAATTATGTAACCCGATAACCAATGTGATTTTGGAGAGACACAAATTCAACACTAGGGCACAAGGCCAGAATGAGCCATTCAGTCAGTTTTACAGTGATTTGCGTAACAAAGTCAACCAGTGTACATATGGTGAGTTGACGGATGAGCTCCTACGTGACCGTATTGTTGCGGGTGTACATGACAACTCCCTGCGTAAGCAGCTGCTCAAGACATCTGATCTCACCCTTGTCAGGGCTGTACAAATGTGCCGCATACACGAAGCTGCAGAGAGCGATATTAATGAATTCCAGCCTAATGCTACAAATTCTGCCAATGTAGACGCTGTCGTTGGTGCCAAGTACAAGCATAGTTTCAAGACTAAGGCACAACCCTCGAGGTGTGACAGATGTGGCAGAGGGCATCGAGTTGAAGGTACCTGTCCAGCTAGAGGTCAGCGCTGCAGGAAATGTAACAAACCCAATCACTTTGCAGTGGTCTGCAGGTCGGCAGTAAACAATGTTGAAGAAATAGAGCAGGAGGACAGTAACCTAGAGGATATTACGATCGAAACTGTAGGATGTGAGCAACGTAACAGCGCATTGGTAACCGTAGATGTAAAGGTTTCAGACAGCAAAACCAAGCCATTGTTATTAAAGGTTGATACCGGTGCTAAGGTCAATGTCATATCACATGATATAGCCATGAGATACTGTGATTCTGTGGCCATAGATACAAACAAAACTCGAACACTAGTAGGATTTAGTGGTAATCAGACCAGATCTTCTGGGTCACTCGATATGATTCTTGTAAAAGGCTGTGAGCAACATAAAGTATGTTTTGAAGTAGTGCCTAAGTGTGATAACACATTGTTAGGGCTCAGTGATTGTATAAGACTAGGGTTTGTTTCACTAGCACCTGAAGTATATGAAGTGTGTGATTTGACAACAGCAGTAAGTCTTCCACCTGAGATAATCAAACAGTATGGCAGCCTATTTGATGATGAGCTAGGTACCTTACCAGCCAAATACAAGATTACTGTAAATGATGATGTAGAACCCGTCATAAGACCAGTCAGATCAGTGCCGATACCACTCAAGCCGAAAGTAAAAGCAGCATTAGACAAAATGGTCAAACGAGGAATTATCGTGCCAGTGGTAGAGCCAACTGAGTGGGTGTCCGCTATGGTAGTGACTAGAAAGAAGAACACAGAGGACATTCGCATATGTATAGACCCAGGTGACTTGAACAAGGCCATACGCAGGCCACATTATCCACTCAAAACCATTGAGCAGATAGCATCTGACATTCCAAACTCAAAGTATTTCACTGTAGTGGATGCGCGCGAAGCATTCTATCACATACCACTCGAGAACAGGTCATCTTACCTGACAACTTTTGGTACACCATACGGGCGATATAGATATCTCAGAATGCCCATGGGCCTGTGCTCAAGTTCAGAAGTCTATCAGCGGGCCATCGAGCAGCTGCTGGAAGGTTGTCCTTGTCACGTCATCATGGACGACATACTCATTTCGGGAAAGACAGAAAAGGAGCATGATGCCAATCTACGTGAGGTGTCTAAGATGGAAGCTGATGACATCCAGATAGTCTCTGCAGTCTCTATTACTGATGCTAAGATTCAAGAACTGCAGAAGGTGTTAGCTGAAGACACCATATTCACTAAGCTCATCGAGCTGTGCCATATTGGATGGCCGCCAAAGGACACATACCTGGCTAAAGATCTCAAAGCCTATTTCCCGATCCGAGATGAGATAGCTCTAGATGGAGGCATTCTATATAGGGGTCAGAGGATCATAGTGCCAGAGAAATTACGTGAGTCTTATATGGGAATTCTGCACCAAGGACACATTGGCATGGAAGGGACCAAGCGTAGAGCAAGGGAGATACTGTTCTGGCCTAATATGAATGCTGATATAGAAAATTACATTGCTAGATGCACCACATGCCAGAAGGTGCGAAATCACCAACCACATGAGTCTGTGCAAAACTATCCAGTGCCAGCGAGACCATATGCTGTTGTAGCAGCCGACCTGTTTGAGCATGCTAACAAGACATATCTTCTAACAGTCGATTCCTTCTCAGGGTGGATCGAGATTGATGCACTAACAACTACAACATCTAGCATGGTCATTGGCAAGCTGAAAACTCATTTCTCCAGGTTCGGTATCCCTGTGCAATTGATTTCAGACAACGGACCACAGTTTACCTCACAAGAGTTCAGGTTGTTTGTGAAGAACTGGGACATACAGCATGTTACTAGTGCTCCAAAACACGCTTCTTCTAATGGTCTAGCCGAGAAAGGAGTGCAAACAGCTAAGAGACTTATTCAGAAGGCCCAGATGACTGGTGGAGACATATATCTGGCCTTGTTGAATCTGAGAAACACTCCAAGACCTGGCCTCGGATCACCTGCCCAGCGCAATCTAAACAGACGAACCCGTACCCTGTTACCAATGGCTGAGTCATTACTAAGGCCAGAGTTGGTAGATGGAGAAGTGGTGCAACACAACTTATCAGAAAAACGCCAGAGGTCTGCAGCACAAGCAAGTCAGCACAGCAAGCAACTTGCTCCAATACAAATAGGTGATATGGTTCGTATAGAGGCTGAGAAAGGCTATGACAAGTTGGCGAAAGTTATTGGTGCAGGGCCGACTGATACGTCATATCATGTAGAAAACTCCAATGGTCAGGTATACCGCCGTACCAGAGACCAGCTGTTGAAAGTCCCGATACAACCTCAGTCGGTTGTAGCAACTCGTGAGAGTTCCTCTGATGTGCCCACTGACACTAGCTCACCCGACCAGGTGACAAAAGTTTGTAACCCGAGTGGACAGTATACCACTAGATCAGGTCGAACCGTGCAAAATCCAGCTCATCGTCAGGACAATCCATATGTGTACTACTAAATGCTAAGAGCTGATATAGATCGATCAACTGCACAGTGATGGCCTCTTCGTTTCTACCCGTGACTGTTAGTTTGTTAGTTGTTATCATAAACACTGTTATTACCAAACTTTCCAGAGAGGGGAAGATGTAACATTATACACATCTATAAGTTGTCTTATCTTGTATAATAATTAGAAGTTGTGTTCTCATGTTTTAGTAGACAACGGCTATTGCTTATAGAGTTGTTGCATCAGCCAAAGACAATGGCTGCTAACATTTTATTATTGTTTTTAATCTAATAAATACTTTGTTGTTAACTGACATCGATCTTCAATAAATCATACAAAGAATATTACAAACAAAGTAACATTGAAATATTTATCAGGGGCATTGCTCAGTCCATGGGGTCAGATAAAACTGCTGAGCAATGGCGGTCAAAATGAAAAGGCTTGAAAGCAAAATATCTTGAAGAGAGGAAGATATGAAGCATCTTTGGTTATTTGGTGGCAGTTTTTAATAAATGACAATAATATTATATATTATATGTTGATAAATATTATCAGAGATGGTACAACAAGTAGTTTCATTTATTATTTACTATTTTATTATATATTATTATTAATAATAAAAATAATTATTATTATGTTCAATTATTATTAATAATATATTGTTATTATATGCAGCAGATGAGCTGCAATTTCTGATTAGTATTCATTCTGGTGACTAGCAGTGATCTAACAAAATGTCTCTATCCAAACTACACGTGTTTCCTGCTGCATGGAAAAACCAGTAGTTTGGGACTTCCCACATACGTTGCGCATCACTCACGGCGCCCATAGGAACAGTTTTGCTTTGCTATCTCTCGTGGCGCAACTCCAAATTTCGGAGCTATGAGCCATATGGAAACGTAGTGACTATCTCATGAAGCACGTTGGACTTCCAGTAAAAGGAGGTGATTATGTTTACTCCAGTTTTGTTTACATATGTGTTGCTGTCGACATTTATTCCAGTACCCGAGTTTTATATGTTTTACCCATAGACCTAGTAGTATTATTATCTAGATAATAATACTAGGTCTATGGTTTTACCAATCGCCACGTGTTTTAATTCAAACAGCCAAGTCAAAAAACATAATATCCTTGCTCTGACTACAGCTAAAATATATTTTGGCTCAAGAGTTGCTGACCCTTGCAAAATTTAAGCCATGACAAGTAGTCTCAAGGAGTTTTCTTCTCCGTTTTTGTAATAACTCGGCACTTGTATTTATTTATGGTTACTAGAAAGTTTTCTCACCGGCTTACGAAAGCCCCGCCCACAATCAAAATTATAACAAAATTACTATTTTCTCCTATCTTTCATGTGGTTTGTGACAAAAATTGGTTCCTCCTTCCTATCCTCAGAAATTTTTCTTTTGAAATGAACCTTCTCTCCGCGAGAGGGGGAGACAACTCTTTGATAGAAGAGGGGGGACAACTCCCCTGTAGGGGTGTAAAATCCCAATCTCAACACTAGTGGCTACGCTTGTTCAGCTACCAACTAGTCTCAGTGCCTAGCGGCTGAGCTTATTCAGCTACCTACTAGGACTTGCGACACGGCTGAGCTTGTTCAGCTACCTATGTCTAGCCTCAGTGCCTAGCGGCTGAGCTTATTCAGCTACCTACTAGGACTTGCGACACGGCTGAGCTTGTTCAGCTACCTATGTCTAGCCTCAGTGCCTAGCGGCTGAGCTTGTTCAGCTACCTACTAGGACTTGCCACGCAATCGCACAATAGACACGGCTGAGCTTATGCAGCTACCTATGTCTAGCCTCAGTGCCTAGCGGCTGAGCTTATTCGGCTACCTACTAGGACTTGCCAAGCAATCACGCAATAGACACGGCTGAGCTTATTCAGCTACCTATGTCTAGCCTCGGTGCCTAGCGGCTGAGCTTATTCAGCTACCTACTAGGACTTGCGACACGGCTGAGCTTGTTCAGCTACCTATGTCTATTCTCAGTTCCCAGCGGCTGAGCTTATTCAGCTACCTACTAGGTCTGATACCGTCAATTCCAGTTTCAATCGTGTAGTAATCACCATGTGGAGGAACTGCTCCACATATACTACTGAGCGCACCACTGAAAGTCAATACTATCACCAGTATAGACTAGCCAACGCAATATACTACTAGAATAATTTAATAATTAAATAATTAATATTGATTACATAAATAATTATTCACTAGCTAATAACTGCTCAATGTGAATAATAGTCTACTACTATCCAACAGATCGTCTGCCGGTAATGCGTTGATAGCGTCAGTCAAGCGTGAAGAGAATGAGTTAGTAATAATGACAAGTTGAGCTCCGGTGACTAACTGATTTATTGCAACATAGCTGCGAGCTTTTATGCTCGAAAAACGGGCGTCCTACTGACGACAAAAATAATCTGTACAAAAAAAAACATAACTGCCGTGAAATGCGGCCATTTGGCATAACAACAAAATATTCAATCAACCATTTCAACCACACTACATAGCGGGAAAAATATAATACATATGTCAAGTTGTCAGGCATAAAAATATGTACAATCCAATACAACTAATTAATTTTTTATATGACAACAACATATTTTTTTATAATAAAAAACAATAAAAACAAATCTTATCTCAGAGAAATTTAGCACAAATGTCAATTGATAGCTTGTTGGCATTCATCCCTGTGAGTTAAAACATCGTTAGTAGCTAGTAAGTTTTACTCCTTATTCGTTGAGCATCTGGTTGTGTTGAAATAATAATGTGGTATCTCGTAATTAGCAGCAGAAGTTAGTCGAGCTGGTCAGTTCACCAGCCGTAGCTGGCCATTGTTCACATTCATTTCTTGGGTAAGTTGAGTGATTGTGTCTGCTTGCTGATTGGTTGGTTTTTTAACTATACCTCGGTTGATGGTGATTTTTTCGTGCCACTGACTGGGCTACTAAATGTAGTAGTTGTCTTCTCCATGGTATAGTAAATGATAGCCCAGCTCTTATTATTGATCGTAGGCGGGTGTTTGTACTTCGCCGCCTCTCAACTTTATCCTTAGTTGTTTCCTTTCCTTGATTTTCTACTAGGTTTACTTCATCACCCCCTCCTATAATGACATTCTGTCCCAGAATGCTTTGCTCCATGGTGCTCTGTGTAGACAGACATATTGCACCAGGGTGAGTTTGTGCTGGTTGAAAGGCTACTCTGGCCACATTGACATCATAGTCTTGGAGGTAGACTGGGGTCTTGCGATCTCGGTGGCTCCGCCTTGCTGGGACCTCGGTGTTAGGTAGAGTGGCCTGCTGTTGAGAAGCACTCTCTGGTGTGATAGGCAAGGTAGGGGAAGCTGGCAGTTCGGCTGCTGCGGGAGGTGAAATCACAGATGGTGTTGGAGTTGTCTCTACCATCGTGTCAGGTCGTTCCGGGGATACTGGTAGTATTGCAGGCTCTACTGGTCTGTCCAGAGCGGGTGGCTGATTAGCCACTTGGTGGTCAGTTGGTATCTCCACCCAAGTCCATTCGTCCTCCTCTGGGTACCACCCCAGAGGCGACTCTCTGGGAGGTTCCGACACCTCAGGTTGCATTAATGCGCTGTCTGGTTCCGGCTGATTACTGGAGACCACATCCCTCCTAGCGACGTGCCGTTTCATCCGTCCCTCATGCTGGACCGTTCTTCGTCCCATACGTTCTACCTCATAAGTTTGGTAGGGTAAGGTTTTCACAACCTTGTATGGCCCTACATACTTTGGGCGCAACTTTGTGCCTCTTCCCTTGTTCTGAAAGAATGATCTCAGCCATACTGTCTCCCCAACTTGAAATTTGGTGGGCTCTCCTTCCACTGGAGTTCTTATGTCAGATTTCTGCAACTTGAGAACCGCCTCTCCGGCTTCTCTTATTCTGACTTGCAACTCGTGAGCATATGTCTCAGGAGTCATATTTTCTTCATTGGCTGGACTGACTAAGGCGGCTGGCAGCCTGGTCTCTCGTCCCAGCATCAGATAGTTTGGGGTCTCAGTTGTGCTCTGATGTGGAGTAGCTCGCAAGGTCTGCATTATTTGTGGTAGCACCTCATCCCATTCACATGTACCCTTCTCCAAGAGTAAGGCACGGAGGGAGTTTCCGAGGGTTTTGTTGAGCCTTTCCACCACTGAATTACCCTGTGGGTGGTAGGGAGTGGTGCGACTCTTTTTGCACCCCCAGAGCGCACAGCATTCCTGGAAGAGTTGACTTTCAAACTGCCGTCCTTGGTCACTGTGTATCACTTCTGGTACACCGAAGTAGCAGAACAAGCGTTCATCAAGAACCTTGGCTACAACGCTGGCAGTTCCGTCTGGAATGGGTATGGCGTCATACCATCTAGTGAAATGGTCAGCGACCACCAGTATCTGGGTGTTCCCTTGTCTGGTCTGAGGTAGTGGTCCACAGAGATCTATGGCGACAATTTGCCACGGTCGACCAGCGTAAAGGTGGTTGTGAGGGTGAAAATGACGATGAGGAGTCACTTTACTCTGTTGGCAATGTTGGCAGGTCCTGACTCGACGCCGTACATCTCCTGTCAATCCTGGCCAGTATCCTTCACGCTGTACTTGCCGCGTTGTTTTGTCAATGCCAAAATGAGCCTGCTGATGTATGCTATCAATCAGGGCTTGTCGGTCCACATGTGGAATAACCGGGACTTGTCTTGGCCATTTATGTCGTTGCTGGCGGAGATACAGCACTCCCTCTAAGACAAGTAATTGCTCTCGCCGCTCGGCCAGTGTCTTGCATTCCGTGCCAAGTACATCGACTCTAGGTGGTGCACCACCCGCTACCCAACGTTGTATGGGCCCAATCTGTGGGTCAGCTTGCTGCCGTGCAGAAAGGGTATCTGTAGCTGAGAGAGGTGTCTCCGATCTGGAAGCATTTTTCAACACTCGGACCTGCAGTGTGCGGTTGGGGAGTCTAGCAACTGAATCTACTGGAGAGCTTGTACAAGCGGAACTGGCTTGTAGCTGAGGCCACTGAGTTGCTGACAGCTGAACTGTCGATGGCACAATAGGTATCTTCCAGGCTGCAGGTGGAGCGAGTGGAACCAGAGCAGCGGCTACTTGCTGATCATTTGGCTTGTCCCCTCTCATCTTATGGCATTGCTTACAGGCAATACAGTTTTGCCTACTGAGTCCATCCACATTGTTGTGCACACGCCCTTTCCGGTGCTGTATGTCGAACTGAAAAGCACTGAGTGTCTCTAGCCAGCGTGCCAGTTGACCAGTAGGTGCAGGGTTTCGGATCATCCAAACCAAAGAGGCATGATCTGTCCTGACAGTAAACCGTCTTCCATACAAATGTGGCCGGAAGTGTTTGACGGCTTTAACAATAGCCAGCAACTCTTTTCGTGTCACACAGTAATTCTCCTCTTCTTTACTGTGCATCTTGGAGTAGTAAGCCACTACTCTTTCCTGTCCTCCTTGCTCTTGTGATAGGACCGCCCCGATGCCTACTTGGCTCGCATCGGTGTCAAGTATGAACGACTGTTCATAACAGGGGTAGGCTAAGATAGGTGCCTGTACTAGGCGTTGTTTCAGTGTCTCGAAGGCCTGAGTACACTCGCTTGTCCAATTGAACGGATTCTTGGCAGAGCTAATCTGCGTTAGCGGCCTGGCGATTTCTGAATAGTTTGAAACAAACCTTCTATAGTAACCGCAGGTGCCTAGAAACGCTCTCACATCCGTTTTGTGACGCGGTGTTGGCCATTCTTTCACAGCTGATACCTTCTGTGGGTCGGTCTCTACCCCTTGTGCAGACACAATGTGTCCCAGGTAATTTACACGCTGGGTAAATAGGTTACATTTGCTCGGCTTCAGCTTGAGCCCTGCTGCTTGTAATCTGGTGAAGACTTCAGCTAATCTCGTCATGTGCTCCTCCGGTGTTTTGGAGAACACGATTATGTCATCTAGGTAGACAAGTAGAGTCTGCCAATGCAAACCTCGCAGAACATTCTCCATCAACCTCTCAAATGTTGAGGGTGCACATGTTAGCCCAAATGGTAACACTTGCCATTCCCACAGGCCTGTCAGTGTGGCGAATGCCGACTTTTCTTTGGAGTGCTTGTCCAACTCCACCTGCCAGTAACCAGAGGTCAAGTCCAGTGTAGAGAACCACTGACTACCTCCCAAGGCATCTAAGGATTCATCAATCCTGGGCAGTGGGTATGCGTCCTGTATAGTGACTTCGTTTAACTTTCGATAGTCCACGCAGAACCGCCAACTGCCGTCTTTCTTTTGTACCAATACTACTGGCGAACTCCAGGCTCCATGTCCTTCCTTGATCAGTCCGTGTTCGTGTAGCTCGCGAACCTGCCTCTCGATCTCGGCCTGTTGAGTGGGTCCCTGTCTGTAAGGTCGTTGCTTACGGGGTTGGGCTCCAGGCTGGAGATTTATGGAGTGTTTGGTGGCAGTTGTGCGACCCAAGTCGAACTTGTGCTGACTGAATGCGGACCGATGTTGTCGTAGCAACGTCCAGGCAGCCTGCTGGTTCTCTGGTGGTAATCGAGCACACCATTCTTTCATGTGCTGCTCATAGGTTTTCACTGGCTTCTGATCTGGTGCTGGGGTAGACTCAACTTGTTGAGTGGCCGCACAGACAGCCATGATTTTGCCAGCAGGTACTACTATCTCCTCATCTGTTGTGTTAGCTACACGGAGTGGAACCTGCTGGTTCTGGGGGCAAGCTATCACTCGGGCGACCATAACGCCTGTGACTTCGTGCTTGTCTTCAACTACTGCTGTGGCCCTGTGCCACGGTTGGTTGATCCGTCCAGGTACAATCACTTCACTTTGTCCTGGGATGCGTACACTGTGTATCGTTTGTACATTGCTCTTGATTGTTTGCCCTTCTTCGTCACAACATTGTATTCGTGTCTCTCCACAAGACAACATACAATGCTGAAAATCCAACTGACATCTATTCTTTTCGAAGAAGTCCAAGCCCAATAATATGTGTTGTGTAACGTCGGCGACTATAGCTGACTGATTGATGGTGAGAGCTCCTACTTGCATTGTGAGTTGTGTAGTGCCATGGAATTCCACAGGGGCCCCGTTGGCTAGTATGCCATGGCCGTGGGCAGGTTCCAAGGGTGTACAACTATGCTCTGGTAGACGGGCGAACACTCGATAGGGTATAAGTGACCTAGTGCAGCCGCTGTCTAGCATCAGTAGGTGTCGTTGCTCTCCAATCTTAGCAGTGATGAAATACGCCGTGTGTTGCTTTACAGTTTGTATCTTCAACTTGTAATCAACGGGGGTGGAGCTTATTCCCGTTGACTTGATCCGTTTCCCGCCTGGTGAGTCTTGCACTCACGTTTGTAGTGCCCGGGCTGTCCACACCCATAGCACTGTACTTCCTGTCTGGGCCGTGCAGGGGTCCGTCTGGACACTGTTTCTCGTGGGGTCCTTGGACCAGATACTTGACTCAACTGCTGCTGCAGCATTTGCTGGGAGGCAGCTAGTTGTTGCAAAAGATTTGCCTGAGCTTTCATTTGCTCTTCCTGAGCCTTTAACTGTTGTCTCAGCATGACCAATTCTGCAGACTCTACTGCTTTGACTGCAACAGGTTTAGGTACTGTCTCCTCAAACTGTCGGATTACTTCAATCACAGCTTCAAGGTCATCTCGGGGACGTTGTTGTAGCTCCCAGCTGACAGGTTTGAGGTGGGGAGGCAATGACTGTAGCAACTCTTTCACAATTCGTTGCTCAACCTGTGCGTGAGACAACTCCGGGAGTGCTTGTGGAATCAGCTTATGCAAGTAGTCGGTAAACTGAAAGATATCTTCTCCCTCTTTCCAACGCAGCTGACGTAGCAGGTGATTGGCTTGTGTCTCTGACAATTGATGTCGAGCTCTTAGGCGTTGGGTGATAGCCTCCTCGGTAAGACAGCCGTCTAAACCGATCTTTGCTCGTCCTGTCAGCACATTTTTGAAATAAATGTCACGCTCCTCTTGGTGCCACTGATTGAGTATGGCCACCCTGTCAAAATCTCTCAAGAAGTCATCCAGATCTTCTTGGCCACTATAGGTGGGGGGAGGCAACTGCCTGCTCACAGTGCGTCCTCTGGTTAGCAAAGCTTGTGTAGCATCAATGAGTGCGTCCATCTTCTCATCTGTGTCTCTCTCCATGGTTCTGGGATTCGCTTGATATTGCTATCAAAATATCCCACTGCTGCCACCACTGAAATGAACCTTCTCTCCGCGAGAGGGGGAGACAACTCTTTGATAGAAGAGGGGGGACAACTCCCCTGTAGGGGTGTAAAATCCCAATCTCAACACTAGTGGCTACGCTTGTTCAGCTACCAACTAGTCTCAGTGCCTAGCGGCTGAGCTTATTCAGCTACCTACTAGGACTTGCGACACGGCTGAGCTTGTTCAGCTACCTATGTCTAGCCTCAGTGCCTAGCGGCTGAGCTTATTCAGCTACCTACTAGGACTTGCGACACGGCTGAGCTTGTTCAGCTACCTATGTCTAGCCTCAGTGCCTAGCGGCTGAGCTTGTTCAGCTACCTACTAGGACTTGCCACGCAATCGCACAATAGACACGGCTGAGCTTATGCAGCTACCTATGTCTAGCCTCAGTGCCTAGCGGCTGAGCTTATTCGGCTACCTACTAGGACTTGCCAAGCAATCACGCAATAGACACGGCTGAGCTTATTCAGCTACCTATGTCTAGCCTCGGTGCCTAGCGGCTGAGCTTATTCAGCTACCTACTAGGACTTGCGACACGGCTGAGCTTGTTCAGCTACCTATGTCTATTCTCAGTTCCCAGCGGCTGAGCTTATTCAGCTACCTACTAGGTCTGATACCGTCAATTCCAGTTTCAATCGTGTAGTAATCACCATGTGGAGGAACTGCTCCACATATACTACTGAGCGCACCACTGAAAGTCAATACTATCACCAGTATAGACTAGCCAACGCAATATACTACTAGAATAATTTAATAATTAAATAATTAATATTGATTACATAAATAATTATTCACTAGCTAATAACTGCTCAATGTGAATAATAGTCTACTACTATCCAACAGATCGTCTGCCGGTAATGCGTTGATAGCGTCAGTCAAGCGTGAAGAGAATGAGTTAGTAATAATGACAAGTTGAGCTCCGGTGACTAACTGATTTATTGCAACATAGCTGCGAGCTTTTATGCTCGAAAAACGGGCGTCCTACTGACGACAAAAATAATCTGTACAAAAAAAAACATAACTGCCGTGAAATGCGGCCATTTGGCATAACAACAAAATATTCAATCAACCATTTCAACCACACTACATAGCGGGAAAAATATAATACATATGTCAAGTTGTCAGGCATAAAAATATGTACAATCCAATTGTAGAATGCTAGGTTTCTTTCAGTAGGTCATGCTCACGTGATATCAGTAGCAGTTGAGCATGACGACAGTTTTGACTAGCTGTAAAGTAATTAATGGCTGTGAAATACATGTGCTCAAGACAAACCTATATCATTCTTCTATCTGAAACATAACATTTGGCGACGAGGATGTCAGATACAGAACAGCTAGCTAGTCAAGGGACTCCTGCAGCAAGTAACCAATTCTTACCAATGGCATTTGCCGAGGTGCAACGTTTGGTGTCAGAAGATATCATAGAACCTATAGATGCTTCAGAGTGGGTATCACCTATTGTTGTCGTCAGTAAAAAGGATAGTGATGACATCAGACTTTGTGTTGACTTGTCCAGGGTGAATCAATCTATTGTTATAGATTGTCATCCACTGCCAAAGATTGAGGAGGTATTCAATTCGTTATCTGGTGCTACGGTGTTCTCTACTCTTGATCTAAAAGGAGCATATAGCCAAGTACCACTGCATCCTGATTCGAGGGATTTGACTGCATTCATTACAGATGAGGGCTTATTTAGATTCAAAAGAATACCATATGGCCTGGCATCAGCACCTTCATTCTTTCAAAAGATGATGGGTATTGTTTTGGATAACCAGGAGGGAGTTCAGTGCTATCTAGACGATATTCTAGTGTATGGCAGATCTAAACAGGAGCACGATACAAGGCTCAAGCAGGTGATTCAAAAGCTAGATAGTGTCAATTTGAAGTTGAACTACAGCAAGTGTGTCATTGGTCGACCAAAGGTGAACTACTTAGGGGCATTACTTTCTGGAGAAGGTATTCAGCCACAAGAGGACAAGCTAGCTGCCATTGCTGGAATGAAGCCAACAACAACGGGTGAACTTCGGACTTTCTTTGGTCTAATTCAGTACTATCATAAACACCTTCCAAACTTGGCTGCGCTGTCCTTGCCCATTCGAAAAGCTCTTCGGCCTAATGATGAACCATTGAACATGAGTCTTGAGTTGCAAACATGCATAGATGAGGTCAAGCAAAATTTGTTTTGTAGTACCGCACTATCGGCCTTCGACGAGCATCTTCCTACCAAAGTGACAACAGATGCCAGTATGAAGGGTTTAGGGGCGGTTTTATCACAGGTTCATCCAGATGGTCGTGAGTGTGTGGTTGCTTTTGCTTCCAAAGCCTTGACAACAACTGAGGAAAAATACAGTGTTTTAGAGTTGGAAGCTCTCGCTTGTTTGTGGGCTGTTGAGCACTGGCATGTGTATTTATGGGGTAGGCATTTCACTTTAGTTACTGACCATTGTCCTTTGACTACAATATACGGTTCTACTAACAAGAGAGCAAGTCATAGAGTTTCTAGGTGGAGGTCAAGGCTAATGGTATACTCTTTTGTGATTGAATATCAAAGAGGAGAGTTAAACACTGTAGCTGATGGGCTTTCGCGACTGCCTATAGCAGGTCGATCATTTGCAGATGTGGAGAGTGAAATGGTGGCAGGCATTTCTGCTGTCAAGAAAGATGATTTTGTAGCTGCCTGTAAGAATGATGTCATCATAAAGGAATTGTGTCGAATGGTGAAACACAATTGGGTTGGTCAAACTGAGTTGGATGACTTCTACCGAAGATTAAAAGACGAGTTCAGCGTAGTTGGTGATGTGGTGTTGAGATGTGGCAAAACAGTTGTGCCAGAGAGCTATCAAAGTAAGCTCATCCAGATTTCTCATGAGAACCACCAGGGAATGGCGAGGTGTAAAAGTCAGCTGCGATCCTTGTATTGGTGGAAAGGCATGGATAAGCAGATAGAAATGGCTGTTAGTAATTGTCATGTCTGTGCAGAAAATGTTTGTGTATCCCGCAATGCACCATTGAAACCAGTTCCATTACCAGAGCGCTGTTGGCAGAAGGTTGGAATTGATATCACAGGTCCTTTTGCGATAGCAAATGAAAACTGTCGTTATGCAGTTGTGCTCATCGACTACAGATCTAAGTGGCCTGAGGTTGGTTTTATGAAATCTGTTACATCTAAAAGCGTCATGGATTGGCTAGATGTAGTCTTTGCTCGGGAAGGGTATCCGGAGTCTTTAGTGAGTGATAATGGTTCACAATTTGTCTCTGGTGAGTTTGAGAAATATCTTGAGGAGCGGAACATTAAGCATTACAAGAGTAGCTTATATTATCCACGAGCTAATGGAGAAGTTGAGAGGTTCAATAGAACTCTCAAGAATGTTATTAAGAAGACTGTTGCTGAGCACAGAGATTGGAAAAGGAGTGTGGTAGAGTTCCTTCAAGCATACAGGTCAACACCTCACACCATTACTAGTACATCCCCTAGTGCTTTGCTTCATGGGAGGCAAATGAAAACGAAGTTGACTCTAGATACCACTATGGTACCAGCAGCTGATACTGACATTGATGAGGCAGTCAAGATTAAACAACACAAAATGAAAAAGTACGCTGATAGCAGGCGAGCACCAATTGATCAGGACATTCAAGTTGGTGACCTGGTAAAAGTTAAAAAGCAGAGTAACCTTAAGGGTCAGTCAGAGTATTCTGAACCAATAGTAGTAGCTGCACGCTGTGGTAATAATACTGTAGAATTACAAACCGGTCAGAGATACAATCAAAGCAATTTGGCTCCAGTGCCTCCGTCTGCAAATAGAGAATCTACCGGTTCCAACGTACTGCCAAACACTTCCCAGGTTCTCCGTTCACCCAGTACTAGAGTACGGCATAAACCTAGTTACCTGCATGATTATGTTTGCTAACCGGACACCCCTGCAACAAGACTGGTTGATGTTTTCAACATTTATAGTTGTCTTTACTATCTGTTTTACAATTACAGTTATGCATATGCCTTACCTATATTATGTTTAAATTTTACTGTCAAGGTTATTGCAGTTTATACATTTTACTGAGAGCAATTTTATTTTGGTGAAAGGAAATGTAGAATGCTAGGTTTCTTTCAGTAGGTCATGCTCACGTGATATCAGTAGCAGTTGAGCATGACGACAGTTTTGACTAGCTGTAAAGTAATTAATGGCTGTGAAATACATGTGCTCAAGACAAACCTATATCATTCTTCTATCTGAAACATAACACCAATACAACTAATTAATTTTTTATATGACAACAACATATTTTTTTATAATAAAAAACAATAAAAACAAATCTTATCTCAGAGAAATTTAGCACAAATGTCAATTGATAGCTTGTTGGCATTCATCCCTGTGAGTTAAAACATCGTTAGTAGCTAGTAAGTTTTACTCCTTATTCGTTGAGCATCTGGTTGTGTTGAAATAATAATGTGGTATCTCGTAATTAGCAGCAGAAGTTAGTCGAGCTGGTCAGTTCACCAGCCGTAGCTGGCCATTGTTCACATTCATTTCTTGGGTAAGTTGAGTGATTGTGTCTGCTTGCTGATTGGTTGGTTTTTTAACTATACCTCGGTTGATGGTGATTTTTTCGTGCCACTGACTGGGCTACTAAATGTAGTAGTTGTCTTCTCCATGGTATAGTAAATGATAGCCCAGCTCTTATTATTGATCGTAGGCGGGTGTTTGTACTTCGCCGCCTCTCAACTTTATCCTTAGTTGTTTCCTTTCCTTGATTTTCTACTAGGTTTACTTCACTTTCATTTGCAAAATTTCACCTACCTATCAGTTTTATTGCCTCCCAGCCCTTTCCTCCCGTAATTCATTAATTAGTTACATCTGCAATTATTATTATTATGGACTTGCCCAAAATCAATTTTGTGGATATCTCTTCTATCATCAAGCAGGTAGGGATATATATGATAATATTATAATATATATATATATATATATATTATATATATATATATATATATATATATATATATATATATATATATATATATATATATATATATATATATATATATATATATATATATATATATATATATATATATATATATATATAATAGTTTAGTTATTATTGTTATACAACAAACAATATGTTAATTTATTATTTTTAATTTTTGTTTCTTCTATAATAATTGTTATTGTAGCTATTATTATTATTATGGTGGTAATGAGAAAAATTAATTAATCAGGTTTATTAGTTAGTGTTGTACTGCTAGCCACAGACAGTTGTTAGGTTTTTGCATAGCAGTAGTTTCATTTGCATGTTGTTTAATACACAGACAGTTGTTAGGTTTTTGCATAGCAGTTTAGTTTCATTTGCATGTTGTTGTTGTTGTTGTTGTTGTTGTTTAAGAACGTAAAGAAAGAAAGAAAGAAAGAAAGAGAAGATACGAAAGTTTAATTACGTTATTAGACAACTTGAACATGCAGATGAAACTGCGATGCAAAAATCTAACAACTGTCTGTTCTGCCAGTGCTAGCTAGTAGTTGGGTGTCGTAGAGATAAAAAAAGTACCTATTATTATTTATTATTATTAATTATAACAATTATAATAGCTGGTACAAGTGCAAATTTTATTTTGAGAATTTTCGCTCAATTAGAGCATCGGCTCCTAGAAAAAATTGTTGTCCATCCGATTCCATTGGTGTAAGAATTATTTGTGTCGCACCAGTGGTCGTTTTAAAAAAGATAATTGAGAAAAAGTACCTTTGCTTAAAAAAACAATGTTTTGTGGTCACACTATCAAGCATTACTGACTATGGTATTGTTACAGTGAAGCGAAATCAGTGACGCGTGACGATGCATGGTGGAAAGTAGCTAAAATGGTGCTGTTTAGAAGTTATTTTATTTATTTAAATATGGCTTACCAGTAAAATTATTTTTGTCCACATAATGTGATTGCTCTATAATCAATAGTATACCGCTGGATCGATAAAATAATAGAGAATTTGAATGAAAAAATACTGAAATCTTAAGGGCCCATGGCGCAATAGGAAATTGCAGGATTTACAATGCATGCATGGAAGATGTAATACAGTACCCAGCTCTACAAACGACATCAGTGTAGTTGCCCAACTACAAGTGGGTAGCAGTTCTTCTGACTACTGGTTGACAGCACAGCAGAAAGACACACTTTTGAATTTTGTAATCCAGCACCTCTATGATAGCATGGCATGCCCTTACAAGGAAACTGCAAAGTTTGTTCGAAGGTACAGCCTGCACCGCCAAAATTGATTTTTGATGTTTGTCACATCTCCTGGCAAGGAGCTGTATGTAGTTCCTTCACACATGCGTTCGTGCTTTCTTGAAGAAATGCCGGGACAATCTACAGGCTCAGGACAAAATTCCATTGGGAAGAAATGTGACAAGATGTTGAAAGCTGAATGAAGTCGTGCCAGAGATGCTTCACCAGACAGACCCTGACACTCGCCAGCCTATTATTCCTATTATTGCTGCAGCTCCATGGCTGGTGGTGACAGTGGACATCGTTGGGTCACTCCCAAAGAGCTCTTAAGGATAACAATGGATCTTGGTAATGCATGACCGCTTCACCAAATGGTCAGAATATGTTGAATTGCGCAGTGTTACTGCTCCTACTGTGGCTAGAGCTTTCCTCCTGTTGTAGCTAGGCGTGGAATAACGTGGTTTGTTTCATCTGATAGGGGAGCCCGGTTCACATCCGCTGTCTTCCAGCAATTATCTCAGACGCTTGGCATGAAGCACGAACTTTCAACCGCTTATAAGCTGCATACCCAAGGGTTTGTTGAACGTTTGAATCAAACATTGATGGAAATGTTGAGACAGTACACCTTCACTACACAGAAAGATTTGTGTGCTTACCTGGACCTTGTCATGTTTGCCTACAAGACTACTGTCCTCTCTCCTACAAGGATCTCTCCTTTTCAAATTCTGCATGGGAAAGAAGTTTGACTCCCTACTCACCTGCTTTTGCCAGAACAGGGACAAGATGAGTCGGAATATGGTTAGTTTGTTGATGCTCTCCGGGGAAAAGCATTGTTTTGACCAGGCATTCCAAAACAATATCCATGAAAGTCAACAGTAGAAGGTGGCCCACGATTGCAAACTGAACCCATCGGATATACTGTAGGGAAGAAAGTGTACTTGTAGAGACCAGTCCTATTGCTGGACCCACCCCCAAGCTTCAATTTAAGTTCAAGGGGTCATGTAGGTTGTTGCTCATCCTTAGTTCCAGTGGGCAACTGATAGCTGAAACCACTGGACACAGTAAACCATTCCAGGCACACCTGGATCACATGAAAAGAACAGTGTCCAAGGAGCCCCAAGAGTTCTGCTAGGGCCAACCAGAACTGCCCAGTGAACCTTTGCTGTTTGCTGGCTCAAATTCATTGCTACTACACCTGCTCGAGTTACCGCCTAAAGAAGTAACCACCAACGGAGATCAAAGACTGATGCTGCTATTGAGGATGATGTCATCTTGGTTTTTGATGATGAAGACGATTCCTGCTCTAATGCTGTCATCAAGATTCAGCTCGGGGTCAAAGACCAACCCACCGACCGAAGTGTGCCTCTGAATGCTAGTGGAGATGAGTATGCGGAAGAGGAGTCAAGATACAACCTTGAAAGCAGAACCTCAAGGAAATAGCGTTCCACTTCTGTTGATTGTCTTGTCATGGACCTATATTTTGTTTTATTAAGTTGCTTTTTGTTTTCTTAGAATGTGTGGAATTTGTATTGATTTTTGTTAGTCTATGTGACAGGTCCTGATTTTTAGGCGTAAGGTTTACCTCGCACTGCTCACAGTCACATTCTATGCCCCTTTTAGGCCAGCATTATGCGTATTTTAGTGTTTGTGTTTTTACCTAGTACTACCATATTCTAGATGGCACTCGAGTTGCACCCTGATGACCAGGATATGTTAGCAATTGGAGGCTGTTAGAGAGGAGAGGAAGAGCCAACGATGTGCCAAGGTGAGTTCCATCAAGGCTTGAAGGAACAGTTGAGAGCCAAACATGATATTAGCTCTGGTCAATGGGAGGAAAATGTCACGTTAAAGAAAGCGGTGGCAGGCCTACATAAGAAGTTTAAATCCAGGGCTCCACAAATGACAGCACTGCCGGTGAGGGCAGTCTCCCCTTTGCGTCTGGGACCACTTGGGTCCCCGCCAGGAAACTCTGCTTCCAGGGAGCTATTTGCTTAAACCGAGCTACCGCACAGATCTGCCCAACCTAGGAAGCCAATGAACATTGGTATGCTGGTTCCACCATCTAGTGAGAAGGTAGTGGAGCAATTTACACAGCAGCTCTGTGCTAAGCTGACTTTGTGCTGCCACACAAATGCCTGCAGCACCCTAAGAAGATGTAGTCCCACTTTTTGTACTACCTGGAGCGAAGCCGCCGCCCTCGATTTGGACCTACCTATGTCACACTCGAACTCGTCTTTGGCTCTTGGTGTGTGCATGCTCACATACCAGTGCCAGGCTTAGTTTTGAGTGTCGGGGGCATGGTCCTTGTATCATAGATCCACTTAACTCGAACTGGACTTGTTTGTTCAGGCAGTCTGGTTCCTCTCCCATTGTTCATCACCTCAATGTTTTGCTACCAGGATAGTTTCTGCCTCCAGTGCGTTCATCTTCACATTGCTGGCTTGTCAAGAGCAAGTGCTTGTTCACCTAATTGTGCCTTGCTCCTCCTCAGGTGTGGAGGACAACACTCATTGAAAGTTTGGTGGTATAAGCAGCTGTGAATATCAGTATGAGCAACTATTTCTTTATCTTCGTTTATCGCACACTATGTAATCGTCTGCCCTACTTGTACAAAGATTATCGCGTTTTGCAACCAGACAATTAATTGTTTTATCATCATTGCCCTTTAAAGAAAAACATACACCTTTTCACCAACAATTTAACCTTGCGATGGACCTAAGATTTTTTTTTCTAGATCCACTTTGGAGACCTGAAATGGCACTCTTCCCAGCTAATCTTTCATGCGTATATTTTAATTTAATGCTGTTTGAAGTCAAGAAGCCAAGCGCCTTACACATTTTTGAAACCACATTTTTCTTTTAGAATGTTTGGTTTTACATCAATTATGCGTCACAAATTTAAACTATTTTTAGCACCATATATGAGTATTGCAAGTCTCTGTATAAAAGGCGTGTTTTGTGTTTTTGAAATACAATTTGTTGAACCTCAACAACTTTAGCAGCTCGCAGTACAGACTCAATAGATTTCTTTTTTTCAACCTTTGTGAAAGTAAGTGATATTCATACGTTTTTTATTACAATGTAACCCTTTTAGATTTTTATTCCGACTGTTGTATTATCTCAGGCAATGTGGTCTTATATCATGTCTCTCTCTATTTCTATTGCTTGCCAGTCGCCTGCTGTTACTCACTCTTGTCCTGCATTTCTCAGTTTTAGTTTTTTTGTTCACACCAAATTATTTTAACCAAGATGAAAGAAATTGTTGTCCTAAAGTCAAAGTAGTGAACTTGTATACTGTACCAGTTTAATAGCTGAAAGGCATGGCTAATAACCCTACAGTGTAGTACATAAAAACTTGGTTGATAGACACTTGCATAAACTACTAGAGCTCTATTAATTTGCTCGCAACATTGGACATGGTAGAGTAAGCACACCTTCAAACAAAACAATTAATTTTGGGAAAGCTTGGAATATCTTTCATAATATTAACATGATTCAGTGGTTGTCATGGATGTTTGAGCATCCTCAATAGAAATGCTTTCCTTGGTTACCTTTCAGCTACATTATAATCTTATTGGCTTATCATTTTGAGGGTCTTGGTTAGTGGAACTGCGTTGGAGTTTTGGGCTTGAGTTTGCTGGTATGTAAATTTTCGGGTTAGCCAATTACACAGGATCACTCAATTTTGCTCTTTAAATAGTATGATATTGAGTAAGAAATGCACCAAATGGAACAAAAAGAAAAACCCTAGTATACAGACGAATTGTTTTACAATTACATTTGACAGACACTTGATACATTTTGGTGGATTTTTATAGCACCTACATGTGCGCAGATGTCTAACCAACATCACTCATTTAGCAATTGGATGACCACAACGCCGGTATTAATTCGTACTAAATTGACCGACCCTGCTTCGGTACTATACCGACCCTGTATGCGTCAGTACTGACCCTGTAGGAGCCATACCGAGCCGGCAGGAAGTGAGTCATCATTGCCTGGGACCTGGAATTAGCCCTAGAGGGAACAGAAGACCATATCTGTATGATGTCAACTCTAATATCCGAGAAAGTCAAGGAACCAAGCCTAGAAAGACTAACATACCAACCACAGGAAGTAGGACTGCTTATGATTGGCTAGAGAGCCCTTGACTCCGCCCACCACTTCTGGGCCCCAATTACATTTAATCTCACATGCTCCATATAATTCGCTAGTATTTATCTATGTATGCTTATTTGTTATATTATACCTACTTATGTATTATTGATTGTTTATCTGTTTGACTTCCTGTGCTCTGCCTATAAAAGGCAGAGCTTTTGCCATACCTAGTCAGTACTGTATTGGGACTTATACTTGCTTGTATTATTTGGGTAAGAATAAATGCTTATTACTCTGAAGTTCTGAGTTATGCGTCTGAGCCGAGGGATCTATACTAGTGGTGGAGTAGAGAACACTCCTTCACTTCTGATTCGGTGTAGTACCAACCTGTTATTACCCCTAGGTGAAAGGTAATTGGTAGCAGCATACCGTCGGAATGCTACTGACTTTGCTGTCCTAGCGAACGAAGAGTTCGGCTGGTGTCAGTGTTCAGTTAGTGGATTGAAAGCCCCCACAATCCACTACAACATAATAAACAATCAATTGTATTTCAGCTCTTTATCAGCAATGAGCTAGTGCCCGCTGCAGATGGAAAAACATTTCCAACATTCAATCCAGCGACTGGAGAGAAGATCTGTGAAGTGTCAGAGGCTGGTCAGGTAGAGTTACTCTCAAATAAATTTATATCCAATTTCAGCAGAAATGTTTTGATATTTTGTTTCGAAAATTGATAGATTGTTAATGAAGAGTTACGTAGAGGTACATTATTTTTTATTGGAATCTCCCAGCAAAATGTAGTAATAAACATTAAAGAAATGTACTCGCTGACAATGTTTATTGAGATTAATCTTCACAGCTGGCAACAGCATTTAATCTTCAGCTAGCAGAAAAATTGCTCTTAGTTTTAGAAATGCCTATGACCATCCCAATTTGCTCTTGTACATACATGTAGTTTGGAAATCACTCGTGAGTTAAATAGGGCCTTTACCATATGTGTATTGTACTATAATGGTATTTAGATATTTATTATCAATTGTGTAATTGCATGATCATCTGCTGTAAAAAAATTTCAATTATTGGTTGGAAATTCCAAAATTAGTTGAAGTTTCAACTATTGTTTGTGACTTGTGACGTATTTTTGCATGAACTCGCATCATGACAATCTGGAAGCAGCTAAAATAAGAAAATGTAAATTATAAAAATTATTATGTCAATTTTATTTTTTTTATACGCAATTTATTTTCGCTGTCATTTGATGAAACAAGCATTGGACAAAGATATTTTTCCAGTTTAGAATTATTATTTATTTGTTTGTGTTTTTATTGAGATATCTTTTGTGTTATAGCCCGGTTGGTGTGATGTGATTTCTTTTTACACATATATAGGTAACACTGTTGATGTCCTCATCTTGAATGTTGTGAAAAGAAATTATTGCTAGCAGCGACCAATCAAATACTTTGTTACAGGTTGATGTTGACAGAGCAGTAAAAGCTGCTGCAGAAGCATTCAAAAGAAACTCCCCATGGAGGACTATGGATGCCTCAGCTAGAGGAAAGATTTTAATCAAATATGCTGACCAGTTAGAGCAGCAGAAGAACTTACTTGTGGTACACTAGTGATGTCACTTCCTGTTGCAAATTACACGCTATATCATTGGATGAAGTTCTGTGTTTACTACTGTATCACTTCATTGCTTTGTAGAGTATAGAGACTCTAGATACTGGTAAGACAGTAAAAGATGTGGTTGATGATATAGAGCACTCTGCAGAGGTCATCAGATATTATGGAGGGTTGGCTGATAAAATTGCTGGAAAGACAATTCCCCTTGGTAAACATTATTTTATATATTTTTGCACAAACTCGTAGTCTTTTTACCAATGCGAAGATTTCGTTTACAGAATGTTTTAGTGTCAATAAGTACTTGCTTGTTTTGTTTGTTGCTATAGCTGCATGACAACAGCAGCAGTGTCGTCTGTCACGTGACCAGCATTATGGTTGATTTTACTTCACTGTGCATTTGTTAATACTTAGGAAGAGTTTTGTATGTCTGCCAGTACCATACATCGCCAGCTTTTTACGTTTGTTATAAATATGTGTAAGGGGCTTTGATGTCACCATTTGCACCATAATCTGAGTGGGTTGAGATGAATACGGAGTGTGTTGTGTGTCCTGTAGAACAATCATGGTTCATTCATAGACGTATCACTCCATAGACGTATCACTTCATAGACGTATCACTCCATAGGCATATCACTCCATAGACATATCACTCCATAAACATATCACTCCATAGGCGTATCACTCCATAGGTGCATCACTCCATAGGCATATCACTCCATAGACGTATCACTCCATAGGCATATCACTCCATAGGCGTATCACTCCATAGACGTATCACTCCATAGGCATATCACTCCGTAGGCGTATCACGTCATAGACATATCACTCCATAGATGTATCACTCCATAGACGTATCACTACATAGACGTATCACTCCGTAGACGTATCACTCCGTAGACGTATCACTCCGTAGACGTATCACTCCATAGACGTATCACTCCATAGACGTATCACTCCATAGACGTATCACTCCATAGACGTATCACTCCATAGACGTATCACTCCGTAGGCGTATCACGTCATAGACATATCACTCCATAAGCATATCACTCCATAGGCCTCTCACTCCATAGACGTATCACTCCATAGATGTATCACCCCATAGGCAAATCACTCCATAGACGTATCACTCCATAGGCGTATCACTCCATAGGCATATCACTCCATAGACGTATCACTCCATAGGCATATCACTTCATAGACGTATCACTCCATAGACGTATCACTCCATAGACATATCACTCCATAGACATATCACTCCATAGGCATATCACTTCATAGACGTATCACTCCATAGACGTATCACTCCATAGACGTATCACTCCATAGATGTATCACTCCATAGGCATATCACTCCATAGGCATATCACTCCATAGGCATATCACCTCATAGACACATCACTCCATAGACGTATCACTCCATAGACGTATCACTCCATAGGCATATCACTCCATAGGCATATCACTCCATAGGCGTATCACTCCATAGGCATATCACTTCATAGACGTATCATTCCATAGACGTATCACTCCATAGACATATCACTCCATAGGCATATCACTTCATAGACGTATCACTCCATAGACGTATCACTCCATAGACGTATCACTCCATAGACGTATCACTCCATAGGCATATCACTCCATAGGCATATCACTCCATAGATGTATTACTCCATAGACGTATTACTCCATAGACGTATTACTCCATAGGTGTATCATTCCATAAGCGTATCACTACATAGTTTATTGCTCCATAGACGTATCACTCCATACACGTATCACTCCATAGACGTATCACTCCATAGACGTATCACTCCATAGACGTATCACTCCGTAGGCGTATCACGTCATAGACATATCACTCCATAAGCATATAACTCCATAGGCCTCTCACTCCATAGACGTATCACTCCATAGATGTATCACCCCATAGGCAAATCACTCCATAGACGTATCACTCCATAGGCGTATCACTCCATAGGCATATCACTCCATAGACGTATCACTCCATAGGCATATCACTTCATAGACGTATCACTCCATAGACGTATCACTCCATAGACATATCACTCCATAGACATATCACTCCATAGGCATATCACTTCATAGACGTATCACTCCATAGACGTATCACTCCATAGACGTATCACTCCATAGATGTATCACTCCATAGGCATATCACTCCATAGGCATATCACTCCATAGGCATATCACCTCATAGACACATCACTCCATAGACGTATCACTCCATAGACGTATCACTCCATAGGCATATCACTCCATAGGCGTATCACTCCATAGGCGTATCACTCCATAGGCGTATCACTTCATAGACGTATCATTCCATAGACGTATCACTCCATAGACATATCACTCCATAGACATATCACTTCATAGACGTATCACTCCATAGACGTATCACTCCATAGACGTATCACTCCATAGACGTATCACTCCATAGGCATATCACTCCATAGCCATATCACTCCATAGGCATATCACTTCATAGCCGTATCACTCCATAGACGTATCACTCCATAGACGTATCACTCCATAGATGTATCACTCCATAGGCATATCACTCCATAGATGTATCACTCCATAGGCATATTACCTCATAGACACATCGCTCCATAGACGTATCACTCCATAGGCATATCACTCCATAGGCATATCACTCCATAGGCATATCACTCCATAGACGTATCACTCCATAGGCATATCACTTCATAGACGTATCACTCCATAGACGTATCACTCCATAGCCATATCACTCCATAGGCATATCACTTCATAGCCGTATCACTCCATAGACGTATCACTCCATAGACGTATCACTCCATAGATGTATCACTCCATAGGCATATCACTCCATAGACGTATCACTCCATAGGCATAACACCTCATAGACACATCACTCCATAGACGTATCACTCCATAGGCATATCACTCCATAGACGTATCACTCCATAGACGTATCACTCCATAGACGTATCACCCCATAGGTGTATCACTCCATAGACGTATCACTCCATAGGCATATCACTCCATGGGTATATCACTCCATAGACGTATCACTCCATAGACGTATTACTCCATAGATGTATTACTCCATAGACGTATTACTCCATAGACGTATTACTCCATAGGTGTATCATTCCATAAGCGTATCACTACATAGTTTATTGCTCCATAGACGTATCACTCCATAGACGTATCACTCCATAGGCGTATCACTCCATAGACATATCGCTCCATGGATGTATCACTCCATAGTCAAATCATTCCATAGACGTATCACTCCATAGACGTATCACTCCATAGGCGTATCACTCCATAGACATATCGCTCCATAGATGTGTCACTCCATAGTCAAATCATTCCATAGACGTATCACTCCATAGGCGTATCACTCCATAGGCGTATCACTCCATAGGCGTATCACTCCATAGACATATCGCTCCATAGATGTATCACTCCATAGTCAAATCATTCCATAGATGTATCACTCCATAGACGTATTACTACATAGTTAATTGCTCCATAGGCGAATGGTCACTTGGGATGCTCATGTACATCTGCTGATTGCTTACCAACTGAGAATTCTCCTTTTTCCATTTCTGGTAAAACGTCATAAAACAATCAATAGCATTTTATTTGAGGCTATCGGTAGGTTTTAATGGCGACCGAAACATCGGTAGACCTTTCGAGATTTAACCAATCATATCACTCATCTGAGTATCGCCACTTTTGTTTCTTATGACTTAACTGGCCAAACACAGTTTTTCCAGCAAAGAGAGTTGTTTATAGACTCTCTGCTTTGTTAGTCAAATAATGCATTATTTGACTAACAATGACATCACATCCAGAATTGAGTGAAATTGAAATGAAAGTAAGGCAACTTGTATTGTCATTTTTTATCGATAGAATCGAATCAATAGACAATAGGTAGTTGTATATATAGCACTAGCTGCAAAGTTTTCTATAACCTTGACCTTATAATATAGTTCTAAATTTTTGTTACCTGGAAAAAGATTCTAAAGCACTCAAACTAGTTTAATTTTCAGTGTAGCAGTTACTTCTCCATTTATTACGAAAGCCATCTGGTAACTTCACTTGACTAATTATTAGCTAATGTTATATCTTAGCTGGCTCTCTGTACCCTTGGTACCTAACAATCTGATCAACCCTTGTAGATGGGCCTTACTCTACCTATACCAGACCTGAGCCTATTGGAGTTGTGGGCCTTGTCATACCGGTTGGTTCTATATTCAACTGTATTGCTGTATGGTACAGAAAAGCTTGTTGCCCTTTGTAATTTGTTGTGTTTATTGCAGTGGAATTATCCTATCTCCATGTTTGCTTGGAAAGTAGGACCAGCTTTAGCCTGTGGTAACACTGTTGTACTGAAGCCTTCGGAGTTGACTCCCCTTACTGCTCCATATCAAGCTAAGATGTTAGCCGAGGTCTGTAACTATCACATTAGTTGTATCAAGAGATATAGTAACAGATGGCCTGCAGGTATCAACAGTTGAGGTATATTGTAGGCTGGTTTACCTGCTGGCGTTCTAAACATAGTGAATGGATATGGACCCACTACAGGGGCTGCTCTGGTCTCACACCCTCTAGTGAGGAAAGTAGCGTTTACTGGATCTACTGTGGTGAGTGTTATATGTCACCTTTTTATATAGTGTTCAATAGAAGACAACTCTGCATTATAGTTTCTAACATTAAAGACAATGCATTGCATAGACAGGAAAGAAGGTGATGAAGATGGTTGCTGAAGACACACTGAAAAGGTTGACTCTTGAGTTGGGTGGGAAAAGTCCTCTGGTTGTCTTCCCTGACTGTGATTGTAAGTATTACCGCGGGCAAATGCTTGTCATCAGGTGTGATTACCAGCGAGTGTGGTTGTATTATTTTTAACATTTCCACAAGTGGAAAATGAAAGTTTGTTAAAATGTTGGTTTTGCCTTTTAGCTACACAAAACTATTAGTTTTTTGGAAATTTTTAGTGGATGATGCTGCTAAAGGGTGCCATGGATCGATCATGGGCAATGGAGGCCAAAACTGCTGTGCAGGTTCCAGGACATACGTCCATGCAGATGTCTATGACTCTTTTGTTGAGAAGGCTGTGGGTTGCGCTAAAGATACAGTAGTTGGTGATCCATTTCCATCTGACCAGCAAAGTGCTTACGGCTCTTTGGTGAGCATTAGATCAATGGATTGTGTTCTTTTACTGAATTTAAATACGTGCTCAGCTCTTACCTAACTAATCGGCTTCGCATTGTATCAATTCTGCCCGCAGTTGCTGCTGCATTCAAATCACTATTGTTCGTGGGAGTTGCTTTCTTTTTGTGTTGTGGAGATGATTACTAATATTTTGTGCTGTGTGGTTTACTATCATGAAATAGGCCTAAAATAGAATTCATTTACAGTTCTTTGTGATGTGCATAGATCAGCGAGGCTCAGATGAAGAAAGTTCTGGATTATATCGAGAAAGGAAAGGCTGAGGGAGCTAAACTAGAATTTGGTGGTGAAAGGATTGGTGATAAGGGCTACTTTGTACAACCCACCGTCTTTTCTAATGTTACTGATGATATGACTATTGCTAGAGAGGAGGTAAATAGCCTTAGTTCTCTAACGTTACCGATGTTATATCTATTGTTAGAGAGGAGGTAAATAGCCTTAGTTCTCTAATGTTACTGATGATATGACTATTGCTAGAGAGGAGGTAAATAGCCTTAGTTCTCTAACGTTACTGATGGTATATCTATTGTTAGAGAGGAGGTAAATAGCCCTAGTTCTCTAATGTTACTGATGATATGTCTATTGCTAGAGAGGAGGTAAATAGCCTTAGTTCTCTAACGTTACTGATGTTATATCTATTGTTAGAGAGGAGGTAAATAGCCTTAGTTCTGTAATGTTACTCATGATATATCTATTGTTAGAGTGTAAGTAAATAGCTTTCGTTCTTTTACGTTACAAATGTTATGTTTATTGTTAGAGTGTAAGTAAATAACCTTAGATATCATATGTTACGGATGACATATCTATTGCTATAATGAACTAAGTCTAAAGTGGTATCTCTATGTCTATGCAGATATTTGGACCAGTACAATGTATACTAAAGTTCACAGACATAGAAGATGTCCTAGACAGATGTAATGATACTGACTATGGTTTAGCTGCTGGAGTATTCACCAAAGACATCAATAGAGCTACCTACGTTGCTCATAACCTCAAGGGTGGCACCACATGGTAGGTTTAGCATTGCGGGAGCTCATCTAACTTTATTACCTGCCATGGCATTAATGTACAGCACTTTATGCACAGTTAAGCTACGGGCCTCGCTAGCTTGTGGGGTTTTGTGGCATTTTCCCCTCCACATCGTTTAAGAAACATCCTTAGTTTTTCTGGGAGTTGTCCTCTTCTTTTTCACAATGACCAAGTATGAACCCGACTTTTGTCTGACCAATATGTTGCTATGGTGTCTTGCGGTAAAAAATTTAAAATTGCCAAGATTCAAAAATTGGAGGCCATCCAGTTTCATTTTATTATCCTGTATGTATGCTGGTCTCACAGACTTCTACCAAACAAGGGATCTATCCCAGCTCTTGCTATTATCCTGTATGTATGCTGGTCTCACAGACTTCTACCAAACAAGGGATCTATCCCAGCTCTTGCTATTATCCTGTATGTATGCTGGTCTCACAGACTTCTACCAAACAAGGGATCTATCCCAGCTCTTGCTATTATCCTGTATGTATGCTGGTCTCACAGACTTCTACCAAACAAGGGATCTATCCCAGCTCTTGCTATAATTCATTCTGATTCTTACTGTACACCTTATAACGCAATCCTGGTGGAGCATACATAGACAAGCTGCTATTCTGCACTCCCGTGTTAATTATGGTGAAAAAGAAAAGGACAATTATCAATAAACTAAGGTTATTTTCTAGACGGTGGGGGTGTTTGATGAATCCCACACGCCGGCTAGGTCCCTAGGCTAGTCAACAGTAGAATGTACACATATGTATGATATGGTTTGTTTTCAGGATCAATTGTGCGGATGTGATGACACATCAGACTCCCTTTGGTGGATTTAGAGGATCTGGTTTTGGGAAGGAACTGTAAGTATATGTGTACGTACAAATGTATGTACAAATGTACGCTCATTTGCGTAAAATACACAATAAGAGAATTCGCGACATGTTCGTCGAACAAAGTACAGAAACTAATAGGTGTTTGTGATTTAATTAGTCGCGTATGCAACGGAACATGAGTTTAGAACAACATAAATATTTAATGAATTGTTGTAGTTACCGAACAAACCATAAAGAAGATAACTCCCAATTTTCAAAATAATCAAGAAAATATTAAAATTTGAGCTGCTATAAACTGGAATAGTTTGTGAAGCTGCCCTCCAATTTAGTCAAGTTTGAAAGTTTGATATGATTTTGAACTGTTTTTCAAGGATATAAAACCGGTCTATGAAAATGAAAAGTCAACTCGCTCGTTATAATTTATTTAGTGTTCAGTTTTATTCTCGACCTGTGAACGATATAAATAAATACTTGTTGATTATTTTTTTATTCATTGAGCTACTTTTTGTTGACCCACTAGTTTCGAACAAAATGATTATTTATTGATTGAATTTATTGGCGGTCTGTTTTTTTTTTATTGCAATGTGTTTGGCGAACAGAGGTCGCGAATACTCTTATTGTTTCTACACATTCCATATACTACTGCTTCTTTGCTTGTATATTATAAATATTACATAGGTACCTATGCATGTTATATACTATGTACTTATTATATATAATACTTTATTGTTTGTAGTGGAGAAGACGCAATGAAAGAGTACTGTGATATGAAGACTATCACTATGAAAATCGTCAACAAGAATTCTTAATTGTTTGAAATTATCTGCTTTTATCAGCGCTTGCCAATCTGTAATGTCTGACAAATCAAGTCATTTATTTTCTTTCTCCCCAATCAGTAAACATTATACATTTCCTACATACATCCTGGGATCCTGTTAGGCCTGTGATAGACACCAGTTTTAGCTTTCTACGTCTGTATTGTGCTAGTCAGATAGCCTGCTCACCGCTTACAATGCCTTGTTATTTTTACTCTTCATATCCGTTTAGATGAGCAACCAAATTCTATGAAAATCGTCAACAAGAACTCTGAACCATCAAAGCTGCAGCTTTTTACATAGAATTTGGATTTCTCTGTTTACTATTCTTCACTTAATATCACACCTTGTGGCCTTTTTGGCATCATCAACAATCATGTCCGTCTGTGTACTTTTTTACTGGAGTTATGCCCACCCTACTACTCAATATATTACTACTGTGTGATTGAAGACGTTGAATATGGAAAAAGATTAGACATTCTAACTTTTAAGTTATCCTTCACCTTTTATCCTAATGCTTACACTCACTGTGTCAAGGCCAAATGGCCAAACATCACCAATCAATCATTTTTGCAGCAACAGTCATTCTCAAAAATTAAACCATGTTTGAAAACCATTAAATTCGTAGCCGCAACTGTTACAAATGGAGTCGCTAATTACTCTTTTAATCCGTCTTATGAAATCATTGTTTTATTCTGGTTGAAGGCGTGTAACATAACAAGCTAGCTATTTATGTTGCTTCATATCCAATCAGCCCCAAGCTCTACCTGCAAAATCAACCAAGTAATGATTTGCCAATCAGTGAAGTCTGTTTGTTAGCTTCTCACTGCTGTCTCATATATTATAGATTGCAGTTTTTAATTTCGGTTCGGAATTTTGATTTGCTCACTGCAAAGGGGATGTTAAGCATACTGATTCGTATGTTATTTAAAAAGGCAACTTCAAATAGACCCACCATAGTAGTAATATATGAGCAGATCTCCCTACCAAGTGTTTTTTTGTGGGGTTATTATCTGGGATGAATGCAATGGGTTACGACGTTGGATGAATTCGCCGAGTTTATATTGTATTTTATTTGAAAGGCATTTGAGTGGCATTTGAGTGGCATTTGAGTTTTGATTATTTTTTTACTTAACTTGAACTCATATGGCAGCTAGATTTTGAATGTATGGCATTTTAAGTTTTGATAATTTTTTTACATAACTCGAACTCATATGATATTTTGAGAGAGAGAGGAGAGAAGAATGATGAGATATAACTACATTGAATCAATATATGATTATATACATTTATTACATAATAAGTAGGAAAATATTCTTGTATAATATAGCTAGAGTTAGTAAATACTAAGTAGTACAGAGCACTACAGCTTGTAATGACAATCAATACATAGTATTTTTCTTTACAATGTCGTCATACAGAGCACTACAATTTGTAATGTCAATCAATGCATAGTCTTTTTCTTTACAATGTTGTTATTGTTGTACTGATGTTATAACTTAGGAAGGAAGGAAGACTTCTGTTCTATGTACTTTTGATTCCATAATGAACTAAAATAAAAAGTTATGTATTAGTATAGGACGATTAAACAAAAATGTAAAATAATTACATGAATTTGAATTATAGTTCTTTTTACATTAGTTAGTTAACATTATATAGTAAAGGGGGTAACTCACCAAGTTATATTGTTCGGTTTGTTTTTTCTTGACCATAATTTTCATCAAGTGTTTTTGATTCTCTCTCTTCTATCTAAAGCAAAACAAAAAAAAACAATTGCTTTATAAAATAAATTCTATCTAATTGGAAGTATTACTTATATCAGTTAGTTTACATTAAATAAAAAAACACTCACTAGGTTGTGTTGTCTGACTTGCTTTTCTTGAATATGGTTTTCACCAGGGGGTGTTGGTTCTCTCAAAGATGTAGAAGATGTGTTTCCCGCTCCCATTGAAAGCACTAAGACCTTGTTCTCAACAACCTCATCTGTAGTAAAGTACTTCATCTGGTTGGAATCATCAAGTTTGTTGGATAGGTTTTGAGCCGTTTCTATCGCTTGTAATGCTGTGAATGCGATTATATCATGTCGATGATAACCAAATCTACTAACTTCACGATTTCTTACAAGTATGACTCCTGTTCCAATTCTTTTGATGTCGCTAGCATGTTTTTCAGGTATATATAGAACCCCCATCATCAAACCATCGTATTGCAAACATCTGTAGTTTACCAGTAGCGCATCCATCACCACTTCTCCATTAGGTAATGTTAACTGAGTTGATATTTGAGGAAATTCAAAACTGATTACACTTCCAACAGCAAATTGAGAGAGTGTTGCGATACGAACCATACTGATCAACTGACTAGGTGTTTTTTTTTTTATTAATCTACTTAGCTGTTTAGCTTCCTCAAGGGAAATATTGGATGGAAAGTTGATAGGGTGAAAGATTGGAAGCTTGTCTGAATCGAATCCCATAAAAACCACCAGTTTTGGAACATCCGGTTGTGTTGGAGCTAATTTGTTATAATACTCATTTCTCACCATGGACCTCACTTGCCGTCTGTTGCCAAATGTTTCGACATTGTAGCGGATAATGCATATGTTTTTATACACATCCTCAGCTGGTCTTTCGATGGAGATTATCTCGAGAAGTGATGGTGTTTGATTTAAGTGAAGTGGTTGAAACCTTCCAATCATTACTCTGTCATTGGTATCGCAAGAATTGAGCAAACTAGCTGCATTTTTTGACAAGCAGGAAAGATGAGAAAGAGATGGTGCTTTCAAAGTCCAAGCATAGTCAATCGTTTTATTTCTATCCGAATCCCATGGCTTTGGTCGAACTGTTTTCAGTTTCCTTTTTATTATATGTGAATCAGGAGGGATATTTTCTTTATCATCAGAGTATGGTTCGAATGTTGAGAGAAATGAGGTATTACGGTCTTCATTCATATTCAGAGCGTTCAGTGAAAAGTTGGAACTGAAAAGAGAATAAAAAATATGTAACAGATGGTTGGAATTTTGGAAAATATTTGAAAAGAATAAACTAACTAGATAGTTATAAAATAAACACATAATCAAAACCAAAATAATTTTTCTGATGCGTTATGGTGAAACTATTTGATCTTTTATTAATAAGAACAAAATATTGAAACATAAAATTAACTTTCTGAAGTATTATAGTAAATCTAGTTGAAGTTTTCTATCAATATATGTTAAAGAATTATTTAGCGATTCTCACCTTATTGACTGAAAGTCTTTCTATAGTTTCAAGTAAATGTAGTAGTTGGTGTGTAGATGTTGCTTCCTTGCTAGCTATTGTAGAACTGGATGCTTTCTGTGTGAAAACACTGGTTCTTAAATAGCTAAAGCTCTACTAATTAACCCTATGAAACCTTCTTTATAATATATCTATGACTCAGCAGTTTTTCACGCGATATTCCCGCGAAAGCATTGGTTTTTATTCGCGTGAAAATTATTTTTTTTACTCCCGCGAAAGCAACGGTTTTATCCCTATTGAAATAATTGTTTTATTCCCGCGAAAGCATTGGTTTGTATTCGCGTGAAAATAAAATATTTATTCCCGCAAAAACAACGGCTTCCATCCGCGTGAAAATAAACTATTTATTCCCGCGAAAACATTGGTTTGTATTCGCGTGAAAATAAAATAGTTATTCCCGCGAAAGCAACAGCTTCCATTCGCGTGAAAATAAACTATTTATTCCCGCGAAAACATTGGTTTGTATTCGCGTGAAAATAAAATATTTATTCCCGCGAAAGCAACGGTTTCCATTCGCGTGAAAATAAAGTATTTATTCCCGCGAAAACATTGGTTTGTGTTCGCGTGAAAATAAATTATTTATTCCCGCGAAAACATTGGTTTGTATTCGCGTGAAAATAAAATATATATTCCCGCGAAAGCATTGGTTTGTATTCGCGTGAAAATAAAGTATTTATTCCCGCGAAAACATTGGTTTGTGTTCGCGTGAAAATAAATTATTTATTCCCGCGAAAACATTGGTTTGTATTCGCGTGAAAATAAAATATATATTCCCGCGAAAGCATTGGTTTGTATTCGCGTGAAAATAAAATATTTATTCCCGCGAAAGCAACGGCTTCCATTCGCGTGAAAATAAACTATTTATTCCCGCGGAAACGTTGGTTTGTATTCGCGTGAAAATAAAATATTTATTCCCGCGAAAGTAACGGTTTCCATTCGCGTGAAAATAAAGTATTTATTCCCGCGAAAGCAACGGCTTCCATTCGCGTGAAAATAAAATATTTATTCCCGCGAAAGCAACGGTTTCCATTCGCGTGAAAATAAAGTATTTATTCCCGCGAAAACATTGGTTTGTGTTCGCGTGAAAATAAATTATTTATTCCCGCGAAAACATTGGTTTGTATTCGCGTGAAAATAAAATATATATTCCCGCGAAAGCATTGGTTTGTATTCGCGTGAAAATAAAATATTTATTCCCGCGAAAGCAACGGCTTCCATTCGCGTGAAAATAAACTATTTATTCCCGCAAAAACATTGGTTTGTATTCGCGTGAAAATAAAATATTTATTCCCGCGAAAGCAACGGTTTCCATTCGCGTGGAAATAAAGTATTTATTCCCGCGAAAGCAACGACTTCCATTCGCGTGAAAATAAACTATTTATTCCCGCGAAAACATTGGTTTGTATTCGCGTGAAAATAAAATATATATTCCCGCGAAAGCATTGGTTTGTATTCGCGTGAAAATAAAATATTTATTCCCGCGAAAGCAACGGCTTCCATTCGCGTGAAAATAAAATATTTATTCCCGCGAAAGCATTGCTTTGTATTCGCGTGAAAATAATTTTGTTATTCCCGCGAAAGCAACGGTTTCCATTCGTGTGAAAATAATGCTGATTCATAGCAGTGCAACTTAAGCTATATAAGAAGCACTGTTTTCATACAGAAAGCATTCACTTCATCGTTAGTAACTGAAGGAACAAGATCTACTACATCATCATCTACTACAGCACTCCTTCTTCATCATTTGAGTTACATAGGAAACAGCTGAAGTTCAAACAACTATGTGTATAATTCATCTAATTCAAAGAAAAACAAGTCTTCATTTGTGATGTGAGTATTTATATTTTGTTTTAATTGTAATCAATTTAAGCATGAAGACATTTTCTGGACAAAAAACAAGATTATTCACTATTTAAGATATCAAAAAACGCTGTATGTAAGTTTTAATTATGTTCATTTTTATTATTTCAGGACTTCAAAATGAAAAAAGTACTCCTTCATCCGAATTTTATAGAAAGCAGCTGTCAAGTTCAAAACAACTAGGAATATCATTCATTTTAACTCAAAGAAAGACAAGTCTTCATTTCTGATGTAAGTATTTACATTCTATTACAATAGTAATCAATTCAAGTATATTGAAAAAAATTGAAACCTTAGTCTTTTTTTTATTTTTTGCTATAAAGCATTATCAATCTTTTTTAGAATAACAACGAACTAGATTAAAGGGAAAGAACTTTCCAACAAAACTTCAACTTTAGTAATAACTGAAGTTACTACTTGTATTATATATAAATAATGTGTCGAGTAACAAACAACAGGTATGTAGCAAACGCTATTTATAATGAAAAAAAAGAAATGCAAAAAACTCGGAATTGCTTTGAAAATACTAAAGACTGCGCTGAATGGATAGACGATAGTTTACTCGTTACTTCGTCGTTGTTTTCACAACGAACTTTTCCTGATACCACCGCAATAACTTATGTCGTTGCAACTTATCCGGATAATCACTGTAGTCTTTTGTCATTAAAATTACAAAAAACTATTGCGCAACTTTCACCAACAGACTTTTTCAAGTTCATCTACAATGAACTCTCTTTTTATGAAAGAGAGGCTTTAATGCTTGATGAAAGTTATCGAAGAAAATCATTTCTTACAAATTGGAGACGAGTAGGTAAACATTGTGGTGAAAACATGTCTGGAGCTGGTTTCTATAACCTTGAAAAAGACAACGCTGTTCGATGTGTTTTTTGCCGAGGGGTATTACTAAACTGGAAGGATGAAGATGAACACCCGATGAAAGAACATGCTAAAAGTTTTCCGTTTTGTCGATTTGTTAGAGGATTTAACACTCACAATCGTGTGTATAGACCTAGGAAACTACTTGCAGATGAAATGAAAAACATCTCAATTGTCAAAAGCTATACGATGGAAGAACAAAAGACCAGAAGAGGAGATTTAACTGCAGAAGTATTACCTCTAGGTATATCAATTGATCGTGCTGACACACCACGTTTTGCTACTGAAACATCTAGAGAAGACAGTTTCAAACAATGGAAGGGTAAAGTCTCCATGAAACTCCTTTCCAATGCAGGTTTCTACTATACTAAGTTCGGAGATAGTGTAAAATGCTTCTTTTGCTCAGGTGAACTTAAAGAATGGGAAGAGAGCGATCTACCGTGGGAGGAACACTGTCGATGGTTCCCAGACTGTTATTTCTTACTCGGGAGTAAAGGTGAAGAGTATGTTGAGGATGTTTACATGCGAACGGAAAAAGGCAAAAGATGTAAGCGACGGGTTGAAAAATATCGAGAAAAAGTAAAACAAATAACACACAACAATGACACCGAAGAAATGAAACTTATTTGCAAAAAACTAGGATACAGTCAAAACGATATCGAACAAGTTTTAGTGTCAAATAGAAAACCTTTTGAGCGAATAGGTTTCATGATTGAAGCCTTACATGCTTTTGAAAATGATTTTACATCTGTTGAGAATTCATCAACACTGTTAAAAAATGATGCTAAATCAATTGATTCGTTAAAAAAAGATAACGATCAAACTAAGCAAAGCAAACTCGCTCAATGTGTGTCTGAGACGCATGAAAAAAAAGTAATTGCAAATCATATCTCTCTTCCATGTGGTCATCTCATTTACTGTAGTGAGTGTAAGGAAAAAGCATTTACCGAATGCTCATCAGAAGTAAAACCTTGCCCAATCGATGGTTGTCAGGTTGAAACTAAAGCATTTATGAAGATCTACATGAGCTAGCATAACAATTAACCTCAAAAAAAAGAAAAAGTAATGAATGGTTAAATAGGTATTTCAATTTGAAAACGTATCATTCGAGTTTTGTAATTTAACGGAATAACAACAAATATGATACGTGTTGAAGACTTTGCTCACCAAGAAGCTTCCGATGCTATAGGACCTAAGACTTTTTTGGCTGAGGTTTCTGATGAAATGTTGAGGATTTATTTTACGGAGGAATGTGTATACTGTGTACTAGGAGGGAGTTTTTACAAGCAAGCAACCAATCTATCGCTACTAAACTGTTACTGTTCACACGTTGATGACAAATGTATCACTTGTAGAAGATATGCTGAAATGGTTGAAGGTGCTACACCTACCAAAAAAGAATTGGGTGATGCTATCGACTGGATTGATAGAAAACAAGTTTTGAAAAATGCTAAAATGGGTTTTTTGGTGCATGATGAATGGATTAATGCTTTTTTGGATCTTTCCACTGATGATTTGAAGTCTCCCTTTTTGTTAACAAATTTGAGAGCACGATTAAATCCCTACCTATTACCTGCTAGTCAGAGCAAACTGGCTTATCAACGTCTAAAGGATAAATTACTTGCAATAGCAGAAGGATATCCATACGCTCATACTCTTGATGAAAAAGAAGACTCAGTCAACCCGATAATAACTATTGATTCGACAAATATATCTGAAGACTCATAAAAGAACTGTTACAAAAAAGTTGCTTCATTTATCTCTGAACTACAGCAGAAACATGAGTGGAAAAACTCAAGGATTCAAGTCAATTGGTACATTGGCTGATTTTGTTCCTAAGTTCCTAAGGACTCATTTTGAGCACATTCCTTTAGAGCGTTCGAATCCTCTTTTTGTTCAACTCATTACCGAAGAAGTATTTTATTTTGTGTTAGGATTCAATCTAGTTCGTAAATCAATACAAAGCATGCTTTTGAGCTGTAATTGTATTTCAAGAGCAAATCCTCTCGAATGCTTAAACTGTTCTAGGAGCTTTGATCCAAAAGTATGCTGTCCGCAAGCCAAGTTGATAGATTTTGAAGATCTCAAAAGAGCGATCGAACTGATTGATATAAAGCAATGTTTGAAAGATGCTGAGCTGGGTGATTTGATAGATATTTCGATTTTAAGAGGTTTGACTTCATTTCGCTGGACAGGAACACATGTTCTTTTGTCTCAATCTCGATTGGAACCATACTTACATTTCGGTAACCACTTTGATAACATTGTTTCACATCTTCAAAATCGGTTGAGAGAGTTGAACAAGCCACTAGCCGCTTACGTATAAATAGAAAAAAACATCAAGAAAGAAAGTATTCAACTTTCAACACTGAAAGCAAAAACATTTTAAAAAATGAGCTGCGTATTTATCTTGCTACTGGCACTAACATTTCCCAATGTTAGCGGAGTATTCTATACCAACGAAATTGATGAATGTATAGCCGGAGCTATGGATAAAAATGATGTCTTGGTTTTTTCACCTTTCGAAAGGACTATACGATATAAAGATGAAAATGGAAAAAACTGTGTGCGACTCTACCCTCCTGACTTATTATATTGTGGTTTTTTCATCCCTCAAAGCGCTTCTTGGATCTGCAAGGACACAACTTCTACAGATTCTGTGTCTTGTGATACTACAATAAAATTCGTTTTGAATCAAGAGGAATGTGAAATGGGTATTACAAATAATAAGGAAGGACTTACTCAAAATACAAAAGTATATCGAAATGGAGGTTTATGTGCATTTCACTACAACCACAGACGACTGATCTGTCCAATAAGAAGACAGTTTGAGACATTCAAATTTGCATGCATGCGATGCGCTCATTCCAATCATTCGATCAACAAGGAGCCTACAGATACCCCAACCTGCAATACACCAACAAAATACACTCTGAATCAGGAGGAATGCGCAATAGGGGTTAAAAATAATACGGAAGGTCTTACTCAAAATACAAAACTATTTTGGAATGATGAATTATGTGTATTTGAATACAACACCTCACGTTTGATTTGTCCACCAACAGAAGAGTTTGAGACAACCAACTTTGCATGCGTGGAATGCATTCATTTGACCAACGAGAAGCCGAAAATAGGTACTGTCATCACTAACATCAATGGTATTGAAGGTGTAAATTTGTCATTTTCGAGTTTTGAAAGTTTGAAATCTATTCAAAACAAAATTATCATCAGCATCACGTGTCAAGGAGATAACAAAGACAAATGCGATCCCAAAGTTATATATATAGAACTTTAGTTGGAGCATATTAACCAAAGTTCACCAGCATGCAAGACAGTTAACTCTAGATGATGAAAGCATAAACTAGGTTAAAAGTCTCTCACTCTGAATACAAATGAGATATCGAATCTATCTCCTATTATTCCCAATCCTAAGCGGTTATTGTCTTGTAACAGAGATTAAACCATTCACTTTATCTCATAGAGCGTCTGGATGTGTTCAGGGAATTCTTAATATGGAAGCGATTGATTCAGTAACTCATATTTTAAGAAAAAACTTAAAATATCGTATGCAATGACTCACATGTCTCATGGAACCTACTCTCCGACGTAGAAGCTGTGACACTTATGATATGTGGCCTCAACACTACTTTGTTTGCAAAACTGATGAAGCTTTAAATTACATCCGTTTATATGATGAGGGATCACTACCTGCGATTCGAAGAATAACTTCAATAATCACCATAACTCCACAGACAACAACAACAACAACAACTACAAACAAGCCAGTAGTTCCAGCTTTATCACCATCAATTTCATCTCTTCCACAAGCTCTGGGTTTAGTCGATTTAATTTTGGAACAGCCAAGCCCAACAAACTCTACTATATACAATTCTGAAGAAATCGAAACTACTACTGATTGTGTGTGTGATAGATACATCATATGCGAAAACAATTCAGTATCAATTACAAATTCAACACCATCGATTTATAGAGTTTTTATTTATAATGATTTGGAGGGTTTTTCAAAACTTTCTCTGTCTATATCGGAAAATAGTAAACTTAAACTTGAAGAAAATCTTCTCATCATCATTGAGCCTGAATGTGATGATATTTCTTGTAAATTCATCAAATACTTTACAAATTAAAAAGTTTTATAAACTTTAACTCTATATATTCAACTTATTACACTCTATTATGATATCTATTTTATTACATTCTCCAGTATGATGATTTTCTCAAAATTTAAGAATGTCAAAAAAATTATAAATAATGTTTTCTATTGCAATTATTTAACCATCTAGAGAGCTAATTTGATGATGTTTTTTCCAAGATTTTATACAGAAATAGTCATAAATATGCACATAATTATCCATATATTAATGAATGTATTGGCTGTCATTACAAAAGCTAGTGCTTTGTATTACTTACTATTTACTGACTCTAACTATATTATATGGGGAGATTTTTCTTACTTATTATATGGGGAGATTTTCCTTACTTATTATACAATAAATGTGTATAATCATATATTGCTTCATTTTTAATCAATGTATTTATTTAATGTAGATATAACTCCTGATATATCTCCTCTCTCTCTCTCTCTCTCTCTCTCTCTCTCTCTCTCTCTCTCTCTCTCTCTCTCTCTCTCTCTCTCTCTCTCTCTCTCTCTCTCTCTCTCTCTCTCTCTCTCTCTCTCAAGATACTCTCTCCTCTACCAAATACCTCTCTCTCCTCTCTTGCAGTTATTTCCCAAATACTGTAAATTTTAACCATCTAGAGGTCTAATTTGGCAATTTTCCAACATATTTTATAGCATTTAATATACTTATTATGTAATAAATGTATATTATGCAATGTAAATGTAAATATATCCATAAATATGTACATAATTATCCATATATAGATGTATGTATAGAAAACTAAAAAGTCTATCTCCTCTTTCTCCTCTCTCTCCTCTCTCTTCCTCCTCTCTCATCTCTCCTCTCTCTCAAGTAACCATATGAATTCGAATTATGTAAAGAAATTATCAAAACTTGAATGCCATATGAGTTAGAATTATGTATAGAATTATCAAAATCTAGCTCCCATATGAGTTCAAGTTAAGTAAAAAAATAATCAAAACTCAAATGCCACTCAAATGCCACTCAAATGCCTTTCAAATAAAATACAATATAAACTCGGCGAATTCATCCAACGCCGTAACCCATTGCATTCACCCCAGATAATGACCCACAAAAAAACACTTGGTAGGGAGATCTGCTCATATATTACTACTCACCATAATGAAGTTTTTAGCATTTTCTGCAAAAATCTACAAAGCTTTCTCATGGACAGTTTGCTAGCGAAAATCTGTGAGATATACAACCATGATGGGCGGAGCAAAATCATATGCGATAATTAATGCAAAATAGCAATCTTTTTATTTAACTAAAATTATTACTTGTGTTGGCTCGTTGAAATACAGGAAATAGTTTTTAAAAGCTTTCGGGTATGAATATTGATAAAACTTAGGATTTTACATGATCAGCAGAACTACCCCCCTTGATTGTACACCAAAATTTTGCACCTGTAAGACCACCCATTCTCAGGATACAGCTGTTCAAAAATTATTTCAATACTTTGTGTGTGATGTCTTAGCTGTTACATCACAGGAGTGTCACTTTGCCATTTCTTTTTCACTTTTAACGAAGAAAGAAAGCTCAGTAAAAAAAAAATCCAAGTTGTTGCCAGCACTTACTAGCAAGTACTGTCATGTCTCAATTTAAAACTCAGCTAGCTCTTTCATCTAACAAACAGAACTGCTTATATTTAATAACAAATATGACATAACATCTCGCAAAGCTTGCTGTCAGGTGTTGACTGTGGGTATTTTTGGGGACTAATTGTACCCTTAATCAATTCTGGTGAACCATTTCAGTTGTCCAATTAAAATTAATGCTCAGCCCGTACATTACACCACAGGCAGTGATGTCGTAGGAGTTAACTTCACACACCATGAAGGCCACTGCATATTCAACTCATGAAATATACAAAATATATTCTATGGATTGAAATGAAGTTTCCGGGTCATGTTCTCACAACACAAGTCCCGTATCCTGCCAACAGCCATTGAAATCTGTGACTACCAAGTTATATATGCTCAAGCAATTTAAATACCTCCCAGCATTATTCATGCAATGAATAACCTTGAAATGCAGACTGGCTAATGCTGACTGGCTAATGGATCATGATAACTCTATTGTTTCTTTAGCCGACTGTCCAGTCCAGTGACTCCCTGTAATTTACAATCTTACAATTATTGATGTACGAGTTTCCTATATATTTGACAACAAAATCGTATCCGATCAGGTTTGTGTATCCATAGTCAGCACTGGTTAGCATTCCACTTGAAAGATTCACATAACGTTACGGACAGCCATTCCTGTATGAGAGACATTCCTACATCACAAATTTAACAATGGCTGAAAAGAGTGACAGCAACATCAAAACTGTTTGGCAGTAGCAAGATGCAGAAAATGAAGTTGTATTATTCGTCTCAGGACAAAGGTTTGTGATGACAAGACCAACGCTAGCTAAGTATAGTATATTAGTGCATTGTATACTAAGTATACTATACACACACCAAACTAGGTTGTCTGCTACAAAGCGTCCAATCAGAGCACTTCTTTGATGCCGACGAAGATGTGTTTAGAGAAGTTTTGCGGTTTCAGAGAACTAGGAAGTCCATGTTCCAAAAAACGTCTGTCGAGAAACATTTCTGATGGAGTTGAAGTTTTGGGAAGTAGAAGAGGAAAACTTGGCTGACTGTTTCAAAATGCAAGAAGATTTGAACAACCAAGTATTAGAAAAACAGTTTTTTTAGTTTGAAAAAAGCTGTCCATCCAGAAGGAAGTATGACATGGAATGAAGGTATGAGTACATCCTCACTGATCCACGGGCACTCATGCCAGATATAAAATGGCTGCTGAGTTGCTGAGACCTCGCTTGACTACATAAACACTTGTGTAAGTAGTTATACTGTAAATACTTGCAAATACCGATAACCGCTAGTACAGTGCCTTGTCAGACATACATGTCTATGTAAGCTATTAAGGCATTTCATCATGAGTAGAATAACATTGTGCTTCTTCAGAAACATGATTTTGTTTCTTTAAGTATCGTTGTTCGACATCATTGCTTCTTTGAGTATAACTACAGAGTACCCAAAAGGCTGTTCAGAACCAATTGCAGGTGGTTAATATCGCTTTTAGGTTTCGACAACTATTTTCATCTAGGATAGGACCAAATACAATTCAATTTTTATTTTAATTTAAAAATGCGGTATTTTTTCAATTTTCAAGTTTTTGAATTTGTATTTGAATTTTAAGGTTTCAAAACTGGGGCATTTGAAGTTATATTTGAATTTGAATGTTTTTAACTGTTGTTATTTGATATTGCATTTGAATTTGAATGTTTTCAATTATAGGTATTTGAATTTTATTCGAATGTTTTCAACTTCCGGTGTTTATTTGAATTTATATTTTAATTTGAATGTTTGAAACTAAAAGTGTTTTTATTTACTTTTTGATTTCAGTGTTGGCAACTCTAAGCACTTGAATAAATATTCTGATTTCAATTTTTGCATTTATGGGCATTTACCTTTTACTAATTATTTAAGTTCAATTTTTGATATTTTATGGTAGTTCCCAATTACCACACTACACCGCTGTAGTTACATTACGTAATCAGTCTTTGGCTGACTAGTAACAGAGACAACAGTTGAGACAATGATTGGATTACACATTCACGGAAGGCATTGTAAGTTAGATGGTGAACAGACAGAGAAGCTTACTAGATAAAGCAAAACCACTTTGTTTATTGTTCTCAACATTCCATAACATTCATAAATGTTCTTGTAACAAGCAAATGTAACACAAAATTAGAACAATAGCAAGTCTCACTCTGATTCAATGTATCTCTACTTAAACTAATTCATTTTCCCAATATTCTCAAGCTTGTCAAATCATACACTCTACTATCCATTCAATTTGAATTTAAATTAAACTGGAAAACATGTTATTTAAATTTTTATTCAAACTTGATAGTTTAGCTTTGAAGGTAGTTGAACTTTAATTGAATTTGAAAATATATAAAGTATGGTATTTGAAACTTCATTTGATGAACTTGGTGGTTTTATTCTGAGGGTAATTGAATTTTAATTAAATTTGAAAAGATATGAGTCGAGGAATTTGAAAATTTATTTGAATTTGATAGTTTAGTTTGTAGGGTATTTGAATTTTAATTGAATTCGTTATTTAGAGTTGGTCTTATCCCTGCTTTCATCATTCCGGTTCTGCAAAAAAGTTCTAAACTTGATTGACCAATGGTATGGTAAAATTTAGAAACATAAAAGCTACATACAACAAACAAAATTAAAGTGGCAAATAGCTAAAACACGCAAACGCAGATCAGAATATAAAAATGATAACAAGATTTTCAGTAAGTTTTTATTAAGTCAATTTGTCCAGCATCAATCTGCATCAAAATTTAACACCACGCAGTTTCATGCAAAAAACGGTCTCCACGTTTTATAGATTGGATGCAATACATGGAGAGATGGAACAAAAAGATACGGATCGACTGGTAAATTACGTCAGCTGGGTTATCTTTTCACAATTTTTTATCTTTCAATCAAATGCCAAGTGTTGAGTATTCATTTGGTTCATTGTATTTTATTATGCCCCAAGTTACTTGATGCCGTAAACATCGTCAATAATTCATCCAATCAATAGTTCTATAAATTATTACTTATTATATAAGATATCAGAGACTATGCTGACGATTGACTGTGAAGGAAGAAGCTGTAGGTACGAAATAGTAAAAATGAACACCAGCAGCATCAAAACTGCTTGGCAGCAACAAGATCAAGAAGAGAAAGTTCTACTAGTTGTCTCAGGACAAAGGTTTGTGACGACAAGACAAACACTAGCTAAGTATCCACACACCAAGTTAGGTCGTCTGCTACAAAGCAACCAATCAGAGCACTTCTTTGATGCTGACGAAGATGTGTTTAGAGAAGTTTTGCGGTTTCAGAGAACTGGGGAGCTCCATATTCCAAAAAACATCTGTCGAGAAACATTTCTGATGGAGTTGAAGTTTTGGGAAGTAGAAGAGGAAAACTTGGCTGATTGCTGCCAAATCCAAGAAGATTTGAACAACCAAGTGTTAGAAAAACAGTTTTCTTGGTTTGAGAAAACTCTCGATCCGGAAGGAAAGATAACATGGAAAGAAAACATTTGGTACGCCCTCACTGATCCAACGGGTCCGCATACAAAATATAAAAAGGCCGCCAAGTTATGGGCATTGATTTACGGATTGTTGGTTACTGTAGAGATGATAATCATAGCGTTGACTAGCACCGCATCACAACTGGAGAGCATCCAAGGAGAAGGAAATGCTACAGCGCATAGGATGCTTATAAAAACCTTTACAGAACCATGTGTGATTGCTGTGATGGGTCTCCAAACGCTTCCATCATCTACAATATTCAAAATTCAATACACTTTTTCTGCTATATTCTTCATTGAGGTCTGTGTAAGACTGCTCAGCTGCCCAAAAAAACGTAAATTTTTTACCTCTCTCGGTTTGATGGATTTCTTCACTGCTCTGTCTGCGTTCTCTTTCTGTAGTTTAACGTATACACTCGGCAGAACTGAAACTTATCCAAAACGTCGTGGAGTATGTTTGACTTTCAACATCGCTACGCTCGCATATTACATAATAATACAGCTGAAATCAATCAGGCTATTGTCATTTGCGTCGCGCTTAGGGTGAGTCAAAATAATAAGTAACCATTTTTTTTCACTTTTATTATCTCAGGTGGAATTTTTTAAACCAAACTGTCTGGAATCAACAGATATATTATTTGTTTATATATTGTAGTGAGGTTCAAGTATTGTTGTTGGCGCTTTACAACAGTAGAAAGGAGGTGTACCTGCTGGTGTTGATGTTAGGGCTATCAAGCCTGCTCTGTGGCACTGTTATGTATTATGCCGAGTTGGTGGGATCTTTGGCAACAGGAAACGATGATTTTCACATAGACAACATTCCTATCGGTTGGTTATATCAGATGATTATGTAATAGATGATTATGTAATAGTATTAGTTTTCAATGTAAGGAACCAACTCAAATAAATAGGTAACAATTGAGGACGTAATATTGCGGAAACATACATAATTGGTGTTTTGTGAGTTCTTGAAACGTTTCTGGAAAGTAATTTTGAGTAATATGTGGTTATTACATAGTGATAGATTACAAAAAGAGGAAGTTGATATTTCTGCTAAAATGCTGCTTGTTTATTGATGTTAGCATTGTGTAACAAGCATGCAGCTGCAAACCATAAGGAAATGCCACTATCTATATAAATAACAGCTCCATTTTACACATTTGTAGCGTACTGGTGGGTTATCGTTACCATGACTACCGTTGGATACGGAGACTACTATCCAACTAACGTGCTTGGTTACATAACAGCGGCAGTAATAATGATGCTGGGTTTAACCATTACAGCATTACCGATAGCTATAATAGGAGCCAATTTTTCGACTCTCAACGATTACAACAAGGTGAGGCAAAGAAAAAGAGCTGGCAGGCTACAGGAAGTGAAAGCTAATGAGAAAGAAAGCGTAGATTAGCTGGTATAGATGTCCAGACTAACTTTCTTGGCAGAATTTCTGTCGATAGTTTAGAAATGGTTCAATATGGTAAATAGCCTATAAGTGAGATATTAAAAATATTTGATAATGAAAATTGGTTAATCACCTCAAGTATTGATTGCAATGCATCTTACGTTTCTTTTCTCTATCAGCTCTATTTTCAGAGCAGCGTTTTCGTTACTACGTCGTTGACACTTTTTGAAATATAAAGTAAAAGTTTAAACTTAACTTGTAGTCATTTTATTTTAAGCCAAAATATGGTATGAAAATATATATCGTGGTCCGTGGATACCCGTCCTCATACATGAGTATGTACTAATACTAGTACAAGCATACCCAAGTACCAGCTTGGGTTAATGATTCAATTTGCATTATCCATATTGATAAAGTCCGTAGTGCTGCTTAAAATTTACTTCATTGGAAACAAGCATAATTAGTGGACAGCTTTGCGAAAACTTCTGCGTCATATAAATACTCAAAAAAGCTTTTTGTCGTTCTGTCATCAGTGCAGGAGAGGGCAATGATCTCTCCAAGTGCTCACTAGTTTAAATATGGTTAAAATTTAGTGTTCAGTTAAAAATATGGCATTAACTAACTAAAACCTTCTCAGCAAATTTTCACTTTAGTTAATAAAAAACTGCCCACAACTTTTTACACCCACAAGTAAAGGTGATAGAAACTTGCAATCCCTCCAATTTCTCTGTCATGAGCTGCCAGTCCGGCTGCAGAGCAGAGTTGAACAGATGAAGTCTAGTGTTCAACCTATAATCAGCCATGGATTACTGCAGGGACTTGAAAGTTAATTCTATTGACTTGGAACTCCAAATAAAATTTGGTAAACTTGCTTTGGCGCTGCAAACTGCAAGGCCATTGACTCATTTAGAAATATAATATGATTGCATATTGATTTACAGCTACGATTACGCAAAGTAATTATAGGTAAAAGTAAAAGCATAATATTTCATATATCAATGACTAGAGCAAGTATTATTGGGTAATGAATAATTTATTGACGGATGAAACGTTTAGTATTTGTGCAAACCAAACAATGAAACTCAAGAAAGTTAAGGATCTAAAGAAGTAAACACAAATGAATGTAAGGAAAAAAATAACTACTGGTAACATCGATGGTGGAATAACTTTCTCACATACTTGAACGAAAGATGATGGTGACAAAATAAAAGACTGAAAACAAACAAATTGATGAGTCAAGCCTGAACTCTGTGCATGTCAGAAACTTGATTAGCACCCGAAGCAAAGTAACAAAAGTGGAAAAATACATCATGTTTCGTAAGCACCACATATAAAAGCGAAAAAGACTCACTAACAAAGTGCGATTTTCGGATAACAGACAAAATTTGCATACTAACAAATGGCAGGAGAGAACTTTTGGGAATAACACGCTAAAAATGAGTACAAGTTTCTTTTTTTGGTCAGTAATATTTGGGACTGCTTTTTGGAAAGCATTTGTGTGACGTACATGTAGATGGAAAAACAGCATGAGATCATGCTTCAAGTTAATGCTCAGGATACATAAAGTGAAGAAGGCAGAAATGAACAGGAACTAATTGTCTGACACAATATCCGCTGACACAATATCAGCTGACACAATATCTGCTGACACAATTTCTTCGACATAAGATGCGATCATGACCATGTAAGGAGCTTCCTTGAATGACTTTGGTATCTAAAAGTTAATGAATATGAAAATTTATATCTGAAAAAATTTCACAAGCATATGTTAGGACTGTGAGCAGCTTATGGGCGTCACACCTAAACACGTGAAAGCGTGTTACAAACTTGAGATATTGGCTTTTGCTGAAACCGTTTGTGGCCCGCTCAGTCAGAATAGGGAACTGTGCGACAACACTATTGATCACTATAGCGGTTACGCAAGTAACATCTAAAATAAATTTTAGATTTCTGATTTAACTTTACAAACGTTCTAGGTAAACCGATAGCTGCCGAACTCAATGGTGATCCCAGCTTTATTGTAGCTACATTAGATGTCTATTATCATAGAATGTCAGTTGAAGATGAACAATGGATGCAATGTGATGTTTCATCACCTTTTGGAAGAAACTCAAGGACCCCAACAGCGCTATGAGCCTTGGATTGATAGTAATATAACAAACAGAAGTATCAGTCTTTTTACCTACTAAATAAAGCACAGAGACAGAAGTTAAATCACTTGACTTAATGCTGCAAACCCTTATCCACTGTCAGTAAACACATATTTTTTTACACCTATGTACGGGCTATGTACATGTAGCAGTAAAAGTTTCAAATATTATTTGTGGAAAAAATTGTATATTGTACATTCCAGTGGGCAGAAAACCGCCAATAATGTTGATATTCCTGGCATAATCACTCCCATGTGGCCGAGTCTTTAGACTAATTTTTTAATGTATCACAGTAAGTTGTTTACCGAAAGAGTAGACAACTCTGCAAAAGAGCTTTGCTTGCCATTCCAGTGAATTGGCAGTCAATTACATCATGATACGATTGTGGACAATGTTGAGCTCTTTTACACAAATCACAACAATAATAAATGAGAAAAAAATTGTTTCTTATATGAATGTGTTGCCGCCAGAATGTTTACATCCTTGACCTAAAGTTTATTACTGGCACTGTGGAATGTCTTATAATGCGAATTGTAAACCAGTGCATGTACGCGTTTTGATAGTCAACTTAACCTGCGTTAGTCATTCGTTGTCAACATTTTATATCATAGTAATAATAAATAATTATTAATTATTACAGCCTTATCAATGAGTATTATTAATTATGATGATAATTGACACCTATTTTTTATAATGCATATAACATAAACTAGCAGAGGCACCTTGCATTGCTGGTAGAAAAGTTTTAGGATCACATTCACAAATTAGTGTTCAGGTAAAATTTTATTCTCTACCATACTATATTCTCATATAACTAATACTGGTGTTCTTCAAGTTCATTCTTGAAGAAAAACTAGAGACAGCCTACCAGGGGCCCCACTTTTGTTAAATCTCAACAGCCTACCAGGGGCCCCATTTTTGTTAAATCTCAACAGCCTACCAGGGGCCCCACTTCTGTTAAATCTCAACAGCCTACCAGGGGCCCCACTTCTGTTAAATCTCAACAGCCTACCAGGGGCCCCACTTCTGTTAAATCTCAACAGCCTACAAGGGGCCCCACTTTTATTAAATCTCAACAGCCTACAAGGGGCCTCACTTCTGTTAAATTTCAACAGCCTACCAGGGGCCTCACTTCTGTTAAATCTCAACAGCCTACCAGGGGCCTCACTTCTGTTAAATCTCAACACCCTACCAGGGGCCCCACATCTGTTAAATCTCCACAGCCTATGTTACTCCATGAGTCAAATTACCTCCACTGGCGGTCTCGTTAGTCTTTAAAGTCACCCCATTTCGGAAATATATTTTGGATAATACATTATTTGTCAAAATTATCACAACTGTTATTAATTTTTTTAGTATAAAAACTATGAAACTTTTCAACTTCAATGATCTTATCGTTCAAAGTTTGCAATTTCAAAACTTTAAACTTTTTAATTTGCACCAATGCTAAGGCCGGCTTTTTGAACTTGTCAAAAATTTAAAGCATCACAATTTTCAATGACTTTTAACCTTTTAAAGTTTGAGTATTTTCAAGTTTTCAAATTTTTAACAATTGAAAATGCGTGAACATGACTTGACTAAAATACTAGGTTTGTACATACCTACTATTACTTACCTCACCTATATAATGTGGATATAATGTTACTTACCTTATCTATACACTATATATATATAATGTTACTTACCTTATCTATACACTATATATATAATGTTACTTACCTTATCTATACACTATATATATAATGTTACTTACCTTATCTATACACTATATATATAATGTTACTTACCTTATCTATACACTATATATATAATGTTACTTACCTTATCTATACACTATATATATAATGTTACTTACCTTATCTATACACTATATATATAATGTTACTTACCTTATCTATACACTATATATATAATGTTACTTACCTTATCTATACACTATATATATAATGTTACTTACCTTATCTATACACTATATATATAATGTTACTTACCTTATCTATACACTATATATATAATGTTACTTACCTTATCTATACACTATATATATAATGTTACTTACCTTATCTATACACTATATATATAACATTACCTACCACAAACATTGGTCCGTGGCCAGGTACAACACTATCGGCCCTTTTCAGTATTTCCAACCTCGACTCCTGCTGTATCTCGGGAAACTGACTAGAGCTCTGCCATAATTCAGGGTCAACAAGGTCATGTTCACTCTCAAATATATCACCTGATAAATCAGAAATTTACATACCATTACCTACTAACAGTTACATATCACTAACTACTAACAGATACATACCACTAACTACTAACAGATACATACCACTAACTACTAACAGTTACATACCACTAACTACTAACAGTTACATACCACTAACTACTAACAGTTACATACCACTAACTACTAACAGTTACATACCACTAACTACTAACAGATACATACCACTAACTACTAACAGATACATACCACTAACTACTAACAGTTACATACCACTAACTACTACCAGTTACATACCACTAACTACTAACAGATACATACCACTAACTACTAACAGTTACATACCACTAACTACTACCAGTTACATACCACTAACTACTAACAGATACATACCACTAACTACTAACAGTTACATACCACTAACTACTAACTACTAACAGATACATACCGCTAACTACTAACAGATACATACCACTAACTACTAACAGTTACATACCACTAACTACTACCAGTTACATACCACTAACTACTACCAGTTACATACCACTAACTACTAACAGTTACATACCACTAACTACTAACAGTTACATGCCACTAACTACTACCAGTTACATACCACTAACTACAAACAGTTACATACCACTAACTACTACCAGTTACATACCACTAACTACTAACAGATACATACCACTAACTACTAACAGTTACATACCACTAACTACTAACAGTTACATACCACTAACTACTAACAGTTACATACCACTAACTACTAACAGTTACATACCACTAACTACTAACATATACATACCACTAACTACTAACAGATACATACCACTAACTACTAACAGTTACATACCACTAACTACTAACAGTTACATGCCACTACTAATCGATACATACCACTACTAACAGATACATACCACTAATAGCTACCAGGCCGTGGGAGGCAGTCTGTACAAATACGCTGATATCTTGGGAAGTATGCCCTGGTGTGGATTCTACAGAAACCTCGTTATCAATCTCATAGGGAACATTCTAGAAAGGAAGAATAATATAATAAGCAAATATATTAAAGCTTGCAGTAATAAATGCCGGCACGAAGCCAGGTGAAAGATACATAGACAATGCAACATTATGAAATATTGCATTTTCGTATTTTTCTACCAGCTTTCTCCAATAGGAGATTTGAAAATACAACTAGTTAAGGCCAAGGTGAACAAATACAATATAAATTCTAAATATTCCATAAAAAAAGCTGAGAGTTTAGAAATGATAACTAATTTGTTCGGTAAATAAAATAGTTCAACTGCTCGAGTAGACTTCACCACAAAAAGTACAGACAACAATTGATTTAATGTGGTTTTGATAAAAACTGAAAGTAATTAAAAATAGCAACCAGTTTTTCTAAAACTTCACTAATGTTTCTAACGCTTACTAGATGAAATGGGTGCTCATAGTACACATTATCCTTGAATACATCATGGCAGACAATGTGTGTAGCATTAGTAAACATGTTCAAGTTGCCAATGTGGTCGCAATGGCCATGGGTCCCTATGACGTAGTCTATGTCAGTCGTGGCGAGTCCATTTTGCCTTAAACCTAATTATTATAAAATAATGTTAGATAGAGGCACACAACATTCAAATTTAAGTAAAGGGGAAGGAAAAGGCACCAAATCAAAGTATAACAGAACAGTACATACTATGAGACAACAGTTGGCTGTCCCAGGCAGAGCCTGTGTCCACCAGGATGTTGTGTCTACCCTTCAGTAAAGTGATTGTGCAGGCAGCGTTGTAACCATCTAGAACCAATAACAGTCGAATGAGGCACAAACACACAACTTTACAATCTGTGGTAATCAGTCTTGGATATCTTATATTTCTTATAAGCTCGTTTTTTCTAATTTTTGTAACTCAAATTATATCAATCCATAAAGATGCGCAAGACAACGTTGCTGATTGCCGGCCAAAGTTTGATGCTTTCAAAGACATTAATCAGTGAGTTTGTTATACTAAGTTTACAATTAACACAGCATCATATTGTGGTAGATTTTGGTGCATGTCAGTAATAAACTGCGCATTTGCTAGCAAACACCAACATCAGTGCGCTAGGATTCCACCCCCAACCATTGTACAAGTACTGTGCCGGTGGAATAACTTGCTGTGCCGGTAGCACAGCTTGCAGGGCCGATAGTGACCCCTGATCAACACGGTATAGAGATACTGGGCGGGTACAAGATGGCCGCCTTAGCTGAGGATCCTCAAAACCACCTATGGGCCTACTCTAACCCTTCCTTGGATTAACAGATGTAACGACCACAAGCTAGGGATAGCCTGGGAACCCTGCAAGGACTAGGATTGGACAATGGAGATAGGACTCCACCCTTTAGCCACTTGGCGCCCTTTACATTTAATCGCATTTCATCACATGATTTGTTGGTTATTTATATCTTTATTATTATTGGTCTAATCACTTCCTGTGTATGTATTGTTGTATGTAATATGCAAATCTTTTCCTGCCAGCCTGCCTATATAATGGCTGGAACTTCTGTATCTCATTGCATTCATTCATTGTGTCTTGCCGATTACCCTAGTAGAAAGCCACCCTAGGACTTCGGTTTTGATGAATAAAGCCACTATTCAAACAGCACTCTGTGTAGTTTGTCTGAGCTGTGGGCTCTGTGCTTGCCAACTGATCCAGCAGTAACTGATCATAGTTGTCACTGTCATGCTGGCACAGTGTCCCCTCTGGAGAGAGGTAAAACACTCGAGGTTAGTGGAATTCCTTGGTATCCAGACCGAAATCCATTACAATATCAGTCAGTAAAAATGGTTGCTAAAGATACTGTATAAGATAAAATTTAAAAAGCATTTTTGAGGAAAATACATATAGAAGTGAAACGTAAACGCCAAAAGAAAAAGAGACACGCAATTATAAAAAAAGCTGGTATAAGAGACAGACAAAAGAAACGCACAATAAACATGCGCTTAAACAAAAAATGTCTAATACATTAGAATAATTTTGAAGCATTCTTATCTTGATAAATACAGGGAGTAGCCAATTAAAAACACCATACTGATTAAAAATATAACTATAGCTGTAAGTAAAATAAATTTGTCAAACAAACAACAGTTACACATTGATAGCTCACAGGTTTATCATTGAAGTGACATTTCATACAAAGAACAAAGTACTCAGATGATCGTTTTTAGGTTGGGCCTTTGAATGTTTGCGGAAATCTCGACAGGGGGGTGTCGTCTGTTTTCTTGCTGTCAATATTTAACGGAGCAGAAATCTTTAGCTTATTGTCAGTTGCGTTGGAATTGACACGTGACTAACTAGGCAGGCGCTAGGCTCAGCCTCAAGTGCTTGGCTATTTATTACCTTGCGACACAATTGTAGATAGATAGAACATGCATCATGTAACCAATCTTTATTCTTTGCAACCTGTTGATTCTGATTTCTTGTCATCCGAACTACTGCAATCTCCATTCTGTCATCTGCTTCAGGCTGAAGAAAAATGAGCTTTGCTCCACCTTTGCTCAGATTTCAAATCAAGGATTTTGTTATTTATGTCTTGGGTCACATATTGGAAAATATCTTTGTATATCATGGATCATAAATATCATAAATGTTTCATTTCAATCAACTAAAAACCAAGCTAACCCATAGCCACACATTACAGAATTCCAAAACTCAAAGGCGGCTGCTGACACTTCAATGCATCCTATTCCTATTTCATCGGTAATGCTTTTGTTGTAATGACCTTGCTGTACCAGTAACTTTCGTTTCTTTTTACAATGTGATAAGACATCAAGAAACTCTAATGCATTAGCACATTGATCAACATTGTCGCTTCTTAGGTCCAGTATCAGCATGCCTTACCAAGGAAGTGTAAATAATGTTGGTTTCTTTAGTTCCTTTGTTTCCTCACATCCAGTGCTCTGTGGTTCTATTGTGAGTAGCTTTGATAAAAGTAACTTGCTCAGGTTGTCATACCTAGTCCGGCATAGCTCTCTTCAGCGTCAGAGATCTTTGTCAAAAATAGACCACAACCAACAACTGATTTAAATTCAGCATTTTTGCAGTTCAGGTTTTTTATTATTTCAGAATCCAGGTTTCGCGACACAGCCACATAGCTTATGGAAGCTGTTTTAGTTAAGTTTATTACAACTTCGCGTATTGGTATTTGTCCAAAAACTTTTTCATGACTCGGTGTTGCAATGATCAATTTACTTACTGCTTCAATTTTCTCAAGGTATGGCTGGGCCAATTTGAAAAATAAAAGGATTTAAAAACTTTAACAGCTCATGTCAGATCACCGACACTGATCTGGAAAAACTTTAAAAAGTGAACAGCACAAAATAACCAGTTTTGGAACATTGGTTGGGTCCTCCTGTTTTCTTCACGTACCAGTATGCTGCCAGCAACATAAAAAAAACCTCATGGTTCTTTTACGCAGGTCAGTTTTGTCTCAAACAATTTAGAGCTTATCTTCATTCACCCGAAAAGGCAGTAGAAGAGTTGATGATCTCCATAAGGTCCTGCTTCACTTTTTTTGACAAGTCCCCAGGTAATATGACTTTGTAAAATATTTTAGTCTTACTGATCTTTCGGAAGACAGATTCTAATTTTGGTACACAAAACCATTCTTCTACTTACAGATCGCCCATCCAGGCTTGTCAGCTTCGATTCTTCACCTTAGATAAGGTCTGATAGTCTTTTTTTGTAAACCTTGATGTTGATACCCCAGATTCCGAATTGCTCTTCCTTGACCAGTTTTAGCATTATAATCTTTTTTCGCCGACCAGCATGATAAACCACAACAGATATCTCCATCAAAAAATTTTCAGATGATTGTAAAGTGATCATTTCATTTGCTTGGGAGTGGTCATGTTTAGTACTTATAAGATACATACAAATTCCCACTCACAACTCAGTTCATAAAAAAGTTTCCATCATAACAAAGATTAATAAGGCTCAGGGACCGTCATCAGGTTGGCCATACATTTGAAGATGCATATAAGCAAAGAAACCCTGGCCAAGCTGGTAGAAAATATCAAACACTTACATTAGGAGGGCAATCTACAAACAGGCAACTTATAAGGCATAAGACAACTGAAAAGCAACTCTTTGATGAGTGACGAGCAATGGAAGGATAAGGAAATGTGTCTAAGCCTACATCAAACACCACACAAAAGAGGCTAAATACTAACTCAATTAAAAGCAACCACAGCAAGAAAAAGTGGGGAGGCCTATCAGAAATCATAAAAGGAAAAACAGAAAAACAAAGTGTCGGTGCAAAAACATAGTAATCCTACCTCTGAACCGTTTACCTACAGATAATCCGGCTATACCGGCCAATTCTGATGTGACGCCTCCACCACCTAGGTCAACTAGAAAGAAAAATCTTACCAATACAGTTACATCTTGATAAAACAATCTATGACAAAACAGTAGCTTGATTGTTCTACAACGGTTGCAGCACAACCTGTATGTACTTGCAGGTTATTTACCTAGATCTCCAGTAATCTTATGACTACACATAATAAATAAAATAAGTATCCGATTGAAGTAATATTAACTTATGGTAAAAAGTTGAACTATTACAAATTGGACAAATATTGATTTTTGAAGCAATAATTAGATACTAATAATAAATAATTGCCGCATGCACATGCAGACAAGTTTTATTGCAATCGCTTGTAAAACGACTTCAGCACATTTATTAGTCTTTATTATTAAGTGAAGGTACAAGCAATGTGTGCGTTATTGATGCCTTCAGCTATCACACACCAGATATCCGCGGAACTTGTTAAAAAGCTAAAGACAATCTAAACAGCCAACCCCTTAATAGAAACAGGATCCGAATGGGCACAGACTTGCAAGAAAAGCATTATTGATTAATGGGTGATGAAAGCACTTAGAACCGACCTCCAGCTGAAAACCGTTGAAGGGGTATGAGTTTTAAAAAGCCATGGCAAATGTCAATAAAAGATCATTACTTCGTTAGATTAGTGTCATGAAGAAGGTTACCAATATACATCCAGCGAGTGGTGACAACTCTCTAATCAGTAAAACTATGACAATGGGGATGCTTTTCTGATCAGACTAGACCAGTTCTGGTCATGCAAGAAATTGGCCTGAAACGTAAAGTTTACTATTACCAAGTGCTCATTCTTGAGACTCTAGTGCACAAAAAAGACAGACCTGTTCAGAGCATAAACTAACTATACATCGTCATCTGCAATTCAAGAAGGTCATTTTCGAAAAATAATCACAAGAACATCTAATTTAACAGTATGCCATTGTAGAGCCAAGTGGGAGATCAACTGTTGAAAAGGGGAGTACTTGACAACTACACCAACGTCACCCAGGATGTCACATATTTACACAGGGTCAGATAATTGGTACATCCATCCAACTCGAGGCTGGTGAAGGACAGCAATAAACAGAACTCGGGTCTAAATTGAGGCAATGGCCACAAAAACTCAAGTTGCTGATCCCTAGACCGCACGGTCAGATGTGAGGATTGTCATACAGAGCAGTAGCCTAAATTGCTATGACCACTTTTCAGTGTTTAACATGCAGTGGAATTCTTAGTCACATGAATCCAACTGAACATATCCTAATGCCAACATAGAAGAATACCAGCTGATACAGCTGCTAAAATAACATTGTCTGAGAAGCAAATTCTGGAGTTGCTAGTGAAGCTTTAATTGAGAATACCAACGGAAACTGGAGAGCTGGAGGAATGGAAGGTCATTCATGGCGCTGCTGGGAAAACCACAGGAGCTAGAATCGCATCGATAGGCAATACGCTTACTTCATCCAATTAAATATGAAACTTCCGATGCGACAGTTGGGAGAGAGTAAATTAACCGAATAAATATCACTGGGGCTTTGGTTGTGTAAAGAAGCAGAAAGCCGCGTATCAAGCCCACCACGTAAAAATTGAGTCCAACATTAGCCCACAATTATGATTTAGATGTAGTATAGCCATAAAAAATCTGAATTCTAGATTGCAGGCAGTTTACAAGAAGTATATCTAGCATCACGTGACTTCTGAGTGCAAATATGAAAATCACTGCGCAGAAAACTATGAAATCTGTTACTGCTAAGTTAAATAGGAGGGTAGGTGATTGATAAAAACACTCAGTTTGTCATAACTTTGTTGTTGTCGTTATTTGCTAACCTTTTGAACCAGGTGCCTCCGTATAACAGCCAGCTCTCAGGACTATCAACTCATAACTCATATTGATAGGTTTGGCTCCAAATCAAATGAATTACTGTCACCGAGCAATACCCCTGTATGATGATCTCTAAAGATGGCTGCAAATAAAATGGTGTAAAACTTAGGGTGACAAACCAATAAAGAAAATCAACAGTTGACTAAATAACATCAACAGTGCCCAAATCAAAAAACGCGACCAGAAATCAGTCTTACCAAATTAACGTTATGAAAAAAATAACTATAAAAAGATTGTTTTTCTATCAAAAATATTGCTTACGTATTTCAACTATTGCCAAATTTTATATGAAAAAACAACACAAATATAGAGGCTACAGATCGATAGTTCATGGTATTTGTTTTCCAATTTTCAGCAAACATTTGACATGGCTCATTCATATTCTATATTGAACAAGTAAGGAAGAACGATAAATGCAATTAACACATCTGTGTAAGGAGGGGGAGGGGGCAAGAAAGAAAATAACTAGAGATGCTCCGATTCACAAAATTTTCATTTCACCAATCCAATCCCAATTCTACTGATTTTGTCATTGAACCGATCCGATTCCAATTCAAACTGATCTGATTTACAAAAGAACTGACGGTGATTTTTAAACATTAATCTCGGTATTTTTATTCACTTGATTGTAACGAAATCACAGATCAATTTTTTTATAGTTTTCTAAGATTACAAGTTAATTACATTGCAGATTATGCTGGTGTGAGAGTGATAATTGCTCTCAGATCAAACAACCAATCACGACAGCGCATTTAAACCACAGTCAAGGCTGATAAGAAATTTAAATAGTGGAAGTACCCAGCAATTAATTATTTCTCTTGTATATACTCAAATCTATTATCTTTCATATGTTCTATTGTGCTATTGTGTGATCAATTACAAGCAATACAACTAATTCGTTATTAAGCTGGGCGCTTTTACTGTATGGGCACTAATGCACCTACTTTCTCTGTCTATAAGCAGCAATGTTTTAAGAAATAAATCTGTTGATCTTGATGCTCTGAACTACAGACTTGTTTATTCAGTAGTAGCAGTGTCAATCTGCACATATAGCCACCCGGTAGCTATATGAAGACTTGTGGCTGGCTCTTGGGGAGAGTCAGCTCGCCCAATGTCCTGCGCTGAGACTGATATGTTTTACAAGCCGTAGTCATCTCTGTAGTTACATGGGCAACTAGTCTATACATGATCAACTCTGTGAAGTTCTGCCAGCCATATAGTGCTCTGCGGCATATGGGCCTTATGGCCATAGTCGACTCAACTGGTTGTAGGAGCAGCTGGTAAAATCTGCGCCCGGCTCTAAGGCGAGTCTGTTAGCCAGATTTGTTTGCGTTGAGACAAATACGTTTATAGGCCATAGTTATCTCTCTGCTAGTTGTATGGCCAACTAGCGTCTCTGTGTCCAGATCGCAGGGGAGAGAGTTCTGCTAGCCGTCACTTGCGCTGAGGTCTGATAGGTCTGTGGGCCGTAATCACCTCTTGATTGCCTAGGCAACTTGTGCGCAGCACTGTAGCAGGAGTTTTGTTAGCCAGGTGCCTGAAGAGGAGGCTGATAGACGTAAGCCGTATTCATCTGTCTAGCTACATGCATAACTAAAAACTAGTCTGTTCCCAGCTCCCCGGAAGCTCTGTTAGGCAGACAATTAGAGGAGGCAGATAGAGAGATAGTCATAATGGTCTCTTCTTGGGAAATTTATGCACCTACCACCGTACAAGTGAGACAAGTGCAATTAAGGCACACCAGTTTGTGTAGATGCGCAGTTATACTTAAAGTGGTTCACAAGCACAAGGATGGTAGTTGTATTCCTTGCTGTCAGGAGCGAGTTAGACGAACAGAGTTGTGCTCTCTGCCAGCCCAGAAGAGAAATTGCTCAGGTAATAATAAAAAAAAACTGATGATGGTGTGATATAAAACCTTTAACAAATAATTTAGTTAAAACTATAAAACTAGCATACAATCATAATGCGGTTTTAGAAAAACAAAAAAACATTTTTTGTATTCAAAATGAAATTTCAAGATAGTAGTAATAAGTAAGAGTAGTGTGTGTGCACCCTTTATTTAGTAATATTTGGGATAAAAAATGACAACAAGTAAGTCTGAATTACTTATTACTATTATCATTACTAATTTAAATCACTTATTTTATTAAAGAACAACAGAAACAGAATTGGAAAAAAGCCAAATGATAATACTACTAGCTAGTAGTACTACTAACAACAAACAACAGCAAACAACAGGTGACAACACCACAACAACTGCAATGATTTTCATAATAGAAATTTAATTTTAAAGGGCAGACTACTTCATGAAAACGCAAAAAAAGTCCCGTTCAAATTTTATATTTTTTATACCAACAATAAGCCTTATGCAGAAGGCTGTTAGCCTTATGCAGAAGGCTGTTTAACATGGACACTACGCGCTGTCTTTCCGGTGTCAACTACGAACAATGGCTAATAAAAATATAATGGTGAAAATTGCTTGGCTCATCAGTTTGATGATCACAGTGGTATTCAAATGCTTGCTTTAGCTACATTGACTACGTAGAAACAATCTATACTAGTCACCGATGGTACTCAGCATAAGACATGAATGATTTTTTGCTAGATACTGGGTAATAGCTAGCCAAAATATCATTTTGATAACAATAATAATAATAAAAAATCAATTATCCTTTTTTCATAGAAAAATCATGCTTTGGTTAGCTATTACCCAGTCTCTAACAAAGGAACCTTCATTTCTTATGTTGAGCTTATCACTGACCAATATAGATTGTTTCTACGCAGTCAATGTAGCTAAAGCAAGTGTTTGAATACCACTGTAATCATCAAATTGATGAGCCGAGTAGATTTCCCCATCGTTTTCATTTGCCATTGTTCATAATTGACACCGAAAATACAGCACATGCGCGTAAAGGCCATGTTAAATAGCTTCCTGCATAAAGCTTATTATCATTATCATTAAAGTATAAAATAGAGCCTCTAGACCACTCTAGGAGTGGAAAATGAGGCCATGGATGATCTAAAAGAAACATAGTAAAGAGCTTTTATTTTTCTTTGACCACAGAGCTCTTATTTTTCTACCTGTCCGCGTTATAAAACTGTTACAATACATTCTGTTATTTGTAAAAATTGTTACAGGAATACTTTGCACCTGAGATCTTGCATTAAGACTGTGGGTGGAAAAAAACTGGTTTATCATTTTGTTTATTTCTTGAAAAGACTTCTGAAATACTAAGTAAAAAACAAAACATTAGCGATCGCTAGGCCTTTCTGCGATTTAAAACCAATTCAAGCCGCAAGGCTTTTTTTCTTGGAGATTCCAGATCTCCCCTTGATGTTCCCTATAAAATGCACAGCCTTGTTCTGCACAAGTTCCAAGTCATTTATGGGTTTGATCAAAAAAGGATCCAGGAGCTTGGCGGCATACTAAAGTTTAGGTCTACATAGAGTTCTGTATGTTAGTAGCTAATTTTTTTGAGTGCTCTTGATATTGTATAATGAAAAACCTCAAGAGTTCTCAGAATTTCACAGCATTTTGCAGTAATATGTTCACTCCACTCCAACTTTCTCGAGATTGTCACACCAAGATACTTGAGAGATTCTACTTTTGTCAACTCTGTATTTCCCTATGTAAATTTCTAACCAAAAGGTTCTACTTTTTCTCCATTTCCAAAGCTATCAAGGATCATTTCCGTGTGTTAAAACACATTACCCATCTCTTTGCCGAGGCCTCTGGTTCAGATCGTCCTGAAAAGTTCTGGCAGCACTCTCTTTCCTCAATGTTAAATGCATCATTGTAACATTCGTAAAAAGTCTAATTTTGGACGTTAATACAACAGATATATGATTGATGTATATCAGAAGAGGGCTGACCCCAAGACAGAACTCTGGGGAACACCCAATGTGACTGTCTGGAAATTGAAGGCATGACACTGTTACAAAATTCTCCATTTCCTGCCTGACAAAAATCCCAGGACCCACTGCAAAATATTTCTTGTAAAACCGGACGTCTCTGTTTTCCGCATTAGCAAGTTGAGAGACACTTTACCAAATGCCTTAAAAAATCTAACATATAGCAGTTTTTTTACACAGTTTCCCTAGTCGACTTGCCGCAAATGCCTAGTGTTGTTGTTAATAACTGGGTAGTACAAGAAAAATTTCTTCTAAAATTATGCTGATTCTGTATCAGAATTTTATTTAATTAGCTTTGTACTCATGTTTGTTGTGTAAAATTGTATGCGTTCCAACATTATTTTGCAAGCTATGTTGTCAGTTGAAGACACTGGTCTATAAGTTCCTGCGCAAGATCTTGACCCTCTCTAATGAATAGATGTAACATTTGCACATCGCCAGATGGATGACAATAATGTAGATGTGTCTATGGAGTTTAACAACAACTTACTACTACTACTTCTACCACCACTAGTACTAGCTAATAGTAGTAATAATAATAATTCCAATAATAAAGTATAATAGCATATGGGATGAGCTTTAAAGAAAAAAAATGCAAAACCATCGCCTTCCAGCTGAAAAGATCAGTCCCGAAGTACTCAATGAATAATGTAGTACTGGAGCACACTGATCACTGCAAATACTTGGGGGTGATCCTACAGTCAGATCTGAAGTTCACCGACCATAGGGCTGAAAAAATCTCTAATGCCAGAAAACACATTGGAATGATCAGAAGAGCTCTCTACTGGGCACTCGAGAAAGCTAAGTTGATCGCATAGAAATCTCTCTGCCGCCTTCACCTAAAATATGCCTCTTGCGCATGGATTCCTTCAACGAGGGGACATATCGTGGCACTGGAGATGGTGCTAAACCAAGGTGTTGGAATGATCAGTGGTTTGAAGGGGAGGAGAGGTGTCACAGAGGCTAAAGAGAAACTCCAACTTCAACTGCCGGACATCCGACGAAAGAACTCTCGGGTAAATCTCCTGTTGAAAATACTTTCAGAGGAAGAAGCCCATCCTGCTCTCTACGCATCTTGTGATGTGATCAAGAACAAATCAGGGGAGACAGTGCAAACTAGATCACAGTCTAGAAACAAACCACGGTCTATCGCAACAAACAGTAACCGGTTTTTTAACAGTTTTCTACCCCGTACCATACAGGGCCTAAAGAGGAGTGACTAGCAACTGAGGACAAACAAAGTTGATGCTGACCTACTGGATGGATGTTGTCCTAATGTAAGCTGTTGATGCAAGTAAGTAACTCCTAATGATGTAGCGTCCACAAACCTAATGCGAGCGTAGCATTTATGAAGTCAAAGCATCGATATATAAATAAATTTGTAACACACGGTTTTTTCAGTTTTCAAATATTATCGAATTACTAAATCTTTAATAACTTGGGAACACAGGCTGCTAGAAACAAGATTTTAGAAGGGTTAAATAGGATACACTTTGCCGGACCAGATTAACTAATCACTGCACTGCTTACATAGCTGTGGACTTGAAAATAGACGTTTTGAAACCACGTTGTAAACGAGCAATATCCCAGTGAGCCCTTATGATTTTAGTCCATGTTATATCACTAACCTATCAGATCAGACCTGTTGATGTATTATTTGTTATAGATCAATTACATCTGAAGGTATGAAAATAGATTAAAAATCTGGCCACACACACGACTTTTGGCCGGAAACAGCATCTGCGGCGCCGAAATGCCGTGGCTATCAATCTCGCCGGATGCCATCCAATCTGAGCGGCGCCGTGCCACGCCGTTGAACATGCTGAAGTTTTTTTATTTTCCGACGCCGCGGCTATAATGTTATTGGCTAATCTTTGTCCGCACTGGGTCAAGGTAAATTAAAAAAAATTTGCTGCTAACAATACTTGTACTAAGTCGTTGACATAAATATAACTTTTGCTTATTATGATAAATTGTAAGAAAAAAACATGATGATAATCACAATCACGATTGAGTGTTTCTATTGTGACTTGTTATTGGTGCAATAAATATAATAATAAGCAAAGTAAATTAATTATCACTACCCATGAAAAATTTATTTATGATAATAATTAATTATAACTGATATTTACTAAATACTGAGTAGCAAATAATAAATGAGTAATAATAATAATAATAAACTTCTGTTATTGAAAAGAATTATTATAATTTACGGATAATTATGATTATATTTATCATTATATTATTGTGAATTATTAGTTTTATTATTACTAGTTTTTCTTCACACCCAAGATGCCGAAGTCACGATTGCCGTCAGCCAGTGTGGCCTGTAGAAACCGTTTCCAGCGATCGATCAGTTCAGGCGCCGTGAGTGTCACCGGAACAGAAAAAAGTTGCGTGTGCGGCCAGACCATTAATGACACCCTTTCCAAATGAAAACGTAATTTTTTTTTCGTACATTACAACGAAGTAACTAATGCAAATTAATAACGCACACTTGGTCACACGTCACAGATTTCACTTTAATGTATCAATAATGAGGCCTAAAACTATCCGTTATGTGACGTAAAACAAAGTAATTTTGGTGCAGAGAGTATAATTTTCAAAACTCATTTTCTCAGTAACTATCAGTGAGAGACAAAAATTTTTACCACTATTGTGACTGCAAAATATGATTCTACACCATGATATGTTTTTTTTAGCATCCCAAGGCTGATTTGAAAAATCCACTTGTACTGGCTACATAATGACGAGAGATAATACTAACAAGAATAACTATGAGCAATAACAATAATAATTATAACAACAATAATAATAAAGGAGCAAAAACTGGTCCGACCACCGGGCTGAATCAGTTATGGAAAATGATGATGTCAAAATCTTGTGGGATTTCAACATACACACCGACAGGGTTATAGAAGCTAGGAAGCCTGATATTTAATATTATGGTAGTTGATAGGATGAACTTTGAAACAATGATCATTGATATATTATATAGCTGGCCCTGTTGATTTCCGAGTAAGGATGAAAGAAACAGAGAAAATAGAAAAGTACCAGGATCTGGCACTGGAGTTGATCAGGGTATGGAAGACATCAGTAAAAGTGACCCCCATAGTAATTGGAGCTCCGGGAGCCAAGTGCAGAATTTTAAACTGGTTGGCCCTAATTATTGGAGTTGTTGATTTAATGTAAAGCGATACACGATCATTCAGCAGACAGCCCTGTTGTTAGGATCAGCTAACATTTTAAGGAAAGTCCTATCCATCCTAGCCTAGTGGAACTAGGGCGATGGTAGGAAACGACACCAGCTCATGCTGTGACAAAACCAGTAATAAAATATAAATAATAATAATTACTAAAAACCATGGATGAAGTACACTTCAACAATGTTAACAACAACTTAGAATACTTCGGTTAATGTTAGATAATAATTATAATAATGCCTCGAACTACACGTTGACTTCACGCTTTGCACTTAGTCTAAACTTAGTTATCTTTGCTGTCAGCCTAAAAACAGTCGTACATGATTTTGATAGTATTGTACACGAAAATGGCACGACTCCCTGTGGGCTACTTGAAACAACATGAACAATCATAGTAGTGATTCTATTCAGTGCATTACTGTTGCCAACATCCTGTGTAAATTATTATTTGTAACCTCGAAACTTTTGCATGCTTTGCCTGCTACCATTATTCGAGACTACCCTTTCTTAAAACTGTGTACATGACATGCATACTGTACTCCTTTCTTTGTTTATCCACTTTTATATCACAAAGGCTATTCTTATACGCATTTACGTTGCCTTATACTAGCCACCCTTCTTTTGTATGTGCTATTAGGGCTACCTGTGCACAAAGAAATGTTACATAACCTGTTATATAAATACAGCTGCTGAGCCTCTCACTCCTCAGTGTAATCTCGGAGACACAGCTGGTTTTTATTCCTAGAATAAATATACAGCATACACTACACTCACTCCAGTTTATCTTGAATCTCTCTCATACAGCATACAGACAAGGCAGCTCTGCCACTGCAGAAGACGGCTGCTTCAACAACCTGTTGGTTTGGAAGCCTTGTGTTGTCGAGTGAGTGGGCAGACTTACCTGGCAGACGCTGCCTATTAAGGTCTACCTTCAGCAGACAATGCTGAAGGGTAGGTAGTGGTACGGACGGTCTGCCAGCAAGCTTGCCGAACAAAGTAGACAACTCTGCCTATCAAGAGGTGGTGCAAGTGGCTGCCGGAGTAATAACCGACAGCGTGACGGAAAAATCCTGCACAGACACTGAGACAGCATTATTATTATATTTTAATAATAACAATAATAATAATGGCTACAGTAGTAGTGGTAGTGGGTGGTGGTGGGTGGTTGTGGGTGGTGGCGGGTGGTGGTGGTGGGTGGTGGTGGTAGTAGTAGTGTTTAACTTTATAAAAATCATAGAGACTAATAATAATAATAATAGTTACAGTAATAATAATAATACACTTCAAGATTTAATCAAAATTAAATGAAAAAATAATAATAATATTGAACAGTGAATGAGATAATTTAAAGTTATTTATTATTTATTTTATTACGAATTATTATTATTATTATTATTAATTAATCATTATAATAATTATATATAATATATATCGGAAATTTTAAAAATAATTATTTGTTTTAAAAGAAAATAATAATAATAATGATGATTATTATTCATTCATATCATCATCAACGAACAACAACAACAAACACCGTGACTTTAACGCAACAAAAAATAACTCTTTTATGCTGATTTAAATAATACAGTAGTAGTATTGTTGTTGTAATTTGTATTATTTGGGGCTGATAACATACATTACTAGCTGTAAAGTGCAAAATCGACCTGTAGTACAAAGAATTATTATCTACTATATCTAACACTAATCCTTCTGGCCATAGAATGGTGATGGTGGGTTCGCTAAAGAAACCCATAGAAGTGTAGGTGTAATCCATTAACTAAGTACTATTCATCCATATACCTATATTGGTCTATGAGTTCATCCGTGATGCAAACTGATTATTCGCACTGGACTCGCTGTTTAGCGTAGAGTATAACTTGATTGTGGGAGTCTCCCGGTAACATCCCAAGTGGCATCTGCGAGTGATTGCTAGTGCATGACCTTGTCACGCCCACTTTAATCCTTGGGGGGAATGGGTCAGGTATAATGGCCTCCCCTGAGAACCTGGTTTATTTTTTAAACCATCATGATAATGGTGACATTTGTTTTAAAATTCTATTTTTCCAGTTCATAAATAAATAATAAGGTTTTGTATAATGATGAAGAATATTGCTGTAGTTAAATGCACAAAGAAATTAGTGTAAAAGACGAATATATATGGTTTTTGAGTGTGTTTTACATAATAATAACCCCATTTTCAAGTTTGTCGCTGATGTCTAATAATGTAACACACAAACAACATATTCATCGTTTACTTTTACACTTATTGTTTGATGCATTAAACTACAGCAATATCCTTCATTCATTATAATACAAAATCTGTATCATTTATTTATGAACTAGCTAGTAGAATGGAATTCCAAAAAAATTGCACCATCATCATGATTGTTTAAAAACAGTAAACCAGGTTCTCAGGGGAGGCCATTATACCTGACCCTTGGAATGAGCTGATATAATAGTTTTTGCAGCAGCAGTTTTCTTGAAGTCATCACCTTGAAATAATCTGCAAGCCACGCCAGTTATTAGTTGTATATCATGGCACAGAAAGACACAAAACCGTCTTACACTGAAGTAAGTAAGCTTCTGTTTTAGAATCATATTATTAAAAGTTTCAGTTGGGAAAGTTTTATAAAAAAAAAGAACCACTAACAACAAACAATCAATGATTATTATTATGATGATGGTAATAATTATTATCAACTTTATTTAATGCGGTTAAATTGTCATGTCATGCAGATGTCATGTTTTTCCATAAAATATCACAGTTAAAAGAACGAATAATTGTTATTGTTATTACTAATTCTCATCATTATCATACATGTTGTGCAGGAAATCCACCGCACAACTTCATTTTTAATTAGCTTCTGGTAACGAAACATTATTACCAACAGTGCTGTCATGCACCATGATTTTATTGTTATCTTGCATACATGGTTTTTATTTTTTTACGTTCTATTAATTCATGTTATTGTACAGGAAAATAGCGTGTTTTCCTGTGGATACCTGTAAACAAACAGTCATAGCAACAATTCTGTAAACCTCCGCGTACATGACAAACGTATTGTACCCTTTTTCTTTGTGTAGCCAATCTTATGCCACTAAGGCTATTTTTATACGCACTTGAATCGCTCTTTGTTAGCCACCTTTCTTTGTATATGTCATTAGGGCTAACTGCTACACAAAAGAATCTTACATAACACTTTGTATAAATACAGCAGCTGAGCCCTTCACTAATCAGTGTAATCTTGGAGGCTCAGCTTGTTTTTGGTTTGTAAGAATAAAACCAGTATACAGTCACTCAAGTTTATCTTGAATCTCTATCACACCTATACAGACTAGACAGCTCTACCACTCCAGAAGACGACTGTTTCAACGACCTATCGGTCTAGAAGCCTGGCGTTGTCTAGGAGTAGCAGACAGGATACATACTTGCCTGGCAGACGTTGTCTATCCAAGCCTACCTTCAGCAGGCGATGCTGAAGGACAGGTAGTGGTACCGACGGTCTGCCAGCAAGCTGGTCGCAGCAAGTAGATGACTCTGCCTACCTAGGGATTGTGTAGGTGGCTACCGGGGTAACCACATTGTTACCATAAAATCCTGCACATTATAACTAATATTTATATTATATTTGTTCACTCACCTACTAGTCTTTCCAATCATTTAATGCATGATCGCATAATCACTCTTGTATATAGGCTGGCTGCATCTCTCCCACTCTGTGTAGTAGGAAGATGTGGCCAAAGGTACGAAAAAATAAACTATGGAGGAAGCTACCCTCTCCTAGCTTTTTTTCTCTTGATTAATCAAGTGCAGTGAATAATCTCGGAAATGTTATGCACCTACGAGATAACGCATGAAATAATAAGCAAATAACAAACCGTCAAGCATAGCCTACTACCAGTAGATATCCGACACTGGGCTCAGTCAATTAATGGCCATGCCTATTCAGACTTTGCTACTTCCTGCCATTGATCAGGTGAACCTGATACTTGGTGCTGACTAGTAAGCTGACAGTCTACAACATCAGTGCGACCTTTTGAGGAAGATGCAGGAGGTTACCACTGGGAGAGACAGCCACAATCACCACTATCAAATTTCCAGCCCAATATAGTACTTTAGAGTCATGTAAACCAGCTTGAAAAATGTTTCTCGAGTGAAGATGTAGTATCCACAGCCGTGTACATACAGTTGCTCGAGCAGAAGGGGTTGCCAAGAAACCAAGGTCCAAACAATTACTACCAATCATATAACTTAACATCAAAAATTGTTGACTTGTCCTCCTGAAAAAAACGCTGTTTTATCATACAAATACTTGTCATATCTTGCACTCTTTTACAGATATATGTGTTCAAGAGTCTACTTAACACGCCCAATAAGCCAATCACATGGCTTTTGGTAGCTAATACAGGAAATTATTTACATTAAACACAACCAATTGCTATTATGAGTCTGAGCAATATGAGTAATTGGTGTTTGGCCGCCCTATTATTTTGAAAGATTATTTAATGTTATTAGCAAGCAAGGTCATTGGTATGGTATTCCAATGGAGAATTTGTTGTTTATGACATTCTTCAACAAAATTATTTTCTCTTATAGAGGCCATTTTCATCAGAAATGAAAAGATTTGTAAAAAATTGACACTTAGATGGAATTATCTTTCCTTGGGCTATCCATAGAAACTTAAACTTCGTATAATTTTGTTGATAATTAAGTTTTCTTTCATATTTTGTAATCAATGAAAACTAAACCGCCATGTTATTCCCTTGAGATAAGTTTTTAGTAGACTCTACAAAGTTTCTCCATTGTAGCTTATATAGAAAATAGGCTCCACTCCTTTATGTAGGACCTCAAATCCGATTTCATATAAGCTGCATGTTTCAGTAACTGTATGTATACAATTGTAGTAGTATGAATTGTTGCTTTACTTTTCATTGCTACTGAATTCCACCATCCCCGTTAGCTTTTCATCAGATTGTGGCCTTAGCTGTCACCTTGGCAACATCTTATTTGGAACCCATTATTTTTAAAAACTGGAACAAGGCACGCTTGCCCTCATCACCAAAAATGTTAGAGAATATAGCGCTACCAACTTTTACCCGATGAGCGTGACACCGCTGTGAGGTAAACAGTAAAACCCGTCATTACTGGTCATCTGGCTGGTTATTTTTAAAAAATGACGAAGAAATTTACAAAACTAAATGACTTTTTGACATGTTTCAAGCTAAGAAAAATTCCATTCTATGTTGCTTACTTTTGGTATTGGTTCCAATGTGATCCCGGGCAGTGGGTTAGTAGAGCCATGACTTACCTTGCCGAAATCATTCTAAAAAAGTTGTATCTTGTGAATGCCAAGAGTGCGTGCAGGCTGTCCGGTAACCTGCATAAATGCAACACAGCACAAAAAGAAGATTTGCGAATATCCAGATTAAAATGTGAGATTTTGTCACAAAATGAAGGTTTTCTCAGCCTAGTTGGTGTGGCATGATAGGCAGGTTGGGTGGTTATTGTGTAGACTGGTTTCCTCTCTGGCAGTTTTTTTAATTTGATCGCTTTAGAAAAAGGTTCTCCTTCTCTTGAGAAGATTTTTTAGAATCCATCTTGCTTCCTGTTCACTGTTCTTTTTACTGATTGTTGATTTGACGCTTTTCCATACACACACATAAAATATCATTATGGTAAAAAAATTAGTCAATTTGTCAACATTGGCCAAGCTGAAAATTTGAACACACTGTATTTTCTGTGACTTTTTTAAAGCCGGTTGACAATGTGAACTTCACAAATTGGTGTAAAAACTACATCGCTGCGATGCCCGTTGCCATGAACAGGCATGTCTGAATGAGTTTTGATCAACCGAAACACAAATGTTGTTATGACGGATGAGGTTTCAGAGAAGGTAGCAGCATGATCAGGAATTGAGCTCTGAAAGATGTATTTTTGTACCCACGTTTTTGCAAGTAAAGAATTGGTTGATCTACTAATTGCAATAGTGGTAGTGTATTGTGGTATGTCATACATTGAACCTTGGAACTGCAAAGGTCAACATTGCAGAGAATTCAGATGTGATCCGTTACAGTATTAGTAGAGACATACCGCTCTCGAAGAATTGAAACCTGAAAGTTTTTGGGTTCCGGAGCTGTTGTATTAGTAGATCGAAAAATGTCCAGTTCAGATGCTGTTAGGAGGGCATTCAGAACAAAAAGCCTCCCGATGCTTTCAGTGTCACCGCGACAGCAAGTGGACTGTACAAGTTCACGTTCTGGCTGCAAAGGGAATGCTACCTCTAGTTACTTGGCTAAACTAGTTTTTTGGACGACCACCAAGTAGACATGGTTTACTGCTGGCTAGACAATTACACTGACAGCGGCAATGTAATTTGCGTGGTTCATAAAGACTGTCTTACTTTGCATCTCTGGTAACTGTTGGATGTTGATATCTATATACCACAGAAAGTTCAAGATCATCGTGGTCTCTATCGACATCTCAGTGCCGGGGAGTTTACTTGTATTGTCTACTACATAATTTCTTAGTGATGGGCGTGTATTTATTTTGTCTGATGTTGAACCTGTTATCTAACTCTAACATCAACAAACTACAATCATGCTACCGCATTGAAAGAATGGAAGAGTGCGTTTGCTACTCTGGTGTTCATTTAGACAAACTGTGAAAATTATACTCGCTGATCCAAGGACCCTACTATTTCAGCACCCCAGTGCTGCAATAAAAATTCGCTGATTTGTACGTCTGCTCTATTGCAAGAGATCGATCACTGCCAGTTGTCTTGTTTTACCTATAACCACTAACTACTAGTCTAGTGTAGCTGCTTTACTTCCTCTACTAAGCTAAAAAAAACTTTCACAAAACACCGCAAGATAGTCGTTAAGAATTTTTTGCCATTTTAGTCTTTATGCTCAATCCCCATTTTATCAAATACATCAGCATTGCTGCATGTGCTTCAATCCAGTATGTTGTCAATCCTCTGAGAGTGAGTTATGCAGCTGATGCTCTCTAGCAGCTGTGCTGAAATGACTTCTTCAAGTTTCCTATGGCGTCTAGATTTGGGGTTTTCATTTGTATCCTGGAGCTCTTTGATCATCTGGCTTGTAAACCCTGCGCCTCACAAAATTAATGTGTCGAAAGCACAATTAACCTACTTGTAAATGTACAATCACTTATCATCTGCAGCAACTCATGTGATAGCATCAACGCATTTAGTGGCGTGCGTCACCCTAAAAGTTTTCTGTCCACCTTAATTTTATTTATTCGTTCAGTTGATTGGTGCTATGCTTTTAACAATTATATTATTTATCAAAATCTCAAAATAATTTCAAGTTGCTAGCTGTTTATAGTAATGTGTTTTGTTATTCTGGCTGGGGATTTGTCCGACAGTATTAATCTAGCTGATTCGAGAACAGTGTATGGATATGATGCATTACCTGAGTGGTTTGTCTTCATATTCACTTTTTGTATTGCAGCTTTTCATCAACAATGAATTCGTTCCTTCCGCTAGTGGAAAAACCTTTCCAAATTGTAATCCAGCTACAGAAGAGAAAATCTGCGATGTTTCTGAAGCTGAAAAGGTATAAAAGTTGATATTAATATGCCTCCTGTTTTCGTTTATTATAGTATAGTGCTACTTTGCTCAAGATTCATGCTTTAAAACAGACAAACAGATTTCTCTTTTCAGTGTCATTGTTGTAATCAACCAATTGAAAAAAAAATTTCAACGGAAAAAAATTCAGGCAATATAAAATTGAGATAAAAATGATTTTCAAATACAAAATCTTTTGTAATTTGCTTGTGACTATTTAGCACTCTTTGGCACTAAGAGTAGACAACTCTAGCGAATGAACTGCGCAAGAAATTTGTGACAGTGCATGTTTAAATAAGAATTTATATTACTACACTAAAATAATGGATACGTTTAAAGAAAACTAAAATTGTTGTGATTGGTTGGGATTGGTGTAATGCTTTGCAAATTCAAAGAATTTTGTTGCTGAATTTTTCAGTTTGTTAGTTCGTTAGTTTGTTAGTTTGTCAATGTCAGACAGTTTCAAAGTTACCGCATGGAGATAAGCCCTCTTTGTATAAGCTGTCTGTATCTTGTATAAATATGCATTGTTTGACCTTTGTCACCCACGTCAGCCATGATTGTTACATTTGCTGCCGTATGCACACTCACCCAGGCCAAACAATATGTGCTTCTTACACCAACTAAATTGAACCCTACGTTGGACATATTGTTGTTATCCAGTTTTGTCTTTGTAAATTGCTGACTTGAGTTTACTTGGCGCAGGCAGATGTTGACAGAGCAGTGAAAGCTGCTGCAGCAGCGTCCAAAAGAAACTCCCCCTGGAGAACTATGGATGCCTCGGCCAGAGGTAGAATACTGATGAAGGCTGCTGACTTGCTGGAGAAACAGAGAGATGTTATTTCAGTGAGATATCTTGGCTTAATTTTTGTGTGACATAGAATTTGGTATTTGATGTTATATCCCAGCGGTTGTGTTGTGTTAGTAGCTATAACGGTGCAACCTGTGTAGCTAACATTATGGTCGCTTTTTACTCCCTCTTTTTTTAGATTTTAGCCTTTTTTACTTCAAAGCCTGCTGGGCTGAAGTTGACTAGATTTGGTAGGTAAAGTGTGTCAATTGAACCGTTTGAAGTTCTTCATAATCTAAAAGTAATGGTTTTGCAACTGTTTAATTATATTTGTCTTATTCAAGCAGTTTTTTCTCAAAATAGGGTAACAATTACTAATCAGAGCAAGACCTTACAGGACTTTATACACTAATACTACTGCTCTCTTGTAAGTAAATGGTGATTCTATTAACCTTTTGACTCTTCAAATTTTTATGCTATAACAATTGGAAGAAAACTGTGCACTAGTTGCAGTTATTCTATGGTAAGCTGGCATATTGTTTCAATGTAGAGTACGTACATACATGCCTGTTAGATCACTTGGTGTGACTTATTAGGACTTACATTCCTACTGGATGAAAATCGATTGTTAAGAATTTTTCACTCATTTTTAAATCAAATCCTTTTGAATAAAATCCTTTTTATCATTATCATCAACCTATCTAGACAATAATTGATGTTTTCACCCTTTTGCTGTTTGTTTTAAACAAACCCAGCATCCATTACCTTATCTGGGCACTTGCCCGGTTCAAAGCTAAAACTTTCTCTTGGAGTTGTCTTTTCAATTAGCTACTGACTAACAAAAATGTAGAAATAATTAGTTATGATGATGTCACTATTGCTAGTTAAAAATGGTTGAGTCCTTTTATACAACTGGCTATAAGGTACGGATCAATAATTTTGCATCAAAAAGTACTTTTGTTAGTTTTTCATTCTTTTTTTGTCCATTTATTTAATGCTTTTTTATAAAAAATGTTTTATTTAAGAAGTACTGTCTTTCGCTACTCAACAATATTATGCATTGCGACCTGCTGTAGCTACCATGCAAGTAAAAATTGGGATACATATTCAAGTTATTAAATGCATAACGTTATGGACTGTCATGAATGTGATAATGATTGATAAATTTACCTTCAAATTGTCTCATGATTTGACAGTTAACACAACTATTGCAGAGTCTAAACACCTTGGAAACTGGAAAAGTTATTGGTGATAGCCTTATAAATTATCAGCACATGCTAGATGTGTTTAGATACTATGGAGGGCTTGCAGACAAGTTTGGTGGGAAGACAATTCCAGTTGGTAAGCGTTTAGCACTTTCTCCATTTCCGTTTGTTATATTTTTGTCTCTGTTTTGTAATATATCTATTTGTGTGTTCTATCAGATGGACAGTTTCTCACCTACACTAGAGCTGAACCCCTTGGAGTGTGCGCTCTGATATTGCCTGTAAGTTGGTTATCTCCCCCTGTAATTTAGAGTTATCCGCCCCGTAACTCTGCTGCGTTTATATTGAAACAGACAACAGTGGCTATTATTTTGAAATTAATGTTTTTGACCAAAAGTTGGCTTCTTGTACATTATGTATGTTTCTTCATGTAAAATTTGACAGCGACTTATTTATTCTACTGCATCGCTCTATTTATACTACTGCATTGCTCTATTTATACCACTGCATTGCTCTATTTATTCTACTGCATTGCTCTATTTATATTACTGCATTGCTCTATTTATACTACTGTATTGCTCTATTTATACTACTGCATTGCTCTATTTATTTATACTACTGCATTGCTCTATTTATACTACTGCATTGCTCTATTTGTACTACTGCATTGCTCTATTTATACTACTGCATTGCTCTATTTATACTACTGCATTGCTCTATTTATTCCACTGCATTGCTCTATTTATGCTACTGCATTGCTCTATTTATTCCACTGCATTGCTCTATTTTAGTGGAATTTTCCTCTCTCTCTGTTTTCTTGGAAAATTGGACCGGCTCTGGCTTGCGGTAATACGGTAGTACTTAAGCCTTCAGAGTTGTCTCCTCTTGGTGCTCTACATATAGCAGCTGTCTTTGCCGAGGTTAGTCACATGATGTTAAAACTAAGTTAATGTTTATGGTTAACATCATCAGATTGTGATAGCTGGTTGCCCGCATGTAGTAACAGTTGATGTATATTGTAGGCTGGTTTACCTGCTGGCGTACTAAACATAGTGAATGGATATGGACCCACTACAGGGGCTGCTCTGGTCTCACACCCTCTAGTGAGGAAAGTTTCTTTTACGGGATCTGTTGTGGTGAGTGTTGCTCATTCTTTTTTATGTTCTAGTTTCAATGTATTTGAAGTTGTCTCCTCTGTTTTTTTATATATATTTTATATTGTTATATATAGTTTTTATGACATTTAGTATTATCGAATCAAACTATGGAACTGAAGCTCGCAAACTCTTTTTAGTTTTTCTCAATTGCGAAGAAGTATTTTTCCGACATCAAATTTTTTCACAAATAGCATTGACTTTTTCCTTGTTGCTTTATATAGTAGAGATTGCATCATCCCCCGAAGGTTTAATATTCAAAGGTGAGAAATCACAAAATCGCTATTCAACCAAAATGGTTTTGGTTTCAAATCAAAAGACATTGCATCGAGGCAAGTTACATTGCCAATATCGTCTCATTCTAAAATCATGGACTTGCTCAGATTAAACGTAAAGTTGCTTTCGAAACTAATCATTAATTTTAGACTCATGTACTAACAAGAGCTCTTTGCTATCCATGTGTTCATTGCTCTCTAACTCATTAGGTGCTAAGGCTATGAACTGGTTGGACAGTGGGCTATATTCGGTTACTAGTATGTTTTATGTCACCAACTTTTTGCATTTACGTGTCTGAGTTTTTAAGTTATAATTTTTTTGTGTTTGTGAATGTTCTCTTTTTTGTGATCATTTTAAAATGGCAAATTTTATCAGAAACTAAGTTTATAAAATTAGCAATTTCTGAGGTATGGATTGTATTTCATAGCTCTCTCAGTCAACTGTTGATGCTTGTAGACTGGGAGGAAAATAATGGAAATGGCTGCCAGCGACACCCTGAAAAAAGTCACACTGGAATTGGGTGGAAAAAGTCCATTTGTTGTTTTCTCTGATTGCGATTGTAAGAATTATTTTGTGCGTGCTAGTAATGTAGTAATAGAGAGGGCAACTCCACATATAGTGAACAGAAATATAACATCTAAACATCAACGTTTCCTGTTTGGTTTATTAGCGAAATTTGATATTTACGACATGGTAAAAAATTATCAATACTTTGATATCTGTTCAAAACGATTATACAGGAAGTGGTGTTGATGTAAATTTAGAACCTACACTACGCCTGATAAACGTAGCACTGGTGTACATATCTATTTTTTTATTTTGACCAAAAGCAAATGTTGGTGTGAAAATTTTTGGTTTGATTTTCTGACCAAATAGATTAAGTTTGCATCAATTCATAAGCTAACCGATGTTTCTGCTAATTTTGACTGTTCAAAACAAATTCTTTATTTTTGTCTAATTAAACCAACTTTCATGTATTTATACCAACTCAACTCTGTGTAACATGCAAAGTCAAGTGCTTCATTGCTAACTGTTATTATAAAAAATTTTAGTGCAGTCAGCTTCGGCTATATGTCACGGATCTGTTATGGGTAACTGTGGACAGGTCTGCTGCGCTGGAACCAGAAACTATGTGCATGCAGACATCTATGATGAGTTTGTGGCCAATGCAGTAGCCTTTGCTCAAGGCAGGAAAGTTGGTGATCCATGGGATAAAGAGAACAAGTCTGGAGCATTGGTAAGAATGGAGAACTGACGCTAGCGATGTGTCTATAGATATTTTAGTCAAGGATTATGTTAGTCGGTGGTTGTTGTGTTGCCCCTTCTTCTTGATTACAGTCCACGCCCCCCTAATACTTCCACCCTTCTCATCTAGAGTAAACAACCCTTTACATGAAGATCTACGTAGAGAGTGCGGGTTTGACCGTATGTCGACCGTTTAATCACTCAGTATCCAACCCCTATCCCGTCCATGTCCCTAGATGCCACAGAATATGCCCCCACCTTAGACGTTTAGTCAATATCACAACCCAGAGCTCGACTCAGTTTCTACTCCTATTGAAGTGCCAACCCAGAGAGCTCTAAAGTGGAAAACTCCAGACCATGCTGGACGATCTATTACAAACCTGGGTAACCCCTTTTCAGCCCATGTCTATACCTTACACTCCCCTACAGCAGCTGTCATACCCCCTAGAGAGGGCAGTAAATGACTGTCACTGTAACAGCAGCAGTGTAACTCATGCCATAGTTTCTATGCTGGGCACTTTGGTTTCTACAAGGTGGTGTATACAGATACCGTTTAGCATCAGCAAGCGAAGAGACTCCCCTGTGCAGTAGAGTCAGCGACTGTAGCACTGACTACTCTCGCAATTAATAGGAAATTATTTATAATGCATGAAGCAGCTTCTGTCTAGTTTTGTTGGCTAAACCAGGCCGGGAGTATTCTAGTGGTGTCGCCACATGGACACTCTTGTGTTGTTGTGCCTGAAGAGGCCAGCACAAATCCTCTACAACAATAAGTTGCTTTGCAGACTAACACTTCTTGCTGGCAAAAGTCTTCCGAGTTGCCCTACTAACTAAAAAGACAACCAAGTAATACCATGAGTATACTTGAGAAGGGGATGTTTTGCTGTACTTACTTTTCAATGAAGAAACTGGTGTTGCTTTTGTATGGTGGTAGGAGGTAATTGTTCTGGAAAGGGCCATGTTCTGATTTGGTCCACACAAGTTGGTCTAAACCTGTCCCTGGTGTGATTTGGTCTGGAAAGGGACCTAACATGATTTGGTCTAGCCGAGGTCTCAAAGAATTATGCTGATTCCTATTGTAGATCAGCGAGCCACAGATGAAGAAAGTTCTGGCTTATATCGAGAAAGGAAAGGCTGAGGGAGCTAAACTAGAATTTGGTGGTGAAAGGATTGGTGATAAGGGCTACTTTGTACAACCCACCGTCTTTTCTAATGTTACTGATGATATGACTATTGCTAGAGAGGAGGTAAATAGCCTTAGTTCTCTAACGTTACCGATGTTATATCTATTGCTAGAGAGGAGGTAAATAGCCTTAGTTCTCTAATGTTACTGATGATATGACTATTGCTAGAGAGGAGGTAAATAGCCCTAGTTCTCTAATGTTACTGATGATATATCTATTGCTAGAGAGCAGTTAAATAGCCTTAGTTTTCTAACGTTACTGATGCTTTATCTATTGTTAGAGAGCAGTTAAATAGCCTTAGTTCTCTAATGTTACTGATGTTATATCTATTGCTAGAGAGGAGATGAATAGCCCTAGTTGTCTTACATTACTGATGAGATATCTTTTGCTATAATGAACTATGTCTAAAGTGGTATCGCCATGTCTATGCAGATATTTGGACCAGTACAATGTATACTAAAGTTCACAGACATAGAAGATGTGCTAGACAGATGTAATGATACTGACTATGGTTTAGCTTCTGGAGTATTCACCAAGGACATGGAGAAGGCCATGTATGTGGCACACAACCTGGAGGCTGGGATGGCATGGTAAGATAGTTTCTAGGAGTTAAATCTCTAACTTGTACAGCACACAATAGATATAGTAAATGGCTCTTTGTATGATTACAGGGTGAACTGCCCCAATGTTGGCCCTCAAACACCATTTGGTGGCGTAAAAGGCTCTGGCTTTGGAAGAGAACTGTAAGTACGGTACCCAGTTGATATTGTATGGTGTACATGTATACGGTACCCAGTCGATATTGTATGGTGTACATGTATACAGTACCCAGTCGATATTGTATGGTGTACATGTATACGGTACCCAGTCGATATTGTATGGTGTACATGTATACGGTACCCAGTCGATATTGTATGGTGTACATGTATACGGTACCCAGTCGATATTGTATGGTGTACATGTATACGGTACCCAGTCGATATTGTATGGTATACATGTATACGGTACCCAGTCGATATTGTATGGTGTACATGTATACGGTACCCAGTCGATATTGTATGGTGTACATGTATACAGTACCCAGTCGATATTGTATGGTGTACATGTATACGGTACCCAGTCGATATTGTATGGTATACATGTATACGGTACCCAGTCGATATTGTATGGTGTACATGTATACGGTACCCAGTCGATATTGTATGGTGTACATGTATACAGTACCCAGTCGATATTGTATGGTATACATGTATACGGTACCCAGTCGATATTGTATGGTATACATGTATACGGTACCCAGTCGATATTGTATGGTGTACATGTATACAGTACCCAGTCGATATTGTATGGTGTACATGTATACGGTACCCAGTCGATATTGTATGGTATACATGTATACGGTACCCAGTCGATATTGTATGGTGTACATGTATACAGTACCCAGTCGATATTGTATGGTGTACATGTATACAGTACCCAGTCGATATTGTATGGTGTACATGTATACAGTACCCAGTCGATATTGTATGGTGTACATGTATACAGTACCCAGTCGATATTGTATGGTGTACATGTATACAGTACCCAGTCGATATTGTATGGTGTACATGTATACGGTACCCAGTTGATATTGTATGGTGTACATGTATACAGTACCCAGTCGATATTGTATGGTGTACATGTATACAGTACCCAGTCGATATTGTATGGTGTACATGTATACAGTACCCAGTTGATATTGTATGGTGTACATGTATACAGTACCCAGTCGATATTGTATGGTGTACATGTATACAGTACCCAGTCGATATTGTATGGTGTACATGTATACAGTACCCAGTCGATATTGTATGGTGTACATGTATACAGTACCCAGTCGATATTGTATGGTGTACATGTATACGGTACCCAGTCGATATTGTATGGTGTACATGTATACAGTACCCAGTCGATATTGTATGGTGTCCATGGCTTTATGTCATGCTTCAGTGCAAGCGATTCAAAAAAATTACCAATTAATGCAAACATCAAAATTCCCTGTTATTTTCTATTTAAAGGGATAGTCAACAGAGAAAGCCAAAAATGACATTTTTTGATGCTAGTTTATTTGATATTGGAATGGTTAGGTAGCACTAATTTAATACATAAGCTACCAAAAGACAGTGATTTTCCCAATAGGGGACCAAATTTTATTGTAAAACTTTCCAAAAGTATAAAAAATAGCAGTATAAAACTGTCATGTTTGCACAAATCTACTTTGAATTTCGCGCTGTTAGAAATATCGCCAAAGACTCGTTACATTGTTGTCTATAGCGAGGGTACACCCCGCACAGACATAGCGTGCATTCAACTTGTGCGACATTAGTAAACCACCACTGCTGGAGCGCGACTGTGAGTGACCCCCCTAATATGACGGGACCGGCTTGCATGCCTCGTCATTATTACACAGATACTTATCAGCATTGTGGCTATTTCACATTAGGCTATATCAGTGATCAGTGATGACAATAATTATCACGGAAAACTTCTCCTATCATCGATCATTATTATTAATAATAATAATAAGCGCTATTATTGCATATCTATTGGTATTATGTATCATGTTGTTATGATTATGAAATAAATATATCAAAAATATTATTAGCATTTTTTTATTTAGTAATATTATCATAAGAATAATACTACTAAAATACTAAATATTATTATTATTAATTATAATTTTATAAAAAATAACTGGCAAAAAAATTAATTATTACGGTTTCAGCAATGAATGGCCCCTAATAACTGAAAATATTTAATATTTCAATGTTTTTTTAGTAGTCCACAAAGCAAAAATACATGAATTGGGGAAACTAAGGGTGTAATAACACTGGAAAATGATAGCTTGACAATTATGACAATTCAATCGTATAAGGAAATGAACGCCGTTTGGGGTGTACGCCAATCCCGGTGACAAACCAAAGAATGTATTGCCGATATCCAAAATGCGATTTCACATTTTCCCTTATATCTCAAAAACTAAAAGGTTAAAAACAACAAAGATACTCCCATATTTATTGTTTCTGCTATTCAAAGTTTTTATCAAAATTTAGTTTTCTCTGTTGACTATCCCTTTAACAGAAAGAGTAACATCAAAATATACCAGTTTTAAAAATAGAGTTTCTCTTCTGCAACTTGTGTTATGCATTTTTACAAAATGCTATAAAAAACCATGTTTGCATGAGCGCATCAACCAATTGGGAGTTTATACAAGCTTTGCACTGGCAAAAAATAAAGTCATATTATTTACACTCGATACAAACACAAAATTTACATTAAGGTTTCAGTTAAGGCCAGCAAAGGCTGTTTCTACTAGTTCATTGCTCAAGTCTCAATCTCACAATTTTAAACACTGAAGAGTTTGTCCCATGCATTGTACAATCAGCTACACATATCATCTGTTACACAACTATCATGGTGAAACCCAGGGTGGGTGTGACAAGGCACCCTTACATATTCTCTCCTCATGTTAAACTTTAGGGCTACTGATAGGACTAATCCACTGTATCGTGTACGAGCATAATTTGGCTCTTTTGAGATTCACCAAACTTCACCCTGCCAGAGCTCAACTGAACAATCATTGTTTTTCCTGAGCTATAAATTAGTAGCTGTAACCAATGCTTCAGCATGAACAAAATAATATATTTTGTTCTTTCAGTATGTTGAATTTTGAAGTGTTTTAAAAGTGTGTTTTTTCATAGTATAGCATTAGTATTGAGTACTGGTCGAGAATCAACAGTCTCCGTCTATTATTACCATCAACTAATAATTGTCATATAATTAATTATTTCCAACATGTAACATCTGAAATGTAATTTATTGTAACCATGAAGTAATAATTATAATAAATTTTATTATTATCATCAATGAAGAAATAATTGTAAAAAAAACCGTTATTATCATCAAGCGACAGTTGTAGTAACATTTATTTTACATTTTTCTAGGGGAGAAGATGCAATGAGAGACTTCAGTTATATGAAAACCATCAGCTATAAAGTGTCCAACAAAAACTCATAAATCTGTGCCGATTGTTGGAGCTGTACAACAAGCAATGATTTTATATCTACTAACTTTGCCGTGTTTTTGTTCATACTTCATGCTAATTGAGTTATAAATATTCTTACATTTGGTATATGACTGGCACTGTATTTTATTATTACTTATTGGTAGTACGTGTTGAAAGTATGATTGTAAACAAATATTACATCATTTTTTAAACCGATCTACTTTTTATTTGAATGTATTGTAGAAGAGTAAATGTTATAATTTGAGTTTCTACAATTTTTTTTTTTAGTTTTTTTACTTTTGCTTCAACATATGTGATGACTTCCATGATTTCGTAACAGCAAGGGTGACTTAATCGGTGTACAATAGAAAAAATGAAGCTGGGGATATTAGCTTAGAGCAAATAATAAACGGCCTGACATACACTTGTCGGTCCACTTGGCTGCTCATGTTTTCTTGGTTCACAATCAATTTTTATATCATCAGCTCATTGCAATACCTAACTCAATAAATGTCAAAGATAATACAAATTTTAAGCCTCTTTCACCATCCTTCACTTCTGTTGATGTTCCATTCGTTGTATTTGATCCTCTATATTGCTATTATTTTCCATTTCACTGCTTCTTTTTCCCACAATTTCCCATCTTCAATGAAGATGGCATTTTTGTAATTAACTTTCTGACAAAAATAATGTCTGAACTTGTTTCTTTCACGGAAGTTTTAGAACACATAAATAGTATAATAGGTAATAGGAGCAGATCTGCTCCTTTTATACTACTCGCATACTTATTCTGCGTGAAAAAAAAAACGAATAAAAGTAACTAAATTTTCGAAAGGAAAAACATGCCATTTTTGCAAATCTTGTGAGCGCAAAAAAGACAAAAACAGCTAGATTTTTACGCGAAGAAAACGTTTAAAAATAGCTAAATTTTTGCTAGAGAAATGCAATTTTTGCAAATTCTCCATGTGGTAAAAACAAAAAAAACAGCTAAACTTTCATACGAAAGAAAAGGTAAATAATAGCTAAATTTCCAAGCAAAAACAAAATATTTTTTGCAAATTCTTCATGCGAAAAAAACTGTTTTCAATGCAATCTTTCGAGCGATTATTCTCATTGGATTCTGAGGCAGGTTACTCGGTGCAACATTAGCTATATAAGAGCCATCGTTTACAGACAGGAAGCATCCATTCCAGCACTAGGGCAGGGTTGGGAATAGCGGTTTGTAGACACTACTCGCTGGTCATGCTCAAGCGATTGTAGCACATCCCCTAGCTTCCTTAGACATTCAGCGAATAGCCTAATGGGGTCCCGGCAGAGTAGTTTCACTTTAGCGATGCAACCAGAAGTAGCTTAGTCGATCGTTGAACTTATCATTAAAAATCACGACTTGCTAGGCTATTATTTTGATGTGAGGAAATTTGAGCAAATACATGTAATATCACTAAGATGATGTTGTTGAGAAAGCTCAAAGAATCAATAAAACCTTTGGAAGTTCTTTTTGGAAAAAAACTTGGTTCATTCAGTTAAAAAACTAATTAAATATCATGTTCACGAGTAGAACCATGTAGTTACGTATTTCGGCTTTAATAGAGCTTGCCAACGCAAAGTAATGAAAGCGCGCCCTTGAACGATAACTGTGGTTTGGTTCCACAGTGCCGTTGTAGTGTTACAATTTATGTTGATGGCGCATCGTCAGTATTATACTCCCTAAAAACTTATCATCCGATGTGAATAATTTATGTTGATGGCGCATCGTCAGTATTATACTCCCTAAAAACTTATCATCCGATGTGAATGCAAAAAACGTTTCTTTAGTAATTGTTAAGTTGAAGTGACTTTCGTTTTAATAGTATTGTTGGTGGAAAGCGGGCTTCCGATTTCTTTAATACTAGCTCCGACCATGGATGAAATATAACAGGATTGCCAGCTACGGTCGTTCAATATGGCTTTGACTACGAGTCAAGTGAGGCCAATTATGGGAGTCGCCATGACTAGTGACTTTGACGCAGTATCCGGTAGGCAGATTGTCTCATGCGAAAGCAGTGCTGAGTTGTCTTCACATTATAAAAGACAACTACGCCACTCCACGCAAAACGTGACGTATTTCCGGTACGTTGTTATAATTGAGTGTTTAAAAAATTGCGATGGCTGCTATAAAAAGGTTTTAACATAACCCGCGGCCCCTTACTATAGCGTATGTCACAACTCCCTTGTAAAAGTCGCAATTACAGTCTACATCTGGTACGAAATTTGCCATTCAAATTGCCTCACCTGATTGGGCGCAGCTGGCAATCCTGTTGTATTTCATCCCTGGCCCAATTGCGAAAGTACTATTAATCGCTGAAGCAAGCAATCGCTGGTTTATCTGCTAACATAATAAGGCGCAAGCCACTCATGCATGCAAAGTGATAGGACATGTTGGAAGTGTTGCATTGCCTATCTGATCAGTTTATTATATCATAGAGCCTATCTCCATGACCGGACACAAAAGAGACGATCTATCACATGTGTCGACATTTGAAAAGTTACGACATTGGTCTATTCATCCATGCTACGTTTCAAATGTACCATGAAAATTTCACGTACCTTTGGCGTGATGATTATTTCAACCTTGACCTGCCGGTATACTAACAAAAAAGTCGTTTGTGATACCTACACAAAATAATTAAAAGAAAATATGAAAAATATAACAATTATTATTATTTTACCTCCACCATTCGGCTGTATTCATTAGCAGATATTATCAGAAAACTGTGCTAATAAATATTTCTATCACTTAACAGCTTCAGCTCAATGATATATGTCAATAAGTAATTCTAGTTATTATCATGAGCCGCCGTTATCATTCCGTGAGTAGAGCTTTATAGATCGGGCAAGTCCTTCCATAGTACAGAGAAGAGTCGATTGATTACTGATTTATTGACCTTTGAGCAAAGATCGCGACAATTCTAGCGGTATGCTTTTGACCGACAATAAATCGATCTTTTGAAGGCTCGCCCTTCCATAGACGTGAAAGATCGACATAATCACAAAGATCGGTACAATTTTCGTCATGTAGATAGGCTCATAGATACATATTGTAGTGGATTTTGGGGGGGCCGACCAAACGTCCACCAACAACGCCTCACTCTAGAGGTCAACTTCCAACAGAGGAGTATGCCAACTCCACAACTGTTCCCGGAGCCCACGGCTCAAACGTACAACTCAATGACTTGTTGAGTAAACCATACTTTATTACACAGCGTAACCAGCAATGTATAATAAGGGTAAATGTATCATGCTACTTGGCTTAAGCACAGGTAGAATCCCAATACAATACAAAGAGTCAAGTGAATTGTTCTGCCTTTTATAGGCAGAACATGATTAAAACATATGCCCAAACAAGGGGCAACAAATCAGCAATGGCAGGAAGTGTTTACACTAATCAGATCATGAGATATAAATATATGATACAGTCATCGGTTAATATAGAGTTAAATGTGCCAGGCGCCCAGAAGTAGGGGGCGGAGCTTCTTAGTCAATCTTGCTTACTCATGGTGGTGCAATGAGTAGCCCTGGTTCTTGGTCCTTATGGCTTGTGGTCCTTGGCTTTGGTCTTGTTTGAGGACAGCTATGTTGCAAAGTCGGGCTCCTGCACCTTTGGTATTAATTTCGGTTCTCAGGCTATAGTAGTTCTTTGCTCACCGACCCGGTATAGGTATGGTAATGGCACTGCAGGGCCGGTAGTACATGCTGCAGGGCCGGCAGGGTGTGCTGCAGGGCCGGTGGTACCTCTGCAGGGCAGGCAGTGAATGCTGCAGGGCAGGCAGTGAATGCTGCAGGGCAGGCAGTGAATGCTGCAGGGCAGGCAGTGAATGCTGCAGGGCAGGCAGTGAATGCTGCAGGGCAGGCAGTGAATGCTGCAGGGCAGGCAGTGAATGCTGCAGGGCAGGCAGTGAAGGCTGCAGGGCAGGTAGGGTTTCTACCGGCTGACTTCCTTATGTTCTGGCTGTGCCAGGCTCTATTTAGGCTTGCCTGACACTCAACAGTTGTCAGGGGACCTTGCGCAGTGGTAGTAGACATAAAATTCCACCACACTCCCCTCTCCATTAAAGACTGTATCTCTTTGGTCTTTAATTACATAATTTAGCAAAGAGAATAATAGTGGCGAGCAACACCCGTGCTCAGTCAAGTTTGTGGGGAGAGCATCTTACTGCCTCCTAGCATCTCTAGGGGCGGCTTCTCCGGTCCTGGTGAAACAGGAGGGAGTGGGAAAAGATTGACGGATAGCTTGGTTTGGTGGAGGCAGAGCAGGGAATTCTTCCTTGTAGGTAGGACTGGCTTCAGCTATCTGGTGACAATAGGCTTCACCGTATCGGGTGGGTGGTCCTACATTCCGTCGGGGGCGTCCTCCTGTGTTGTCTTGCTCGGTCCTCCTCGGGTGCTGGGTTGCCGTTAGGTCGTTCTCCGGCAAGGGTGGTGCGGCTTCGGCCATGACTGGCTCAGGGGGCGGCACTGGATCCTCAAGAATAGGGGTTCTGGCTGTACCGGCTTGTTCTTGATGAATTGGGGGCGTTAGCTGCTCTAACTCGGGGGATCTGGCCCGTGGCTGTCTTCTCCTCACTGTTCCCTCATGTTAGGTCGTCGAGTGGGTTCCAGCGCAGCGGGGGCTTGTCCCCGGGGGTCTGTGCAGGGGTGATACAGTTTTAATCGGCAACCGTTCTGTACAGATCTTTGGCCATGCCTTGCAATTAAATAAGTGTGATTGCTGTAGGCTTCCTCTACTTCATAAGGCCCCACAAATTTGGCCTGGAGCTTTGGATTTTCTCCCTTACGCCGTCTCATGTTCTGCAGCCATACTTGATCACCAGGTGCAAACAGGGTAGGTTCTTGTCCCTCTTCGGACCTAATCTGTGTTTGTCCTTCCCGTAGGGTTTGGTGCACCTCTTCGAGGCGTTCTTTGAGCGCCTGGGCATAGGCATGTACCGGCAGACTGTCCGAGAGTGGAGGGTGGTAGGTAATCTGGTCCGGCAAACGGAGCTCTCGACCCAACATCAGGAAATTGGGCGTCTCGTCCGTCACTGTATGGGGCGTAGCCCGAAAGGCTCGCATCAACTGCGGTAGCAACAGGTCCCATTCATTGGGCTGGCGCTTCAGTAATAAGGATCTTAAAGAATTTCCTAAGATCCTCTCAACCACCCCATTGGCCTGAGGGTGGTAGGGAGTGGTCCGAGTTTTCTCGATGTTCCACAACGAACATAGCTCCCTCATTAGACTGCTCTCGAACTGTGCTCCCTGATCGGTGTGGACCTGCTCGGGGATGCCAAAGCAAGCAAAAACCCTTTCATCTAGGGCGGTTGCCACCACTGCGGCCGTGGCATCTGGTAGTGCTAGTGCGTCTTGCCACCTTGTAAAATGGTCCGTCAGGACGAGGATCCAACGATTTCCCCTCCTTGTCTCCGGTAGTGGCCCCACAAGATCAACTGCCAATTTCTGCCATGGTCGTCCAGCGTACATGCGCTGCCAAGCAGGGTTGGGCTGTGTGCCCCCACTTTTGGCACGTTGACACACCTCGCAGCTCCGAACCAGTCTGCGGGTGTCAGCATAGATTCCTGGCCAGTACCAGGTCAATAGCAACCTTCGTTGGGTGCGTTTTATGCCGTGGTGTGCCAGAGCATGTGTCTGCCACATAGTTGTGCCTCGGAGGCCGGGTGGGCAGAGGGTACACCACCGCCCCCCCCCTTTGTTCATAACCATCCTGATTTCTAGGACACCGTCTGGCCGAATCCTCATAGAGGATTGACGACGGGCGAGTACTCGTAGTTCACGACTTCCTAGGTCTAGTTGTTCCTGAGTTAGAGCATGGTTATTTCTAACGGCTTCATAGACCACGGCCACCGGGTGCTGTCCAGTTCTCTGCATGTGGACTAGCCCTGCATCAGGCGGTGCCGGGTCTCTTCTGTGTATCGCCCTCACGGTATCACCGATAAGGGTTTTTGCAGTGCTAGAGGGCCCCAAGGGCTTTGTGTCTCCAGTAGTGGACCCTCCTGCTACCTCCTCTTTTGTTGGCCCACCGTCCCTTTTCTGAATGTGTTGGCACTGTCGACAATCGGCTGGGCAGCGTCTACTAAGCCCATCAGCGTTGCCGTGGTGGATGCCTTTTCGATGTTCAATCGAGTATTGGAATTCCGAAACAATTTCCAGCCACCGGGCTACCTGGCTAGTTGGTTCCTTCCTGCGACAGAGCCATAATAAGGAGGCATGGTCAGTTCGTAACTTGAATTTTTGTCCATACAAATATGGTCTGAAGTGGCACACCGCTTTTACTACCGCCAGGAGTTCCTTCCTGGTAACACAGTAGTTACGTTCGGCGGGGTTGAGCGTCTTACTGTAGTAAGATATGACTTTTTCCCGGCCTTCTTGCACCTGGGACAGGACTGCACCTAATCCGTCATTGCTGGCATCCGTGTCCAGCACATAGGCACCCTTGTGTTCGGGGTAACCCAAGATAGGAGCCGTAACCAAGCTGGTTTTCAATTGCTGGAAAGCTTGTTCTTGCTCTGGTTCCCACCTCCAGGGGGTGTTCTTCCCGGTCAGTTTGGTGAGGGGTTTGGCTACCGTGGAGAAATTGGGCAAATACTGTCGGTAGTACCCGACGGTGCCAAGAAATGCTTGGAGGTCCCTTAAATCTCTTGGCGAGCTCCATTCTTCTACTGCCTTCACTTTTTCAGGATCGGTTGCCACCCCGTCCTTGCTGACCACATGGCCCAAGTAACGAACCTGCTCCTGTAGCAGTTCGCACTTACTGGGCTTGAGTTTTAACCCGGCTTCTTGTAACCGGTCAAACACATCTGCCAATCTTTCCAGGTGAGTGGAGAAGTTTGGTGCAATCACGATTATATCATCTAGATATAAAAGAAGGGTCTTCCAGTGTAGCCCATGGAGAACTTTCTCCATGAGCCGCTGAAAGGTAGCTGGGGCGGAAGTGAGGCCAAATGGCAGCACCTTCCATTTAAACAGTCCAGCCCTGGTGGTAAATGCGGACTTCTCCTGCGCATCTTCATCCAGCGGCACTTGCCAGTACCCACTGACAAGGTCCAAGGTGCTGAAGTATTTACTCCCTGAGAGTGCGTCGAGACTCTCATCTATGCGTGGCAAGGGGTGAGCATCCAGCTGAGTGACAGCATTCAGTCGCCGGTAATCGATGCAAAACCGCCACGACCCATCTTTCTTTTTCACAAGTACTACCGGAGAGCTCCAGGCTCCCGATGCGGGCTCGATCAGGCCTTTCTCTAGTAGGTGGGCTACCTGTTTCTCCGCCTCTTCCTCTTTCTGGGGCCCCAGTCGATGGGGGTGTTGGCGCACAGGTTTGGTGCCAGGTAGGAGGGGAATGCTATGCTCTGCAAGGGTGGTACGGCCTATGTCATGATCTCCCGTACTGAAGGTGGACCCGTACTGCTCCAGCAATTGAGCTAGTCTCTTTTTCTCCTGGGAGTCCTTGCAGTTGACCACTGCCTGATGGTAGAGATCCTGTAGGTGTAGTGGTACCATATACTCTGGGTTTCTCTGAGGTTCGCCTTTGGGAGAGGAACAGGGTATGGCGTCAGGGGTAGAACACTGGTCCGCGTCTATGCCCGTGTACCGACCTATGGTCTGGCCAGCTTTCAGCTCCAAGGGTTGGTCGGTGGGGTTTAGACACCGAATTGCCAGGCGGCACTGTCCGTCTGGTTGGTTGATGCTTGTAGCTAGAGGGGGGCATCAGGATGGCCTTCTACCAATCCTAGGGGGCTGTGGTTTTTGGCGTTGAGTCTACACGTCAACGTAACCTCTGAACAAGCGGGTAAGGTAATAGCTCGTATCACTTGCACCCGGTTAACTAATAACCTCCCGTTCCGGTCGGTACATTGTAGTTGGCGGTCGCCAATCATAACAGCCGCTTCATCAACTTTGATCCTACATTTATGCGCAGTTAGGAATGGCTCGCCTAGGATGGCATCCTCCCGGATGCGTCCAACGACGAAGACAGTTTCACACTTGAAATCTCGGAGGCGCAGGGGAACCGTGATGGTCCCGTAGAAGGGCACTTGAGAGCCGTCAACCATGGTGTCACAGGGGCGGCTGCTTTTTAGTGTATTTCTAACAGCCGGAGAAAGGCATTGGTAGACGTGGTAAGACAACAGGTTGGTGGAACAGCTGCCATCTATATACACCGACAGGGGCCTACCATCAATCTTCCCTGGGAGGAAGTAATTGAGTGGCGGCGTGCCATTTTCAGGAGCAGCTGGTTTGTCTCTAGACCGGATTCTTGTCAAATCACACAGGGGCGTTGCTTCCTGATGGTGCCTTCTGGGCCTGTGTTGCTTGTACTGGACTGGATTAAATTTCTGTACGCGTAGTAACTGTCGGGCACGCTTTGTTGCCAGCCAGCTGTTGTTGCTGGAGGAAACACCACTTGAAGGGTTATCCTGTAATACTGACGGAGTGTCTTGGATAGTTGGTTTGTTGGCCTGCTGGGGGCATGTTCCTAGCATATGACCAACTTTTCCGCGACCTAAGCATGGCGGCATGGGCAGTGGTGGAGGAGGCTGAGGGGTAGGGGGTAACTCCTGGCTTCAATGACTTGATTTCCTTTGTGAGGTCCAACAATGCCTCCATGACTGCTGTCAGAGGGTCCTTCTTGTCCGGAGGTGTAGGGCGGACGTCCTTCACCGAAGCATTCGGTGTGTATGGCGCATCATCCACGCGCTCCTCTTTATCCGTAGATTCATCTTCTACCGTGCGCACGTGAGTAGACCTCTTCTGCGGGCCCGTCTTTATCTGCAGGTAATCATTTCCTGCTCTCACTGCGTCTAAAATCTCTACTGGTTGTATTGCCAGGAGGTGTCTCTGCAAATAGGGGTTGCCTAATGTAGAGCTGAAGATATCTACTATCATTCGTTGCAACGATCTGTGGGGGAGGTCCGCATACGCGACCTGCACCAGTCGTTCTACTTCAGTGGCATGCTCCTGCAGCGTAGTCTTATACGTCCTGCGGAGGCCAGTAAGTTTGTATCTTGCTTCACGGGGGGTTAAACCAAACCTTGTCCGTAAAGCAGCAAATATGCCTCGCAATTGTGGTGCCTTACCACACTCAAGTGCACTCCCTCTCAGGGACTCTCGCAGATGCAGCAACGCTGTCTGCTCTGGCCATTCGTTGGCCTCAGCCACTCTCATGAAGCGCTCTATAAAATAGTCCACGTCTCCATCTCCATCGAACTTCGGTACTTTAAATAAAGACCGGCGATTGGCAGCGGCTGGCTGCATGATGGCTTGTAACGCTTCTGTCAAACGTTCCATCACATTCGCTTTGGGGTTTGCAGGTGGTACCCTACCAGCGCTGCGTGCCCGTTGGTTTGCCATTGTCTAGACTTAGAGGAGTAACTCAACTCAAGTGTGCAATGGATGGTGTGCTGGTCCGTTTTTAGCGGCACCAGGTCTCTAAAGCGTCTAGGGCTGTCTATATCAAGTTGTCTCAGTAAACAAGGTACTGGAAAGTAGCACAAGGCCGGTACAATATTGCACAGGGCCGGTAGTAATGTGTACAGGGCCGGCGTTTAGAGCGCAGGGCCGGTCACAAAGTTAGCAGGGCCGGTATCCGAAGACACAGGGCCGGTATCAGTGTTAGCAGGGCCGGTATCAAAGATACTGGGCTGTCTGGTTGCTGCAACGGAGTAAACTCAACGTTTATGCAGAGCTAAGTGACGCACACTTTCTGGGGAGCACTTCTTCAGGCGGAGCAAGCTCAACGCCTGTTCAAGAGTGTCCAACTGGGGGGTCTGTACAGTGAATACAGAACCGGATTTTCGGGCTGCAATATGCAGTTCCAAGGTAGCGCAGTCCAACAGCGTGAGAACAATCCCACCGCTGCCACCAGTGTAGTGGATTTTGGGGGGGCCGACCAAACGTCCACCAACAACGCCTCACTCTAGAGGTCAACTTCCAACAGAGGAGTATGCCAACTCCACAACTGTTCCCGGAGCCCACGGCTCAAACGTACAACTCAATGACTTGTTGAGTAAACCATACTTTATTACACAGCGTAACCAGCAATGTATAATAAGGGTAAATGTATCATGCTACTTGGCTTAAGCACAGGTAGAATCCCAATACAATACAAAGAGTCAAGTGAATTGTTCTGCCTTTTATAGGCAGAACATGATTAAAACATATGCCCAAACAAGGGGCAACAAATCAGCAATGGCAGGAAGTGTTTACACTAATCAGATCATGAGATATAAATATATGATACAGTCATCGGTTAATATAGAGTTAAATGTGCCAGGCGCCCAGAAGTAGGGGGCGGAGCTTCTTAGTCAATCTTGCTTACTCATGGTGGTGCAATGAGTAGCCCTGGTTCTTGGTCCTTATGGCTTGTGGTCCTTGGCTTTGGTCTTGTTTGAGGACAGCTATGTTGCAAAGTCGGGCTCCTGCACCTTTGGTATTAATTTCGGTTCTCAGGCTATAGTAGTTCTTTGCTCACCGACCCGGTATAGGTATGGTAATGGCACTGCAGGGCCGGTAGTACATGCTGCAGGGCCGGCAGGGTGTGCTGCAGGGCCGGTGGTACCTCTGCAGGCAGGCAGTGAATGCTGCAGGGCAGGCAGTGAATGCTGCAGGGCAGGCAGTGAATGCTGCAGGGCAGGCAGTGAATGCTGCAGGGCAGGTAGGGTTTCTACCGGCTGACTTACTTATGTTCTGGCTGTGCCAGGCCCTATTTAGGCTTGCCTGACACTCAACAGTTGTCAGGGGGACCTTGCGCAGTGGTAGTAGACATAAAATTCCACCACAATATGTACATGCCATAGAATTAGATGGTACAGGCATATAACTTAAAAGGATTAGTGATGCTGGCTGCATCAAATGGTTAGACTACTGTTGACCAATTCTACTCTGCCACTATTTGTCATATGTTTTTATTTAGCCAGTTCTCCATGCCCTGTTTGCTGTCTAATAAAACATGTGGTTCATTGTTATAGTATAGGATTATATGCAAAGTTATGAAAAGAGGTAAAAAACTTATCAGCGGTTTCATCAGCAGAAATGATGGTATCCCCTAATTTGGATTAACATAGCATGGACACCTGCGGAAAGCCCTATTCCCTAGTTTGTAACATCATTAGCGAAAGCGATTTAATTCCTAATTTAGTAATCAGCGATTCCCAACCCTGTTTAGTACTGTAGTGGATTTTGGGTGGCCGATCAAAAATCCACCAACAAAACCTCACTCCAGAGGTAACCTTCCAATCTAATTCCAACGGAGGTGTATGCCAACTCCACAACCGTAATCAAAGCTCACGGCTCAAACGCACAACTCAGTGTTTCAATGAGTAAACCATGTCGTATTATACGACAACAACCCAGTGTGGTATAATAACGGCAATGTATCTTGCAGCATGGTGCAATCACAAGCAGAATCGCAATACAAGTACAAAGTATAGTTAGAAGGCTTTGCCTTTTATAGGCAGAGTAGCAGAAAACATATGCCCAAATAAATAAGGGTGCAACAAATCACCAGGACGTGATTATACGAATGAAAAGACAAAATAAAAATAACACAGTATGATATTGGCTAGAATAGGATTAAATACACAAGGCACCCAGAAGTAAGGGGCGGAGCTTCGCAATCAATAGTGCTGAGTCAGGGTGGTGCAATAGTAGCACAGGTTCCTAGCTGTCATGGCTTGTGGTCCTCATCTTTCGTCATTTCGGTGGTAGCTAGGGAGCAAACTTGGGCTTCTGCATCCTTTGGTAGTAATTTGGATCCACAGGCTATAGCCCTTCTCTCCTCCCCAACCCGGTATAGGGTCGGTAGTGGCACTGCAGGGCCGGTAGTGCATGCTGCAGGGCCGGCAGTGAATGCTGCAGGGCCGGCAGTGATTGCTGCAGGGCCGGTAGTGGCACAGCAGGGCCGGTAGTGCATGCCGCAGGGCCGGTAGTGACCGCTACAGTGCCGGCAGTGATTGCTGCAGGGCCGGTAGTGTTTCTGCAGGACCGGTAGTGTTTCTACCGGCCCTCTCACTTGGTTTTCTGGCTGTGCCAGACTCAATTTAGGTGCGCCTGACACTAATTCATTGTCAGGGGGATCTTGCGCAAATGTAGTGGCCATAAAAATCCACCACAGTATGACCAAACAATTTCTCTCTTTCTTTAAGTTAGCACAGACAAATATTTTATCTCCATACACATATATCCCAGGTATCTCATATATTATGAAATGGCATTTAATATTTTGCATGTGAAAAAAATGTATATTAAAAAAAATAAAGCAAAATGAACAACACGCTGATTTGCTTTTGCAAGTAAAAAGTCAGTTCATGAAAACACAGAAATGAACTTTAAAAAGAAAAAGAGACGCTTCAAAGCTCAAATATTTTGCAAGACAGCATATATACCTAACTGCCCAGTTTTTTTGCTGGGAAACATTGAGAATACCCTTTTTTTAAATGAATGTTGGAAACTTGAAACGAAAAAGCTTGAAACAGTCAACGGCGATTGCTCTCAAGTCCTAATCGGTGAGTTGAGTTTGTGTTCCAATTTTTAGGCTGATTGACCAGATAATCCTCAAACGGGAAGCTGTTTTGCGCTAAAAACTGCAATTAAAAACAGCTCATGTGGCAACAGGCATGATAAACAAACAAAAAGCATCGTCATCCTAGATTTTTGTCATCTTTCACCAACCAGGATAGCCCCAATAAGAGTACGGATAGCCCCAATAAGAGTACAGATAGCCCCAATAAGAGTACAGATAGCCCCAATAAGAGTACAGATAGCCCCAATAAGAGTACAGATAGCCCCAATAAGAGTACAGATGCGAGGAATAATTATGATTTCCAAATAATTGTTTCTATTGGCTAAAAATATAAGTGCACTGAAAATTTTTATCTGCATTGAAGTAGCACTCCTCAAACAAGTACTCTCAGGTCGAACGCAAGGGCTCGTATTTCGGAGTCATTGGTGACGTTTATTTTAAACATGACGGAGAGGGTAGTTTATACAAATTATCGTCTTTGGTATTGACGTTACAGTCTCAAAATTTGAATAATTTTTTAAGTCTATGGTCGCAGTATCTGAGGAAATAAGCGTTTCCGTTTCTTAAAAATACAAAAATATTGCTAATTTTGCACTATTCTAAACTGCTAGTTCAAACTTTTTGGCAGGTTTTTCTAGTTCTGCTTTGAAATTACTATGTTTTTTTTCTAAAGACATTTGGAAAGCAGATAAACAAAGATATTAGAACAAATTAAACAGCAAATATGAAGCATATTGTCGTAGATAATTCAATCCGGCGATAAACCGTGTCTGATAATAAAGCTGATTGAGAAGGATAGTCGCTATCCCCATTGGTTACAATTTTATGTAGCCCAATTATAGGCTCTTGAACAGGTCAACATCTTTTTAAACGTCAACAGCTGTCGGAGGAATGTAGAACTTTAATTTTTTTCAAAATTATTCATCTGGTGATATAGCCATCTTGTTGTAAAACAGTAATGGCACTACCTGTTGCGCTTCTAAGTTGAAAAGTTGGTCGAGCATAAAAAAGAAATAAAAGCTGGATAGGTCCTTTAATTAAAGCTGGTCATGTGACAGTAAATGTCACTTGTCAACCTGCAGCAAGTGCTTTACTGCTTTTTTTACACTCCAAAATTACTTGAAATTAATCTGGATAAGAACTATAATTCATTCATACGGGTGTGCTTCCTCGTATTTTACTTTTTTAGCAACTAGGAAATTTATCTCAAAAGTGAAACTTTCATGTTAATTTTTTACATGTTTGTAGTTTGCGTAGTTTTGTCATTATTTTTCTCCAAAAAGAAAGAAAAACTCACAGATCTTCAAAAGTAACATGTATTCCAATACTTACTACACGGTCATGTATTGTGGATAGAAACGATAGCCCTCTACTGATGAGCTAGAGTGATATATTTAACAGCCACATGCGTAAATAGTGTAAAGGATTCCGGTCTGGTGCCACGGAGACCCGCTAAGCTCATGTATTGTACCTCTCTCCAGAGGGACACTGTACTGCTCGACAGTGACAACTGGGCAATCAGGCAACCGAATTACCCAGTATAGCTAGAGCCCATGGCTCACACAAACAACACAGAGTGAGGTTTGAATACTGGCTTTATTCTCACAAGACAAAGTCCTAAAAGGGTATTAATCCTCTAGGGTATTTGTGGCAAGACATGAGAATGAATGCAATGATGGTGGCAGAAGTCTCTCCTTTTATAGGAGGACTCACAGGAAATAATAAGCATAATTTATATAAGATCAATAGTTCAGGAAGTGATTCAGCCAATGCAAACAAGTGTGGTGGATTTTAGTAAACACATCCTCTGCGCACAACCAGTACTACATCCTGGCTTCACTACAATAGCCATTGGATAGCCAGGATACCTAGTAATTACTATCAAGTGAACGGTGACTGTATTTATTCCTATGCCGACCCTGTGTACACCCATACCGACCCTGTGTACCACCTATACCGACCCTGTATGCACCCATACCGACCTCACTGGGCCGGCGGGAAGTGAGTCAGCAGAGCCTGAGATCCCGAAAGTAGCCTGGGAGAACCTAAGCACCATCTGTCGGAAGTAGCCACCCTTACCCCTCACCAAAGATGCTGGATCAAGAGCTGAAAGGACTGAGGACCCAGAGACTGGATGTGATTGGCTAAATAGACTATGACTCCGCCTATTACCACAGGGCGCCTATTCCTTTTAAGCCCTTTACTGTAACCTTACTCGTTATGTATTTATATATTTAATCTCATTGGTGTATATTGTGATATTGCATGATAATTGGATGATTGTTTTTGTGCACTGCCTATAAAAGGCAGAACTTTGGCCATAACAGTCAGTTGTAATTGGGATTGCTTACTAACTCGTTTTATTCTGGTTGAAAAAAGGCATGTGGACTCAACTACTTTGAGATATGCGTCTGAGCCGAGGGCTCGCAATTGGTTGCAGAGTAGCAATACTCTGCCTGATATACATTCGGTACCTCACCGACCCTGTTGTTGTAACAGGTTAATCTAACAACTGGTGGCAGCAAGCTACCAACCTCAGCTAGTGATTTTACGCCCCCAAAATCCACTACACAAGCATATAAATAGTTAGCAAATCAGGTAAGATAAATAGGTTAAGTATAAAAGGCGACAAGTAATTAGAGGGCGGAGTCTTATCTCCATGGTCCAATCATAGGACCCACACGGCTCCCTGGCTATAGCTAGCTTGCGGTCGACTGGTCCGGTAATCCGAGGAAGGGTACTTCCGGTTCTTGGCCTTGACTAAGTTCTCTGAAAGATTTAGGGTTCCTCCGCTATGTCAGCCATCTTTTGCCGGCCCAGTATAGCTATCCAGTGTTGGTAAGAGGTCAATACAGGCCCTGAAAGAGTCACTACCGGCCCTGTTAACCATGCCACAGGCACAGTATAACTTCTCAACTAATCAGCAGTTAACCGACAGCTGTAGGCTGGTCTAGCGCATTGTTTGCAAAGGGTGGATAGTAAACAACCTGTTTACTATCAACTTCCATCAAAATCTACCACAATAGCACCCTATATGTTTGTTGTAGTCATCTACTCTTGTGATTAAATGGAAAAGGACCTTATACTATTTTGTCTCCTGATTTCATAAGTAAAGTGTAATCAGCTCGAGACCATTTTATTTTATGCCCATGTTCGACTAAAAAGAGCACGTCTCAAGGAGACAAGGATATCCATTTTTCATAATTCAAGAAAATCCCATAAAACTTTGCTTTTTTTGCTTCAATTTATTTTAATCGAAATTCTGATGGAATAAAATGGAAAATGGTAGTTTTATGACGCTTTAAAACTCCGTGACATGCTAATTATTGTCTTTGATTGTATAAGTAGGTCTCCTCTCTACCAAACCTGCCTGTAAGGCAGAGAATCATAACTGCTTTTAGACATCATTGTGAGGGGGGTGAGGCTTAGATATACCCACCAGTGATATCTTGTCAAGATATCTTTTCGACTAGAGTGTGGGTTTGCATTTCAATTTTTCTCAAAAAAAAACTGTAAAAATCAGATCCCGCGAACCGGATTTGAACCAGTGACCTAAGGATAGCCAGTAACCATCTACAGTCCTCCGCTCTACCAACTGAGCTATCGCGGGTCAGCTGATCAAAATTCTTATGGAGATCAAAAATAAAAATAACGCATTAAACATCGAAATTCTTCTGCTTATTTGTTGAATCTGTTACTTGGCAACAAAAGAAAAAGGAAGCCATAAACTACAAAAGTGCTAACTACACAAACACACGCCCATCTAGTGGGTATGTGTGTGGGTGCAGATATTATCGACATAAACTGGTAGCCTAAAACTATCGCACTGGTGAAGTGTTTTATATTGGGACGTCACTTAATATCCATTGAATAAAATAAACACTACAAAAATTTTATAAAAATCTGAAAAATCCTGAATGCTTTTTGTGTTTAGACGTTTATGTAAAGAGAGAAAGAATGCACCGATGCTAAGTAAATATTTGGTTCTAAAGCCATGTATGTTTTCTTCGACTTTTGGATCTTTAAAATTTTTAACTTTATCCATAAATAGCTGTTCCAACTTAAAAAATGATTGCCAAAAACATCTTGCTACTGTTAAACTTTTAGTATATGCTGGTACATTCAACCCTTCGAGTGCACTAATTGGTAGTCAAATAGTTATACTTGTGTATTGAATGCGGGTTCAATTACTAAAATATCCTTCGGCGCATGATTACTTTGTTTTAACGATTTATCAGAAATGAATAGTAGCAAGTGGCTGAAACCTCACATTAACTTCCTGGTTTCATTCAAAATATAACTGCAAAACAGCTATTACACTTTTACTAAGGGGCTGTCGAAGCAGAAATCGGATAAAATATAACTGAAGAACCACAACTATGATTAATACAGTTTGTGAATGACCGCAATTGCATAGGACGTATCAAATTAGCATCCATTTTTTTTATCTCTAATGCAAAGGTATTTTTCTAAATAAACTTTCACTTGAGAGAAAACACTTACATGTTTATTATTAGCATTTTTTCAAGGGGAATAATATTTGAAAGTAAAAAAATGTGATAAATAGTGTATAGGTGATTAGAATTACACAATAACGTTTAAATTTTTTTACTCAGTGAGCAAGTTTGAATGGTTTTCTGTACGTAGGTCAAGCTGGCTACATACTTAACTATAGGTGGTTTAATAGACAAAGCTGAGGCCCACCAAATGCTAAACCAGGATTTAGTAACAGTCAACCAGGTCCTCAATAAACCTTTCCACAAAAATATATTCTTTAATAACCAAATGAATGTTGATGATTCTTTCCAGTATCGTATTAGTCAAAGAGGCGCAAGAGCTAGTTATTCCATAAAGCATAAAAAAATTCAAGGGTTTTACTAATCTTTTGCTTAGTGACAAAACAGGAGAAGTTTATAAAGCAATGTTGTCTAATGAAGTTTTGACTGATTGCATAAGATAGCTCAAGCCTACTTTGGAATAACAGAATAGGTTATAACATCTACTATTGAACATAAATTCTAGAGTATTGATTGGTTATATAAGCATTTATTAAACATAAATTTAACAGATTATTTTTTGCGCTGGAAATATACAATGCAACATAAAAAACAACATTCAACTAACATAATAGATTATAGTAAAACTTTATATTGTACTTGTAATTGTACAGCTCGTGATTTCATCCAAAACGGTTTAGCAGAAATACTTTAATACAACAAAACGACTTCCTGTGTTTGTTTAAATAGACTAAAGCCAATATTCTACCTCCGTACATACAATATTCTGTATATGACAAAATTTATTTAAACAAACACTAAAACAGAATAAGTGAGACATTGATTTATTTTGTAAGTAATAGCAAGACCATTAAAGAAATGGATAATTTGACCAAAACAATCTCCTAAATTGGTAGAGATACCCTTGATGTTGATGTGGCATATCATATCTTTACACCAACAGTATTTCATGGAGGAGAAATGCGAAAACTGGTTTGTTGTTGCTACTCATCTCCAGCCATTCAGACGGTACAAAATGTTCTTGTGCTGGAAGTATTTTTAAAACATCCTCACCCGCGTTATTGTTTACTAGGTACATTTTAAATGATATGTTGTATCAATCAACCATTTGCTTAGCCTAGGTCTAAAGGCCTGGCTACACGATCGCAAATTCCGTGCGTTATTGCACAAGAGTTCCGAAAGGTCAACGCATTTTGCTAATTGCCCTCAGTTTCGTCCGATCTGCAAACTTTTAACATGTTTAAATTATGCGTTGTGTTTTGTCGGATGGGCCGTGCAATATTGATTGTGATTGGCTAAAGCAGTCTACAGTGAATCCAGTTAGGCGCGCTTCAGTGATTTTGATTCAACCCATGGATGAAATACACCAGGATGGCCAGCTGCGCCCAATCAGGTGAAGCAATTTGAACGGCCAAGTCCGTACCGGATATAGACCGTAACTGCGACTTTTACAAGGGATTTCGTGACATACGCTATAGTAAGGGGCCGCAAGTTGTGGTCAAATCGTTTTATAGCAGCCACCGCAGCTTTTTAAATAGTCAAATTTTACGAACGTACCGGAAACACGTCACTTTTCCCCTTGGATTGGCGTAGTTGTCTTTCTTAATGAAAAGACAACTCGATACTGCATTAAAAAAACACAAGTACGTACCGGATACTGCGTAAAAATCCTAATCATGGCCACTCCCATAAACGGCCTCACTTGCATCGTGGTCAAAGTTATATTGAACGGCCGTAGCTGGCAATCCTGGTGTATTTCATCCATGATTCAACCGCTAGTAATAAAAACTACTAACAAGACCGCGGCTAACTAGCTACACTACTACTATTGGTTATTACTTCAGCTAAGATAATATAACTCCTCAACGCAACGTAGTTCAATGCACAGAACTTGCGTTCGTGTAGCACCTAGCTCTTAGTGCGTTGCATAGCGCACGAAATTTGCGATCGTGTAGCCAGGCCTTTAGGCCAACATTTGAGGCATATGTATATTTTGCTTGGAATATTCTGTGCGTTTTTTATTGGGAGTTGCATGCCCCATTGTTATCTTGGCTACTTTTAAATGGATTTCATTGGATTATTGCTTTAGTGGATAAAAATCCCGCCCACTTAACCAATCATCCAATGAAATCCCATTGAAATATAAACCCACTGGAATGGCCAAGGTCATATTACCGTGTGTCAATTTGAGCGCCATCTTGGAGGGTGCTACGTGTACTTAGCAACTACCTAACAATAACAATGTTTTGTATTATCCTTATGTAGATCTTTAGCCTTTGGCCAAGTACATTGTCACATAACAATATATCAAAATGGAGCTAAAGCTCTGCAGATTCATGGTATCTTCTCCTTGATTGTGTAATTTCTAGAGCGGACATAAATTAACAGTTTTAAACCATCATACTATTTTTTTTATCAATTATAATTATATATCTATCATAATTAATTATAATTTTTTAACCAAAACCATCAAATACACACAGAGTGTATGCATACAAAAACAAAGAAAAGAGCAAGGTTAACTCGTCATAACAGTTTCTTTGTATCAATTATAATTATATATCTATCACACATATAATTTTTTTTCCAAAACCAACAAATACACACAAAGTGTATGCATACAAAAACACAGAAAAGAACAAGGTAATTAATTAGCAATATAATGCAATGTATGTTAAAAAGATTGCGAACTATAATTTTTCGAGATAATTGAATTAAATACAAGTTGTCTTTACAGGAAGTTACAACAAGAGTTATATGGGTTTATATTTCAATGTGAAATCCATTTAAAAGTTGCCAAGATAACAAGGGGGCATGCAACTCCCAATAACAAAACGTACAGCATATTGCGAGCAAAATACACACTATGCCTCAAATGTTGACTTAGGCTACCATTTGCTATGAATTAGTACACAGCTTTGTTGTTTATATCAGCATAAGTGAGCAATGCTACCCCAGCAGAGTAGTTAGGCCTTGCTAAAGCCCTATTTAATAACTCTTCAATGATTCAATAATTATTAGCCATAGAGAAGGCAAAACTGGACTCAGATTCTTTATTGTCAAATTTTCATTTATATCAGCCATTTTATATATATCTTTAAGTCAAGTTTAATCAATTTAATGAATATCTTTGCAATCTTTTACATTATCGTAAAGGGAAAGTTTCACATCAAGCAAGCGCTACCAGCACCGAGATGTCCTGCAGCCACGTGCCATCCTGACAGCTGTATGTCGACCTTGCAGGTGTATTAGTCTCCTTCTCATCATTTTTTCCATAGTTAGCACTTTGGAAAATATTATCACAGGTAAAATTATCTGAGTCCGTTAAAACATCTCATCTGAGAAGACCACTCCAAAATACCGTATCAAAAATGTGGGGGTAGAAAACTCCAAAACGTCGAGGATGTTAAAATAACTGGATCAGCTTAAAAAATCACTCCCAAAACAGCTGATGGGAAAAAGGGGTCATAACTGGTATTTTGCATACTACTTCCGTTGTTTGTTGGACGGAACATTCTCTATGCATTGTAGAGCAAATATACTGAGGTGATCGTTTGACACCATATTTGTTAATATGCTTGCTAATAAATATGTATCAGAAATGAGACTCCAGCGGTAATCGATTGCAGTGGTGAAGACTTGGCCGATCTTCATTATAGCATCCTGAACTGTATCTTTCCTTAGATTCCTTCTGAGCCGCTCATTGTAGGAATGACATGCTGACTTTGTAGTGTTTATAACCTGACAGTGATAGACACTGGGTTTGCTAATGACTTTGCATGGTGAAGGGGCAGCGGGGAGCTGGATTGCCAACCACTGTCAGCGGCGCCATTGCGAGTCCTCTATTCAGCTCCCACCCCGTGACGGTTTCACACTTTTATGTTTTGGCAGTAGTATATTAGGAGCAAATCTCTACGGTCAAAAAATCAAAATCAAAACATTTTAAACTTTTTAATTGATTTTTCTTTGAAATGATTTTGCTATAATAAATGGTAACCTATTCACCTAAAATACACACACAACAGTTCTTAAATATGGTGGAAAGAGCTGGATTGAGCGTGGAAGGTTACGACAGTAAAAGCAATTTGTACCATACTATAAAGAATTTGGTGGGCAGAGATCTGGGAAAAAGCTACCATGACATGGACATGGTAATGGGAATCATCTGCTTACTATGGAAATTGACAGTAAGCAGATATTGGTTAAAAACAGACCTGTCAACATACTGTGTTGATAATTTGCTGTCAAATGGTAGTGTTGATTGATGTTAATAATAGGTGATACTTTTACACAGACCTGTCAAACATTTTTTCATCTCAACAAAAGTTCTTTTGCGAAACTTATTTGAATTTGATGCTGCAGTTGTTCCTCCTGGTTTAGATCCCTGCTGACATTTCTTTGTGTTACATTGTTTTAAAGTTGCATCACTCGGTGGCAATTTTTGTTGAAGTACTTCGTCTTTGTAAGCTATCATTTATTTGTAATAGGTAAAATATAATATGTAGGTAACAGGTTTACAATAGTGGTTATAAAGTTCAAGTTCTATTTATATAAATCAACTAATAGTTGCTAAAACTATTAAATTATGTATTTTACTGGCAACTAACAGTCGCCACTACTGCGCAGAGGTCCCCCTGATGGTGGCTACCACAGGCATGCCTCCATTGATTATAACAGACAAAGACCGGCATCTCTTAAAGCAATTATATCGCTCTTATAAGCAATAAGTATTAATAATAAATCATATCGGCACTAGGTATTTACTACCCCGACCCTGGGTGCTATCCCAGGTGGGCAACAAGATGGCTGCTACAGCCAGAGAGATGAAAGTTAGCCTAAGTACCTCCAGACACCACCTCCCGGAGCTGTTTACCCTCAGATGTGCAGAAACCTGAACCAAAGGCTAATAAAGACCAAAGGATTACATCAACCTATCACTGGCCAAGCTAACAACAGACTCCGCCCATTACATCTGGGCGCCAGTGCCATTTAACACAGTTACTCTTACCTTATTTGACAATGCTATCTACTATATATCATATAACTTCCTGCCATGCTTCCTGTGCATGGTTGGAAACTTTCCATTGTAACTCTGCCTATAAAAGGCAGAGATTTTCTTACACACCTTGCATTACCAAGTATTACCTCCTAAGTGTGCCACGCATTACATCTAATGACCAGAGTGTGTTCTCTTGTCGTTGTATTGCCACCTTGTGTTCTGTGATGAATAAGTTACACATTACTACTAAGCTGTGTATGTCTGAGCCAAGGGTTCGTTACTGTTGATAAAGTCGGTCATTCACTTTACAACAACTTGTTTGTGCCGATTCGGCACGGGGTCATCTCTGGGTTGAGGTAGACTGTTACTTGTCAGGCCTGAAGTGGCTGACTGCATTGTTGTGGCTGCACAGACGGCGCGTCTGCCAGCACAACCCCCCAGCGGGAAGCAGTGGATGTTAAAATTCACTACAGGATTACCATAATGCGTTATTTAGAGTAGGGCCTGTCCCTGGCTGCATATGATATTGTAATGGATTTCAGCATAGGTGGCCTCTCTCATTGATGCTATGCTAGCCAGTATGCAGTGTGTAAACACGCATTAGCTATATTAGACTCAGCTCCGCCTGACTGCTCTCAGTACAGAGGTGTATGCGTGCCTACCGCAAGGATAGATGAGTAAAGAACACAAGCAGGGGATTTCCCGCCTTACTAATAAAAGTGGACTGGCGCGTTATTGTTACTGTCTATTGATGAGTATATGTTTGCATTGCGCCTGTTTGTCTGTTATTTTTGTATGACCTATATTATTGTTATGAACCAATTATCTTATGCTATTTTTCAACTGTTCATTAGCATATCTAACTGCATAACCTTGTCAACATGTGGCCCAGTGGGCAGATTGGATTGTGCGCTTACAAAGAGAGGTACTCTGAGTAAGCTTTTGTCTCTTGAAGCAATAAAGTGTTAGCTATTGTAACCCGGTGTGTTCAGTTGGCAGTTGGCCAAATAGTATTAGGATGCTTGCACACGGCACAACAACACGGTGTGTTCAGTTGGCAGATAGCCAAATAGTATTAGTATACTTGCACACGGCACAACACGGAGCTTATTGACTCATAGCTCATCTATAGATAGAGCCACTACTAGTAAACAAGTAGCTCTCATTAGCAATTGCTGTTACATTGCTAAACAGGTACACTTCTCTAGTAGCTGTTTGGTAAAGGTGCGACAAAATCCTTTACATTGGTGGCAGCAGTGGGATACTAGCGAACGATAGACACTACTAGAGAAGCTGTACACGGCCAAACACCACCCCTACTCATTCCCCGAGTATTGGTGTTTCCTATAACGTAATAGTTGCCTGGTAGCAGCCAAACTACCACCCAGGGACACTGTTACACCCCTTGCTCTGACCCGGTGGTACCCCCCACCCGACAGAACACCCCCCTCTCCTTGCTGTGTTTGATAAGAGAACTACAGTCACCCTGCGCGGTGAACTCGGTAGTCGCTGTACTGCTCACGCGAGATCGTACAGGCATCTCTTTCGAACCCTGGGTACCCCTCTCAGTTCTACAGGGTACCCCTCTCAGCTCTGCAGTGTACCCTGCATACGCTGTACCGAGTGATTTAGAAACTGTCCTGCCTATATACGGCCAGAGTTTCTCACCTAGTGTTGACACGGCATTGACGCAGTGTGCTGTCAGTCTTCCACTGTTCATCTGGTACACGGAGTTGTCTCTTCCCGAGCAGACAGACCCTGCTGATTGTGAAGGCTATACTCCATGTTGATGACCACACAGAGAGCCAGGAGCACTGGGCGGTTGCCAGTGGGCACGGCTGAAGCTGAGGCATTAGACAGACTCACACAGACTTTGCGAGGAGTGTTGCAACACCCTGCACCACCCCCTGCCCCTACACGGAACTTCAAACCTCCTAAGTTCAATGGGCAAGGTGATGTAGAGTACTTCATCACACGGTTTCTAGAGGTCGCTGAAGCAAATGAGTGGAATGCTCGCCAAACCCTACTCCATGTGAGAGAGGCACTTCGTGATGAAGCACTGGAATGTGGTAGACCCAACACCCTGCAAGCGGTGTTCACAGCAATCTGTGCTCGCTTTGGCTTTACACGCCGTGAGGCGCTACAGAGTGTAGCACACTTGAAGAAGGCATTGAAGACTTCCCTCCAAGAACATGCTAGCGAGGTGGAAAGACTAGTTCGAATAGCCTATGAAGATTTGCCAGACAGACACGTAGAACGCATGATACTAGAGACGTTCTCTTCCACCCTGGGTAACCCATATCTGCAACGCCATTTGTTAGCAGTGGATCCACAGAGTCTGGAAGACGCAGTTCGTGCTGGAAACGAGTTCCTCCGCATCAAGGCAGTTCCTGACTTGAAACCATCCAGGGTACGAGTTGTAGAAAGTGATGAAGAGGAAGAAGAACCCTGTAAGCCTTCCATGAAACCATTCCATCATTATCAGACTTCGGCCATGGTGTCGCAGGCTCCAAGGGAGATGACTCACCCGTGTCCAGTTACTAACAACTACCCCAAAGTGAGCTACTCCCCTCCACCCCAGCAGCCAGCGCCCGTGTCGGAAGGCGTGATGACTCATCTACTCCAGGCAGTGCAGAACATGGCTATAGAGTTGCAACAAATGAAGCAGTGGCCGCAACCGGTGCATGCACCCCCTGTTGGTGTGTACCCTGCTCCTGCAGTGATGCAACCTCCTGCCCGGGGTCCCCACTACACTGCTAATGTGGTGCAAAACCTTTCACCGGCTACACCTGTCATCCCTGTCATGGAACAGATCTCTCCACACACGGTGTCTCAGTCTGCTACAGCACAGTTGGTTCCCCCTCAGTGCTGGGGCTGTGGACAGACAGGCCACTACAGTAGAGGTTGTCCGTCTAAACCTAAGACAGCCACCGTACCCAGAGCAAAACCCGTGTCGAGAAACAACCAAACGGCCTCAACTCAGAGACACGAACCAGTAATTGCACCAGTCAGCCCATCAGTGGAGTGCCTTTCGCGCCCTAGAAATAGAGCATCGCCTCCCCCCTCCCGAGCTGCAAAGGTTCAACCTAACTGCCTGTCTAACACTGAGATAGAACGGCCATACCGGGCAAGCTACTTCCTCCCAGGGAAGTTTGAAGGCAAGTCAGTCACCCTTCTAGTCGATACCGGTTGCACCACAAATCTCCTATCCAAGCACGTCTTTAACCAGTTACCTGAGTCAGTAAGAGTCAGTACAGGAGAGTGAGCCACATGGTATCCTAGCCGACGGTACTCAGATCCCTTTCTATGGCACGGTGAGAGCTACCCTTCGTCTCCGTGGTGTGAAAACTGAAGCCACATTTGTTGTCAGTCACATAAACGAAGACGCTATCTTGGGGATGCCCTTCCTCACCGACCATGATTGCCGAATGAGATTCAACGAGTGTGCCATTGTCGTAGCAGGAAAAGAGATGCGCTGTACCGATAAGGACGGTGCACTGCTAATGAACAATGTTCAGGTCCTACGTACCACGCAACTACCTCCAGGCGAGGAGTCTACCATCCTGTGTAAGGACACCACACAGAGTTGCCTACCCCTTGGGTTAGTAGAGCCCCGACACGGAGGCCCTCCAATTGCTGCTAGTCTGAACGAGCCAGATAGCAAAGGACATGAAGTAGTGAGGTGTGTGAACCCGACTGCTCAGCCAGTAGAACTGAAGGCGGGAAGCACGAGATACCACTACAGAGGAGCGGGCCCTGGAGAGGTTGAGCCGACCGAGGCGGTTGCCATGCCCGTTTCCACCCCTCCTGCTCAATCTTCTCCACCCCTGTCTCCCCTACCTGCGTCCCCTCTGTTGGAACCACCACCATTAGAGACTAAATTGCCTCTTCCATCAAAGAGGAGAGTGTCAAATTTGGAGCGGCCAGTAGCAAGAAGGCCTGCCGCTCCCCCAGTTGTTGACAGCAAATCTGGTGAAAATCGGACAAGCGGTTCAGCTAGAAATGGCCAAAACGTGCAGGAGTTGTCTCCCCCAGTAGCTGAGACACCCTCACCCCCTGCACAGACTGAGAGCCAACCACCTCTTGTGTCATCACAACGGCCACGAAGGAACGTCGGCCCACCCAGGCACTATGGACAGCCACTATGCCATCTGATTGCAGCTGCAAAAGAAGTGGATAGAATGTCCGAAAATTCCTGAGATTCAAACGGCTCTCCTGGGTGGAGTTCTCACGGAAACCCCCACAAACTGGGTATCTGCAGGGAGGTCAGGTTCTAGCACTGCTGCATGCCAAGATTTAGATTGATAGCAGCAAAACCCATCAAGCACTGAGGGCCCAAAGTTGACCCGTTTTCCACCTAAGGGTAATGATTTCCAAAAACGGTTAGTGCCGCCCGGAAAGAAGAATAGCTCCGGACGGGATGTAACCACACCCCCATTCTGGGTGTCGTTGGAAAGAGGACGCTCTAGCAAAGATGCCAGAAAAAATCCAGGAGAATATTTCTCTCCATCAGGGAACTACGGCCGGTCAAAATCTGAGTTGAACCACCAGTCAGCCTTTGCGGATCCACCCCTGCCTGTTGTTTGCACTGCTTTTAGTCAAGATCAAACAGGCCTGCCGCGCGCGGAAACAAGCATTTCTAAACAAGTACCCAAAGTGACTGGACGTGCCAACCACTACATGGATTTCTCTACCAGTGTTTTGCCTCAAGAAGGAGGTGAATGCCTTCAACTGCAAGTCGAAGAAGAGTTCGAGGACGAGATCACCTCTGCTGCTGCACAGCTGCCTCCCTCCCCTTCTTCACGGGACTGTCCCACTTCTCAGTCCACCCCGTCTGCACAGAAGGTTGCTGTTACCCACCGGGTACCCTGCGCAGAGGGAATGAAGAAAGAGATGGAGAGAGAGAACGAGCTCTTAGGAGTCACTAGTCAGACAGAGCTGATGGACAATTGGGTTCGCCGCCATAGCTCCTCCCGTGACCCCTTGGCACTCAAGCAGACACTTCCTCGTCAGTGGCAGTCCACGGAGTCTCCACTACTCCCAGCTGCCCCCACACCCCCCAGTGTACCCACGGTGCCGGCATCGGACACTCTCCCCTGTAGCCAGAGTGTTGCGAAACTTTCTGCCAGTTCTCCCCCGACCCGGGATGACCCGGGGTTGAGTCTAAGTACAGTAGTGGTACAAGAAAATCCACCTATAGGTACTAGACTGCCTCACGCGGTCACCAGGGAGCGTATGCAGACGCTGGGGAAGATCGTCCCTAGTAAGAGAAGAGGAGCAGAGCTCTTGGCTAGACTTTCTAAGCGGGGTAACTCCCCCCTTACAGCCACCCCCTCCTCTACACTAGGTTCTCCTCCACTCACCGTGAGAGCTATTTTCACCTTGCCTGGCTGCACGGCGTCCAGTGGACAGATCCCGCTCCTCGACCTGATTCCCACAAGGAGGAAGGCGAGGACTCCTGCTGTGCCCCCAGCACCTGTACCCACCTCCCCTTTGCCAGTAGACGAACCACCTCGTTCGGTGTCTACGCCTGTAGTCAAGTTAGTTGACATTGCTGCCTCCCGCCCTTCCTCACCAACCGTAGAGGAAGAGGTGGTAGCTCCTCACTTGGTAGGCAGGAAACCTCCTATTGCCCGGCGGCTCTTACAGTGGGTTGCCCCCAATACGGAGAAAGCCATCCAGAGAGATTTGAGAAGGGCACGGCGCAGTACCTGCCCAAGTTGTAAGTTCGTAGCAAAGAACATGAGACAACTGTCGGTGCATGTCCACCAGCACCACGTACGCTACTTTTGCCACTGTAGATACTCGAGTAGCAGCAGAGACAGCATATACTGTCACCAGAGGGCGCGTGGAGGTCCAGACGATACTGATCACCACCAACGCGTTGGCTATATTTATGCTGTAGACCGAGAGAGTTACTCGGCTTTCTGCAGGTACCAGAAATGGACTAATCCAGCGCCTTTCGGTACCTGCCAACCCACCCAGACTGGAAAGATCCCGTCTCCTCCCCCAGCACCTTCGAGGTGTGATGCAGTCACGGCTCCCCTCCCAGGACCATCCTCTACACCACCTGGCATTGTGCCGCTGATGGCTTTACCCCTAACCGAGTACAAGATACCAAAGAAGCCGCACACGGTGGTTGTACCAAGTCCTGAGGCCATGATTGTCTCCCCTGGGCCCCCTTCTTCTCCACCCCCTGCTCCCCTTGCAGTATGCCGGACCTCAGCACCCAGTGTTCCCTCCGTGCTCTCACCAGCAGAACCTCCAGTCTGTGAGGTAGATCTGCCAGTACGGTTTATGCAGAACAGGGCGCGATGGGCTGCTGCGATAGAGCAGGGCGCCGCTGAACTGGACTCTCAGTTGCAGGGCCTTCGGATGAACGTGGTCACGGGCACCCTCTCAGAGATAGAAGTCGCCAGGCTAAAGGCGCAAGCAGAACTCCTGAAGGGAGAGATAGTTGAACTAAAGCAAGCCGCACAGACAGTGCGAGGCCAGCTGTTCTAGGAAAGGTGTTCCTCCGCTCCCTTCGTCAGTCACACGGGTTGTGTGCACCCCTCCCTCCGTCAGTCACACTGGTTGTGTGCAACTCTCTCCTCCCCCACCTGATTCGGCCCTGTGATTCGCGGCCACCTCATGACTAGTTAACTATGAGTACGGCAATACTAATAGTTGAAGCGGCCTATGTAATGGATTTCAGCATAGGTGGCCTCTCTCATTGATGCTATGCTAGCCAGTATGCAGTGTGTAAACACGCATTAGCTATATTAGACTCAGCTCCGCCTGACTGCCCTCAGTACAGAGGTGTATGCGTGCCTACCGCAAGGATAGATGAGTAAAGAACACAAGCAGGGGATTTCCCGCCTTACTAATAAAAGTGGACTGGCGCGTTATTGTTACTGTCTATTGATGAGTATATGTTTGCATTGCGCCTGTTTGTCTGTTATTTTTGTATGACCTATATTATTGTTATGAACCAATTATCTTATGCTATTTTTCAACTGTTCATTAGCATATCTAACTGCATAACCTTGTCAACATGTGGCCCAGTGGGCAGATTGGATTGTGCGCTTACAAAGAGAGGTACTCTGAGTAAGCTTTTGTCTCTTGAAGCAATAAAGTGTTAGCTATTGTAACCCGGTGTGTTCAGTTGGCAGTTGGCCAAATAGTATTAGGATACTTGCACACGGCACAACAACACGGTGTGTTCAGTTGGCAGATAGCCAAATAGTATTAGTATACTTGCACACGGCACAACACGGAGCTTATTGACTCATAGCTCATCTATAGATAGAGCCACTACTAGTAAACAAGTAGCTCTCATTAGCAATTGCTGTTACATTGCTAAACAGGTACACTTCTCTAGTAGCTGTTTGGTAAAGGTGCAACAAAATCCTTTACAATATGATATCAGACTGACGCTGACGAAGATTGATATGCTTGAGGAACAAAACCTCAAGTGTCAGAATTTTGTTTTGTTTTATTTCAATTGTTGTGGCACGCTTTCACAGTAACTATGTACTGAGATGATTTATATGAACTGTGCATTGCCAGTTTTATACACCCCATACCCATTTACTGCTCATTATTTGTCAAAACGTTTGAATATCTGTTTGGGAGATAACTCCTACCAGATCCCTTACTAATTCTATGGAGATCCCCTGTCAATTGCATTGTAGCGCTGTAGAAACCAGGCTTCTGGTTTCTTTACTACATGCGTCACTTACAGAATTGCCGAGACCCAGTTGATTATATTATTCTAAGTTATGCATGCATAGAGAGAGAATCTTGCCAATCAACTATTAGAGAACTTAAACTTGCACTGCGGAAAGAACTAGCAGCTTGTACTGGCAGTTGTCTTCTCATGCGAATAAACCATACAGTATTTCCATTCATATCTTGGTGCAATCAGGGTAAACAAAGAAATGTAGTGGCGGCGCAGCTAGTTGTCTTACTCATGCAGAATTTTACTGCTTTAAATTATGGGCAAGTTTAATGAGGGGCAATTTGTCTCCTAATAAACTGGGTAATTTTCTCTTTGATAACTTACGTAATCTTATGTAAGGACTTACAGGTGAGTTGTTGGTGGCCAAGACAAAAGGTAATCAGTTATAATATATAATTATTTCACTTGGGTGCAATAAACATGGGATAGGTCATCTGCACTAGCTGTAATCTACTAACTGTTCTTTTTGCCTGTCCATTTAGATCACCAATTTTAATTATTTTGTAACGCAAAGAAGTTGGTCATTGTAAAATATTGGTTCATGTACAACAAGCTAACAGTAGATATACATTTATACTTGCACTGCATGGAGAATCCTGTATTAATTGAAAAGATAATATTCACTGCGACAGGAAATCCAAAAAACTTAATTTTTACTATTAATTTTTTTTACTAAACAGTAAAATTTAAAAACGGATACAAATTTTTTTGGATTTGTCATAAATCTAAACGTCACACTTTTATATGCCACGGCTCATATTTATTATTTTCATGATGTTAATAATTATGTTTGTGTTCTCTGAGTGATGATATCGTGTTCAAAAGTTTCAAAACCCAAAATAAACAAACATCAACGAACCAAACTACAGCTACAAAGCTTTGACAGATATTACATAGAAGCCATTTTGAGCACTTAGCAAAAGTTACAACAAAACCACAAAAATGTAAAAAATTTACTGCCATAAAATGAAAGTAACTATAAAACAATATCTAGCAGCTAGTTGATGGATGGAAAAAACTCACGCTGGATGCACAGTATTTTTCATTTTTCTGAAACAAACAATGTTCCTTATCTTCTCTCTGTATCCAGGATAAATATATGAATATACAATAACATTAAAAACTCCATATAATGTTTGGCACATCAGTACAACAATAACAATATAGGAGTGTACTGTATAACTCATACCAAGAAATGACATCCCCAGAAACACTGCAACAGGAATTATCGTACTGTAAAATATTACACTAGTAACCAAAATATATCTGGTGGCCGATTTTAATTCTGAGTTATCTTCTCTCACCTCTCTTATGTTCATAAGTTTCATTTCTTTGTTGACTTTGAGTAGGAGAATTGCTGTAACTATTGCAGGTGGGAACATTGCTATAGAAGACACTATGTAGTTGTAACTGTTGTCTAGCGCAACATCCTCAAGAGAAGCAGCAAATACGACACCAGTACAAAGACTACTTGTTGAGATAGCATATTTAAGACTCGCAAGCAATATATTTATTACCCATCCAATTAGAGACAGACAACCGAGGTTTGTGGGTAACAATGAAATATTGTAATCAAATGGACGACAGACGGCAAAGTATCGGTCGATGCAAGCTAACATAAGTTGGAAATATCTGGAGTAAGTTGACGCTTCTGTAAATATACCGATAGCAACGCCATATATTTTGGGTTTTCCAGCCACAAGAGCATAGGTGAGACAACTTCCACTGATGGCAAACCCCAAACTCACAAAGATATCGCATAAAGTTATGTTGACTAGAATATACAAGTAGTTCTTCTTTTGTATGTTCATCAGTTTTAGTACAAGTAGATGAAGTAAGTTGACCGCTATAGAGATAACGTTACTAGACACAATCATAGCTGATGAATACGGGTTACACTCGCCATTTCCGTTTTCACATGGCAGTAACAACGAGGAATTAGCGGACATTGTGCCAAAGAAAGTCTTTTAGCTTACAAGAAGCTATTCCATACTTGTAACTGATCGAGAAACGAGCAAATCACATGCTTACGGGTTAAAGTAAACTCAACGGTTAAACAAAAATGTTCTCAGCTCTTCCTTATATGCGTGGATGTAAAAGTAATCAATAACACAGCCATTAGTTGTTCTGCCTTTTTTGTATGTAAATAATATTCATTTCTTATTCTAATTCCTCATTTCATATGGTATTGAATGGTCACACTGTGAATGGGATATCATTATCAAACTTGGGTGTTCTTGTTTACTTATTGATTTCTGCTGCTGGTCAAATATGAGCATAGAATAAAATGGTCCTTAGCTTGATTGTATTCTACTTATGAGACCAGGAGACAAAATAGTACAAACTCTTTTTCTGCCTTATCAGAAAAGTAACGGACTACTATAGAATTATCCAGAAGCCTCGTGGCCAAAGTAAACAATTCAGTCACTCCATCATCGCTTCTAATTGTGCGCATTATGGCGTAAATTAACGTTGTACAAGGGGAGATAACTCTACGCTGACTACAACAAACATATAGGGTGCTGCTCACACAAGATCATGTGGTTATTAAGTAGGTTACCTTGGCAGAGCGGAAGCACAAATAAAAATACTTGGCTCACTCAGTGAAGAGTTAAATGCTTATATCCATAATACATGGAGACACAAATATCCATAATAATAAAAATTGAAAGTCACACATGTAGTAGTCTAGGAGCCCAGACAGCTTGTGGGATTTTGTGGTGCTCTACTAGCAAACACCCCCATGGAAGGCCACAAACTCCCACAAGCTGTCTAGGCCCCTAAACTACATACATAGCAAAAATCCTATAGATTCATGCAATGGAGATAGTGACGATAAAAGTACATAGGCCAGAAGTCACTAGAGCTTCACGGCAATTGATTCTATTGGCCGAAAATAAAAATAGGTTAAGGACCGTTGGTAGTTCTCAAGTTGGCCGCCCCAAACAAATACTATTAAATTTGGTGCAAGGGACATCATCTCCGAGCCCATTGCTGACATTTATTTTTGATATGACAGAGAGGGTAGTTTACATAAGCTATGGTCTTTGGCTTTTACGTTACAATTATACAAATATAGATAACTTCCAAAGTCTATGGTCATGTAATCTAGGGACATATGTGTTTTCTGTTTTCAAAAATACAGAAAATATTGTCACCCTTTAGTAGTTTAAACTGCTAATATAATCCCTTTGACAGGTCATTTTTTTAATTTTTACTAATGAAGTAATATGTTTTCTTTCATCTGAATGCATTTTACACAAATAAAAAAGGATTTAAGAGCAAATTAAATGACAAATCTGAAGCATACACTTGTATATAATTCTATCTAGCAAAAACTGTTTCCGGTGATTGAATCAATTGAGAAAGACTGTCACTATCCTCATTGAAAACTAGTAATATTGTTATTTGATTGAATTAATCTGACCATTTTGTGATACAGAAATACATAGAGAGCACTTGTTGTGGATTGAATCAACGAACAGCTCATAAACATTATAATCAGCTAATTGTTTAATAATTGGTTCTACAGCTATCTTTTTTTAATGAAGCTCATGCTTTCGTGGCAAATCAGTGATGGCTAAATTGATTGCAGTCCAATGAAATTCTATGAAATGTTTTTCCATAAAATTGTGCAGTTTTCAAAATGTTCCATATTATTAATTTCCAAATCTACAAAGAGAGTAAAAGGTTTAAATAATGCAACAAAGACACAAAGTTTCTAGTAGATGAACTGGACAGATAAACTTTTTGAAATTCTGAGCCAAACAACCTTTGGGTTTTGTATAATTCTAACCATTTAACCAGTTTCAAAGTTATGTAAGTACTTCAATATGGCAGCTTGCTGCAGTTGAAACTCTGTTTAACGAAAATAATCAAAGTTCATGTCAGATATATTTCAGGCATCTTTTGAACTGAGCTAAACAAAGATTTACAAAATATTTCATATGTAGCGCCTAGCTGTGTGTTTATTGGTGTTATACATGTTGGTAAAGATTGTTGTTTTACTACCACAAACTACCCCTGAGTACAAAAATATTTTATGATCAACTCAAATTGTAGTTTTCATAACGACCTTTTTAGTTTTTTTTGGTCTACCTTGTTCATTCGATGCTTGGTACCATTTGTAACGTAGGTCGACGGCTTCATTCTGTTGAAATCTCGAGTATCATTTAAAATCTATTTACAGCAATAAAGTGTCCTCTATGGTGTGTGCGCATTTCTTAGACATTTACAATCTCTTCTTGAATTTATAGTTTGTGAACAAAACTTTAATGTACTTAAAAAGATATTGTAATGAATGCTAACCAATCTGCCATAAATGGGGAGTATGTATAATATTAGACATTTATTCTAGGAAGTGTCAAACTTTGTTTCCAGAGAAGTATCATCTACTGTTGTTTCCACACTCACTCCCAGAATGTTGACATCACCAATCGATTCAAAGCAAACAACTAAAGGAACAAACTTGGAAATGTTGTCTTCTGGGAAGGAATGAACTCTTCCTCGGATACACTTCAGAGTTAAAATTTTTACATCAAAGTCGGCATTTACTCTAAATATTTTGGCACCCATTTTTGTTTATGCTCATATTTAGTCTACTGCGAGAACAGTGAACTTGGGTGTTATTAAAATATGAAATTATATATTACAGATGTTTTCTTATGAAGACGTCGCATTCACGCTAGAGGGCAATCGACTCACCACTTCACAATACTTCTCTATCTATTTATATAATTGGATGTCTATTCAATTTACACTTACCTATTGGTTTACATCCTTTTTCTCCTTATTTCATCAACAAAAACAATAGAGTTACCAGTTCAATGAATACTTCATACTAACAAGTAGCGTCGATGAAACAACTACTGAGACAAAACTTCATCAACAAGAGATTATTGTTTAAGTTTAATGAACTCATCTCCAAACCTCAAACAGTATTATTACAAACCAACTCAGCGCAGAAATAAAACTGTTTTGTAAGTTCGGTTTCATCCCCAGCATTATAGTGAACCATATATTACACAGTATGTATCATTTTAGTTATCAATGCGTCTAACGAAATCAAATTTTTTATTTTCATTATTATATCCTTCACATAACTTTGGTCTTAATTACATAAAATGTTGGAAAACGGAAGGATGTATTGAGATTTTGGTCACAATTGACCAATACACCACCCATAATGCTCATCATAGTAAAAGTGTGATATATAAAGATATGTGGACTTTTGTGTATAACCTTAGGCTACACACACACGCACCCCCTCACACACGCACACACAGATGTCTAACTAAGGCTAAATGCGTTAGCTAATTGCAAGTAAAAAAAGACGTCTTTTGCAACATCTATTATATACTATTATTCCGGTTGTAAAATATTTCGGATCTAATCTCAAAACAAGTTTTTAGTAAACCTGCAATTAAAACTGACTAACCGCAGTGGTTGTGTGTTGACCAGATTTGCAAAACCAATATGATCACATGGCTTCAGTTGTTGCATAGAGAGACCGGAATACATGACTGAGCAGGCAATTTGTTCCCTTCAAAGTAGCTTACAAAGAAAGTCACTAAGAGAGCAAGTGAAGTAGAAAAATGTTGTTTTGAGATATTATATGACCTTAACCCAGCTTTCTTTTATATTACTTCAAAAGATTAAAATTTCACATCTGTGTACAATGTCATATGTGTGTACAATGTCACATCTGTGTACAATGTCACATGTATGCACAATCTCACATGTGTGTCCAATGTCATATGTGTGTACAATGTCACATGTATGCACAATCTCACATGTGTGTACAATGTCACATATATGTACAATGTCACATATATGTACAATGTCACATCTGTGTACAATGTCACATATATGTACAATGTCACATATATGTACAATGTCACATCTGTGTACAATGTCACATGTGTGTACAATGTCATATGTGTGTACAATGTCACATGTGTGTACAATGCCACATCTGTGTACAATGTCATATGTGTGTACAATGTCACATGTGTGCACAATGTCACATGTATGTACAATGTCACATCTGTGTACAATGTCACATGTGTGTACAATGTCATATGTATGTACAATGTCACATCTGTGTACAATATCACATGTGTGTACAATGTCACATGTGTACAATGTCACATGAGTGTACAATGTCACATGTGTGTACAATGTCACATGTGTACAATGTCACATGTGTGTACAATGTCACATGTGTACAATGTCACATGTGTACAATGTCACATGCGTGTACAATGTCACATGTGTGTACAATGTCACATGTGTACAATGTCACATGTGTGTACAATGTCACATGTGTACAATGTCACATGTGTGTACAATGTCACATGTGTACAATGTCACATGTGTACAATGTCACATATATGTACAATGTCACATGTGTGTACAATGTCACATCTGTGTACAATGTCACATGTGCGTACAATGTCACATATATGTAAGTAGTAATATATGAGCAGATCTCCCTACCAAGTGTTTTTTTGTGGATTAGATCTTGGGGTGATACAATGGGTTATGGCGTTGGATGACTTCGCCGAGTTTATATTGTATTTTATTTGAGAGCTATTTGAGTGGCATTTGAGTGGCATTTAAGTGGCATTTGAGTTTTGATTATTTTTTACTTAACATGAACTTATATGGCATCTAAATTTTGAATGTATGGCATTTAGGTTATGATAATTTTTTACATAACTATATACATAATTATAACTCATAGGGTATCTAGATTTTGAATGTAAGGCATTTAAGGTTTGATAATTTTCTGTAATTCCAAGTCATATGATATCTTGAGAGAGAGGAGAGAGAGGAGATATATCTACATTGAATAAATATAGTGATTAAAAATGAAACAATATGTGAATATATACATTTATTGTGTAATAAGTAGGGAAAATCTCTCTATATAATATAGCTAGAGTCAGTAAATACTAAGTAATAACAATTAATACATAGTCTTTTTTTTACAATGATGTCTTTGATGTAGTGATGTTATATCTTAAGAAGGGAGACTTCTGTTTTATGTTAAGAAGGGAGACTTCTGTTTTATGTGCTTTTGAATTCGTAATGAACTAAAATAAAAAGTTATGTATTAGTATAGAATGATTAAACAAAAATTTAAAATAATTACATGAATTTGAATTATAGCTTTAGTTACATTGGATAGTTTACATTATATAGAAAAGGGAAATAGCTCACCAAGTCACATTGTCCAACTTGTTTTTTTGAATTAGAGACTATCCATTGCTAAAACAAAAAATTATTTGAGGTAAAAATAACTACAACTACATTTAAATTGAGTTGAAGTATTATTTACAATGATTAGAGAAAAACTCTCACCGAGTTTTATCATGTATTTCATCCTTTTTTTCAGCAACATATCCTGTCTCAAAATCATCAAAATCTTCACGTAGAAAATCTTCAAGTTCATCATCATCATCAATTTCTAATATTGCTTTGTTGTGCTTTGCTTGATCACAATATTGTCTCCAATACATTTGATTGAGACTGTATGGAGAGCGAAATGAAAGATCGTATTCTGTCTTAAATTTTCCGTGGGATGTTTTTCCTTTGTAGATCATCACACCTCGAGTATATTGATTAGCTTCTGAAGCATATTTGTCTGGTATGGCAAGCGTCTTCAACAGCGTTTCTCCACATTGTTCAATGGTATAACGGATACAAATTACATTTGACTGCCCTCCTTTAAATCGATGAGGAACGAATCTCTCAACAACATCTTGGTAAGGAAAAATAGCACCGGGTTGAAAACTATTGAGGGTTTTGATGTTCAAGAAGCGTTTGAGCTGACCTTTAGTCAACGTACTCAAATATAGTGATTCCTCTTCAGCTTTCTTATTGCTTAGAGAATGTCTGGTAACACGTCTGACATCATACCAAAGAACACTTTTATTTTTTGGTTTCCCCTTTCTACCCAAATATACAACGTTAAACGGAGGGGGGTAATTATCACAGTTGAAGTTTTTAGCTATTTCAACTGGACAGAGGAGTATTTTGGGTTCGACTTCATTTATATCTGAAGGGTCATGGTAGCGTACTTGAGAATATCTACACTTCTCCTTACTTGATGGTTGTATCACGCCAGTCACTCGCATAATGCTTGGGATAGGAAGATCTTCAAATGTTTTGCAAATCGGAACTTTTGGTGAGTCAATCACTTGAGAACCTTTAGACTTTTCTAATTCCCTAGCTCTCCTTTCGTTGAGACATTCAACTGTTAAATGAGCTATAGCTGCACTCTCCATTGTTTGCTTATCAACGGAAGTAGTTTGTTTTTTCACTATTTTTTTTCGTTTCCTTACTATTCGCTTTTTTGGAGCAGTTTTCCTTCCCTTGGGAGTTGTTTTGCTGTTTCTCATTTTATTTTCCGTTGGATATGGATCTGTGCAAAGGAGCTCTTCAGAAAGAGCATCCATAACATTCTAAAAATAAAAGGGTAATATTTGCATGAGTGTCTAAGAGTGTATTTATTACTTAGACTGGCTTATATATATATATATGTATTTATGTCAAAAGCAGTTAAGACTATAGAGTTATGATAGATTGAGAATGTGCTTATTAAACTATTGGGATGTGGAGACAGACAACAAAGGATGCATTCAAATATATATATGTATTTACTTAATACCATACCGCTTTTAACATCTCAATTGGTAAGAAATAAAATATAATAGTTTGAACAAAATATTGTAAAATAATAAGAAACAACTAAAAATTTTTCATAAATATGTATGAAACGCTTCTAACATTAGTTCTAAAATACCTACAGAAGAGGATAGAGCTTTATCTATTTGGACATAATTATAAATATGCTTTTTGAATTTATAAAAAGTTTTTTTGTTCCACGTCATGTTGTATAATTTTTTGAAAACTATTTGATTCCAAGCACTTCTTTCAATTTCTTTTAAAAAATTATTAATATTAACGACTTCCACCATTGACAAAACGATTTTGAAACCGTTTTTTATAATGTCATCAAAACGTTCTGTAGATATATCATGTTTCTTACAACACATCCCCATACTCATCATGTGCTGAGTTATACAGAATATTATAACTTGAAATGTCAAACGTTCTACAGCTTTTTCTTCAACAACATCATTATTTATCACATAGTTATGATACATTTCTGGAAGGAAGTCCTTTAAGTAGATTGGATTTGCTGTTGTATTGTTCTAAAATACAAGCGATAATTAGATAACTAAAATAATTAAAGGTTTTCAACAGGTGTTAGATAGTATTTTTGAATAATTCTTACCTTTTCATCAGGCTGAAATTCCGACTTTAGATACAATGGTTGACTTCCTACGTCTTGAGTATTCATTCTGAAAAACAGAAAAAATTGGTTCAATTCTTTATAATCAATTTAAAGATAGATATGTCATAAAGCCTTCGTTAGCTAGCGGAAATATTTGAATTTAAGTTTACCTTTATGAAGAGAGAACTCTTAGTAGTTGCAATGGAAGATGTAGTAGATAGATGTTGCTCCTTTGCTCACTGTTGTTGAACTGGATGCTTTCTGTCTGAAACCGTTGTCTCTTATATAGGTGAATGTGTGAAAATAAATCTTTTATTCCCGCGAAAGCATTGGTTTGTATTCGCGTGAAAATAAATTGTTTATTCCCGCGAAAGCAACGGGTTCCATTCGCGTGAAAATAAATTATTTATTCCCGCGAAAGCATTGGTTTTTATTCACCTGAAAAAAAATGTTTATTCCCGCGAAAGCAACAGTTTCCATTCGCGTGAAAATTAAATGTTTATTCCCGCGAAAGCATTGGTTTGTATTCGCGTGAAAATACAGTATTCATTCCCGCGAAAGCAACAGTTTCCATTCGCGTGAAAATTAAATGTTTATTCCCGCGAAAACATTGGTTTGTATTCGCGTGAAAATAAAGTATTCATTCCCGCGAAAGCAACAGTTTCCATTCGTGTGAAAATTAAATGTTTATTCCCGTGAAAGCATTGGTTGGTATTCGCGTGAAAATACAGTATTCATTCCCGCGAAAGCAACAGTTTCCATTCGCGTGAAAATTAAATGTTTATTCCCGCGAAAACATTGGTTTGTATTCGCGTGAAAATAAAGTATTCATTCCCGCGAAAGCAACAGTTTCCATTCGTGTGAAAATTAAATGTTTATTCCCGCGAAAGCATTGGTTTGTATCCGCGTGAGAATAAAGTATTCATTCCCGCGAAAGCAACAGTTTCCATTCGCGTGAAAATTAAATGTTTATTCCCGCGAAAGCATTGGTTTATATTCGCGTGAAAATAAAGTATTCATTCCCGCGAAAGCAACAGTTTCCATTCGCGTGGAAATTAAATGTTTATTCCCGCGAAAGCATTGATTTGTATTCGCGTGAAAATAAAGTATTCATTCCCGCGAAAGCAACAGTTTCCATTCGCGTGAAAATTAAATGTTTATTCCCGCGAAAGCATTGGTTTATATTCGCGTGAAAATAAAGTATTCATTCCCGCGAAAGCAACAGTTTCCATTCGCGTGAAAATTAAATGTTTATTCCCGCGAAAGCATTGATTTGTATTCGCGTGAAAATAAAGTATTCATTCCCGCGAAAGCAACAGTTTCCATTCGCGTGAAAATTAAATGTTTATTCCCGCGAAAGCATTGGTTTGTATTCGCGTGAAAATAAAGTATTCATTCCCGTGAAAGCAACAGTTTCCATTCGCGTGAAAATTAAATGTTTATTCCCGCGAAAGCATTGGTTTGTATTCGCGTGAAAATAAAGTATTCATTCCCGCGAAAGCAACAGTTTCCATTCGTGTGAAAATTAAATGTTTATTCCCGCGAAAGCATTGGTTTGTATTCGCGTGAAAATAAAGTATTCATTCCCGCGAAAGCAACAGTTTCCATTCGCGTGAAAATAAAATGTTTATTCCCGCGAAAGCATTGGTTTGTATTCGCGTGAAAATAAAGTATTCATTCCCGCGAAAGCAACAGTTTCCATTCGCGTGAAAATTAAATGTTTATTCCCGCGAAAGCATTGATTTGTATTCGCGTGAAAAAAAAGTATTCATTCCCGCGAAAGCAACAGTTTCCATTCGCGTGAAAATTAAATGTTTATTCCCGCGAAAGCATTGGTTTGTATTCGCGTGAAAATAAAGTATTCATTCCCGCGAAAGCAACAGTTTCCATTCGCGTGAAAATAAAATGTTTATTCCCGCGAAAGCATTGGTTTGTATTCGCGTGAAAATAAAGTATTCATTCCCGCGAAAGCAACAGTTTCCATTCGCGTGAAAATAAAATGTTTATTCCCGCGAAAGCATTGGTTTGTATTCGCGTGAAAATAAATTATTTATTCCCGCGAAAGCATTGGTGTTCTTCCGTAAAAACAATGTTTCATTAATTTAACCTTATGATAAATGGCATGATTTCAGCTATATAAGAAGCACTGTTTTTACACAGAAAGCAGTCACTTCGACATTAGCAACTGAAGGAGCAAGATCTACTACAACATCATCTACTACAACTGCTAGAAGGACTTTTCTGTTTGGAGGTAAGTCAACTTGATTGAGTATAAATTTAATTTTTATCGATTTAGATACTAACAGTGGTATGATATTGAGTAAACATATATATATATATATGTATATATATCTTCAAATTGGTTTGAAAAAGAAATCATAACATGGATTTTTACTTTATCTTTTAGAATGTCGACACAAGTCAATACAAAACAACTGAAGAATAAAGAACCAAAACTTTCACAAGATAAGGTGATTGATGACAATGTACTTCTTCAACGCACTATGATTCCCTTTCAAAGCGCCAGTCTGAATACTCTGGCAACTCTCATCATCAAAAGCGCCTCTCTGTTAAGTACTCTATCTCCAGCTTCCAGAAGAAACATTGAAAACATAGTCAAAGTTGAAGATTTACCAATACCTACAGTTATGCAGGTGTTAACCTTTGAGCTCCATGATGAAACGAACTGTACCATCATCTACAACTATAAAAAGGATGGAAAGGTAGTTAGAGTGAAGAGCATTATTCCATTAGCAGCAGGATTACTTGTCAATGAAGCTTCGCAAATAAGACCACTGGTTTTGATCTACATGGGTGTTGAAAAGACTGGAAAAGCAATTTTTCGTGCTGCTACAGAAACAGGAACTACTTTGAGAAATAAGAATGCGTTTGATGTATTACCAGGAAAAAGTATGCGACAAATCAATGCTTATTTCGAGGTAGCTAATCTTCAGGATTTCCCAACAGATAGTGTCATATGTTTCCAAAACCCTGAAGTTATAGCAAAATCTGACAGGCGATGGAATGGAAATGAAGAGACTCTTCTAGTTCAATACAGAAGTGTTGTAGATGAAGAATTACTGATCGGAGATATGCGCATTCCTCATCAAATAGCTTCTGCTGTGACATCGGAGAGATTTGGAGCGATTTTGTTCAAGGGTCTGAGTCGAAACGCAGACGATTCAATTTTCTACAACATCAGTGTACTCGCAGCTCATCAAGCCTTCGTCCAAGCCTCGGAACTGGCTGATAATCCAAAATCTGAGGATTTTCTCAACCACTTCGATGATGCTGAAAAAGAAGACTGTGGAGAACAAACTCTCGAGAAGCTAATCTATAACTCAAGGGATTCATATCACTATAGGTAAGTTTTATTAATTTTTACCATAATTTTAAAAAGTTGATTTGTGAAAATTTTGTGGATTCTTACAATGAAAAACCCCTTAAAATGATAAATCTGTGAACATTTTTGTAAAACATTTTTAAGTTATATATATATTTCGAATTAAAAAAGGATTTTGTTGTGTCATCAGTGTATTTTTTTACATAAAAGTTGGAAAAATAACAAAAGGTGATAATTGTTTTACAAAAATGTTCAATTTTTCACATAAATGATCAACTCATAACCTTTTTTTGTAAAACATTTTTAAATTATATATATTTCAGATTAAAAAAAGGACTTTTTTGTGTAATCAGTGTATTTTTTTACATAAAAGTTTAAAAAATAACAAAAGGTTATAATTATTTTGCAAAAATGTTTAGTTTTTCACATAAATGATCAATTCATAAACATTTTTTGTAAAACATTTTTAAATTATATCTATTTCGGATTAAAAAAAGGATTTTTTTGTGCAATCAGTGTATTTTTTTTACATAAAAGTTTAAAAAATAACAAAAGGTTATAATTATTTTACAAAAAACGTTTAGTTTTTCACATAAATGATCAATTCGTAAACATTTTTTGTAAAACATGTTTAAATTATATCTACTTCGCATTAAAAAAAGGACTTTTTTGTGCAATCAGTGTATTTTTTTTACATAAAAGTTTAAAAAATAACAAAAGGTTATAATTATTTTACAAAAATGTTTAGTTTTTCACATAAATGATCAATTCATAAACATTTTTTGTAAAACATGTTTAAATTATATCTATTTCGGATTAAAAAAAAGGACTTTTTTGTGCAATCAGTGTATTTTTTTACATAAAAGTTTAAAAAATCACAAAAGGTTATAATTATTTTACAAAAATGCCTAATTTTTCACGTAAATAACACGTTTTATCACATAAATGACTTATTCATGAGTGTTTGTTGTAAAACATTTTTAAAATTATATATATATTTATATTTATACATTCCGAATCCAAATGAAAAAAAGGACTTTTTCGTGTGTAATCAGTGTATTTCTTTTACATAGAAGTTGAAAAAATAACAAAAGTTTATATTTATTTTACATTAATTTTAATCATACTATACTAATACATCATTTTTTATTTTAGTCCATTATATCGTAAAAAGAAAACAGAGTAAAGAACTTTCCCTAAGAAATATTGAGCTGAATGATGTAACTCAGTGAGTTATTTTCCTGTTATATATAATGTAAACTATCTAATGTAGCTAAGAGTAAAATTTAAATTCGGTAAAATTTATTTATATAATGAATAACTTTTGTATTTTAGTCAATTATTGGATCACAGAGAATACGGAATACAAGAGTTCCTCTCTGGGTCTAATAATATACCAGAAGAATATCAAGGAAGATATTGTTCAAGAAAAGCGCTTTGTAACCATTGATATCGTAAGCTATAGTAGTTTGTATTACAGAAAATTTACTATAAAACAGTTTTATGAATGTAAAAACTAGATATGGTATTTTCTATTACAATTATTTACTTGTAAATTTTATTCATCTAGAGAGGTAATTTGGTGATTTTTTGACAGTTTTTAAAAAAGTTAAAAAGTACAAAAAAATCAAAAAATATCGAAAACTATATATTTCAATGATTATTTTTTAAAAAGTTCAAAAAAATGTAATAAAGCTCTGTTTTGAAACATAAAAAATTTAAAAGGATTGTGTAGGATAAAATTCTCACTCAAAAAATTATTGAAAATTGAATGAAATAAAAAAATATTTTCCCAAATACCAAAGTTTTGTAAATATAAAGTGAAAAACTCTATATATATATATATACATTGTTTTTAAAATAATATCGAAAACTATATATTTCAATGATTATTTTTTAAAAAAATAAAAAAATTTAAAAGGAAGGTGTAGGATAAAATCCTCACTCAAAAAATTATTGAAAATTGAATGAAATAAAAGAATATAAAGTGAAAATCTCTATATATATTTATTTTTTTTAAAAAAATATCGAAAACTATATATTATAATGATTATTTTTTTTAAAAAGTTGAAAAAAACAAAAAAAACTTTGTAATAAAACCCTGTTTTAAAACATAAAAAATTAAAAAGGAATGTAATAAAAGAATATTTTACCAAAATACCTCATTTTTTTTGTAAATATCTAGTAAAAATTTCTGAAATATTGTTGGTAAAATTTACTGGAAAATGGTTTCAAGTGTGTCAAAGACTAAATATGATGTTTTCATTGAAATGTTTATTTTCAAAAGATCCAAATAATAACATTGAATCAATTAGTTAAATTTAACAGTCAAATTCTTTTTTATCAAGTAGGCTTAATGTTTCTATTGTGATTAATTCTCAAATATTGTAAACTTGAACTATCTAGAGGAGTAATTTGTCGATTTTGATGTGTTTTTTAAAAAAATTATCATGTAATACCACATACTTCAGTTCTAATTCGTTTTGAACAATTTCATGGGAGACAAAGAATAAAAAAGTTACATTGATTTAGTTTTTAGAATTAAAGTTGCTATCAAAAATGGATTGTTCTTCTTTAAAAAAATGATTACGTAATACCACATACTTCAGTTCTAATTCGTTTTTAGAATTGAAGTCGCCATCGAAAATGGTTTGTTCTTGAATGGGTAAATCCATAGCCTCCTCCTCATCATGACAAAAGCTTTCTGATGATTGCATTTTGAAAAACAAATTACATTGTTTTAGTTTTCCGAATTGAAATTGCCATCGAAAATGGTTTGTTCTTAAACGGGAAAATCCATAGCCTTCTCATCATCATGTCTAAGTTTTCTACCCCAATATCTCCAACCTCTCAGAGATAGGAATTGTTCTGTTTAAAAAATAATGGAAACTGTATATATAAATGATTGTTTTTGAAAAAAATGGTAAATTTTTGAAAAAAATTCAAAAGGAAAATGCAGGATAAAACCCTCACTCAAGAAACTAATTTTGTATGATAGGTTGCTCACCTAATAATAAGAAAATAATGAACAATTTATATTTAAACAATTATTGAAAGAATTAATGAAATTTGAATAGAATAAAGGAAATATTTTACCAAATAGTCTGTTTTTTTGTAAAGATATACAAACAGATAAAATTTAACCATTTAAAGGATGATTTCTTTTTTGCAAAAAAAATAATGAAGATTTAATGAAATGAAATGAAAGAATATTTTACCAAATACCTTGTTTTTTTGTAAATTTGTACAATTAAAATAAGAAATTAGTGAATAATGTATATTTAAGCAATTATTGAAAAAATTAATGAAAATTGAATAGAATAAAGGAAATATTTTACCAAATACCCTGTTTTTTTGTAAAAGATATACAAACAGATAAAATTTAACCATTTAAAGGGTGATTTCTTTTTTGCAAAAAAATAATGAACATTTAATGAAATGAAAGAATATTTTACCAAATACCCTGTTTTTTTTGTAAATTTGTACAATTAGATGAAATTTAACCATTTAGAGGATGATTTGTTTTTGTAAAAAATTAATGAAAATTGAATAAATCGAAAAAATATTTCACCAAATACCTCTTTTTTGTAGATGTAAACAAATAGATGAATATCTAACTTTATCCATTTTTCTTCCATTTGGGATCATGTTTTGAAGGTTTTCAAGATAGCTTTTAGTAAAAGCTTATGCATTGATTGTCATTACAAGTTGTAGTGTTTGGTACTATTTAATATTTACTGACTCTAGCTATATTATATGAAATTTTCCCTACTTATTGCACAATAAATATATATATTCACATATTGTTTCATTTTTAATTACTGTATTTATTCAATGTAGATATAATGAGTCGAATTACAAAAAAATATCAAAACTTAAATGCCATACATTCAAAATCTAGATGCTCTATGAGTTAAAGTTATGTATATAATTATGTACAAGATTATCAAAACTTGAATACCATACATTCAAAATTTATAAGTTCCAATTAAGTAAAAAAATAATCAAAACTCAAATGCCACTTAAATGCCATTCAAATGCCACTCAAATACCCCTCAAGTAAAATACAATATAAACTCGGCGAATTCATCCAACGCCGTAACCCATTGCCTAAACTCCAAGATCAAATCCACAAAAAAACACTTGGTAGGGAGATCTGCTCATATATTACTACTTATGTACAATGTCACATGTATGTACAATGTCACATCTGTGTACAATGTCACATGTGTGTACAATGTCACGTGTACAATGTCACATGTGTGTACAATGCCACATCTGTGTACAATGTCACATGTGTGTACAATGTCACATGTGTGCGCAATGTCATATGTAGGTACTATCTCACATGAGTAGTAATAAGGGAGCAGATCTCTGTCATGGAGTCCAAGGAGAAGGTTCTCCTGGTTCTCAATGTAAAGTATGGAGCATTTACCATGAAAATCTGTGAGGTACCTTTTTGTGTGCACCAGTTGGTTGGAACGTATGTTAATTTAATAGTGTTGAATGTTGATTAATACATTGTATAGTGTGTTGGATGTTCTGGAGGTTATCTTGGAGGTTCTCCTGGTCCATTGGGTGCCTTTTTGTGTGCACCGGGTGTTTAGGTATTTATTGGTTATTGGTATTTATTGGTGCCTTTTTGTGTGAGGTGTTTTGAATGTTTTGGTGTGGGGGAGGGGGAGGGGAGGGGGAGGGGGAAGGGGAGTGGAGGGGGAGGAGAAGAAGAAATGAATGGTTCAACTTTTGAAAGGTCTACTCGAGCATCAACTCTAGGTATTGCTGATGATAGTGTACTTCCAACTTTTCATGATGAAGAATGGGATGATCTGATAGCCAGATATTGGGGTGCTATGAAAACCAAACACAGAGCTGGAAGAGTCATAGAGCTTTTAAACGTAAGACTTTGGGATGGGATTCCAAAGACCAAGCTGATATCTACCAAAATGACCATCATGGATCAGGAGCATTGGAATTGTTGAAAAAAAGTGTGGAGACAATTGAGTTCGAGAGCAAAAGTCAACTGTAGCGTAGGTTGCATACTGGAAAATAAAAACGATGGTGAACTCCGATACTTTCACTCATCATCAAACAATGCTACTGTATATCCGAGAGCTAAATTGATTGAAACCGAAGGAGAGCTTGATGACTTTTTTGTTGATGTTGCAGAGACAGATCATCGTACTAATAGCTTGTGACGAAGACTAAATACGACTTGGAGACTGATGCTGATCACAAACGACACGTTTTATTTTTACAAGTTGCTTGGAATGGGGAGAATTGGATCACCACCAATCCATTTACCCTCTCACATCATCAACAACAGATACATACGTACTGTATTAAAATCCCCGGATGGAACACGAATCACTGACAATCTTTGTTCTTTCAGATGTCTAACATTGCACAAAGAAATGCAAAAAAACAATGGTTTTGCGAAAGATCCAACAGACAACCATAGGATTTTTTACCTACAGCATTATCATAAATTCATCTATGGTGTTAGTGCTAAGAAGCTGTCAATATTAAGATATATAGAAAACCGTAACAAAAAGAAGTAACAGAGTCCGACTTATTGCTTTTGGAGAAAGCATTTCAACTGAAGAAAACGGTGTTTTTTTTAATGTAGATATGACTTCACCAGTTATTTGGAATTCAAATTCCAGTTACGAGGAAAATCTATATCTGGATCGTTATGTCAATCACTTCAGTCTCATCACAAACTTGGAAGGATACGCCAAAGCCTACAAATGTCTAACGTGTTCTACTTGTTTTGACAGATTGGGTAATCTGAAAAGACACAGATGTTCAACTTCAGACGCAGCAACTATAGAGTTTTTTGGAGGTGAATACAAACCTAACGCTACGATATTTGATAAACTAAAAATTCAATTCGGGATAGATATCAGCACAGATGATTCTTTGATATACTATCCGTATTTTGCAACATTTGACATAGAGTGCTTGTTACCTGATTGCGAAAGGAATAGAGATACAGACACTACCTTTTACATTAGCGAACATAAACTATTGAGCATTTCAATTTGTTCAAATGTACCGGGTTTTGAGCGCCCTCGATGTTTTATCAATAACGGAGATGATGATGAATGCGTTTGAAAATTCATTAAATACTTGGAAGACATTAGTGAAGAATCGTATAACCGAGTAGAAAACAATTTTTGCACATCATAGAACGAGTAGAAGATGAGTTACAACGATTGGAAAAAGCTAAAGAAAAGTTTCGTAGCGACCTCGAACAAAAACGATTCAGACAGAAAACAGGAGCCGAGAAAGTTATGGATTCAGTTCACAGACCTATGATATCAACGTGATGAAAGGAAAACTGCTTCAAAAATTGAAAGATGTCTCCGACAAAGATTTTGATTTTGTTGTAAAAAAAGGAAGCAAGATGCCGGTTATATCAGAATAGGATCTTTTTTGTTTTTAGATTGTATAAACTTCATCGCTTCCGGATACAACTACGAAATGTATCTCAAAGCATACAAATGCGAAGCTGGAAAAGGATTTTTCCCTAATGAATGGATGAAAGACTTGGGACGCTTAATCAAAAACATTCACCTCCAAGAGAAGCTTTTTACAGTACATTAAAACAAAAAAACATCAGAGAAGAAGAGTACATGATTTGTCAAAAAGCATGGGTAGATAACAACATGAATACGATGAGAGATTTTTTAAAGTGGTACAACAACGTGGATGTAAAACCATTCGTTCAAGCGTTGGAAAGACAAAGAGCAATCTACAAAGAACATGGATTGATATGTTGAAAGATGGTATATCTTTACCAGGATTAGCGATTTGATGGATGTTTAACAAAGCTCCCCAACCATCTCCTCCGCATCTCTCTTCATACTTGGATTTTCATGAGCTTGGTAACTCATTTCGACAGACTCCCAATTTGTCTGATTGACAAATGCAATGCGGAACTTTATCCTAGTTGTTGGACCAAGTCTGGTGATGCATAGATATCACGAAAAGGGTATAACTAAAATTAGAGAACATTGGCTCGGAAAAGAAACAAAAATTTGCAATAGAATCTATGGAGTTGATGCAAATGCACTCTATTTATGGTGTATTATGCAATCAATGCCTACTGGTTATCCTCAAAGAAGAAAAATGGAAAATTCCTTCGTTGCTGAACCAGTAAAATTTAGTAACATAGCACATAGCTGGTTACAGTACCAAATGCTTTCAAAAAAATCAACATCAGACATCAGCTCAATGGAGGAGAAGTCACTCTTGGACAACGAGGACTACCAGTTGATGGATTTTGTGTTGAAAACCGACTCGCCTTTCAATTCCATGGATATTTTTGGCACGGACACAACTGCCCTTACAACAAAGCTAGACAGCAAGAGCTTCAACCTAGTGGACAAAAATTAATGGCCCAACTGTATAGAGCTACGATGGAAAATGAAGAATATCTCCGAGCACTTGGTTACGCCGCAATGTCGATTTGGGAGTGTGAGTGGATGAAACGTGTAAAAACTCATACAAATCTACAAAAATTTGTCAACACATTTTACAATTCTTTCTATCCTAAAATACTTGAAAAAAAAACTAAATCAAGAAGAAGTGTTGGAGAGAGTTTAATCAGAGGAATTCTTTGGATTTGTTGAATGTGACATTGAACTTTCTGAGGGAATGAAAGAGAAACTTTCCGAAATGCCTCCGATTTTTAAAAACATAATGTTGACCAGAGAGCACTTGAGTGACGAGATGAAAGTCTTTGCTGAAGCCGAAGAATTTCTAAAGACCACTCAACGCTCACTAGTTGGAAGTATGTTTGGAAAAAAGATATTGCTAATGAGTCCGTTGTTGAAGTGGTACTTGAAGCAAGGATTGAAAATCACCAAAGTCTACCAGCTGATAGAATATATATCTAGAAGAGCTTTTGAAGCTTTTGGGACATCAGTTTCAGATGCTAGGAGAATGGGAGATATGGATCCTAGTCAAGAATTACTCGCTACTACTAGCAAGTTGATAGAAAATGCTGCTTATGGAAAAACAATCACCGACAAAGAAAAACATACAAATATCAAGTTCATCGAGGGGGCCAGAAAAGCTTCACTTCGTATCAGAGGGGCAAGTTCATTTCTATGGAAGAGATAGCTGATGATTTCTACAAAATCATAACCACTAAACAAATAGTAAATTTTAAAACTAATTATACTCAATGCAAAAATTATGTTCTTAAAATTTACTCTGTTAATCATTATATTCACCGTTTCAGCTAACTATGAATGTTCTAGTACACTTGGGTTTCTCCGTACTACAGTATGCTAAGCTAAGAATGCTGCAGTTTTACTACGACTTTATGGATAAGTAAGTAAAACTTAATTTCCCGCTATTAACCCTCTAGTTAACTTAAACAGTAGACATAGTTCCAAATAATCCAAACGCTCTTTTTATTTATAGATATATTGATAGAAGCAATTTCCAGTACGTTGAAATGGATACAGATAGCGCATACATGGCTCTGAGTAGAAAATTAGAAACACTGGTAAAACCGAGTATGAAAATAGAGTTTTATAATGAATACGATAATTGGTTCCCACAACCCTACTGTGACAAACATAGGGATGAGTTTTTAAGGATCAAAACAATGAATTCAGAATGAAACATGTGTGATTGCTGCGCAAAAGTGCTAAAGCATGGAAAAAGAACACCCGGATTGTTCAAAGGGGAGTTTACCGGAGACGGAATTTTTGCGCTCAACTCTAACTCCTATTACTGCTGGGGAGAAAAAGGAAACAAGTTTAGTTCCAAAGGTTTAAACAAACGAATTAATCACTTGAACAAAGACAGTTATCTGAATGTATTGAATACAAAAACGTCATTTACAGGAAAAAAATCGGGGATTCATAGTAAAAGATAAAAAAATGTTAACATACAGTCAAATAAAGCGAGGACTCACACAGTTTTACGCTAAAAGATGAGTGTGTTCCGATGGAGTATCAACCGAACCTATTTCCATTTAATAAAAACCTTCATTATGAACTTTAACTTTTTACAACAAACAGTTACTATATATCTTAAACATAGTCATATCTATATAATGATATTATAGATATGAATATGGTTATAGTCATAACTGACTATCTTCATGTATATAGCTATATAATGTATAATGATAATACAAGTATGTACAAATATATATGTATATAAATATAAACAATATTCTTAATACAAAATCATTCATCATGCTCATAAATACACGGTAATAAATAAAGAGCTAACTTCTCACCAAAACACCTCACACAAAAAGAAACCAATAAATACCAATAACCAATAAATACCTAAACACCTGGTGCACACAAAAAGGCACCCAATGGACCAGGATAACCTCCAGGATAACCTCCAGAACATCCAACACACCATACAATGTATTAGTTAACATTCAACACTATTAAATTAACATACATTCTAAACAACTGGTGCACACAAAAAAGTACCTCACAGGTTCTCATGGTAAATGCTCCATACTTTACATTGAGAACCAGGAGAACCTTCTCCCTAGACTCCATGGCAGAGATTTGCTCCCTTATTACTACTCACATGTGTGTACAATCTCATATGTGTGTACAATCACACATGTGTGTACAATGTCACATCTGTGTACAATGTCACACATGTGTGTACAATGTCACACATGTGTGTACAGTGTCACAGGAGTAGTAATATATGAGCAGATCTCCCTACCAAGTGTTTTTTGTGGATCTGATCTTGGGGTGATACAATGGGTTATGGCGTTGGATGACTTCGCCGAGTTTATATTGTATTTTATTTGAGGGGTATTTGAGTGGCATTTGAGTGGCATTTAAGTGGCATTTGAGTTTTGATTATCTTTTACTTAATTTGAACTTATATGGCATCTAAATTTTGAATGTATGGCATTTAGGTTATGATAATTTTTTACATAACTGTATACATAATTATAACTCATAGGGTATCTAGATTTTGAATGTAAGGCATTTAAGGTTTGATAATTTTCTGTAATTCCGAGTCATATGATATCTTGAGAGAGAGGAGAGAGAGGAGATATATCTACATTGAATAAATACAGTGATTAAAAATGAAACAATATGTGAATATATACATTTATTGTGTAATAAGTAGGGAAAATCTCTCTATATAATATAGCTAGAGTCAGTAAATACTAAGTAATAACAATTAATACATAGTCTTTTTTTACAATGATGTCTTTGATGTAGTGATGTTATATCTTAAGAAGGGAGACTTCTGTTTTATGTGCTTTTGAATTCGTAATGAACTAAAATAAAAAGTTATGTATTAGTATAGAATGATTAAACAAAAATTTAAAATAATTACATGAATTTGAATTATAGCTTTAGTTACATTGGATAGTTTACATTATATAGAAAAGGGAAATAGCTCACCAAGTCACATTGTCCAACTTGTTTTTTTGAATTAGAGACTATCCATTGCTAAAACAAAAAAGTATTTGAGGTAAAAATAACTACAACTACATCTAAATTGAGTTGAAGTATTATTTACAATGATTAGAGAAAAACTCTCACCGAGTTTTATCATGTATTTCATCCTTTTTTTCAGCAACATATCCTGTCTCAAAATCATCAAAATCTCCACGTAGAAAATCTTCAAGTTCATCATCATCATCAATTTCTAATATTGCTTTGTTGTGCTTTGCTTGATCACAATATTGTCTCCAATACATTTGATTGAGACTGTATGGAGAGCGAAATGAAAGATCGTATTCTGTCTTAAATTTTCCGTGGGTTGTTTTTCCTTTGTAGATCATCACACCTTGACTATATTGATTAGCTTCTGAAGCATATTTGTCTGGTATGGCAAGCGTCTTCAACAGCGTTTCTCCACATTGTTCAATGCTATAACGGATACAAATTACATTCGACTGTCCTCCTTTAAATCGATGAGGAACGAATCTATCAACAACATCTTGGTAAGGAAAAATAGCGCCGGGTTGAAAACTATTGAGGGTGTTGATGTTCAAGAAGCGTTTGAGCTGACCTTTAGTCAATGTACTCAAATATAGTGATTCCTCTTCAGCTTTCTTTTTGCTTAGAGGATGTCTGGTAACACGTCTGACATCATACCAAAGAACGCTTTTGTTTTTTGGTTTTCCCTTTCTACCCAAATATGCAACGTTAAACGGAGGGGGGTAATTATCACAGTTGAAGTTTTTAGCTATTTCAACTGGACAGAAAAGTATTTTGGGTTCGAGTTCATTTATATCTGAAGGATCATGGTAGCGTACTTGAGAATATCTACACTTCTCCTTACTTGATGGATGTATCACGCCAGTCACTCGCATAATGCTTGGGATAGGAAGATCTTCAAATGTTTTGCAAATCGGAACTTTTGGTGAGTCAATCACTTGAGAACCTTTAGACTTTTTTAATTCCCTAGCTCTCCTTTCGTTGAGACATTCAACTGTTAAATGAGCGATAGCTGCACTCTCCATTGTTTGCTTATCAACAGAAGTAGTTTATTTTCTCACTATTTTTTTTCGTTTCCTTACTATTCGCTTTTTTGGAGCAGTTTTCCTTCTCTTAGGAGTTGTTTTGCCGTTTTTCATCTTATTTTCTGTTGGATATGGATCTGTGCAAAGGAGCTCTTCAGAAAGAGCATCCATAACATTCTAAAAATAAAAGGGTAATATTTGCATGAGTGGCTAAGAGTGTATTTATTACTTAGTCTGTCTTATATATATATATATATATATATATATATATATATATATATATATATATATATATATATATATATATATATATATATATATATATATATATATATATATATATATATATATATATATATATATATAAATATATATATATATATATATATATATGTATTTATGCCAAAAGCAGTTAATACCATGGAGTTATGATAGATTGAGAATGTGCTTATTAAACTATTGGGATGTGGAGACAGACAACAAAGGATGCGTTCAAATATATATATGTATTTACTTAATATCATACTGCTTTTAACATCTCAATTGGTAAGAAATAAAATTTAATAGTTTGAACAAAATATTGTAAAATAATAAGAAACAACTAAAAATTTTTCATAAATATGTATGAAACGCTTCTAACATTAGTTCTAAAATACCTACAGAAGAGGATAGACCTTTATCTATTTGGACATAATTATAAATATGCTTTCTGAAGTTATAAAAAGTTTTTTGTTCCACTTCATGTTATATAATTTTTTGAAAACTATTTGATTCCAAGCACTTCTTTCAATTTCTTTTAAAAAATCATTAATATTAACGACTTCCACCATTGACAAAACGGTTTCGAAACCGTTTTTTATAATGTCATCAAAAAGTTCTGTAGATATATCATGTTTCTTACAACACATCCCCATACTAATCATGTGTTGAGTTATACAGAATATTATAACTTGAAATGTCAAACGTTCTACAGCTTTTTCTTCAACAACATCATTATTTATCGCATAGTTATGATACATTTCTGGAAGGAAGTCCTTTAAGTAGATTGGTTTTGTTGTTGTATTGTTCTAAAATACAAGCAATAATTAGATAACTAAAATAAATAAAGGTTTTCAACAGGAGTTAAATAGTATTTTTTATTAATTCTTACCTTTTCATCAGGCTGAGATTCCGACTTTAGATACAATGGTTGACTTCCTACGTCTTGAGTATTCATTCTGAAAAACAGAAAAAATTGGTTCAATTATTTATAATCAATTTAAAGATAAATATGTCATAAAGCCTTCAGATAGTTGTGTTAGCTAGCGGAAATAATTGTATTTTTAGTCTTACCTTTATGAAGAGAGAACTCTTAGTAGTTGCAATGGAAGATGTAGTAGATAGATGTTGCTCCTTTGCTCACTGTTGTTGAACTGGATGCTCTCTGTCTGAAACCGTTGTCTCTTATATAGGTAAACGTGTGAAAATAAATGTTTTTTTCCCGCGAAAGCATTGGTTTCTATTCGCGTGAAAATAATTTTTTATTCCCGCGAAAGCATTGGTTTGTATTCGCGTGAAAATAAATTTTTTATTCCCGCGAAAGCAACGGTTTGTATACGCGTGAAAATAAAATGTTTATTCCTGCGAAAGCATTGGTTTGTATTCGCGTGAAAATAAAATGTTTATTCCCGCGAAAGCATTGGTTTGTATTCGCGTGAAAATAAATTATTCATTCCCGCGAAAGCAATTGTTTCCATTCGCGTGAAAATAAATTTTTTATTCCCGCGAAAGCAACAGTTTCCATTCGCGTAAAAATAAAATGTTTATTCCCGCGAAAGCAATGGTTTGTATTCGCGTGAAAATAAATTGTTCATTCCCGCGAAAACAATGGTTTCCATTCGCGTGAAAATAAATTTTTTATTCCCGCGAAAGCATCAGTTTCCATTCGCGTGAAAATAAAATGTTTATTCCCGCGAAAGCAATGCTTTCCATTCGCGTGAAAATAAATTATTTATTCCCGCGAAAGCAACAGTTTCCATCCGTGTGAAAATAAAATGTTTATTCCCGCGAAAGCATTGGGTTGTATTCGCGTGAAAATAAATTATTCATTCCCGCGAAAGCAACAGTGTCCATTCGCGTGAAAACAAACTGTTTATTCCCGCGAAAGCATTGGTTTGTATTCGCGTGAAAATAAATTATTCATTCCCGCGAAAGCAACAGTTTCCATTCGCGTGAAAATAAAATGTTTATTTCCGCGAAAGCAACAGTTTCCATTCGCGTGAAAATAAAAAGTTTATTCCCGCAAAAGCAATGGTTTGTATTCGCGTGAAAATAAATTATTTATTCCCGCGAAAGCAACGGTTTGTATACGCGTGAAAATAAAATGTTTATTCCCGCGAAAGCATTGGTTTGTATTCGCGTGAAAATAAAATGTTTATTCCCGCGAAAGCATTGGTTTGTATTCGCGTGAAAATAAATTATTCATTCCCGCGAAAGCAATCGTTTCCATTCGCGTGAAAATAAATTTTTTATTCCCGCAAAAGCAACAGTTTCCATTCGCGTGAAAATAAAATGTTTATTCCCGCGAAAGCAACAGTTCCCATTCGCGTGAAAATAAAAAGTTTATTCCCGCGAAAGCAATGGTTTGTATTCGCGTGAAAATAAATTATTTATTCCCGCGAAAGCAACGGTTTGTATACGCGTGAAAATAAAATGTTTATTCCCGCAAAAGCATTGGTTTGTATTCGCGTGAAAATAAAATGTTTATTCCCGCGAAAGCAGTGGGTTCCATTCGCGTGAAAATAAATTATTTATTCCCGCAAAAGCATTGGTGTTCTTCCGTAAAAACAATGTTTCATTAATTTAACCTTATGATAAATGGCATGATTTCAGCTATATAAGAAGCACTGTTTTTACACAGAAAGCAGTCACTTCGACATTAGCAACTGAAGGAGCAAGATCTACTACAACATCATCTACTACAACTGCTAGAAGGACTTTCTGTTTGGAGGTAAGTCAACTTGATGTACTATTGAGTATAAATTTAATTTTTTATCGATTTAGATACTAACAGCGGTATGATATTGAGTAAATATATATATATATATGCATATATATCTTCAAATTGGTTTGAAAAAGAAATCAAAAAATCATAACATGGATTTTTACTTTATCTTTTAGAATGTCGACACAAGTCAATACAAAACAACTGAAGAATAAAGAACCAAAACTTTCACAAGATAAGAAGGTGATTGATGACAATGTACTTCTTCAACGCACTACGATTCCCTTTCAAAGCGCCAGTCTGAATACTCTGGCAACTCTCATCATCAAAAGCGCCTCTCTGTTAAGTACTCTATCTCCAGCTTCCAGAAGAAACATTGAAAACATAGTCAAAGTTGAAGATTTACCAATACCTACAGTTATGCAGGTGTTAACCGTTGAGCTCCATGATGAAACGAACTGCACCATCATCTACAACTATAAAAAGGATGGAAAGATAGTTAGAGTGAAGAGTACTATTCCATTAGCAGCAGGATTACTTGTCAATGAAGCTTCGCAAATAAGACCACTGGTTTTGATCTACATGGGTGTTGAAAAGACTGGAAAAGCAATTTTTCGTGCTGCTACAGAAACAGGAACTACTTTGAGGTGTAAGAATGCGTTTGATGTATTACCAGAAAAAAGTATGCGACAAATCAATGCTTATTTCGAGGTAGCTAATCTTCAGGATTTCCCAACAGATAGTGTCATATGTTTCCAAAACCCTGAAGTTATAACAAAATCTGACAGGCGATGGAATGGAAATGAAGAGACTCTTCTAGTTCAATACAGAAGTGTTGTAGATGAAGAATTACTGATCGGAGATATGCGCATTCCTCATCAAATAGCTTCTGCTGTGACATCGGAGAGATTTGGAGTGATTCTGTTCAAGGGCCTGAGTCGAAACGCGGACAATTCAATTTTCTACAACATCAGTGTACTCGCAGCTCATCAAGCCTTCGTCCAAGCCTCGAAACTGACTGATAATCCAAAATCTGAGGATTTTCTCAACCACTTCGATGATGCTGAAAAAGAAAACTGTGGAGAACAAACTCTCGAGAAGCTAATCTATAACTCAAGGGATTCATATCACTATAGGTAAGTTTTATTAATTTTTACCATAATTTTAAAAAAGCTGATTTGTGAAAATTTTGTGTATTCTTACAATGAAAAACCACTTAAAATGATAAATTTGTGAACATTTTTGTAAAACATTTTCAAGTTATATATATATGTATATATATTTCGAATTAAAAAAGGATTTTGTTGTGTCATCAGTGTATTTTTTTACATTAAAGTTGGAAAAATGACAAAAGGTGATAATTATTTTACAAAAATGTTCAATTTTTCACATAAATGATCAACTCATAAACATTTTTTGTAAAACATTTTTAAATTATATATATTTCGGATTAAAAAAAGGACTTTTTTGTGTAATCAGTGTATTTTTTTACATAAAAGTTTAAAAAATAACAAAAGGTTATAATTATTTTACAAAAATGTTTAGTTTTTCACATAAATGATCAATTCATAAACATTTTTTGTAAAAAATTCTTAAATTATATATATTTCGGATTAAAAAAAGGGCTTTTTTGTGTAATCAGTGTATTTTTTTAGCTAGAAGTTGAAAAAAAATCACAAAAGGTTATAATTATTTTACAAAAATGCTTAATTTCTCACGTAAATAACACGTTTTATCACATAAATGGATTATTCATGAGTGTTTGTTGTAAAACATTTTTAAAATTATATATATATATATATATTTATATTTATACATTCCGAATCCAGATGAAAAAAAGGACTTTTTTGTGTGTAATCAGTGTATTTCTTTTACATAGAAGTTGAAAAAATAACAAAAGTTTATAATTATCTTACATTAATTTTAATCATGCTATACTAATACATCACTTTTTATTTTAGTCCATTATATCGTAAAAAGAAAACAGAGTAAAGAACTTTCCCTAAAAAATAATGAGCTGAATGATGTAACTCAGTGAGTTATTTTCCTGTTATATATAATGTAAACTATCTAATGTAGCTAAGAGTAAAATTTAAATTCGGTAAAATTTATTTATATAATGAATAACTTTGTATTTTAGTCAATTATTGGATCACAAAGAATACGGAATACAAGAATTCCTCTCTGGGCCTAATAATATGTCAGAAGAACATCAAAGAAGATATTGTTCAAGAAAAGCGCTTTGTAACCATTGATATCGTAAGCTATAGTAGTCTGTATTACAGAAAATTTACTATAAAACAGTTTTATGAATGTAAAAACTAGATATGGTATTTTCAGACTTGCCAACCTAAAGTGAGGGGTCAAGAGTGAGACTTGGAAAAAGGGGAAAAAAGCGCGTGAAATCGAGCCAAATGGGGAAAATGTGTTATTGGGTGATTATTGATAAAATGCTGAAAAATAAAATCTTATATCATGTTAGCTGCAGAAACATCAAGTAATGCAATGAACAAAGGGGTATGGTGAATGAATAGCATAAGATGGTGGACCGAGAGCAGGGGATGGTTGATGGATGGAGAGCAGGAGGTAGTTGGTAGAGAGAGAGCAGGAGATGGTGGATGCAGAGTAAGAGAGGGTAGATGCAGAGCAGGAGATGGTAGATGGCGAGCAAATGATTGTGGATTGAGAGTAGGAGGAGGTAGATAGAATATAGGATACAGTGAATGGAGAGCAGCATATAGTGAATGGAGAGTATATTATGATGGATGCAGCGCAGGAGATGGGGGATGGAGAGCAGGAGACTATTGATGGAGAGTGTAGGAGATGATAGGTAGAGAGCAAGGAGATTGAGGATAGAGAGCAGGAGGTAGATGGAAAGCAGGATACGGTGGATGGAGAGCAGGGTATAGTGGATGGAGAGTTGGATAAGGTAAATGGAAAGCAGTAGATGATGAACTCAAAGCAGGATTTGATGTGAATAGAGCAAGAGGAGGTAACTGGAAAGCAGAGCATGGTGGTTGTACAGCAGGGCATAGTGAATGAAGAGTATTATATGGTGGATGCAGAGCAGGGGATGATAGGTGGAGAGCAGGAGATGATATGTGGATAGCAAGGAAAGCGGGGACGGAGAGCAGGAGATAGATGGAAAGTAGGGTATGGTGGACGAAGAGCAGGAGATGATGAATGCGGAACAGGATATTTTGTAGGTGGAGCAAAAAAATGGTGGATGGAGAGCAGGAGGTAGTTAGAGAGCAGAGCATGGTGGATGTAAAGTAGGATAAAATGGATGTAGAGTATGATATGGTGGATGCCGAGCAGGAGACGATAGATGGAGAATAAGGAGATCGGGATGGAGAGCAGGAATAGTGGATAGAGAATGGGAGATGATGGATGCAGAGCAGCAGATGATAGATGAAGAGCAAGGAGAGATCGGGAGAGATAGCAGGGGATCGGGGATGGAAAGCAGGAGGGAGATGGAGACCAGGACTGGTGAATGGAGAGCAGGATATAGTGGATGGAGAGCAGGATATAGTGGATGGAGAGTATGATATGGTGGATGGAGTCAGATGATGAATGGAGAGCAGGATATGGAGTATGTAGAGCAAGAGATGGTAAATGGAGAGCAGGAGGAGGTAGTTGGACAGCTGAGCATGGTGGATGTAGAGCATGATATAATGGATAAAGAGTATGATATGGTGGATGAAGAGCAGGATATGATGGAGGGAGAGCAAGATGATGGTGGATGAAAAGCGAGGAGATTGAAGAAGTAGAGCAGGATGTAATAGATAGAGAGTAGTATATGGTATATATAGAGCAGGAAATAGTGGATGGAGAGCAGAAGATGGTAGATGTAGAGCAGGGGAAGGTGGATAGAAAGTGAAAACTGATGAATCGAGAGCAAGAGATGGTAGATGAAGAGCAGGGGACTGTGGGTGGTGAGCAGGAGATGGTGGATGGCCAGTAGAAGATGGTAGATGAGCAGAAAATTGTGGATGGAGAGCAGGAGATGGTCGACAGGGTTGGAAAAAAGCAAACAAACCATTTATTTCTGGTTTATACCGGTTTTTATGGAATAAATCGCTTTTTATTGTGAAAATGGTGCACTCAATGCAGTCAATAAAAAGAGTTTATGACTTACTGAATGGTTAAAGGAATGGTTTTCGATATGTAGCATTCAGCTTGTTGAAAAAAATATTCAATGTTTATCTCCAAATAAGACAACTGTATGTACAACATGGCATCAGTATCTAAATAAATGACTATTTGTATAATAGAACCACATAAAATAGAAAACATATACACTCACTCAAACTTCAACAACTAAATGGCATTACCGTAGTAAGACACAAGATAATTGGAATTTTTTTTAGTATTAAGCAGTGGAGAAGCAATAAATAAAATTGTCCTTTTGAGTGCCAAGTTGAGTTCATAGTTTAGAGTGTACTATCCCAAACATGAAGTTATATCAATTATATATGTGGCGCATCTTTTTTCAATAAACGTCCTTCATTTCTCTGCTATCGTAACTAGCTGAAAAATTTGATTTATCATTTTAAATTTTTCGAATAACCAAGAGAATGAGACATGGCATGAGTGAATGCTGTGAAGCAGATAACCTGCCAGCTTAGCTGTGAAAGAATGGAATTATTTGATGAACTAACGGAAAAATCATAAAAACCAAAACTTCAGAAATTTGACTAGTTTAAACCGAGCCAAACCTGGTGGATAGACAGTAGGAGATGGTAGATGAAGGGCAGTGGATTGTGGATGGAGAGCAGGAGAGGGTGAATGAAAAGCAGGTGGAGATAAATTAAGACCAGGAGGGGGCCAGGACATGATGAATGGAGAGCAAGATATAGTGAATGAAGAGAATGATGAATGCAAAGCAGGAGATGAAGGATGGAGACCAGGAGAGGATGGGTGGAAAGTGGGATATGGTGGAGGCAGAGAGGGAGTTGATGGATGGGGAGAAAGGAGATGGGGATAGAGCGAAGAAAATGGTAGATGGAGAGTAGGAGGTAGACAAAAAGCAGGGTATAATGGATGGAGAAGAGGATATGGTTGATGAAGAGAGCAGGAGATGGTGCATGGAGAAGGTCATAAGGTGGATGGAGAACAGAAGCTTGTAGATAACTATTCTCACGAAAAAAAATACAGATAACACCAACCTTGAAAGTAAAAGAACAATAATTCTTTTGATAATAACTATTCTCGGGAAATGTGCTAAAATTATTATAACACACAATATACCATTCAAATAATGATTAACTCTTCATTTTGATATATAAAAGCAACAAAAATACTTGTAAACTGCTACCATTGATAATAAAACAAAAAAGGTTGAAGAATGTTGGACTTGATAACAAAAGAGTAACAACAAATAACAATAATAATATGTCGGTAATAAATATGTTTTATCATTTTTAATAACCTTTTGTTTATTAATAATAATCATAATTAATTAAATAATTGATAGTAAAATTATTATTATCAATCAATCAACAACATTTACTTATTATCAATTACTATTAATGATACAGCAGTAATAAATAATAATAATAATAATAATAATAATAATAATAATAATAATAATAATAATAATAATAATAATAATAATAATAATAGCAAAAATAGTAGTAATTTAGTTAATGATGATGATAATAATACTTGATATTTAAATAATAAATATTATTATTATTATATCATTATTTCTAATTTATTATTATTATAATTATTGTATGAAAATAATAATAAGTAGTAAGGAGTAGGTAGTAATTAATTAATAAATGAATGGATGATAATGGAGCTAACATGACAGCTTTAATAATAAAATGAATTGACATCAAAAATAATAACACAGCAATGGAGTGCGTCAATTCTGTTTTGACTGGCTCTCCCTAAGAATGTTACAAAAGTATTGAAATAATCAATGTTTGTTATTAGTTTGGTCTTTGCTACTGATGCTCCTTGTTATGGGGAATAGTTTTTTTAGACTGTGGATCCTAGTAACCTGAATTGATAGTGTGGGCAATATAGCATTAGCCCTCACAACACAAGTATAAAAGTGGTCAATTAACAGCTGTTACAATTATCCCTTTTTTATTTTTCCAATCTGAATCCTGTAGTGCTTTATTATTGCTGTATGATATCAGCATCTTCTATGTCAATGTTTACTTTGACTAGTTTAGTTGTTGGAAGCGAAATAAACACATTATAACTGCTATAAGAAACTGAAATATTATCATAAGATAGGGAAATATCAATACAAGCAATTTTAGTATAATAATATTCAATTATTGCTACTAATAATAAAAACACAAAAAAAAATTTTCCCCAACAACAGGGGAAAAGCGTGAGACGTGCGTGAGAGAGTGAGAAAGAGGGAAATGCGTGTTTCTCACGCCCAATGCGTGAGAGTTGGCAAGTCTGGGTATTTTCTATTACAATTATTTACTTGTAAATTTTATTCGTCTAGAGAGGTAATTTGGTGATTTTTTGACAGTTTTTAAAAAAGTTAAAAGCACAAAAAAGTTAAAAAATATCGAAAACTATATATTTCAATGATTATTTTTTAAAAAGTTCGAAAAAAAAACATGTAACAAAGCTCTGTTTTGAAACATAAAAAATTTAAAAGGATTGTGTAGGATAAAATTCTCACTCAAAAAATTATTGAAAATTGAATGAAATAAAAGAATATTTTCCCAAATACCAAAGTTTTGTAAATATAAAGTGAAAATCTCTATATATATATATTGTTTTTAAAATAATATCGAAAACTATATATTGTGCAGGATTTCACTGTGGGGGTGTGAGGTGGTAGCGCGGCCTACCTGCACAACCTCCCGAACTGTAATGGCAACTGTGTCTAGTGTGCTAGCAATACAACCCTTCCACAGGTCGACTTAGTATACTGGAGAATGGTGGTCGACCATCTCAGTAACTTAGTGAGCTGCCGGTTGCGTTAGCTGGTGTTTGTGTAGGTGATGTGTTCGAACTTTGAAGGGCGAACTAGTTGAACTAGGTTCGGCCAGCAGAGGTTCGGCTGTCTTTTTGTAGTGCTGTGCAGAGGTCGAACATTGAAGGCGAAGTTAGGCAAAGCTAAGTTCGGCCAGCAGAGGTTCAGACTGATCTGCCTGTATATTACTACTCGAGTAATGGTGCGCAGTGAAGTTATTTGTATGTACAAAGAAACTTCTGAGAGTGTGCAAGCTGACTCTGATTTATTACTGCCTAACACGGCTATTTATGTAAACAGTTACATAACATGTCTTGGATAAAATGCATAGAACAAAAGAAGCTCCACCTAACACAAATGATTGGCTAGCATGGACAAATCATGTACAAAGGGTGGTGCCAGAATAAATGGTTGGCTGCATCCACATGGTGCACATATAAGTTTACATGTTAAGAGAATAATTACTATAAAATGCATAAAGTGATTTGCCCTAAAGCGCGGGCATAGAACGAGACAAGTAGACAGTATCATAGAACAGGACATACATAGAACAAATGTAAGTGTAACGGTAATGTTCGCACTAGTACCATAGAGTTAGGTAGGGAAGATGGCGTCGGTCCTCTACAATATTTCAATAATTAATTTTTAAAAAAATAAAAAAAAGAAAAAAAGTCAGATAATAAAACCTTGTTGTGAAACATAAAAAATTTAAAAGGAAGGTGTAGGATAAAATCCTCACTCAAAAAATTATTGAAAATTGAATGGAATAAAAGAATATAAAGTGAAAATCTCTATATATATATATTTATTTTTTTAAAAAAATATCGAAAACTATATATTATAACGATTATTTTTTTTAAAAAGTTGAAAAACAAAAAAACTTTGTAATAAAACCCTGTTTTAAAACATAAAAAATTAAAAAGGATGCTGTAGGATAAAACCTTCGCTCAAAAAACTTAATGAAAATTGAATGGAATGAAAGAATCTTTTACCAAATACTGCATTTTTCTTGTAAATATATTGAAAATTGAATGGAATAAAAGAATATTTTACCAAAATACCACATTTTTCTTGTAAATATACAGTAAACATTTCTAAAATATTGTTGGTGAAATTTACTGGAAAATGGTTTCAAGTGTGTCAAAGACTAAATATGATGTTTTCATTGAAATGTTTATTTTCAAAAGATCCATATAATAACATTGAATCAATTAGTCAAATTTAACAGTCAAATTCTTTTTTTTATCAAGTAGGCTTAATGTTTCTATTGCGATTAATTCTCAAATATTGTAAACTTGAACTATCTAGAGGAGTAATTTGTCGATTTTGATGTGTTTTTTTCTTTTAAAAAAATTATTATGTAATACCACATACTTCAGTTCTAATTCGTTTTGAACAACTTCATGGGAGACAAAGAATAAAAAAAGTTACACTGATTTAGTTTTTAGAATTAAAGTTGCTATCAAAAATGGTTTGTTCTTGAATGAGTAAATCCAAGTAGTAATATATGAGCAGATCTCCCTACCAAGTGTTTTTTGTGGATTACACCTAGGGGTGAAAGCAATAGGTTACGGCGTTGGATGGATTCGCCGAGTTAATATTGTATTTCATTTGAGGGGCATTTGAGTGGCATTTAAGTGGCATTTGAGTTTTGATTATTTTTTTACTTAATTTGATCTTATATGTCATATAGAATTTATATTGTATTTCATTTGAGGGGCATTTGAGTGGCATTTGAGTGGCATTTAAGTGGCATTTGAGTTTTGATTATTTTTTTACTTGATTTTGAACTTATATGACATACAGATTTTGAATGTATGGCATTCAAGTTTTGATAATTTTTTTACATAATTATATACATACTTGAGAAAAAGAAAGAGATAGAGGAGAGAGAGGGAGGAGAGAGGGAGAGAGAGAGGAGAGAGAGATTTTTTAGTTTTCTATACATTCATGTATATATGGTTAATTATGGACGTATTTATGGATATATTTATATCTACATAGAGAGAGGAGATATATCTACATTGAATAAATATATTGATCAAAAATGAAAATTATATACCTGATTACATAATAAGTAGGGAAAATCTTCCTATATAATATAGCTAGAGTCAGTAAATACTAAGTTATACAAAGCAATACAACTTGTAATGACAATCAATGCATTCATACATACATATGGTATCTTGAGAGAGAGAAAGAGAGAGAGGAGAGAGATCTTTTAGTTTTCTAGCAATTAATGTATATATGGTCAATTATGTACATATTTATGGGTATATTTATATCTACATAGAGAGAGAAGAGAGGAGATATATCTAAATTGAATAAATACATTGATTAAAAATGAATCATTATATGATTATATACATTTATTACATAATAAGTAAGGAAAATCTCCCCACATAATTTAGCTAGAGTCAGTAAATACAAAGTAATACAAAGCACTACAACTTGTAATAAATACAAAGTAATAACAGTTAATGCATAGTTTGTTCCTTTACAATGATGTCTTTGATGTAGTGATGTTATATCTTAGGAAGGAAGACTTCTGTTCTATGTGCTTTTAATTTCGTAATGAACTAAAATAAAAAAATTATGTATTAGTATAGAATGATTAAGCAAAAATGTAAAATAATTACATGAATTTGAATTATAGTTCTAGTTACATTGGATAGTTTACATTATTAGAAAAGGGAAATAACTCACCAAGTTACATTGTTCAACTTGTTCTTTCTTGAGCATTATTTTCACCAAGTGCTTTTGATTCTCTTTCATCTATCTAAAACAAAACAAAAAATACTTGCTTTATAAACATGTTGTAAAAAAATACACTAATTACACCAAAAAAGTGCTTTTTTTTTACCTGAAAAAATGTATATGTTCAACATTTTGTTGTAAAAACTATGCTAATTACACCCAAAAAGTCCTTTTCTTTACCATGAAAATGTATATATTCAGCATTTTGTTGTAAAAAATACACTAATTACATCAAAAAAGTCCTTTTTTCACCTAGAAAATGTATATATTCAGCATTTTGTTTAATTTATGGTAAAAATTAGTAAAACTCACCTATAGTGATATGATTGCCTTGAGTTATAGATTACCTTTTTCAACTCTTGTTCTGGACAGTTTTTTTCAGCATCATCGAAATATAATATAAGTAATTTTTAGAGTTTTCATTGGTTTGGTATCATCTAAGTAGGTGATAGATCTTGAAAGAAATTCTTGCTGTGTTGGAGAAGTGTGCTGTCTTCAGAATCCATGTAGTTTGAGTCTTCATTGATTTGGTATCATCTAAGTAAGTCGTAGATCTTGAAAGGAATTCTTGCTGTGTTGGAGAAGTAGACTGTCTTCAAAATTCATGTAGTTTGAGTCTTCATTGGTTTGCTATCATTTAAGTAGGTGGTAGATCTTGAAATGAATTTTTGCTGTGTTGGAGAAGTATGCTGTCTTCAAAATTCATGTAGTTTGAGTCTTCATTGGTTTGGTATCATCTAAGTAGGTGGTAGAGCTTGAAAGGAATTCTTTCTGTGTTGGAGAAGTATGCTGTCTTCAAAATCCATGTAGTTTGAGTCTTCATTGATTTGGTATCATCTAAGTAAGTCGTAGATCTTGAAAGGAATTCTTGCTGTGTTGGAGGAAGTCGACTGTCTTCAAAATTCATGTAGTTTGAGTCTTCATTGGTTTGGTATCATCTAAGTAGGTGGTAAATCTTAAAATGAATTCTTGCTGTGTTGGAGAAGTGCGCTGTCTTCAAAATTCATGTAGTTTGAGTCTTCATTGGTTTGGTATCATTTAAGTAGGTGGTAGATCTTGAAATGAATTTTTGCTGTGTTGGAGAAGTATGCTGTCTTCAAAATTCATGTAGTTTGAGTCTTCATTGGTTTGGTATCATCTACGTAGGTGGTAGATCTTGAAAGGAATTCTTTCTGTGTTGGAGAAGTGTGCTGTCTTCAGAATCCATGTAGTTTGAGTCTTCATTGATTTGGTATCATCTAAGTAAGTAGTAGATCTTGAAAGGAATTCTTGCTGTGTTGGAGAAGTAGACTGTCTTCAAAATTCATGTAGTTTGAGTCTTCATTGGTTTGCTATCATTTAAGTAGGTGGTAGATCTTGAAATGAATTTTTGCTGTGTTGGAGAAGTATGCTGTCTTCAAAATTCATGTAGTTTGAGTCTTCATTGGTTTGGTATCATCTAAGTAGGTGGTAGAGCTTGAAAGGAATTCTTTCTGTGTTGGAGAAGTATGCTGTCTTCAAAATCCATGTAGTTTGAGTCTTCATTGATTTGGTATCATCTAATTAAGTCGTAGATCTTGAAAGGAATTCTTGCTGTGTTGGAGGAAGTCGACTGTCTTCAAAATTCATGTAGTTTGAGTCTTCATTGGTTTGGTATCATCTAAGTAGGTGGTAGATCTTAAAATGAATTCTTGCTGTGTTGGAGAAGTGCGCTGTCTTCAAAATCGATGTAGTTTGAGTCTTCATTGATTTGGTATCATCTAATTAAGTAGTAGATCTTGAATGGAATTCTTGCTGTGTTGGAGAAGTATGCTGTCTTCAAAATTCATGTAGTTTGAGTCTTCATTGTTTTGGTATCATTTAAGTAGGTGGTAGATCTTGAAATGAATTTTTGCTGTGTTGGAGAAGTATGCTGTCTTCAAAATCCATGTAGTTTGAGTCTTCATTGGTTTGGTATCATCTACGTAGGTGGTAGATCTTGAAAGGAATTCTTTCTGTGTTGGAGAAGTATGCTGTCTTCAAAATCCATGTAGTTTGAGTCTTCATTGATTTGGTATCATCTAAGTAAGACGTAGATCTTGAAAGGAATTCTTGCTGTGTTGGAGAAGTCGACAGTCTTCAAAATTCATGTAGTTTGAGTCTTCATTGGTTTGGTATCATCTAAGTAGGTGGTAGATCTTGAAAGGAATTCTTTCTGTGTTGGAGAAGTATGCTGTCTTCAAAATCCATGTAGTTTGAGTCTTCATTGATTTGGTATCATGTAATTAAGTCGTAGATCTTGAAAGGAATTCTTGCTGTGTTGGAGGAAGTCGACTGTCTTCAAAATTCATGTAGTTTGAGTCTTCATTGGTTTGGTATCATCTAAGTAGGTGGTAGATCTTAAAATGAATTCTTGCTGTGTTGGAGAAGTGCGCTGTCTTCAAAATCGATGTAGTTTGAGTCTTCATTGATTTGGTATCATCTAATTAAGTAGTAGATCTTGAATGGAATTCTTGCTGTGTTGGAGAAGTATGCTGTCTTCAAAATTCATGTAGTTTGAGTCTTCATTGGTTTGGTATCATTTAAGTAGGTGGTAGATCTTGAAATGAATTTTTGCTGTGTTGGAGAAGTATGCTGTCTTCAAAATCCATGTAGTTTGAGTCTTCATTGGTTTGGTATCATCTACGTAGGTGGTAGATCTTGAAAGGAATTCTTTCTGTGTTGGAGAAGTATGCTGTCTTCAAAATCCATGTAGTTTGAGTCTTCATTGATTTGGTATCATCTAAGTAAGACGTAGATCTTGAAAGGAATTCTTGCTGTGTTGGAGAAGTCGACAGTCTTCAAAACTCATGTAGTTTGAGTCTTCATTGGTTTGGTATCATCTAAGTAGGTGGTAGATCTTGAAATGAATTCTTGCTGTGTTGGAGAAGTGCGCTGTCTTCAAAATTGATATAGTTTGAGTCTTCATTGGTTTGGTATCATCTAAGTAGGTGGTAGAACTTGAAAGAAATTCTTGCTGTGTTGGAGAAGTGTGCTGTCTTCATCTTCATTGGTTTGGTATCATCTAAGTAGGTGGTAGATCTTGAAATGAATTCTTGCTGTGTTGGGGAAGTATGCTGTCTTCGAAATCCATGTAGTTTGAGTCTTCATTGGTTTGGTATCATCTAAGTAGGTGGTAGATCTTGAAAGGAATTCTTGCTGTGTTGGAGAAGTGTGCTGTCTTGAAAATTGATGTAGTTTGAGTCTTCATTGGTTTGGCATCATCTAAGTAGGTGGATCTTGAAAGGAATTCTTGCTGTGTTGGAGAATTGTGCTGTCTTCAAAATCCATGTAGTTTGAGTCTTCATTGGTTTGGTATCATCTAAGTAGGTGGTAGATCTTGAAAGGATTTCTTGCTGTGTTGGAGAAGTGTGCTGTCTTCAAAATCCATGTAGTTTGAGTCTTCATTGGTTTGGCATCATCTAAGTAGGAGAGAAAGTCGTGTTGTGTAACATCTTTAAAGGGGTTTTTGGTGTGTCGGAAAAGTGTGTTGTCTTCAAAATCCATGTGGTTTGAGTCTTCATTGGTTTGGTATCATCTAAGTAGGTGGTAGATCTTAAAAGAAATTCTCGCTGTGTTGGACAAGTATGCTGTCTTCAAAATCCTTGTAGTTTGAGTCTTCATTGGTTTGTTATCACATAAGTAGGAGAGAAAGTCATGTTGTTTTACATCTATCGTTGGTGTTGGTAGATCTTGACCACATGTTTATAGTCTTTGCTACTGCTGCATTTCGTCTCAAACAAGAGTCCAAAGTAGACATCATAACTACAAAATACAAAAAATTGATTGTTACAATTGATTCATTTATTTTCATTGGCTTTATCTACATAGAGTAGCGAAGAAAAAGTTTGTGTGAGTATAAAACTATCTAGTAGAGATAAATTTATGTCTAGGTTCAACTAGCATTGAATAATTATTATTATTTTGTTAATAATAAATAAGTAGAGTCAGCTACTTTACTAGAGCTTGGACAAACACTTATTTTAAAAATGAATAATTAGAGCTTTCTACTAGTGTTAAATAATTATTGATAATAATTTACCTTATCACCACTTAGAGCCAGATGATTTAATTAACTAAAGACAAATAATTATTTTAGCATTTCTTACCTTGATGCTGGATGGTCTCCTAGTAGCTGTAGTATATGATACTTCTCCGCTTGCTGTTGAAGAACTGGATGCTTTCTGTGTGAAAACAGTGGCTCTTAAATAGCTAAAGTTGCACTGATTAAACCCTATGAATCAGCAATTTTCCCAATGCTTTCGCGGGAATAAATAAGTTATTTTCACGCGAATGGAAACCGTTGCTTTCGCGGGAATAAATAATTTATTTTCACGCGAATGGAAACCGTTGCTTTCGCGGGAATAAACATTTTATTTTCACGCGAATAAAAACCGTTGCATTCGCGGGAATAAATAATTTATTTTCACGCGAATGGAAACCGTTGTTTTCGCGGGAATAAATAATTTATTTTCACGCAAATAGAAACTGTTGCTTTCGCGGGAATAAATAATTTATTTTCACGCGGATAGAAACTGTTGCTTTCGCGGGAATAAATAGTTTATTTTCACGCGAATAGAAACCGTTGCTTTCGCGAGAATAAATAATTTATTTTTACGCGAATAGAAACTGTTGCTTTCGCGGGAATAAATAGTTTATTTTCACGCGAATAGAAATCGTTGCTTTCGCGGGAATAAATAATTTATTTTCACGCGAATGGAAACTGTTGCTTTTGCGGGAATAAATAATTTATTTTCACGCGAATGGAAACCGTTGCTTTCGCGGGAATAAATAATTTATTTTCACGCGAATGGAAACCGTTGCTTTCGCGGGAATAAATAATTCATTTTCACGCGAATAGAAACTGTTGCTTTCGCGGGAATAAATAGTTTATTTTCACGCGAATAGAAACTGTTGCTTTCGCGGGAATAAATAATTTATTTTCACGCGAATGGAAACCGTTGCTTTCGCGGGAATAAATAATTTATTTTCACGCGAATGGAAACCGTTGCTTTCGCGGGAATAAATAATTTATTTTCACGCGAATGGAAACCGTTGCTTTCGCGGGAATAAACAGTTTTTATTCCCGCAAAAGCATTGGGAAAAATGCTGATTCATAGGGTTTAATCAGTGCAACTTTAGCTATTTAAGAGCCACTGTTTTTATACAGAAAGCATCCAGTTCTTCAACAGCAAACTGAGAAGCATCATCTACTACAGCTACTAGGAGACCATCCAGCATCAAGGTAAGAAATGCTAAAATAATTATTTCTCTTTAGTTAATTAAATCATCTAGCTCTAAGTGGTGATAAGGTAAAAAATAATCAATAAGTATTTAACACTAGTAGAAAGCTCTAATTATTTATTTTTAAAATAAATAATGAATGAGTATTTAACACCAGTTGAAAAGCTCAACTAGTTGCGATACGGAGTTGTCCTCCATTTTCACCTCTAGACATATATTTAACTTTACTAGATAATTTTATACGCACAGTGTCTAAGCTATTCGCTCGCAAGAACGCAAGCTGTGTCATTGACAAATCTGTCTGTTTGTCCAAGCGGGTTTAATTATTTATCATTAAAAAAATCGAACCTCAACTAGAATTTACTCCTAGGTAATTTATCTTTACTAGATACTTTTATGCTATTAATGTCTTAGCTATTATTTATAAAGCAATTATTTTTTGTTTTGCTTTAGATAGAAGAGAGAGAATCAAAAACACTTGATGAAAATTATGCTCAAGATAAAACAAACCAAACAATATAACTTGGTGAGTTACTTCCCTTTACTATATATTGTTAACTAACCAATGTAAAAAGAATTATAATTCAAATTCATGTAACTATTTTACATTTTTGTTTAATCATCCTATACTAATACATAACTTTTTATTTTAGTTCATTATGGAATCAAAAGTACATAGAACAGAAGTCTTCCTTCCTAAGTTATAACATCAGTACAACAATGACGACATTGTAAAGAAAAAGACTATCATCCATTGATTGTCATTACAAGTTGTAGTGCTTTGTATTACTTAGTATTTACTAACTCTAGCTATATTATACAAGGTTATTTTCCTACTTATTATGTAATAAATGTATATAATCATATATTGATTCAATGTAGTTATATCTCCTCGTTCTTCTCTCCTCTCTCTCAAAATATCATATGAGTTCGAGTTATGTAAAAAAATTATCAAAACTTGAATGTCATGCATTCAAAATCTATATGCTATAAGTTCAAATTAAGTAAAAAAATAATCAAAACTCAAATGCCACTTAAATGCCACTCAAATGCCACTCAAATGCCCCTCAAATAAAATACAATATAAACTCGGCGAATCCATCCAACGTCGTAACCCATTGCCTCAACTCCAAGATCCAATCCACAAAAAAACACTTGGTAGGGAGATCTGCTCATATATTACTACTAATCCATAACCTCCTCATCATCATGACAGAAGTTTTCTGATGATTGCATTTTGAAAAACAATTTTTTTTCTTTTAAAAAAATTATTACGTAATACCACATACTTCAGTTCTAATTCGTTTTTAGAATTGAAGTCGCCATCGAAAATGGTTTGTTCTTGAATGGGTAAATCCATAACCTCCTCCTCATCATGACAGAAGCTTTCTGATGATTGCATTTTGAAAAACAAATTACATTGATTTAGTTTTCAGAATTGAAATTGCCATCGAAAATGGTTTGTTCTTGAATGGGAAAATCCATAGCCTTCTCATCATCATGTCTAAGTTTTCTACCCCAATATTTCCAACCTCTCAGAGATAGAGATTGTTCTGTTTAAAAAAATAATGGAAATTGTATATATAAATGATTGTTTTTTGAAAAAAATGGTAAATTTTTGAAAAAAATTCAAAAGGAAAATGCAGGATAAAACCCTCACTCAAGAAACTAATTTTGTATGATAGGTTGCTTACCTAATAATAAGAAAATAATGAATAATGTATATTTAAGCAATTATTGAAAAAATTAATGAAAATTGAATAGAATAAAGGAAATATTTTACCAAATAGCCTGTTTTTTTTGTAAAGATATGCAAACAGATAAAATTTAACCATTTAAAGGGTGATTTCTTTTTTGTAAAAAAATAATGAAGATTTAATGAAATGAAAGAATATTTTACCAAATACCCTGTTTTTTTGTAAATTTGTACAATTAGATGAAATTTAACCATTTAGAGGATGATTTGTTTTTGTAAAAAGTTAATGAAAATTGAATAAAATGAAAAAATATTTCACCAAATACCTCTTTTTTGTAGATGTAAACAAATAGATGAATATCTAACTTTATCCATTTTTTCCATTTGGGATCATGTTTTGAAGGTTTTCAAGATAGTTTTTAGTAAAAGCTTATGCATTGATTGTCATTACAAGTTGTAGTGTTTGGTATTATTTAATATTTACTGACTCAAGCTATATTGTACAGGAATTTACCGTCAGGAGTGGTAGCGACCACCTGTACAACGGCCCACAGTAATGAGTAAGCACAACAGTGCAGTGTACGCCTTTCCAACTCGCTCTCCACCTATCCCGAGGAGTAGGTGTAGCAGGTCGACCTAGCTGTTCGAATAACTGTTCCAATATCACTTGCCCGAAGGTCAAGTGCAGTGTGAGTCGAGATCGACTGACCACTTTCTATTGACTGTTTATTCTAGTTGCTAGTCGACTGGTTTCAGTGCAATTCCTCTGTCCACTACTTTGTATGAGTGCTGAACTTAGCAAGTTCCTTCGCCAGTGTAATTAGTGCAAGTGCTTACTTGTATTATCTCTGTCAAGCTACCTGTGCTCGAGCATAAGTGCGCTTATGCTATTAGACCAAACAAGCAAGTGAGAGTGTAGGCAGTAACTCTGATTTATTTGATACACGACACGACTATTTAAGCACAAAAAGTTATGTAATGTTGATTGACACACAGTAGACAAAAGCAGGCCACGCCTGGTACAAGTAATTGGTTATTTAATAGCCAATAGAACAGATAGACATAGAACAGGGTGGTGCTTGGCAGTATGGTTGGCTGTACAAGCACATGTGTGAAAAGTAAGGGCTAGTGCAAATGATACAATCATATAAGAATAGGTATAAAATAGACATGAGCATAATTCGGCAAGTTAAATAGCAAGCATAGACAGTTCGGTAGTTAAATAATAAGCAGCATAGACAGTTCGGTGTGTCACTACAGTTCGGCAGTTCACATAGTGTTTATGGGGTCGACCTGTTGTCAGGTCGTGACACATTTCCTTCACACACGCCCCCCCATTGGCGCTCGTAGGGCCAATACAAAATACCTTGAGGAAATGTTGCGGTCGACTTATGATAGGTTTCGGTCCTTCTGGATCGCAATCTTTAACTCTTCTACCCGTTGGAGCTGCTTGAATGCTTCTCTGGTCGCTACATAGAGTTCGGTTTCGTTCCTCTTAATTCTGCGATATCGTTCTTCTCTTCGCTCATCATCGACTTGTCGTTCCCAACTATTCCTTTCCTGTCGATAGGGCCTGCTCTGCTCTCTTCCCCTACTGTTTGCTGACTGTGCAAATAGAAGTGACAACGGCCTGCTTTGTATTGCCGCTGTTTTTTCTATTTCTTTGTTGGGAATAACACGTGGTCTCACGTGTTGTTTTTAGGCCACTCCTTTTGTCGATTGCTGACAATTGCATTATTTCGATGGCCGTTTCCGTGGGCGTCATTTCCTCCATGAATCGGTTTTCCCTTCGGGGTTTCCACAGGGGAGTTGTCTCCTCATACTCCTCGTACTCCGTCGTAGTCTCGCTGGTGGGAGTTATCCACTCTGCACCGTACTTGGGAGTTGCTTGTCCCACGTTTCTTCTTGCTAGCATCTCTCTTCGGCTACTTCCATTGCACGTTTCTGTTGTTGTTTCTTGTTTATTTAAGCCCAATTTTCGCCGGGTTTCTGCTACATTTGTCCAAGGAATATAGACCATATTCTCCACCCTTCCACGTGGCTCAAGTGGCCTGTCGTTTACCTGCAGGCTTGGATCTGCGACCTCCTCTTTATCTTTAGTGCGGTAACATTGATAATCCGTAAAGCGTACAGGTGGCTTTCGGATTCTGGTGGGCCGTCCCTCTGCGTTGGCACTGAGTGGCGGCCATTCTGGGTCTTCCAGAGGGGGTGTTTCAGCTACTGGTGCTTCTGCTGGCACTGCGGGTGGTGCAGCTACTGGTTCGGGTGGGTTGATGGCTGGTTCGGCAAGTAGTGGTATAGGAGGCGCATCCTCTGGGGGTGCTTCAGGCATAGGGGGTTCTCTTGGCTCCCTTTCTCTCGGTTCCACCGGGGGTGGTTCTAAGTGCTCTACTGGTGGGTGGGGCGCCCTCCTTTGGTATGCTCCCCGCATATTTGGTCGGACGGCCTGTTCTCGGCTGGGCGGCGCCCTCCCCACAGTCTCCCTGCACGTCCTGTATGCTTTTAGCCGCCGTCCGTTCTGAGTGAAGCCCTGCCCATTCCGTTCCAGGCGGTAGGTGTGGTTTGGGTAGGTCTCAGTGACTGTATAAGGCCCGACGTAACTTGGCTGGAGCTTGGGATTGCTCCCCTTTGTCCGTCGCTTATTCTCCATTACTACCAGCTCATCTTTACTGAACCGGGGGGGTTCTCCCGTCTCCTCTTGGCGGAGCTTGGCTTGCTGACCTCGCACATCATCGTGTGCTATGGCGAGGTTCTCCTGGACACGCAGGGTGTGTTCGGTGATGCTATGGGGCTCCAGCGAGGGCGGGGATCCGGTCAGCTGATCGGGTAGTCGTACCTCTCGTCCCAACATCATAAGGTTGGGTGTCTCTCCGGTAGTGGTGTTGGGGGTGGCTCTACAAGCTCGCATGATCTGGGGTAACAACCCATCCCATTCATCTTGTCCCTTGCTCAATATCAATGTTCGTAGGGCGTCCCCTAGTGTCCTATTCTGTCTTTCCACCATGCCATTGCCTTGGGGGTGGTACGGAGTGGTGCGCGTCTTGCGTACTCCCCACAGCGAGCAGAGTTCTTCCAGTATGGTCGACTCGAACTGCGCTCCTTGGTCGGAGTGTAGTTGTTCTGGGAGCCCCCAATAACTGAACACTCTCTCGTCCAGTGTCGCTGCTACAGTGGGTGCGGTGGCATCTGGCAGTGCTATCGCGTCTTGCCAACGAGTGAAGTGGTCGGTGAGAACCAAAATCCACTTATTCTTTCGTCGGGTGACGGGTAGTGGCCCTACCAGATCTACGGCCAGTTTCTGAAACGGCCGTCCAGCGAAGAGCCGTTGGCCTTCAGGGGCGGTGGGTCGATTGCTGCGTTTCGCCACCTGGCACACTTCACAGCTCTTGACGAGTCTGCGTGTTAATCCCGTTAGGCCTGGCCAGTACCAATCTAGCTGCAGTCGGTGGCGCGTCCGATTAATTCCTGCATGTGCTAGTAGGTGCGTGTCCCACACGACTTTGTGGCGCCATGCTGGTGGGCATACTGCACAGGTTCGGGTCCGTCCCTGGTGCTCAGAGGTAATGACCAGCGTCCCGTCTGGTTGGAGGCTCATAGCGTCGATCCTATCGTGCAGGATGCGGAGCTCTGTCTCTCCCTCTTCTAGCTCTCTATTGGACAAGTGTCTCTTGGCTTTGATGGCAGCATATACCTTCGCTACAGGGTGTCGTCCTTCCTGCTGTGCCCGTACCAGCTCTTGCGCACTCCTTGCCGGGTCGGTGATCGTCACATTCACCTGTCCCTTTTGCTCTCTTGACCCCCTTGGGGGGTGCTTGGCACGGGTGGGTCCCCCGTCCGTCCATTCCCTTTGCTCCGCTGGTCCCCTCGGGGAGAGCTCGGCACGGGTGGGTCCCCCGTCAGTCCATTCCCTTCGCTCCGCTGGTCCCCTCGGGGAGAGCTCGGCACGGGTGGGTCCCCCATCTCTCTGCTCAATCGAGCGGCATTGTCTACAGTCGAGACAGGGCTCCTGTCGACTGAGTCCGTCGGCGTTGCCGTGCTGTGGCCCTGGTCGGTGCTCGAGTTTGAACCTGAACTCTGCTAGGATCTCCAGCCATCTAGCGATCTGGTTGGAAGGTTCCTTTCTCCTGCACAACCACCTGAGGGAGGCGTGGTCCGACTGCAGTTTGAACTCCTTGCCATATAGATAGGGTCGAAAGTGCTTGGCCGCCTTGATTACCGCCAGCAGTTCTCTTCTCGTCACACAGTAGTTCCTTTCTGCCGGCGACAGGGTCTTACTGTAATATGCGATCACTCTTTCGCGTCCTTCCTGTATCTGCGACAGCACTCCGCCTACTCCGACTGCGCTGGCATCCGTGTCCAGGATGTAGGGAAGCGTTGGGTCGGGATATCCTAGTACGGGTGCTTGACTCAATCCCATCTTTAATTGTTCAAAGGCTTGTTGTTCGTTCGTACCCCACTCCCAGGGGACGTCTTTCCCAGTGAGCACCGTGAGCGGTTTAGCTGTAGTGGCATAGTCGGGTAAGTACTGCCTATAGTAGCCAGCCGTCCCCAAAAATGCTTGCAGCGCCTTCATATCCTGGGGTGTCTGCCACTTCCTCACTGCCTCGACCTTGTCGGGGTCCGTGGCTACGCCTTTAGCACTTACAATGTGCCCCAAGTATTGCACTTGGGGGCTTAGTAGCTCACACTTCGAGGGTTTAATCTTTAGGTGTGCGCTCTGGAGTCGTTGCTGGACCTCTTCCAATCTTTGCAGATGGGACGGGAAGTCCGGGGCTATGACGATTACGTCATCGAGATATAACAGCAGCGTCTTCCAGTGTAGACCCTTGAGTACGCGTTCCATGAGCCGCTGGAACGTGGCTGGGGCGGAGGTGAGCCCAAAAGGCAGTACCTTCCAGCGCCACAGACCACTACGCGTGATGAATGCTGACTTATCTCTTGCGTCCTCATCTAGTGGGACCCGCCAGTACCCACTGGTCAAGTCTAGAGTGCTGAAATATTTGCTGCCGGCAAGGGCGTCCAGGGAGTCATCGATCCTGGGGATGGGATAGGCATCTTGTTGTGTGACGTCATTTAGTTTGCGGTAGTCCACACAGAACCGCCAGGAGTCATCTTTCTTCCGCACCAGGACGACTGGGGAGCTCCAAGCTCCGTCGGCTGGTTCGATGAGATCCTTTGCCAACAGCTCTTTGACCTGTCTCTCTGCTTCGGCCTCTTTCTCGGCTCCTAGCCGATGTGGGGGTAGTCGTATGGGTCGGGTACCAGGTATCACAGGGATGGAGTGTTCGACTAGTGGGGTGCGGCCGATATCTCCATCGTCTTTACTGAAAACGTCCTGGTAGCGGCTGAGGAGGTTCCTAAGTTGGTACTCCTCCCGTGTATTCTGACATCCCTTCTTTGCCTGGTCGAACAGTGGTCCTAGGTGTGGGGGCAGTTCCTTATCCTGTATGTGGGGTTCCTGCTGGGAGCCATGTAGTGCCCGTACCTCACTGTGTTCTACTCCGGTAAAGGTTCTTATGACCTCTCCTGCTGGAACCTTGATGCTATCCTGTGAGGGATTCAGACAGCGAACTAGCACTCTTCCATGCTCGTCTGGAGCATTAATACTAGTGGCCACTAGTAGTCCTCCTTCCCTACTCTCTATTATTCCCTGTGCACAGGGGGTCCGGCTGGTTAGGTGGCAAGGCACCGTTGCTTCTGCCTGGGGTGGAATATGGGTGTCCCTCTGGACCTGCACTTTTGACACCAGATCTCTGCCATGTCGGTCCGTACAGGTCAGTTCCTTTCCTTGTACGCACAAGGTGGGTCGGTTGAACCCCATCTGGCAGTTCTGCTTTGCTAAGAATGGCATGCCCAGGATTACATCCTCATTGATTTGGCTCACGACAAACGTTTCCTCGTACTTCACGTGTCGTATCCTCCCAGTCAGCGTGATTAATCCGTAAAAGGGCAGTCGGGTGCCATCTGCCATCAAGCCATGCGAGTCGTAGTCTTGCAGGTGGTGTTGTTGCTGGGGTGTGAGTAGGTCGAACACCCTTTTCGACAGTAGGTTCGTGTTACACCCCGTATCTATCAGGTAGAAGACTGAGCGCCCTTCCACCTTGCCTGGTAGGTAATAGCTGGACTTGTAGGGTCTCTCTACCTGGTTGAGGTGGACAGTGAGGGGCTTTCGGGTAACCTCTGGGGTCGGTTTTGGCCTCTGGCTCCTTTTTCGTTTTGAGGGGGGTTCTTCTGGATGACTTATCCTAGTCTCCTCCTCCTCTTCCTCATCCTCCGATGCCTCATCGGTCAGCGGGCTGAACCTGTTGTTCAGCTGAAGCGGCATGGGTCCGTTTGGAATGAATCTGTCTCTTTCTTCCCGAGGTCGACGGGGGTGGGGGGCCCTGTTGCAGCCAGTAGGAGTTCCTACTGCTGCGGGCCGTACCCGTTTCCCTGACGTGGGTGCCACGGTGTAGTTGGACATCGGCTCCTGATGTGCCCGGTACGCTGACATCCCCAGCAACGCATTGGTGGGGGCTTGTCGGTTCCTTCCTTGATGCGGGCCACTTCCTGACTCAATTGTTCCACCACCTTGAGGAGCTTGGCTAGGGGGTCTCCTACCTCCTGACACTTGAGGGTGGTTTCAGGAGGGGTTGGAGTATCTTCTAGCTCTCCCTCTTGTACGATTCGTACGTTGGACTGCATGGGGTTTTGGTGCTGAACCTGCAGGAACTCATTTCCTGCTTGGACGGCCTCTTCCAAGGTTGTTGGCCAAATGGCCAACAGATGTCGTTGGAGATACACGTGTCCCAGTGTATTCTGGAAGGTCTGCAGGGTGAGGTCCTCTCTGTTCTGGAGCGGTAGGTCTCCGTAGGCCGCTTCCACCAGTCGCTCGATTTGGAGTGCATGCTCCCTCAGTGTCTCCTTGTGGGCTTTTCGGTAAGTGGTCAGCCTGGTCTGTGCCTCCGTGCGAGTCAGGCCAAAGCTTGCCCTCAATGCTCGTGTGATGGCCGTGGTATCGACCCCTCTTCCACATTGTTCGGCCTTCCCCGTGAGTGCCTGTCGTAGGTGTATGGTCGCCTCCTCTGGTAACCACCTGTTGGCTCTAGCCACTTCCTCAAATCGTTGGATGAAGTACCCAACGTCTCCTTCTCCGCTGAACTGGGGCACTCTGAAGCGGTCCCTACCATTGCTCGTTGACATTCGATCCAGAATGTCTGCTAACGTGCCCATGATCTGTAACGGTGACCCATCACGATCTGAGCTGAGCGCTCGTCGCCTGTTTGCCATCTCCGCGCCTGCTGCCTCCTGTTTGTACTCACTGTTTCTGTGGGTCGTTCGTTTGGATTCCTCTCAATCCCACTGCTGCCACCAATGTACAGGAATTTACCGTCAGGAGTGGTAGCGACCACCTGTACAACGGCCCACAGTAATGAGTAAGCACAACAGTGCAGTGTACGCCTTTCCAACTCGCTCTCCACCTATCCCGAGGAGTAGGTGTAGCAGGTCGACCTAGCTGTTCGAATAACTGTTCCAATATCACTTGCCCGAAGGTCAAGTGCAGTGTGAGTCGAGATCGACTGACCACTTTCTATTGACTGTTTATTCTAGTTGCTAGTCGACTGGTTTCAGTGCAATTCCTCTGTCCACTACTTTGTATGAGTGCTGAACTTAGCAAGTTCCTTCGCCAGTGTAATTAGTGCAAGTGCTTACTTGTATTATCTCTGTCAAGCTACCTGTGCTCGAGCATAAGTGCGCTTATGCTATTAGACCAAACAAGCAAGTGAGAGTGTAGGCAGTAACTCTGATTTATTTGATACACGACATGACTATTTAAGCACAAAAAGTTATGTAATGTTGATTGACACACAGTAGACAAAAGCAGGCCACGCCTGGTACAAGTAATTGGTTATTTAATAGCCAATAGAACAGATAGACATAGAACAGGGTGGTGCTTGGCAGTATGGTTGGCTGTACAAGCACATGTGTGAAAAGTAAGGGCTAGTGCAAATGATACAATCATATAAGAATAGGTATAAAATAGACATGAGCATAATTCGGCAAGTTAAATAGCAAGCATAGACAGTTCGGTAGTTAAATAATAAGCAGCATAGACAGTTCGGTGTGTCACTACAGTTCGGCAGTTCACATAGTGTTTATGGGGTCGACCTGTTGTCAGGTCGTGACACATTTCCTTCACAATATTATATGAAATTTTCCCTACTTATTACACAATAAATGTATATATTCACATATTGTTTCATTTTTAATCACTGTATTTATTCAATGTAGATATATCTCCTCTCTCTCCTCTCTCTCAAGATATCATATGAGTCGAATTACAAAAAAATATCAAAACTTAAATGCCATACATTCAAAATCTAGATGCTCTATGAGTTAAAGTTATGTATATAATTATGTAAAAAATTATCAAAACTTGAATGCCATACATTCAAAATCTATAAGTTCAAATTAAGTAAAAAAATAATCAAAACTCAAATGCCACTTAAATGCCACTCAAATGCCACTCAAATACCTCTCAAATGAAATGCAATATAAACTCGGCGAATTCATCCAATGTCGTAACTCATTGCATAACCCCCAAGATCAAATCCACAAAAAAACACTTGGTAGGGAGATCTGCTCATATATTACTACTCACAGGTATGTACTGTGTGCTGAGCGTTGTCCTGTTTCTGGTAATTGGAGCTGATTATAGAATACAAATGCCACTCCCATTAGCTGTGATTTAAACTTGTATAATATTTAAGGTTGTACAAACTACTCTTCAATAACAAATCAATTAGAATAACCTTTGTAAGTAGATAAATATTGTTCTGCTCGCTCAAAGAATCAAAATTATGAGCTCTCATTTAGGCGTTATCAAAGTTTTCAATGAGCTCTCAGTATTGGACAAAGATTATATTCTATCAAAGTATGCGATATTTTTGAATCAGAAATAGTTTACTTTATTTATTAAACATAAAATAAATAATATAAATATTTTAAACAAATTTCAATCGAAATTTTGAGTAAGCACACGATGTAAAAAACATGTGTGTGCTGATGTGGTGCTGTTTTTGAGTTATACAAAAGTTTAGCCTGTGAGAGGGTGTCAGTCACTTTCAGATCCTCAAACGATACTAAACTCTGCACATTGAAAATTGCACCCCAATTGCACTAAGGATTTGGTAAATTCATTAATCAAACTGGAGTTGTGTTCTCAACACAAGATAAATGGCAATTCCAAAGACTTGGAATTTACTGGCTTTACTGTAGGCATTTGTTACAGTAAGCAAAGCCATGAGTAGTATTAGATCTATGTAGCTGAGGCCATAAACTGTAAGTACAAGTCACTCTCATTGTACGCCTGCTTCAATGAGGTCCCGGCAGAGTAGTTTCTCTATGACAATGCAACCAACAGTAGTCTAGTCAGTCGTTAAACTTATCATTAAAAATCGCGAGTTGTTGGAATATTATTTTGATTTGACACATTTTAAGCAGCTGATATGACAAAAACTATATCATCGAGAAAATTCAAAGAATGAATGAAGCCTTTGAAAAAATTTTTTAAAGTTTTTTGTTTGATCACTTAACAAAAATTAAGTAAACATTATGCTCATAAATACTGCATGGTTGGGCCATAGCTTAGTACTTCGAGTTTAAATGATTCTGCCAACAATAATTAATGAGGGTTTGCCCTTGTTGTGGCGCGCTCACACAGTATAGATGTACATATATGATTCATAAGAATGGCGCATTGTCAGTATTATACCCCCGATATTGTGGGAGATTGTGCCAGATGCGCCAGGAGTTACCTTACCTTACTGAAGCCGATGTTAGCTTGGATGCCTAGCAACCTGAAAAGCCTGCGTTCCTACAGATCGTGGAGATGTGGTAGCCAAGGTCAAGTAAAGAAGTCGTACTAGGACTGTTCCGGTAGCTGTGGCGTATCCCACGGTCAAGGTTGCCGGAAGGTGAAGGTTGAGGCCAGCGGACATGCGCAGGAGAACATTGGGAGCACGAGGGAAGGTACGACAGACCTGGCGGGAAGACGAGAAGGAGAACTTCAGAAAGCCGGAGAACTAAAGACGGACACACTTAACATATTTGGTGAGTTACACTACATGGTGTCAGAAGTCTACGCGGAAGAGGAGAACAATAATAAGTGAACTACAGTTAGTGAATGAGATTATTAATAGTAAAAACAAACAAAGAATTATTATTATGGATAGTGGTAAATTTGGCAAAGGGGTAAGAACACCCAAGTTCGAGGTAGAGCACGGAGCGGAGCTGGAAGGATGGAACAAATTTTTGAGGAGATTCGAAATAGCAGTGATAGGAGCTGGTTTGAAATATAGTGAGCCGAGTGCAAGTGGAAAAGGGATGAATGACGAGAAAGTGCGGGTCGAACTGCTGGGGGAGAAAGATCTGAACCCAGACAAGGTGAAGTCTGTATGCCTTAGGTATGAAGCAGCAAGGACGGCGTCGAGGATCATGGCAAGGGGGGAGGACAGTAGTAGTAGGGTGCGACCAGAAATTGATAGAGTGATGGATCAAACAGAGGGCAAGTGTCACGAGTCAAAAGAGCCCGCGTTGATAGATAGAGTTGGTGACTTCAGGTGGGGAGATGGCCAGTATAGGAGGGGATACAGCAGTAATGGTGGTTTTAGAGGACGAGGAAGTTTCAGAGGTGTAGGAACCCGAGGAAGAGGGTGCTTCACCTGTGGAGGAGACCACCTAATGAGGCACTGCCAAAAAAACAGCAGGGAGGAAAGGGGTCCAAAGTCAGGAGGGTGCTTCGAATGTGTAGGGCCCCATTTTGTCAAAGATTGTAGTCGAAAGAGGCAGAACACAGATAGCAGTAGGAAAAGGATAGTTAACGCGGTGAGTGGGAACTCCAGCGACTCCGAGGAATCATTATGACTATCAAAAAGAACAAACCGAAAGGGTAGTGAGTTTGAAATAGAGCTACGCTGCGAAACAAAAAGGGTTAAGTTCCTGGTTGACACAGGAGCAGACGTGTCAGTAATAACGACGAAAATGGCGGAGAGGATAGGGAAGGAGATTGAGAAGACTGGGAGGAAATTTACCGGAGCTGACGGGAGTTTACTTGATGTCATTGGCAAAGTAAAAATAAACATGATAACTGCGTGGGGTCAGGAGATCGCAAGTACGGCGTATGTGATGAAAGGGGCGAGAAATAACCTGTTGGGTAAGCCGGAGGTCCATAAACTCAAGATAGTTAGGACCATCTGCATGGTGAGGTCCCCAGTGGAGATTAAATACCCTAAGCTTTTTGCCAACCTAGGAGTGTTGCCGGACGTCTTCAAAATCAACTTGAAAGATGACGCTCAGCCTCTGTGTCTCAACGTGCCGCGGAGGGTTCCTATAGGACTGAGAGAGGCGACAAGACGGGAATTGGATAGAATGGAGGCCCTGGGGGTAATAAAGAAGATAGAGAGGCCTACAACTTGGTGTTCGGGCATGGTGGTAGCGCCGAAGTCCAATGGCAAAATGAGACTGTGTGTAGACTTGACACAACTAAATAAGAGCATCAGGAGAGAGCACTTTCCCTTGCCACGATTAGAGGACACTATAGCGTCGTTGGAAGGGAGTAAATACTTCAGCAAAATGGATGCAAATTCGGGGTTTTGGCAGATAAGACTGGATGAGGAGTCGAGAGAGTACACAATATTTATCACGCCATTTGGGAGATACCAGTACTGCAAGATGCCCTTTGGAATATCGGCGGCGCCAGAATTTTTCCAGCGACAAATGAATAAAATACTGGGGAATAGGAAGGGTCTAGTGTGTATGATGGATGACATACTGGTGGTAGGGAGAACTAAGGTAGAACATGACAGGCGGCTAGAGGAGGTACTCGCGGCAATAGAGAGATCTGGAATGACGTTGAATAAAGACAAGTGTGAGTTTGGAGTGAAGGAGGTCAAGTTCCTGGGACATCTCCTCAATGAAGAGGAAATAAGAATAGACCCGGATAAAGAGAAAGCGATCAGGGAGATGCCAGCGCCCACGAGTTTGAAGAGTTTGAAGAGATTCCTGGCTATGGTTAACTATTTGGGTAGGTTTAGCCCACTATTGTCGGAGCTGGAGGTACCGCTGAGGGACCTTGAGAGAAAGAAAAACGATTGGTGTTGGACAGATAGACAGCAAGTTAGCTTTGATAAAGTTAAGGATGCGATTACACGGTCACCAGTCTTGGCGTTGTTCGACTACAATGGGAGACATAAGGTCATGGCGGATGCAAGTGCACACTCACTGGGGGCAGCCCTGCTCCAAGAATCGGCAGAGGGAATGTGGCAGCCCGTTGCATACGCTTCGAGGAAGATGACAGAAACAGAAATGAGATATGGGCAAATAGAGAAAGAGGCGCTGGCGATTACGTGGGCCTGTGAGAAGTTTGATTTCTATTTGGTGGGTAGGACCTTTGAAATAGAGACGGACCATAAGCCTTTAATCCCTCTGTTGGGAAGCAAGGACTTGTCCGATTTACCGCTGAGGGTCCAGAGGTTCAAGATGAGACTGATGCGTTACGACTACACCATCTTCCACACTCCCAGTACGGGTATGCTTATAGCGGACCTACTCTCGAGGCCTCCCACGGTCAGAGATATGGTAAAGATACAGCGGGTGGAGAGTCATGCCAAGATATACATCAACTCTATCACTGACGTTAGTATTGAGGAGGTTAGGAAGACTGCGGAGAAGGATAGGGATTACCAGGACATAGTGCGTGGAATTGAAGGGAAATGGCCCAGAACACCTTCCCCACAGGTGAAGAAAGTCCGAACAAATGCGGATAGTTTAATTATAGTAGATGGTTTGGTGCTGATGAACTCCAGGATATACATCCCATTGGGGATGAGACGGAAGATGCTTCTCAGGCTACACAGTGGTCATCAAGGTATAGTTAAGACGACTAGGAGGAGTAGAGACACGGTCTGGTGGCCAGCGTTGAACAAGGAAGTGAAGGAGATGGTAGAGAGCTGCAATGCATGCATCAAGAACCAACGGATGCAACACCAACCATTGAAAACAAGTGAATTGCCAGAAAGACCATGGGAAGGGATCGCCACGGACCTGTTTGAGTTTGAAGGAAAAAGCTATGCTCTGTTTATAGATTATTTCTCGAGGTGGATAGAGGTTGTGGAGATGGGAAGTCAGACAGGAGAACACCTCGTCAAGAAATTTCACCCTGTCATAGCACGATACGGAGCCCCAAGGCGAATAAGGTCAGACAATGGGCCTTGTTACATCTCGAAGGAATGGAGGGCCCTGATGGAGGAATTCTCAATAGCTCATGAGACGAGCAGTCCCCACTACCACCAGAGTAATGGACTAGCGGAGAGAGGTGTCGAGACGGTGAAGTCCCTGTGGAAGAAGGAGGAAGATAAGAACATGGCCCTTCTAGCCTACCGGAAGACCCCACTTGAGAGCCTATATAGGCCGGATGCACTCATGATGGGGAGGAGACTGAGGAACGGCATCCCGAGCATGGACATGAGGAACGAAGGCCGAAGCGACTTTGCAGCGAGAGATCGCAGGTTGAAGGACAGACAGAAGCGGGATTTTGATAAAGGTCGCAGGGTCAGCTCACTGGCTGAACTGGGAGAAGGAACCCTAGTCTGGATCAAGACAGACTCAAAGGAACAGAGTAAGCCAGGGATTGTTCGGTATGAGGCGGAAGAACCGGATAGCTATTGGGTGGAGATAAATGGTCGACTGTTGAGACGATCAAGGGCACATTTACGGCAGCGGGTTGAAACATCAATAGAAGGCGAGCCATCAGAGGCAGTAAGTGTCGGACCACAGGACGACGGAGGGGTAGACGAAAAACGAGGGGCGCCTGAACCACATACCGAGACGAGTAGGATTGTGAAGAAGCGGAGGGATCCCGATTTTCTGTACTATTAATTGTCTTTTGTTGTAGGTAGTAGAGAACTGGATAGCAAAGAGATGGCAGGAGGGATAGTTGTGGTTGGTAACAGTATAGTAAGGCACCTAAGGATCGATGGTATAGAGATGGTGAGCTACCCAGGGGGGACGTTGTATAGTATGGAGAAGAGGATAGGTGAGTTGGAGGCGGAGACGAAGCTGGTCATCTCTGGGATACCAGACTTGTTCCAACGTGGCCAGAGTGAGACGACAGGACCATGGCTAGATATGTATAGGAGGGACTTGGAGCGGGTATCTAGGATCGGAGGAGTTATCCTATGTCCTATGTACCCGGTGCGCTCTATGCCGTACAAGCAGTGGTCATTCATCCAGAGAATGAACCACTACATCTGCGAGCTGAATGCAAAGAAAGGAGAGGGGACCCCTGCGATTGTGGCCAGGAAATTTGGTAGGTCGGGAAGAGGAACGCTCTTTTTTAATATGGAGAGGTTGGCGGACGAAGCACACCCTACTGCAGAGTTCGCAGAGGATATGTCAAGGATCATAGGAGAGTTTATAGAAAGGAGGCAGGGAGCTAGAGGTACGGATCTGAGGAGCAGGATAGAGAAAAGGAGAGTGGTTAGCGAGCAGGAGCCGATAGAGAGAAAAGGAACTTTAGAGATAAATGTGACAAGGGAGGATAGACGTATAGTTGAGGATAGGCGTGAGGAAGAAGCTGCGGATAGTGATGAGGCTGAGGCGGAGGCTATCGCAAAGCTGGCTAGAAAGGAGGAGGAGGATAGAAGACAAGCCAGGGTAGCAAGAAGAAAGAGGGAAAAGGAGATCAGAGAGAGGATCGAGAAACAATTAGCCCAGGAGTTGCAGGAAAGTGAGGAACAGTATAGGAGGGACTTGGATACGATAAGAAAGAGCAGAGAAGAGGCGGAAAGAAAGATAGATCAGAAAGAGCGGGAAAGGACAAAGACCAGGAGGAGGGAAATAAGATTTAGAGACAGGGATGCAAGGGAGACTGAAGAACCTCGGATGAAAAGTAGAGACGTGAGGGTGGATGTCCCACGTCGGATAGACAGGGTCTAGAAAGAAAGAAAGAGAAAGAAAAAAAAAAAACAGAAAAAAAAAATGATGAAAGAAAGGACAGAGACGATAAATACATATGAGGATAGTAACAGAAAGGATAACATGACAGGATAGTGGTGGGCGTAAGTGAAGAGGAGAGTAAAAGTATAGGAGAGTGAAAGCTAAGGAAAAGAAAGGATAAAGAAAAAAGGATGTGGCGTATCCCACGGTCAAGGTTGCCGGAAGGTGAAGGTTGAGGCCAGCGGACATGCGCAGGAGAACATTGGGAGCACGAGGGAAGGTACGACAGACCTGGCGGGAAGATGAGAAGGAGAACTTCAGAAAGCCGGAGAACTAAAGACGGACACACTTAACATATTCGGTGAGTTACACTACAGTAGCCATCTTGTTTCTATTTAATCAATTAATTATTTGCGTTTAACGTAGCGGGGAAGCGCCAGCTTATCTGATTGTATTGTTGTATATATGTTCGTTTAACCCGGCGAATAAACGCCAGCCTGTCTTTATGTTATATATGTCTGTGTTTTGGCGCTATTATTTATAATTAGCATCGCGCCCGTTTTTGTATTAGCCCATCACACGTTATAGTTTTTCAACTGCACATTTGCATGTTACACTTTATAAGTATTAGGGCAGATCGCCCAGTGGTCAGAGTTCTTAGAGAAGTTGTGTAAGAGTTGAATCACTGTAAGCGTTAGGGAACGTTGTGAATCCTCGTAGTCGTAGCTGGAGTATTAGTTTTGCCTAACGTACCAGGACTATCATACACTTCGAAACACCTCTGTAAGTTTTGTGTCCTTACGCTGAATATATTACTATTGATAACCACAACTTTCCTTGTGCTGTACAACTTGTGAAGCAGAATAACTTTGTCGATAGCAATATTCTTCGAGATTAATTACACTCTTTGAAATTGTCACAAGTCTGCCTAACTGGATTGCTGAAATCTATACACGTGCTTACTAAGCATAATTGAGAAGTAAAGTGAAACCGGATTTGTGTGTGTTGCGAAACAGATCCCCGTATTAAGAAGTAAGAAGTCTCCGTATTGAGACAGTGGAATTAATTAAATACCGTATACAGTGGAGTTATCCTACCAGTTAGTAGATACTGTATAACGGGTTGTGCCTTGACACTAGATTGGCTACGCTACCACAAAGCCCTGGTGCTCAATAGTCTAGGACAGCTATTCTTAACAATGGTCCGGTAAAGGTGCTGTGTCATCACACGGGTTAATTCTTTACAATATATCTAGTGGCCGATTTTAATTCTGAGTTATCTTCTCTCCCCTCTCTTTTGTTCATTAGTTTTATTTCCTTGTTGACTTTGAGTAGGAGAGTTGCTGTAACTATTGCTGGTAGTAACATTGCTATAGCAGACAGTACGTAGTTGTAACTGATGTCTAAAAAACCATCTTCAAACGAAGCAGAAGATATGTTGCCAATACAAACGGCACTTGGTGCGATGACATATTTAACAATCAGAAACACTATATTTATGTACGATCCAATTAGAGACAGAACACCAAGATTTGTCGGCAACAACGAAGTATCGTAATCGAATGGACAACAGACGGCAAAGTATCGGTCGATGCAAGACTAGGGTCTGAGAGAACAACATCTGCTGGAACTACTAGGACACTTCAGTAATAAGGTAAGACTTAGTAAACAATTATTTAACACTAGTTGAAGAACTCAACTAGTTGTGCCAGGGAAGACTGTTCTCGTAGAATCCAGAGAGGGTTCCTGTCAAGACTGTCAAGTCACTGGGTGTTGATAAAATGAAAGTTTTATGAGAGAATTCACTGGATTTTATTTATTATTATCATTAAATGTACTCAGATAAGAAAGTAGGTAGGTAAGAAGATAAAAAGGCTGTTCTCCTAGTATTCGAGAGAGGGTATCGATAAAATTAAATTTTATCAGAGAGGCAACTCGATGCTGTTTAACGGTGATTATATTTAGCTTATTATATTTATTTACAATAGATACATGGCATGTATCACAGTATACAAAGAGGTGTCTGCCTCTTTAGAAGTGTCAAAAATTGTAATAGTTAAACTAGTAGTTGTCTTACCGAAAACTAAAAAAACATAAATCATAAAATAAAGATAAGATAACTCTATACAACATCTCCCTCTTTAGAGCACTCTATTAAAAGAACTTCTGTTTGATAGTCATCTCTTCTCCGTTATTGCTAAAAGTAAAAACACAAAATTCAACATTTCTCTATTAGCCTTTTGTCGTTTTAGGATGGTTCTACTGGTTTGTCTAACCTGAGGGATCGGGGCTCACGGTGTGGGAGAGGTGATCACAAGTTGAGACTGATTAACTGCACCTGCTGATGACTTGCTCATCAAAGCTGAGTTGTGAACAAGTGCTGAATGGTTACGGCTTATCTACTTGCTATTGGACTGAAAGTTATAACTTTGTGACGCAGGCACTTCACTTTGAATTATACCTGATCTGGCCATAGCCCGGATATACACTTTTTCTCCCGAAGCTAATTTGGGTAGTTCTCCAACTTTGTGTCGACTGATATGGTTTTGCTTCATTCTGCTCTTGTATATCTCGTTCCTTTGGTAGTGTTCTTCCTGTACGAGCTTGGTCTGATTCTCATGCAGGGTAAAGTTGACCAAAGCTCACCATTCATCATAAGTTGTGCTGGAGAGAATCCTGTGGTAAATGGTGAGGTGCGATTGCTAGGAGCCCTACGTATTGATCAGATGACTTTTGCAGAATATTTTTGGTGGTTTGCAGCATTCGCTTTGTGGCTTCATTTACTCAAGGGTATTTTGGGGATGAAGTAACTGCTCGGAATTGATATCTCTTAGCAAATTTAGCAAATTTAGTCAATGAATATTGCCCAGCATTGTCTGATATGAAAAGCTGTGGTATTATCTGTATTATCTCTTATGATTATGTTGACCACAGCAGAGCAACTTCTGGGTACCTGGAATATAGGTTCACTATCAGTAAGTAGTCATTTCTTTTATTCTGAAAAATATCAGATGCCAGCACCTGCCACGGGCGTGCAGGTGTCTCGATAGGCCTTAAAGGCTGTTTCACCTCTGGTGCCTTAGTTTTACAAATATGGCAACTCTTTATCATCTCTTCGACTGCTTTAGCAATACCAAGCCACCAGACAGTTTTTTTCATCTTTCTAGGAGTAGTAATAAATGAGCAGATCTCCCTACCAAGTGTTTTTTTGTGGATTAGTTCTTGGGGGTTATGCAATGAGTTACGGCGTTGGGTGAATTCGCCGAGTTTATATTGTATTTCATTTGAGTGGCATTTGAGTGGCATTTAAGTGGCATTTGAGTTTTGATTATTTTTCTACTTAATTTGAACTTATAGATTTTGAATGTATGGCATTCAAGTTTTGATAATTTTTTACATAATTATATACATAACTTTAACTCATAGAGCATCTAGATTTTGAATGTATGGCATTTAAGTTTTGATAATTTTTTGTAATTCGACTCATATGATATCTTGAGAGAGGAGAGAGAGGAGATATATCTACATTGAATAAATACAGTGATTAAAAATGAAACAATATGTGAATATATACATTTATTGTGTAATAAGTAGGGAAAATTTCATATAATATAGCTAGAGTCAGTAAATATTAAATAATACCAAACACTACAACTTGTAATGACAATCAATGCATAAGCTTTTACTAAAACTATCTTGAAAACCTTCAAAACATGATCCCAAATGGAAAAAATGGATAAAGTTAGATATTCATCTATTTGTTTACATCTACAAAAAAGAGGTATTTTGGTGAAATATTTTTTCATTTTATTCAATTTTCATTAATTTTTTACAAAAACAAATCATCCTATAAATGGTTAAATTTCATCTAATTGTACAATTTTACAAAAAAAAACAAGGTATTTGGTAAAATATTTTTTCATTTCATTAAATCTTCATTATTTTTTTTGCAAAAAAGAAATCATCCTTTAAATGGTTAAATTTTATCTGTTTGTATATCTTTACAAAAAAACAGGCTATTTGGTAAAATATTTCCTTTATTCTATTCAATTTTCATTAATTTTTTCAATAATTGCTTAAATATAAGTTATTCATTATTTTCTTATTATTAGGTAAGCAACCTATCATACAAAATTAGTTTCTTGAGTGAGGGTTTTATCCTGCATTTTCCTTTTGAATTTTTTTCAAAAATTTACCATTTTTTTCAAAAACAATCATTTATATATACAATTTCCATTATTTTTTTAAACAGAACAATCTCTATCTCTGAGAGGTTGGAGATGTTGGGGTAGAAAACTTAGACATGATGATGAGAAGGCTATGGATTTTCCCATTCAAGAACAAACCATTTTCGATGGCAATTTCAATTCTGAAAACTAAATCAATGTAATTTGTTTTTCAAAATGCAATCATCAGAAAGCTTCTGTCATGATGAGGAGGAGGCTATGGATTTACCCATTCAAGAACAAACCATTTTCGATGGCGACTTCAATTCTAAAAACGAATTAGAACTGAAGTATGTGGTATTGTACAGGAATTTACCGTCAGGAGTGGTAGCGACCACCTGTACAACGGCCCACAGTAATAAGTAAACACAACAGTGCAGTGTACGCCTGTCTATCTCGCCTTCCACCAATCCCGAGGAGTAGGTGTAGTAGGTCGACCTAGCCGTTTGAATAACCGTTCCAGTATCACTTGCCCGTAGGTCAAGTGCAGTGTGAGTCGAGATCGACTGACCACTTTCTACTGACTGTTTATTCTAGTTGCTAGTCGACTGAGTCAGTGCAATGTTCCTGTCTACTTCGTTTGTGCAATTGCTGAACTTCTCAAGTTCTTTCACCAGCGCAATCAGTGCAAGCTTACTTGTGTTGTTTCATGCAAGGCTACCAGTGCTATAGCATAAGTGCGCTTATGCTATCAGTCCAAAACAAGCAAGTGAGAGTGTAGGCAGTAACTCTGATTTATTTAGTACAATACACGAGTATTTATGCTGGACAAATTACATAACATGATTGGCATACAAGAATACAAAAGCAGGCCACGCCTGACACAAGCAATTGGTTAAGTAGTAGCAAATAGAATCTTTAGAAATAGAAACAGGTGTGGCTTGGCAGCACGGTTGGCTGCCCAAGCACATGTATGAAAAAGACAAGTCCCACGCAAGCAATGCAAACATATAAGATTAGAAAAATAATAATAATAAATGTAAACGGACATAGACAGTTCGGTAGAGTAATAGTGTGTGAATATATATGCAGTAGGGTTCGGCAGTTACTAATTGTTCATGGGGTCGACTGATCATTGGGTCGATGCATAATTCCTCTACAGTATTACGTAATAATTTTTTTAAAAGAAAAAAAATTGTTTTTCAAAATGCAATCATCAGAAAACTTCTGTCATGATGATGAGGAGGTTATGGATTTACTCATTCAAGAACAAACCATTTTTGATAGCAACTTTAATTCTAAAAACTAAATCAATGTAACTTTTTTATTCTTTGTCTCCCATGAAATTGTTCAAAACAAATTAGAACTGAAGTATGTGGTATTACATGATAATTTTTTTAAAAGAAAAAAACACATCAAAATCGACAAATTACTCCTCTAGATAGTTCAAGTTTACAATATTTGAGAATTAATCACAATAGAAACATTAAGCCTACTTGATAAAAAAAGAATTTGACTGTTAAATTTAACTAATTGATCCAATGTTATTATATGGATCTTTTGAAAATAAACATTTCAATGAAAACATCATATTTAGTCTTTGACACACTTGAAACCATTTTCCAGTAAATTTCACCAACAATATTTTAGAAATGCTTACTATATATTTACAAGAAAAATGCGGTATTTTGGTAAAATATTCTTTTATTCCATTCAATTTTCAATATATTTACAAGAAAAATGCAGTATTTGGTAAAATATTCTTTCATTCCATTCAATTTTCATTAATTTTTTGAGCGAAGGTTTTATCCTACAGCATCCTTTTTAATTTTTTATGTTTTAAAACAGGGTTTTATTACAAAGTTTTTTTGTTTTTCAACTTTTTAAAAAAAATAATCATTATAATATATAGTTTTCGATATTTTTTTAAAAAAATAAATATATATAGAGATTTTCACTTTATATTCTTTTATTCCATTCAATTTTCAATAATTTTTTGAGTGAGGATTTTATCCTACACCTTCCTTTTAAATTTTTTTATTTTTTAAAAAATAATCATTGAAATATATAGTTTTCGATATTATTTTAAAAACAATATATATATAGAGATTTTCACTTTATATTTACAAAACATTGGTATTTGGGAAAATATTCTTTTATTTCATTCAATTTTTCAATAATTTTTTGAGTGAGAATTTTATCCTACACAATCCTTTTAAATTTTTTATGTTTCAAAACAGAGCTTTATTACATTTTTTTTTGAACTTTTTAAAAAATAATCATTGAAATATATAGTTTTCGATATTTTTTAATTTTTTTGCACTTTTAACTTTTTTTAAAAAACTGTCAAAAAATCACCAAATTACCTCTCTAGATGAATAAAATTTACAAGTAAAAAATAATCATTGAATTATATAGTTTTCGATATTTTTTAATTTTTTTGTACTTTTAACTTTTTTAAAAAACTGTCAAAAACTCAACAAATTACCTCTCTAGATGAATAAAATTTACAAGTAAATAATTGTAATAGAAAATACCATATCTAGTTTTTACATTCATAAAACTGTTTTATAGTAAATTTTCTGTAATACAAACTACTATAGCTTACGATATCAATGGTTACAAAGCGCTTTTCTTGAACAATATCTTCTTTGATGTTCTTCTGGCATATTATTAGACCCAGAGAGGAATTCTTGTATTCCGTATTCTTTGTGATCCAATAATTGACTAAAATACAAAAGTTATTCATTATATAAATAAATTTTACCGAATTTAAATTTTACTCTTAGCTACATTAGATAGTTTACATTATATATAACAGGAAAATAACTCACTGAGTTACATCATTCAGCTCATTATTTTTTAGGGAAAGTTCTTTACTCTGTTTTCTTTTTACGATATAATGGACTAAAATAAAAAGTGATGTATTAGTATAGCATGATTAAAATTAATGTAAAATAATTATAAACTTTTGTTATTTTTTCAACTTCTATGTAAAAGAAATACACCAATTACACAGGAAAAAGTCCTTTTTTTCATTTGGATTCGGAATGTATAAATATAAATATATATATATATATATAATTTTAAAAATGTTTTACAACAAACACTCATGAATAAGCCATTTATGTGATAAAACGTGAGTAGTAATATATGAGCAGATCTCCCTACCAAGTGTTTTTTTGTGGATTAGACCTTGGAGGTTATGCAATGGGTTACGACGTTGGATGAATTCGCCGAGTTTATATTGTATTTCATTTGAGGGGTACTTGAGTGGCATTTGAGTGGCATTTAAGTGGCATTTGAGTTTTTGATTATTTTTTTACTTATTTTGAACTTATATGGCATATAGATTTTGCATGTATGGCATTTGATTTTTTTGATAGTTTTAACATTGTATATAAATGAAAACGTGATAAGATTGTATGGTTATTGGAAGTTAAGATGTCGACAGAGGATGATGTTGAGATGAGACCGATGAATGAAGTTGATACTATTGATGGTACTGAACGTGATATGATAGATGTTTTACCGAGTATGAAGCGTAAAGCGTTGATAATTATGATAATTTTGGTATTTGTCGTAGGGCTTTCCACTTTTGGAGGTGTTACTGAGTTTAGTATGTATGAAGAAGCTATGGAAAAAATACAAAAAGCGAGAAACTCTCCTGTTGGAATCATAAATGAAACTACTGTTGATTGATGAACATCTTTTTATGATGAATGGGAAACCTGAAGATTATGACCCGACGATACGATCTCCTTTTACAGCAATGATTGCAGGACCAACTGGATCGGGAAAGACGCAAGCGATTTTTCGAATGATTGAAGCTAGTCAGACTATAGCACACCCTCCACCAACAGAGATTCACTACTGTTATGGAGCCTACCAAAAAGCCTTTGATGATGTATCAGGAGTGATTTTTCATGAAGGCATGATAGATATAACAGTGAGTTTTCCCAGAGATGGTAAAAATCGATGGCTGATAATTGATGATCTCATGGATGAAGTTTCTGGTAAAGCCGATGCTAATGCTTTGTATACAAAACATAGTCATCATTTGAACATAAGTGTGTTTTTTATTGTTCAGAATCTGTTTTTAAAAGGAAATCGTACAATTTCCTTGAATAGTCATTATTTTTTTCTTTTTAAAAACCCTAGAGATGCTTCTTCTATTTCCTATTTGGCTCGACAATGTTTTCCATCAAAAATAAAATATGTACAAGAGGCTTTTGAAGATGCGACAAAGAAACCATACTCTTATTTACGAATAGATACGACTCAACAAACGAATGATCAACAGAGACTATTGGGAAATTTTACATCAGTTCTCCCTATGATATTATATGTACCCAAGTAAAAGGATATAAATACAATTACTATTCACTTCACCTCAATCATATTTTGTTATTCAACGACGCAACACGAAAGCATTATAATGTCTAAAGCTTTGGAGAAAAAATTAACAAAAAATGCAGCTGTGTTGTTATCGCTCAACAATACAACCTTTGCTATTCAAAAGTCTGTTATAGCCAAAGCCAAAAAGGAGTTTATTATGACTCTAATGGAATGCGCTAAAGCTATTATAAATGGAACGATACCATTGACATCATCTCAGTATAATGAGTTGCAGCGAAACGTGAAGGATATTAGCGCTTTAGTAAGAAAATCAACGTTAGATGATAAGAAAGCTGTATTGCAAAAAGGAGGATTTTTAGGCGCTCTACTAGGGCCTATCATCAGCAATATAGTTCCTGGGTTACTTAAAAGTGTGCTAGGGGGAAGGAGAAGATAAAGATGAAACTCTCAACACGAATGATGCGAAATAGAATGGCGATTTTAGCTCTGGATGATCTGAGTAAGAAAGGAAAAATCGCTATAGTCGAAAAGGCCAACTCAGATTTGTTTCAATCATTGATAGAAAGTGTTAAAAATATTATATTAGGTAATGTTCCTCTTGATTCTGAGCAGTTTATTGAGTTGCAGCGTTACAAGAAGGAGCTACATAAACTTAGTGGTAGAGGGAGAGTTGATGATAAGCGTAAAATTTTGATTCAGAGTGGTAGAGGGAATCTTTTGGATGCTATTATAACACCTATTGTATCTGTTTTATCATCAATAAAAAGATGAATCGTCAGCCTTTAACATTCTCCAGACGTAATTTTATACTCACTGAAGATGAATACTATAGATTAACGGAAAGAAAGGATGATAAAACAGTGGTAAAGGAAGAGAAAACCAGACCTCCATTGTATTATAATCCAATGGAAGCTATAACAGTGAGAAATATGAAGCGAAAGCGAAATGATCTACTGGAAACAGCTTATGATTCTGACTTATCCTCATCTGAAAAGTTAGATGAAAATGTTGAAAACCTACGTAGGTATTTGTCTGATGTCAAAAAGATTAAAAATAACCAAAACCAGACACAAAAGGATAGTTGGAATCTCATTAAGAAAAAAAAGACAGAGTCTACTTTTCCTTTAGCCAATAGCACGGTTATTGATAATAAACCTAATGTCTTTTCACCAAATGTTGATAAAGACAATGAGTTAGAATCAGTGAAAGTGGTTGATGATGATGATGATGATATTGGGATGGAATTAATAAAAGGAAGGTTGTTTGATACTGAAGACACAACCTTACTAGGAAGTACATTTCTTACTGATGGAGAAGATGAGCACGATAGTGAAAGCGAAAATTTAAAAGATTTTGAAAAAAAAGCAGCTGATTTAACAACAAAAAAGAGTGATCAAACGATCGCTGTCAGAATGTTGAATAATCTGAGTAAAATTGGTAGATTCGACTCGGAGAAGAACAGACTGAAAATTGGAGAACATTGGTTGAATCCTAGGACTTCCAAAACTTTACTACGAGACGTTCTAACCGAAGGAGGTAAAATACAATCGGGAAATACCAATTACAGTAGATTTAAAAGCCTGCTAACTGATGAAGGAATCACAACTGTCAGAAAATCCTCGCATCGAACACGTACTCAGAAGAAAAAGTTGGTCGTTCCCGGTACTAATTCATGGACATCGACACGCTAAAAGAGTTGTATTACAATCCTGCATTACATACATCTCTACGAGGAGCTAGAGCTTTACTGAAAGCTCGTAGAAAACGAGAGGGAGAAAAAAGAATCCGTGAATGGTTGAGTGGTGAGGATGCCTACACGTTACATAAAAAAGTTGTAACCAAGTTTAAGCGTCGTCCTACAATTGTAGCTGGAATAGGGGAGCAGCTACAGGTAGATTTGATGGATGTTCGATCTCGAAGAAATGAAAATAATAATACAGCATTTTTACTGACTGCTATTGATTCTTTATCTAGAAAAGTTTGGGCTGTGCCGCTCATCAACAAATCAGGACCGGTAGTAGCAAGAGGATTGAGAAGAATACTAGAAGGGGAAAACTATAAAGCTTTACAATCTGATAAAGGTAAAGAGTTTGACAACGTCAATGTCAAGACTCTGCTGGCGGAAAAAAAGATCAAGCGCTTTACAACCGAAAATGAAACGATAAAGGCATCAATGGTGGAGCGTTTTAACAGAACTTTAAAAGAGAAGATATATAGATATTTGACATATAAAGATGACGATAGATACATTGATGTTTTACCAGAAATGGTTAATGCATACAACAACACAATTCATGGTGCTATAGGTATGAGACCAAATGATGTGAATTTTCAAAATCAAGAACTTGTATGGAATCGTGTGTATGAAGGAGGTGAACATAGTTTAACTCAAGAAGCAAAACTAAAGGTTGGGGATTATGTGAGAATAAGTAAGGCAAGAGGAGTGTTTGAAAGAGGATACACCCCGAATTGGACGATTGAGATTTTTATAATCACTGATGTACTTATTGATGAAAAACCTGTTGTATATAGGGTGAAAGATTTAGCTGAGGAGATGATTGATGGTACCTTTTACGAAAAAGAGTTGCAAAAAGTAAAAAAACCCACGATTTTCAGAATTGAAAAGATACTGGGAAGAAGAATGAGAAGAGGTAAAAGACAGATTCTGGTTAAGTGGTTAGGTTATGGAGAAAAGTTCAATGAGTGGGTAGATGAATAGTTTATAAGGAAACAACGCTTGATATAATCATCATACGTTGGAAAAATGTCGATGCTGATAACTTTACCCTCAAACTCTAGTGGTGAAGAGTTTCCTGATAATAACAATTCCGAATTTACAGTGAGACTGTATAAATATTTGGTTATCAATGGCGGTAAATGGGAGGTAGCTCTGCTAGATATGACTTATTCTAATAATTGGAAAAATGTTACCGAAGGGAAAATATATCTAGAAAAGACTAATGTCTCTGGTAAAAGCGAAAAGTCCTTCATCCTAATCGGTAATGGAAGATATGATAGTATAGAGGAGTTGGAGGAGATTATACGAAAGAGAATGAATGAAATGGATTTAGACAAGAAATTCGCCATCTCCTACAACAAGATCACCAACACCGCTTTACTAACTAACAGTGATCCTGATACTGCCATAAGCTTTTCCAAAGATATAGCATATATTTTTGGATTTGAATCAAAAACTACATACCCTCGTGGTAGATACAATAATATCACACCCCCTGATATAAATTCCGGTTTAACATCCCTGTATGTTTATTCCAACATTGTTGATAATAGAATGGTAGGAGATACGAATGTACCTTTATTGAGAGTAGTTCCAGTTCAAGGAAAGAAGAATAGCGTTGTGTATCAAGAATTTAAAAATCCTCACTATGTTGATGCTTCATCACTAAATAGTGATATGATTAAAGTACTTATAACGAGTGACGACGGTCAACGAATACCATTTGATGGTGGAAAGGTTGTGTTGACGGTTCACTATAGAGAGAAAGAATTATAATGAGTTTGGTACGATACACCCCTGAGGATTCAAAAGATTTTTTTGATGAGTACTACAAGATGCAAGCTGGAAATGGAATTGGAGTGTATAGTGGACGACGAGTGATGCCTAATATGAGAGGAAATGGACTTGGTAGTATTTTTTCAAGTTTACTTAAATCTGCAGCACCAATGCTGAAAAGAGGAGCAATTAGTTTGGGGAAAAGAGCATTGTCTGTAGGTGGAAATGTAGCGCGTGATGTCATCGATGGTCAAAGTTTTGCAGCGTCAGCAAAGAAGAGGGGATTGGCAGAGTTGAATGATCTGGGGGGAGATGTGCTCAATGCAGTCCGACCAGATAGAATGAAAAGGAGAAAAACAAGAGGTGGAAAGAAGAGGAGAGGTGTTGGTAATCGTGGTATATTTTAATAGCAGTAGAATCCGGTATAAAGATAGATGAGCTTGATATCTATATTCATTAAGCGGTAACGCTTCAAGCATTCATCACTCGCAAAAGATGGCTAGCCTAAATGGAACAACAGGTAATAAGTTGGAAGGTTCTTCCTACAACATAAATCCAACGTTGGATGTATTTGCTACGGAACCAACAAACATATCGGTAGAAAGATCGGAATATGTTGTCATCAGACCTGATAGGTTAGATCCTTATGGTAGTATTGAGTTAACCTTGTCAGGGAGCACTGAACATTACACAGATCTCTACAACTCGTTTCTGCAAGTTGAAGCCACGGTTGTTCAAGATGATGGAAAAGATATTGAGGGTAATGATGATGATGCAGTTGTGTGGATGGGGGATTCAATGCATACATTATTCAGCGAGTTGAAAATGTCGATAGAAGGAACCACTGTTGAATACGCTAACAACTACGGTTTACGCTCCTACTTTTCACAACTACTCGAAAACAGCGCAGAAAGAAAGAAATATCAAGGTAAGATGGAAGGATGGCTGTATGATGATTCAACTAGCAAAGACGCTGCTGATCACAAAACCGCGGATAAGAAAAAGAGGAGAGCTCTAATCATAGGTGGAAAGACAATAGAATTAACTGGAAAACCTCATCTCGCATTATTTCAGCAGAAAAAACTAATAATTCCAGGTCCTAGTATGCAGCTGGAGTTTGAGCGTGCCTCCAGCAAACTAGCTTTGTTTGCTGCAAATGAGATACCTGCAGGAGGAGCAAAGATTAGAATTGATAAATTTGAACTTCATCTTTGTAAAGTTAAGGTGAATCCTACAATACAAAACTCCCAACTCAGTTTGGCGTTGGAAGGTCACAACTACATTTATCCAGTTGATCGAAAACGGATAAAACTATATGGAATTCGTGCTGGGGTTGCGCAGATTGATATCACTTTGGAAGAAAACAAACAAAAACCTAAACAGATCTATTTAGGTTTAGTTGATCACAACGCAATGAACGGACGTTTCGCCTTGAATCCATATAGAATGCAGCATGCTAGTGTTGATAGTATTGTATTGAGAGTTGGTGATTGTCCAATTGGAAGAAGATTTGAGCCAAATTATGCTAGAGGAATTTTTGGAAGAGAATATCATCAGTTTCTACACGCTACCGGAACTTTGCTTGAAGGCGATAGTCTTGGTATTACGAAAGAACAATACCTTGATGGTACTACACTTTATGGATTTGATTTGACTGGTGATTTTCTTAAAGAAGGCTTTCACTCTATGAAAAATGTCACAACAAGTGTGGAAATTCGTTTTAGCACTAACACGTCTGATGGATTATCCTTGGTAGCATACTTTGTAAAAGACGGTGTGTTGGAGATGGATAGCATTCTTCAATTAACTATCGGGGGAGACGCAGTGCTTTAAACAGAAAGTTACAGATGAATACCATGCAAATTCGTTCGATCTTATCTTCAGACGTTTTATGTCAAAGCGTAGGGATTCATGTTGGAGCTAGAGAACAGTTTTGGAAGCAAATTTGCAATTTTCCAAGAGGATGTTTCATATTCAACACCCATTATTCTCACCAACCCGGAGAGCATTGGTTGGCTGTGTACGCTAATGATTCAGAGGTGGATTTTTTTGACTCATTTGGGCGTTCTGTTTCCTTTTATCCGGATGTAAATGAAATACTAAGTATTCATGGAGGATATGAAACAATACGAAGTAATGAAACACAACTACAAAATTTTTTGTCAACTGTATGTGGCGATTATTGTGTATACTTTTGTTTACTGAGAAGTAGAGGGTGGAGTATGGATGAAATTGTTAGAAGTTTACGAGACATAGGAGATAGTGAGATGAGAGATCACTCAAGACGGAGATTTATCATACAGACCTATCCTAACTTCGAGTTCATAGAAGATAATACAGTAGAAGGAATAGATGGTGTACATATACAAGGAACTAATTTACTAAGTAAATTGTTAAAATAGATTATTATACTTGATTTTTATTTGTTATAATAAATAAAATGAATAAAATACAACTTATCTCATTTTTTTGCGCTAAACACTACAGAACCTATAAAAACTATTATTTTGTAATGTTTCAAGCAAGAAATAAATAAGTTCTTCTCATTTTCTTCCTCAGGAGCGCTCTTTAGCTATATCTAAAAGACATAGTAACTAATGACTCTATCATACATAGTTATATGAATTAATTTCACAAAAAAATACTTCGGTGCTTTTTTTTTTAAAATAGATATAAAACTTACCATCATCGAAGACGAGTCACATCCTTTGTGTTATCGATTAAGACTTCGATGTACTGTTCTGGACAATTCTCTTTTTCATTTTCATCAAAGTAGGAGAGACAGCTGTGTTGCAGCGAAGTATCAAACAGTTCTGAGGTTTGAATGAAAGCTTGAAGAGTCGAGAGTAGAATGATATCATAGGAAATCATGTTGTTCGTATTTTGTCTTAGTCCTTTGAATACGATTACACCGCTTTTTTCAGCCACCACAGATGAAGCTATTTGAGCAGGGATGCTAAGATCTCCAATCAATAGCTCTCCATTTACCATACATCTGTAATTAGCCACTATAATATCGGCAGTCTTGTTCCAACGAGTATCACATTTTCTTAGCATTCCAGGATTCTCATAAGCTATAACACTTCCTGTAGGAAAATCGTGTAGGTGAGCGACAGTGAAATAAGCCTGTATTTGTCTCAAACTCTTGTTGTACAATGAGTTGAATGGATCGTTGATCTTTCGATTACACCCTTGAGATTCAGCAGTACGAAAAATCGCATCTCCTGTCTTTCCTTCTCCCATATAAATTAAAACAATTGGACATGTTTGCTTAGCTTTATTAACAAGCAGTCCTATTTCGGTTGAAACATCACTCTTCACCCGAGTTCTCTTTTTATCCTTTCGGTAGTTGTAAATGATGACACACTTTGATTCATCACGGAATTCAACAGACAACACCTCCATAACCGTTGGTACTGGTAGTTTGCAGATTTCCATGGACTCTTCAAGTTTTTCTAGACTATCTGGAGAGAGAGAGTTTATTAACCCGGCACTCTTGTAGGTGAGAGTGGTTAGTTCATTACTTCCAGCATCTTGAGAGGGTATTCTGACGTGACGAAAAAGCGTTTCGTCTCCAACAGTCGACAAAGCTGTTTTTTTGCACTTCAAGCCAGTTTCAATATCATCTTTTGTCAAATCAATGAAAGATCGTTTCCTCATCGATGTTCTTTTTGAAGACAGCTTGTTAGTAGGAGATGTGAATGAAGTAAAATCTTGTTGGGATTCTGGTTCATCAACCACCAATTGACTTTCTGTCATATCAAAGATAGGAGAAGGTGATGGGGAAAGGGTTTGCTGGGATCCTGCTTCTTCATTCATCGGTTGACTTCCTTCGTCTTGAGTATTCATTCTAAAAAAACAAAACATTTTGTTTAATTTTTCGTAATTAATTTTAAAAGATCATAAAGATCATAAACCTTCAGCTAGTAGTGTTAGCTAACAAAAAATAAATATTTTTACTCTTACCTTTATAATGAAGATGAGCTCCTAGTTGTTGCAATGAAAGATTTAGTAGATGTTGCTTCTCCGCTAGCCGTTGTAGAACTGGATGCTTTCTGTGTGAAAACAGTGGCTCTTAAATAGGTAAAGTTGCACTGATTAAACCCTATGAATCAACATTTTTTCACGCGAATACATCCCAATGCTTTCGCGGGAATAAATAATTTTGTTTCACGCGAATAGAAACCGTTGCTTTCGCGGGAATAAATATTTTATTTTCACGCGAATACAAACCAATGTTTTCGCGGGAATAAATAATTTATTTTCACGCAAATGGAAACCGTTGCTTTCGCGGGAATAAACATTTTATTTTCACGCGAATAGAAACCAATGTTTTCGCGGGAATAAATAATTTATTTTCACGCGAATGGAAACCAATGCTTTCGCGGGAATAAACATTTTATTTTCACGCGAATACAAACCAATGTTTTCGCGGGAATAAATAATTTTGTTTCACGCGAATAGAAACCGTTGCTTTCGCGGGAATAAATATTTTATTTTCACGCGAATACAAACCAATGTTTTCGCGGGAATAAATAATTTATTTTCACGCAAATGGAAACCGTTGCTTTCGCGGGAATAAACATTTTATTTTCACGCGAATAGAAACCAATGTTTTCGCGGGAATAAATAATTTATTTTCACGCGAATGGAAACCAATGCTTTTGCGGGAATAAACATTTTATTTTCACGCGAATACAAACCAATGTTTTCGCGGGAATAAATAAATTATTTTCACGCGAATGGAAACCGTTGCTTTCGCGGGAATAAACGTTTTATTTTCACGCGAATACAAACCAATGTTTTCGCGGGAATAAATAATTTATTTTCACGCGAATACAAACCAATGCTTTCGCGGGAATAAACATTTTATTTTCACGCGAATACAAACCAATGCTTTCGCGGGAATATATCATTTATTTTCACACGAATGGAAACCGTTGCTTTCGCGGGAATGAAATTTTTTATTTTCACGCGAATAAAACAGGGATATTTCACGCTAATAACACTATTCTGATAGAGTTTTCGCGTGAGTGTTTTTAATGGCTATAGCTAAATGAGTAGGAGTGGCTTATACTATATAAGAACAGCTCTCTCTGCATAGAAATCATTCTCTCCAGCAATAAAACATCGACTACTACAGCTGATTTCATCAACTACTACAACTGATTTCATCAACTGCTACAACTAATTTCATCAACTACTACAGCTGATTTCTTGGTGATAAGGTAAGAATTAATAGAAAAATTATTTAATAAAAGTTAAAATGTAATTATTTTACAACACTGTTTAATCATCATATACTAATACTTAACATTTTATTTTAGTTCATTATGAGTTCAAAAAGATACACAATCAAAGACTACCTTCCAAAGATATATCATAGCTATATTAAAGAAAATGTTGAAGTACAGGAAAAGATTGGATATCGCTTGACATTACAAGCTATATTATTATGTATGACACAGCATTTGCTAACTGTAGCTTCTTTACATGGAGAACTTTCACCGATACAATACCGCCCATACACTACACATAAATACGTTGACAATTCAGTAGAAATATTTAAGCATATGACTAAAAACAATTTTCAAACAGTTGTAAAAATGTCAAAAACTGTCAGTATTAATGATTACTTAAAGAAAATTCAAAGAAAAGTGTGGAATAAAGAGCTCACTCAAAAATTGATTTCAATACAATGGACTACTGAATTATTATATCATTTTCAATCAGATATATGTAGATACATACAAACGGATGAAAATCTCTCATCATCCATTTTTTCATTTGAAATGATATTGGAACTATTTCAAGCTCACAATATTTAATATGTTCTCTTTATGTATCCCTACTTATTATACAATAAATGTATATATTCACATATTGTTTCATTTTTAATCAATGTATTTATCCAATGTAGATGTATCTCCTCTCTCCTCTCTCTCCTCTTTTCCTCTCTCCTCTCTCTCAAGATACCATATGAGTTCGAATTATGTATAGAATTATCAAAACTTAAATGCCATACATTCAAAATCTAGCTACCATATGAGTTCAAATTAAGTAAAAAAATAATCAAAACTCAAATGCCACTTAAATGCCACTCAAATGCCACTCAAATACCCCTCAAGTAAAATACAATATAAACTCGGCGAATTCATCCAACGCCGTAACCCATTGTCTCAACTCCAAGGTCAAATCCACAAAAAAACACTTGGTAGGGAGATCTGCTCATATATTACTACTAACGCGTTATTTACGTGAGAAATTAAGCATTTTTGTAAAATAATTATAACCTTTTGTGATTTTTTTTCAACTTCTAGCTAAAAAAATACACTGATTACACAAAAAAACCCTTTTTTTTAATCCGAAATATATATATAATTTAAAAATGTTTTACAAAAAATGTTTATCAATTGATCATTTATGTGAAAAACTAAACATTTTTGTAAAATAATTATAAACTTTTGTTATTTTTTAAACTTTTATGTAAAAAAAATACACTGATTACACAAAAAAGTCCTTTTTTTAATCTGAAATATATATAATTTAAAAATGTTTTACAAAAAATGTTTATGAATTGATCATTTATGTGAAAAACTAAACATTTTTGTAAAATAATTATAACCTTTTGTTATTTTTTAAACTTTTATGTAAAAAAAATACACTGATTGCACAAAAAAGTCCTTTTTTTAATCCGAAATAAATATAATTTAAAAATGTTTTACAAAAAATGTTTATGAATTGATCATTTATTTGAAAAACTAAACATTTTTGCAAAATAATTATAACCTTTTGTTATTTTTTAAACTTTTATGTAAAAAAATACACTGATTACACAAAAAAGTCCTTTTTTTAATCCGAAATATATATATAATTTAAAAATGTTTTACAAAAAAAGGTTATGAGTTGATCATTTATGTGAAAAATTGAACATTTTTGTAAAATAATTATCACATTTTGTTATTTTTCCAACTTTTATGTAAAAAATACACTGATGACACAACAAAATCCTTTTTTAATTCGAAATATATAAATAACTTAAAAATGTTTTACAAAAATGTTCACAAATTTATCATTTTAAGTGGTTTTTCATTGTAAGAATACACAAAATTTTCACAAATCAACTTTTTAAAATTATGGTAAAAATTAATAAAACTTACCTATAGTGATATGAATCCCTTGAGTTATAGATTAGCTTCTCGAGAGTTTGTTCTCCACAGTTTTCTTTTTCAGCATCATCGAAGTGGTTGAGAAAATCCTCAGATTTTGGATTATAAGCCAGTTCCGAGGCTTGGACGAAGGCTTGATGAGCTGCGAGTACACTGATGTTGTAGAAAATTGAATTGTCCGTGTTTCGACTCAGACCCTTGAACAGAATCACTCCAAATCTCTCCGATGTCACAGCAGAAGCTATTTGATGAGGAATGCGCATATCTCCGATCAGTAATTCTTCATCTACAACACTTCTGTATTGAACTAGAAGAGTCTCTTCATTTCCATTCCATCGCCTGTCAGATTTTGTTATAACTTCAGGGTTTTGGAAACATATGACACTATCTGTTGGGAAATCCTGAAGATTAGCTACCTCGAAATAAGCATTGATTTGTCGCATACTTTTTTCTGGTAATACATCAAACGCATTCTTACACCTCAAAGTAGTTCCTGTTTCTGTAGCAGCACGAAAAATTGCTTTTCCAGTCTTTTCAACACCCATGTAGATCAAAACCAGTGGTCTTATTTGCGAAGCTTCATTGACAAGTAATCCTGCTGCTAATGGAATAGTGCTCTTCACTCTAACTACCTTTCCATCCTTTTTATAGTTGTAGATGATGGTGCAGTTCGTTTCATCATGGAGCTCAACGGTTAACACCTGCATAACTGTAGGTATTGGTAAATCTTCAACTTTGACTATGTTTTCAATGTTTCATCTGGAAGCTGGAGATAGAGTACTTAACAGAGAGGCGCTTTTGATGATGAGAGTTGCCAGAGTATTCAGACTGGCGCTTTGAAAGGGAATCGTAGTGCGTTGAAGAAGTACATTGTCATCAATCACCTTCTTATCTTGTGAAGGTTTTGGTTCTTTATTCTTCAGTTGTTTTGTATTGACTTGTGTCGACATTCTAAAAAATAAAGTAAAAATCCATGTTATGATTTTTTGATTCCTTTTTCAAACCAATTTGAAGATATATATACATATATATATATATTTACTCAATATCATACCGCTGTTAGTATCTAAATCGATAAAAATTAAATTTATACTCAATCAAGTTGACTTACCTCCAAACAGAAAAGTCCTTCTAGCAGTTGTAGTAGATGATGTTGTAGTAGATCTTGCTCCTTCAGTTGCTAATGTCGAAGTGACTGCTTTCTGTGTAAAAACAGTGCTTCTTATATAGCTGAAATCATGCCATTTATCATAAGGTTAAATTAATGAAACATTGTTTTTACGGAAGAACACCAATGCTTTCGCGGGAATAAATAATTTATTTTCACGCGAATGGAACCCACTGCTTTCGCGGGAATAAACATTTTATTTTCACGCGAATACAAACCAATGCTTTCGCGGGAATAAACATTTTATTTTCACGCATATACAAACCGTTGCTTTCGCGGGAATAAACTTTTTATTTTCACGCGGATGGAAACTGTTGCTTTCGCGGGAATAAACATTTTATTTTCACGCGAATGGAAGCTGTTGTTTTCGCGGGAATAAAAAATTTATTTTCACGCGAATGGAAACGATTGCTTTCGCGGGAATGAATAATTTGTTTTCATGCGAATACAAACCAATGCTTTCGCGGGAATAAACATTTTATTTTCACGCGAATACCAACCAACGCTTTCGCAGGAATAAACATTTTATTTTCATGCGTATACAAACCGTTGCTTTCGCGGGAATAAATAATTTATTTTCACGCGAATACAAACCATTGCTTTCGCGGGAATAAACTTTTTATTTTCACGCGAATGGAAACTGTTGCTTTCGCGGGAATGAATAATTTATTTTCACGCGAATACAAACCAATGCTTTCGCGGGAATAAACATTTTATTTTCACGCGAATGGAAACTGATGCTTTCGCGGGAATAAAAAATTTATTTTCATGCGAATGGAAACCATTGTTTTTGCGGGAATGAATAATTTATTTTCACCCGAATACAAATCAATGCTTTCGCGGGAATAAACATTTTATTTTCACGCGAATGGAAACTGTTGCTTTCGCGGGAATGAATAATTTATTTTCACGCGAATACAAACCAATGCTTTCGCGGGAATAAACATTTTATTTTCACGCGAATGGAAACTGTTGCTTTCGCGGGAATAAACATTTTATTTTCAGGCGAATACAAACCAATGCTTTCGCGGGAATAAATAATTTATTTTCACGCGAATGGAACCCGTTGCTTTCGCGGGAATAAACAATTTATTTTCACACGAATACAAACCAATGCTTTTGCGGGAATAAAAAATTTATTTTCACGCTAATAGAAACCATTGCTTTCGCGGGAATAAAACATTTATTTTCACACATTTACCTATATAAGAGACAACGGTTTCAGACAGAAAGCATCCAGTTCAACAACAGTGAGCAAAGGAGCAACATCTATCTACTACATCTTCCATTGCAACTACTAAGAGTTCTCTCTTCATAAAGGTAAAACTTAAATTCAATTATTTCCGCTAGCTAACACAACTATCTGAAGGCTTTATGACATATCTATCTTTAAATTGATTATAAATAATTGAACCAATTTTTTCTGTTTTTCAGAATGAATACTCAAGACGTAGGAAGTCAACCATTGTATCTAAAGTCGGAATCTCAGCCTGATAAAAAGGTAAGAATTAATAAAAAATACTATTTAACACCTGTTGAAAACCTTTAATTATTTTAGTTATCTAATTATCGCTTGTATTTTAGAACAATGCAAAAACAAATCCAATCTACTTAAAGGACTTCCTTCCAGAAATGTATCATAACTATGCGATAAATAATGATGTTGTTGAAGAAAAAGCTGTAGAACGTTTGACATTTCAAGTTATAATATTCTGTATAACTCAACACATGATGAGTATGGGGATGTGTTGTAAGAAACATGATATATCTACAGAACGTTTTGATGACATTATAAAAAACGGTTTCGAAATCGTTTTGTCAATGGTGGAAGTCGTTATTATTAATAATTTTTTAAAAGAAATTGAAAGAAGTGCTTGGAATCAAATAGTTTTCAAACAATTATATAACATGACGTGGAACAAAAAAACTTTTTATAAATTCAGAAAGCATATTTATAATTACATCCAAATAGATAAAGCTCTATCCTCTTCTGTAGGTATTTTAGAACTAATGTTAGAAGCGTTTCATACATATTTATGAAAAATGTTTAGTTGTTTTTTATTATTTTACAATATTTTGCTCAAACTATTATATTTTATTTCTTACCAATTGAGATGTTAAAAGCAGTATGATATTAAGTAAATACATATATATATATATATATTTGAATGCATCCTTTGTTGTTTGTCTCCACATCCCAATAGTTTAATAAGCACATTCTCAATCTACCATAACTCTATGATTTTAACTGCTTTTGGCATAAATACATATATATATAAGACACTCTAAGTTATAAATACACTCTTAGCCACTCATGCAAATATTACCCTTTTATTTTTAGAATGTTATGGATGCTCTTTCTGAAGAGCTCCTTAGCACAGATCCATATCCAACAGAAAATAAAATGAAAAACGGCAAAACAACTCCTAAGAGAAGGAAAAATGTTCCAAAAAAGCGAATAGTAAGGAAACGAAAAAAAATAGTGAGAAAACAAACTACTTCCGTTGATAAGCAAACAATGGAGAGTGCAGCTATAACTCATTTAACAGTTGAATGTCTCAACGAAAGGAAAGCTAGGGAATTAGAAAAGTCTAAAGGTTCTCAAGTGATTGACTCACCAAAAGTTCCGATTTGCAAAACATTTGAAGATCTTCCTATCCCAAGCATTATGCGAGTGACTGGTGTGATACATCCATCAAGTAAGGAGAAGTGTAGATATTCTCAAGTACACTACCATGATCCTTCAGATATAAATGAACTCGAACCCAAAATACTCCTCTGTCCAGTTGAAATAGCTAAAAACTTCAACTGTGATAATTACCCCCCTCCGTTTAACGTTGCATATTTGGGTAGAAAGGGAAAACCAAAAAACAAAAGCGTTCTTTGGTATGATGTCAGACGTGTTACCAGACATCCTCTAAGCAAAAAGAAAGCTGAAGAGGAATCACTATATTTGAGTACATTGACTAAAGGTCAGCTCAAACGCTTCTTGAACATCAACACCCTCAATAGTTTTCAACCCGGCGCTATTTTTCCTTACCAAGATGTTGTTGATAGATTCGTTCCTCATCGATTTAAAGGAGGACAGTCGAATGTAATTTGTATCCGTTATAGCATTGAACAATGTGGAGAAACGCTGTTGAAGACGCTTGCCATACCAGACAAATATGCTTCAGAAGCTAACCGATATACTCCAGGTGTGATGATCTACAGAGGAAAAACAACCCACGGAAAATTTAAGACAGAATACGATCTTTCATTTTGCTCTCCATACAGCCTCAGTCGAATGTATTGGAAACAGTATTGTGATCAAGCAAAGCACAACAAAACAATATTAGAAATTGATGATGATGATGAACTTGAAGATTTTCTACGTGGAGATTTTGATGATTTTGAGACAGGATATGTTGCTGAAAAAAAATGATGAGATACATGATAAAACTCGGTGAGAGTTTTTCTCTAATCATTGTAAATAATACTTCAACTCAATTTAGATGTAGTTGTAGTTATTTCTACCCCAATAATTTTTTGTTTTAGCGATGGATAGTCTCTAATTCAAAAAAACAAGTTGGACAATGTGACTCGGTGAGCCATTTCTATATAATGTAAACTATCCAATGTAACTAAAGCTATAATTCAAATTCATGTAATTATTTTAAATTTTTGTTTAATCATTCTATACTAATACATAACTTTTTTATTTTAGTTCATTACGAATTCAAAAGCACATAAAACAGAAAATCTCCCTTCTTAAGATATAACATCGCTACATCAAAGATATCATTGTAAAAAAAGACTGTGTATTAATTGTTATTACTTAGTATTTACTGACTCTAGCTATATTATATGGAGAGATTTTCCCTACTTATTACACAATAAATGTATATATTCACATATTGTTTCATTTTTAATCACTGTATTTATTCAATGTAGATATATCTCCTCTCTCTCCTCTCTCTCAAGATATCATATGAGTCGGAATTACAGAAAATTATCAAACCTTAAATGTCTTACATTCAAAATCTAGATACCCTATGAGTTATAATTATGTATACAGTTATGTAAAAAATTATCATAACCTAAATGCCATACATTCAAAATTTAGATGCCATATAAGTTCAAATTAAGTAAAAAAATAATCAAAACTCAAATGCCACTTAAATGCCACTCAAATGCCACTCAAATACCCCTAAATAAAATACAATATAAACTCGGCGAATCCATCCAACGCCGTAACCCATTACCTCAACTCCAAGGCCTAATCCACAAAAAAACACTTGGTAGGGAGATCTGCTCATATATTACTACTTCTAGGCACTCGGTGATTCCCGAGTGTCCTTCATGTATCCAGTTAAGTACATCGTGCTTTCCCCGTCAAGGAATAATGATCCTATCCTAGTATAGTAACATCTTGTAGACAAGATGTATAGTTATAAGACTCCTTTTCTCAGAGTATGGTTTTATTACATCATTTGTGCATGATTGATAAGTAAGAAAGCCATCCTTTTCGACATTGCTTCTGACTACTGGAAGTACTTCATCTTTCTATGCTTTAGACAAGCTTTCCAGCCGAAGCTAGCTGCTAATGGGCAAGCTGTTGCATAGTTTTCTATACCATTTGCAGCCTCCATCCCATGCACAGTAGGCTTCTCAGTTGGGTGCCTCGATAATGAATCTGCTGATATTTTGCTTTCCTGGCACATGAAGTATGGAAAACCTATTACTCATAAGCCTGAGTTTGAACTGGTGTTCTTGGCTGCATCTTGTGTGAAGGCCTGTGGCCAAAGAGTGAAACTAGTGGTCTGTGGTCAAAGAGTGAAACTAGTGGTCTGTGGCCAAAGAGTGAAACTAGTGGTCTGTGGTCAAAGAGTGAAACTAGTGGTCTGTGGCCAAAGAGTGAAACTAGTGGTCTGTGGCCAAAGAGTGAAACTAGTGGTCTGTGGTCAAAGGGTGAAACTAGTGGTCTGTGGTCAAAGGGTGAAACTAGTGGTCTGTGGCCAAAGAGTGAAACTAGTGGTCTGTGGCCAAAGAGTGAAACTAGTGGTCTGTGGCCAAAGAGTGAAACTAGTGGTCTGTGGTCAAAGAGTGAAACTAGTGGTCTGTGGTCAAAGGGTGAAACTAGTGGTCTGTGGTCAAAGGGTGAAACTAGTGGTCTGTGGCCAAAGGGTGAAACTAGTGGTCTGTGGCCAAAGAGTGAGACTAGTGGTCTGTGGCCAAAGAGTGAAACTAGTGGTCTGTGGCCAAAGAGTGAAACTAGTGGTCTGTGGCCAAAGAGTGAAACTAGTGGTCTGTGGTCAAAGGGTGAAACTAGTGGTCTGTGGCCAAAGAGTGAAACTAGTGGTCTGTGGCCAAAGAGTGAAACTAGTGGTCTGTGGCCAAAGAGTGAAACTAGTGGTCTGTGGTCAAAGGGTGAAACTAGTGGTCTGTGGTCAAAGAGTGAAACTAGTGGTCTGTGGTCAAAGAGTGAAACTAGTGGTCTGTGGCCAAAGAGTGAAACTAGTGGTCTGTGGTCAAAGGGTGAAACTAGTGGTCTGTGGCCAAAGAGTGAAACTAGTGGTCTGTGGCCAAAGAGTGAAACTAGTGGTCTGTGGTCAAAGAGTGAAACTAGTGGTCTGTGGCCAAAGGGTGAAACTAGTGGTCTGTGGCCAAAGGGTGAAACTAGTGGTCTGTGGCCAAAGAGTGAAACTAGTGGTCTGTGGCCAAAGAGTGAAACTAGTGGTCTGTGGTCAAAGAGTGAAACTAGTGGTCTGTGGTCAAAGGGTGAAACTAGTGGTCTGTGGCCAAAGAGTGAAACTAGTGGTCTGTGGTCAAAGGGTGAAACTAGTGGTCTGTGGCCAAAGGGTGAAACTAGTGGTCTGTGGCCAAAGAGTGAAACTAGTGGTTTGTGGTCAAAGGGTGAAACTAGTGGTCTGTGGTCAAAGGGTGAAACTAGTGGTCTGTGGCCAAAGAGTGAAACTAGTGGTCTGTGGTCAAAGGGTGAAACTAGTGGTCTGTGGTCAAAGGGTGAAACTAGTGGTCTGTGGTCAAAGGGTGAAACTAGTGGTCTGTGGTCAAAGGGTGAAACTAGTGGTCTGTGGCCAAAGGGTGAAACTAGTGGTCTGTGGCCAAAGGGTGAAACTAGTGGTCTGTGGCCAAAGGGTGAAACTAGTGGTTTGTGGTCAGTTTGAACTACAAAATCTTCCAAGTCTAATATGTATTTTGAAAACTTTTCACAAGCCCACATCACTCCCAGGGCTTCCTTTTCAATGAACACATAGTCTTTTTCAGCAGATGTTAACGATCAACTTGAACATCTACTAGTCGTTTGCTGTTGTCCTCTTGGTCCTGTGTCATGATCGCTCCCAATCCCTTATTACATGTGTCTGTAGATTTTATCAGCCTTTATTCACATCATAAGGAACCAAAACAGGAGATTTCAGAAACTCTTTAAGATTGTCGAATGCTTTCTGATGTGGGCTGTCCCACACCAAAACAGCATCTTTCCGTAGAAGGTCCCTCAGTGGCTGACTCAGTGTTGTGATGTTTGGACTAAATGGTGCAGACTGATTCATCAAGCCAAGAAAAAATTGACTGTCTCTCTTCTCCTTTGGTGAGTGGAACTCCATGGTGCTTTTAATTTGCTCTTCACTGACGTGTATATCGTCTGCATCTAAAGTATGGCCCAAAAATGTACCATTTGTTTTCCCGAATTCACATTTACTTCTATTCAGTGTCCTACCTGAGTCTTTAATCTTCTGAGGAACCTTATTCATTCTGACAACATGTTCCTTTGCTTTTGCCAAATATCAAAACATCATCCATGTGTATCACGACCCCTTCGATTCCTTCTAATATCCGCAGCCTTTTGCCATAGAATATTTCTGGTGAAGAGCATAATCCGAAAAGAGGTTTCTTGTACATGAACTGACAAAAAGGTGTAGAAATGTGGTGAATTTTTTGCGAATCTTTTGATAATGGGATTTGCCAGAAACCACTGTTTGCATCTAGCTTCGAGAATATTCTCCCTGAAGCACGAGATATGCTATCTTCCACCGTAGCCATAGGAAAGACCGCACGCTAGACATATCTATTGAGTTATGTGACATCAGAGCATATTCTAACTCTACCCGTGCCCTTAGAGATAACTACCATTGGTGAGCACCAGTTCGTTGTACCACCCCTAGGCTTACCATTCTCTCAAGCTCAGTCCTAGTTTTGTCTAAAAGGGGTATTGGCACAGGTCTTGGGACATTGATCGTATAAAGTTTAGCATCATCTACTAGTTTGATACCATATGAAATAGCATTTACTTGCCCTAAGCTCTCAAAAACAAATTTGTACTGATCAACATTTGTCTCACTTACAGAACAAACTAATAAGCCTAAACTCCACACGCTCTCTTGCTCAAGAAATTTACTTTCTGGTTATTTACCCCGTAAATGTTCTCTGAAATAGTCTGAACTCCATGAGTAAGGATAGCTTTTGTGACACCTAGACATGGAATTTCTGCACCATCTGATCCTACTATGCGTTTCTTACACTGAAACATGTTCATGCCTGGTGGCAGTACATTAGGTGCACAAACTGTGACCGCTACACCACTATCTAACTTGTATGTTATATTGAGTGGCTAACTGTTTTTGGCTTTAATGGTTGTAGCTATCCGTGCTGTCCATGGCTTTGTAGTTGCTTCACCAACTTCTATAGCTCCATGGAAGAGATCACTAACCTCGCCTGTTGTATTTTCTACCTCGTTTAAGTTTTGGCTACGGCATTTCCTAGCAAAACGTTTGATTTTTTGGCTCAGATCTCAAGTCTTGTTGTTAGCTGGACATTTAGAATGTGGGTGTAGTTGTCTGTAACCACAGCGCGAGCACTCATCTGGCTTGATGCTGATATCTTGTCAGAGATAAATTGGTTGGTGCAGTTTTCAATTTTAAAACATCAATGATTGTCTCATGAAAATAGTGTCTGTCGTCGTTATACCATATACATTTGTATGTACCCTTTAATTTTGGTGTTATCTTAACCTCTGCGAGCAGAGAGCTCGCGATCTCATAGTAGTCTAGTACACAATCTTCTTCGTTTATAAATCAGTGTTGTAGGGTGGGGCCCCCTCTTTGATTCCAAAAGGTTGCACAAAGCAAAGTAACGGAAACTTTTCAGTACCATTTATCGTGATTCTTTCAAGCCCAAATCCTCTCTCATCACCCAACTGTGAGATGATCAGATTGAAAAAACATTCAAGTGTTCTGAGCTCCTCATAATAAAAGTTAGGCTGGTTGACGGAGCAGTAGGGATCAGCTGTGATGATGGTGCAGATGATTGAGAGAGCAGTACTAGTTGGTAGTGTAGAGTACATGATGCATGGCAGAAATGACTTTCTCCCATTAGAATGTTTTAACATTGTTGAGTTGTGATTGGCATTCAACAGTGACAACTAGTGCAATGACTCTACCAGCTGACAAGCCTTCCCAAAACAGGAAGCTTGCCAGTAAAAGTAGCAATTCTTTCATATTGCTCCTCGATTGATAAAAGATCAGATTTTCTAACCACTGAAACCACCACTCAAATTATCCTAAACTCTTCAACTACCTGAAAACTCTCACAGTTGCTCAAGGTAATTCTTTTTTATGTCCATTTTTTGTTAGATTCACTATAAAGTGAGCAATTTTAGTCACGTGACTGTTTACTTACGAAAACTACTGGAGACTCTGTAAGGAGGCGTCTATTTAATAGTTTATATGGTCATATGACCAACTGAGTTGTTCATTTCAGTGATGGGAGGAGTTTTATTGGGATAAAGTCACATGATTACACTAATCCAGCTTGGCCTGCATGATATTGTAATAGAATCTGGTCTTGGCAACCACAGAATACTATTAAGCTTCTGCCTCTCTCCAGAGGGGACATCACTGTATCGGTCAGCGGTCAGCGCCACTTTTGTGGTAGACTTTAACAACTAGCTAGAGCCCGTGGCTCAGACATGCTAGTCGGTGTAGTTCAGTGATAAATGATACATGTATTTATCACAATGCAGCTCTAGGGAGGCTATCGAATAGAGTAAAAGCATAGATAATGCATGGCAGAAGGTATAAAACATAATACACTGAGTGTATAGACAGTTCAGCCATTTATAGATAGTAAGGTAGCCAATCACATGTACAGGAAGTGACCCTAACAAATGATATCACGTGGATAAATATAACAACAAATAACAGTAAGATAAGTCTAAATAACGAAGGCGCCTAGTGGCAAGGGGGGGAGTTAGTACAGCCGCTACAAATATCACTGGTTTGCAGTCTCTAAGGCTTCCATAGGTCAGGAAAGTCTTGAGGGTGAAAGGTTGGCATCTCCTTATCTGCATCTCTTAGGGTGGCTAAGGCTAGTCTTGAGGTCGTCACCTTTAATAATCTGAATGCCGATCCTGAGTCCACTACCCCGAAACAGTACCGAACCTGTATCAATCTATTCCGGATCTGCATGAGTAATGACTGACTATGCCTTGCTATGCAAGGTCGGCACCCCTTACAGTGACTAGTTAACGGCAAGCAGACCATGACCAGTGGCTGGTTACTAGTGTACTTAAGGGAGAGAAAAGTCTCTTCCTTGAGAAAAAAAATATCTGCTGTGCAGTAGGCATGGAGCAGTTTTCTACGCCATTTGTATGGCAAAATCTACCACATTACCTCTAGATAGGCATACACTTTCCACTAGTGCAGGACTATCAGACAAGCTGCCGCAATGTTTACCCAGCGACATGGCCTGCTAATGCTATACGTTGGCCAGCTGGTGACTGACAGTTAATTGCCCTTCCTATCTGTCACATTGTCAGACAACACTACGGTCAGACCCGCAACATTTTTGAACGTAGGTCGTCTTCTTGAAGCTTTGGAGACTCCTCTAGCTATTGCAACTGTGTAATGATGAGAAGGTTGTACTGTACAGTGGGAATGAGTTGTTATGAGAATTAATAAAAGATATTTGCTCCTAGGTGAGTAGGATGACGCTTTATACAACTTGACCTAGTCTTGACCTTCACTCGACGCCGATTCGCTCTAAGCTAAACCTTGACTCGGCCTTTTCTCGAGATTGACTCAACTTCCTGACAACCCACCAACCAACTACTGGATACAACCACAGCAACGGGCAAAACAGATTAGTGTATGGTAAAAGTCCTTACATTTATACAAGTTTAAAACCAACAAAAATTGTGCGACTTTCCATAAACCTTACAAAAGCTCAAGCTTTTGATAAAACAAACAATATTTTAAATAATTCTATAACATTTTTAGATTGTTATGTCATCAACACTTAGTCAGCAGCAGATCGCAAAAGTTATAGCAAAATTAAAATTATTGATTTACATTAAAATAATTAAAAAAATTATAATAAATAAAAAGTAATACAATAATTTGATTTTTGAAACAGAATATGATATACATGTAATTAATAAGTGATATGCTAGTGTTTTTATGGTAAAGTAGCATTTAGTATTACTGATGTTGTCGTAACAATAATTCATTATAACACCTTTCTAAGATTATCTTCTTGAGTAGTTTTGTACTAGGTAAGTCCTACTACTTGTCCATTAAATACAAGTGCTGCTACAAAGGTCTTGCTGGCCATGCCGTCGACTGGCTACCACTTCTCACCTCTCTCCAGAAGTGATACTAGACCAATATGGTTTTCTACAAATCTTAAGTAAGTTGACTAACAGGTCCACCCCACAAGATTAGCCTGGGGGTTACACCCAAAGTTGAAACAATTCAGAGCAGTCAACATTGTCTCGGCTCAATGCAAAGCATCCATAACTGCCTATTATTGACTAATGTCAATAACCTCCCAGTATTTCATATCACCAAAGTATTGCTTACTGTAAATCTATAATATATCAGTTGTATTTTCTCATACAGTTTAGGTATGTTGGAATGGGGGTTGATTTCAATGAGTATAAATGCTTTTGTAATAAATGTCGCCATTTCCTAGAACAAACAACAACCACTAGGAGTTAATGCCTACTGTGTTACAGAGAAGAACATTCTGGTATTTATTTCAGGCAGCTGGAAAGTCATTTTTTGAGATGACTCGTATTGAGGATGTTGGCTGCGATCAAAACGCGTAAAGTTCATCATGAAAATTTTATTTCTAATTTCAAGCATCTATTCACTCCAAGTAAGACGAGTTTTTTTCAGGAAGGAATTCAGATAGTCACATGCTGTGTGAGTTTCTCACAATTTTCCACTCTACAAGCAGACAGCTCAGCCATTGCAGCTCTGTGAATGATAAATGGATGTCTTTAAACTTGTGTTTGGATAATTGTCTGAGTAACTTTCACATCACATAGAAAAGACAACTCTAAATACAAAAATTTTCTAGCTGCAAACTTGGATGATTAGAGAGTTTGGTGAAAGCTCCAGTTGTCACGGCTGTTGAGTGTTCTATGCCTTGTTACCTGGCAACCACTTAACTAACGCACATGTAAGTACAGCTAGTAGGGGTAGCACTAACTGTAAATCTATGACTTTATGGTACATATGATTATTTGGAGTTATCATCTCATTTCACGCATATGCATAGAAATAACCAAAATTGATAACCAAGTAAGATGAAGATTTCTGCAACAGCAAAATTTTTATTTAATAGTAAAAGAAGAACCCAAAGGTAGAATAAAACCAGTAACTGTACACACACCATAAACATCACATGCAATTGTGATAATATAAGAACTTATGATACAGGGAAAACCATAAATGCCCAAACGCATACAATGCAGGTATGTGCTTGTAACTAACAACAGTAAACAATAATCCAAGACCTATGTACAACATAACATGTGTTACTTATTACGGCACAAGTAACATTTCTGTACGGCAGGACACAAAGAGGAGACAATAACCACTTTCCACTTCACTAGTAAGCCTACCAACCAATACAACCAGTCGTCTAGTATTCTGTACAACTCGGTTTACTTCCACCATCAACTTATTACATGACACCGCTGCTGCTTTCAGCCTGACCTGTTCACCTTCAACTGACTTGTGCCTGCTGACTGCAATTGCACCTCCTACTGTGACATCTAAAAGTTAGAGAACTAAGGCTAGAATAGATGCATACAATCACAAACTACTAACTAAGACATCTGTAGACAAATAATGTTTGGGTACGATTGATTGCTGGGAGTCTACGCCTATGTAGCATTGTCAATGGCAGATTAGTCCATTCAGAAATATTGTCAGGTACAATTATGAGAAGCCAAACTCTCTCCAGGTCAAATATGTAGTGTTAACTTACCATCTATCAACCTGGTACTCTGTCAACCAATCAGCTAATAATGCCCTTTCTTTCCATCTCAAGAACTTTGTATAGAGCTACAAAAATATCATTATTTGCAAATAATACTACTTGTAGCGTGTCAGCTCACATTTGGTTGGGTGACAAGTGATGTGGTAGAAAGTTGAAAATAGCAACAGTAAGAAATGATGAGAAGACGATTCTCTTTACCTGGAGATATCAAATCTGCATCAGGATAGGCCCGTTTCCAAATAGCCTTAGGTTTACACAGCACTTGCTCTAATGACATGTTATACATGGGCTTGAATGTTATACCTGTATGAAAATATAACATGATATTATATGTCTGTAGTAGAGTTAACGGCATACTTTGTACACTGTTTGCTATATGCAAGTAGTACTAGTGATGGTACAGATGGTTAGTTGGTACAGAACATATACATTTGCAGTGGTAGCTGAACTGTGTGAGTGAGAGAGTTATATAGATAGGTACGCACCAGGAATGTATGATGATGTAATAGGCTGCCATATGTAGGGTGGATATGTAGATGGTGAAGGAAAAAAGGGTGTAGGTTGTGGTGAAAGGGGTGGATAAATGGATGGTGATGACTCGATGTCTACAATTGGTGAATAATTTATTAAACATTTTGGCTCAATTCGATGACTTTGTTGAGTTTAAAATGAGATCTTAGTATTCAATTTTTGGCCCATTTAAAAATGGAGAGGGTGAGAAATTTTAAGTTGACGAAAATAATTAAACCTGAATGGACGCAGTTTTATAATATTTCCTGTCTGTTTATACAAAATAAGTTTTATTTATAATCTCACCAGTAAATACACTATTGAAGTTGTTGATTATAGACTGCACCAGCTTTCTCTGCTTAGTCAGATTTTGAACTAGCTGTACAAATGGTACAGAAGTTGAATCCATCTTTGACCTACAACAAGGTACTAATACCAATCAATTGTTCCACAATGTTAGGTAGCTGAACTCTAGCATAGATAGAGCACAACTCCGCATGCCAAACTCAGATGCACATTAAAAGTAATAAACCAACCTAATCAAGTTGGGACCCCAGACTATGGAAAGGTTAGATGCTGTCATTTTGGTCACTTCACACTGTTCACTCATTTTGTGGAGATGAGCAAAAAGATGCTTAGCTGTTCTAAAATATAATAAATAACAATTTATTATAGCGTGAATGGTAAATAAGTAAATTATTACAGGGGAGAACAACTCCAGTGTGTATAATAGTTACCTGTAATGAGTTTTTGGTAGTGCACACAAGTAATCTCTAAGGCTATCTTTTCTCTCAACCACAGACTCCTAAAGCACAGAACATGAAAGATGTCAGTAAGCAGCATGTAGATTGTTCAATGGCGGTTTTATTCTTTCGTCAGACACAGTTTGTTGTAATAAGAGGTTACTACAGGAGAAGTTGATGATATTTGAAATGAACAAGAAAGACAACTCCAAAGCTTACATTGATGTTCTCCACATAACCAAGTAGAGGATCAGGTAGTTTTCTAAAGTACTCTTTGAGTAGAGCTGCGACGGTGTGTGGTTCTTTGTCCACCAGGTTTATACAGCCATTCGATCTAGAGATTTCTCTCCTACATAAATACATGTGCCATCAGTAGTAATATAGGAGCAGATCTCTGTCTTGGAGTCTAAGGATAAAGTTCTCCTGGTTCATACATATGCCATCTATTGCTTGCCAAGCTTTTATTTTAATACAACTTTCTCAGTCTTTTTAGCATGACGGATTAGTTGAGGCTTGTTACTGATTAAATAACCAATCAGAAACCAACTTACATAAAAGATCTTGTTGGAATCAGGATATTGTTTTATTAAAACATAAATAATTGACAAATGTGCACACCTACCTGAGTAACTTTACTTTAGACGCAGCAGCTGATATCCGGTATATACCATATACAATACCATATTCTTCTATAGCCTTTGTACCATTCACAACAATATCAGCCACTACAATGTTATACATTATGTCATATACATGAAGGTTCACGTCTATAGAAAAACATTAATGTCACCAACTGGTCCAGGTTGGAGCTCATGAACTTAGAAGACAGAGTATATCAATTATCATGTAATGGCATGTTAGTCATCGCACTCTAACTGATGTATGCACGTAATTGCTAAGAATATTTTCTCTATATGACAATTGAAAGTGTTAACTCAAACCCAATCCATAAAATATGTCTACTTACCATCATTTGGTAGTTTCTGACCAAACACCGGGTCTCTACTCCTTTTACTCAACAAACTTCTCAGGTATCTCAGCACTAAAATACAGAGTTATCTCTCATGTAACAACAACACCACACAAGCTTCAAATGGCAGCGCACAAGCATCAAACGGCAGCACATCACCACAAACAAATATATAATGAAATACTACAATATATACACTTACTGATTATTAGTCTATAGCAGTAGTAGCTAGTAGTTGTAAGTAAATATCAGAGCTCTCACATACACAACCAGCACTGATGAGTTTACAGCTAACTGTGATGTCATCACTTTTTGTTCACATTTTGATTGTTGTACATGACGTTGGGAGATGGAGTATAGTATATGCAGTAAATATATTGTTGGTAGTGTGTTAGTTAGTCAGTAGTAGACTAGTACTGACTCACTGACTTCTATTGGTAACTACAAAACTAGAAGTGATTCAACTCAACTAACAGAAATTACTCAGTTTTGTGGAAGAACGATGGATGGAGTGGGTAAAGACTAGAGTTGTCTTCCCTCAACTACAACTAATTTTTTGTTCCTTCGGTGGTTTTTTCCTACTTTGTTACAAGTATCCAAAAAGTTTCTAACTTGGTTATGCGTGAGTAAGCTTTAGACTACAGTACCACTAGTAGTCACTGTAGTCCAGACATTAATTTTCACCTTGTAATACATCTACTTACCCAAGTATTGTTATTTTGACTGAGTTGTGAGTGCCGAAGGAGCCTAGAAACTAATGTTAACTTATAATAATTGATAATAATTTTTTTAATTCTAAACAAAATGACTAATGGGTTAATTTTTATACTGTGAGAGAATAACTCTCACTTTGAATAACTACTGTTTAGTTAAAATTCAATATCCAGTGTAACTTATTATGCAATGTATACATAAATGTAGTGTGTGTGCCTATGATAAAAATTATATGAGAATGTTTCTCAGCACGGCAGGAGTAATGCGTCAGATCCAAGGCTATATGTCTGACAATGTACAAAAACTTATATTTAAAATGATACGATTAATACGCCATTTGTAAGCCTTCTCATCCAATAGATAACAACATAGACTACATAGACATTGATAGGCAGTTTGCATACATTACACATCGACATTGCTGTATATGACAGTATTTATTGCGTGCTTTCCCAGGGCACTGCACATTATACCTGCAATCATGCATTTGTGTATGTAGAAAAATGGTTTATCGCAAAAAACTGAGCATCAGAATGAAAAATATCTTCACAAAATGTATAAGTTTTTGTCCGATTGAAAACAAGTCGAAAATACAAACAAAACTGTTTAGTAACTCACAATACAAAAGCCTCAAGTAAGAAACAGATAAGTTGATGTGAAAACTTGTACAACAGAATAAAGCATCTGTAGTTTATCTGCTAATCCAAAATAATGTTGAAAAGAAATCAAAACTTTTGTTTTCTCTCTGTTTTTTTATTATTTAAAACGAAATAACTTTTGCGAAACTCCATAAATAATAAAAAAAAATCTTTTAATAGAACAAAAGGTATCGCAGATAATTGCATCACACTTCTATGTCTTTACGCAGTTAACATTTAGCAGCGGATTGTGTAAAGCCTAGTTATTGCAGTGGTGGATACAGTAGAGAGCGATGGGGGTTGATGGGGCCTCCAACTTGTGTACTTGCCAACGCGGTGGAGAATGAGTGCTGAAAGTGGGGGACAAGGCATTATATACAATATATGCTGTTGAACAGTTTACTAGGGGTGGATAGTAGTAGTTTGAAGGGGGAGAATCTCACTACGACTCATCCTCTACTAGGTCTGCTATAGGGGCTGCAAACTGGCTGTGGCGTAATCCAAAACTGAAAGCTGGGTTCCTTTGTGTCACAGCATTCAATGCCTACAAAATTTATCATGCGATTTAAGTAGTATAATAATAGGAGCAGATATGGTATAAACTTAGTTATTGATTTCCATTAAAACCATCAAAAATATAATGAAAGAAAATAAAACAATTAATTTATTCTAAAACATAAAATATTTAAAAATTTAGTGCAGGAATATCATGTTTAAATAAATTATTGACAATATTTATGATGCCATAACTATTTAAATAAAACACATTATGGGAGAATTTTTTTGAGTTTCAATAACAGAGGCGGGTGGAGGTGGTGGAGTGGCTCAAGAACAGGCTTAGAGAACAGAGAGGCCTGGGTTCCATCCTTGTTAAGGGGATGTGTTACAATTTCCACAAATACTTTGAACTGTAACAGTCATAGAAATGGTCACTACTGACTCTAAAAGGCTGCTAGTAGACATAGAGATTAGTTTACCTCGTCAACAGAGTGGGCGCCTGGGCCTGGTTTGACTGTAGCGTCTTCAGGCATGTAAGTTCTACCAGTGATACTATAGACTGGGGCCTTCATTTTAAATTTATCAGTCATCTTACTGAGGTCATAAGCACCCGGCCCGGGAGTCTGCAACAAAACTAAGGCTTTTTATACCAGTAAGTCAAACAAATTTGTAGAAAAAGTTAACAATACAAATGGATGCATGCAGATAAATAAGTCAAATTTAAAAGCCAATTTCTTTTAAGAAGAAAGTTGTGACACAATTACCGTTTGAGTTTATATGACAAAAAGTTTACCCACACAAGCGGTATATTTCATTGGTTGAAGTTATAACGGACAATCAACAAACATGACGCACCCTTTTCAGGTCTTCCGAGAATCCACCAACTTTGCTGCGAGGGACCATTGAGTACTGAGGAGCAGACGACTTGTTGACATGCTTTTCGCCCACAATCGGTGGCAGTGAATAGCTGTTTGGTGCTGGAGCAGCGTCTGTTTGTCTACCCTTTGGCCTTGAGCCAAATGTGTACGCAGGAGCACTTTCACTCATAGCCTTACCTGCAGCTCTCAAATTGTAGGCCCCAGGGCCAGGGACATTGAGCCTGGCAATTCACAAGATGTAATAGAGATAGTTGAAGCATTGTTTTTTCTTATAAAACCAAAAGTATACGAGAGAAACGCCCCTAACAAAAAACAGGGATTTGAGCTTGAGATTTTAATTCAACAAACCATTCCACTACCCTATGCTACACTAACTACTTCACATCTTTTAAAATTTCTATTTTTTGATTATAGGTAATGCTGTGATACGATCCAGTGAACAAATAGTTGTACTTCTCCCTATCCACCCCAGGCAATCTCGTACCCCTTGCCCCTGTTGTAGGTACCCCAACCCCAACCTCCTCGCACCCTCCTCCCCCCATCAGGCCCCCACCCCACCCACACTCCTCTAAAATTCCTCAGTCTATTCTTCTAGAGCCCTCTTTCTTTCCTTGCAAGGTTAAATTTCCTTAGTAAAGCAGACCATCTCCAGCCTTACATCAATACAATACCACCGTAATATAGACCATTAACACATAAGAGTTGTTCTCTCTCGGGTGATAAGAGAAGGCAACTCCGCTATAGGTTGCAAATGAGACCAAACTATACATACCCTAAGATGTACTAGCTTTTGCCTCCCTGATAAAGTTACAAACACAGCAGAAGGATTTAACAACTTGCTTAAAATACTAATAAATAAGCATTGTTATTCATTTAGTCATTAAATCGTATCTGTTTGTAAAAAGATTCTATTGAAGGATATGTATTTACAATAGGTAATATTGAGAAGAACAACCGCTCAGACCGGTATCAAGCCCTGGATCTGTAGCTGACAGGGTTCAGTAATATTGAGGACTGGTACCAGTATTTGGTAACAAAAAACAAGTTCGTAGCCTGCTTGACCTATATACAGAGAAAAACCTTAATTGGTTTAATCTGTGACTAATCATATCCAAACTCCTAATTCTTATCTACCATGTACTTTGCGACACTTTTACACCTTTTCTGATTATTATCAGACCGGTACGAACTTTCCCTCTAAAAAAACTGTCAATAAAAAGCATCTCTCTATAACTTTTTTTTCAAAAAATAGTTTTTATCATAAAGAGTGCCTTTGCCATCAATGAGTTCTAACCAATGAATGTTTGTCCCTAATTTACTAACAACGTAGACTGTGATCTTCTTTCTCAAAAATTTGTTTGGACTTGGATCCAGGTTCTGACCATGATAGTAATAATAACTATATATAAAACTTTTAATCTGAAGATGATAAATACAACATTTGCCTTTGGTTCAGTTTGTCAAACCGTCAAATAAAGTTTGAAAATACTAAAAAAACATGCTAACCTCAAATTTGCAAATATGGGAAAAATTTGTACTTCTACAGTCCTAGAAGCTCAAACTAAACTTTTGATCCCTTTTAACAGAAACAGAGATTTGTTATTTATGTTATATGTGTTATAATTAGGGCAATATCAACTATTTTTAGCAGGGCTGTTTCTTGTCTTGTTGCAAGTTCGGCATTGTTGTTTTAGGGACACAATTATTTCATTTTCTTCATCAAGTCTAAAAATTTCATGCAACTGCTTGCGTACTTTACTCGTCAGCCTGACAATCAATAGCATTGAGACTCTAAAGATGGAAGCTGTGATGTAAAAACTTCAAACAATTATTTGCACTGAAGCAATCAGAATATAGGTCCAGCTGGTGACAAGGTCTAAGTGCCAAATATAACATTAATGTATTAAATAAAACTTTATGTTAGTTAGTTACATCATATAATATATAATATATAATATATATATTATTTATTATATATTATATAATATATATTATATATTATATAATGTATATTATATATAGAGAGAGAGGAATGTGATTTTATTATGCAACATAAATGAAAATGTTTAACTTACTTGGCTTCTGAGGGAGGGAACTTTCTAGAAGCTAATGACCATACGGGTAGGGAATTCTTGTGGGAGACTTTGAGTTGAGGTAGGGAGTAGATAGGACCTGGGCTAGTGTCCGTGCTAAATTCTTTGTGCCTGAAATATGTTATATATGTGTGTGTGCTGCATCTTATATGTGTGTCTACGTGTTTTATATGTATGTCTACGTGTTATATATGTATATCTATATGTTATATGTATGTTACAATTGCTGCACTATAGCATAGTATAGCATAATATAGCCTTAGCATCCAATTTGACTTACTTGAGACCAAAGTGGTAGGCTGGGGCTTTTTGTTGACTACTGCGGGGGTCATGACTTGATGATCCAATGAGAGAGGGTAGGGCATAGCAGGGTCCCGGGCTTTGGTACTGGGCAGCTATAGGTCCCCGGGGTCTGGTGTAGTCATAACCCATCTTCTGTCAGTTATCAACCTGTAAAAATACATCAGCTTGTTCTAGAAAACCTATATAATGAGAGTGCAGGCTGGCTGTTATGTGATACCAAAAAGTCCAAATAGGTGCTTGCAAGGTTCAGTTGTCTCCCCATTTATTTAGCAAACAGTTGTCTCCCCATTCACTTAGCAAATTTAATTTATTGAAATTTTTTCAGATTGCAAAACTTTATAAGCACTGAATACACACACAGTACATAGTACACACACACACAGTCGATCCACCATTACATATCATCAATAATCGATGGAAATAGATGGCAAATCTTAAAACAAGACAACAGCAGAAAACTTCACTGAAATTTGATAAATGCAGGAGAGTACAACTCTGACTTTCTAAATTACTTCTACCCATCAATTACAGCGTGTAGCAAATTGACAATTTACGAGGTTAAATTCATTCATGCAATTATTTGGTCAGCACAGATACTAATCCCAATTCTGGAAATGGCGTGAAATTCAAATGTTCATTTTTGTGTTGAAAGTCAACGTCCTGGAGCATAGATAATTATGTAACTTTAGATTTAATTAATTTCTACCCGTCAATAAAACAAAGAGTGAAGATTGATTACAAAACGTATTGTGCCTGTAAAACCAGCCATTCTCGATAAAGAGAAGTTCCAAAACAGTTTTAATACTTTGTGTGTGATGTCATAGCTGTTACATTACAGTGGTATCACTTGGCCATTTCTTCATAAGAGAATTCAGTAAAACACATCTACATGTAATTTGCTGGCACGCTAGCTAGCCAATATTGTCAAACCTCAATTTAAACCTCTAAGATAGCTTTTTTAGTTAACAGACAAAAGTATCTATATTTAGTAACAACCGTGACTTCACAGGTGAAAATTTGCTTTCAACTGTTGATTCTATGGTTTGGGCACTTTTGTACGCTCGACTAATCAAATGCAATGAACCGTTTCACTGGTCCAATTAAAATGTATTCTTAGCCCTAACAATACCTACATCACTAGGGCGAGGCGACTAAGGCTACAAAGTAGCATGTAACGTCACACAACATGCAAACCACTCAAAGTAGGGTTTTTTCAGCCAGTGATATAAAAGAACTGCTCTGCTGGCCGAGAAAATCTTGGGGATTTGTTTTAAAAACATGACTCTTTCAGCATAACAAAATCTATTGACATCCGAGACAATCGAATTATTCATGCTCTCACCTGTTATGTTGGCTTGAGATTTATTTTGTTTATTATGTCCGAAAGCCAACTGCCGAGGCACATGCCACCTAAGCACGGGATGCGGTACAAAAGTTACTGTTGAACAATCTAAATCTATGTGTAAAAGGATAACGTGAAGACCATTTCCACCCCGAGCCACTTCAAAGTTTAATTTTGCTCAATAGAAAAATGATAGTAAAGCTCGCAAGAGGTTTTTGGGTATAGATTCAAATTTCAGTAGGTTTCAGGGAGTTAAGCAGTTTTTAGGAGTCGGTGGGACCTTCCCTGACAAATCAGGGAACACGACAAGTGGGACCCTCCCTGACAAATCAGGGGACACGACAGGTGGGACCCTCCCTGACAAATCAGGGGACACGACAAGTGGCATCCTCCCTGACAAATCAGGGGACACGATAAGTGGCATCCTCCCTGACAAATCAGGGGACACGACAGGTGGGACCCTCCCTGACAAATCAGGGGACACGACAGGTATGATCGTGCTGGACGGTTTTAGTTAAATACTGAATGAGAATATAGCAAAATAGTGCAAACGCAAAAATGTAACATACTCTCAAGCTGTATTAATAGATATATCATTTCCAAAACTTATGAAATGTATTGCCCATTCACCCTGCATGAACTGCTAAAAAGATCAATCCTTTGCGTGTTTGTCCAGTCACAAATCACAACTTATGCTACATGTGCTTCTACCGAATAGCTACCGATTTGCTCTTACCGATTGGAGATCACGACAGGGTGTCTCCCCTATTTCTCTCTACTTACCATTCTCACGCAATATCGGTTAAGCTCGCTGTATTTATGTCATAGCTGGCCATAAAGCGCTTTTAAACAACAAAGACAGGACGCTCAAAAACGACTCTTCGTCCATAAATAATTGTACTTGAGAAACGGGTTTGTTGGAAACATCAAAACCGCGAGCAGTGATATGATTGGTCAAATCACGAATTGTCTACCATTTTTTTTAATGGAGATCAGAACCTGCCGATTACCTCAAAACAGATGCTAACGATTGTTCTATGACTTATCTGGAAACGAAAGCCGCAAAATCACGCAATCAGTAAGGCAAATCAGAGCTAATCGGTAGATGTACATGGGGTAATAAGGGCAAATAAACTTTGGTAAAAACCAGATAATACATATTTGTTATATCTCACCAACCACATGAGACATTCTGGTTGTACATACCTGATATAATATAGAAGCAATTGAAGTCCCCAAAGGGCTACAAACACTCTGTGTTATGACTGAAGTGGCTGAGAGAGTGAGAGACGTGCAACCGAACACCCAGTGTGTTTATTTAAACAATACCTAGCACTAACGTAACCACACTACCTTTTCACTACACCGATTTCAAAAGACTGACACAGTATTTTCTTAGCGCAATGAAATGAAAACGCTTTGTTGAAATGGTGGCTTGTTTTCTATGTTTCCTAACCTACGATTATACAAAGCTAACAAAAATATGTTAAGATACCGCCACTAATAAACATGACCAATAGAATTACAGGAGGCAGTAATTTGTTCACCCCTCCAATTAATATCTCAAATGAAGTCTTCGCTAATTTAATTAAAGCATTACGCATAATCGTGCAATTGCTCCTGTACCAGGCAGCTAAGCTGGCAACCGTCTAGCCCCCAGCGAACACACGAGTTGAACAGCACAAACTAGCCTCGCTGCTGACGCTGTCAATGCACTTAGCCAAACTAGAGGCAAACCACCAAATATCAAAGTAGGAAATGGTAAATAATCTCCAAGCTATAAAAAAGTCAGAAGCCATTAGAAATCTTCAACCAAACAGTAGTCGTACGTTACTCAATGCAATACAAAACTTTCATCTAAAGTGAGGGATTGTAAACTTTTGCACAAGAATGTTTCTATAAATATTTTAACACTGAGAAGTGACCTGGTTAAGTTGATCATCCAGATTAGCATTTCTACAAAGGTCCGAACTAGGCTGTAAAAATACCTACATCTAATTTAATATATTTTTATAGAAAACGACTTTCCGACCATTGTAGTATGCTTGCCAGCCGTTTACATTTCAAACGTTATTCATAAAAAACAATATATTATCAAACATTTCGGATTAACAGTAACAAATATGGATAAGGGAAGGCTTATATCAAACAATGAATACCATAAAAGTAGGAGGTAGAACACCACGTCCCCTAAAGTAAAACAGCGGCTAAAATCAGACTAGATCACCAGGTATTACAGAGTAAAACAGATTAAAAACGATCCAACAAATCAATATAGAAATATAAGTTAGTGAAAAGTAGACTAAGTAACACAAGTGAGAAGCAAGCAGGCAAAGCTGAAATAAACGAGAATTGTTCACCGTCGACGGATGAGATAAAAATGTATGCCAGAATACCACTGCTGCCAAAGCTGTGCTGTCGGATGAATGGTGGGTATATTATGGCTATTGGACAGGGAGATTCCTGCAATGACAAACATCGACATTTATTGAGCGATTAAAAAGAAAAACAGCTTTCACCATAAATCCATATTCCTGGAAATGAAACGCCTTAACTATTAACTTGGAGGAACTTACAGCAAGCAACAGATTAGAACAATAAGAACTGGCATTACTCAGCATTGTTGACACGCTTACATAAGCTTTCATAACGGTAGATGTAAATATTTGTTGTTATATGCAATATTATTTATACAAACTGATTTATTTGATGTACAGGCGAAGAATAGACTCAGTAGACATTGTGAGGTGAGTTGGAGTTATTTCCATTGTAACAAACACGGGCTTGAAGCCAAAACTTATGAAACAAGGCAATATCAATTCTATCCAATACTTTTGGCTCATTTTTAATAACCAATACTGAGATTATCAATAACCAATACTGAGATCATCAATAACCTATACTGAGATCATCAATAACCTATACTGAGATCATCAATAATCTATATGGAGATTATCAATAACCTATACTGAGATTATCAATAACCTATACTGAGATTATCAATAACCAATACTGAGATCATCAATAACCTATACTGAGATTATCAATGACCTATACTGAGATAATCAATAACCTATACTGAGATTATCAATAACCAATACTGAGATTATCGGTAACCTATACTGAGATCATCAATAACCTATACTGAGATTATCAATAACCAATACTGAGATCATCAATAACCTATAATGAGATTATCGATTAACTATACTGAGATTATCCATAACCTATACTGAGATTATCAATAACCAATACTGAGATTATCGATCACCTATCCTGAGATCATCAATAACCTATACTGAGATTATCAATAACCTATACTGAGATCATCAATAACCAATACTGAGATCATCAATAACCAATACTGAGATTATCGATAACCTATACTGGGATCATCAATAACCTATACTGAGATTATCAATAACCTATATACATTAAATAATAGGATATCTCACAGTCAAATCATTCGTTTATTGTAGGATCTTAAGTTGACCAGACAGACAAAATAGACATATAAGTAGGTGCCATAGTAGAGTGGCGACACAAAAGCATACGAGGTAAGACAACTTACTAAAGCAGGTGCACTCAATGTGTCCGCTAACTAGGGCCAGCTTTCTTTTGAGGAGTCTCCAGCGCAGGCAATATGTAGTCCACACTGTCAGAGTTCAGGAGAGGGAACGAAGAGTCATCCATCTACATACACAGATGTCAAGGTCACATTGGTGCTGTCTCGTTAATGGGAGAGAGTCACAACACAGAGTGTAACATTCCACCACTCATTCACAAACAGAGTGGTAAAGCCCCGTGTACATCTACCGGGTACCTACTGCTTTGCTCTACCGATTGTGTGATTCTGCAGCAACTGCATTAAGAGACATCGGTAAGGAATCGCTAGCACGCTATCGGCAGGTTTGATCCAGATCAAAACATCGGTAGACAAATCGTCATTTGATCAATCATATCACTGCTCGAGGTGTTAATGTATCCAACAAAAATGCTTCTCAATCATAATTATTTATGTAAAAAAGAGACGTTCATGAACGTGGCTTCTTTGTTGTTTCAAAGCATTTTATGGCTAACTATGATATCAAATACAGAGAGTTTAACCGGAATTGCTTGAGAATGGCAAGTAGAAAGAAAAATAGGGAAAACACTCTGTAGTAATTTGAAATTGGTAGGGGCAAAATGGTAGGTAAAAGGTAAATGTACAGAAAGTAGATAGGATATCAAGGAACTGTCCCCTACACCCTGCTAACACGTGTACAACCATGTTATTACATAATTGGTTGAAACAAAAGACGCACACAAATAACGGTAGCCATATTGAATTCAATTAAAACTGTTCAGTGACCATTCTTCGCTTTGTTTGCTCTGTCTAACTCATGTTTGTACAATGATCTTTGGAATTGTTGGACAAACTACTTATAGAAAATAAAGGTCAGCAAGAACATCTAGGAGTTGAGTGCAGTTACTTCACGGCAGCATAGCATTAGAGGCAGCACTTCTATGTCTATGCGCTACTACACCTATGTACTACTGTGTCTATGTATTACTATCCATATATATTACTATTTCCATGTAGCTCTAGATCTATATGCCACTTCGGGTTCGTGCCTCAGTTAACCTCCAGGCTATTGCGCATGTGGCCCTGTCATCACCTCCTCTGGGTGATCAACCTGTGTCTTACTATGTCATGTACTGATACGTCTATGTATTACATGTCTATGTACTCACTCCTAGATCTCCCACATCTAGTCTATTCAGAAAAGACAATCTCGTATCATCTGATCCAATAGCACTGGCGGGTCTCTCAGACAGCAGGTTTCCAGAAGCTTCCGTGTTGGCTCGACGAGGTGATTTATCTCCGAGCAGACCGGAGAAAGAGAAATCAGTCATCTGTACAAGTAAACATGCAGGCTATCAGCGAGTGACTTCCATTATAACATACCAAGTGTGAGTCTAACCTCAGAAGTATCATACAAAGGGCTCTCTTCACAGATCTATTTGGTATATTAAACCTTAACAGTAGCGTATCGAGACATCATGGACAGCAATGAAGTCTCAGCACAAAACAATGAACAAGCAGTCAAATACATGCGATCATACAACAACACAAGATGGATACGTACAGCGACATCTGCCGTTAGCCAAGCATCCTTGACCGGTACTGCGGTGCTGTTCAAGTCAGCCGAGGAGGGTTCGTGACCTTTGCTATGTATGCTGTCGGGGATGAGGTTTCGGAAGGAAAAAGCACCGGTGTTGTTGGCCTCAGAGACGCTATTTATGACTCCGAGTGAGATATCAGATCCCATCGACTCCTCCCCCGCTTTTTGAGCACCTAAACAGCGTGACGTGGTGTACACATACTCAGTCTATAGGTTTTATAGTTATGTGCACTGTAATAGCACACAGCTCTATGTATTATGCAATAGGTAAACACAGCACAGGTATACTGAACAGTCATGAGTAGGCAAAGATATTCTACGTTAAAAACAACGAAACATCAAATAGTGGCCAGCTTATCAAGGTTGGATGAAATACATTATCCAATTGAAAAGCGAAATTAAATACTGCTTTGACATTATGTAACATTATGTAACATACAAAATTAAATCAAAACATATCTAGGGAAAGAAATTGTGTACTAAATGTAATCAGCAGATAGTGGGATGAGAAGGTACGTACCTGCAGAAATATTTCTGAGTAGCGATGTGAGGCTCATCTGTGAATCACTTTGGTGATGTTTCTCCCTCTCAACTCCTCCCTGAAGGACACAAAACAGATTCAACGGCAGGTAATATTTGTACACAACCTGGCTATCAACTGTATTGGTAGATTGAGAGTCTAGGCAAAGCAAATGGTTGACTGTAACATTTCAAATGACAAAATAGATCAAGAATAGGTACATATGTACAACTAGATTACAAAATATTCATGAGAATGCACTCAATTGATAAAGCATGAAATAATATGAAACTTATATAAAAATGTAATAAAAAACATTGTCTCATAATATAATTTAAAAACTTAATAATTATATTATTAAATCAAAAAACACGGTTTTGTACATAAAGCAAGTTAATGAAAAAAAAACAAGCCAACAGACATTTGTGATTACTTGTTTTGGTTGTTGCAAACAAAAATTGCCGGTAATGAATATGGCCCAAATGAATATAGCCCAAAGGAATATAGCCCAAAGGAATATAGCTCAAATGAATATAGCCCAAATGAATTAGAAAATAAAATTAAAAGAAATCGAGTTGTAGAGCGAGATTTGTGATGATACCACAAAATCCAGAAATGTATTAAATTATGTCAAGTTTTTTCAAACAAGTGCTGGCAATGGAGAGGTACTTTCTACAAAGCTTGTTAAACAAGTACATTTCAAGATCCGAAGGCAACGTCTTGTTCCGTTTCACACAAATTCACCCCTGAGTGAAAAGATACTGCACCTTCATCCATCAGTTCAACGGATTTATAATAAACAACTACGTCATAACATTTTGACATGACGGTCTGTTACTATGGTAACAATAAACTGAAGATACACCTGTCTATTAGTAACAACAACCAACCAACCAACCCTTACAAAGTAGAGAAACACAGAGAACCCTCCAAGCATACAATGGGTACACAATAGCAATACCAGATGTTTCACGTCAAATTATCATGAATTAATTTTCACAGCTGCTTGGTGCAAATAGCATAATGAAACTGGAAGCTTAGCTGTAGTTCTAGAATATAACAAAAACCCCAGCGGGTCATGATACGCTGCCACAATAAGCGTCTAACCATTGTCAGCATCTATCAATTCCATGGCGCCAGCCAATCAAAGCGTCTCCCTGCCAATCTAAATAATTGACGATTTTGGTGTTTGTTCCTCCACTTACGGAGCTGGTATTTCTGCATAACACTCCAGGGGTGAAAAGACATGCTAAATCTGTTGTCGGTGAGAAACCTGGAAGCTAGTAAACCCCCCCCCCCCCCACTGCTTGCAGCCTCTAAGTCTATAAATAACAAGCACCTACAGCATTCACTACATTGCTCATTGAACTGGATGAGCTATCGAATACAATAACCAATAAATGTAGGCATACATTATGTTTAGATGAGAAGTCAATGCTGCAGGGGTCGTAGAGGTCATCTAGTGTAGAGGGAAACTGAGCAGTGCTGTCTATTGAGTCAGCAGAAAATACCCGTCCCTCAACAGTCGACGATATCATGGTCGGAGTTATCCTCCTTTTCTTCATAGGAGTTTCTATGGCCCTCATAGCCTGAGTAAGTAGATCTACTGTCTCACCGGACTGTGAGTTACTGTCACTGCCCTTGGAGGCGTTTGATAATATTGTCTACAATATAGGGCTAAGGTGAGCAATAAACCTACAGCAGAGATAGACTGAGCACATTCCCTGCCAAGCTATCAGTAAACAGTTCAAAGGAGAAGATTTTTCATCAGCTAGAAATTATATAATTCCAACCTCAGAATTACATTGGATGTAACACGTGTAAGCATAACATAACTGATATGGAGTCGTCTTCTCTTTGTTAAAAGCGCTTCAGCACACATCAGCACTGATGCAAGTGTACCAGTGAAAGGGTATTGGTGCACGGATACCGGGGCAACAGTACTGATACAAGGGTGCCAATGCAAGGGCACAGGTGCAAGTGTACCGGTGCAAGGGTAAAGGTGCAAGGGTACTGGTGCAAGGGTAATGGTGCCAGCATACTGGTGCAAGGGTACGGGTACAAGGGTAATGGTGCAAGGGTACGGGTACAAGGGTACCGGTGCCAGCATACTGGTGCAAGGGTACGGGTACAAGGGTAATGGTGCAAGGGTACGGGTACAAGGGCACAGGTGCCAGCATACTGGTGAAGGTGTAACAGAAGTACCTGTAGCTGAGCCAGTTGAGAATTATTCGAAGAGACAGTCACAGAGGGGCTGTTGATCAAACGAGACAGTGACTCTGCCAGTGAAGTGCTGCCAGGCGAGGCCTCACCATCCTTGTTGTTGACCAGTGCCCTCAGGGACTTGGACGGAGTTGATTGATGACTTTCTGCTGCCGTGGACAGTCGTTTGGTTACACTGTACTTGCCTGCACACAATTCAACATACATTAGTCTAAGACTTAAACTGTAAGTGGTTGAGAGAATTGTACAGAAACGGAAAGCTTTTCACTGAACAGGAAGCACTCTAATTAACCTGCGACACCTGAGAAGGAAATGTATCATTCTTGTCTCTTTACAAACCATGTGAGCTTTCCAACACCTAGTGGAATTGTTACATACAGCGGAGAGGTCAAGGGTAAGACGGTTACTTACCCCCAGCAATACATGACACATCTAACACGTGGGTCTTGGTTGAAGGGACACTGGTGTGGGGAGCTATATTCTTGGGTCTGTCAGGAAATGGTATGTGCGACGCTATGGTTACACCTATACGATTAGGTAAGATGTTCTTTTGCACCACCTGCTTCGACCTTTTCGTCAGCCGCCTGGCATAAGGTAGCAGCTGTAACAACATCATTGGCTAGTAGATTCGGCAGAACTCAGCAGGTGCTTGAAGTCATATTTACACAAAGTAATTTTATTTAAGGTTTGCTGGTGCATCTTGCAGCAACAAAATTGCGCAATTTTTGTGTATGCAAGGTTGTCGTGGTCTGAGACACACCAGCCCAGCAGCGTCGGGTTCGGGTTGATATATGACATGAATAAACTGATTGTGTTGCTCATAAAGCGCGTCCAATATTTTGTTTATTGAAGATTTGATGTAACGTAGACAATGATCGATATAAGATTATTATTATATAATTAATTATTACCACCATTGGTAATAAATTCATATAATTTCCCATCAAATAAATTAAATTTTATACAAAAAATAATAATTAATCAACATCCAGAAGTTATTATTATTTTGGGCATGAACATAAGAGAGAGCACTGCTTGAGCGTCAAGTCAAATATTCTTTAATTTTTTATTTAATTTCAATAAGACCTGTTATTGCATTGTTTTTTTTTATTAATATGTGAAATTGAATATTTTAGTTTCAGGTAAATACAAAAAGCCCTGAATGCATAGAGAACTATTACCTGGTAGAAAACAATTAATTATTAAATCTCCACTCATCAACCCAACTGCTTGAGCAGGAACGCACTTAAAGTATTATTAGCTATAACAATTGGGCAATCTCTAAGTCGGGAAACCCGAAGATTGCATGCGTTGCAACCATGTAAAAGGTAACTTACAACTACGACCACAAATTAAACGCGTAAGCATTCGCTCTCGTGTAAACGCAGCTCTACAGGTGTTGGACAGGTGCTCTTCAGGTACTTGCTGAGAGACAGATGATGAAAGTAGTTAGAGGGAGGTAGGGGATAAAAGAGGAAGGAAGAGACACAGATATTACGCGGTACAAAAGTGGATAGCACTCATCACGGAGCTGATGGCAAATCTCCTGGAAAAAAAAATTAGAAACAGTTTTGCATACACGAGGTAGATATTTCTACAGAACCTCATGCTATATATCCTAATTACTTACCTCCTGGCGTCCAAGAGCTATAGCATCAGCAAGCTGTTTATTCTCTGATTGTAAAGGTACACCGGGTTTCTTAAATTCTGGAGAGTCCTTGGCAGGGGCGGGCTTCGGTGCCAACAAGCTTTGTAAAGACTTGGGAGTGCTGGGGCTAGGCCGCCTTCCTCTGGTGGAAGGAGATCGGTTGGTACTGGGAGATGTTTGAGCATTGGCTGTCTGTGTATGTCAACATAGTACACACTTACATGTATGTCAACATAGTACACACTTACATGTATGTCAACATAGTACACACTTACATGTATGTCAACATAGTACACACTTACATGTATGTCAACATAGTACACACTTACATGTATGTCAACATAGTACACACTTACATGTATGTCAACATAGTACACACTTACATGTATGTCAACATAGTACACACTTACATGTATGTCAACATAGCACACACTTACATGTATGTCAACATAGTACACACTTACATGTATGTCAACATAGCACACACTTACATGTACATAAAACAAAACATACTCAGGACTTTGACAAAAATCCATCTACATTGGCAATATAATGAAAAAAGTCAAGATGTCAAAACTTACGGACTTTTTCTTGCCAAACTCATTCTGAGCGATGTTGATTAGTTTGTTTATCATTCCTGCGAACATGTGCACCACCTCATCTGCAGTCTCAAGTTCTGGCCACTCGTACTCCAGCTCTACCTACCAACCATAGACATCTAGTGTCAACCATAGACATCTAGTGTGATCACATACATCCATTGTCAACCATAGACATCTAGGGTCAACCATAGATATCCGTAGACATCTAGCGTCAACCATAGATATCCATTGTCAACCATAGACATCTAGGGTCAACCATAGATATCCGTAGACATCTAGCGTCAACCATAGATATCCATTGTCAACCATAGACATCTAGGGTCAACCATAGATATCCGTAGACATCTAGTGTCAACCATAGATATCCATAGACATCTAGTGCCAACCATAGACATATATTGTCAGCCATAGACATCTAGTGACAACCATAGACATCTAGTGTCAATCATAGACATCTAGTGCCAACCATAGACATCTATTGTCAACCATAGACATCTATTGTCAACCATAGACATCTAGTGTCAACCATAGACATCTAGTGTCAACTATAGACATCTAGTATCAACCATAGACATTTTGTGTCAACCATAGACTATTAGCGTCAATACCTCGTGTACATCCACCATTTACCTACTGATTTGCCCTTACCGATCAGAAATGACGACTGGGTGTTTCCATTATTTCTCTACTTGCCATTCTCACACAATACTGGTTAAACTCGCTGTACTTGATGTCGTAGTTAACCATAAAATGCTTTGCAACAACAAAGAATGGGTATTTATGAATGACCTTTCTTGTATAAATAGTGGTACCCAAGAAAACGTTTTATTGGGTACAGTGAAACTATGAGGAGTGATATGATTGGTCAAATCATGAAGTGCTTACTGATTTTTTGACCACGATTAAAACCTACCGATAGCCTCAAATAAGATGCTTCCGATTGTTACAGCACTTTAACCGAAAACAATAATAGGGTAATTCAAAGTTGGTAGGCAAGATCATTACGTCATTGGTAAATGTACAAGAGGTATAACTACAGAGTGCACTTTCCAGGTCACACTTTATTTGAAAGTGACTTTATCATGGAGCTTGCATACAAGTTCTGAGCTGCTAAAAAAGCCCAATCGGTGATTTTTTGTTTGTGAATTAACCCTGTAAGAAGCGAGCGTAGTGAGGACTTTGAGATGTAAAAACATGCTATCACAGGCATAAACGTATTAAACCTTCATTGACGGACCAGTGAATACCTTAGCAGGGCTGTCAAACAGCAGGTGCATGGCACCCATAGACAGGTTCTTGCTATTGGCAACTGTCCAACCAGTAGCACTCTGAGTTATCCACTCATGTGACTTGGTGGTATTTGATACGGAATCGTTCTCTGCTTCCTTTTGCTCAACCATTTCTTCTGTTTCACTTATTGCTTCGCCTAGATAGCAGAAATTAAGGTGAAAATTCTATTTTACAAAAGTTTTATTTTCAATAATCATTATCAATAATTAATCAAGTTTAAATTTATACCCAACTGGATGAAAATATTCGTTGGAAGTTAATTTCGCGTTTACGCGAGTTCTAAATTCGCGAAATATTATTTCCATCAAAAATTAATGCCCTTTTTACATTAATCTTTAGTTTTACTCGATTTTTCGGCAGATTCATAAAAAAATATGTGAAGTTGTCTTCTCCTACCGCGAAGATTTTCCCGATTCGCGAAAAATAGTGTCCGTTAAACCATCAGAGAGAAGACAACTCGCAAAATTAACTTCCGTTAATAATTTCATCCTGTAGGGTAATTTTACAACCTGTATCAAACATAATACAAAAGGAACAAATAAAACGAAAATCTAAGCTTTCATGTCGTAAAAATGCAAGGCACAGTTATATTTGTTGTACACAATGTATATTATTACTTTTTATTTGTGAGGTTATGTCTTGAAGCTTGTCTTTAAGAAACTTCACTGGATCCCCACTCTTGCTGACAGGCTGATCAGCGCTGTCGGGAGTTTCATTAATTGTCTCCGTCTTTTCTCCTTGATCATCTGACAAATGACATCGTATGCAAAGTTAGGAAACAGCAAACAATAAACACCAGCAAGTTGATTGACAAAACCGTTTGATATTTCAAAACAAATGAAAAAACAGACTATCGAATACAAAACAATGAAAAATAAGAAACTGCTTGATTCGATTGTTCGAGGATGGAGCTAAACGTTTGGAAGAGTGCCGATGGATGTTGTGTAATTATTCCACATTCTTAGAAGATAAAATTTGCTGTTATCTAGCTGCCGTAAAACCAAAAAGTAATTAACAGGGCTCGATCAGTGAATTGACAAAAAAAGCTAAATGTAGATGTAAAATGATATTGATGGAAACTGCAGAGTTAAAATTTTCGTATATGATGACATAAATGGAGATTGTTGTCTGGTTTTATCATGCAAACAAAAATCGGTTGATAGCAACCAATGATGGGCAGTTTTGGATTACGAACATCAATGCCATCATGAAAATCAGTACGGGGAGCGCTTCCAAAAGCAATTTGAACAATTGTTCGTGATTTGATATCCGTGAAAAAATGTTCACATCCGTTTATTGGACATTTCATTGTTGTCTTGTGCGTTTTGTTTTTGTGATGCAAAGAATAATAATAATTGTGAGATGCCTTCTGCTAATAACTTCCTTTTGTTTATGAAAAACAAAAAATATAACCATGATAAGAATTAACACAAACTAACATATTACTATTTGATACATATCATTTTAAAATAACATTTATTATCAACTATTACTATTCGGATAAAACAAATTATTATTTTTTATTAAAAGCAATCCAAAACAAATAGTTGTAACAATGACAAATTAGAATTAATAATATTATATTAACATTAACATTATTTAAATAATAATAATGATCACGCTTTTTCATATTATTCTATTTTACCATAGAAAATGTGTCAACAACAATTTGAAAATGCTTAAGCATGCATCCAGCATGGCATACAAAAAAGCCAGATTTTGCACCTGCCAAAACACGATTATTTCGCCAGTTTTGCAACGGATGCTGAATTATTTGCAGCAATCCGAACAGGAGCACAAACAGTGTTAAACATGTGGATGTACAAGCAACATAGAGCCAAGTCTACAGATAGCAGTAGAACTCGGCTAGTAAAAAATTCCCTCAACCATTTAACTAAATCCATCCTCACCACATCTCGGTCAAAATTGCTATGATTCACCGTTGCCCAAGCTTACAATTGATAAGCTACCCGAATGATATACAAACTGATGTAAAGTTTTGCTGACAGAGACACAATAACTGAAATAGTCAATTTGATACGTTGAGTGAGAACTTGCTGATTTCAATCAAAGGCTGGCAATAACTACAAATGAAGGATTAGCAATTGCTTTAGCGATTTTTATATGATACTGAAGTATGGAAATCTTCAATCGCGAAGGCCAATTGAGAGAAGACGCGACAAATGCGCACATGTAGAGTTAGCCTTGGTCCTATAACTTAAGCAGTAGACTACAGTGTAGGGTGCAAGTAGATTACCTCCTCCTCTCTCTTCCCTCCCCACACACAGACTGACCTTCATGATTGAGACGCAGGTATTCATCAAAACTTATGGGTGGGGGTGAATTGCTTTCCCACAGGCTAAGATCAAACGGCTGTAGTTTAGCAGTAGATGAGGGGTAAAGTTTGATGTAGGGTAACTTGTTGGACTCATCTGGCACCTGCACAGCCAAATCTCGTTGCTAAAACTCTGGTTAAGAAAGTTCAAGACTGATGAGAGAGAAATGAGAGAGAAATAAAACTACAAACTAGTAATAGCATGTATAAAGGTACCGGCTGGCATGAATATATTTCATGAAAAAAGAAAATAAAAAGTCAAAATATACACATGATTGAACAGCTTCATTTTTATTGATCACAAAAACACATAGTGGACTGTCACAATGAGATATAGTGGGCTGTCACAATAAGATATAGTGGACTGTCACAATAAGATATAGTGGACTGTCACAATAAGATATAGTGGACTGTCACAATAAGATATAGTGGACTGTCACAATAAGATATAGTTGACTGTCACAATAAGATATAGCGGACTGTCACAATAAGATATAGTGGACTGTCACAATAAGATATAGTGGACTGTCACAATGAGATATAGTGGACTGTCACAATAAGATATAGTGGACTGTCACAATAAGATATAGTGGACTGTCACAATAAGATATAGTGGACTGTCACAATATGATATAGTGGACTGTCACAATAAGATATAGCGGACTGTCACAATAAGATTTAGTGGACTGTCACAATACGATATAGTGGAATGTCACAATAAGATATAGTGGACTGTCACAATAAGATATGGTGGACTGTCACAAAATATAGTGGACTGTTACAATAAGATACAGCGGACTGTCACAATAAGATATAGCGGACTGTCACAATAAGATATAGTGGACTGTCACAATAAGATATAGTGGACTGTCACAATAAGATATAGTGGACTGTCACAATACGATATAGTGGACTGTCACAATAAGATATAGTGGACTGTCACAATAAGATATAGTGGACTGTCACAATAAGATATAGTGGACTGTCACAATAAGATATAGTGGACTGTCACAATAAGATATAGTGGACTAACACAATACGATATAGTGGACTGTCACAATAAGATATAGTGGACTGTCACAATAAGATAGAGTGGACTGTCACAATAAGATAGAGTGGGTAAAGGATACAGAGCGAACTGCAGATGGCACCCACTTCTTTTCCAGAGCTTCTATCACTGTGGAAAGGCTTTGCGCACACTTGACATTGAGCCTGAGGTGAGGATTGTGGGATATGTCAGTGACACGATGCCAGGCAGCGTTAGTCTTAGGCTTGAGTTCCACTGTTATCTTAGCTGGAACTTTGGCCCTCACAGCTGAGGTGTCCTTGCTCATCTCTACAAACATACACAACACATGCATACATCTACAGGCATACACAACACATGCATACATCTACAAACATATACAACACATGCATACATCTACAGGCATACACAACACATGCATACATCTACAGGCATATACAACATATGCATACATCTACAGGCATATACAACATATGCATACATCTACAGGCATATACAACACATGCATACATCTACAGGCATATACAACATATGCATACATCTACAGGCATATACAACACATGCATACATCTACAGGCATATACAACATATGCATACATCTACAGGCATATACAACACATGCATACATCTACAGGCATATACAACACATGCATACATCTACAGGCATATACAACACATGCATACATCTACAGGCATATACAACACATGCATACATCTACAGGCATCCAGTATATCAGTATGGGAGTTGTCAGCTCATCAAATTAAATAGGGGGAAAAACCACCACCTATCTACATATGCTGAACTGACATGGTAAAATATATGCTCTTGACAGAGATGTGCACGTATCACTGGTGCCGCTAGCTCATTGGACCAGACAAACAGACAGATACAAAGCGTAGCGAAGCAAGCATACCTCCGCGAGCTTTATCCATCAGTTGAGTGAGAGGGGGACAAACAGGTGTCCTTATTCTACAACAACGTAATGAACTTTATAAATAGTTTTCAATCAGCTGAAACAGAGTCTCAGTCCAACTCTGTGTATTGCTTATTTATGTTCTTCAGAATTACATTTTAAAATGAAGACAGAAAGTTCGGCTATAATGCTCAAACTAAATCAAACGGCTCTCGACAGTTAACAAAAATAATTATTTACCTGGAGACTTTGCCTCGCCGTTTAATTCTAGTTTCTCCTGTGTATATCAGCTGCCTTAACTTCTCTCTGTGTTTAGTTATAATAGCTAACTCCGCCCCCATACGCCGTCTAAACTCCGCCCAGTTCACTAATGCAAATAATTCATTAGCTTCCCGATCTTTGGATACTACAAGCAGTGCAATCAATGTGTAGATCAGAGGCTAAGCTATGCAGAAACGGGACCAATGCTGTTATATTACAGGTGTATTATCAAAAGAGTTGTTCATACTACTGGCACTTGTGAAAAGATTTTATTTGGGGGAAATTATACAATTATGCACACTAAGAGGCTGCCAATTGCCATGGAAACAAGGAGACAATAACTTAGAAGTTGCACCCTATAAGTTGTGGAGCATTCGTTATGTTTGAATCTGGAAATTATTTTTTTCCAAAATTGGTGCACAGCGAATTGATAATCTGTATTAAAAATTTATTAATATATTATTATATAATATTTTTACTCAACTGTATTTTATTTACATATTATTAAATCATATTTGTATATTATTATTTATAATAATAATGAATCAACAATCATCCTATGGAAGTCAAATTAATTAGAAGTAAATTAATTTGTCTTCTTTCCGGCAAGCAGTGAGTGAGTGTAATCAAATAAATAGATAGATTAGAAAATGGAAGTGAACACCAAACAAGCAAACATGCCAACTAGTATTGTTACACACTAAGTGCCATCAAAACAACAGCGCTTCCAATTAAAATCCTTTGTCAACAAAGGAAACAATACTAACTAAAATATTATTGTAAAAAAAATGCGAGAGAACAAATTGATGGCTTTGATGACCTTGAACCTGCTTGTCAAATAGTGACTTTAATATTACCAACAACAGCAGAGTTAGCCGATCTAACTTGGTGGATACTAGGTCTATTCGTGGGCTGGATCGATCCATACAATAAATTAAAAAAATAATATTTCTTGCAACTTATGCAATGCAAAGGGGTGAGTAGCAATATTTCAAGTGGATCGCAAAAACCATCTCCACAGAGGAAATGAAATGAATTTGCGAAGCATTCCCATCAACCACTACCAATCCATCACACAAAATTAATATATACCAACGTGGATGGCGTTTATTTCAAAGCAGTTTATTCCCGGTATTATTATTTTATTATTTTCTATTAATAATGTAAATTATATATGTTATTATTGATTATTATGATTATCATGTATAATAATATATTGTAAATAAATTGATCATAATGATAAAAAGCAGAGAACTTTTGTTAAAACAATAAAGATTAATGTTATTGTTGTAGCTAATCAAGAATGAATTGCTTTGAAATAAACGTTGTCAACCGGACAAGTTTAAAGTTGTTTATTCTCTGACACGCTACCACTATTGCTACTTCCTCTAGCGCCATGCTATGAGTACCAGAAAAGAATCAACATCGTTGATGAATTGCTTACACGTGTGAAAATAATTATGCTCGCTACAATGCACACGGAAATTTTATATCTCCACAATCTGATCCGGATCGAAGAATATTATTTCTTATTATATAATAAAATATAAATGCCTGGATCGATGCGTTCACCGCCCCACCGATGTGGTCCCAAATATAAATAATAACAGATGTTCATCAATCCAGCAGGCGGATACACCTGTTATAGCCACCAGGTTGAGTTAATGAAACCCTTGATTATCTCTAACATGAGATGGAGTTGAGATGCCCTGCGCTACATTACAATCATGTACGGATTCACAAACTTGCTAGAGTATTATGGTATAATAAGAGTTTTATTCGCATACAAACCTTTGGTCATGTTCACTATTTTCTGAACACTCTTCACAATCTTAGCATACTGACGCTTGAACTGGCTAGGAGGTCTGACGGCTGACATCTTTGTTACACAAAACTTATATATTTTATCAAAGTCACGGCCACACTAAAACAGAGATGGTCTCATTTAGTTTATCGCATATAATCAAAGTGATCCATACGCAAGATTTCCATGCGTCAAAGTTTTGAAGGAGTTTTGAACAACAGATTGTGGAAAACTTCAATGTTCTGATTTGCCATACTTTCATTAGACGAATCTTTGAAAAAATATGAAGAGTTGTTTACACCGAAGGGAGAATATCTACACAAAGAGAGTATCAGTGATTTGGCGCCTTACTACGTCGTGGTATTGTTGTGAGAGTGGTGAGCAGTTTCTAACAAAACAATAACATGAGAAAAATATTGTTTTCACAAGTGAGTGTTGTCACCAAGTCATCCGATCTAAAATTAATTACTAACACAGGAGATGAGTGTTTTTTACGACTTATCAACCAGTGTATGTATGGCTTTTCATAGCCCACTGAACCTTATAAGTAAGTAGTAGTTAGTTGTCAATATCTGATATTATTATTATTATTATTTAATATTTATTAATATGATGGTGAGGACCTTATATTTTTTCAGGACCATTTTCATGAAGGAAGGATATTCAAGTTTAACATAAGTAACAATTTATGTCTGATGATTCTCACTAATGTTAATTGAAGGTTATCACAAAAATTACGAAGTTTCCAACTTCCATGATCCTACCGTCAAAATTTTGTAATTTTGAATCTTTGAAGAGTTGAAAAATTCTACCCTCAAGATCAGCGCGGTGAAAAGTTCAAAGTTTTGAAAACTTCGAATTTTTTTATGGACTTCCATCCTTCAAAGATTTGAAAAATCCAAAAATACGTCAAATCTCCGATGCATGGAAATCTAGCGATAGAGTCAATGTAATACATAAGTCAAAGTGATATATAAGTCAAAGTAATACATAAGTCAAAGGGATACATAAGTCAAAGGGATACATAAGTCAAAGTGATATATAAGTCAAAGTGATATATAAGTCAAAGGGATACATAAGTCAAAGGGATATATAAGTCAAAGGGATACATAAGTCAAAGTGATATATAAGTCAAAGTGATATATAAGTCAAAGTGATATATAAGTCAAAGTGATATATAAGTCAAAGTGATATATAAGTCAAAGTGATATATAAGTCAATGTAATACATAAGTCAAAGTGATATATAAGTCAAAGTGATACATAAGTCAAAGTGATACATAAGTCAAAGTGATATATAAGTCAAAGTGATATATAAGTCAAAGGGATACATAAGTCAAAGGGATATATAAGTCAAAGTGATACATAAGTCAAAGTGATATATAAGTCAAAGTGATATATAAGTCAATGTAATACATAAGTCAAAGTGATATATAAGTCAAAGTGATACATAAGTCAAAGTGATACATAAGTCAAAGTGATATATAAGTCAAAGTGATATATAAGTCAATGTAATACATAAGTCAAAGTGATATATAAGTCAAAGTGATAGATAAGTCAAAGTGATATATAAGTCAAAGTGATACATAAGTCAAAGTGGTATATAAGTCAAAGTGATAGATAAGTCAAAGTGATATATAAGTCAAAGTGATATATAAGTCAAAGTGATATATAAGTCAAAGTGATATATAAGTCAAAGTGGTACATAAGTCAAAGGGATATATAAGTCAAAGTGATACATAAGTCAAAGGGATATATAAGTCAAAGTTTTGAAAACTTCGAATTTTTTTATGGACTTCCATCCTTCAAAGATTTGAAAAATCCAAAAATACGTCAAAGTCAAAGTGATATATAAGTCAAAGTGATATATAAGTCAAAGTGATATATAAGTCAAAGTGATAGATAAGTCAAAGGGATACATAAGTCAAAGTGATAGATAAGTCAATGTAATACATAAGTCAAAGTGATATATAAGTCAAAGTGATACATAAGTCAAAGTGATACATAAGTCAAAGTGATATATAAGTCAAAGGGATATATAAGTCAAAGTGATATATAAGTCAAAGTGATAGATAAGTCAATGTAATACATAAGTCAAAGTGATATATAAGTCAAAGTGATACATAAGTCAAAGTGATACATAAGTCAAAGTGATACATAAGTCAAAGTGATATATAAGTCAAAGGGATATATAAGTCAAAGTGATATATAAGTCAAAGTGATATATAAGTCAAAGTGATACATAAGTCAAAGGGATATATAAGTCAAAGTGATATATAAGTCAAAGTGATATATAAGTCAAAGTGATAGATAAGTCAATGTAATACATAAGTCAAAGTGATATATAAGTCAAAGTGATACATAAGTCAAAGGGATATGTAAGTCAAAGTGATACATAAGTCAAAGTGATACATAAGTCAAAGTGATATATAAGTCAAAGTGATATATAAGTCAATGTAATACATAAGTCAAAGTGATATATAAGTCAAAGTGATACATAAGTCAAAGTGATACATAAGTCAAAGTGATATATAAGTCAAAGTGATATATAAGTCAAAGGGATACATAAGTCAAAGGGATATATAAGTCAAAGTGATACATAAGTCAAAGTGATATATAAGTCAAAGTGATATATAAGTCAATGTAATACATAAGTCAAAGTGATATATAAGTCAAAGTGATACATAAGTCAAAGTGATACATAAGTCAAAGTGATATATAAGTCAAAGTGATATATAAGTCAATGTAATACATAAGTCAAAGTGATATATAAGTCAAAGTGATAGATAAGTCAAAGTGATATATAAGTCAAAGTGATACATAAGTCAAAGTGGTATATAAGTCAAAGTGATAGATAAGTCAAAGTGATATATAAGTCAAAGTGATATATAAGTCAAAGTGATATATAAGTCAAAGTGATATATAAGTCAAAGTGGTACATAAGTCAAAGTGGTACATAAGTCAAAGGGATATATAAGTCAAAGTGATACATAAGTCAAAGGGATATATAAGTCAAAGGGATATATAAGTCAAAGTGATATATAAGTCAAAGTGATATATAAGTCAAAGTGATAGATAAGTCAAAGGGATACATAAGTCAAAGTGATAGATAAGTCAATGTAATACATAAGTCAAAGTGATATATAAGTCAAAGTGATACATAAGTCAAAGTGATACATAAGTCAAAGTGATATATAAGTCAAAGGGATATATAAGTCAAAGTGATATATAAGTCAAAGTGATAGATAAGTCAATGTAATACATAAGTCAAAGTGATATATAAGTCAAAGTGATACATAAGTCAAAGTGATATATAAGTCAAAGTGATACATAAGTCAAAGTGATATATAAGTCAAAGGGATATATAAGTCAAAGTGATATATAAGTCAAAGTGATATATAAGTCAAAGTGATACATAAGTCAAAGGGATATATAAGTCAAAGTGATATATAAGTCAAAGTGATATATAAGTCAAAGTGATAGATAAGTCAATGTAATACATAAGTCAAAGTGATATATAAGTCAAAGTGATACATAAGTCAAAGGGATATATAAGTCAAAGGGATACATAAGTCAAAGTGGTACATAAGTCAAAGGGATATATAAGTCAAAGTGATACATAAGTCAAAGGGATATATAAGTCAAAGGGATATATAAGTCAAAGTGATACATAAGTCAAAGTGATATATAAGTCAAAGTGATATATAAGTCAAAGTGATATATAAGTCAAAGGGATAGATAAGTCAAAGTGATATATAAGTCAAAGTGATACATAAGTCAAAGTGATATATAAGTCAAAGTGATACACAAGTCAAAGGGATATATAAGTCAAAGGGATATATAAGTCAAAGTGATACATAAGTCAAAGTGATATATAAGTCAAAGTGATACACAAGTCAAAGGGATATATAAGTCAAAGTGATACATATGTCAAAGTGGTACATAAGTCAAAGGGATATATAAGTCAAATTGATACACAAGTCAAAGTGATACATAAGTCAAAGTGATACATAAGTCAAAGTGATATATAAGTCAAAGTGATATATAAGTCAAAGGGATATATAAGTCAAAGTGATATATAAGTCAAAGTGATACACAAGTCAAAGGGATATATAAGTCAAAGGGATATATAAGTCAAAGTGATATATAAGTCAAAGTGATATATAAGTCAAAGGGATATATAAGTCAAAGTGATATATAAGTCAAAGTGGTACATAAGTCAAAGGGATATATAAGTCAAAGTGATTTATAAGTCAAAGTGGTATATAAGTCAATAAGGTACATGAGCCAAAGAGAGACATATATCTATTGCGATATGAGAGCAAGCAAGATTCAACAAAGGCATCTACTTTTGGTATGCAAAAACAAATGGTAAATGTGAACATCAATTTTTTATATAAAACTTATGAGAACAAAATAGAAAAATCGCCATCTACCACCAACCTGTTATCTTAGCATAAAATATTACTACTTATTTCAAACAATACTACTACTTAACACACTACTAACTAACAGTACAACAAACTAACAGTATCACAAACTAGCAGTAGTACTAATTAACAGTAGCACTATCTAACAGTAGTGCTATCTAACAGTAGTGCTATCTAACAGTAGTGCTATCTAACAGTATTACTATCTGGGAGTCTCACAAACTGACAGTGTTACTAACTGACAAGCTGCCAACTCACAAAGCACTCACGAATCACTCACCACCATCACACTATTCAAGAAGATATCTTTGTCTGACTCTGTCCATATAGGGTTGGGGGGATTCTCTTTCTTTGCTTTCTTACATCGCTCTGCCTCTTGTGCCTCGGCTTCCAGTTCCTGTTGCCTGAGTTATAATAGTGTACGGAAGTGTACAGTAGGGCACAATCGTACATGGTAGTACAAAGTAATGTAAAATAGTATATAGTGTAGTACAGTAATGCACAGCTGTGTACAGTAGTATGCAGTATTGGACAGTAGTGTACAGTAGTGTATAGTAGTATACAGTAGTGTACAGTAGTATATGACAGTATACAGTAGTATATTACAGTATACAGTTGTGTAGAAAACCTGTCAATTATGCAGAAAACAATATACATACCTCGCCAATTCAAGTTCTTCAGCCGCCCTTTTTTTTGATAAGATGCTAACTTGCCGCTTTGACAAATTTCCTGTTTCGCTGAGCCCACCAAAGGTACCAGACATCACGGTGCCATCAATAACAGATTGGCTGCCAAAGTCACAAAAGTGCATCAACCATTTCAATTTCATTGCTACATAGCAAGAGGCCCGAGTATTTAAATTTCTTGTCTCTAAATCACTGAAGTAAGAAGCAAGACTCCATGCAGCTCAGAGGTATTTTTAGCCCGTAATAAAAAATTATCAGCTTTTAGAAACATTACCACACAGAAAACTTGCAAATACAGTAAAGAATAATAATAACTAGTTTATCATTAATAAGGATAATCAGTCTACAAAATTTTTATCAGGCATTATTACATCAATAGAAGTTGTACTTCAGTGGCTTTGAAAGGGTTTAAAATATAAGAATGGATTCATTTATGCATACATATACATTATTATATTTCTAAATGAACTATAAAAAAAATTCAATAAATAATATCATGATCTACAGATGGTTATTAGAAGTTGAACATTGTCATCAGCCTAAATCTTATTACCTAGCAGTAGTTGTATATTTGTTTGTTGTTCATTTGATTGTGATTTGAAAAGGAGAGAAACAGATGACGTTGTATTAAGTATCTAACAATTTCAGCTACACTTCTATATCTTACCCTCCTAACACTAATATTGTGTATTAGCACGACACGAGTTAGCCAATGAATAATGACACAATTGGTTTATGGTCAAGTTGCTGAAAATTGCAAAAAAATTATAATCACTAGTATTTTTATAAAAAAAACTAAAAATGATTATTTTTTTATTACTTTGCTCAAAACTCACTCATCCAAATCAGGGGGGAAACCATGGACGTAGTATTTCTGGACCACGAACATAACCGGCTTTATATTAGACTAGCAAAGTCATATTATACTCGCCCTGCTCTCACCCCCCTTTCGCCCACGCTGCTAAACTTCTCATCCTCAGCCTAGCTCTACCCGTGCCTAGCTTCACCCTCTCAATCTTTCCGTTCCTCATTCCGTTTCTCATTCTCAGCTCAATTTGAAAGACGACAAAGGAAGAAAGTGTGATGGCAAATGGGAGTCAATATGAGACAAATAACTTGCAAAAACAATGACATGAAAGAATCTCGCAATCTAGAAGTACTGAAAGGAAATTAATTATGTGAGTCATAAACCAACAGGAACTGCTTTATTGACACAACAATCACCACATATTAGCTAAATGTAACTGTTTGTAAATCGCCTCCACTCACATTATAACAAAAATGTATTTAGTACGAAGTTTCTATACCATGACAAAGTATCGCCAAATCTCTGTGGTTTGCTACCACAAATAATTGGCGACAACGACATATATTTCTTTGACTCAAAGTTTATCGCCGTTGGTTAAGCCACGCGCACAGAGGCAGTTGCAGTCAGTGTGTTGTTGAGTGCAATTTAGCTGACTAGCGTTGCAGGCTGTTTTTATTATTATTTTCTTTTATTGTAAAATAAATATATGAAAAAAATATCACAGAGTGTTGGCTAGCTAGGGAAGCTGTGTGGTGACAAGGGACTTTAGTAGCACATTAGCTATCATTCAATAAATGATATTATTTATTATTAGTTAGTAACAAATAATAAGAAAAGAAACAAGAGAATTTTTGTTAAAAAAAAATACTACCAGTTGTTTTTCATTACTGCAATAATTACCAGCGGCTACAATTCGTTTGTTTCAAATCAGAGGTATTTTCTCATAAATAACGGCGTGATAAATCACAAATGACCTTCGTTAGCTAAATATTAACACAAACACAAAATATAACGATGCCATGCGTTACAATGGATAATTTGCACCCTCCTGTCTTATTACGCATGCCTGGTTTTATCGCCTTTGGCAACATTAACGTTTCTAATAACAATAAAAATCTGGAATTCGGCTTATCGCCAATTTTTCGCTTTCAGAGAGCAACAAATGTTTTTCGACAAGTCTCACGACAAATTTATGGACAACGGAAGTTCCCTTTATCACCGGCAGTACCACCAATTTGTTATGATATGGAAGCCTAGTAAATATCAAACCTACGTATATGTTTGATTAGAGAACAAATGGCAAATTAATATATAAAATATTTCATACTAATTCTACGGCAAACATTTTATTTGTATTTTTCCAAACTGTTGGAGTCATTTTAAAATTATCTGAATTATTTGCAAAATAACTCTACGGGTTTAAAAATCTCAGGAGACAAGATCCACATACTTATTGTATGAAACTCTGCAACGAACAAGACCGTTTCAATATACGCAGTTTAATAGGCTTTTTACTGCATGTACTAAATTATTTTCCATGCTTCGCAAATCGCAAAGCATCTAGATTATTTTAAAACAGTTCACATGCTTTTAAAAGCGGAAGTGCCAAAAGTTATAAGCCATTAAAGCTGTGAACTTTTCATATAATTTTCAAAGTAGGAGGGTGCGATAGGACAGGGAACAACATTGAGAGCCTAAACTTTATAGGTAACAGCCGAAGGGTCACTGTTTATTGCCAGGTTGCAAGAAAATTTTTAAATTAGCTATCCCTTAGTAATCGTTACCCTCAAATTGAACATACTTTTAGGATGGCTTCCATGATGAAAATATAACACATATTACACACTACTAAATAAAATATCATCATTTATTTATTAATTTGAAAATTTAATAATACATGCGACGCAGGTAGTAAGTAATAATCATTTGTAGTGAAATTTGCAGCATACGCAGAACTCATGTGAGTGTAACCTTTATTAAGACAAAGCTTCAATATGTAAACTTATCCCACACTGTACTTCTAATTTTTTAAATGTTTTAAATGTTCTTGCGTTACTAATTCTTTATAATTTGGGGCCACAGTACACCTGTTACGTCGGATTGAGAAAAAAGGGAGATTTATCGGACTTGTTGCTTCAGATTGTCACAACCGGGTTTGAGGGCATAGATGGGGTGACTGTGTTGATGCAGTCAATAATTTATTTCGTTTATTAGTTCGGAAAGCCACTTGCTGAGGTAAATGCAGCTTAAATATGCGATGAGGCAAAAAAAATAATACGCCAAACAAACTAAATGTGTAGAAGGATAACATGATAACAATGTCCACCCTGAGCCATTTCAAAGTCTAATTTTGCTCAATAGAACGATCATAGTAAAGTTTGCAGGAGGCAATTAAAATTTCAGGAGTTTTCAGAGAGTTCAGCAGTGTTCATGAGTAGTTAAAATTGGTGCTAAAAAATCAGGTGGGTCCCTGACAAATCAAGAGACATGAGAGGTATGGGCCATACCACAGGCTGCTGAAATCAAAATTTGAAATGGAATAAAAAGGAAACAGCGGGCCATGATCCCTCAAGGTATTAGTTTATAGTATTTTTCCGTGTAGCCTACCCAATGATTATAGATCATTCACACAGGTAAAAAAAATAAGAGTAAGAGTTTTAGTGGGAGCTGTTCTCAAATAAAAACAAACAATTTCACAACTTATAATGAGCTAGCTACTGCCGCATCACTACTCATGCGTGGCTACACATCAATGATTTCACTTCAAATTATTAGCAACGATTACCTAGATAACTAAAATAAAGTAATTTTGATTGACAACAACGCGTAGTTTTCAAAATTCATTCTTTTCAGCAACTACCAGAGTGATGCAAACAAATTTAACACCATAGTTTTTGTTGTGACCGCAAGATATCACTATACATCATAAATTAAACTAAATTATTTTAATGTCCGAAGCCTGATGAAAAAAATCTTTTTGGGCCAGCTAGAATTTATTTTCAGCCAATAAAATGAAATCACTACTGAAGCAGCTAGGTTATGGGTGTTGTTAAGATCTGTAACAAAATAATTATCATTTACTATGATGATAAAAATAATAACAACAATAATCTACTAATATATCTTATACTAAAAATACTACTAATAATAATGATGCTAAATAATCAATCATCATTACTACTACTACTACTGTTACTACTAACTATAGTAGTAGTAGTCTACTGATTAACCAAAATGATTTTAATGAATAATAATAATAATAATTATGAATGAAATGATTATTAATTATTATGTTGTTGCTGTTATTAGTAGTTCTGTCATTTCAATAATCAATAATTTAATGCAATAATAATCATTTAAAGATACTAATAATAACAATAATAATAACATATATTATCAATCAAAACAATCATAATTATAAAACTGTACATATCACAGCTACTATTATTATATGTAATATTACTACTTCTTCACCAATTTTTTTGTAATACCACACGTTGATTGATTGATTGATTATCATTATTATTATTAGTCACATCTTTCCCCCACAAATTGTAACAGCTCAGCAAACTAGGATTGGTAGCAATTAGTTTGTTTTTACTAGCCAGTAGTAGTACTTATAATAACAATACTAATAATAGTAGTAGTAAGTGAGCACCACCAGTAGTGGTGGCCGTAGTAGTACGTAGCAATCATCAAAGTGAATGTATCAACCACTGATGCCTTGCTTGGGTCATGTGACCTTCAATACAGGATTGGGATTCGTTGATTAATCTTTTAGAAAATACACACTTAATAAAAGCACAAAAAAACACTTTACTTGTAATGCTTGCTTACAATATTGCTTAGCAGTTTATTGCTACATAATAAGGGAGACAAGCCACACAACGCAAGATTTTTAGAAATACAAACGTGCTGATATTTGAATTGCGACTCTTGCCGAGTTAATGATTAACATGGCGGGAATTATTAAGGGATGTCCCAGGGAAACCCCGTTTTTATTGGTCGGTAGCAAATCACGTGGTACAAATATTGCCATGATTCTCATTTGAGTGCGATTGGATTTTATCTCTCTCAAACCAAAGTGAGGTTTTCATAAGTGCCTGCTTTTAAAGCGATTCAACTAAATATTTTCGTGTTTTGAAAATACTTTATCTGCAAACTGCTGCTGAAGCTGTTAAATAAATAATAATCATAATAATAATGGTTATTATATTTATTAGGATATTGTTGTATAATAATCACAACAATAATAATTGTACGATAAGTCACCATAATTTAATTATAATAGTAGTGTTGGTAGTGGTAGTTAGAATGATAGTGGTGGTAAAAGTAGTACAAACAAACAAGTTTACATTACAGCAGCAAGGTTTTTACTAACGAAAAAACAACACCAAACGTTGAAACAAATAATAATAATTAGTAATTATAACGATAATGAAACAGTAATAATAATAATGAATTATTATTATTATAACAGTAACAAATAATGATTTTTTGCTGCAACAAAAACTTAATCAAGAATAATACACACAAACACACACACACACTTCACTACTACTCACTCACTGCTGTGCCATGACTGACGAATTATCATTTATTACTATACACACAATAATAATAAATAATACATACATACTACATACATAGAATTTTAATTCAATGCTGAATATTAAAAAAATAATTATTATTGTTAGAATTTTAATTTAGTTAGTTAAATAAATGTTCAATGATTCGAAGTGCTATTGATTCTGCAATGCACTTGGCTGAAAATCATATCATCATTTAAATTACTATTAAGGTAGTAATGATAATAAAGGATCCAGTATTACCGACTATATACCTGACCATTTTTGTTCAGCACCTCCTGAATCGAAAGATAAGTTTGCACCTACACGCGCAATACACAAGTGAAATAAAAGTGAGCTATTATTATTATGGCTCAATAAAATCTGCAGCTCGCTGGTCAGTAGCCAGAAGACACTTTACGGTTAAAAAAAACCTCTAAAATTATAGTTTACTTGGTTATGTATAAAAAAGTAGAAGAAAAAAAGAGGGTGTTGTGTGGAAGACACCATGATTACATGTTGTAGGATATTGATAATTTGGTGGAGACAGAGAAAAATCAATCACTCACCAGCAAGATTTAAATCCGAAGAGCGCAACAGACGACGTCCTGTCTAAGGCTACATCTTTAGCTTTAGGCTCCAAATACAATCTGTGCTAGTGTATGGAATCTTAGCCTAGTGATTTAAACCCAGTAATTCTTATAAATATACATATCCAACATGCCCCCTCCTCTTTGGGAAAAGCCACCGGTGAAGAATTACCATCTATAAACTACAAGCATATGTATCAACACCATCTATCAAAGCCAGTTAACATATACTACAGCGAGCAGTTACTAGCAAATCACCAAGAACACCTCTTGTATAAGGTAGGTGTGGTTTAAAGTCTGAAGAAGCGATTAATAAAGTGTTATTATACAAAACCAAACCATGGTTAGTATACTGAGCATGCAGGAAATCATTTGCAACTTTTATACATACCAGGAATAAAATATAACTGACCTGAAACAAATACTTACTTGGTTTATAGTTAGCTATGTATCTTCTGAAACCGAAGTTCCTTATTATACTGGACAATAAATTTACTATATACCTGTAAGTACTAAACCATCAACAAACATTTTTAATGCCGTTATTCCTATAAATTATCCCTGAGTACCAAGTACTCAACCCAGTTTTAAACCTTTTAGACAAATGCAAGACATCAACCTCACGGTATCCAGTCTCTTACCATACACTCACGGGACATCAACCTCACGGTATCTAGTCTCTTACCATACACACACGGGACATCAACCTCTCGGTATCTAGTCTCTTACCATACACACACGGGACATCAACCTCTCGGTATCTAGTCTCTTACCATACACACATGGGACATCAACCTCTCTCTCGGTATCTAGTCTCTTACCATTCACACACGGGACATCAACCTCTCGGTATCTAGTCTCTTACCATACACACATGGGACATCAACCTCTCGGTATCTAGTCTCTTACCATTCATACACGGGACATCAACCTCTCAGTATCTATTCTCTTACCATACACACACGCTAGACATCAACCACCTGGTATCTAGTCTCTTACCATACACACACGGGACATCAACTTCACAGTATCTAGTCTTTTACCATTCACACGCTAGACATCAACCTCCTGGTATCTAGTTTCTTAACATTCACATGCTAGACATCAACCTCCTGGTATCTAGTTTCATACCATTCCCACACGAGATATCAACCTCACACTATCCAGTCTCTTACCATACACACATGGGACATCAACCTCACAGTATCTAGTCTTTTACCATTCACACGCTAGACATCAACCTCGTGGTATCTAGTTTCTTAACATTCACATGGTAGACATCAACCTCCTGGTATCTAGTTTCATACCATTCCCACACGAGATATCAACCTCACACTATCCAGTCTCTTACCATACACACATGGGACATCAACCTCACGGTATGTAGTCTCTTGCCATTCACACACCAGACATCAACCTCCTGGTATCTAGTCTCTTACCATACACACATGGGGCATCAACCTCTCGGTATCTATTCTCTTACCATTCGCACACGAGACATCAACCTCACTCTATCCAGTCTCTTACCATACTCACACGGGACATCAACCTCACGGTATCCAGTTTCTTACCATTCGCACACGAGACATCAACCTCACTCTATCCAGTCTCTTACCATACTCACACGGGACATCAACCTCACGGTATCTAGTCTCTTACCATTCACACATGAGACATCAACCTTCTGGTATCTAGTCTCTTTGCACATACTCTCAATAAATATTCACGCATGCCAAATTATTTTGCTTTACTCCTTGAGCTCTTCAACATAACCAGTGATTTCTAAATGTCCATTACTGCTCTGAGGGCTAGAGGGGATCTAAGACTCCTCCCTCGTGAAACTTATTTTTAAGGGTTACAGGGGACTTGAAAAGCACCTGCGAAACAGCAGCCATGCTAACATGGCTACTAGCATCAGCAATTTCCTATATAGGTGAAGCCTACAAACATATTTACAAGGTATTTATTTTTAAAGCAATGTTCTTGGCACTTCAACTATTGTCTACATTACCTCTGCTATTTTGTTCTTACATCAAAATCATCAGTGTTTGTCCATAAATTTAGTTTTCTGATATCATGTGAACCCAAGAGGTTTCGAGTACAGCCCTTGACCACATACACTGATATTGCAGTGAAACTAGAAAAACTTTCAATGCAAACTTTCAACATTTCAGCTACACTCAACTTGGAACCTTCCACTCCTACAAGAAACTTCGCTGGCCTACTTAATTTCAAATTCAAATGTTTAATTGTTTCTTCAGTTAACACGGTCACTCCTGCACCGGTGTCTAGAATAAATTCAGTCTCACTTTTATTGACTTCAGTAGGCATTTGATACTATCCCCATTATAATTTGAATCACTCAATAAACTATTTACGAACCTCACTTTACGTGGGGAACTTTCATAACCACTGCCATCACTACTTTTCATATAACGATGTGGTGAGTTGCTTTGATCCCACATGTTATTACGCCTACTGCTTTTGGTATTACAATCCTGTGAAGTGTGTCCATGTCATCACATTTAAAACACCTAGTATCAGGACAGCTACGGACTTGATGTCCCATTCGAAGCATTTACTACTCATCCTGCCCAAAGAGGATGGGCAGTACACTACCCATCCTCTCTCACTACCATCACTAGATCGGCTACTGTCACATGGGTGACTAGAATATCTTTTATAATTTCTACCATCTCTTTTTGACATCCTGTATTTACTAGGGGAGCTCGGATAATCAGTTTCAGTGTCCCCATAATTTCCGCGATATCTTCAATGTTTATTCATATATAAACTATGTACCGATTTCTCATTATCTAAATTGCAAGGATTTTCACAAGATGACATCTCACTTACATTATTAACATTAGACCTTTCTGATCGACAGAACGACCTGTCTTGACAGCGCTCAATATTTTTTCTGACACATTAGCCATTTGTCTAGCCGTCAATTTGGTTGACAACTGTAGCCAAAAAAGTTCTGTTTCTTGCTATAGCATTTTTTTAACAGACGAATCACGTAAACCATTTATTGCAAGGGCTACTGCAAAACTTTGTCTCCACTCATCATTATCAACACCCAGGTTCATGTACCTGCAAAGTTTTTCAATCCTCAATAAATAAGCCGTTTCATTTTCACCACAAGCCTGAGAAACAGTTATAAATTTCATGGTTCTGGCATAAAAAACTTTCCCTTCGATCACAATAATTTTGTAAAGCCTGAAGCGCTTGTTCAAACCCATCGTCATCTTGGTTTTCTAGATTAAAACCTAGTGATTGTAAAATCGTTATAACTTCTCTGCCAATAGCACTGAGTAACGCGAGCAATTTGTTCTACCTCTGAATTTACCTAACAAATGTTTTTCATCATTAATGTCTGTCACCTCTTCTTTACCCAAAGTCAGCGTAGACTACTCCATTGAAACATTGACTTAAGTTAGCCAATTATTAAAAGACAAAGAAGGATTTTCACTATATATTTTCAATTTAGGAATTGGTTTTAGGTCAAGGTGGCGATCATGATTTGCTTCGGTGCGAATCCTTTGAGTAATTTCCTGACCTCGATTCTATCTCTGTCTACTCTAGCGTGCAGGAGATTTTCAGGCAATTCTGGAAGAGTGGTTCTCAACATGTAACCCATAAGTAGCTCTGATTGTGTATAACCATTTTCTAGAGGAGTTGCCTGATAGGCCAACAAACTAATATCGAGTTCCTGGGATTTCTTCCACATCCACTTAACCGTCCTCACATCGTGCTCAGCTTCTCCATTGGCTTGAGGATAGTGTGGTGAGCTTGTCACAAGAGTAAACCCATAGTCTTTGATAAAATCCCTAAACTCTGATGAAGCAAACTGTGGTCCATTGTCCGATATGAACAAGTCACAAATGCCATGTGTCTACTGTAGTGTTTGCATTTAGAGATGATAACTTCCTCACTTGGATCCATCAGAAAAATTGTCAATGAGTAGCAGATAGTGTGATTTATTAAATTCAAAGAGATCTGCTCCCAATCTCTCCCAGGGTCTCTCTGGTAAGGTAGACAGACATAGCGGTTCCACTGGAGTATGCAACACAAACTTTCACACCTAGTAGCTCTGCGCCATCTCTTGAGTTTAACTAGCCATTCTAGGCCGCCATACAGACCTCTTGGCTCTAGCCCTACATTTTATGATCCATTGATGAGCCTGGTGGATCTGTTCCAAAGTTTTTCTCATCAAGCCAATAGGTATAACCAAATGATTGTCGTACAGTAGGAGATCGAATGCAAGAGTTAAGTGAGCTCGAACTTCCCATTAAGGTTGTAGCACCACATTGGCGTCGATCTTGTATGCCGGCTATCCTGTTCTGCAGCTCTGCATAACTTCTTTAAGCACCCCGTCACTGTTGAGCTCACTTATCCTGGAAAGCCATTGGTTAGCCAGAAGTGGCTCTTTTGCAACAGCTTCTACTTCTCCAACAAACACAATTTCCTTTGCAGCTGGTTTCCTGGAGGGCGCCCTTGAAAACGCATCTGCAAGCTGGTTGTGACTCCCTTGTGCATGACAAAAGAGTGGGACATGTCTCATGATTCTCAGCATCGTTCGAAGGATACTAGCTGGAACTTGAGATAGATCTTTAGTGGTCATTAATGGTAAGAGAGGCTTGTGGTCTATCTCTATTGTGAACTGAAGGCCACATACGTACTGATCGAGTCTCTTACATGCCTATGTGACTCCTAGTGTCTCTTTTTCTGTAGCAGCATAGTTCTTTTCTGTCTCAGTCAATGAACAAACTATGTAGTTCACAGGTCGCCTAGTTTTATCTGACTGTAGTTGCTAAAGTATGGCTCCTAACCCAACATTACTAGCATCTGTGGTAATTATTGTCAGTAGACTCAAGTCATAGTGAATTTTTCAGCTGCTCTTTCATTGGAGCATTGGTGATTGCCAAATGTGGCACAAACCTTGCTAGCTGAGTAAACATACCATTCAGCCGTTTTAAATCTGTCTTTCCAGTAGGTGTTGGAAAATCCTTCATCGCCAGTATTTCTTTGATCTGGTTTAACTACTGAATTTTTTATCACATGTCTGAGAAAAGTCAATGATGACTTAGCAATTTCACATTTTGCACCATTCAGAGTTAGTCCTGACTTTTGAAATTTCCTGAAAACTTGTTGTAGAGCTTTATCATGACTTTCTTTGTTTTGCCCATGAACTAAAATGTCATCCATATGACAAATAACATCTGAAATTCTAGTTATCACTCTTGTCATAGCTTTGGGAAAATATCTCCGGGGCACTTGATATCCCAAATAGCAATCTGTTGAGACAAAAACATCGAAATGGTGATAAACAGGTAGTTTCCTGGAATCTTCACTTAGTTTTATCTGCCAAAACCCGCTGTTAGCTTCAAGTTTGAAGAATATTTTGCTTTTACCCAGTTGACTCAAGCTCTCTTCAACTGTTGACATAGGGTGGACTTCTCTTTTGACTGCATTATTAAGTCCAGTCAAATCCACACATACACGCATTTCTCCTGATGGCTTTGCAACAGTTACTAGCCCACTACACCAGTCTAGCTTCAGACACTGGTGAGATGATTTCTTGTTTAACCATCTCTTCAATCTTACTGCTGGTTTTCTCCCTAAGCAGTAATGGGGTTGACCTGGGTGAGTATAAACTTACAGGTGTCATCTTTGGCTTCAGAGTAATTTGGTAGGTATAGTTCTTCAGTAGATCCAGCCCTGTGAATAGATTTGGAAATCGAGACTTGAAATCCTTAGCCTCACCAATATGACAAGTAACCAAGCCGAGAGTTAAACAAGCTGTCCTGCTGAGCAATGATAAGCTCTGGTTCTTGATAACATAGGCGGTCTCTGAATGTGTTCGATCTCCATACTTCATGGTAGCCTCGAATTTTCCTAGAATGTCTAATTGCTTCCCACTTGGTCCATGTAGAATAGTATGGAAAGGTGATAGTTTTTGATCTTTTAGCCACGGCGTTTGATCTCCGACAGCAGTGCCATCTGATCCTGTGTCTAATTTTAACGCAGCTTTATGTTCATTAATGTTCACCTTTGCTATCCATCCCTCTACGGCTCCTATAAGAAGTTCACCAATGAACAAGAATTCTTCTTCAGTTGACATTTCGCGTACCTGCTTGCTACAACAAAGGCTGGCATAGTGACTTTTACATTTGCAGTTCCTGCACTCAGTATCCTTAGCTGGGCATTGTTGTTTATTGTGGCGACCCTTTCCACACCTCCCGCAGCTGCTTGGCGTCTGCTGTGTTGTATTTGGTTGTAACAGCAGTCGACCGGGCAACTCCTGGTGGAGAAGGTTTTTGCTCACTAGTTCTGCGTGGTTGATTCCTGCTCACAGCTGAAGTCGTCCACTTAGTAGACATGGGTTTCATGGCCGTTGAAGTTACCTCGTTACTTCTACATAGACCTACAGCTACCTCAAGAGTGAGAGTATTGTCACTTGAGATTAACTTTTTTCTCATATCTCATATCCTGTCTCTCAGCATTTCATCTGCCAGAGACGGACCAGTCGTCTCTTTAGGCCTGTAGTCAAAAACACATTTTCCTGCAAGAGTGATAATCTCAGAATAAAAAATGCATCAATTCTCTGTTCGGGTAGTTGTGATCGAGAATTGAATTTATACCTTTCATGAATAGTGTTTCTTTCATTCACACAAAACTTTTCGAGAATGTAGCGTCATAAAATTTGTCGGTAACATACTGTTCTGATGCTTCCACCTCACTAGCTGCATCAGCTCTCATAGTGTACATTAATAGTGCGCTGTGGTATTCTTCAGCTTCTGTAGCTAGGCTTGTTAACATTCTTCAGTTTCTGTAGCTAGGCTCGATAAAATTTAAAAAGAAAGACTGCTATCTACTTTGAAGTCTACCAAAGTTCACCTCCCTGCTGCTGTCTACAACAAGCTCGGTGGGTAGATCCACTTTAAGAATAGACCTTGTCTGTACCACTGTAACTGGCGCTGTATATTCGTCATTTGACTTTTTTATTTAAATGTCTATTGTTTACCTGTCTATATCTGTACGCTTAAACAATGTATGTAGGTTCGAAGTAGTAATTGTTACTTATCAAGACCACTGCCACCATGTTTTGGATTGCTGTGTGGGAAGACAAGGATGGGCTAATTATAAATAGATTAGTAAAATACTTCTCTTTTTTAGAAGTGGCAACAAAAGCCGCTCCATATATTTATATATCCGCAAACATGCACAAACAGTAAACTATTCACTGAAAGTATAATAATGTAGAAACGATTATACATTACGATATACAACACGTAGCTGAAATGAAACATCAATGATTGAATATTAGTAGCTGTTAAAAATGCATTCTAAGTACTTGCTTTTTGCTTTTTTAGTCACTCGATTTCTGCTTCCGCTGAACAAATAAAATTTGCAACAAGTTGATAACCTAAATATTGAAGTGAGAAATGCATTAAAATAATATTTAAATTGTGCGAACCAACGCTAAGATTTTTACAAGTTCTCTACAAGTAGATGCTACATTTATGCAAAAGCTAATTCTCACACTTGTTTTTTTTAAATATAATCCTGCTCAGCTCCGCTATAACTTCGTTTTCACACTCTGGATTTTCCAGAGCGTTGCAGATCTTCATTCCGTACCAGACAAATTTTTGATCCAAAATTGTTGCTCAACTAGATCTGGACCCATACGGTCCACCAACCTAGGTAAAATCGACGATAAATTTGAAAAAAAAACTGAGTAGCTGATTTATTACCATCAAGTGCAAAAATTGAAACACTTGCTAGCCCAATTCACACTGTGATAACAACAGCTAACACAACATAGAAAGGATAGAAGAGTGAACGACAAGAGTTGAACCATTAATGAGTGTAGCCCGCAAAAGTAGTTGTAGCATTCGCCGATGCTATTTCTGAAACAACACAACACAAGTATAAAATATAATAATCACACAAAATACTAAACCGAAGAAAGTACTTTTTTGAATCTTGCAAAAAAGTATTTGATGACACGTTGTTAATAATTTGTTATTAATAAGAAGAAAGAAAACAGTTCAGTGACTTTCAATAAATACTGGCACTATTCATAATAATGTGGTGAGTATGCAACATGCACACAGGGCGTTATGAACATTTTTACTAGAGAGTGAAAGTGCTCACTTCTTAGCGGGTTTATTGAAAATATAGCTTATGGAACTGAAAAGTGGAAATGTCCTCCACGTTGAAGCTTTAAGATGATAAATTGCCGCTAAGCAAACCAAATGATTGTCTACACACACTCTGTCATCGAGATTAGCTAATCATCAGTTGGTCAAATTTGTCGCCAACTGAACTTGTTTTGTCGCAAGTCGATCCAGCATTGTCCGCACCCGATTTTTGACCATCAGTCTACTCTAGGTTGAAATTGGTGCAAAAAAAATTTCGCAGTGCAATTTTTTTATGAAAGATTGCAAGTGCAATAGTTGTCAAACAAAAGTGCGGTCTGTATATACTGCTAGCCTGTCCAGTCTTACTACAGTGTGTTCATCGATGAGCAGAGCTCGGCTAATGACAGGGTGATCGCATCGCAGCCTATATTACATTATACCATGTTATATAGGAAAACCCTGTGCACTAAGGCACTTATCTACATAGCCTTTTTAATTGCTAGAATGTATGTCTGTCATAGAAAAAAAAAGTAAATAAATCAGTCGATGCAGTTGTGACGAAGTTGAGTTGCAAAGCCTCCCTTTCAAATTTTTATATTGCTGTTATCATTCTGCCCGAGAACAAGCCCCGCTGCAATAAGTTTCATATACCATCAATGTTTTCTATCAATTACAGTTATTTGGCAAACATGGTTCTACTCACTCTTACTGTCTTTTCAGTTACATTCAACAAATTTATTTAGCAGTTCCATCTATTGACAAGTATTATCTCCCCATGCAGACGAACATTAAACATACGATCGTGGGAACTGTTGCATGACAGGTCAACAGTATAATGATTGATATTGTTGTAGGCTTTTGAGGAGGTCACTCAATGACTGGCTAGTTAAACATTCCTAAACTTAAGACTTCAATAGCCTCAAATTGTGACACGAGAACATTATTTCTCCGCCGATCTATCCACTTGATTGTGGACGCTTTCATATATCAATGCTTTATTATACTTGAAGCTTATTGTGCATATATATATATATCCCCCACAACACCCTATCCAATGCTCAAGTTCATTCAATTTAGTTTTTCTCGCTCAGTCTCATATTTTGTGATATTTGTTGATTGTCACAAAAACTTAAGCATTATCGTTCCTATCAACTCACACATCTCTACAGTTATATTTTTCAAGTTTTTTCTCAATTCATGAAAAAATAAGACTACAAGATTTCTACATCTAATGCAAACACTTACTGCAATGTAACTGTGTGTGCGTGTCTGAAGAGCTCAGTTTTATTTTATTGTTTTAAAGGAATAGGATGCGTTAAGATAATGATGATATATGTTTTTGCCGCTTTTTCAAGTATTTTTGGTTTAGTTTTGACATTTTCTCCCACGAAAAATATAACTTTGAAGAGAGTTTCAAATTAAAAATGACTAAAAGGTTACTATAGTTCTTATCGTTTAGTTTATTCCAATTCTTCCTCTTGTTTTGAAACTTGCCAAAAATTCTTGTCATTATTACTGCAACTTTAGTGTAAAATTGTAAACTGTGTAATGTGATGACATCTTTTATCATTACAATTGTGTGAATTTTCATTCTGCTCCAAACGACTTCATTTTTTCAGATTTGGTTAATCGCACATCGTGACCTTTGCGGTTGCCATTTTAAATATCAATTTATTGAGCACCAAGGTTTTTAGCATTTGGAACAAATTTGCGGGCAAAAGTTTACTAGTTAGCCTTGGCTCCACTTATTATTTAACTAAATTATTTTCCCTGACATCCAATAAAAGAATCTATTAATATATATATAGATATATATAGAGCCCTGTAGAAAGCACTTGAGCTGCTATTGTGCGTGCTGTTCACGTGTGTAATTAGTACGCGGCCTTCACAAAATCTTATTTGTGTTTAGAGAGAGGCAGACTAATGCGATTATTTGTAACTATGGATAGTCAATATACAAATGCTGTCTCCCACCGCATTGATATAAAGTGCTGCCGTCACCTGCGGCGGACTGTTTGTGAGAGAAACTGTGCTCAGGTGAGCATTTATGTTTATTTCTAATCGTATTTGTGTGTATGTATGTTTGTTCAATATGGATGTGTGTAAGTTCAAACATTTATTGTATGAGGTGTACGTGTAAGCATGTTTTTCTTTCTCCATTTTGCAGTCATTATTTACAATATTTTGTAGTTCTGAGAGGCATTTTTGTTAACATATAATTTGGTAAAAAAAAATCAATCGTTGATTATTGACAATCGTTACTGCAACTATTTCAGTAATCAAGTTTCTGTATTTAATTTACAGTTTACTATAACACCGGTTGAACATCAGCGGTATTTTTGTATGTGAGTGCTAGTAATGATGTCATGGGTGTAAAAAGGTTTATTGGTAGATTTACTTCAAATTACCACTGGCTCAGTGATGCCACTCAGTCGTTGAAACTGTCTACTCAGCTTTTTGTTTTGCAGGTTTTTAAGAAGACCTTTCTCAGTACTGCGCACAAATTGTTTTAGCAAAGATTGATTTGCCTGCGTTGTGTATCAAACCTGAATGTTTTTGGTGTACAGTTGCATGTTAAATAGCATTTTACTGAAACAAAATAATTATGGTAATTCATGAGTCGCCATTTTGTTTCTGCAAAATTTAATGTTTTTGATCCAACAATGAGGTTTTCTTAAAGAAATCCTGATATAAAAATTTTGTCAGTATTGAGTTTCTTAGCTACTTTTTTTCAGATGACGTATTTGGTTACGTGGTCCATAAAATAAATCAGCTTACAAGATTTTAAACCTTAATTATTTGTTCATCATTTAAAGCTGATTTCATCAATTTAAGCCCTTCCTACAAGTAAATAAATAGTCTATAAATGATTGATAAGGAATATGCAGTGAGACAGCGTTTCAGGCTTGTTATGTAATTATAAGAAGTCTAGAAGATATCTGTCACCCCATGCAGTAGAGCAATCAGTAAAGCTTGCCTTAGGCTATATAACTGCTAATACAGTCATAGATTGAATGTACAATGTATAGTATTTGCATTGCTAAGTGCAGTCAACTTAATACTAGCTCTGACACTCTGCCGTACTATAATCAATATTGACCAAATTGAAAATTTTATTTCACTCTTTATTGGATTTTATTATTAAATGAAATGGAGTAAGTGTGCTGTATTGTGATTGAAGTTTCTGCTACGCGCTTGTGTTCAGTTGATGACTCTATAGCAGGCAAAATGGAGTCTCCCAGCGCCGTCTCAGCTGCCAAGTCTGGTACACTCGGCACCGTTCTTGAGGAGAAGAGTGTGAATGTAAGCGAGAGAGAGTCAACCAATGACAGTTTAAGGTAGCGACTCCAGTTATTCAATGTATTTTTTGCGTGTTACGGAAAAAATTTTGAATTTATTTTTTGTGTGAAATACTCGAGTGTTTTGCAATTAGTTATACTGCTCTGATAATAAATGACAGTTCACTATTTCTCTCATCTGCTAAAATGAGAAAATTATAATTTTTTAGATTTTATTTTAATATTCAAAAGAGAAAATAATAAAACATATATTTTAAATCAAAGTACCTGCATCGTTTGCAATTCATTCATTTCAAATACACTTTTTATCAGTTTTCTCATATGTAGGTGTTTACCATCTTGCCATAAACTTTGCCAGTTTGAAAAACCAACTCAGTTTGTCAAACGCAATAGAGATTAGTACATATTACATTTCATTTCCACAATATTCGTACTGCTGTTTCAAATATCAATACTATTCAATTTTACTTTCTACTAGCAAGCTGCATAATCAATAAAAACATTGAGGGAATAATTGGTGCCTATTCACAATTGTCTAAGCGATACAAAGAGTTGCTAGGCAACATAACATAGGATGTTTACTATCGCAGCTTGTTGTGACAAAATAACATTTCCTGTACGGCTGAGATTAGTAATATAAATATTTGTTTGTATCGTTGGTTCAGTGTGAAGTTTCTAGTATTTATTATTTACTGCAGTGTCTTTTATGGTTGCTGATTTTGTTTGTTTAATTCGTCTGTTTCATTTCTCTGCAGTTATTGATCCTTCAATCAAACTGCTTTTACTAACATCACTGCATGTTTTTTGAATAGCTTTGAACAGTGTATTTTATTTTCATGGTTAAAAGAATCAAGTTACTTAAATATTACTCTCAATGATATCTACAGCGGTAGCATTTATCTGACAGCCCTGAAATTACCGTAGCACAGACAACTCCTAAAAAAAATTATCGTTTTTTACCGCAAGAGTTTTATTTAAACCAGAAACTTAGTGTATGGAGCAGAATTTTACCTTAAAACATTTAGTGACACGCATTAGAACTAGTAAAGTGATACGTGAGCATAAAATTAAGCTGCAAACTCGTAATAAATAAAATTATAAATAAAACAGTTTGCTAATTTTCAAGTTTATAAACAAAATTATAATATAGGAAAGCTTTTTAAGTTTTTAAAACTGCTTCATCTGTTTTAGAATTAATTCATCTATCGATAAAGGAAAAAATGAGTGTTGAATGTGCATTGTCGTTTTATTATTAATTTTATTGCATTTAAATTAATTGTTTAAGCGAAGTTGTCTCCAACATGGTCACATAAGCGCTGTGTTCTACAGTGAGTAGGGTGATGTTGATATGTTTGACCTGATGACCTAAAATCTATTCTAATTATCACCAACTATAAATTGTTATTAGAGCTCGTCTCAAAATAGCTGTTTTTAATAAAGTAATTTAATTTTTCATAATCATTTTTATCATTTGTATAAAAAAGCAAAATTTCACAAAGACATCTTGTTTTTCACAAAAAAAATTGAAACCATAAAAGTATTTGTTACTATAGTAACTTCTTACACAAAATGATGTTTAGGAAGAAGAGTGTACAGATGAGTAAAGAGCCAATCAAGCGCAAAGACTCAGGACCAAAGTCTGGTGCGGAGCTGATACCTCAACCTCAAAGGGCCAAGTGGGCTTCCAATAGGCGTATGTCTATAATGAGTAACATATCTACTGGCTCTAAGAGATACGAACCAACACCTGAACTACAAAAGACATTGCCTCCAACATACAGGTGAGTTGTCTCCTCGCTTCTTCTTAGGTAAAGGTAAATCAGTTTGTATTTTGTTCAAGAACACTTTATTAACCTAAAGAATAATCGTAGACTTCCCATTCCTTTCTGAACTTGATGCAGTTTTAATGAAATTGTCCCAAATGAAAGATCAAATAGTAGAAGTCAAAGTTTTTTTAATTTCTTTCAGTAGGTCGATTTATTGAGAGTCTACTAAAAATGGTTGGTTATTAACCCTAGCTGCAGTACTCTTCGTGAAGTTTAGTCCGATAACTGTGTTGTTAGGAGTTGTTTCCTCATAAAAAAGATAATTTATTGGAAAGGCAACTTCATAACTAAAATAAGTGAGAAATGTAGAAGTTGTCTTTTCTAATTTTTTGCATCAAAGCAATTGCTCATAAAATACCGTCTATTTAGACTGCCTTCATTGATTTTAGGACCACTTTCTGCTGTTGCTATAGTGAGTTTTATTGAATTGACCATTTGTTGCTATTGGCAACAGCGGGCTTGAGTTAAAACTCATTCGCTCTTGAGCACCCACTTCAGATTCCCTTCTCAAGTGATTTGTTTGCAGAGCAGAGTTTTAGAGACTTATTCTCAATGACAATTGTTAGCCTTCTGAATGTATAGACATTTTTGGGTCGTAAAGCTTTCGTTCCAGATAAAAAATATTTGAACCAAATTCACACTGTAGCGCAATGGTTGTGATCATTAATGCTGAATTTTCAATGAGAAACAAGTTCAAATCATTTAAATAATATGAAGTTGTGTCCCCTTTATATCCATGCCTCACCCCTTGCCAGAGCGAATGTTATAATATAAATATGTGTTATCTTAAGTTTATTCATAAGTAATTAATGTTTTATAGTTTTCGTATAGAATGACAATATTACCATGTTAAATGTGGTATTACGAAAGCCTAGCTAGCTAGTAGAGCTGAGCAGTGTGACACGAGAACTAGGTGTGACCCAAGAGCTAGCGAGCTACTGATTATGATTACCAGCCATAATCATCACATGGAACCTATCGTAGCACTCTGTACTTGGCGTTTCGATATTGACGTCAAACGATGTCTGTTGAAATAATCAATCTTTGGATTTTGTGTCTTTCAACAACATCTAAATGTTTGAGACCAAAACACCGGTGCAGCTCTACTGGCGAGTTTTTGTCACTTTATATTCTAACACACTTAATCTAATCTACTAATTATACTAATAATGACGATGTGTCTTGTATTTTAGATTTTTTTTTATTCAATTAATAGACTAGACGTATTCAAATTGTGCAAAAACGATTGACTTTCATGTATCTACAATATTTGAAAAACGAGTATGAAATAAATAATGGAAATGATTTATTATGCTTTTCCATTAAATAAAAAAGCAATAGACGAAACAAAAATAGAATAATCATATATATCAGCAATGAGTGTCTTACTTGCTCACAAAAGTGTTATCTTCAATTCACAAAATAATTATTTCACCGAAGTAAATAATTTAAAACTGACCATATTGTGATACAGCTCGGTTACCCTCGCATTCCAGCCTTTTTAATAGGGTCAACAACCAGCTGAACTACAAAACTTGAGATTAGTGTAGAGTTCCAAATTTGCACATTCTGGCACAAAATGCGTATAATAGATAGAACACCTCAGTGCAGTGTCTAAACATACTGTGTAGGCACTATATTGCTCTGGCAACAATATTACTTTATTTAAGTTATTCCTGTCGTAGATTCACTTTGGATTTTTGTTATCGGCTGCTCTCTGTGAATCTTGGCTTATCAAGCTTATGTTTGCTATTTCATATAGCATTATATGTAAATAACATAGAACATCATATGTTATATAAGATATTATTACATAGCATATGTTATATAAGATATTATTACATAACATCATATGTTATATAAGATATTATTACATAACATCATATGTTATGTAAGATATCGTTACGTAGCATCATATGTTATGTAAGATATCGTTACGTAGCATCATATGTTGTGTAAGATATTATTACGTAGCATCATATGTTGTGTAAGATATTATTACATAGCATCATATGTTATATAAGATATTATTACATAACATCATATGTTATGTAAGATTTTATTACATAGCATCATATGTTATGTAAGATATCGTTACGTAGCATCATATTTAACAATTTACCGACAAAATGACATTATATAATGTACCATCATATGATATTAAATTTACCATATTACATGATACATACAACGTATAATATAACACTATATAACACGACATTATATAACATGACATTATATAACATAACATTATATAACATGACATTATATAACATGGCATTATATAACATGACATTATATAACATAACATTATATAACACGACATTATATAACATGACATTATATAACATGACATTATATAACATGGCATTATATAACATGGCATTATATAACACAACATTATATAACACGACATTACATAACACGACATTATATAACACGACATTATATAACATGACGTTATATAACATGGCATATAGCGTATTACTGGTGTTTGATGTGCTCAACATTGAACTTTCAGGCATGGGATTATCGGTGTGTTTACACCTAGTTTTATTTTTATTCAGCGGACTTCAAAGCTCATTTTTGCGTCCGTCCACCAGTTTAAGCCTTTGCATTGAGTACTAAGCGGCTATTAAAGTCGACGCGTTGGTTTTAAAATAAAGTTTTCCCACCAAAACCGCTTATCTTGTGTCGTAAACAACTCGCGATAAATTATTATTTATTTTCTTTGTAAAAACTGACGACATTCATAGCAGTTACTAAAACAAAATAGAAACAATAATCAACAGTCAAATGTTAGTTTAAATAGCTAGATGTACCATGAAATAAATTAGCCATAACAAAAGTGACATGCTGCGCAGGTGAGTGCTGTGAAATAATATAAAGAGTGCATTTTAAACAACTTGTTTCATTGTTTCAGTTTTCTTTTTTATTTATATGGCAGCTGTAAGCTTTGATAATGCTACCATACCTAGCATAGCTGTATTTAGCTAGATATTTGATAGGAGATATGATTGATTTGTGAGCAAAACAGAATTGTCATTTTGCAAACAAGAAATAGGCCTTGGAGTGTGCATAGTAGTGCTTTACAAGAAGATAAACATGAATGGTTAACCAAGACAAGAAAACTCTAAAAAATTATGAAGATGCATGCAATGTTTTACAATGCGTTGCTATGCTTGATGATCGTTCGATAGTTGTGATACCAAAAACACCTATTATGTAACAGATTACGTAATACATTACATCTGACATAGCAATTTTTATATAGCATTATAATATATAACATGCTGTTGCTGCTGGTAGGTTGGTACCAAAGGAAGAGGAGGAGTTTCACTGGTGGAAGGCCCGCCCACTTATACAAGACATACTCAGTGTCTATTCATCTGACCTCAAATATAATCCTAAAACATGTGCCAGGCAGTGCGTAGTGCTAGCAGGTGATTTCTTACATCTACACAGTTTATATCCCACGTACTAGTGATTGGTTAGCATTACTTTTGAGGTCATGATATATTATTGCTCCTGGCAATCATGCTATGTTCTTAATACGTGACAGTCATTTACTGTCCTTGAATTGGCCTTTACCTTTAGCAAGGTTCTCCTTCGTAATTCAATTGCGATCATTTACCCAATTTACACATTTCAGCAAACTTTCCATTCATCAGTACTGGAGAACTTGTACTACATGTTCTCAAAGTAGTAATACAGGAGCAGATCTCTGTCATGTTCTCAAGAAAAAATTTGAGGTTGAAATTGAATTATTCTGTATCTGGTATTTGAGACTGCTTGAAAATAACCAAGGCATTAAAATTGGTTTTGCTTTCATGTCGTATGCAAAGTTGAATGTTTTCTGTATTTGCTATTCACCAAACAAATCAAATTAAAAAAAACGCTTTTACGCATAAATTTTTTTCATTCAATATTAAGTTTAGCGGTATTTCAAAAGCTCCGGTAGATCACATGTAACCTCTGATAATTTTTTTATACTTTGATCAAAAAAAGTTTCATAATTGTAAAAATTGTGCCCCAATCAGTAGCAATATTAGTAATACTTTGGTATTATGAATAATTGGTTTGACCATGTGTGTGTTTGATAATGTGATGGAGTTATAATACGATATAGCAATAAAGAGTTGTCCTCTCTATTGCCCATTTCTCCAACCACTATACACTAGCGCTAACCACTTATACTGATATTCCTCTTTCAATGTACGCCACATATTTCTTGACAATCACACTAATACTCGGATAAAATATGAAAGCGACGTATACTTTGGTTAGTTTGTGGTATTAACATTGCTTGGTGGATATGCTGCAGTGTACCCAACAAGTCATAGAGAAGACAACTCCACTTTGGTACACTTATATCTAAACTATAGCTAAGCTATCTTGATATAGAGATAGCTAAATGTAGTTAGTTTAATATCCTACATAGCTCTGCACGGTGGTTAAAACAATCTGCTTATTGTGGAACCATTCATCTACGTTATCGATGAAATTTTTTTAATGTTTACAACTTACAACAAAATCAAATTTAATAGCCAAGTGCTTGCCAAGTATGCAACCTCAGAATATTATGTTTTGAGTCATTGAATACCTTCTGCAGTAATTTTAAAACATAGAGTTTGTCAAACATGGTGACAAATACTTACAATGTTAGGATCGCTCCCAAAGGTGTTTTTTGATACAGGATGTGAAGTTCATTCACCTTCTGGTGTGTAATGTATTCCGTGTTTGCGAACAGTTTCAGGTGCAAGCACTACTCCTTGGGTAGTGGCCGGAACTTGTCAAAATACCTCTAGTTTATATCAATTTATTTCATCATTTCTGAGTAACTGATTGATTTAGTTGTGGTGTACGTAGTATTACGGATGTAAAGTACACTCTGTTGGTCGTTGCATTTCCTGTACTAACCAGCTCTTACATAATGATGCCTTCCCGTTATACAGATATGGTTAAGAACAAAATGAAATTGCTCGGTTGTAACAGGCACAAGATCATAGTAACTGTTGATATTGGAGAGAACAAGGAGCACGCCATGACCTTAGCCAGCCGATGTGTGTGGAACACAAAGACAGATCACAGTCTACATCTGCAACAAATAACTAACGATGTCTATGTAGTGGTTGGAGTGTTTGCCATCTTTAAAGAATAACACCAGAATAACACCGTCTCCCAGCTCATTTATTATCTCATGTTAACCGAGAGCTCATGATGGTTGACCATAGAAAGATAAGTTTGTGTTGCATTGATTGAAGGACTTGACACAATTTTGTGGTTATGTTAGCTGAATACATCACTATTAATATGTTACGTGTAAGTGCACTTAACTGACCGAACCCTGGCTTGTATAACTTACATTAAATATAATTATACCAAAACTCATCCATTGAGACTACATGCAGATCTTAACAAGTTTCCATGTAACATTTTTGTAATGTACTGGAGGAAATTTTTAATTTTGAAGTTTTTGAATATTAATTTGTTATTGAATAAAATTTGATGTTTCTTTTTCAGAAATGACATTTTTGTTTTAGCGCTGGTAGTAGCTGTTACTAGTTACTACTATTTTATGATGTTGTTTGTAGATACTACAACATGTATAGTGTCAGTAATCCGAGGGTGGTTTGGTGCTCATTAATTTAAACTTTTTCTGGGAAACTCTATTACCTTAGATTATATTAAAAACTGACCAATAGTCACCAAAAACTAATAGCACATGATTAAATCGGTGATTTTCCTCATATCATAATTTTACAAAAGCCACTGATTCACGCGGTGTGACCAGAACATCAGCTGGTGCCACCTAAAGTTGAGAATTCAAGTTATTCAGTGACCTGTCAATAGCGAGTGGAAATTATAGCAAAATGAAGTATAATTTTATTTTATTATTTCATTTTGTTAGTGTCTGAATTAGATCAGGTCAAAAAAATAATCTGGAAGAGTAAAAATACTAGTAATAGAATAATATATCTGATATAGCGAAATAAACCCAATTTACCCTTCCAAAATGTCTCAACAGTTCCAAAACTTAATCATTGTGTTACTACTGCTACTGCTGCTGCTGCTACTACAGCTACTATTACTGCTAAATGAGAAAACGCCTGGCACGCAGCCAAAGTTACAAAGCCAAAAATTAGAACAATATTTACCAAAATGATACGCTCGCGTTGCGTTCAAATCTTGTTCAATCCGCTGATTAAGCTAGGGAATTTTTCCAACATTTTCCATCTCAGCACAATTGTTTTTCCATATAGTAAACTGATGTAAGCCATTCGTATATTTCTAAACCATCAACTCTATCAATACAACATGTTATGGTAGATTTTGGTGCATGCCATCAGTAAACTGTTTGTTTGCTATCAGACACCAATCAGAGATGCGCTGTAACTCATCCCCTAGCCCTTTAGAAGGTTGCCTTGCTGGTAGAATAACTTGCCGGTGGTACAGCTTGCAGGGACGTAGTGGCCGACCAGGTATGGTGATATTGGCCGGCACAAGATGGCCGCCTCGGCCAAGCATCTCCAAAACTGTCTAGGAGCCTACACTAACCCTGGAGCCGGAAGTACCCTTCCTTGGATTACCAAATACGTTGACCAAAGGCTAGGTATAGTCTCGGAACCCTGTGGAGTCTCTGATTGGACTATGGAGACATGACTCCACCCTTTAGCCACTTGACACCATTTTCATTTAACCTTATTTTGTTGACTATTTATTTATCCTTTGTTATTGATCTAATTACTTCCTGTGCATGTATTATTATATCTAATATGCAAATAACTTCCTGCCAGCCTGACTATGTAATGGCTGGAGCTCTTGTATTTATTGCATTCATTCATGTATTGCCAACCACCCTAGCGGATTGCCACTCTAAGACTTGGTATCTGTGAGTAAAGCCACTATTCAAGCTTACACTCTGTGTAGTTTGTTGAGCCGTGGGCTCTGTGCTTGCTAACTGATCCGGTAGTAACTGATCATCAGTTGTCACTGTCATACCGGCACAGTGTCCCCTCTGGAGAGACGTATAATACTTGAGATTAGTGGAATTTCGTGGAAAGCAGACCGAAATCCATTACATTGCTCCATCAATACAACTTCAAAACGTTTATAGTTAGTTCTATGTATTTAAATTGGTCTCAAATACAAAAACAAACATGAATGAATGTTTGAACAGTCATGTTATCCACAGGAACACACGATTATTCAATTAATTTTTATTGCACATTGCGCTGCAAACGTAATGGTTTTGTGTTATTTTAACAAAATAATAATCAATTGTGTTTTTGTCAACCATCATGAGGGATTTCTTGTTAAACCAAACTCAACTGGTACTGCTACTGTCTCATAACGCACCTAAACAACACACATAGATTATACTCAGCTCATAGGTACACTAACACACCTGTACCATTCACTATAATTATGACGTGGATGTTACTGAGGCTGCTCTATTTACTAACCTGTCCCAGTTGTCAAGTCAAACACCTACAGCCGCCTGTCACTGACCAAAACCTTATATGAGTCCACAGGTGTAAAGATTATCCTCTTCATCTGCTGGTTAATCAGCTAATAGCTTCTCTCATCTGCATAAAAATGTTCAAAAATCATGTTTCTAACTATTGTCAATTGTGTGGCAAACTAATTCGATCAGTCTGCTTGTTAATACATAGCATCCAAGTTTTATTGTTTGCTTGTTTTCCTTTAAAGTTATCACTTGATTTTTTTAAAAACAATGGTATTTATTGGGCAAAATTACAGTATAACAATATTTAAATATAATTTAAATTTAACCATAAAAATTGGATTTAAATTAATTTTCGTTGAGTAAGTTTAATTATTTATCGCTCACACTGTAAAACATTCCCACGAAGTAACTAAGAAATAACATAACCTCTATTTAGATTGAAATAGTTCTATTAAGAGGCCATTTAGCGCAATGTTCCTGTATAGAGTTTTTTTTTTATTTGTTGACTGATTATTCTAATCGGGAATTAAGAAAGTAAGAAGGTGAATGTGTGTATGCGTTATCTCGTGACATCATGTCACGCGCACAGTCATGGCTAGAAAACATCGAGACTCTAAAAATTTTATGATATCTGAAGAGAGGATTGCGAGGAGGGCAGTACGAGCCCATGTTTACATCACACAGTCTCAGGACTTGAAGTCATCTGATACAGTTACAGTTATAAAGTACTTCTGTGCAGTTGTGACAAGCAAGTAGTTACTAGAAAAATGAAACCAGTCTAATCAGTGCATTGTATAATATTACCATAAGCATACATCATTCACTGTCAGTGCATGGCAAGTACAGTCAATGGAGACTTATACTTCTTCTGAAGATTTCAAAATCTAATTAAAATACTTGTCGTCACACACAAAGCATATACTTTTGTACTGGCTAATATCGACGTCGAGGAGATCAGCAGTAAGAAATCAATAAAAAATGGTGAGATTTCGTTGACCTGCTAGTGTATCTAGACAAAATGAGCAGCACTATATGCACTTAGATGGGTGGGAATTCACACTAAACCATTTTAAGTTTTATTCTTAATAAAAAACAAAAATTGTTAAAATTTCAATTCTTACAAAAATGAGTGAGTTTAAAAATCTATTTTGACTATAATATGTAATATTGTTGTTAGTTGTTCAGTATGATTTAATTTAAAAAGAATTAATATATAAAGTTTAGAAAACGTAGGTTTTCTGCTCTATGAATGTTGATGTGTGAATAATGATTGTTGTACAATAATACACTTGCTTAATGAGAGAACAACTCCAACTTTGAATTAGTTGCATTAGTAGTTGGTGAAATTACTAGTAGAAAAGAAGATATGTGGATGTTTGACATGAGATGAGATATGCTGTTTTACATTCATCCATATTTATTGGTTTGTTTTTAACCCTATGCGTAAAGTATTTGAGTCTGAAGCTTTCAACAAACACCGCAATTGATGAAGAAAAATTCTCACCCAAACAAAAGCATGATTTCACTTTATCAGTTCGTAGCAAACTGTTATTGAAACAAACAAAATTAGTACATCCTGGATCATCCAGTAATTATATTCAATAGAGCGAATAGATAAATAGTTCAAATAACCAAAAAATTTTTAAAAACTATTCATTCTCTAAAATTGCAGTCAACAAAGTTAAAATGAAAACATAGAGATGCCATCACAATGTTGATGTCATGTTGCTATGGCAACATTAGCTACACAACTGAAATGTATGTACAGATGTCTGTCTAGCTTTGAAAAACTTGTCACAATGTTTAAAAGATTTTCTTGTATTTGTGCCGATGTTTACGCTCCTTGTTAGCCATAGAAAAAGTTGCTTTAAATCTCTTTTCTGTAAGTATACATCTCTATTGATTACTACCAATAAACTGAATGAATATTTTGATTCATGGACCAATCAGAGAGAAGCACATACTTGACACTATATCAGTAAATAATAATCAACAAGAGCGCACGACAATCATTTACACTTTGTTATATACTCCATGTCAAGTGCAAATACTCTAGACTTACCGTAAGGAAAGCAAGGACGTATAGTTAAAGCTCTTCACAGCTGTAGTTGTTTGGATTATAGTACACTCTCTACCAGATTGGGGTAAGTTTGGTTTTCATCTTACAAACTGGTTGGTGGACGTACCACAAATATTTAGAAGACCTCATTGGCTTGTGTTCTGCTCTAGCCCTGTGACATTCAAAAAAACTTGGTTATCAATTTTTATAATTCCAGTAGCTAGTATTGTCTACTGTGTCACTGCTTTTGGGTGTTTTAATCGGTTCTACCACTTTGGAACGAACAAAGGAAATCAGCTAAATTTGGAAATTATGCAAGCGAAAGCTAAAGTGATCACTTTTAAATATTGCACTGTTAATGACAGCCAAATTTGTAGTACATTTTGTCTCAGAGCTGTTAAGGATAGAAACACCGTGCCAACAGTAAGTAGCATCTCTGCTGTTGAGTAAGTTTTGTTGTTGTTTATTAGTCGTACTAGAGAGAAGATTGGTATACTTACATAAGCTCTCTCATAACTCAACGTGACAATAGGAACTTCATGCATTGCAAGCAAACATCGACGCTGTGGTCACCCACTGCGTTCTTAAATGCAAAATCAAATGAATGCAAGCTGGTGCAAACTGGTGCATATTGCGCTTCTGTGGAAAACAAATAATTCCTGCATTATATAAACAACTAAATTAGGGCTAAGTGTGGAATGTTTAAAAACAAAAGTAAAAAATTGTGTTTTCTACACAGCAGTATGTTATGGTCGCTGTTGGCTTCATTGGACTGTTCCTAGACTTGCTGTTGATTGTATTTGTTGTAAATTGAACTTCAACTGATCTTGTAAATTGTTCGGTTCAAATTATGGCAGATGCCATGAAAAATTTAACTAACATTATTGTTAATCTTGTAAAACTTGATATAAAAATCGTCAATAGTTTCGATTTATGCAGATTACATAGATATTCCAAAAGGCAGCAGAACAAGATAAATTGAATTTGTAAAGTTTTTAAACATGTTCGCAATAGTTTACTATGTCCACCGTTACACTATACACAAGGACTCACGGGCAGGATGTGGTATTGACTAAGTACCATTCTAGCTAAAAGTTGGTGGGATACCAATGGAATACAGTCATTAAATAATTAATAATCTTTATATAGAGCTCAGACTTTCTAAGAATTTCATACTAAATACGTCTTTCGGATAGATTGGCCGGCTTCAGCACCTGGTTGAGGATAATTAGAACTCTGTAAAGTCACTCAATATGACTTGAGCCAAGAAAAATTATATTGCTGAGCTAGTTCTGATTCTGACATTATAATGAATGCGTTGTCAACTTTGTCATAATTAATTCACAGCTTTGCTGGGATAGTAGCAAACAAACAGTGAACTGATTGTGGTTACTAGCTAACTGTACTACAATACTGTAGCGTACAATGGAAGCTTAAAAACGAATGGTCATTGAGTCGAATATCTCATTAATGATTGGATATAACGGGGGGGGGGGGGGGGGGCATCAACATTATATTCTGTGTTGTAACACGCTCTCAATTCCAGATTTTAAAAAGACAAATTTTAAAAATTGTTGATATGCTTGGTTGAGGCCAAAATCTTTTATTGTTGAAGCAAAGAGAGGCTGTTAGGTCCAAGTCTGTCACCTTACTTATTAATGCAATACCAGTAAATTTCAGCCTACATTGTCAGATTTGCCGCAGTTTTTTAAATTCTTGTATTATTATTGGTTGGACAGTTTTTCTTAAAAGTCGAGAGCCTGAGAAAAGTACCAGTAAAACCTGTCGTTTTTTGTTGATTCACCCATAACTATCGCAAGGAATCCCGAAACTAGATGTTAATAGTGTTAAATATTTTCATATCATCCGCAGCGCTTTTATCAAATGATTTATACATTAGAATCTAAAAGCTTGCAAGTAACAACAAATAAAAACCCTAGCAATATTTTATGTCTCTGAATTTTTCAGTCATAAACATGTTTTTCTTGGCGCACGTTAACCCCGCAGTATTTCGCAACATAAAAAGTTGCCTCACCATGAATGATGCTGATTAACTGACATTAGCTGACAACTATATTGTTTATAGTCAATTAAGATTTGAAAACATTTGGTTGTTTTTATCAGTAATGAGCCAGAGAGTGATTTAGTAGTGAGACTAGTGCATAGGAATTCCTGGTAACGTTCAGAACTTCTGTGAATGGCGTGGCACATTTGGTGTGGAAGTATCAGCAAAACAGCGAATGATCATGTCACCTCACAGACTTGTTTACACCCACCATCAGGCAAGAATGTAATCTGGGGAGAGTAATGCCTACAAATTTGCCGACAATGAGTAACATGCCAGAAAACACCTACGGGTCATGTTTTCATTTAAATTCCGTTTTGGTTAGACGCTGTTTACCTGCTTTTGTTGACAGACCTGAATATATTAGCCAACTAGAGAACCTTTCAAATAATATTACCATAGAGAGAACTATCATCCATGATTGCTAAATATGTTAGTAGAGTTGAGTAGGTTGTATATTACTGGCTTACTTTCTAGCGATATGATTTTAGGAATTTTCTAATTCAAATATTACTGTATCAATTGTTTGTCAGAAAAATTGATTTTATATAACTTATTGATTTACCATTAGCTAATCATTAATTCACTTCCATTCAGTTAAAAAAAAATTTATTGTATGTTATAACACAGTAACATAGATCAGTAAGCCTTGCCGATTATACACACTCTTTGACAAAAAAATACATTGCCTCCTCAAAAGTTGTTAGAGAAGAAAAGACAACTCTCAATAATTGTCATACATCCACGCAGTATGCGACAGTCTCTCACTTTCTCGCATTCAAGAAAGCTGATTGCAAAATATGAGTTATACGATGGTTTGCCAAACACCTCGCACATTTGGCTCACAAAAATCGTCGCATCCTTGGATGTGATGAGTGAGTGAAACTGCCCTTACAAATGTTGTTTTATCAGAGCCATAACTTTCAGCATAAAGCCTAGTTTTTAGTTTTTCATATTTTATTTGTGAAATTCATAAAACTACAAAAATATCAATATGTACTAAATTAGAATAAAATAGATTAAAATGAATAAGAAAACTAGATAACCAGAAGCAATATCGAGTTAAAGCATTCCCAGGTTTTTCTCCAAGCTCAAGCTTGCTTTTAGTTATAATATTTATATAATGCGTAATCAACTAGCGAAACGTTCAGCAATCAAGTGTCACAGTAAAAGGTAAATTCGAAAAAAAATCCCGGCCCTTGTTTAAGAAAATTTTGTTGCAAAATGAAATTGAAAAGTTTTTAACAAGTTAAGTTCGTCGTCATTCATTGCCATTGTCTGCATTTACAGGCTGGTGAAGCACATTCTTTGTTGCTAGGGTGGTAAGTTTGCCCTGTCTAATCAATATTTGGGTGTTTCGAGATCCCAAATAATTAATTATCAACTCTCTCTGACTATTTAGAAGAATCATAATCAGTGATAGCTGCTCAAAATGATTTGTATTTTTGCTCTATCTAGTCACCATGTTCATATGTATTTATAATGAATACATATGGTAATAATCCGTCAACACAACACTAGTGGTCAACACATTGGTTATCCATTTGCATATCTGAGTATAATGTTTATTTTATTTTTTTATGCTTTGTCGATAAAACATCTAGAGAAAACCAGTTGGTTTAAAAAAATGGCTTGGCACCTGTTCCCAGTTTACCTGGCAGGTACAGTTCTAATTATGCAGTTGCCGTCTAGCATCGCCAACAATTTCAGAAAGGTGGTTGGTAACGCGTATAGGTGAGACCCATAGACATTGTTTATTTAAAGAACGCCATAACGGTGACACACAGTGGAAAATTTCTTGAACATTTAAACCAAAAAGTTGGGTAAACAAGTCAACACCCTTTCAGTTTTAATCTGACACTATTGGTAGTTTATAATGATGGTGACAGAGTTACATCTGTATGCCAGAATTTGACCAACTGGGTAAAACCATAATTTTATTGCATTTAGAGAAATGTTTAACTATTAATAGTTGCCCTAATAGTGGTATGAAAAAGATGTATTTGCCAGCTTCGATATAAAAAACAAAAATATTAACTCTGAAATTTTTGATTTTGTTAGTTCCGGCCACAAGTTGATAACTTAGTCTATTTAGTAGCCAGATTTTAAGAGAATGTTTTGTATTGTTCCTGCTGTGCCTTGAGGCCAACCCTACAGATAGTATCATAAGCCGGTAGCTTGCGTGAGAGCACCCTGTACCCATGCCTACCCTATACCCATGCCTACCCTATACCCATGCCTACCCTATACCCATGCCTACCCTATACCCATGCCTACCCTATACCCATGCCTACCCTATACCCATGCCTACCCTATACCCATGCCTACCCTATACCCATGCCCACCCTATACCCATGCCTACCCTATACCCATGCCTACCCTATACCCATGCCTACCCTATACCCATGCCTACCCTATACCCATGCCTACCCTATACCCATGCCTACCCTATACCCATGCCTACCCTATACCCATGCCTACCCTATACCCATGCCTACCCTATACCCATGCCTACCCTATACCCATGCCCTCTGTCAACCTGGCTACTCTTTAGAGATAAGTCTGGATTCAATTTCTCGTTGTGAATATTTTCCAAAGTTAGACATTCACAGAGGTTTGTCTGTGTGAGCTGGTCATGCAGCCAAAATCTTTCTCTAAGTAATAAGTCGAAGCATAACAAATAAAATAAAGATTAAAACTCTCTTCAAAGCAGCTTTGAGCTCCTCCATCATCGTGCAGGTGAGTGTGATAGTGCCAAGGTATGCTGAGCAGCGAATTCCTGGATAGGTATGAAGTAACCCGAGAGGTGGGGTAGAAGGAAAAAGGGGGGCAGAAAGTAGCGCAAGGTTGGAGAAAGGAGAGTGGTGTTGGAGGGGGAGAGCGGAATCAAAGAGATAAGAGTGAGTTGAGAAAGGGTTGAGTGATGGTGAAGAGGAGAGAATGGAAGAGAAAAATAGAGAGTGGAAAGCAAGGAGGAGAAAGAAAGGTGGTGGAACGGAATTGTTGCGGACAGTGGCTCAACACAGCCACCAAACATACACTTTTTTATGAAAACCAAAAAGTTATTTTACATGCTGTAACATAAAGTTTTTATTGGTAAACAATACTACAACCCGCCTGATTCCACAGCTTAATCTTTATCATCCCACATTTATATAATGGCTGTGTTTGAAATTCCAACGAATTAATTTCTGCTGTAGTAATGAGTCATTTAGTGACTTTCATGGCTTAAAACATAAAAACTAAGTTTAAAAAAACTCGAGGAGTTCCACCATAGCTATTACTTGAAGCAAAAATTCTTATTCAGCAGCCGAAACCTAAAAGCTTACAATGTATTTTACTTTCCTGTGAGTTTTGTTTGCTCATAGAGCGCTTATAACAGTAACAATAATATTCATACAAAATCTAGTAGTAGTTGCAACTAAACACAACTATGTGAGCTCATTATTTCTTGGCAACATAACAACATTTAATTTTTCTGTCAAATACTAAAACCTTAAATTTATTGCAGGAGGCTTCAATGGTTTGGTATATCATAGTCACTTGATTAAGTTCAATTTACACGTACCTTTCACACTTCTACTCAACGCTCTCAATTAGGTGTTACTTTCTGTAGATCACAAGAGATTATGTAACTGCATCTGCACAACATGTTTAATCTTTTATATTCATATGAATTATTATTCAAGTGATAATTCGCTGGAGTCTTAGCCTATTGTATCATCAAATTATTTGAGCCAATTTAGTAATTACTGAGAATGGTTAGGTAAGGTACCAAACACACATGATAGGTTGACACCATTGACTAATTCATACCATGTGGGAGAGTATTTGATGCATGCTTTGTAAAGAAAAACACCAACACAGCATTGGTACACTTTACTAGCTTTACTACTGGCTTTACGTTCAAGTCGTTTAGAAATCTACAAATATAGTTAATATTTCCACTAACAAAGCCTTCTACTACCACTACTACCTAGCTACATGTAAAATATGCATAATAATTTGACCAAAAATATGTTATCGAATAAGTTTCCCCTTCGCAGTAGAAATGTTTTGGCTGTTAGCGATAATAGTAATTGTATTGGATCAACGGTAATAATCAACGAGTCTGGAATGTGCTTTGGACAAAAAGTGCGAAGATAAATAATTTTTTTAAAGTAAATCAGAAATTTTTGGAAAGGTACTATTTCAAAAGCTACTTTTTGGTGGGATGCAACTCGGGTATCAAAGGAATGAAATGTATTGCAGGAAGCATGAGAAGAGATTAGTTCAACAGATGACGGTATAATCCATCTGTACTCTGCGTTTGCCACCTGGTGTGGCGCTAGTAACTAGCTCTTAGTACTCAACTCCAACCAGTCTGAATCACCAAACAAATTCTTTGCATATTGTGGTTCATATTTCAGAGTGACACCTTGACACCTTGTCAATCGGCTGCTCTTGTTACTGGCTATGACCAGCTCCTTTTGATTGGTTAATTTACAGCCGTGAAATTGGTTTCTCCACGTAACGCACAAACACTGACTGTATTACAATGCTATGATGTCATGAGTTCATGCGTCGTACAAGAATATCCACAGATTAAATGAAAATGGAGTCAGTCCGCTTTCTCAATTAGATATACTATGTTTAAACAGTAAAAACAAGTTGCATGCTTTCAACAAGAATAAAGATTGGCTTTTTTAACATTCCACCAAATATGAAATGATTCTACTTAGCTTTTTATACAAAAACAATTAGACAAACTATACAGAATTTTTATTATAAAAAAGGTCTGCACCTATATTCATCTCGTTATGTCACTTCCATGTAACTGGAGGCTTGAGGAAGTGGAAATGGGTAGAGGGAGTGCACGGTGGGTGGTGGCAGAGAAAAATGGTGGTCTTCACTGTTATTTAGTATTTGTATATTCTGTGTCATAAATTTGCCCACATTTTTATTTTAGAAAATTGAAAAGATCACTAATGAAGCAGAGAAGACATGGATAAAAAGTAACTCTTCTAACCAAAGAACTATGAACAGGCGAAATGAACTATCTATTTCTATCAGTGACAGCATATATGATTCTACACATGCTTAGTTTTATCGACGCTTTACTAACGGTAATGGTTTGCATGTTGATAACTGAATTGGAACAATAGTTTGAAAATAAGTTTGAAGGGCTATTTTATCAGAGATGTTCAGATTTTCTCTTTATATACTACTACAGTCTATTGAATGAGTTTAAAATGCAAAAAAACTAAATGATTACAACCTTGTGCGTTCAATAAAAATGCAGTCACATGGTTTGATCCAGTTCTGTTACGAGTAAAAAATTTCAGGTAATAAAATTTTGTTTTCATGTTCCTTAATAGGTTTTGCTCAAACAGCCCAAAAGATTTTTGTTCATATATGCATATATCCATCATGCTTGCCAATATATTTATTGTTCTAAATTACATTTAAAAATTTCCACCTGCGTTTGGCTGTTCTAAACAAGCTCACATTTTGTTAAACATAATTTATTAAAAGTTATCCGTCAAGTTTATACCTGACTTTTTTATTTTTTCTACTAAACTGATTCAAATTATTTTTAATTTGATGATTGTCTAACCTCTCAAAAGGAGCCAAATTTGTTCTACTACACTTTCCAACTGGATATGAATCATTAATTTAAATATTTACTGAAACATTAAATACCAAAGAATATTTACTTATAATGTTTTTTCTTTCGTTTTGACATATAAAAGCTATCAATAACAGCACTTGACTGATTTGGGCTGAAAGGTAAATGCATTTGCCTATGTCATACACTTTTGGGTAAAACTTAAAAAGGATTAACTGTATTACAGTCATATTTATTACTATTTATTTTCTGCAGAATGAGGACATTAGAAGAACATCGGAAGTATATCAAAGAATGAAATCAAACCAGCCACATTTAAGTCTAAGAACTCTCTCTAACTCAGAGATTGAAGCAGTAATGTTAGCGGCTCAGGAGGTCCAGTCTGCAACTGACGGTTGGTATGGATGTGGGATTTTGTGTATTGTGAAATATTTTCCAGGAAAAGAATCGGGATTGCGTGACATGAAGCATATAAAATAGGGAGGCTGTAACGGAGCAAGGAGAGATAAGTAAATTGATAGTTGGTGCTTTAAAACCTCAAAAAATTTTTAGTCGGAGTTTGTTTACTTAGCTTTGGAGTCAGCAGCTCAGTCTAAAAATAATGGCTTTGGTGAAAACAGATTTGCACAGTAAAGTCTAGTTGACAGAACTAGACATGGTTTTTGGTTGAAGAGATCATAGAAAAAGTTGATAATTTGTCACTGAATATTTTAAATTTTTCATAATTTCATTCTTGGCACGCAGTTATGCTAATGACAAAACTGATTGATTTCCATTTTTTCTGTACTTTGTACATTTTTATTTGCTTGGAAAATCACATCACAATACTTAGCTGATATTTTGAAAGAACTCATGAAATAATTGAGGGCAGGTATTCGATTGAGAGCTTATAATCTAGATCAAAGGCTATTCTTCAATCAGAAAACTTACAGCGCTAGTTCACAGAAGATCATCTAAAATTTTTCAAAAAAGAATAAATTGAAAAGCAATTACTTTCCATAGCAAAAATTTCTGTGGAAGTAGTTTCCCATCAAAGTCGCATGAAACTTGAATAAATAGGAGTTTAATTTTACTAGATCCAGTTTATGGTATCTCACTCTACTTTCTTCTCTTCTAGCACCACCCTCTTCTCCTCCAGCGCCACCCTCTTCTCCTCCAGCACCACCCTCTTCTCCTTCAGCACCACCCTCTTCTCCTCGAGCATCACCCTCTTCTCTTTCAGCACCACCCTCTTCTCCTTCAGCACCACCCTTTTCTCCTCTAGCACCACCCTCTTCTCCTTCAGCGCCACCCTCTTCTCTTTCAGCGTCACCCTCTTCTCCTTCAGCCCACCCTCTTCTCCTTCAGCACCACCCTTTTCTCCTCTAGCATCACCCTCTTCTCCTCCAGCACCACCTTCTTTTCCTTCAGCGCCACCTACTTCTCCTTCAGCGCCACCCTCTTCTCCTCCAGCACCACCCTCTTCTCTTTCAGCACCACCCTCTTTTCCTCCAGCATCACCCTCTTCTCTTTCAGCACCACTCACTTCTCCCCCAGCACCATCCACTTCTCCTCTTGCACCACCCTCTTCTCCTCTAGCACCACCCTCTTCTCCTTCAGCACCACCCACTTCTCCTCTAGCACCACCCTCTTCTCCTTCAGCACCACCCAAATCTCCTTTAGCACCACCCTCTTCTCCTTCAGCATCACCCTCTTTGCTCCCCACTCACCCTCTTTAGGCCCTCCCATCTTCTTCACCCCCCCCCCCCTCCACCCTTCCCAATTTATGTACACACACAATCGCATACATTCTAATTATAATGCTATCATCGGGTTTTCATCAAACTGCAAAGTAGCATTAAACCACATCGTTTCACCATTTCATCATTTTTTCCAGTTTGACCTCTTTTAACTAGAAACAGCATTATTATCAGAATACAAATTGCCTATCAAATGATAGTCTGGTGTTTCAGTTATGTTCAACTATATGGTAGGTGCGTATCATGACCTGTAAACAGCATGTCAACCATTGGATAAGTCTTCCTACGGATATTGTAGATATATATTTTTATTCTCTCTTAAATCAATAATGAAAAGTAATAAAATAGGATTTAAATTCTTCATTATCAGAAACTTGAACACTTTAAATATTAATAATAACCAAACAAGTAACTTAGTTACTAATTATTACTAATCAATTGTCATTCTGGAGTGTACCAAGCTCTGCCAATCCTGTCTTTTCTATTTTGAGCTGCAGTGAGTGATTTCTTTATTATATAAATCTGGATCCACTGATCCCGTAAGTTGCCATAAAGATTGTTCGACAAACATTATTTCATTAACAATAAATATTGGTATTAAACTCGCTCATGGTGCAACGAATGCGGATCGTTGTTAACTTGTATTCTTGCTTATGGTGATTTTTTTAGTTATTTTATTATGAATTTTATTCACGCTAAATTCTTACAAATAGTTAAAAATAGCATCAGTGAGGGGTGAACATTGAATGGAGTTACTTGGTGTTGTAGCTGCCAATTGGTATGAGGAGACAACTCAGTGTCAACCCAGACCACACATTCTTACAGAAACCGATGTCATAGACACCCTAAATGAACAATCACAACGAGTGCGATCCATCAGTGGCTACTTTACCACTTCAGTTAGTTACCCAGGATCCTCACCATCAACTTCCTGTCTACTTTTGTATCGTTGTGACAAACACGCGGGTTGCTGTTCCGGGAGACATCAGAAGTGTAACGCCAAGTCAACAGAGCAAGTTGAGGTGGACGTGACAATCCAAATGCAAGTAAGTAATTTTCTGTCACTACATTTTGCTAGTGAAATGCTGCCAACCATGTTGTAAAAAAAGTTTTATTGTAAAAAAAAACGTGTTGGGGTAATTTTATAGCTCATTTCAGCGTGATTACAGCAAAAAAAACATAGTTTGTTTCTGCAAAAACAGCTTTCGGCAAAACTTCCTATCTGTCACAGCGAATGAACCAAGACTTAAATTATTTGCAATTTTAATTATCGTCTCCAGATTGTACTTCTGCAAACAAATGTACAAGCAACACCAAGATAACTCAATTAAACAATTTAAAATAAATTAATTCATTTTCACATGGTGTAAGTTTTCTTTAGAATTATTGTTATGTCAAATTTAATGGGAAATTTTTGTAAATGAGCAAATCAAAATTTTATAGCCAGTAACCGAAAGCAATCACTAAAAACTTTGATAATTAAATCAAGTCCTAATACTTTATTACTCTTTTACGTAAACAATATCAATTTGCAACTAGTACTTACGTAATACCACAATCCTTTTTTCTTTCTCAATCACGCATTGCTCTTGTGCAGTTTTGCATTTATAAAATTGAGACATATGCGTTTTAACTTGGCTATATTCCATACAATTGTGCAATGAAATTCATCAGCATTAAAAGAACCGATTTTCTTGAGTTGCTTTACTTTTTAACACCAAACCAGCAACCAATCCAAGTTATTTTTTAAATCCTTTACATCAACTTTGCAAGAGTTTGACACTCGTTTACATTGAGCAGAGATTATCATTTAGCGAGCATTTGTTTGTTTGTATTAGCTATTTCAGTTTATTCGAATAATAAATTCAACCACAACTTATAACCGCTCTTGTTCCATAAAGTAACATATATATTACATAAGATTTGCCTACACGTAAAACAGGTAAAAGGATATAAATGGATGAGCACGTTTGGTGTCTGCAGTTTGACGAGAGGGTTTCCTTTTTATTTTGAGGATATATTAAGCCGGGTTATTGTCAGGTATCGCTATTTATCATAATAAAACTGAGTCAGAATTTTATGTATTTGTTAGCATCACCATTAAACACGAGCTGTTTTCAGCACCAGATGGCTTTTAAAAACGATGATGGCATTCCATTTACATTGATTTCAAGAGTTTGACTTCGAACACTTTTTTCTGCTGTTTTGAGAAATGAAAAAGATGCAAGCTTCTCCGTAGTCTAAGATCACCCCCTAAAAATTATCTGAAAAAAATTAGCAAATTTATTTGTGCGAAATTTTACTATCATGATTGTCTATCTTGTTTACTGTCCAATTCTGTTGCTACTGGGAAACTAGAATTTATTATGGGAGAAGCAAAATGTGTTTTAAATAAATCAAATTCAATCGATTAGTGAAAAGTAGAATTATTAAACGTTACCATAAATGGAGCTAACAATACGTTGTTCATTTATACGGTACAGTACGGTATATGATGTATAGGCATACGTCTAGGCATCAAAGGAGTTAGGTATTGCTGTGAGTCTTGTATATCTTAATAACACGGTTTATTTTCTGTTTCTCCAACAGAATGCATCATTTGTGCAAGAAATAACTTTTACAAATCATACAGAATGTAGCTGCCAGCAACCAACTCAAACACGGTAAGTGAATCTTTCCTTCTCGACATGATTTTTATGTCAAAAACTAAATTGTCTAGATCTTCTCAGACATTAAAAGTTTGTCATTATGCTAGTTTTTCAATTTTTATCTTCACACCAAAAAAGTTATCGAATGAAAAAATAGATGCACATAAGAAGTGAAATATGGGAAAAGACATAATTAGAATGAAGAGAAAAGAGGGGAGAGAATGAAGTGAATTCTAAGAAAACAAGAAAAGCAATAATAAATCACTCTACGTTGATACTCTCTAAATGTTCAAAACATTTTTAAATTTCCCAATATTTTTCGTTAACTCATGTAAATTCAATTAAAGTGCATTATTTCATAATCATTAAATAATATTAACCAATAGTTGAATGAGCATCACTTGATAATAGCTCAACATTTACTTATTACATAATTATATTGAATCATGAAATGGAGTATATCAATGAAAATCTCAAAAGTTCCCCAAAAGAAAACTCAGAACCAACAGACATGATCACAATTGCTCGAGCCTCACGTTTAAATCTAATCACACTGTGATAAAAGCTTTCTACGGAGTAATGGAATGAGTGCAAACAAAAACAAACATTGACACGAAAGAACAAAGACAGACCCGGAGTAGACGTAGACATATCTTAGAATGAAAATTGACAAACCTGAAACTGATGACGACTTTTGCGTAATGAAGAACATTTTGATGACACCTGCTTTAAAGCTGTCGGCATTTACTCCTGGAAACATATACATTGTAATTTTGGTGTTTGTTTTAAGAACTATCAATTTTACAGAAAATAAAGAAATGTTAACACTCCTGAAACAAACGTTGAAATGGGATTTTTGTATGATGCAAAGAACAAATATTGACACTTCTCAGAATAAACCACAAAATGTACTTTTTTATATCATAAATTGTCGGCGTTAATTATATGTTTGTCTACATCTATTTCGGTCAATGTTCATTCCAGCCTACGTTCATTCCATTATCCAAACCATGACCCAAATTCTGTTATTATAGATGTGCCTGCCCACATCCTTTTGAAGATATTTCTACAGACTCGACAGACGCCCCATGCGAGTGTCAATGCAAGCCAAATCATGAAACTAGATGTCAACAAATTCATACTGGTAGCCACAGGTGAGATCTAGAAACTGGTTACTATAAGCAATAGTTCCCCTGGCAACAACAAAGAGTCCAGGTAACATATTACTTGTGAGTTCAATCACCAAGGCAGTTTATAGGATTAATTGGCCAACCAGTCAAACAAAAGTTGTACTATTCCTTTCTATTGATCTGCAAGGAGCAGGTGTTCAATACATCTTTAATGATGTGCATTAAAAGATAGAATAAATTGAATTTTTAATGCACGTTATTGCTATTTGCTAAATGCAGTAAATCACAAGACATTGCTTGTTTTTCCTCCATGTTGTGAGCCAAACTATTGCATACTTTGACAAATCAGCTAATGACAGTTGATTTGAAACAATGCAATTTTTTTGTCAAAAATTCAAGTCAACGCTTGTGTTCGGTGTGAAATAACTAAAACTTGCGTGTTAATGTATACTTTTTGGCACAGTGGCTAGTTTCAGAGTACTTAATTCAATTTATTTTACAGCATAGAATGGAGCCAGGCTCAAGTGGCAGCCTTTACACAGCAAAGACGTTATCAATTCTGTTATGAAGACAGTTTGACTGATCTGTGGAATCAACCTTCACCTTTTTCCTCTGCAATAAAAACTTTTTGTCCACATATAGCCTGTGCTCAAGGACTTACATTTAACCCTTCAAGGTTGAAATGCGTGGCTTCTCCGTCAATCACACAACCAGATCAGTCTAATGTAACTGTCGAACACCGATCATCACGACAAGTAGATGAGACAGACTTCAATGTGCGGACAACTTCTACACCATCTCATGTAACACCACAACACTCCAGTTCTAGAAGAGCTATAACGAATAAAAAGAGCGTAAAACGAGAGAAGCTAAAAAAAAAAGTTGAAAGAAAGCTCAAAATGATTCAATCAAAGGGATTAAAAAACCCCAATTTCAAATCACATCTGGGATCCAAAATATATAAAAAATACAATCACTTGTCTAACAATGGAACTGTCGAACTTGTCGGTGACATCATCATTATTATGAACAAGCAGAGAACAAATGTGACTTGTAAACCTTTACCCAGACTAGAGTATACCGTGCTGCCAATAGATTCTCACTTTTTATTTTGCTCAATTGATGTTTCATAGAGTGATTTCCTAGTAATACGTAGATATGGAACTAATGGCAGTTACTGAACACATAAACTGTGTTTGGTGACTAATATTGGGTTGTACATGGAATACAGTTTAACTCAAATAGATGCAAATCATGTTTATTAGTGCTATTAATACTCGCTGACAGCACAACTCCAAAGTTGTTAACATTTTTAGCTATCTTTAATATAATATAAGATCAAACAATAATTTTGTCAGCTCAAAAGTTGTCACGCCTTGCGCTATCAAAAGCTGTCCTCTCATAGTGCAAGGTACGACAACTCTTGAGCAGGCAACAAATTATTGATTTATCAAGTTTTACTGTACATCTATAATAGAGTTTAGCGCATAATGAAACCAAAATTTAGCTAAAAAAATAAACCCTTAAAAATATTACAGTTGCATGAAATGTGAGAGTTTGAGCTTCTAATTTCAAAAAATGTCACTTCGCTTTTCCAAACGAAGATGAGTTACAAATGTTTTCGATGAAAAATGGGGACAACTCTATATTTTTTCTATGTCATCTAGGCCTCCAATTTCTGTTATTTAAGCCACTATTGTATCCTATTCAAAAATTAAAAATTTGCAATCTTGATAATTAAAAAATGAAAAAATACTGATCAAAATTTATCAATTTCTGTTTGAAGAAATACCAATTATGACATCAAATGAGACTATCTTGTTACACTCTGCACCTCCTATCAATCGTCACAAAAAAATGCAGCCTTCTCAGTAAACACTCATTTTGCCATAATACATTCGTTACCCAGTATATCAGCAGATAGCTGCAAAACTTTAGTTTAACATGGTCAATAAAACATTTTTCCAGCGGCTGTAAGTTTCTTTGATGAAATATAAAGGACATAATATTCTAGTAATACTATTTTTCAAGACATTTTTAAACGAGAAAAACAAACTTGTAGCAATAATGAAAATGTAATATTAGAATTTTTACCTTAGAAAGTCTTTTTTCGAAGCTTTTCATGATGGCTCCTCTGCTGTAGAGGTCGCTATCAAATGTGTGTCCATTCACCAAAGTTAAAGCTAGTAAACCAGCAAAGTATGGTCGTCTGCCTCGCACAAAAAAGAAAAAGCTTCAAAATAGCTGCTAGGAAAAAGCTGGCTAAATGCCAAGAAATCTTACATACTCACTAAAACTAGTTGCAATCAAATAATCAGCATGGATTGAAAGAATTCGATCCAGAAATGAAACGGTTGAGTGAGAGATCTATCAACAGAATAGTTATTTTTAATGATTTCAAACTTTCATGCTCGTTAGAAGTTAATTATGGGAATGATTGATGCTTAAGACCGTTTTACAAAGCCATGAGCCAAATTTTATTGTTAGCGATAACAGGTTTGTGAGAAATGATTTTGAATTGAAGTAATAAAACTCTCAATATCTACGTACACCTACAGATTGTCCTAGAGGGTAGTGGCTAGAAATCGCTGTTACATACTACAGCCTTCAAACCGGCTAGTTGGAAAAATCAGTACTTTTACAGTTGTTGGTACCGTGGCACACTGCTTGTGAAATATATTGTTGGAAAAGGTGGTTTGACATTGTGCGCTGTGATTGGTTGATCAAGAAATATTCTAGCAAGTTTTTGATGCTAATCAAAACCTTGCGATAATCTCAAATAAAATGCTAGCAACTACGACGAAGGATTTTCTAAAACCGAAACTAGCGAGGTCGTCAAGGACAAGTGGTAGGAATTTGGCAGATGTACACTCGCCATCACTCTGTTAGTATCCATATTGTCACAGATTTTTCAAGTTGTCTCTTTTAAACAATACGAGTCATGGATAATTAACAATTTATCCATTGTATTCCGTTATATATCATAAGTGTGTATTGTTGGCTAATAGCCAATTCAGAGTCTACCAGCAGCTATGTACAGCTGTGTATGTATATAAAATCCGTGAGGTCTTGTAGCTGCCATCTTTACTCTCAACATTCAACAATGAAAGGCTTAATAATTGTTGTTGCAGCAATTGTGACTTTGGTTGTTTTAGTCAGTTCTGTGGAGAAGGTTAGTCTGTGTTTCTTACAGTTATAAAATGGTGTCAGTAACTAGGTTGAGTACTTATGCAACTGAGCACTTCAAATATAAATTTTTCTTTTTTATTGCATGCACAGGTGCATTAACGTATGACTTTAAAAGATTAGACTATCTAAAAGTGCTTAGACAGTTTATAACGGTCTCTATTTGATCACATCACAGAGTCGCAGGGTTGAACGGCCGCATTTAAGATAGTTTTCATCAATTACTCCCCTGTTTTCATTTTTTTTCTGCCTGGATGTAGTACAAATGATTTCTATTTAACCAAGTGTTTAAACTATGAAAATACAGCTAATAAGCTTGATAATTGTCAAGTGTCGTCTACACATGCCTCTATATCCAGTTCACGAGACTGTTTGGTGCACAACTGATGGTCATGTTAGTTTTCCGCATTCCATGAACGCTCATATTCAATAATTTGCTCATTGCAGTGTTTTTCATATATCGATTGCACAGACTTCTACCAGAACAAGTCAGTCTTGTGTGTCAATGGAAAATGTCACCTCGGCATTCCTTGCAACAAAGATGATGACTGTGCTTTTTGGGGTAAGCCGCATTGTATCATACTTGTCAGCAATAAATAAATTGCAGCTCTATGTAAAAGCAAAGCAGCATTCATTTATATCTTTTATGTCAAAATACATCTTTTTCAGCAATCTTGTTGTTATTAGCTGGAGTTATCGTTGCATCCTATACTGTTCTCATACAGTTTTATAGAGTTGTCTACCCCTTTGCAAGGGGAAGTAACTCCAAATAAATTTTAATGCACTTGAGATTCTTGGAATATAATATTATATTAGGCATTGCCCATAGTCGTTATGTATACATTACTGTTAGCTGAGGGTACAAACCCAACGAATGCATTTCGGTTTTGTTTTTGAGTAAACTTGAACTTTATTCATACTATTCTGTCTATTGCTCAAGATGGTAGCCCTGTATCGATCAGGTTGCATTACTCTACATACAAAATACCTTGGCTTGATCTATCGATATTTTTGTGGCTATAGACAGCCTGCGAAACCAAATACTCATCAATTATGTTGTTAAACCACCGTTATGCTAATAAAACAGAATATGTAAAAATAGCATCGCCCATAGGTGCAACTTCAGATGAGAAAATCAGTGTTAATAATCATTTTGTGATCAAGATTATTCTATGAGATATCTTTATGCAAAATGAATCTCAATTTAGAAATTCCATTATTTCATTATTTTTATAATAATATGAATAATCTATTTCTTAGTTACTAGGGAAAACACTCTCATAATGTAAGCTCTCCCAATCCAAAGTCTTTGCAGAAAACACGAACAATGCTACGATTAGATTTTTATAAGAGAAACTTGAGCAACTTACGTCATTTGTAGTATTATGCTCAATTACAACCAGATCACAAGAAGATTCAGCTATCGTTGAAAAGTAAACGTCCCATACTTTCAACTTATGAGTGAACTTCCAAACTAAATTTATGCAAAAAATTGAAATGTGTTGTTCATAAACATTGGTTACCCCAAGAACGATTAACCCGCTACTTTAAGATTAAAAAGCATAGCAGTGAAGATTAATCTGTATAAAGACTGCCAGCAAGTGACAGCACAAGGCTTTAGGTAGTCAAACATTTATCGTGGGTACAACAGTACACAATATGTGGAGATATATTGTGATGAGGCTCTTTAGGGTTTGAAGTAGGTGATTTTTGATAGTTTAAAAGGAAAACAACTTTAGCTACTTCTGAAACCCGTTGATCCAGTGCTACTCTTCATGTCAGATGCCTCACAGATCGTGTCTGTCGTATGTAGGTATGGCTGATATGGAGTACTCTCTGATGGAAAGAGATCCTAAAATGGCCATGTGTATGAAAGTAGAGAAACCCCAGGCAGAGGGATATGGCCAGTGCTTTCTTCTGCCAGCCTACATGGTTGACAGCGGTAGGTGGTTACGCTGCCACTGGCAAACTGCCAAGCTAGCCAATCAATTGTTCACTGAGTGAAGTCCCATTCTTGCCCCCATATTTAGATTTGATTGGTCATAGAAGTGCTCTTCACTCTCGATCCTTTTACATCTGCTACTAGTAAATGGCAGGCTTGTAGAATGATTACCCTGTAGTTTATGTAATAATATGATTATGTATTATTTTATAGCTGAAATGATGTCGGAGAGAATACCAGGAGAATACGTTATGAAAGCACTACGCAGGGTCAAATAATCACGTTGACACTGCAGCTCCAGAACAACTGATCTTTCATCCACAGTAATAGCATTTGAAATGTCATTTTATTTTGCCATGTCTACTGCAGGAACAAAAATAAAATGTTAAATCTGATTACAATCAATTTTGTTCTGTCATGTATCATTACAGTGCTGTTTAACCACAATGCATTCGGTTGTCTCTACAAGTTCTGGACCACATACTTTGAATACACTAAATATAATAATTATTATTACCATAATATATTATAATGCATATTATAATAAAGTTAGCAGTGTTCTCACAATGTGTCTTTATTCATAGCGATAGACGGACAAGTTATAATCTGGCAGAATAAGCAGGATAATTTGGTAAGGAACTTGGTAAAGACTTCGTTAAATAATGTACATTTCGAGAGAACTAGCCAGGGTAATCTCAGCCTATTGAGAGACCCCCCCCCCCCCCCGAATACAATACAAATGCGAATACAAAGAATAGCACTACAAGAATGACAAAACTGATTAATTTTGAAGCAATCAAAAAAGTGTTTTTGAGCAAGTTCATCCGCAATGTATTTCAATCGATTGAATTCAATTCATAAATACAAAACTATAATAATACCACTGAAGCTATAAGTTATAGCAAAACAGTTCATGTAATACAGATAATACTGTTGTATCACTTTGTTTATCTCAAATGTAAGACACCAAATTAAACAACGCTTAAAGACAACTGTTAATACACGACAGTATTGTGCTATCAACCACTTGATCAGTCTTGTCACACATGTACATTTGACAATCAACATTGAGCCACAACATTCTTAACACCTGCCACCTAGTATTGTCGCGGCACTTGAATTGACAAAAGGCACTTGGTGAACATCAGTTGTAAGTTGTCATTCATTGGACAGTTATCATTTGCCAAGTGTCACTTGTCAGTCTCCATTCAACAATATCACTTGACAGTTGTCACTTGTCAATTACTCAAGGGGATGCCAAAAAATTTTAAAACTACGTACCAGACAGTAATAAAAAATCCATGGATCACAATTAATCAATTATTGCATCATCATATAAAATTTCTCATTACCACAACCATGCGTTTGTCTCAGGTTTGGCACGACAAAAATGATGCTGTTGATGATAACAGCACCAAATTCTTCCACAAGCGGCAACTACAAGAGATCATTGATCCAATTGGGTGAAGCTATGGGATGTGAAACTGTTAAATGATGAGTTCTGATTGGTTCAACGGTTCGATGCCAAAAGATAATTGGTTGCATGCGCCAAATCATTGTTACACATTCTCAAAGCTTCAGCCACTTGTTCTCTATTGAAGCCCATGTTTGTTAGTGTTCGTATCATGTCTTCAGAAGGGGGGGCTACTCTACCTCGCCCACCACCCAGCCACGATCTCAGTCCACCTCTAGCTTCCTACAATAATAAACTATAGGATAAGCATTGAGAGTAATACCAGATGAGAATGTGACAGCACTTCGTTATACACAGATCAGGATAGCAGCAGCTATGTAGAGAGTTGTACAACTGCAAGAGAGTCATATAAGATTTTGGTGAAAGATGCAAGTTGATTTTGCCAACGAAGCCAATTTAAACAAACAAAGATTATTATCTGAAATATCCCTTACATAGAAGACAACTCCATCTAAAAAGAAATTTCCATCTACAATCAATTAAACGTTTTTAATAAACTTGGCAACGATTCTGCAAATATTGGTCAGCCCAACATGTGTATAATCTACTTATTTTGAGGTTAACAACTTTTGTTTTGTTTGAATACATTATCAAACAGATTAAACGACGTCTGCGTTATTTGTAGGTCAAAAAATCAAATCGTAACATGATTAACATTAAAAGATATGTCGGTTAGGGAAAAATAAATTTTAGTGATTGGTAGCAAGTGAAAGTGATGTGCACAAACTCTACTCTTTCCGTACAATGGACAAAATATTGAAAACTAATGTAATCAATTTTTTTCAATAAAACTGCTATCTACTGAATTGTATTTTTTAAATACTGGCCATTTCATAGGACAAGACATACAGCATGGAGAGTTATAGACAAGAGACCACATTCTGTAGGGAGTGCAAAACCACATATTGGCAGAGAGAGAACCAAAAGCATTGCTACACGCGATACAGAGATCTAACACTACAGTGCAAACAGCTAGATGTACAGAGAGCGCGCAAACAGCTAGATGTACAGAGAGCGCGCAAACAGCTAGATGTACAGAGAGCGCGCAAACAGCTAGATGTACAGAGAGCGCGCAAACAGCTAGATGTACAGAGAGCGCGCAAACAGCTAGATGTACAGAGAGCGCGCAAACAGCTAGATGTACAGAGAGCGCGCAAACAGCTAGATGTACAGAGAGCGCACAAACGGCTAGATGTACAGAGAGCGTGCAAACGGCTAGATGTACAGAGAGCGCGCAAACAGCTAGATGTACAGAGAGTGCGCAAACAGCTAGATGTACAGAGAGCGCGCAAACAGCTAGATGTACAGAGAGCGCGCAAACAGCTAGATGTACAGAGAGCGCGCAAACAGCTAGATGTACAGAGAGCGCGCAAACAAGATTACAGTTGATACATGACACCTCCTGGGTGTATAATGATACTTTTTGGCTGAAAAAGGTAACAAAATGAGCCAAAAAATTATTCATCAATATACCTTGTTTAAAATATTGATGGTACAGCCAGCTAAATGTGCTGGTGGTGACAGATTTGTTTAGGCACAAAATTATAGCTCAGTTGGATCAGTGCCAAACAATAATAGACGCTATTTTGATCAACGATAGACAGTGATAGAGCAAACCTCCTATTTGTGTCATACAACTACGTCAACTCAAGAAAACTATTTAAGAGTATAAAAATGTCTAGTACCATGCGATGACCAAACATCGTTAATGCAATAGGAAAAGGAGAAAAATAGCGTTGACAAGTTTATAAAGCTGAATAATGGACTCGCAGATGTCAAACTGTTATTGAACTAAATCATTGCTATAAACTGTGGAGAGCTCATAGGAACGCAGTCTGGCAATATCTCGTTTTTTGGAATGAGCAGAGAAATGCAAAAATGGTGAGCAATTGTTACACTGAAGTAACTCCAGTGAATGCTTGTTCTACTCACATGACGATCTCGTTGCGCGCGCATATTAGCCATTAGCAAGGCTTGCTCCATCTTCTCTTCCTCCTCTAGCCTTTGTAACTCTAAGGTTGCACCATAATTCTTACAGGTGGGGGGTGGTGAAACCCCAAATATAGGTGAGAATAATTTATAAAATATGGACGACACCTGCTCCGGTACAAGGAAGTGAGTTTTCATAAAACAAAAGTTAGCTCTGTATAGTGCTCCACCCATCTACAAAGTATGTTGTGCAATAACTTGATGGTAAGATCTAAGGCTATCAGTATTGACATTGGCAGTTGAGCTGCCACCGCAACATAAACGTCAGCTGAAACTTTTGACAGAAACTAATTCTAGTCCATAAATATCTGTTTTTTATTGTTGAATCATCAATATTCAATATCAATTCTTAATATAATCACAAGCAAACAAATCTATATAACTAATAGTTGAGGCCTGTGATAGGTCAGTTCATTCACCAGTGACCAATCACAAGACAGCTACCACACAGCAGTTTGTATTGATAATACATATACTTACAATTCCAATAAGTGAAGAGCATAGGGTCTCTACAGAACTGCTACATATCTGCAAAGTACAACACAATGTGCAATCGATATCAACACACTGAGTAAGGAGTTGTCTTCTATACAATGACTTCAAGGAAGTAAAGACAACTCCAACTGCAATGGATAGCCAGCAATGGCATGAATCCTAAATAAGAAAAATCGAACAGCCTTGGAGCTCTGTTTAATAGGTTCAACTACATAACTTTTTGAGTACAGTGTTGGAGAATGGGCACTTTATGTTGGCTGGTGCGAGCATTTTCATTTCTACCACGCACAAGTGAATCGGCGAAATATTGAAGCTCAGAAAGTTACCTGCAGTCCACAGATATAAGCTATCGCTTTGCCTGTCATAGATATTCCTAGAATGTGCGCCCGTTCTATTCTGGGAATGTCCAAGAAAAATGGTATAAATAGAGAGAAGATAACTCCGAGTCTGAAATACAAACGTAGCGCATTAAAATATTAGATTCACTCATTCTAAATAGAATAATCTATCTGATAGACTAGAGCCAATCAGGGATAGGATCAACTCTACACATCAAAATTAAATAAAAATTCAAATGCCTAAAGATGCTAAAATTCAAATAAAAGTTCAAATGTGCCAATTTGGAAACCTGCAAATTTGAATGCAAAGTTCAACACTTAAAAAATCCTATGCCTACAACCAATGCTCAGCAAGGGCATCGCTACACAATAGGATATGTCGTTTCTGAGTAACATACTTCCTCCCTTTCTTTATTTCTAACAAGTTATTATAATTGCATGAATAACACAACTGCTTCAAACCCTACAGTCCAGAAACAGTCCCACTGACTATTCTTCCTTACAGCTAATCTCAAATATTGGTGCAAGCATAAAGTTAACATTACCAGCAGACTTCACATTGCTAGTCGGATCCAGCAATAACCAAATATAGCGGTAAGTAATAATCTACATTAACTTACAGGCCATTGGGAAGATCTTCCATCACAAAGCCTGCCTTGTATGAACCAAACAGTAGTAAGTACTCCATAGCTTGTGTCAGTACTAGTATACAGCAGGCATAGCTCTGGAACACACAAACATCTTACTGCACTGTATATAAGAATGTAGCCAGGGTGTACCTCTGCGCCACCCATAAGTGGGAGTTGTCTTCTCTGTCAATTTGAGAATATTTGAAGATTGGCCCAATAGTAATTGATTGTAACAAAATGTGTGTTGAAGGACATCATAACATATAATAGTATGTTGGTATACTTTGTGTACACAAATCTTTCATTACTGATAGCTAAAACAATGAAAAATAAGAATTTATAGCAACAATTTTCATCCAATTTGACCGACTCAGAAAAATTTTAATGACATTCTTTCATAGCTATTTTATAGTCTATGAGCTCACAGGGCAGACATCTTATGTCTTGTCTAGATATCAAATGTACCAGCGAGCATTCACCTCATTTAGCAAAAATAAACATCCACAAAAGAAATGAAACTTCCAATGACAAACGGAAAAGAACTACGATCGATCGTAGGTTGAGACGATCAGAATAAAAATAAGGTTTTGTTGTGTATACATTGAAAGGTCAACTAAAGGTCAAGTGAGTTTACAGCAATGCATACCGGTGGGTAGTGAACACTTACAAGTACGCGCACATAAATAGTTGTACAGGGAAAGAAAAAGTACATAATACTTTATACGTTCAACAACAACAAGTGAAAGCAAACTATTATGTATATTATATACAACGTACAACAAACTATTATGTATATTATATACAACGTACAACAAACTATTATATATATTATATACAACTTACAGCAAACTATTATATATATTATATACAACGTACAACAAACTATTATATATATTATATACAACTTACAACAAACTATTATATATATTATATACAACTTACAACAAACTATTATATATATTATATACAACTTACAACAAACTATCATGTATATTATATACAACTTACAGCAAACTATTATATATATTATATACAACGTACAGCAAACTATTATGTATATTATATACAACTTACAGCAAACTATTATATATATTATATACAACGTACAACAAACTATTATATATATTATATACAACTTACAACAAACTATTATATATATTATATACAACTTACAGCAAACTATTATATATATTATATACAACTTACAACAAACTATTATGTATATATACAACTTACAACAAACTATCATGTATATTATATACAACTTACAACAAACTATTATGTATATTATATACAACTTACAACAAACTATTATATATATTATATACAACTTACAGCAAACTATTATATATATTATATACAACGTACAACAAACTATTATGTATATTATATACAACTTACAACAAACTATTATATATATTATATACAACTTACAGCAAACTATTATATATATTATATACAACGTACAACAAACTATTATATATATTATATACAACTTACAACAAACTATTATATATATTATATACAACTTACAGCAAACTATTATATATATTATATACAACTTACAACAAACTATCATGTATATTATATACAACTTACAGCAAACTATTATATATATTATATACAACGTACAGCAAACTATTATGTATATTATATACAACTTACAGCAAACTATTATATATATTATATACAACGTACAACAAACTATTATATATATTATATACAACTTACAACAAACTATTATATATATTATATACAACTTACAGCAAACTATTATATATATTATATACAACTTACAACAAACTATTATGTATATATACAACTTACAACAAACTATCATGTATATTATATACAACTTACAACAAACTATTATGTATATTATATACAACTTACAACAAACTATTATATATATTATATACAACTTACAGCAAACTATTATATATATTATATACAACGTACAACAAACTATTATATATATTATATACAACTTACAGCAAACTATTATATATATTATATACAACTTACAACAAACTATTATATATATTATATACAACGTACAACAAACTATTATATATATTATATACAACGTACAACAAACTATTATATATATTATATACAACGTACAACAAACTATTATATATATTATATACAACGTACAACAAACTATTATATATATTATATACAACTTACAACAAACTATTATGTATATTATATACAACTTACAGCAAACTTTCTTGTGCCAAAGCGTTTCTCAAACTTCTTAAAATGTAGTAGAAGTATCACACAGAGAGTCAGCTGCTTGAGATCGGTGACACATAGCTTGGACAGCGGCAGCCTCCATAGCTGTAATACACATTACATGTACCATACATATCTTATATACATTACATGTACAATACATACTATATATACATTACATGTACAATACATATCTTATATACATTACATGTACAATACATATCTTATATACATTACATGTACAATACATATCTTATATACATTACATGTACAATACATATCTTAGATACATTACATGTATAATACATATCTTATATACATTACATGTACAATTCATGTCTTATACACATTACATGTACAATACATACCTTATATACATTACATGTATAATACATATCTTATATACATTACATGTACAATACATGTCTTATATACATTACATGTACAATACATATCTTATATACATTACATGTACAATACATACCTTATATACATTACATGTACAATACATACCTTATATACATTACATGTACAATACATATCTTATATACATTACATGTACAATACATGTCTTATATACATTACATGTACAATACATATCTTATACATTACATGTACAATACATACTCTATATACATTACATGTACAATACATACCTTATATACATTACATGTACAATACATATCTTATATACATTACATGTACAATACATATCATATCATATATGCACGTTAATATATATTTACATTACAAAGATGCACCAAATACACAAAACATAAATATGTACTATATTCCTAGTACTTATATATATAATTTGTGCAGCAACCATTTGTGGTGTGCCATCGATGTGGTTAGATTCACACCAAGGTATAATCAAACGCTAACTAGACTTTGACCAGATAAGAAATAGCATACAAACCTCTCTTCTTAAAACTATGTTTTCTGTATTTGCTCTAAGTAGTGGCAGATATCTAGCGGCAGGATATGACATAATGATGTAACTACCAATAGAGCCGTATATCGCTAGTCGACACAGAGGGGCCATATCTACAATAGTGAACAATTTCTATAGTTCATAGACTGTGTTCTGGTAATAGACATGGTTTGATATGATCATAGACGGTGCTCTGGTAATAGACATGGTTTGATATGATCGTAGACTGTGCTCTTGTAATAGACATGGTTTGATATAGTCATAGACTGTGCTCTTGTAATAGACATGGTTTGATATAGTCATAGACTGTGCTCTTGTAATAGACATGGTTTGATATGATCATAGACTGCGCTCTTGTAATAGACATGGTTTGATATAGTCATAGACTGTGCTCTTGTAATAGACATGGTTTGATATAGTCATAGACTGTGCTCTTGTAATAGACATGGTTTGATATGATCATAGACTGTGCTCTTGTAATAGACATGGTTTGATATAGTCATAGACTGCGCTCTTGTAATAGACATGGTTTGATATGATCATAGACAGTGCTCTTGTTAGACTGACTACTTTAAACTTTAAAAACTATTCTGTGTAACAAAGTCTAAAAGTAAAAAATAAAAACATCAGTTTTTTCTGTAACTCTAAACCAAAAAACTGAAAAAGTCCTGCTTACAGCCAGTTGAAATTTTAGTCAAAGTCATTGTTGAAGTAAAAAACTGAGGCTTATAAAAATTATCATATCACAATATGTACACATTCCCAACTAGGGCTACTCCTGAAAGAATGGCTAATGGTGAATGAATAACTGCATATATGTTTAACTAGAACTTTATTTTGTTACAGCGTTTTGTTTTCAGTGCCTCCGCCTATCTCACCAAAAATAATCTTAACTTATTTCTAAAATAGGTGGGTTTAAAAAAATGCGAAATGGTAATATGCAAAAATATTGACGTGGACTAGACTAGTAGTTTTATAGAGTAAAGAAATACATGATGCAACTTTTTATAATTCTTCATTCAAAGAAGAACCTAAAGTTTCAATCACATTATAGAATGAAAGTGAAAGTATCTTTCTTTATTATCGACTAGTTGAAATTCATTCAAGCTCTGTCTACATTCATTTCTATCTGCGCTCATGTCTATCTCCTTCGTCTTTATTACCGCCACTACTTCACATTGTTACAACAACATTTGTAAAAAAAATTCATCAATCATTCAAACAATTGTAATAATCTTGTTGTACTGTACAGGTCGTCCCTTGACGGTAGCAGTAAGTGACGTTTAATTGAGTGAAGCCTAGTCTGAGAGTAGTTGGCAGAACACTGCCTAGTTTACACAACTGGGGATTAGCTGAACACAGCTGAATCCGAGAGCAATACCTAACAATTGGATATCTGCAAGAACTTCCGCAAGATATCACGCAACTGTCTAGCCCGAGAGTAACTGGCAAAACACTGCCTAATTTACACAGCGGGGAGATTAGCTGAACACAGCTGAATCTGTGAACAATACCTAGCAATTAGATATCTGCAAGGACTTCCGCAAGATATCACTTAATTGTCTAGCCTGAGAGTAACTGGCAAAACACTGCTTAATTACACGACTGGGGGATCAGCTGAACACAGCTAGATCCGAGAGCAACGTTTTGATTAATAATGCGGTAGTTGACTGAACACAGCCTTTCTACTATCGTATGGAAATTATAGGAACCTGACTGAACACAGCCTAAGTTACCTCGGATGCTTAGGGCAAGTTTTTGCCTACTAGCTAAATATCTGCAGAAGCTTCCGCGAGATATTATCAAGCTATTTGGTGTTTATGATAAATTTTGTACAATATGGCCGTCCAACCCAGACTTTGGCTATTAAGTTTTAGTCTAGCACATGAATAACCCTGTGAGTCTATCGTGTAGTTCTATCTATCAGAGCACTGATAAGAGAGAAGGTGTGAGCTGGAGTACAATTCCAAACTGACTTTATTGAGTATGTACATGGCCTTATATATGTTATGCAGGCAGCTGATTGGTTGCAAGGGATGACCAATCAGAAAAGAGTATAATAGATGACCAATCAGAAAAGAGTATAATATCTGTGAGGCTATGTATGATGCTTTGAGATTATAAACAGGGCGGTGCAAAGTGGGCAGCCATCTTGTTTTTCCAAATAATAATAATAATAAAATAATAAAAAATGTTTCTGGCAATGAGGCTATGTATGGAGATATTGTAAGTATTGTAGTGTCGTACTTGCAAAATAGATGTTGTTGTAACTGTTAATACTGTGTAATGGCTAAATTTTGAAGCAGCTATTATACATACTTGCCAAGTGTCCCGGGATGTCAGGGACAGTACCGGGATTTAACTCATGGTCCCTGAGAAGTAAAATGTACCTGAATGATACCGGGATTTCACAAAAGTGCAAAAAAAAATTTTTTTAATTAAATGGTTACAACTACGCCAACTCGATTTTTGTTTTCTTGTTCCTAGGAAATTTTCAACACAAAAAGCGGATATAGTTTCATACAACCTCATTGACTAGCTCCTATATTATTCGGGTTTTGAGAGCTTCAAACGAAATATCCACATAGACCTAACTGCAAACTTCTAAACCAACGATTCCATTTTGCCATCTTTTGAGTAAACTGTTTACTTTTTTCATTCATTCACATCACATCCTTCTTCTCCCTTCTACTCTACCTACATCAAACCATGTCGAAAAGAGTAAAGAGACCTTGTCAGTTCAATAGTGATTGGGTGAAAACTTTTGATTTTGCGCAGCCAAATAAGTTTGGTCAGGATTACATATTTTGCACGTTTTGTAAAAAGGACCTGGCCATTACCGGTGGTGGAGTGAATGATATAACCAGGCATAAAGAGGCCAAGAAGCATAAAGATTAAGCGAGGGCACAAAATAGTTCCCAACGAATGACCCAGTTTGTTGCTGTTGGGAGTAAAGAGGTTGACAAGGTGAGATATCATAATAAATAATAATGATTAATTTTATTTATTAATTAATAATAATTATTATTTATTACTTACTATATAATATAAATAATAATTAATACTTATACTATTTATTTATTTTTATTACTGAAACTATTAGTTATTTATTTATCATTATATAATAATCAATATGTATATATCATTTATTAATAATTACTTACTATTAATTATCATAATTAATATTTATTTATTGAACAATGAATAGTAGTAATAATATTATTTGTTTATTTATTTATGTGTTATTTATTAAATGTTATAATAATATATATATGTGTGTGTATTTATTATTATTTACTATGAACAACTATTATTAAATTTACTGCCAAAGCCAACTCGTCTTCCAATTTTTATCAATTCTTAACATCATTATTTTTTTTAAATTAAGGAAGTAATGTTTACAACAATACAATAATTAGTGGGCTTGTTTATTATTATTAATTTATTTTATTATTACTGATTTTTATTAGCAATGCAGTGTAAATAATCGTTATTTTTATAAACAAATGATAAATTAATCAAAGATTGTATTATTTATTTTTAATAACTATTTATTATTTGGTTTTTTAGCAACACAGTAAGTAAGTCGGGACAGGAATCTAGTGATAAAGTAAATTATATAATGATAATAGATATTGGTCGTTGCGTGGAGTAGTGCTAATATGTAGTAGTACTGTACTGCTAATCTTGGTATTCTCCACTCAATGTTCTCCACTCACTACTAACTGCGTACTATATTATTATGACTACACCTGTTGCCAAGAAATAAGTAATAAATAATGTATTCATTATGATCAAACTTTTGTGGTCTTATCATATCTTCAATGACCTCAGTCTGTTAAGGCCATGGTGAAACAAAACATTCAGTTGAGTCACCGTCGCTGTTTCTCTACAAATATAGCATGATGCTCACAACAGCATGACAACACAAATGTCCATCAATTCATTACCAAACAAACCAGCACTTGGAGAATAATGTGGTGTATGTATATTGTATTCTGTTTACCATGTCACATGTCTCTTTGCAGGTCACCCACGCTCATTTTTCTGTGTGTGCAATGGTGTGGTGAAGGTTTACTTGGCTTACCATGGCAAATGTATTCAAATTTCTAAATAATAGTGGTTTAAAATCATAGCTCAAATCGAATGCTAAAGTTAGGTGTTCTTTTCTGTCTAAAATCACTGTCAGAGTGCAGCTGGGTGGTTGGGCAGGTGGTACATGCACTCAGGAAACACTTTGTGCGCGATGTTATCTGTCCCTTTTACCTAAGTACTTGGCAAGTATGATTGATAGGCAATGGTCCCTGAATTTTTCCCCACCAACTTGGCAAGTATGCTATTATATATTTTAATAAAATATAAAAAGCACCTTTCTAGCTAATAGTAAATATATATGTACATCATATTTAAAATACTGTCCACCTCATTGTATCCAAGTATCAACCAACAATGATGAATAGTGGTAAGCATACCTGTCACGTCGGCTTGTGAAAAAAGGGAGATACTTTGGACCGTTGCTTCTAGTGGTCGCAACTGGGTTTGAGGGAATAAATGGGGTGCTTGGGTAGAAGTAAAGTCAGATAATTATTCCAAGAAGGACAAAAAAAAAATTGCAGAGATATATGCAACTTGATTACGGGATGCGGTCGAAAAAAATTACCACGTCAAACATGGTAAAGAAGCTATATATATATAATAAAAGAAGGATAGTGTGAAAACAGTTACAATGTAATGTACACCCTGAGTCACCTCAGAGACTACTTTTACTTATCTATTGAGCAAAAACTACTAAAGTTTTTTAGGAGTAGACTACTTGAAATTATTATTATTATAAATTATTATTTATAATAATAATTATAATAATAATTATTAATAATACATCGATCATTAGATTATTATTTATTATAATAATAATAATAATAATGATTATAATAATATTATAATAATAATAATAATAATTAATAATAATTAATAATAATAATCATAGCATAGTAGTAGTGCAAGTCACTATTATTATTATTAGTCAGTAGTAATAAATAAACTATTTTAAAAATTATCATTTATCACTACAACAACTAACTAATAAACAATAATCATAATAAATAATCAATAATAGTAACTACTACTTATTATTATTATTGTTATTTATTATTACTACCACTACTACTACTACTGTAACAACTTACAAAAGCTATTAGAGAATAGGCTTGAAAATTCATTGTTTTGATCTCTATCCCTTTCCATCACCACCTGGAACAAAACCAGTGTTTCAATATCAGTATGATCCTGCTGTTAACATAGCTCTGGTATCTTTCAATATATTTCATGCATTAAAAAAGTACTTTTTTACAACAATACATACAGAGAATTAGTAGAGCACTCACCCAATTTTTATCTACCAATAGAAAAGCACAAAACAATCCAAGTGGAGTCGCGAACGCTCTATGTTCCGACGTGCCTAAGTTCCGCCGGCGCTATACGATGACGGGTGGCACGCTTGTGTTATCAAACTACAAATATGGCTCAAGTTTAAAAATAAAGAGTGGACAACTCTTTTGTTGCAATTTAAACCCTGGTATTTTTAGCCTCTGGTTGTTCGTTGATGCTGTTGATAGATAGATAGATACTAAGATAGATAGATAGACAGATAGATAGATAGATAGATAGATAGATAGATAGATAGATAGATAGATAGATAGATAGATAGATAGATAGATAGATAGATAGATAGATAGATAGATAGATAGATAGATAGATAGATAGATAGATAGATAGATAGATAGATAGATAGATAGATAGATAGATAGATAGATAGATAGATAGATAGATAGATAGATAGATAGATAGATAGATAGATAGACAGATACTTAATACACTGAAAATATACTGAAATATACTGTAAAGGATTTCCGTGTGAGTTGACAACGGAAGCTTTACCGACACCTGTTGGGAATAGCCCGTATGTTGTTACAGAGTATACGATAATTACTGAAAGCAAACAAGTGGTAGCGTGGAGCTTCTCAGTGTAAGGCAGTTGTTTACCGTTATCCAAGGCTACCGGTGCGGGGGGGGGAGGATAGCAATATCCAATGTAAATGGTTATTATATAGACTATAGCAATAGTTATACGGTCATGTCCTGTTCTTTGCTACGGGAGATCTGTATTCATGCAGACACATCGGGTTTATTCAAGGTTCGCAAACTAATTTCCAAGAACGTTTTATAGACAACTTATTGCTGTAGGCAACCAATCACACAAGTCGGAAGAGTTTCAAGGTTTAACAACAGTATATATTATGGAGGATATGCAAAACCTTATAACGAGAGAAAGTCCACGAAGTGTATAATAAACTTGACGATAATTAGAAACCCACTAATTCCGTCCAATTCTATCCCAGAACACACTACACTATCTCCAAACACACAAGGTGTATTCAATACAAACTCTCCGCTAACTCTAACTCACTGGGCGATCTGCCCTTTTATTTATAAAAAAGCATAGCAGCTGAAATGGCTAAAACGTGGAACAATATGATTGGATAAATATATATAATAGTGATTGGTTAAATATAGGCAAGCGCATTAGTAGTAATATTCCTACAGCGCCAGACATAAAATATATAGATAAATGTAATACACAGATACAGCCTTCACATCGGGGAGAGACTGACTGCTGAAATGAGCCTGCAGTTTGACTAGCCTTGCTATTGTCCACCCTCATCGCTGGTTACTATTGTAGTGGATTCTACTGGTCACCAACTGTGACCACTACTTATCAAAGGTCCCCCTGATAGTCTGTAGACATCAGGCAAACCTATCAAAGCTCGGAATTAATTGCGGTTAACCTAGTTGCTAAATTACATGCACTAGAACTAGTATTATAGCGTACCGGCACAGGGTATCTACTACCCCGGCCCTGGGTGGCTATCCCGGCCGGCAGCATGATAGCTGACATAGACTGAGTGTTGAAGACTAGCCTAAGATCTTCTATGATCAGTATCCAGACAGCAGTTCGTCCGGTGACAACGACTAGTGGAGAAGTAGTGGGACGCTAAAATCTACTACAATATTGCTACTTTCTTTTGTTGATAAAATGTTGATGAAAATAAATTACAACACAATAAAATATTCATGTTGTAATCAAACCAATCGATCGAAATAATCAATTCCAAAATGCAACAAACAACAACATATTAAAACCAAACATATAGCGGTTTTTTTCTATTGTAGGTTACTTGCTGTGTTCTCATTTTGCAACTCCAGGTCTTTAAAAGGGCTCGGTTATCTTTTTGTTGTAAAGTCTTACATGTCTGGCTGATAAAGCCTGCCATAATTAGTTTCCACTTTGAAGAGCTGACTTCTATATTGACTTTGGCGCTCTAATCTAAAAGGGGGGTTCCAAGTCATGATAATGTAGTGCAATTCAGTCAACCATGACCATTTTGCGTGTGTAACTAAGCGTTTATAGCAGTGAGTTGTTAGATTGCCATATCAACAACATGGGATCTTACAGGTTTCTACTGGCACCTTGTCTGATACTAGTAAGTTTAACTGCTTTTTCGGAGGCAAAATGTTTTGACAAAATGACGTGTCATAAATGTGTTAACACTAGAGTTTTCAATTTATTTGGTGCAGTTCATTGTCGTTGGTGTCCAAAAGACAATCGTTGTCACACTCTTGGATCATGGAAAAATCCTTGCAGCAGCGGTGAAGATATCAAGTATGTACAACAGTGTACAAATCTTGTTGGGCACCCTAGCACAGAAACACCGGAAGACTGCATTAATGCGGAGACTTGCCATCAGTGTGTCAATAAACGATCATTTGCCAAACTGGCACATTGCCGCTGGTGTCCCATAGACAATCGGTGCCACACTATTGGGTCATTAAAAAATCCATGCGGTAAAGGAGAAGATATACTTTATGTTCAAGAATGCTCAGATCTTGTTGGGTTTTCAAGCACAGAGACTCCCACTGATTGTATAACTGTGGAAACATGTAAAGAATGCGTAACCAAGCACAGCCACAAATGTCGTTGGAGTAAGTTGGATGGGAGATGTCACACCAAAGAATCAACGCATTTCCTATTTAAATGTCCTCCAAGCATGCGAATAAGTGAAGCTAACAATTGTCCTGTTACAACAGGAATCTGTAGTCAGTATAACGAGACTTTAGCGTACGAGCAGGTTTTTGCATCTGCAATAGCTTACGCAGACCAGCCAATACACTGCATACGAAAGGTTCAACAACACTTCCCACATGTAGACATCGATTTTGAATTTGTCAAACAAGCCTTCACTGACTGCAGTTTTTTGGGTCTTCCGTACAAACGTTGTGCTTCAGTTATTTCACTGTCACATAGTCGCCGCTCCATTTTCGTATCATTTCGAGGAAGTGTTAACTTTGCGCAAGTAACTGATCAAATGATTAGTTTTGCTTTTGTTCCAGAAAAGTTTGTTGGATATGGCGGTGGGCAAGTCCAAGGCTATTTCTTGGACACATTTAGAAAATTGAATATTGTCCTGGAGCCAGTTCTCAAGGACTTGCACCAACAATACCCAGAGTACACGGTACGCTTTTGCGGACATTCACTCGGGGGTGCGTTAGCTTCATTAGCTGCATTTTCTTACATAAAAGGAGGAATATTGTCTAGCAGGGAAGTGTCACTGTACACATACGGTATGCCTCGAGTGGGAAATAAAGAGTATGCCATGGACCACAGCGAAACTTTATACACCAGTTTCCGGATTGTCAACTACATTGACTGTGTACCAAACTTTCCTATTAACCTAGTTTCTTTTGATAGAGAGGCTGGAATGCTCCACCATCGGCAAGAGATTTACTATAAGACAGCCGGTATGCATTTAGGCTCAACCTACAGGATTTGCGCACAAATGGAAGATAGACTCTGTAGCGCACGACATAGAGGACTGCTACCTAGACTGAAAGGTTCACTTGAATGCATCAAGTCAGGATATCATAAGAGTTACTTTCAAATCAAAGTTGGAACTTTTTGTGATAAACCGTACAGGCCATAGTGTGTTGTCCATTTTGCTCAATTTCACTTTTGTTGTGCTGACTAAAGAATAGAAAAGTAGTAGCATTTCACTTAAAATAGTAAAATTGTCAATGCAAAAAACTGATAGTGGTGTCAATGACTTTTGCAAGTACAGGTAGAAACACAGATTATTTTCATCAATTGACACTCACTAATTTTTATTTTATAATAATGTTTGTTTATGTTATTAATGTATTTCCTTTATATGTACAAGCAGAGCATTTGACTCAACCTTGTATCACGCATGGTGTTTCTCAACCATCAAATAGACAGTTTTCATCTGTTTCTCGGGTGCTACACATCACATCGTTACTGTTAAACAACCAATAATATTGAATATTTTGGAGCAATTGAGCAAGCCTTTGCATCTACTAATGTTGAAAGAAAAAATGCATCATCTAGTTTTTGATTGTTACGCTTTCTATGGCAGTTAATCTAAAATTTATAGATTAATCATAACATTAAACAGCATACTTTATTTTCAATTACAATTAAAAGTATTGCGGAGAAAAATAATTAATCCGGGAAATGGGCTTGAAACAAAATAAAAACATAAAATAAAATTGGAAAAACAACACAATTCTCACTCAATAAAGCCATTGTTATTAGTTCATACAAATCTATTACAATTTTGCGATTAGTCATCATATTCAATTTGGTGAATGCATTATAATGTTAATGCTCTAATGAGGTCAAACAGCCAACCAAACTAAAGCATCCCCTTTGGAAGACAAATAAGAACACGATGTTAAAATTGCATCTGCGAACGTTTGCTAGATTGTTTCACTTTTTAAAACATCACTATGACTGCTAACAGATTGTTACAGCGCAGTGAGAAGATTTTTCAAACCTTTAAATTTCATAGCGAAACTAGAGATGTAACAGAAAGTATGCATGAAACTAATAAAGTAAATAATACAATACCAACTGTACATGGAGACCTGGTTTTCAAGTAAACCATGATTAGTTTTGGGAGAAATAGAAGTTTAATGCCAGAAAGCATAATCAAGCCTGAGGATCTTTCTCAGACACTCGCACCATATTAAACGAGTATACTATCGAGTTTTTCATGCCCATATTGCTTATTAAAGGGCCTATGACGCCTAATTCGAAGAAGATTTGATTTAATTTAAACTTTTTGAGGTTGAAATGTGTTCAGAAAAATTATCTGAAGTTGCCCTCTCACCAGTAAAACGATTCTTATAGACACAGTCAGCACTCGCCAAGACGCCTTTTTTCCCGAAGACGCAACAAGACCTCCATAGACCTCTACATATCTATTGCACTTTTGTTGCCGCAAATGAGTTTTCCCAATAGTTTTACAATGCTTGATGAGAAAACAACTCTACACACAAAGTGCGTCTTGAAAAGCCCGTCAGCCCTTCAAAAATAAGTAGTATTGGAAATAATCATCTTCTTCATTTCACTTATCAAAAAAATGCAAACTATTCCCTAGAAATGAAAAGTGATTTTGACTTTAATGTAAGACGCTTTGTTAGTTTGCGCACAAAAAGTTGGTCTTTATTTTCACTGACAGTTATTGGAGATGTGCGCTATTTCAAAACTATTTAGAATTGTGTACTCTTTTTTGTCTGTTTAGAGTTGCATGCTTCTTCAGGTATGTTTAGTGTTGTGTGCTCTTTCAGATAAATTCAGAGTTGTGTGCTCTTCCAGATAGATTTAGAGTTGGGTGAACTTTCAGATATATTTTGAGTTGTGTGCTCTTTCAGATATATTTTGAGTTGGGTGAACTTTCATGTATGATAGATATTTTTTAATCTGTCGCAGCATGCCTGGACTTTCAATAAATATCAGGCCTTAAACTACAGATAGCATGGGCGTCAAACTGTTTATGCTAGATATATAATCTGTAAAAAATCCCTTCCTATTTTTTTAGAGCTGTCAAACGGCTCAGTTTGTCCCTTTCTCCTTCATTGTTTATGGCTGTGGTGGGAAGGCTCTAAATTGTCTCATACATTGGCAGCTATCGCTTTATTGCGTAAGTTGCATAATTTTAACGATTATGGTCAAGGCACACGTACAAGCAGTTGGCGTCTAGCAGATTTCGCCAAACTTTATAACCTGTGGCTAAAAACAACATAAATTAGGAATTTTCTCTTCTTGTATTACTGTTTACTTCACTCCAAGATGCTGAGCCATACAAGTTTAACTGTAGCTCAACACTTACATGCTAGTCATCTTCCTTCTATAAGGGAAAGTCTTCAACTACGAATCAGTATCCAGGAGGCAAGTTTTGTCAAATCATGTGAAAATTTGCATTTTCTCAATGGTAGATCACAGAGTTGACTACTCAGCTTTTTGCAACATCAGCTAGTTATCCATAATGTTAGTAGAAAACAGTTCACCTGACTTACTAGTACAAAGAGAAAAGAAACCTTAAATTAGTCAACTTTGCTACAATATGCTTAGATATTCCTGTGCTTCCTCAGTTAAAGACCTTGAGCAACACCTGCACTATTTCTTTTTATTTTCAGACCGGAGAAACTTGTTTCCGGCTGTACAAAATTTATGGAGATAATTGACAAATATTTTTCCAAAAATAACAAGCAGAAGCGTCGATCAATCAAATCGCATCCAAGCACCAATTATGTTAACTGGAATTTCAGTTTTGAGTTTTGGTCAACTTTTGTTTCGGAAATCTTCTTGTGAAATGTAATAGATGTGTTCATTTTAAAATGAGGAATTGAAAGCTCAAATCTTTGAAAAACAACAGGAATGAAAAACATGATAACGTTTTGCTTTGCAACTGAGTGATTTCATCCTTTGTCAGAAAATATTGAAAAGGGCCAGTTTCAGTTTACCTTCAGAAACTTGAAAATGAAAATATTTAAAGCAGTTAATCGATGTTGCCTTCAGTATCTACTTGCTGTAACAATATACTACCCTAATTAGGGTTGCAAAAGGTGGGTTACCTCCATTACGTCTTGGGAAGAGGTGTCGATTGGCTGTTCCACGAGCTGCGCGCTCTGGACAACTGTTTGTTAGTGGATGACATGACACGCAACACTATACTCCTTTATCAGAAATCACTTTTCTATGGAAGATTCAACAGAGCTTAGAAACTTAAAATCAGCTGTGAAGCCAACCACCAAAGAAGCCGAAGCGATCCTGAAGTTTCTCAAGCACGGAGAGCAGTCCTTCTAGCAATTTTTTTTGGAGTGACTTCTGCATGACAGCAAGGAATTCTTAGCTTCTATCGCTAGGTTAAAGGTTCCAGCGATCAAGAAATCAAGGCATCAATCTCAACAGCAAGGGCAAAGTAAATTGCTGAACAGTGAGCGCAAGAGCTTTGGAAGGCTTGTGGTTGCAACACAACATCAAGAGGTTGGGCTTGCCTCAAATATCTCAGTACAAGCTATCAATATACCTGCAATTCATTGCAGACACGAGTGGCTTTGTGAAGAAATCAACGAAGAGCATTTTTTTTTAACTTTTGGAGAATAAATTGGCAATCAATGCTGTGATGATCAATCAAAAAATAAGAGACTTCCTTGCCAATGCCATGTACTGGGTGCAAAAGCATTCGCCATCTCCCAGGGTAGCTTTGGTCATTACGCTAAGATCCTCCTGGGTTACATAAAAGCTCAACTCAAGGAACACAATTTGTGGACTTGGGATTCGATAGATATGATGGAGACAAATCTATAAAGAACTCGAAAAGTCAAAAACAATGTGCTGTATAAGATACAAGATGATTCATCGTAACTCTAAACGACACGCCTATCCCAAACTGGAAGAGTTTCTTAATGAACAAGGAGAATAAGATTTCCTGTAAAGATATCTAGTTAGCTATCTCAACCAGTATGGCAAGACAACTCCTGAGAACAAAAAGCTTTATATCAGCGGTGGCACAGCTGATCCGACAGTATGCACCATCATCATCAATGGTGAGTGTTGGCCCTACGACGCCCTAATAAGTGACCATGAAGAAACAGACTCCTGAATGGTTTAGCATGCAAACCATGCATTCGAGCAAAACACTAAGTAAGACACCATCAATTCATCAGACACAGATGTACTAGTGATAGCCTTGTATCCTCTGAAGAAGTTGCAGTTATTGACTTAAAGACCCTTACAACTCTGAATTCATACTGGAACCGGAATCAGGAAAGATTTGTCCCTCTTCACATGTATATTTCACTATACATTCAGCTCTTCTCCGAGAAAGCACTTCAGGATGGACAACTTCCACCGCATGGCACACTTTCCTATTACATCTCAAGAGTGCAAAACTATGGAAGCATGGAGACATGCCTGTATTATCCCCACCGACCGTAGATCAACATGGCTGGAAGACAACTCCAACAGGCTGGCAGATAACTCCAACAGGCTGCACAATCATATACAGTCCAAAGAACGACCTCTCTGACAGCCTGTGCATATCACGGCAGCCAATGCAGATCAAATGCCGGCACATGCCGGAAAAAAAAGAAATTGTGTGCATTGATTTGTGCCGATGTTCTCGATCAGACTGTTGTAATGATCGAGGCAGCGATGGCAGTGACGCTGACACAGAACCTGATAAAGATTAGCAGATACAGTTTTGCATCGCTGAGGACATAATCTGTTATATGAAGCGGCTTTCAGAAGTGGTTAAAATTGATAAATGCAAAAGCAATTGCTAACGTGGCATATAGCCCAACAACAATGTAGATTCTTGATTGATTTCCATTAATAAACTACAAATAATGAGAAAAAACTGCTTTGACATGTTACCCGCTTATTTAATGCATATTAAACTGTATATCAATGGAAAGCTCACATCAATACCTTTCTTTTGATACCTTCAAAATTATATTTGGTGCAGAACACAAGGTTTGAGACAACTTTTCAACAAAAAAATTTTTAGTTTTTCCCTAAAAACATGGCCGCCCCCAAACTTGAATTTTAAACAACCAACTTTTTTATACTCAGTATTTTAAGATGGTCGATTTGATATATAGTATAGCTTTTATAAATGAAAAAATAGAACTTCTGCAAAAATGGCATTTGTCAATAGTCTATAAGCATTGGATATACAAGTATCGTAAAAAATTGTATACAGAATAGGCAATGAAGTGTTTTATATAAACAAATACATTGTTTTACGTCTGGCAGGTTGCCTTAAAGGTAATACTTAGATCAACCGAGTTTTCCAGACTAAATCTTGACCCAGTTTGGTTGGAGATTAAGACTTCTTAGCCAGAGTTCATAGAAACTTTGATTCTATTCCAACGGTGAGCGGGAATGTCGCTACAGCAAGTTGAGCATTACTGAGGGGCTCAATATTGTGGTTTCCGCTACAACACAGCTGCACGGTCTATTGTAGTGGATTTTTATGACCACTAAGTGTGCGCAAGGTCCCCCTGACAACTGTGGAGTGTCAGGCATGTTTGAATTGAGCCTGGAACTGCCAGAATACTTGTATAGAGGAAGGATACCGGCATTACCGGCTCTGCAGTGTCACTACCGGCCCTGCAGCAATCACTACCGGCCCCGCAGCAATCACTACCGGCCCCGCAGCAGTCACTACCGGCCCTGCAGCAGTCACTACCGGCCCTGCAGCAATCACTACCGGCCCTGCAGCAATCACTACCGGCCCTGCAGCAATCACTACCGGACCTGCAGTTTCACTACCGGGCCCTATACCGGTTCGGGGAGGCAAGAATGGCTATAGCCTCAGGACACAAACTAGTACCAAAAGATACAAGAGCTTAAGTTTGCTGCCTAACCACCGTCAGAATGTCAAAAGCTATGAACCACAGGCCGTAGCAGTAAAGAACCTGGACTATGATTGCACCACCACTTCCTGAGCTGACTCAGCATTTATGACTCTTGAAGCTCCGCCCTCTACATCTGGGCGCCTTGCATATTTAACCTCCTTTTATCCAATCTTATGTTTTGCTATTTATGTCTTGTCCTCTTATTCGTATATTTACTTCCTGTTACTTGTGATTTGCCATACCCATACTAGGTCAATTATTTCCTGTACCTCTGCCTATAAAAGGCAGAGCTTTACTTATATGTATCAGCATTCTGTTTGTGATTGTTCCAAGCAGCCAGATACTTTGCCATTATTATACTGCACTGGATTGTTGTAGAATTATATATTATGGTTGATACTCTGAAACACTGAGTTGTGAGTTTGAGCCGTGGGTTTTGTTACGGTTGTTGAGTTGGGATACTCCTCCGTTGAAGAAGATTGGGGGATAACCTCTGGAGAATTGAGGTTTTGTTGGAGGTACTTTGGCAGGCCCCCCAAAATTCACTAAGCTACGACCTTACTCAACTGAGAGTAATCACCGACTCAAGGTTCACGAGTCAATTCAAGCTGGCGCTCCCAGAACATCGCTAAAATAATAATAATAATAATATATATGTCAAAGATGGCTACTTTGAACTACCATAGCCTGGCTGTCCTTCGATACGATCTTGTACGGCTGGTATCTTCACGTCAGGTAGGAACTGTGTCTTGACTGCTTGCTAGGTGTCCAAGGTCACAGTCATTTTCTTCGTAGTAATAATAATAGGAACTGGTCCATCATCCAGCGCACAGCTGCTTGTATAAATCTATCACAATACTTAATACACTGAAGTATATTTCAGTGTACTTAATACACCTGAAAAAACCTTCAAGTTGCAATACAAAGAGCATGACTCGATAGGTCAGCTTCCATGTTTGATTACTGAGAAGCTCAATATACATGCTTATACACACATTTGAATTCTAATCAAAATTTTTGAAAAAAACACACAAGAGACTACTGGCAAGGAGATTCTTCAATTTTTTTTTAAACTATTTCTACAAATCTTTTCATCAAATCAACATGCCGTAAAAGGGTTGTAATTTGAAAGAAACAAAGCGTCCTTTATCACAGTTTCAAGGCTTTGATTCAAGGTGTTTATCAATAATTCAATCAATCAATTACTCAAGTAAATTTACAGTGACAGCTGAAGAGGAAGTTAGTACAGTGCTAGTTGCAGTTTACAGCAAATGCTGCTGTTAATCTGTTTGTAGCACCTATACCGGAGCTAAAAGGCTATCGTGCTCTCATAAATGTGTTATCTTTCCTCTTATCGTATAAAGTTTATAATGGCAGGTACAAAGTATCCGTTATTCGCGAAGAGTCACTTGTAGGCATAAGCTTGTTCAGTTGATTCACTGCTGCACTGTAAGTATGCACTCTTGCACTGCTATTACTGCTATCAGTAGCTTGTTGTGAGACTTCTAGATGCTTTGTTCCTTAAAATTTTATTTCACAATTAAATGAATATAACAGCAACTCAAATGAAATGTATTACATGTGTTGAATGTAACAGCGATGAAAAAACCATGTCACAAAAGCTAGTGAAGTACTCTATAATCAAAATCAACATTGTGCCTTAGCAATATGTTTACTAATACTAGTAGAAGTAATAACTAGCTAGTTATACTAGTAGTAACAATAACTAAGAAGTAATACTAGTAGTAACAATAACTAGGAAGTAATACTAGTAGCAATAGCTAGGAAGTAATACTAGTAGCAATAGCTAGGAAGTAATACTAGTAGCAACAATAATAACTAGCTAGTAATACTAGTAGCAGGAATAACTAGCTAGTAACACTAGTAGCAGCAATAACTAGCTAGTAATACTAATTGCTAGCTAGTAATACTAGTAGCAGCAATAACTAGCTAGTAATACTAATTGCTAGCTAGTAATACTAGTAGAAGTAATAACTAGCTAGTAATACTAGTAGTAGCAATTGCTAGCCAATTCTGTTATGCTGTGCAGCTCAAGATCAGACTAAATGATGGAGAGTCATCGTAAGGTGGTGGTGATAGGAGCTGGCTTGTCCGGTTTGGTTACACTGAAGACTATGAAACAGCTTGGTATAGACTGTGTTGTATTTGAAGCTAATGACTACCATGGAGGACTTTGGCATTTCCACCCCGATAATTACGGGGTAGCAGAGTTCACTCACATGTGAGAAACCTTCCCTTTTACATTGTGCGATTGGTACATACGCATTATCTCATTCCATTTCATTATTTGTAAATCTGAAACCATCAGGATTTCAGATGTTGGTAACGAAGAGCTTTAGTCATACTGTCACATTTACTGTCTCTCGACAGCATTCTAAAAAATAAAATATTCATACTGTAAAAAAATATTGTTTGCTTCACTTTTAGCAATGTGACGAGATACAACTACGCCTTCTCGGACTTTCCATTCCCTGATGAAGGTCCTGAGTTTGCTCATCACTCTGAAATATCTAAATATTTCGACAGTTATGTGGAAAACTTCAATCTGGCTGAAGATATTCAATATCGAACTAAAGTTGTCAGGGTGTACCGCAATCACTCAGGTAGCTGCTAGCTGAGATACATTTCATTTTGTTCTGTCCATGGCATATATACATTTACATTGATGTAATGAAGTTTTCAAATCACCTTATGAAATAAGACTGGTTTTATCCCTGTCTTGTTAATGGGGATAGTTCCAATAACAGCACAGATGCAAGAAGTCACATTTGTCTCAGGTAATTGATTTTTCTGGTTAAAAATATGAATAGACAGAGAAATTTTTTTCATTTGAAATACAACGCCTCGAACAGAGCCCTAAATTCAGTGCAAAAGTTATCACTTCCAAGCCCATGGGTGACGCTTATTTCAAAGATGAAAAAGAGGGCAGTTTATATAAACTACCATCTTTGGCAATAACATCATGGTTATGAAATTATCACTAAATCTCAAAGTCTATGGTCCAGGGTCAGTATGGCATTTTCGGAGTTTTTAAAAAAAAAATTGTCATGTTTGGATCATTCCGCTCTGCTAATTTGAACTCTCTAGCAATTTCTTCTTAATTTCTGCTTTGAAAGCGATACATAATTTTTGCCTGCCTGCATATTAAAGCAAATAAACAAAGATATAAAGACAACAAATCTGAACCATAACTTGTGTATAATTCAATGCCATTATGCTTGGCGATGAACTGTTTCCAATAATAGAAGCCAGTTGAAAAAGAGGATTGCCATCCCTATTGTTGCTAGCTGCATCACCCATTGCTTTCGATGGTTTTGTATCTTAAGCTTAAAGGAGAGTAAAGAAAGTGGCCAATTGGGGAGCCATTGACAGCCAACGAAACACATTTTGCTCGAACCTCATAATACCAAGTAACGAAACCAACGACACTTGCTTGTATTTCAAAGAAATGCTTAGGTTTTCAATGTCAATGCAAGGGGTCCAATTTTTTCACCATACTATTTGGCTGCATCGTTTCCACTTGCTTCCTCAAGTTCAGTTAGATTTCCTATGTGAATGATCTGTGAGATAAAATAAAAATATGGTTGTTGTACAGACCCACTGGCACAGCTGAGGTTGGAGGAAGAAATACCATTAAATGATGAGGCTAATTGGTCAGTTGTGTGTGAGAGAGATGGTGAACAATTTATAACAACCTGTGAATACCTGGTTATCGCTACCGGACACCACGCTAGACCAAAGATACCCAGCTTTCCTGGAGAGGACAAATTTCAAGGTAAATCATTAGGAGTAATTTAATTATTCATCCTGAATAATGGGAACATAAAAATGTTTTAAAAAGGCAAAATGCATTTTCATTTTGAGCAATACAAAAAAGAAACGTAAATTTTTCGAAATTTAATAATTGTCATGATCAGATGTCTGAGTTCTTTTTTTCTTCAATAAAAGTTATTGTTAAATAAAAACAGATCTTGTATTTCCATTCATAATCAAGTTTCTAGTTCAAATCAATGTTTTTTTTAATGCAGGTGAGATAATGCACAGCATCAAATACAAAGATGTGCTACGCAGTGGATTTCAGGAGAAGAACGTTGTGCTGGTTGGAATAGGAAACAGTTCAGTGGATATCGCTGATAACCTGGTATCCAAAGGAGGGTTAGTGTATTTAGAGCGTGTAAACTTATCCAGATTTCAACAAGAGTAACAACAGGAAATATCAAAGACAGAGTGGCTCATCTGTATCTTTTATCAATATAACCATTGTACGCTATTACGTTTGTTGTAGATGCCCTAAAGTGCATATAGCTTCCAGGTCTGGTGCGTGGGTCTTATCTAACTATGCGTTTGGCAGCCCAGCAGATTTGTACCTCAACAGATTAGGCAGCAACGCATCACCTTCCTTCAATGACAAGTTTTTAAAATGTCAGATCACCTTGCTGGGAGGACACCCAAATAAGTAAGTCTTTATGTTGATATATATATATGATAATAATTATTCTCCATAACATTGCAACTTCAGCTAGTGCAAGCATTTGGCAGCAAAATAATTTCTTCAATTAATGGCCGAGGTTTGAAATTTTGTGTAATACTTTACTTCAAATTGCTTTTGATCAAACCGTTTTTAAAATGTTTATCTTTTTTTATTAATTTTAAAACCAGTTAAATGTATCAGTATAACTTTGCTCGATTTTGTGTAAAATTGATTTTCAAAATTGAGACAAAAATAATTGTCCTGTTTCCTCCCCTGCAGCAGAATGGTAAGGCTCCTCAATCTTGGTTCTATTTTTAAAGACTTGAGAGGTTGAGTATTGGCATTAAGATCTGTCTTGCTTGATGTTATCTGATGACTGCTAGGGTTACAGTATATTTTAAATGTCAGCAATTTTTAATTTTTATTATAATGGCTAATACGTTGTCACTCTACTTCTCCAAGCTGATCACACTGCAGTCACTAAGGAGAAATTCGTTTATCATAATAGCTCATTGACCGGGGCCGCAGCCACCACCACAAGGTCTGGCTGGTAATGACATGTTCACTCATAAAAAAATCCCAGAATGTATTAGCTCCATCATTTTTGTTGAACATTTTTTAAAGTTTCCACAGAGTTGTTGGCTACTTTTTATTAGGCGGTTTCCGATATACCATTTCCGATAAATTATTGTGAAGCTCGGTTGTAAGCAAACAATAGTAGTAGCTCTTATGAAAAGATGATGCACTAAATCTTTTCAAGGGCTTTGTTGCATGTACCATCACCCATGGTGTGCATTGCTGTTTGTGGTTACCTAAACCACACAGGCAATGTTTGTTTTTCTGCAATCAGGAATTGGGCAGAAATTTTTCAGCTAGAAATACGTCTATAGAAGTGCACGAACCTCAGATACTTCTCTGTGGCACTTAAAATGGAGAAACTTGGGCTGCCAATCAGGCTCCTACTATTCGTTGTATGACTCCTTTGTCTCAAATATTGAGTAAAGCTTAGCTGACACCTAGTCGTTGATATATATGAAGCCAACATGGGTCAGATGAAAGTGTTCTTCTGATCTAGCAGCTTGCATCATATTTATTGAACTTCATTCTCCCTCCTTCTTATGGGAACAAAACCAACAAATCATGGAGTTTTGGTGGGACGCCTAGCGTATGGTCAGTAGTTTTCTCGTTGTTACGTATATTTACCGGAGCCATTCGTCAGTTCGTTTATTCATCACTTGTACACAATATTGCGGATGCCAAGCAGGTCTTTCTGTGTTGACTTGGTTCCTAGCATAGAGCTGAGTCTTGAACTCTTGCACTTTCCACACACACACACACACACACACACAATCTCTTTGTGCAATGGTGGGATGGTGATTGCTGTACTTCTATCCCTCCTCTGCCTCCTTGTTAATGACAATAGGCAATGATCTTGGCAGTATGCCTTAAATTGAGAAATAAGATGAAGAACTTTTCAAAGCAAAAAACTCACGCCAATGTCATGCTGTAGTCCCTTGTTAGATATGACTAATGAATTGTGTCATTCATCATTGATAAACAAAATGATGTTCTCCTGTGAAAGAGGTAGCCAGCTAAAAAAATTAAATCAGTACCTGCATTTTGTGTAACCGGCAAGTTCAAGCAGAAATAGAACAGCAGTGGTGAGAGAAAATGGCCTTGATGAATGCCACATGTGATATTGGTACTTACTATTTTCTCGCCAGTTTTTCTAGTTGCTTTTCAATAAGTCATCAATATCAAAATAGATTGCTGCCAGCATACATTCCTGGTTATAAGAAGCCCAGCACTTGATGATTGAAGTGTTAGAACTGAATCGCAAATTTTTGTAAATTAATCAACATCATGGCCAAGATTAGATTTTCTTCGTGTCACGAGTGATGATCATCTTTACCATCAACTGGCACACTGCTCACAGGGCATTGTGTCTGGTTTCTATCGGAGCATGTGATGGTTAAAAAACCAGAGAGCCAAAATTATCTCATATTGTTCTGCTGCTAACAACTAATTTTGCCGAGATGAAACGTCTTAGAGAGAATTACAGAAACACCTTGAATGGCTGGTAGAATGTAGAACAGCGATGTTGGTGCAAAATCAGAATTAGACACGAGCTGATACTCAAGAAATATTGACCAATAACAGGCCTGTTAACCGGCTGAAAATTCACAATAAATAAATTCACTGGACACCATATAGCACTAATACATGTTTATATAATTACACCATGAATTTCTAAGTTTTTATGAATATATGTATTTTGTATCATATGATAATGTAGCAATATTTTACTACAGATGGGGTCTCAATCCAAAATACGGACCCATGCACACACATCCAACTGTCAGTCCTACACTGATACATCATATACAACGGGGGCGGGTGCAGGTCGCTCCTAACATCAAGGTATTACGTTAAAAAAACTTTTGCGATCAAACTCTGGTTTTGACTTCACACTCGAAAACTACAAACAACATATTCACTGAATGGACGTTGTGTTAATCACTGGAGTGTATTCTGTTTCATAGGAGATAGGAGATGACTATGTGATGTTTGAGGATGGATCAGTAGCAGAAGATGTGGAGGCTATAATTAAATGCACTGGATACACAATACAACTACCATATCTAGATGGTGATGTGAGAGATTCAATCTTAAATGAGGAGACCAATGAGTTGAAGGTATTTATGCATCTATCAACCAATCACCTGTTTGATTTTATAATAGATATAAACCAATGAGTATGTAGCAATTCTTCCATTATATTACCAAATGATGTTTTAAAATGATAAATGCACTGTTACGTAGTTTCATTTGTCACTACGTGTTGGTAGATGTACCACACAGTATTCAGTCCAGAATATGGAACATCCTTGGCTATGATTGGTTATGTTCAGCCAATAGGAAGCCTTGCATCAATATCTGAGATACAGGCTCAATGGCTGGGCATGCTTATTAAACGAAGATGTAGCCTGCCTTCCATCAACGACATGAAGGAGAGAATTGTCCTGGACAAAGTATGTTGGAACTCCTCTAAATAACAAACCGTCACAACCATTCTACTTTTTAATGTACATTTATTGTGAAATGTGTGTCTGTTTATTTCATGACAAAACAAAGGAGGAAAATTTAGAAAAGAGAGAAACAAAACAAAAAATAAATATCGAAAATACAAAACCAAAGAATAAAAGCTTGATAATGTGAGCAGTAACACTGCAGCTAGTTGAGGCACTCAGTCTGGATAGTTTATTCCTTATTGTTACAACCCAACTCTAAAAATTCCGCCGGTGCTTTTCGATATTTACGTTTAAACCTTATTATGTTTGTGATTTTGAGGAAACATATCGAAGAATTACAAATAATTTTCGTGTGACTCGCAGAAGTGTTTGATCTGGGCAGCAATAGATTCATTGTGAAGATCTTGTTTCATATTTGAGTTACTGATCTTTAGTTAAGATTCGTAAAATTTGTTGTGGGCCGTCAGTAAAGCATCGAAGCATTACAATTTGTCTTTTGGGAGAATTTTCAATTGAGCAAACTAGAGTAGAGACGGAGGCAATGCGGTTTTTGATATATAAATTTTATGACTTGTTTTTAGGCAGTTAATATTTTGTGGATATGACATGCCGGAGCAAACCAAATTACGAGTTGTGATAAAGCCTTTGGCATTGAGACGGATGAACTGCGGTATTTAGTTGCCTTTACAGAGTAAAAAATATTGTAGATGGCCTATTCTCATTACAAGGCTTCAACTCGGCACACAATACAGAGAAATGTGATACCATACTGTGATGAGATTGCATCATACTTTGGTGCCAAGCCCACACTTCATGACAATCCTTCTTTGATTCCACGGTAATCAATCCCCTCAGCTAAAAATTGCAGCATTTCACTCCCTGCTTAATAATAATAAGCTATTTTTTTTGCTAAAAACCAGGTCGGTTGAAACCAATAATGCTTATAAAACTTTCTAACTGAAAACGCAATAGAGAAATTTTTCTCAGGTTTGTTATCTTTTCAGTGAATGAATTGGCTATAAGCGTTAGCAAAATTTCGTATCATTCATTCCAATCGCAGCAAACTTCAAGTATAAAATACGTGCAATATCAACAACTCCCTACACTTTCATACTTGAACAAGCCTTTAACCTCTACAAAATATTTCATTATCTTGTATTCAAATTTAAAGAAATAGTTTGATTGCGCCAGGAAACAATCAAAGTTCTGCATGAAAGTGTATCTGAAACATTACCGCTTTGTCATAACTGAAAACTTTCATCAGCAATGGTGTATATTTTGTAGGTTATTGTTGGCCAACTGTGGAGCCTCTCAATGGACCCTTCAGGGACCGTATTACAACCCCAAAGCCAAAGAATATGTTTGTAAAGTTCCAGTGCCACCCGCAAGCCTCGTAATCAATCTTTCCATCAACGGCTTTTTTCTTTACATTCTGTACAAACTCATCACGTTACTTTTTTGTGCCATTTCCTGCTTTTTTATGTAACTCTTTCAGGCAGGCGCAATAGCTGGTGCTCAAAATACATCACAAGGGACATATAGGAGTGTAGTTAGTGATAGTTTTGACTCACTGTGATCAGATTTTAAAGTTTTCACCAGAAGCAGCATATGGGAAGCTGTTTATTCTACATTTATTCTCTAATCCTTTGATAATATAATTCTAGAATTATCCGTCATTCATTGTATATAAACTGTTCTTCAGTTTGGTATAAAAAGCGGATATTAGGTCTGGAATTACTAATGTCACCGAACGCAATGAGTAGGTCAATTTCGTAGTAATTTTGGGTGGCCCCAAAAATTATAGAGGGATTAGTGACTGTGTAGGTTAAAGATGATTTTTACATCATCTCTTCATAAAAAATCAATTGTCTTCAAACGACCCGAGGCAATATGTAAACAACCAAAATTGAACTGACATGGAGGTGTATGCACATCATTTGCCAACAGTTGCACACAAGTCTTACAATGTAATTGAGTTGTCAAAGAAGCAGAAAAGAATGCTTTTGTTGCCTGTACTTTAGCAACTGTTTAGTTAGCAATGATTTAGGGCAAAAGAGTCCCTCGAACTTGTGCTAAGTTGTTTGGTTTGATGTTAAAAGTAAACCTCCAAGTGTAGTACATAACAACCAAACCTACTGTGAACTTCCAAACTCACAGAGTACAGAAAATCTTGGCACTTGTGACTGAAAAATGAAGTTGTTGCTAGTATAAGCTAACTGTCGAATGACAGAAAGAAATTATACTTAGCGGCTAGGCAGTTTCAATTCCAATTTAAACAAAGCCTTTGGTGATAACATGTGATTTATAAAAGTTCTGACTATCGTTTCATTGTCTGTTGCTTTCAATATAGAAATAGTTATTTTTCACACAATTATTAGAAAATTTAATCACTTTCAGTATGAATACTTGGTGTCAAACCGTTATATGGCATGCAAGTAATTGATATACATAGATACTGTAAAAGATTTCTGCAGTGTTATACCGAAATCTTTACCGACACTGTTGTGAGTAGCCCGTATGTTATAGAAAACCATACGACGTTGCTGAGTGCAGAACAAGTGGTAGCGTTAGCTCTCAGTGTGAGGCAAATAATTACAGTTATCCAAAGTTACCGGTACAGTGGTAGGATCCTCCAACGTAGGAAGGTAACAGTGTAGACTAATAGCAGTAGCAATACGGTGATAACAGTTCTTTGTTGCAAGAGGTCCGTATTTTAGCAGACAATTCCGGTTAGACAAGGTACGCAAACTTACGTTCAGGAAAACGCGTTATAGACAAACTTAGTGCTGTAGGCAAAGCAATCACAGTATATTATCAACGGTATACAAAACCTTGCAAATAGAGGTAAACCTCGAAGCGTATAGTAAACTTGACAATAATTAGAATACCCAATAATTCAGTCCAAGTAAATACCAGAATACACTACGTTATCTCCAACGGACAAAGTAAACTCTAAACCAACTCTGAGGCACTGGGCGACCTGCCCTTCTATTTATAGGAAAATACAATGACTAAAACGTGGACAACAATGATTGGGTAATACAAAAGCAATCGCATTAGAAGTCACATCTCAACAGCGGCAGACATAAAATATATATATATACACAATGGCAGAAGCTGACGCTCAGGAAAAGTCGCAAGATAATAACGTTAATAAGACAATAATATAGGTCAACCATGGCGTCTTTCAACTACTCTATCTTGGTTCTCCTCAGCTGCGGTCCTGCGTTCGGCGGGCTCTTCTCACCAGGTAAGGATCTTGGTCTTGTCTCGTCATTCGTTGTTGCCAGGCATTCATCGTGTCATGATCATCTTGTACATTTCCTGTACTCTTCTTTGTAATAATTAATGGCCCATTGTCAAGTGCACGGCTGCTCTGTACAATTCCATTTCAATACTTCCTCTAATCAGAGATAGAATTATGAGTATATATAGGCCTGAATAGTAATAAGATATTCCATCAGTGTGTAGGTTTTCCCTGGATGTCACAAAAACCTAAAGGCACTATGTATGTATGTACGTACGTATATATATATATATATATAAGTAAAAGTTTGACTGGGGCACAAGATGTGCACAGGGGCTTAGACTAAATAGAAACAATCAAATAATTAAATAATAAATAATTAATTATTAATATTAGTTGCCCAAGAGATGAAAAAACCAGTCAAGACTGAAGCAAGTAAAACAGTGCTCAACAAGAAAAAATCGAGGAGCTAGATACTAAAAAGTAAAATAGTAAAAGATGTTAAAACTATTGGCTGACTACAAATTGTTTCATGTGCTAGAAAAAAGATGGAAAAAGAAAAGAATTCTAGGCACAATCATCAGGTCGGCTATCAACTGAGAAAAAACTGAGATAAAATCTCAGTTTTATCTGACAAATGCAAACTAACATATGCATGAAACTATTAGTTATACACCAACTAAGTTATATGGTACAGGAATTTAGGAGTGGAGTGGTAGCTGTCACCTGTACAGCGGCCCACTTCCAGTGAGTGTGTAATAGCAGTACTGCAATTTCCTCTAGCTAGCTTCCAGGTCAACAGACTAGACTGTTTGAACACGATTTGCAGCGTTGCAAGCCCGTAGGCTATACACAGTGAGGAGTTGTCACAACTACCTCACTTTCCACTGAGTTCTTGTTCGGGCAGAATAGCTGCACTGGGTCGAACCAACAGGTTGAACAATCGTTCCAGTATCACACGCCCGTAGGTCGTGTGCAGTGTAAGTCTCTTGGACTGACCACTTTCTACTGACTACTGTTCTTGCTGCTGGCCAACTTGTCCAAGTTGCTACTAATTAATTAATTGCTATGTGCTTATGCTCGTCTTGTTTGCTTGCTTGTTTATTCTTGTGTTTGCATCTAGTTACTTGTTCTTTATGTCTTTGCTGTGCAGAGAGAATCATCAAGAGGTGAGAGTGCCAGGTTAACTCTGCTTTATTATTTGACTTACACATGTATATATATAAAAGGGGCAGGTACAATATTGGCAGCAATAAAAGTAACACAAAAGAATAAGCTCCGCCTTCTGGCCTGATTGGCCCATAACAAAAAGAGGCAGGTAAAAACGTTTACAAAGGGCTGTCCTTGGTTCAGCTTGGCTGCACGGCAGCACATGTTGACAATACAAAGTAAACATGGCATGGATATAATATCTGAGTGAATATAAATGTAATAGTAGTGTTCGGAAGAATAATAAGAGTGGATATGAAATAGAGTTCGGCAGTAGAACTGAATGAAATGTCTATGTACTGTTCGTGTCAGGGTCGACTTGTGTTGATGCATTTCCCAACAATATCATCTTGTTTATTTCTATTCTTATACAGTCAGCTCACCTAGGTTCGAGCACTTTCTGGCAGATGATGTACAACAGACACTGATATATATATCATATATATATTATTGTACATATATAATAATACATTTATATGTGTATTATATTATTAATTTTATTATTATTAATACTATTATTATTATCATTATATAATAATAACAATAACATTAATAACAAAAAACAATAATGATCAATAATAATAGTTTAATAATAAATATTAATAATTAATAATTATTAATTATTACTATTTTAGTGTTAAGAGACTCACCTGTTATAGTGTAGTCCTCTAAGTACTTTCAGAATCTCTCCGTTGCTTAACTTCTATTAGTCCCCCTGTCTTGTGGTCTCCCTTCTGTTCTTTGCACATGCGCCAACCTCATTTCCTTTTCCTGTCGGCCATGTTGTTGTCATGGCAATTGACAATACATCACATCTCCCTTTCTTAATATGTGATTGTTTGATCCTGGCTAATTACTTTCTAATTATCTTCTTGATTGTCTTTATGATTGTCTAAGTAATCTTGTCTAACTTTTCCTCCTCCTGCCTAATTCTCCTGTTTGGCCATCTAGGCCTCATACCTCTGTCTGGGGACGTCATCTCTGATGTCCCTAAACCTATCCTCTCTGAACCTGTCTTCTCTTCTCCTTCCTCTTCCCAGTTCGCCCTCTCGGCCTCTCCTGTCCCGCTCTCGGACTGCTCGCCTTCTCTCCTCGGCTTCAACTCCATCTCTATCTGTCTCTTCTCTCTGGAGTTCCGCTAGGCCTTCTTCTCTCAATCTCCTTGCTGCCTGCACTGATGTTAGGTACTCCTCATTGATGTCATCCATCTCTCTCCTATACTTCTCCCTAGCCTGTGCTTCCTTCCTGTCCCTTGTAAGGTCAGCTTCGTCTATGGTGCTCCGTTCTTTGGCTCTGATTGCCTCCCTTTCCAATCCTATGTCGCGTACCGCTGCTGCAACAGCAACCGGCGCTTCAACCTGCCGCTCGTCCTGGCTAATTCTGTCCCGCAAGTCAACTACAGGAAGCCTGCTGACAAAATCTTCCAGCTCCCTGGACATTGATGCTGCCATTGCTCGGGACGGGTGGGCTCCGTCTCGCAGTTTCTCCTTCCTAAAATATAGGTCGCTCCTATCCTCTCCTGCCTGTCTACTCTCCCTGCCAAATATCCCCCTCAACACCTTGGGGGTCCCAAATCCTTTACCAGCATTCAAGTCGCAAATCAGCTGGTTCAGCCTGTTGATGACTCCATACTGGCCTGCCACCAGGTCTCTTGGTGGGTAAAAAGGACACAGGATTACCCCTGGGGTGTTGCTAGCCCTGGCTAACTGGCGCTCGTACCTTGTCACCATATCTCCGTCCACTTTGGTTGACTCCCTTGTTGGCATGATGTCAGGTATGCCCGAGATTACTAACTTGTAGTTAGCTCTCATCGCCAGCTCCGGGCCCATCTCCTGCAACTTGCGCCCTGGTAATGAGATTGTCGTTACTCCTCCTACCTCCATATCCCTGGCTATGCTATTTCCTATCAAAATTACTCTTGCCATCCTGGTCTCCTGGCTAATTGTCTGCAAAATAAAGCAAATCCTAATCATAGTCATAGGCAGGATCTCTATTGTCTCTCAATAGTCTCCCATGCCTACTCCTATGTGTATCTCCCTGGCTAACCCCATGGTTGCTTACCTCTACTACCTTTTCATTTGTCGATGCTTTATCCGCTCGATGAACCTCTTGTTCTGGCAACTTTCTAAGGTGACATCTATTTCTACGTACTAGCTTCTTGTCCGTCTCCACCCAGTAGCTGTCAGGGTCCTCTGCCCTGTACTTAACTACTCCCCTCCTGCCTCTATCCTCATTGCCAGTCCTTATCCATACTTTATCCCCGTCCTCTAGCCCTGGTAAAATCTTGGCCCTCTTGCCTTTGTCATGATTTCTTTTTTGTCTCTTCTTCAATTGGCCATCCTTCGTCCTAAATCCCTCAGTGTCTGTTCTCACTGTGTGCTGAATAGGTAATGTGGTCCTCAGTCTCCTGCCAAACATCAACTCATCTGGCCTGTTTCCGCTCTCCAGTGGCGTCGTCCGGTATGCTAGTAGAGCTGCTGTCTTGTCGTCCTCCTTCCTCCACATTCTCTTCACAGTCTGAACGGCCCTCTCTGCCAACCCATTGCTCTCTGGGTAATGGGGGCTGCTGGTGACATGTCTAACTTGGCATTCCTGCATGAGGTCTCTCCACTCTTTCGAGATGTAGCAAGGGCCATTGTCTGACCTACAGAGCTTGGGGTATCCCAACCTAGCAAGCACCGGCCTTGTCTTCTTGACTAACTCTTGACCCGTCTGCCCCTTCAGCTCCAAAGCCTCAATCCACCGTGAGTAATAATCCACGAATATTACGTAGTGCCTCCCCTCAAACTCGAACAGATCAGTCCCTATCTCTTCCCATGGCCCCCCTGGGAGCCTAGTGTTAACCAGTGGCTGGTGTGACATCCTTCCCTCCTTGATGCATTCTGAACAGCTATCTATCATCTCCGCCACTTCCTTTCCGAGCGAAGGCCACCAGACACTATCCCTGGCCCTTCTGTTTGTTTTTACGATGCCCTGGTGCCCTATGTGCAGGCGCCTCAGCAGTGAAGTCCTCATAGCCCTGGGGATATACAATCTTGCGTTCATCAGCACCAAGCCTTCCACTAGATTCAAACTATTCCTCATGGCTTTCATCTTCGATAGCTCCCCTGTCGTGGTCGAAGGCCACTCTCCCATGACTCCCTTAACTACTGCCTTGTATAGCTCGTCCTGACTCATCTCCTGCCTAACCTCCTGTATCAACGCATCATCCTCGGCCAAAACCACAGCCACGGCATGTTTCTCCACTCTCCTGACCTTCAATATATCTCTCGCTGTCGCGGGACGGGACAGCAGGTCTGCCAGATACATTTTGTCGCCTGCTGTATGGAAGATTGAGTAACTATACCTCATCAGCCTCATCCTGAAGCGCTGGATCCTCAGCGGCAGATCTGAAAGATCCTTGATTCCCAGAAGAGGGATCAGCGGCTTGTGGTCTGTCTCAATCTCGAACTCACTCCCTACTAGGTAAAAGTCAAACTTTTCGCATGCCCAAGTGATCGCCAGAGCCTCCTTTTCGATCTGGCCATACCTCTGCTCAGCCTCGGTCATCTTTCTAGATGCATATGCCACCGGCTGCCACTCCCCTTTCTCCTCCTGTAGCAGCGCGGCCCCAAGTGTGTGCTTACTGGCATCTGAGGTCACCCTGTGCTTCTTCTGTATGTCGAACAAAGTCAAAACGGGTGCTGAGCTTATAATGTTTTTTACTCTCTCGAAGCTATCCTGTTGATGTGCCGTCCACAGCCAAGCTGCACGGTCCCTGTCCAATTCACGAAGTGGTAGCTGTGCCTCAGATAACGTCGGGCTGAACCGGCTCAGGTAATTTACCATGGCCAAGAACCGCCTCAGGCCCTTCCTGTCCACTGGTGGGGGCATGCTCCTTATTGCCTGCTCTTTTTCTGGATCTATCCGAAATCCTTTCTCGTTCACAATGTGCCCTAAAAATTTCACTTCTCTGACCTTAAACTCACACTTGTCCTCATTCAGCGTCATCCCCGCCGCTCCAATCCTGTCTAACACCTTGTGCAAACGCCTATCATGTTCTTCCTCAGTAGCTCCCACCACAAGTATGTCGTCCATCATGCATACCACACCTTCGAGCCCCTCCAATATCTTGGACATCTGTCTTTGAAAGAACTCTGGCGCTGCTGAGATGCCAAAAGGCATTTTGCAAAACTTGTACCTGCCGAATGGTGTAATAAACGTCGTCAGCTCCCTCGACTCCTCGCTAAGCTTAATCTGGTGAAAACCAGAATTGGCGTCCATTTTGCTGAAGAATTTACTGCCTTCCAGTGATGCCATCGTCTCCTCCAACCTGGGCAGGGGGTAGGACTCTCTCTTCATCCCCTTGTTGAGTTGTGTCAGGTCTACACAGATCCTGACCCGCCCATTTCCTTTTGGCGCAACGACCATCCCCGAGCACCACTCCGTAGGCTTCTCTACTTTCACTATCACTCCCATCGCCTCCATCTTGTCTAATTCCTCCTTGGTAGACTGTCTCAGCCCTATCGGTAACCGTCTGGGCACATGCAAGCATACTGGCTTGCTGTCTTCTTTCAAGTGAATCTTGAAAACGTCTGGTAACTCCCCCAGACCCCTAAACAACTCTGCCCTTTCGCGTTTAACCCTTTGGGTGACGGAACAAATAGTTTTCACAAGTCCTAGTTTCCTTATCTCTGGCTTGCCTAACAAGTTATCCTTGGCCCCTCTCAAAACGTAGGCATTCCCACATTCCCTTTGACCCCAAGATGACACAAGTTCAATCATTTTCTTTCCGGGGATATCCAGTTGACTTCCATCGGCTGCTGTGAAAGTTCTCTTAGTGGGCTTCAGTTCCCCTTTCAGTCTTGCAGCGTTCTCCTCCGTGATCACTGTCACGTCTGCTCCGGTATCCACTATGAAAGTCATGAATCCAGCCTGTGTCTTAAGCTTGACTCTAAAGTCCCCTCTTTCCTCAGTCCGGTCTTGCCGTGTCCCCACTTTCCTAATTCCCTTGGCTAAAACGTGGCAGATGCCCTGGCTAATGTTCTGTGTAGTGACTCCTTCTAGTCACAATGAGTCTGAAGAGTCTGACGTGTCATATCTTGTCTCTACGGCGTTGATACGACCCCTACTCTTCTGACCTGGCCTCTGTTTCGGACACTCCCTCGCGAAATGTCCCTCCACACCACAGTTAAAACATTTCCTGCTCGTTGTGGTGGCATTAGTATTGTTTCTTCTGCCGCTCTTCTCTTTGTCCCTGCATTCCCTGGCGAAATGGCCTGGCTTGCCACACGTGAAGCACGTTCCTTCACGAGGCTTAGCTTTCCTGTAGCTAAATGACCTAGCATCCCCCATCCTGGCTATCCTCCCCTCAGTATCCTCCTGCTCCACCCGGTCGACCTCCGAGATGTCCACTTTACCCCTTATAATTTTTGATGCTGCCATAGCTGACTCATACTGATTGCAGATATCTCTTGCATCAGCTAGGTGAAGATCCCTCTTGACTAAAAGCTCCTTCCTAAGCTTATCCTCCGACATGCCCTTAATCACCATTTGTAGCACTAGTTCGTCCAACAGACCCCCAAACCTACAAGTTCGACCTGCTCTCTCTAGCCTCTCAATATATTTGTCTATTGTTTCCCCCTGTTTCTGCTCCTGACCAAAGAACCTATGCCTTGTGGCCACGATGTTCTCTTTTGTTGCAAAGTGCCGATCAAAAGCCTCCCTTAGCGGTACATACTGCATTTTTGCCACTTCGATGTCCCAAGTCTCAAAAATCTCCATCCCTACATCACCCATGCAGTCCAATAGCAAAGCTGCCTTCCTCTGTTCATTTTCGAATTTTTGCCTCTCCTCCTCCTCTTTGTCCTTGGCCTTCTTTGACTTACTCTTCCTGTCTAGTCCCTCCATCCCTGCTCCTATAAGGGCCACCTCAAATCTCTTGAGGAACTTCCTCCACCCCTCAAGTTCTGCCCCATGCTCAACTACCAACATAGGAGTGTTAACTCCTTTACCAAACTTTGCCATCCTCCTTTTTCCCTAACTCCTTGATGTCTCCTCACAATGTAACCACTCTGCTCCTTGACACCTAAACCCCTGTCTAACAAGTGCAGAACCTGGCTGAATCCCTGAAGTACACTTCTGACACCATTTAGTGTTAAGAGACTCACCTGTTATAGTGTAGTCCTCTAAGTACTTTCAGAATCTCTCCGTTGCTTAACTTCTATTAGTCCCCCTGTCTCGTGGTCTCCCTTCTGTTCTTTGCACATGCGCCAACCTCATTTCCTTTTCCTGTCGGCCATGTTGTTGTCATGGCAATTGACAATACATCACAACTATTACTACCACTACCACTACTACTATTACTATTAATTATTATTATTAAACTACTTCTTCTTGCTCATCTGATGATTCATCATCTTTTTCTTGCTCATACTTTTTTCTCTCCATTGTCTTAGTTATATTTTGTTAGAGATCAACAAGTTATGTTCGGTTTCAGATGTTATACTTCTAATTAAATCTCGATGAACAATATGTAATAATAATATATGTGCCTATTATTATTAGTATCCGTAAGTATCATCAACTATATTACAATGATTATATATATAGTATATATATAGTATATATAATCGTTGATATTTATCGCAGGTAGTGACCCTGTAGGGTCACTAATCGCAGGCTGCTATGCTTTGCGAGCGCCGATGGTCATAACAAATAAACCAATAAAATCCGTTGAAAGTTTTTTCGACCAATTGGATGAGATATTAGAAACAATTACATTTACAAATAAACTAAACGTACTCGGTAAAATCACAATTTTTGTTTCACTGTCGCAATCATTTTTCTATGGTCACGATTATAATAATTCAATTATAAGTAGTTAAAAAATAGCCTCTTCTAGCATAGATAGAGGTAAGTACGTATTTATAACCGTTGATAACAATAGAAATGAAATAAATGTTGCAGTGGAATGTCTGCTTGAAGTTGTTAAATAATAATAATTGTCATTCAAAAATGGTTATCATCACAACAACAACAAGAGCATTATTATAATTATTATTATAATTATTATTGTTTTATTATTATTATTATAAAAGTTATTATTATTATTAATTATAAATAATAATTATATTGTTATTATTATTATTACTACTACTTACTTATTATTGTTAAATAAGTATTAGAATTATTATTAATTAATAATACTTAATATAATGCTACTGCTACTACTACCATTATTATTGTTAATATAATATTTATTATTAATTATTATTATTAATTATTAAACTTTAATTAACAACAACATGATCATCATCATCATGATCATGTGCAATTTTAGTCTCACCAATAATAATCATAAAGTAATAATAATAAATGATAATAATAATTATAATATGAAATATATTTAATATATAGGTCTTATTTATAAGAAGCATCTGCTGTGTTTTGTTTGTGTATTGCATTCATATGTGCTACTACTACTGCTACAATAATAAATAATAATAATAATAATAAGATTAACTATAATTAGTACTCCGTCCCTGGTTGTTCAATGAGAACTGCTGGCAGTAACTACAAATAGTTAGTATAATTGCTAGTGGGCCGTTGGCGGAGCATGCTTGCGAAAATCCCCAGGGGCCAGTGGTGACAAACCCCCATTTGATGAAAAATTAACTGTAGGTAACGGTTGCAGGAATTCCTGTGACCAAACACAAATTGGTATAATGTTTGCACACTGTGACTGTTGCCAACTGCTGCACTCATTTTCTGTTAAGTTCCCGGGGGTGGTTAGAAAATAAAAGCGAAACAAACACGTTAATTTGAATCTGCTTACAATCAAAGCCAAACTTCATTGCAGCCATTTCTTCTATGAGAATGATGCTGTTCAGCTTGCATTAATTAATATTAGAACCCAAAGACCAAGCAATTGCAAAAAAATAACAAGAATGTTTATAGCTGTAATAAATACTGGTTAAAAATAGATAACTTTGATGTACTAACAGAAGTATTAATATTTGACTTGCTAATTATTTTATTGCCTAATCACAGAGGAGAGATTTTTGACGAATGCTATTGGTCATTGTCGATAATCAACAGCTTCACCGTCAACAAAACACGTGAAACAACAGACTCTCGCTAGTTTGAGCATGCGTACATTAAATTTGTTGGTCAATTCCATGGATGAAGTATAACAGGATTGCCAACTGCGGACTCGTAATATAACTGTTGTCACGATTGGAATGTAGCCATTTACGGGAGTCGCCATGACCAGTGAGTGAACCCTACGGATATTGCAACTTGACAAAACAACGTCGAGTTGTCTTCTCATTAGAAAGGACATCTACGTAAATTTACATGAAAAATGTGGTGTGTTTCCAATACGTAAATGAATTACGTCCCCGTGCTATAGCGTGTGGCATCACTCAATTGCAAAAATCATGATTACTGTCTATATCCGGTACTGATTTTTGCATTAAAATTGAAAACACCGATTGGGCGCAGCGGGCAATTCTGCTATACTTCATCCGTGGTCAATTCGTTGACAAAACATGCTAGTTTGTTTGGGCTTTAATACACAATGTTCATCTGCGGCAATTATTTATTAGCTAATGATGGTCAAATTTAACGACCATTAATTGAAACAAGATTAGCTTGGGCCTAGGCTTGTCATAAAACGGTCAGTTATTTATTGGTGATAGGACCAGTTATGACCAAATTCAAGTTGAAACCACCCCCTGAGTTTTCAGTGTCTTTAAAGGTATAATAATACTGCTACCGCTGCCACCACCACCACCACCACCATTACTACATTTCTCTAAAACAAATTGTTATAAAAGTTTATATAAATCCTTTGGGTAGAGGCAAGATGGATGACAAGGTCGTATCCGGGTGGTGAACTAAACTTTTATATAATAATACTAAGAAGAAAATTCAGAAATGTTGATTTTATTAATCGCCAATTTTGATGGTTTGGCTGTTATATCCACAATAACCCCAACATATATCAACACACGTCCCTATACATTTAAACAGTCATAGGCAGCAGTTAAGTAGAGCAATCACGACAATAAAGAAGGAAGGTTTAAATCAATCTTACAGGATGTGTGACAAATATTGGAGGGTTAAAGAAAAATGGAGTAGAACTTCATATTAGTTTTTTGACCTGGAGGCTGGTTTTGTACAGTTATTCATCAGCCACAAATTTAGGAGATCATGATATGTTTATATACAAGTATAACCCAGATCTAGATATATTTATGGAGAAACCTAAGTCATATAACTACACTTTCAAGTGGAATATTGGAATAAACGTAGACTGGAATGAATGCCAACATAGCTGGAATGAGTGTAGTAGACTTCTCCTTGAATGAACATGCACGCCTCCTGCAATAAATGCCGACTAAGCTATAGAGAAAAAATTTCAACATAAATTGGTGGAAGTTTTGACACTTATTCCTGACGACATATAATCTACAGTTTCGGCATTCATTTCTAGGAACATAAAAATTTCTAATTTTCATCAAAGTAGATGTTATATACGTGCATAATGTACCTATTAGGTTAGTGTAAGGTCAAGGTTAATGGTGGCGTCACTCATGATACACACACAGAAAAAAGTGGAAAATTTGGGATTAAACAGGTGATTAAACACTGTAATGATTAATATAAGAGTACAATACGGCATCATTAGGGGTATATTTGGTATTTCAGTAGAAAATTTGGGAGTGTTTGCTGGAAGGAGTAATTAAGGATTAAAATCAGACAATAACTTTGCCAGAAATTGTTGGTAGGTCAATAAATCACTCTCAGGGGATTAAACTCTGGTTTTAATCAGCTAGTAAGAACTTTACTCCCCAAGCGATTACACTGTGGTTCTACAGTGTTGTTATTTTACAAGTCCTTAATTGTTAGCTTTACTGACCCAGTAAGAACTTTAATCCCGAAATGATTGAACTCTGGCTCTTATCTTCAAGTTAGATTTTACTCTTGATATGATTAGAATGGAGAAAAGCCTTGGCATTTATAGTATGATTACCTAATAGCAAGTGGGGGTATCAATGATCGCCTAAGCATACAGTCTTATTGTGCCTGAATAGGCTATTATTTTCCCGCTTCAATCACTAACAAAGAGAGCACACGAGGATGATGAAGGCTTACACAGCTGTCTCAAAACTCTAAGTTAATGATGACACAGAAGCAGGTAAATAAGATATACTATGAATACACAATTGTTTGTGTATTGATTAGTAACTAAGTTAAAATACTAAACTGAACAAATGATGTTGAATGTTGTTTAGTAACTAATTGATTGTTTGTTTTTGTCACATTCAAAACTTTTGAACTTGAAGTGGCTGCAAATAAAAGTGGCTACTATATCACAATTCTGCATTTTAGAACTGTCACCAACTAGAGATGTCCTTCTTTAAACGAAAATTGAATATACATGAAGTCAAGAGCTCACAGGTGATGAACAAACAGCTGTGATGTTGCCCAATCTTCATTTTCAACTCCTGAAGGGTGGTTGGATTCGGTTTATTTTTTATTTTGGGACACCTTCTTATTGTAAAATGTGCCTAATGATTTCACTCTTATTTTACGAGCTTGAAGATCCAAATCAGCCTTCATCTCTCAGTTTCAACTTGGAATCTATTGCATGTACACGGAGTGTACCCCAGTGGATCTATGTCCTAATAGACTATACTATATTAATCATCATTCAATCAAGCCAGTTATTTTTATCGATTTTTTTTCCATCTTCTTAGTTGGTTTTATGTTGTAATCGCTGTATTTCCTTTTTAATGGTGTTGTGCTGATCTCAGTTGCCTTGTTCAATACAAGTTGCCATTACATTCTGAAATAAGCTTTGTCATTTTCTACCAGCTAGATCCAATACAAAAGAATTACCTCCAATTCAAATCGCTTCCAATACTTAATCGCTCTCAAAGAAAAACCGTACAGACATCGCACTCAAGGAAGATTAATATCGATCCTAACCTTAATCAATGACTGGACTAGCAATGCTCCCAATAACAATCATCGTGCGATTAACAATCTGCATATACAGTGATCGGAAATGTTCTTGTTTTTAATCCTTGGGAGACTAACTCAATCCAAAATTTAATCCTAAAGTGATTGAATACGGACCATTAACCAGTGCGCTGGCTGTGGTAATAAATCACTCCCTGTTTAATCGCATTTCAATCGCTCAGGTGATTACGTTCGTGGATAGTAAGAATTGATTGAAATGGGATTAAAACTACTCCACGTTTTTCTGTGTGTGTAGCTAAATGTGGTTGAGAAGACCAGGACATTTTGGGGTGAGCATTCATGGTGTTGGTTGGGTTGTGACATCTATTTATACCTAGTGAGTAATCTCACAGATAATTCCTGGAATAAACATAGAAATGCTATTTTACATGTCGCCTGGAACGAAAATCGGTACATCCTAACTCCAAATAGATATTCTCCAGGTCTATCAACGCTCATGCTAGGAGGTTTTTACGTTTATTTTGGATACATTTGCATTTGTAATATCTGCTCTCAAAGCTACTCCAAGCATGGAGAGAAGAGATTACATTTACGTAGGTTTATGTATGATAACCAACAGACTAAAGTAATAGTTCTGAGATTGTCTGTTTATATTTACAATCCTTTTTTTGCGCACCCACTGCAAATCAAAACAGAAGTGTTTTCACAGCTGTCCATTTTTTACCTACTATCACCACCTTTATGCCAAAAGTATGTAAACACGAAAAGGGTATATTTATTTTCACATGTGAAAAGAATAGTTGGATAATATTAAATAAAAGGCAGAAAAAAATGTAAAACAAAGGAATTGGAAAAATAAGAAGAGAAGCAAATGGAAGGAGAATGAAGATAAAAACGGTCAAAATGTGAAGTGTGAATCCCAATGCATCGATTTACTGAGATATCCAACTTCAGAAAGTGTTATCTCTGTTTACTCAGTCCATATTTATCTATTGTATTTTGTTCTGCCAAGATTAGAGAGAGTTTTACGTGCTACATTTGCTAGTATAACTTTTAGCTGTCCATTGTACACAGTAGCTATGTAGGTCTTTCATTATTAGCAGAAACTTCCGTGCTCACTTGAAATAATCTGTAGCAGGGGTTGTATTCAAGTTGGAAATAGAATTGTGAGTGGTTGAGCCACTTATCTTTAGCTTGATAATATAATACTGTAACTAACAACTATTACTAGTCTGTTAGTCAATGTTACGAGCTCTAGTATATATAATATGTATAATTTAATAATTTCTCTGGCCGGCTCTATTTATTATGCTATCATACAGTTAAAAATTCATTAATAAGACCATAAAAGTAATTTTTGTTTCTTTTTTTATCTACAAAACTTGATGCATTCAGGCACAGTATTTGGTCTGCTTGTTTGTGACAACAGCAATTATTTTGCACATTTGTTTTTACTACTCTATGAAGACGAATTATTAAGATTAATTATTAATGTGAATTGAAATATTTTTTGATAAAATTACATGTTTCAGGTGAAATGATGGAGAGTCATCGCAAAGTGGTGGTGATAGGAGCTGGTATGTCCGGTTTAGTTACACTCAAGACTATGAAACAGCTTGGTATAGACTGTGTGGTATTTGAAGCTAACGATTACCATGGAGGGCTCTGGCATTTCCACCCCGACAACTACAGTGTAATGGAATTCACGCATATGTAGGTCTACTGGTATTCAGCATTGTTATTTAATATTTTTGTATAAAAAATGGTAGACTTTGTTGTTTCACTCAACCATGATATTCAGTTTAGTTTTGCTGGACAAAGTTTTGAGTGAAGGTTTTGATATATCAAATGACGCTGACATAAATTTGGCATCCAGTTATTGTGTTAAAAAATGTGTCAGCTATAAAATTTATTTTGTTTGCCAGCTTTAAATCAAATTTAAACTGAGATAGTATCAATGTTGCTCTTTGCATCAAACATCTATTGTAGAAACATCACTCGATACAACTACGCCTTCTCGGACTTTCCATTCCCGGATGAGGGACCCGAGTACGCTCACCATCCTGAAATATCTAAATATTTCGACAGTTATGTAGAGAAGTTTAACTTGGCTGAAGATATACAAAATAGAACTAAAGTTGTCAGGGTACACCGCCGTAATTCAGGTAGTATTGACTGCTGTTGTGAGGTTGTACGTACCTTGTACTGGCCCACTCCATTATATGTTGGTGCTCTTCCAAAGTCAACCATTTTTATTCTGGGATAGTTTGGTGAAGTATCTCAATAACTTTTTGCTGTCTAGTTTTTTTATGTTTCCTGTGAATCGACGCTGCTGCCGTTTAATTTTTCTCTTATTCTCATTATTTGATGAAGTTTTCTATGATTGGATTAGACTGTGAGAAGTAATAGAGACATTGTTGTTGTACAGATCCACTGGCACAGCTGAGGTTGGAGGAAGAAATACCATTAAATGATGAGGCTAATTGGTCAGTTGTGTGTGAGAGAGATGGTGAACAATTTACAACAACTTGTGAATACCTGGTTATCGCTACCGGACACCACGCTAGACCAAAGATACCCACCTTTCCTGGAGAGGACAAATTTCAAGGTGAATATTAGACCTCAGTTAACTAATTTACTGACATATTCCAGACCACTTCTAAATGTTCTAGAATGTTCCAGAATACTCTAGACTAGAATTCTTTCAAATAGAATACTGTTGAGACTATTTAATGTTATTTATCACTCTCAGTTCTTCAATACAGGGGAGATAATGCACAGCATCAAATACAAAGATGTGCTACGCAGTGGATTTCAGGAGAAGAACGTTGTGCTGGTTGGAATTGGAAACAGTTCAGTGGATATCGCTGATAATCTGGTCTCCAAAGGAAGGTACGTTAGCCAAGCTGTTGTGTCTCATCAATATGTTAACATTGTTTTTCACTTTCCTCCCGTCGATTGTGTCAAACTGGCAGCCCATTTACTAATGAAGCTCATCTTGTTGCAGTTGTCCCAACGTCCACATATCCACCAGATCTGGAGCCTGGGTCTTCCCTAACTACTTCTTTGGTGTACCGTCTGAGCTGTACCTCAACCGACTCGGTACAGCTGGGGGTCCTCCCGCATTCAGAGATGTTATATTTAGGGTGCTCATCACTCTGATTTCTGGCCACCCTAACAGGTAACATTGTACTTTGTATGGAGCTCAGGCTTTGGTTTATATGACCTTATGTCAAGTGATTGCGTCCACTTATTAGTGAAGTTAATATGTACCTGTAAGTCATTAGGTATGTACCTGTAAGTCATTAGGTATGTACCTGTAAGTCATTAGGTATGTACCTGTAAGTCATTAGGTATGTACCTGTAAGTCATTAGATATGTACCTGTAAGTCATTAGGTATGTACCTGTAAGTCATTAGGCATGTACCTGTAAGTCATTAGGTATGTACCTGTAAGTCATTGAATATGTACCTGTAAGTCATTAGACATGTACCTGTAAGTCATCAGGTATGTACCTGTAAGTCATTAAGTATGTACCTGTAAGTCATTAGGTATGTACCTGTAAGTCATTAGGTATGTACCTGTAAGTCATTGAATATGTACCTGTAAGTCATTAGATATGTACCTGTAAGTCATTAGACATGTACCTGTAAGTCATCAGGTATGTACCTGTAAGTCATTAGGTATGTACCTGTAAGTCATTAGGTATGTACCTGTAAGTCATTAGGTATGTACCTGTAAGTCATTGAATATGTACCTGTAAGTCATTAGATATGTACCTGTAAGTCATTAGACATGTACCTGTAAGTCATCAGGTATGTACCTGTAAGTCATTAGGTATGTACCTGTAAGTCATTAGGTATGTACCTGTAAGTCATTATGTATGTACCTGTAAGTCATTGAATATGTACCTGTAAGTCATTAGACATGTACCTGTAAGTCATCAGGTATGTACCTGTAAGTCATTAGGTATGTACCTGTAAGTCATTAGTTATGTACCTGTAAGTCATTAGGTATGTACCTGTAAGTCATCAGGTATGTACCTGTAAGTCATTAGACATGTACTTGTAAGTTACTCATGTATCTAGGTGGGGCTTGAACCCAAAGCATGGACCTGTCTACACTCACCCCACCGTCAGTCCCACACTCGTCCATCACATTCAACGAGGAAGAGTTCGCATTTCACCAAATGTAAAAGTAAGTCTATCTTCACACAGATAGGGACTTGTAACATTTGTGATGTCAGTTGCCTCTTTTGTTTATTGACGCTTATTAGTCTGCTTGCTCTGTCTAGCTGGTGGTCTGGTGGCTGTCATATGGGAGATACTAATTGCTAACTGTTCGAATATTCAAACACAAAACAATATTAATAGTTGTCTGCTCATTTAGAGAGTTCAAGTTGAGAAGACAACTCCCAACTTTATGGTTTCAATTTCGCAAAGTTCGCATTAAGGCCTGGCTACACGATCGCAAATTCCGTGCGCTATGCTTTGTGCAATTTCAACGCACTAAAAGCTAGGTGCTACACGAACGCAATTTCTGTGCATTGAACTACGTTGCGCTGAGGAGTTGTATTATCTTAGCTGAAGTAATAACCAATAGTAGTAGTGTAGCTAGTTAGCCGCGGTCTTGTTAGTAGTTTTTATTACTAGCGGTTGAATCCATGGATGAAATATAACAGGATTGCCAGCTGCGGCCGCGTAATAGAAATCTTGTGACGAGCCAAATGTAGCCGTTTGTGGGAACCGCCATACTGCTCCGAAATTTTCAAGACCACTTGGATCTCGTAATAAATACCGTTTTCTTATGAGTTCTTACACGTCAAGTGCACGCCGTGGGCGTACTGCGCTAGTTTTGACGATTCAGCTATTTTTACTTACAATACCATATCCGCTCCGAGAACAAAATTGTATATGCCAACGATAACATATATGTAATCTTTGGTGTATGGCAAACTTTATGCAGCTTCCGCGCTCCGAAACTAGAAAATCAGAACATCGCGTTAATACAAATATTTACGATTATTTTTCCGAGCTGCTATAGTAGTTTATGTTTCCGCTCCGAACAACCAGTTCAATATGGGCGCCATGGATGACTTCCCATTGGCCAAAATTGGCTACACCCCGTTCGGGTTTCTGGCAATCCTGTTATATTTCATCCATGGTTGAATCAAAATCACTGAAGCGCGCCGAACTGGAATCACTGTAGACTGTTTTAGCCAATCACAATCAATATTGCACGGCCCATCGGACAAAGCACAACGCATAATTTAAACATGTTAAAAGTTTGCAAAACGACTAAAGCCAGGGCAATAAGCAAAATGCGTTGACCTTTCGGAACTCTTGTGCAATAACGCACGGAATTTGCGATCGTGTAGCCAGGCCTTAAAGCAGTAAATTAATTCGGAATCAGTCGGTTGAATGAACAATATTGTAATCATTATTTATTTTTAATTTTGTTGAACAATCTGTAAAGTTTGATTGAAAACATTGACGTGATTGATTTCTGTTCGATCACTCGTGTCAATGCGCCCTGGACGTCTAAGTGGTTTTAGTGCAATGCTCGTTATTTGCCTACGTATTTTGATTGCTTTTATCCAAAAAAATTCCCAATAACAAGAGTAAGTAGTTATGACATTAAAACTGTTTACATATTTCTGCTGTGGTTTTTCTGCAGCTGTTGCTTTCTTTCACAGGAGGTAGGAAAAGACTATGTGAAGTTTGAGGATGAATCAGTAGCAGAAGATGTGGAGGCTATAATTAAATGCACTGGATACACAATACAACTACCATATCTAGATGGTGATGTGAGAGATTCAATCTTAAATGAGGAGACCAATGAGCTGAAGGTATTTATCAATCAATCACCTGTTCGCTTATCACTGTATCACTTATCCAACATAAACAGTGACTCTCATGTCACCCAAACAGTGACTGTCATGTGAAACAAGCAGTGAGTGTCATGTGACACAAGCAGTGACTGTTATGTGACATAAACAGTGACTGTCATGTGAAACAAGCAGTGAGTGTCATGTGACACAAGCAGTGACTGTTATGTGACATAAACAGTGACTGTTATGTGACATATACAGTGACTGTCATGTGACATAAACAGTGACTGTCATGTGACATAAACAGTGACTGTCATGTGACATAAACAGTGACTGTCATGTGACATAAACAGTGACTGTCATGTGACATAAACAGTGACTGTCATGTGATATAAACAGTGACTGTCATGTGACATAAACAGTGACTGTCATGTGACACAAACAGTGACTGTCATGTGACACAAGCTGTAGCAGTAGGCTGATCATTCCCGCTTTAGGAAGTTGGTGTCTTGTACATGCGTAATCAAGTTGGAGAGAGTAATTATTATTTAGGGAAAGCCTTGACCTCTCTATATGGAATAAATGTGAACTGCGTGCTATTGTTTTCTCCAGCCAGCAGAGTCAACTCTGTTGGTAAGGAATAATTTGGGCGCACCTTTTGACCACGTTTATCTGATTATTTCTACAAAAATTGTAATTTTTTGAGATGGAAAAAGTTATTTTGAAAAAAAATTTATGTATGAAAGAAAAATATATTTTTACGCGTTGATGATGCTTGTTATAACTTCTGCAGTGGTATAAAAACATGAACAGTTTACTTACGCACAATGGCCACAATAGATCAGTCTACTTACCCACAATGGCCATAATAGTCTACTTACCCACAATGGCCACAATAGTCTACTTACCCACAATGGCCACAATAGATCTGTCTACTTACCCACAATGGCCACAATAGATCTGTCTACTTACCCACAATGGCCACAATAGATCTGTCTACTTACCCACAATGGCCACAATAGATCTGTCTACTTACCCACAATGGCCACAATAGATCTGTCTACTTACCCACAATGGCCGCAATAGATCTGTCTACTTACCCACAATGGCCACAATAGATCTGAGGAGGTGCTCACTTTCAAGTCATCTACAAAAGTATGACGTACAAAATATTCCTGGTTCTCAGGTTGCTTCACAATCATTTTCTCGAAAAATATAACGCAAAATGTTTGATGTCAACATTTACTTTATTATCGGTTATATGTTATTTAAATCAAGGTTGTGTCCAGCGCAATAATTTCATGGCTGTCAGATCAATGCGGCCCACAATTCCTAGTGTTTAGTTGTGGGCGGTGCTAAGTGATTGATGAAACATCCTTAGATTTCTGAATCTCATTTTAAGAGATTTTTTATTGTATTGCTAAATGTAAAAACTTGCTTTATCATTTTTCTGCCAAACAATAATGTGGTACCATTCATTCACTGACCGTCTCATTTCAGATGTACCACAGTGTTTTCTCTCCAAAATATGGAACATCCTTGGCTATGATTGGTTATGTTCAACCATTAGGAAGCCTCACATCAATAGCAGAAATACAGGCTCAATGGCTTGGCATGCTTATTAAAGGAAGATGTAGTCTACCTTCCATCAATGACATGAAGGAGAGAATTGTCTTGGATAAGGTAAGCTCTGGCTGTTGTGATAGATAGACTATCTATAAATTGGCTCATAGCTTGTTATTGCTAGTAGTTACAGGACTCGATTGACGTTAATTACTTTGCAATAAAAGCTTATTTTAACTTTAACAACGGTTCATTATACTGGCTATTAGAATTTATCTTCTCTTTATTTGTAAGAGAAGGCAACTCTGAAAGCTTTGTTCTTAATGGAGATAAACGGCCATCTTTATCAATAAGCTGCTACTAACTACAAACAGTTTTTTTATCCAGAATGTCCAGTAACTGGTGTGTCACCCGTTTAAATATTCATCAAAAACAAAGATAACTTGTCAAACTTGGCAAATAATAAAAAAGGAATGTGGGTGATAAAATAATAAACTGGTTAGTATTTGAGTTGTTTTCCGTAACTCTTTGTAAATTTGCAGTTGTCTTTACTGAGTAAGATAACTGTTGATTTCTGTAAAAAAGAATTATTGGGAATGTCTGTTATTCCTGGCGTTTGTTCTCATACCTACAGTATATTAGGATTAAACCAGGAGAACCTTGTCCTTCGAGATCTGCTCCTACATTACTACTAGTATTTTAGGATTAAACCAAATATTACTTGTGAGATTGCAGAAAATCGCTGACTTTAGTTTTCCACTTCAAGTTCAAAAGTAGAAGTCGGTTTCATCTGTTGCAGCAACATGAGAATTATTACAAGGAGTCGACTCGTCACACAATACAGAGGGAGGCAATTCCCTACTGCGATGAAATTGCATCGTATTTTGGTGCTAAACCCAAAATGCTAGAGAACCCAGCTGTGGTCCCCAGGTAAGGTGTATATAGACTGTGTTGACCTATGTAATGTAGAAGTCTATGAAGTATATGAGTATGTAAATTGTGTTGATCTATGCAATGTAGAAGTCTGTGGAGTATATAAGTATGTGAATGTGTTGATCTATGCAATGTAGATGTTTATGAATTATATAAGTATGTGAATTGTGTTGATCTATGCAATGCAGAAGTCTATGAACTATATAAGTATGTAAATTGTGTTGATTTATGCAATGTAGATGTCTATGAATTATATAAGTATGTGAATTGTGTTGATCTATGCAATGTAAAAGTCTATGAAGTATGTAAATTGTGTTGTTCTATGCAATGTAGATGTCTATGAAGTATATAAGTTTTTATCTGCTTTTGAAATTGTGGAGATAACTCTTGCTAGAGTTACAGTGTACATGTTTAATCTACATCTCAAAAATGCTCGCTTTTCATATTCAACAAACGGTACTTGGGGATATGTGATGATATTGTGAATGTAAATTACCAGGTTGCTATTCTCAAGTGGAGGGGCCGCCCAATGGACCCTACAAGGCCCGTATCACTATTCACAGGCTAAGAAACTTGTCAGCAAAGTTCCAATTCCTCCTGCTGTCGTTTATCTCAATTTGGCAGCTCTTTTTATTCTCTTTTATTTATTTTATAAGCTTATATCAATCCTGCCAATATTTTACACATAATAGATCAGCCGGTTTTTTAATTTTATTATTTATTTGTGGTTGATTATGCAAATTTCCATTTATTTTTTCTATCCTGAATTTTGGTTTTTTAACCAAACATTTTTCTTACGCTCAGGTATTGCTGCACACACAACTCCAGTGTTAAACAGTAGTAATAAGACAATAAATGATTTCAATATATCACACATGAAATGCTGTTGGTCTTATTAAATACCGGCAGCGTAACCGGCAGTATAAAACAATGGGAAAGGCTTCAACATGACACTGCTTATCTTTATAACAAAGCGGTGTAACTGCAACTATAAAAGTCATTACCTTTTATATGTGCAAAAAATAAAAAAAATCTGTGGAAAAATGGTGATAATGCCACAATATATACAAATGGGTTTTCTTTCTTGGTAATGTATACGGCCACAAAAGTGTACAGGTTTGTAAATCGGCGACAACTGGTGATGCAATGCTTGACCTCTGTTTATCTGCTTGAGCATGTGTTGGTCGGATCAAATTCAGGATGTTTTATGATTACTAATGAAGTTCAACAGGCCTTTGTAACCAGAGCCAGTGTGATCTTTGACAATTTATAAATGCCATTAGATATACCATTTACATAAACTTTTCCTTTTTTGAGGATGTCCGGTACAATTTCCCGTGATCAGTAAGATTTACCTCTGCGCTCCTTCCTTGTTCAGCGTTCTCGTACCAAAGAATAACCTGCAAGTTGGGACAACACAAAAGCTTTATTTAGTGCGTAAAAATTATAGAAAAGTTAAAACAATAGAAATTAATAGTGGAGGTGAAAAAATTAAATAAAACTAGTCAAATGTGTTTCGTATTGTACAAATTATATACATGAACAGAATATTCCCTCCTTTCCGGCACGTTCTTCGCCGAGATTCAACAGCTCACTATTAGATAACCAACAAAAAAGTAGTTCTGAACGCAACTAATCACTAGAGATGCTCCGATTCAGTGATTGGCAGATTTCATCAACTATTCGCTGAATTACTTTGCTTGCATTGTGACTTAGAGAACTTTTCACCAACAATGAATATCAAGCAGATTAGCTTCAACTACCCAGGTTGTTACTGCATTGGCCTCATACAATAGCAGTGACAATTAGTACCAATGTGGGTGGGTTGCTTTTACAACTCCCATTATGATGAGGAAAAGCGTAATCTGCCGTGTGATTAGCCTGTAATCCTAGAAAACTATAAAATGACTGATCTGTGATGTAGCAGTATTTAAATGAATATATACGCTGAGATTATTGTTCAACAATTTATCCTCAATTTTCTTTTGTAAATCATATTGGTTTGAATAGGAATAGGATAGTTCATTGGAATCGGGATTAAAGCGGATCGGTGAAAATTTTGTGAATCGAAGCATCTCTACTAATCACGAGCAAACCCTAGTGACGACCATCAACAGATGTCTGTACACAGTGACAGCCATCAACAAGTGCCTGTACACTGTGACAGCCATCAACAAGTGTCTGTACACTGTGACAGCCATCCACAAGTGTCTGTACACTGTGACAGCCATCCACAAGTGTCTCTAAATGTGTCAATGCTCAGAGGCGAGTGATTCATGAGATTTGAATGAATGTCCCTCTTCCTGCACCGGACTGCCCAGCCCCTCATCTGTTCTAGGGTCGTCGGTGCAACTCTGTGGTTTCAAAGACTTGGAGCAGTCAGTTTCTAAATCACTATCGCTGTCATGGTTAAATCTTTTCAAATCTTCAAGTTGATGTTCTTGTTCATCTGCTGGTCCATCTCCTTCTAGAGAGTTCATTGTGTCACCGCCGATTGACCTTGAGCTTTCAGGACCAGCTGAATCCATTCTAGGTTGGAACTCGCCAGGTTGAATGCTATCTACTGAAGGAGTTTCAACATGGGGCTCAGAGTTATAAAAAATGTTTATAGTTGTGGACTTTGGCAGCTGCTCAGGTAAGACTGGCTTGCTTGTCTCTTGGCCACTTGACTGGCTGCTGGATGTATCCATAGTGAGTGAGACTCTCTCATCATGATTTGCTTCGCTGTCTACAAAAAAATAGAGAAACATTCAATAACAGGTACTTCAACTAGAGAAAGCATACGAGCATAGCTCGCAGACACAGTAAACATTTTGTACTAAAGGTGCCAATTACTGAAGACAGCTTTCTGCAAAGTTACAGCGCTAAAAATAGAGATGTCCTGTTTTGTCTACCTAAAGTCACAGCAGCGGTGATAAGGCACCGAAACAATGGGAAACATGTCAAACCCTTGAAACAAATAAAAATTTAAGTCAGAGACAAAGGCATACCAAATAAGTTGCAGGCTACAGAAACTACCAACAATTTTGCAGCATTCATCGGAAAAAACTAATAATCTGGAGCCCGAGATTCATAAATTTGAAGTTTTCTTTGCTCTTTGCACTTTTGTAGCAGCAATTATCAGAACTTCATCCAATTTCCACTGTTCGTAATCTAACTGGTGCTATCCCCACAGGAGAATCAATTATTTCATTAGTAGCTTGTATTTAACAGACCAGTTTAGAGGAGCACAGAAGTTGCGGCCGTCAGATAGGAAAGGGGGAGTCGCATGGGGGCAATGAAATGAGGGAGTAAAGAGGGGCGAGGGCTAATAGAGGCAGCAAAGTCAAAGTTTGACGGGGAGTTAAAGAGAGGGTGTAGAGCCAGGGGCAGACAATTCGGGACCATATTTTACAAATACGACCAAATAAGTCTGGATAATATATAAATATATTAATAGCCATACAAGAAGCATTGACTACGTAAAACTCTTTCAAATGATTTTGCAACCCAAACACATTTAAGTACACACACATGTATCCACTTATACCAGGATATTCCCTGTGCAGTGCAATAGTAAGAGAAGGCAACTCTTCACGTCGTGCAGAGGACTTTATAGCTAGCGTAGATCTCACAATACTGTTTGCTGGTAACAATTTACTGGTTTAGTTTCATTGTAAAGGCAGCCAATAAATCCTATTATGAAATGTGCATTTTCTTCTAATTATTTGTTTTTTTTGCCAATTGTTTGTTCATCAGAAATAGAGTTTTGTAACTGCAAAAGCGCCAAACAACTTATAACAGAAACTGTAGCCAACAACAAAAGCAGACGACAGGAGCAGACAACTCATTGGCCCTACCTCGCATGTATTGCTGATTTCGGCGTGCACTCTTCACACACTCACCTATCTTTGAATGTTTGTGGCAGCATACAACCAGAACTATTACTAGCACTGCTATGACTACAACAGCGGCTGTAGATAGCAATCCAATAAAGAGCGGGTCTTTCACTAAAATATAACATATACATGCGACAATCTCGTGTACAGAGTGTGACAGTCTCACGTACAGAGTGTGACAGTCTTGTGTACAGAGTGTGACAGTCTCGTGTACAGAGTGTGACAATCTCGTGTACAGAGTGTGACAGTCTCGTGTACTGAGTGTGACAGTCTCGTGTACAGAGTGTGGCAGTCTCGTGTACAGAGTGTGACAACGCAACAATTAAGATAACAGGCGCATGACTTGCAGCCACAAAAACACAAGTTTTCTGTCGTAAGTATTTTACTTATATACAAAAATCAAGGATAAAATAAAAACAGGAAGACAAGGTTGTGCAAAATTTGGTGCAAAATTATAAAACACGGTACAAGAGATGGGAACTCAGATAAAAGCCACCCTATCGAGCGTCACTCAGGTAAAGGCGGTGGATGGAGTCAAAGAACTTCTCTAAATCTAAACTGAACAAAGTGGGTAAATGACGGTAAGAGGGAACAGTGATAGAGGGGATGAGGAGTTATGAAGCAGGATAGGGTGGAGTGTGAGTACACAAAATACAAATGTTAAATGAGGGAGAGATGGGAAGGGAGGAGAAAGAAAGAGATAGTAAGGGTGGGGAGAGAGAGATAGTAAGGGTGGGGAGAGAGAGATAGTAAGGGTGGGGAGAGAGAGATAGTAAGGGTGGGGAGAGAGAGATAGTAAAGGAGGGGAGAGAGAGATAGTAAGGGTGGGGAGAGAGAGATAGTAAGGGTGGGGAGAGAGAGATAGTAAGGGTGGGGAGAGAGAGATAGTAAGGGTGGGGAGAGAGAGATAGTAATGGTGGGGAGAGAGAGATAGTAAGGGTGGGGAGAGAGAGATAGTAAGGGTGGGGAGAGAGAGATAGTAAGGGTGGGGAGAGAGAGATAGTAAGGGTGGGGAGAGAGAGATAGTAAGGGTGGGGAGAGAGAGATAGTAAGGGTGGGGAGAGAGAGATAGTAAGGGTGGGGAGAGAGAGATAGTAAGGGTGGGGAGAGAGAGATAGTAAGGGTGGGGAGAGAGAGATAGTAAGGGTGGGGAGAGAGAGATAGTAAGGGTGGGGAGAGAGAGATAGTAAGGGTGGGGAGAGAGAGATAGTAAGGGTGGGGAGAGAGAGATAGTAAGGGTGGGGAGAGAGAGATAGTAAGGGTGGGGAGAGAGAGATAGTAAGGGTGGGGAGAGAGAGATAGTAAGGGTGGGGAGAGAGAGATAGTAAGGGTGGGGAGAGAGAGATAGTAAGGGTGGGGAGAGAGAGAGATAGTAAGGGTGGGAGAGAGAGATAGTAAGGGTGGGGAGAGAGAGATAGTAAGGGTGGGGAGAGAGAGATAGTAAGGGTGGGGAGAGAGAGATAGTAAGGGTGGGGAGAGAGAGATAGTAAGGGTGGGGAGAGAGAGAGATAGTAAGGGTGGGGAGAGAGAGAGAGATAGTAAGGGTGGGGAGAGAGAGATAGTAAGGGTGGGGAGAGAGAGAGATAGTAAGGGTGGGGAGAGAGAGATAGTAAGGGTGGGGAGAGAGAGATAGTAAGGGTGGGGAGAGAGAGATAGTAAGGGTGGGGAGAGAGAGATAGTAAGGGTGGGGAGAGAGAGATAGTAAGGGTGGGGAGAGAGAGATAGTAAGGGTGGGGAGAGAGAGATAGTAAGGGTGGGGAGAGAGAGATAGTAAGGGTGGGGAGAGAGAGATAGTAAGGGTGGGGAGAGAGAGATAGTAAGGGTGGGGAGAGAGAGATAGTAAGGGTGGGGAGAGAGAGATAGTAATGGTGGGGAGAGAGAGATAGTAAGGGTGGGGAGAGAGAGATAGTAAGGGTGGGGAGAGAGAGATAGTAAGGGTGGGGAGAGAGAGATAGTAAGGGTGGGGAGAGAGAGATAGTAAGGGTGGGGAGAGAGAGATAGTAAGGGTGGGGAGAGAGAGATAGTAAGGGTGGGGAGAGAGAGATAGTAAGGGTGGGGAGAGAGAGATAGTAAGGGTGGGGAGAGAGAGATAGTAAGGGTGGGGAGAGAGAGATAGTAAGGGTGGGGAGAGAGAGATAGTAAGGGTGGGGAGAGAGAGATAGTAAGGGTGGGGAGAGAGAGATAGTAAGGGTGGGGAGAGAGAGATAGTAAGGGTGGGGAGAGAGAGATAGTAAGGGTGGGGAGAGAGAGATAGTAAGGGTGGGGAGAGAGAGATAGTAAGGGTGGGGAGAGAGAGATAGTAAGGGTGGGAGAGAGAGATAGTAAGGGTGGGGAGAGAGAGATAGTAAGGGTGGGGAGAGAGAGAGATAGTAAGGGTGGGGAGAGAGAGATAGTAAGGGTGGGGAGAGAGAGATAGTAAGGGTGGGGAGAGAGAGATAGTAAGGGTGGGGAGAGAGAGAGATAGTAAGGGTGGGGAGAGAGAGAGATAGTAAGGGTGGGGAGAGAGAGATAGTAAGGGTGGGGAGAGAGAGATAGTAAGGGTGGGGAGAGAGAGATAGTAAGGGTGGGGAGAAAGAGATAGTAAGGGTGGGGAGAAAGAGATAGTAAGGGTGGGGAGAGAGAGATAGTAAGGGTGGGGAGAGAGAGAGATAGTAAGGGTGGGGAGAGAGAGAGATAGTAAGGGTGGGGAGAGAGAGAGATAGTAAGGGTGGGGAGAGAGAGATAGTAAGGGTGGGGAGAGAGAGATAGTAAGGGTGGGGAGAGAGAGATAGTAAGGGTGGGGAGAGAGAGATAGTAAGGGTGGGGAGAGAGAGATAGTAAGGGTGGGGAGAGAGAGATAGTAAGGGTGGGGAGAGAGAGATAGTAAGGGTGGGGAGAGAGAGATAGTAAGGGTGGGGAGAGAGAGATAGTAAGGGTGGGGAGAGAGAGATAGTAAGGGTGGGGAGAGAGAGATAGTAAGGGTGAGGAGAGAGAGATAGTAAGGGTGGGGAGAGAGATATAGTAAGGGTGGGGAGAGAGAGATAGTAAATGAGGGGAGGGGGTAGACGTTATAAATAGAATAGAGGGCAAGAGGAGAAAAGAGCCAAGTGACAGCAATGAAAGGTGTTACAGAGATAAGTGTGTTACAAACATATTGTAGTGCAATAACATAACAATCCCAAACTAAAGGAGTGGCTACACTACATCGATGTTATGATGCCGATGTACCTATACGATGGATTGTGATGATGTGCAGGTGGCTACATAGGGCGATGTAGTGTGCCGATGTGCTAGAGCATATCGGTGAGCTGCCATTGAACTAGCCAATCTTACAGCACAAATCACAGGTTTTTGTCTGTTTCATTTCCGACAACAATCTCCTTGTTTCACTTATATGATAAAAAATTGATTGAAAGACACATTCACTGTGATGTTGTTTGTTTGTTTTTTCCCCATAAAAACAGGTGATTTTTAATAATTATTTTGGTTTTACTTATTATTAAATCATCAGAACATTGTTATTATTTATCATTTATTTTATTGTTGTACTTGATGATTATTATTATAATATCAATGATAACTATTTTAACTGTCAAGTGAAATAAATTTACTAGACTGAAATTCTTTGCCAACAACTGCATTAAATAAAATGGTTTCGATGCAAAGCATGGACATACAGGTTCTATAAAAATCGAATTCCTTGGGAATTGTAAGTTGATAACAACGATAATATATGTATGTATAATCATGTGTTGTAAATGGTTAAACTTGATGAGTGTGTAAACATATTTTGGATTTAACCAATCAGAAGGCGCAGAGGTACCTTCGGCATCGGGCACAGACCAACATGTTGGTTTGGCTTATGATCAAGCCCCACAATGTGCAGATGTATGAGCCACGTCCATCGTAAGGCCTTCTGACGGCAAACATCGGCCTGTGTAGCCACCCCCACAGCTGTATAAGATTGTGGCCCCCCTAATTGCAACATATGACATGCTCAGATCGATGCTTTCTCACAAGCACTTGTAAATCATTCACATTAGCTGTAAATCATAACAGGGGTAACTATCAAACACCTTACCGCTGTACACTTCATTGTATGTTCTCTGTTTAAGAATTAATATGATACATATAGACTATATAATATACACACATTTACTATATACACAACACACATTTACTATATACACAACACACATTTACTACATACACAACACACATTTACTATATACACAACACACATTTACTATATACACAACACACATTTACTATATACACAACACACATTTACTACATACACAACACACATTTACTATATACACAACACACATTTACTATATACACAACACACATTTACTATATACACAACACACATTTACTATATACACAACACACATTTACTATATACACAACACACATTTACTACATACACAACACACATTTACTACATACACAACACACATTTACTATATACACAACACACATTTACTATATACACTACACACATTTACTATATACACAACACACATTTACTACATACACAACACACATTTACTACATACACAACACACATTTACTATATACACAACACACATTTACTATATACACTACACACATTTACTATATACACAACACACATTTACTATATATACAACACACATTTACTATATACACAACACACATTTACTATATACACAACACACATTTACTATATACACAACACACATTTACTACATACACAACACACATTTACTACATACACAACACACATTTACTATATACACAACACACATTTACTATATACACTACACACATTTACTTTATACACAACACACATTTACTATATATACAACACACATTTACTATATACACAACACACATTTACTATATATACAACACACATTTACTACATACACAACACACATTTACTACATACACAACACACATTTACTATATACACAACACACATTTACTATATACACAACACACATTTACTATATATACAACACACATTTACTATATACACAACACACATTTACTATATACACAACACACATTTACTACATACACAACACACATTTACTACATACACAACACACATTTACTACATACACAACACACATTTACTACATACACAACACACATTTACTATATACACAGCACACATTTACTATATACACAACACACATTTACTATATACACAACACACATTTACTACATACACAACACACATTTACTACATACACAACACACATTTACTACATACACAACACACATTTACTATATACACAGCACACATTTACTATATACACAACACACTTTATATGTACTCTATCTATAGATACAACACACCTTATATGTACTATCTATAGATACAACAAACCTCAGCAGGTCACCCACCAAACAAACAATCTACCTAGACACTCACTTCAACTAACCACAAAAGTCAAAGACTACAAAAGAGAGTTCTAGTCACACTTGTACACAATTGAAGCTCAGTGAATGCATTTAATAAATGCATTGTCAGTAGTAACCACTCTATTGTAGCAGCCCTTTAGGATAGTTTATCTGTAGATATCATTTAATGGTGGACAAGTTGACACTTTTTTGACAGTCAGCCAACTATGTGACCTATATATTAAATGTATACCGCGTATACCGCTGTACACTCGGGTCACCTCGTTGCCAAGCGGAAATGGTTCCAAAGTCACATACTCAAGCATCAATAGGTTAAGATAATAAACTCATTAGTACTTGAAATGAGTCACACACTTGATGTTTATGTAGTACCACAGTTCAAACTACTGCTGACAGCAGTTTCCTCCACAAGACATAAAGTTGAGTTGTTGTACCTGTGTTAGCGGGCTGTTTCTGTGCATCGTTAGAGGGAGTAGTTGCAGCCATTGCAGTAGTAGCATTAGTTATTGTTGTTGGTACAGTGGAAGTTGTGGTGAATGGAGAAGATATATCCATAGATATACTTTCATTAAGGTAGTTAGTGGCGACCAGAGTAAGTACTGTACCAACTCCTACTTGACTCTCACTCAAATTGAACATGACTACGAACAAAATAAATAACTGTATGAGCGAATTTAGCCCAAAATCAACACACAATATGAGGTATATTCACACGTCCCGCGGTAACCAAATCAATTTTTAGGTAGCAAAGCGTTTTAAACAATGTTAGACATTGCCTCCCCATTGCCACAGATGCAATATGAACAGAGATGCTTCTAGAATCATCTTATGTAAATACTGTGTTTTAACCTCTGTTTGTTTCAGCCAAAATCTCTTCTATAACTTTTCCAGAACTTTCTTCGACCTGGTAAAGGTGAGGCGTGGGATAGCCTTCGATCTCTGGAGTTATAATTAGATAACCAGAGACTTGCTGGGTGCACGTCGTTATGCATTGCCAGCTCGGGTTCACCGCTACAGAACAACAATGGTATTGTGGGTTAGAGGTATAGACTGTGTACCAGAAGTGTAAGGTATAGACTGTGTAAGCAACAGTGTATGGTATAGACTGTGTACCAGAAGTGTAAGGTATAGACTGTGTACCAGAAGTGTAAGGTATAGACTGTGTACCAGAAGTGTAAGATATAACCTGTGTACCAGAAGTGTAAGGTATAGACTGTGTACCAGAAGTGTAAGGTATAGACTGTGTACCACAGGTTATATAGCAATCGCTAAGTGCTTCAAGGAAAAGGGGAATTTTTGTAAAGTTCAACATAGTTTACATAATTATTTCAATTGCGCAAGCATTTTAATGAGCTGGTTAGTAATCACCGAACACTTGATAGGATCTGACAGCACAAACCAAAACACAATAGAGGCTGTGATAACTAAACACATTTATCCTGAGCTCTCAGGGGCATTTGCACCCCCTTGTTCATATAGAGTGAGTTGTTATATATCACCTTGACGAGTTGATTACACCAAAACTTCTGTCATTTACAAATGAGTGAAAGTAAAAGGCAGACGAAATAGGACACTTCACCCAGACAGTAACTATTTAGCGTTAGTTAGTCCAAAAGAGATTTAAATGAACAAAAACATCGATTGTCTGATACAAACAGTTATTCAATACTGGCAGCAGCTACTCCTGTAACAACACATAATGTAAGCACCTTCATCAACTGTCACATAGAAGGACTCCTCAACTATGGTATCCCCACTCTCGTCCACCCCTCTAGCTGTGTGTATGCTGTCCGCAAACTCATTGGCTATCAACGCATAGTCTAAGGTACACGGTGAGTTGTCGTCGTCGCATTCTTGTTTTCCAATCCGATGTGGCTCTTCTTCGGCGTAGAGGAGACGTAAATATCTAATACGTGCCCATGTCTGAAATAGCCATAGACATATGTAACATACACAACATAGACATACCTATGTTAGATATGTCTATGCAGATACATCTAACATAGATATGTCTATATCTAGAGTGAACAAAACTATAGACGATTGATTTGATGGAGCATAATAAAAAGAGACTAATGTAACTGTTACTGCTACGAATAACTCAGAAGCTTCAATGAGGCTTCAGTTAAGCGCTTGAAAGCCAATTACACAATGATTTGCAAAAAAACTGTAAAAATTCAATTTGATCATGGAAGAAGTAATCGATTGCAGTATGTTGACAGTGGAAAGCCTAGCAATACGAGCCGACATTGGTACGAGTAGATCAATACAGGGAGCCCAGTAGATTGCATACGACTAGCTCATTGCATACTTACAACAATTTGACAAAGACCTGTAAGAGTTTTGACATAGACCTCTAAGAGTTTTAGTAAGTAGGTGCTACCAGCTGGTAGCGTTTATCTGACAGCCCTGAAATTACCGTAGCACAGGTAACTCCTAAAAGAAATTGTCGTCTTTTATTTTTACCGCAAGAGTTTTATTTTAATAAGAAACCTTGTGTAGGAGCAAAATGTTACCTTAAAACATTTAGTGACACACATTGGAACTAGTAAAGGGATATGGGAGCAGGAAATTGAGCTGCAAACTCGTAATAAATAAAATTATAAATAAAACAGTTTGCTAATTTTCAAGTTGATAAACAAAATTATAATATAGGAAAAGTTTTCATGTTTTCAAAACTGCTTCATCTGTTTTAGAATTATTTCATCCATCGATAAAGGAAAAATTAAGTGTTGAATGTGCATTTTCATTTTGTTATTAATTTTATTACAATTAACTTAATTGTTTAAACAAAGTTGTCTCCACCACGGCAATTTCAGGGCCGTCAGATAAACGCCACCATACCAGTCAGGAGATCTGTTAAAGAAGTTGACAATCCAAAGATCCTAATCTAAGATCTCTCATTTCTAGATAGACATTGCAAATAACTAGTTAAAAAAGACACTCACCTCTGGGAGAGGTACTGCGTTGTAAAATGCTACATTGAAAGTGATAGTGTTTCCGGCTAAAGCTTGGAATGTGCGTCGATTATTGATGTATATTAGGGGAGTGGGAGAGTTGATAACTATCTTAGCTGGTTCATCACCCAACACTGCGCAACCTGAATACAGAAACATGTCAGACACTATAATGACAGACACTATAATGTCAGACACTATAATGTCAGACACTAATGTCAGACACTATAATGACAGCAAGTTGGAAGGTGACTTTTGTGAGTTGTACCAACAATATAAAGTGGCGCAGTCAAAGTTTAAAACGACTTGAACCAAAATTTAAAACGAAATTTGTTTTGAAAATTTTAGCACTAATAAAAGCTTTGAAAAGTGTTACTTCTAACACTTGGGAGTTTTTCACGCCACCTAACGACAGAAGTATTGGATGTGCAGAATGCACAAGTTGAGTATACCTACCGATGGAACAGAAGACGCAGGTAAGCAGGCTGAGTAGTCTCATTGCATGGAAATTATTGTGTTGATGATCTACTTGATTGTTAATAAGTCCTAGGGCATCATCTAGTGACTGGGAATGCGGCCAGTAACTTTACACCTGCAAATTTATACCTACATTTAATGCAGTCAAATCAATAGAATTGAATTCACAAAGCAAACAAGATACTTGGAGAGTGACAATGGAAAATTGCAAGGCCTTTTTAGCTGCTGAGGCAACTGCTGAGGCAACATAATACATCGTTAGAAAAGGGTCGACCACAACAAAAGTTCAACTCAGTAATCAATGAACAACAAACGAAACAAGCTCTACAGTCTTGATATCTTCGCAAGAATATAAAACTATATAATAAGTATGTTGGACTATCGTATTAAATAGAATCGATGTATCCATGTAATAACGTGTTAATTTAGTTGTATATACATCGGTCTGAAATCAATATTCCTTACGGCTATGTTCATTATAATAACTGCACTGACAACCCTTCCTTTACTCAAGTTACCTCATCTAGATCAAACACGGTATTTGGTAGGGAGTGAATTAATTGAAGAGAACTGTGGGAAGGAAAACGATTGTGGGATGATTGCAAACTGCAGTTGCTGCATATTTTGTTACCTGTTTTGGGAAAAAAATATCACCAACCAGACAGAGTGCTTTTTCTCATAAAATGTAACGTATTGGTAAAATAAACTTGTAAAGCCAAAAGTTTTGTAGATCTATTTCATTTCATCTTCAATGAATAATAACAGGTGGTCAAGATTTGAACTTGTTTGGAGACAACTCTCCTTTCTCCATATTGGAGTTGAAAATGAAAATAGACAAGATGGTAGAAGTAAGTTGGAGTGGCTGACTTTTACAGCTGTGATCAAAGACTTAAAGAATGTTGGAGATAATTACACTGTTCGATTTCATACAGAATATAGTTCCCATAGAGACATTTAAGAAAATGATGGAGGAGGATATGGATGGAATGCCTCACCATGTGTGCCTATCCTATTTCTACATACTACGCTGTGGTTTCGGACATTTAACAATCTGTGACCAACAGAAATGATAAATATCATCAAAAATTAGTATGTAAAAATTGAAACCTTCACTTCTCTGAAAAATTTATTTCGCAATTTTTGCTAGCAAGCTCTGATTTAGTACACAGGCTAGCAATAAAACATTAACACATCAATGGGCTATTTTTGATGTTATTAGCAGATACTGTTAAATAAGAAAGCTAAATTTTAAAGGTTGTGTCATAAATGGGTGGAAAAACTTGTTGGCATTGAAGAGACAGGTGAAAAAGATGTATTGGTAATGACGATCAACGGCGGAAATAATTTATTACACTTTATCCATGCTACCATTTCGTCCCTGCAGTTCAATGTCTTACAACATAAATCTTTGAAAACAAGCAAGAAAAATAGAGGAATAAAAAGATAGAGAAAAAGAAAAAGCAGTGGAAAGGGAGATAGAAATATCGCTGGACAAAATCCATAACAGCATCCTGGCGATAATAATAATAATCATGCTTGTGAATGTGGTACAACTTCACTTCGGTGTTGTAAGCTGGATATGTTAGCTTTGGCACTGCTGATAACAATGAAATAATAAGTATTACAATAACCTTTGATCAACCAATTTTTCTAACTGTTTATTAATTATTATCATTATTATCGATAATGACAATTGCAAGCTATTAGAAAATGGCAATACTGTGAAGGACCGGCGCCATCTTGAATCACGCAGTAACAATCTAACTTACCTTCTACCATATACAGCTACTACATCGTATCATTCTATGCTAACGTTCTAAAGACTTTTGTTCTATGTACATTTATTATCGTTTTACTTAACATGCAATCTTATACGTGTGCCATGTGCAACCAGTCATCCATTTAATCTAGTACCACCCTTTGTGTGTGATTTGCTCATGCTAGCCAACCAGTTGTGCTAGGTGTGGCTTCTTTTGTTTATCTGTATCTACCTAAAATATGTTATGTAATCCTTTTTATAAATAGCCGTGTTAGGCAGCAATAAAGTCAGAGTCAGCTTGCACACTCTCAGAAGTTTCTTTGTTCTCTAACAATAACTTCACTGCGCTAAGTACATGCACGTACAACGAATGCTCTATTACTCGAGTAGTAATAAATAAGCAGATCAGCCTGAACCTCTGCTGGCCGAACCTAGCTTTGACTAGTTCGCCTTCAAAGTTCGGCCTCTGCCTTGCACTGAAACACATCAGCCGAACCTCTGCTGGCCGAACCTAGCTTGACTAGTTCGCCCTTCAAAGTTTGGCCTCTGCCTTGCACTAGAATAGCTAACGAAACCGACAGCTAGATAGTAAACTAGGATGGTAACGCACCACTTCCAAGGATACTAGTCGACCTGTGGGCGGGTTGTATTGCTGAAACGATAGACACAGTTTGCCATCACAGTTCGGGAGGTTGTGCAGGTAGGCCGAGCTACCAACTCACACCCCCACAGTGAAATCCTGCACAATACATAACAAATAGTTGCACCGAATATTTCCTCAATATTATTATTCATGATTTGTGGAAAATAGTAGTATTAATTATGTATGACCAACTAAAGAAATAAAAGGTATTTAATAATATTAACAGAAACCATTATTATTTACTACCACCGCTACTGTAAGTAATGTGATTACTCTACAATAACAATAATATTAACAATAAGAAATTAAAAGCAACAATAATAATGTTTGTTGTTGCTGCTACAACTATTATAACTGTTTTATCGCCTACTATTTTTTTATAATTTTACTTAGAGTAATTATTATGCTCTTGTTGGGTATGTTCTGTTGGTGCCAGGATGCTTCGAGGCAAACCCATGCTATATAGCTAGGATTGGCTTATAGCTGTTTTAATTAGTTTAGCTAGCTGTGAAAGCTCTGTGTGGTCTAAGTGAACAGACTTCGGAGAAAGCTGACAGTTAATAGCCCCTTTCAGTTCAGACTCTCAGTGAAGTAGGTTGTGTTTTATATTGTGTCGTGTGTGCTAGATCCAGTAATTGAATAGTCTGTAGGTCCAATAGGGCACGAGTGATTCAAGCAGTGACATTGTGGAAAAGTAGTGGCGGGCAGTGAGTGATATAAGTATGTACAACAAGTTAAGTTTGACTGCATTTGTGTGATACTTTTACTATTGCTGCAGTGTGTAGTGCTGTTTGTGCTAGTGCCATGAGTATACTGATAGATAGATACTGTATATATTGCTGTTTACATTCCGTACAACTGCTCGTGTATTCTGTAATTCAGTTCCTGCCATTTCATTTGCTTGTTGGTTGTGGTTTTGTATTGCTTGCTTAAACAGCCTATGATGCTGTTAAAGGCATAAGCTAGCAGTAGATAGCCACAAGTAGTGGGTAGTCAAATGTACTGCTACCACAAACAAAAGTGAAGTTTTAATCAGAGTGTGATCAGATAAAACAACATATTATTAAGAACCAACATAAAACTAGAAGTTAACATTCGCACATGGTACTTCCCCAAGCAGACAAAAATCCATTTCAATACTGAGAATTAGTATTATATTATTATCATTTCAGAATTCAATATTATTAGACGATAAGTATATAATAAGCATTACATTTGTTATTACTACAAGAATAATTTATAATAATAATAATATCAATGATTAGTAAGTCGTTAGTACATGTATATATCACTATTTTTATTTATTTATATTTTTCTTGTTTTACAACAATAAATAATTATGATTAATAATTTTAAAATAATAATCAATTAATCAATAATAAATCGTAGCAAATTAATAAAAAAATGTATATTAAAAATATCATTCATTTATTCATAGCAACAACAATGATTCTTATCATTATTATCTAATAATAATAAAAAATAATAATTGTTAATAATTAGTAATAATAATAATAACAGTTATAATGATTATTATGACTATAATAATAATGATATTTTTCATCATCGACCATATGTTCTCGAAACTGGATGCTAATTCTGGCTTTTGGCAAGTGAAACTCGACCCTGAGAGTAGATTGTTGACAATCTTTGTAACCCCTTGGGGTAGATTTGCTTTAAAAAAATGCCTTTTGGTATATCTTCAGCTCCTGAATATTTCCAACGCGCTATGGAGAAGATATTGCATGGTTTAAAAGGTGTAATTTGTTTGATGGATGATATACTAGTGTACGGTAAAAACCCGGAAGAACACTGGCACCGCTTGGATAGGGTGCTCAGGCGGATCGCTGATTTCGGGTTGACACTTGGAAAGGAAAAATGCGAGTTTGGGTGCAATGAGGTGAAGTTCCTTGGACACTTGGTTAGTGGCATGGGGATGAGACCCGACCCTGATAAGATCAGGGCCATTGTTGACATGAACCCACCCTCAAACAAGACTGAGGCCAGGAGGTTCACTGGTATGGTAAACTACCTTATGAAGTTTAGTAACAGATATGCAGAACTTAGTGTTCCGATTAACGCTGTCACTGGCAGCAGATCGGAGTGGTTTTGGGGACCCGATCAAGACAAAGCCTTTAAAAGGGTCAAAGAGGAGATAACTAAGGCTCCTGTACTATGTACTTTTGATTTGAATTGTAAACATAGTTTCTGCTGATGCTAGCACGAACGCTTTGGGTGCTATTCTTTTGCAGTTGAATGATAATGGATGTTGGCAACCTGTAGAGCATGCCTCAAGGAAAATGACGGAAACTGAGAAACGCTATGCGATGGTTGAGAAAGAGGCTCTAGCCATCACATGGGCGTGTGAAAAATTTGATTACTACCCGGTAGGCCGTAAGTTTGAAATTGAGAGTGATCATAAACCCTTGATATCCATCTTGGGGGGAAGGATCTATCATGCTTGCCGCTGAGGGTACAAAGGTTCAAATTGCGGTTGCTGAGATATGATTATGATATTTTCCAAACTCCTGGGAAAGATATGCTATTAGCTGATACTTTGAGTAGACCTAATGGCAACGTTTCTTATAACGAATTAGAGTCTAACCAATGTAGTGATGTTGAATGTTACATGCAATCTGTTGTCTCTAGTTCCGCTTATAGTGATTTAAATGAGCAGGAAATCAGAGATGCTATGGGTAAAGATAAATCTGCTATCCACTGTCTGCATTATATGCATGCTCACTGGCCTGAGAACACTGAGCTTGCACTTGATGAACTGACTAGGCTTTATGCCGCCAGAGATAGGCTTTCTGTATATAACGGTTCGCTGTTATATGATGCTAGGGTGTATATACCTTTGTCTTTGAGACCGAGGTATTTAGAATTGTGTCACGAAGGCCATCAGGGCGTGTCCAAGTGTTGTAATAGGGCGCAAAGCCACTTCTGGTGGCCAGGGGTAGGCCGTGACATTGCTGAGTACATATCTCAATGTAATGTTTGTATTATGCATAGTCAGGTTAAACATGAACTGTGTATTGCCATCCCGGCCTTGGGAGGAAGTAGGTAGTGATATATTCATGCTAGAGGACGCATTATATGTAATTTTAATAGATTACTATACTAAGTGGATCGAGGCTGTGCCAATTGTAGCTCAGACATCTAAGGCAGTGATTAAGGCTATGAAATCTGTGTTTTCATGTTTTGGCATCCCAAATGTTATACGATCTGACAATGGTAGATGTTATGACAGCAGAGAGTTTCGGGAATTTGCTGTGCAGAGTGGATTTATCTTGGCAACTAGTAGCCCTAGATACCCTCAATCGAATGGCTTGGCAGAAAGTGCTGTTAAAACTGTCAAGAGGCTGTGGAAAAGTTGTAATGATAAATGTGTTGCGCTAGCAGCATACAGGGCTACACCTTTGCCATCAGGGTACACACCCAGTGAGCTAATGTTTGGGCAACCCATACGGTCTAGTCTGGGCATTTTTTATGATACTGATATTGATTATGGTCAGTTTGAGGATACAGAGTCCCAAAGAAAAAGGATAAAAAAAATGGGACAAAAGGTATAGAGTTGCGAAATTGCCAAAACTCGAGCCAGGTCAAGTTGTTTATGTCAATGCACCTAGTGATGCTAGTTCCCAAGGGATTGTTTCGAGGGAAGACAGTTCTCCTAATAGCTATTGGGTTAAGGTGGGCCAGAGTGAGATACGCATTAATAGAAAACATCTATTTTTGCTTCACTCTGACATTGTGACTAATGAGAATATTGATTTAACCATCCCATCGCTCGTTGATGGTAATGCTCGTCAGGAGGGTGAAACACACACTTCTGTTGAGGTCGGTGGCGGTGATCCTGAGGGTGACACACCTCCTGGTAGAGAGGCCTTGGGATAGAGTGCTAATGGCGGGGAGTCAGGGGAAGAAACCCCTGCTGACAATAATGATGATGATAATAATAATGAGGATAATAGTGATAACAATAGGCCTGGGGTTGCTACAAACCCTGTAGTAACTAGGTGGGGCAGGCATTGCAAATCTCTCCAGAGATTCGGTGACTATGAATGTTATTGATTTGCACATTTTATTTGCCAGGTGTAGCTGTACTATTTATCTTTTCCACTACACTGTACGAATCATTATTTGTGACAATGGCGGAGAGTGCCCGGTGTTGGAGGTAGTGCTCTCGGTGGAGGACCTGGTCGTGGCTCTGGAGTACCTGATCGTGGCTCTGGCCCTAGTGACAGTGGCAAGAAAGTGTTTGGGAAGCCTGGCAACAAACGTTGCATAATTTGCAAGGCTTATAGGGACCATGTTGCTGCAGACTGCCCAGGCAATGTCTGCAAGCGCTGTGAAAGGCATGGTCACTGGGTACGAGAGTGCACAGTGGCTACCTGTACGTGAAGTGGCAAGGCAAGACATGAGATTGGTGATTGCATGGAAGGAGGCGCAGGCTTCCTTAAAGGTAACAGCAAGAGGCAGGCTGAGTCCGAGCCACAACGTGAGGTGGCAGTAAAGGCTCCACGCCATACCTCTTCTGTTGTTTCTGGGAAAAATTATTCCTAGGCCGTTACGAAGAGTAATGTTCGTGGTGCTAGTGGTGTTGGTGCTGGTGCTTCGACTAGTCGGCAACCCTTCCTCCAGAAGGTTGGAAGCTTTCTGGCCGACATCAAATCCAGTAACATTATGGACCGTGCCTCGATTGCCTCCCGCAGAAGAGCACTGGCGCAAAGGCATCAGGACGCAGAGGAGTAATTTAGGCGTGCTATGGCTGGTATCCAGCGTGATGAGGCTCAGCTTGAGCGTGAAATCGAGAGTGAAGCCGATTTTAGGCAGATCCTCGATCAGCTTGCCAACCTTAAGGACAGCGTCTTGTCTGGCAAGGATGAAAGTGCTAGTGTTAGTGGTACCAGTGCTGGGGGCGCTCACCACACCCTTGCAGCACCTAACAGTCCCACTCACTCTGAGGAGCTGGTCACAGCCCAGAGGAAGTCATCTGTTAGGCCTGCGGAGGCTTTGGCTCCTGCAGAGGAAAGCTAGGAGGTAGTTGCTGCGCAGAGGCCTCACTCCGGTGAGAATATGGAATGCGATACTCACTCCGGTGAGAGGGGATAGTGCTACTCACTTAGGTGAGACTGTGATAGGTGGAGGTGAGAGTCAATTGTGTGATTCAGATCTAAAGCCAGGTGGAGGTGAAGGCCAACTGTGTGGTCCGGAACCAAAGCCAAATGGAGGTGGAGGTGAGAGTCAATTGTGTGACTCGAATCCAAAGCCAAGTGGAGGTGTAGGCCAACTGTATGGTTCGGAACCAAAACCAAATGATGATGGTTGAACACCCTCGGGTGTGGTGCGAGATTGGTTTGACCGCTGTGGCAATACGGACGATAGCGATCCTGGTGAGATTGAGTCTTTGTGGTGAGCGGCCAGTGGTAGGTATGACACGGGTGAGGTATGTATTTGTTCTATCTAACTGTACATCTTGCCGGTGTGGATACTGTCTCTGCCCCTAACCAAAGTGCGCAGTTTGAAGTGTGCTTATGATGATGTTTCACCTCTGAAGCTAGCTGTAACTATTGATTTGGTGCCTTAAGTGTCGTGCTAACTTGGGAAAAAAGGGCATGTTATATACCTGCGTGTACTCGCTTGCAGGTACACAGGCTTATGTGACGTCCACTTGACATCGTGACTACTTGTGATTGTGTTCTCGGCTCCCCCGGTGGAAGTCTGTGTCACGTGCTATTGGGGATCTAATGATTGACTCCCGTGAGACTCGTTCATTATTGATTCACTGTGCTGACTGGTAAGTGCTGCTACGCATTGTAACAAAGATAATAAATAACAATAATAATAAATATGGATAGTTGTTACAGTGGGTAGGGCAAAAAAATACTAATTATTATAACAATAATAATTAATAATATAAATAAAAATACAACAATAACCGTAATTTAATAAATCATAGATAATAATTAATAGATTGATAAATTAAACAGATAGGTAATAAATAATAGCAGTAGTAGTAATAATAATAATTATTATATCTAATACTATAACAATTATATATAACAAACAATGAATAATAATAATAATTAACATACAATAAATAAAAATTAATAGGAAATATAACAATAAATAATATACCACTAAATAATAATAATACTTATCTTATTATTATTTATTACTATTATTATTATAATTATTATATTATTATTATTATGTTAATTATTATTATTATTATTTGGTTGTTGTTACTAATTCTGATTATTATCATCATCATCATAGTTATTAATCAATAACATAAATAAATATGATAAATAATATTATTATTTATTACTATCTATCTACTACTTACTATTATTATTATTAATAATAATAATAATATAATAAATTATTTATTATTATTATTATCATTTATTTATAAATAATTATTATAATAATAATAATAATAACAATAACAATAACAATAACAATAACAATAACAATAACAATAATAATAATAATAATAATAATACAAAAATAATTAATAATTAATTAATAATAATAATAAATAAATAATTATAATAATAATGATAATAAAATTAAATAATAATAATATATATTATTATTATTATTATAATTAATTAATAAATAAATAATAATAATAAATAATAATAATAAAAAATAGCACCACCATCATTCCTAGTAGTAGGTAGTAGTAGCACTATTAAGTAATCATCATAATCGTGATAATAATAATAAGAATATAAAATATATGTTAATGAATAAATCTAACCGAAAAACAATTTTTCTGTGTCTAGCTATAGCTCAGGCTGACGATGCAAAATCTAACGATGGAAACATCATAGGAAAAACTCTCTAGTAGTAGTAGTAGTCACCCAAACAATCCAAAACTGCCGATCACAGAACTGTAGGATACCTCTATGCTGTCAATACTATGACATCGAGAATGTAGTGTTGTTTACTAGCAATGAGGTTTACCATGCTCTAGACAAAATAGCTCTATGACAAGAAAAACATCTGACTTGGTCCAATAACAGCTCGCCCGCAATCGTCAATGGTATCGTTCCAGTTCTGTTCCACAACATGAAAAGATAACCCCCAAATACAATCACAGAAAACTATCTCAGTAACTTGAAGATAAATGGATGGAAACAGAAAGTATACTATTAATAGAATAAAATGACTTAGACGTAGAGGTTATGCTTTCCTTAAATAAAATGTGACTACAATGCTCAAACTGTCACCGGAGTATAAGAACAAAACCAGTACATGAATTTATCCATCTCTTCTGTGTATTAACGTTTGTACGCAATATGTCTTTTATATAATCAGCCCGAATTCAGTGATCAGTTTTCGGTACTAAAAGTTATTAAAATATTGAAAACTTTTATTATCAGCGTTTCACCTATAGTTACTGATAGCCGCAATATACTAAGTGTTTTTTTCCAGTTTTATACATTACCTTTGAATCAAATACATGCATCTTTTCACTCAGGGTCAAAATAAAACTAATCAGAGATACAACTGAACTAGTTTCATGATTCACCAAACATGCTACACCTACACCAATGAGTATTTGGCCACATTTGTGCTTATTTCTCGTACGAGCTCATTACACTTTATATTTGGTTGTATGAAGTAATGTAAACTAAGTTGTACATACACATCTATTCCTTAGTCTATATATTGCTGTCTGTTAAGTTTACGGATGGCTATTTATGAGAAAGCTCCTGAAAAATCTTCAGCAGACAGACAGCTCATTTTAAGAGCCCATACAAAAATACTCTGAACTTTTAGCAATACCTATCAGGGTGATTGTGTTGTTTGAGTTGTCTTTTCACGCTCTGTCAGTCTGTGGACAACGACGAATTGTGCCAACAAATGAGCCTCATGTGGGCGAGTTTTGTATGGTGCAGTTTGTTCGTTAATACCATTGACGTCTAGGACTAAGCAGATGTTTTTATACGGAAATGTAATGACAAACTTTGCTGAGATATCAGTGTGACCTTAATGTTGCCTTTATATTTGGACATTTCTTCGCAGAAGAAATTTAGAGGCCGTCGGTTTAAGCAGTTTCTTTCTGTGTATATCGATGTTAAACATAAATTTTTACTCAAAGCTGCTTGTTTTTAATTGACGTTTAAACACTAAACAGCTGGAAAACAGAAATAACTCATTTATTGATAATTAATTCAGGCATGTATCGTGTATCTACACAAGATGATAATTATTATAATAATAATAATAATAATAATAATAATAATAATAATAATAATAATAATAAATGATAATAATTATTAATTAATTAATGTAAAAAAATAATAAATGATTTTTTCATTATTACTACTACTACCATTATTAATTAAATTATGCAGTAGTATTATTATTGTAATTATTATTATGTATTATTATAATAATAATAATAGTACTTTACACACTAGTTTTCTACTCACTCAACAACATCATCATGTCGATTATTATCATCATCATGTTCCTCCTCCTCCTTATTATTATTATTATTGTTGTTCGATGATTTAACAAAACAAAAATAAATATTATTATTATAATAATTATTACAACAACAATTACTGTTACAATAATAGTAATGTAATAATAGTAGTAAATTATTATCATCATCACAATAAGAATAATTGTTAATTATTATTATGGTAATAATTTACTATTTTATATTACTAATTTATTTACTACATTAACAACATAATAATAATAATACTAATTATTATTATAATTTAATTTGATAATAATTAGTAGTATTATTATAATAATAATAATACTAATTAGTATTATTACTATAATTAATAATAATTATTATTATTATATATTATTATTAGTAGTAGTATTATAGTTCAATAATATTTTATAATAACTATAATAATGGATTGATAGTAGTAGAAGTAATAATAATAATTATAATAACAACTGAGTTATTATTATTGTTGATTAAGCCTTGTTATAGTAATGAATAAATAGTAACAGTTACTAAACTACTAAAAAAAATAGTAATATGATTTATAATAATAATTATTATTATTTCTCTACTACTACTTCAATAATAATTTAATGTTAAATAATATGTTAATTATTATTAATATTATTATTATCATCATCATAAGCTTCTTCTGTAATAGTTATTTATTATAATGATGACTGGCTGCTGTTACTTATTATTACTAGTCGATGTTATTATTATTATTAGTACTTCATCATTATTATTATTATTGTTTATTTAGCTGTGCCTCCAGGGCAACCCTAAAGACGGGTCTCATAAGCTTATGGCTTAAACCAATTACTTTTTCGAAAAGGTAAAGGGAATCTTTTACTAGCATGACTCCGTCATTGTTATGGAGAGTGCAATCAAGCTAAGGGCCTCATTGTTTTATACCCGTATCCGAACAGGCAGAGCATTAGGAATGTTAATTACCTTGCTCACAGGTAACCGTGCTGGAAATTGAACCCATACCTTGGATCAAAGTGCACGCACTTTAACGCCTAGACCACATGTGCTTCCTTTCGTATTCAATTACTACTTTATTTATTATTATTTTTTTAGTCATTATTGTTAAAATAATTATTAATTGCTAATTTATTATAACTAATAATAATACTTACTGACTTACTTATTAATAATAATAGTAATTGATAATGTAATCGTAGTAGTAGACAAACCAGCCTATTATTTTTTTATGCTTGTAGATTACAGTATTAATATAAAATATAAATGATTAAAGTTTAATAACACTCGATATTCGTGTAATGTTTAGTATTATTTTTATTTTCTTTGGCGGTTCTTAAGCAAAATAATAGTAATTAATTAATAAAAAAAAATTGGGTAATAATGATATTCTTGCTTTCGTATTAATCTTTATTGTATTGTTAGCATTGAGAAGTAGAATAAATGAGAGAAAAAAAATAAAACGGAAATAAACAAAGTGGTATTGCAAATTTTTTGAACAGCTCAAAAAGATAACTTGATATAAATTTTATGCTTGTATTATGAATACATATATGTGTTATTTGGATAAATGTTTGTCATTGTTACGTAATATGCTGGAAGGATTCCTGATTGGGTTTTATGAACAGCAAGTATCTACCAATTCTGTGATCAATTTTGTATAAATTCAAAAGTTGGGTTAATGTGAAAAACACAAACACACTTTAGTTGGTTCTTTAGTGACAACATGGATAGTGACTATAATGAAATGACTAAAAGCATTGTATTTCAGAAAGTGATATATGTTTGCCATATGAGTATCATGTGTTTTTCTTAGTGACTAGGATAGGATAGGCTTTATTTTTTTCCTCCATATATCAGAAAGTTGGATGCCCTGGAGGGAAAATAATCATAAAAATGATATCTAGAAACCAACATTTGCTAGCAAGAGTTCAACGATTTTTTTTGTAAAACAATTTTGGAGATGTCTATTGCGTAATGAAATGTGTGGATGGGCTCAAAAGGCACGTGGGAGCAGGTTTGAAAAAATAAAAGCCCTACGTTTCTGCAGGCAGTGTCTGCTACTCTAGCCTTGACCTTTGTGCTAATTTTGAAAGTGCATTTATAGCTGTAAAATAGTTATTAACTACCGTAGTGGTTGCAGAAATTTTTGGTTTAGACGAGTTCTCTTGTCCTTTTTCCCTACACATTTCCGCCCTGTAGCAGTCATTCCACACCCAGCACTAAAAAGTGCCTTTGGCTTACTGTGTCTGTGGCCTCATGCCAGATTTCATTCTACTGAAATGTGCTAAATCAAGTAGCAGTAAAATGATCATCGATTCTCCATCTTTATAACATGCTTACTGCAGTTGGGAGGCCTTTTAATTTTGACATTAAAAATAGCTGGAATATTACTATATTAAAATTCTTTTGCGTAACAAATATTGCTGATGTATTATTTTTGGGATATTGGTAAGAAAGTATATATAAATGGTGTGTTAACAGAAATGCACATGGAACTTGATTTAAGATAGGAAACTGCCAGAACAAATTTCCATTACTTGCACCTATTTTGCTTGAAAAAATGTTTCAACCTTAGTTCCAGAAAATGCCAATTTTTATTCTTAGTTACTTGAAAAAATGTTATTTTGGCATTTGTTTTAGGAGGTCCGTATTTGTGTGACAGAATGTGGATTTAGCACTGCAAAAATAAATAATTCCACACTTTTCACTTTGTGTTTTTACCATGGTTCTTTGAGAAAGTTTTGTTGTCATTCTTTGATACATTGGCCACTTGTTGGGCAATAATTGCCGGATTTCAAATGATTGTCCTGATGGGTCAACCATACCACCAGCATCACATTCTCACAAGATATTTGCTGAAATTTACCACAATTTCAGGATTTTTCAAAATATGGTCAGGGCATGATCACGTAAATAATTCGTTGAACAGATTTTGTTTGTTTCGAAATATGGCCCCTACACATTTGATGTGTGAAAAGCCTGTTAACACAAATGTTGATTTACTATATTTAGTTTCATATGAGCCAATCATTACTTTTTGCTAGAGCAAAACCACACAGCCGGAGTCTTCCACTGGAAGCTTCATCGCCTACAGAGTGCCTGGCCTCTATGGTTTTGTTCATGCATTAAAATAATCATTAGCTCACAAGCCGTAAATTCTACCACTTATGATAATCTACTTCATTTTATTGTCCACAGTTTGTATAGCTTTTATTGTTTATTTCAAATATGATGAATATACTAAATCGTCCGACACTTAGTAAGTCAATGTATTCATCTCAGCCAATTTTCCTGCACACAGTCTTTTTGCTTAATGTCGTAAAGCATTACATCGCTTGGGCTGGCTCTCGTCATAGTACTCATCACAGCATTGACATTACTTAATCAGAACATTGATATACTTTCATCGCAATCTGGCTTAAATGGTCTTTAATCTGTCTGCACATAGCTCATATCCATACAGCACCAGAATTTATACCACAGATCTTATCATCAGTGCAATCTCAGCTGGCTCATATCACATAATATAGACACCATGAAATTGAAGTCATGTTTTGCTGAGGCTCTCACCATTTAGTTTTGTGAAATTATCCCAAAGGCTGGAGTTGTATATAACAAGAAAGTTAGTAGTGCAAAAAATAATTCTGGTAACGCAAACACTGGAAGACTCGAGTCTACCAATGTCTGTATCATAAAACTTTGAGCTATAGTTATAATGTCTATTGTCAGCCTGTCTGTCGTTTCCCAAACATGAATAACTTTTTAATACATATTTTACATATATATACATCAATTTTTTTTAAACATCGTGGTGTTGTGATGCCAGCATAAAAGAAGCTAAGGCAAACTTTTGGTAGGGTTTTTTTATGCACTCGTTTTACATGCTCTAACTATGAGGACTGCGTATGTTTCTACTATGCGACAAGCATACTTAACTTACTTTATGTTCAAAATCATTGCTATACAGCTTGTCAGGCATCGTAATTATTACTTTGCGCACTTCTAATAAAGTCGAAACTAGTTGGCCATGTGCCATAATTGGCCATTGATCCGCGAGAAAGGGCTAAACGGTCTAGTGCATTTATCTAGTAAGGCCATCGCAATATCGTTTGATGCTGACAGCTGTGAAGAAAAGCCATGAAAAACAGCTACTTGAAAAACAACTGCTTTGTAGGTCGAAATATCAAATTGCCAGCCCATTTTGGTCAACATGTGGTTATCTGAGCTAGGAGTTGGTGTCATTGACTGATAGAATATTACACGCTTAGTTCATAAGAAAATTTTTCAATTTTGATATGCAAAATCAGTTTTTAAATGTTATAAGGTATCTGGTTGTGAAACAAAGCTTCCACTGGCCTTTTATCAACTTGTGATTTGACTGTCAAGTGCATTTTACAAGTGTCCATCAAGTAACAAGTATCTGTTTGGTTAAAATGTTGATACATTGATTTTTGGCTGTAATGTTACTGACCATTCAAACAGCTTATAGTTTACTGCATCAGCTTTGTTGAGCAAAACAATTTATTTCAAGAATATTACTTGGCGTCATTCACCATAATCCCATGGGCGAGTAACACCAATTCACCAAAAATCCATACAAGTTCTCATCTCTAAAGCCTGGTTCACATTGTCACCGATTGCTACGGCGATAGTGGGAATTGTCTTATCGCCGATAATGTGAACATGCAATACCGTTGTCGCCGCCATAACGCCGCTTCATCGGGAAAGTTTGGCAGTGTCAAACTTTTCCAACATCGGTGAATTACGGCGATGCATTATTGCAATGTGAACCAATGAACGCCGTTTGTCAGCGATAGGTCTCAGTTGACCTATAAAAATTAACTGTCATAACCTTCCACTCATCACCCAACGACGGATAATAAATAAAATAATAATCCGTCATTGACTTTTTATTGGTTTGTTTTCACAAATTATAATATTTAAAGAGAAAATTAGTTGAGACTTTAAATGAAGATAATATCTACACACCATCATTGTCAGGTAAGAGATGTCAGATTAGATTGATCTTAATTCAAAAAAATAATAAACCTAAATAAAGAAGTAATAATTATTTATTTATTATTAATAAATAAATAATAATTATTACTTGTTGTTTGCCATTTTTTATTCTTTTTGCTGCCGATTTATTTATTGATTGAATTGACTGTAACTATTATCTGTTTTTTATTATCATCATTATTGTTAATTAGTACTAATTATTATAACTACTAATAAAAAATAAAATGAATGATGTAATTATTAATAATAATAATAATTATTATTATAATAATAATTAATTATCATGATAAATAATAAATTATAATAAGTGCTATCAACTGAGTGCAGCGCATAAATAATGATGACACCCAATTGTAATTTTTTTAACATTTAAAATATTGAAAGTCATTATCTTTGAAACTTGTTAAGAAAATAATAAAAAATAAGTACAAAAAACAACATTATTATTTATTATTATTGTAATAATAATAAATATTATTATTAATAAGTAGTTTAACACTCACTTCAGTCAATGTTATTAATTATTATTTTGGTTTTAGGTGGTGAAGAGAATTGTCCTAATCAACGAGTCTATATATCATCATGATGATCTCTGTGCTCCACTTAATTCAGCTTTTACCACATTTGCCAGAAATATATCTGTGACTATCACCAATCACTGTGCGACTTTAAACTAAAATAATTTATCCACATATTTTATTATTGCTGTACCAAATAAGCAATAAATAATATTGAGCTTAAATTGTACTATAGTTTTTTTATTATTTATAAATATACCAGTTGAAATTGCTGCTATATCACGGTTAATCACTGACTGCTAGTCGCTACCACTCAACTGCGTTCTATTGGTTGTTGTGGTTTATAGGTCGAGCTTATTGTGAATGCGGTGTTGTCAGTGATAGCATCACTGACTGCTCCCGATTGTCAGTCGGCTGCATTCGGCGTTGAATTAGGATAATGTGAACATCATTTCTGTTATGCATCAGTGATGATCAGTGACACTAGTCACTGACAGTCCCTGATGGATCACTGACAATGTGAACCAGGCTTTAGGGTAATGAACAGACCTTTTGTATTTCTGTGATTCAATTTTCAACGGCACATAATCATGTGCAATAGTTGGGGTCTTTTGATTCGCTATAAATTGGTCTGTCAAACCAAATTAAAACGTTGACTTAGTTGAGCTACTGGTGGTTTTTCCCATTATTTGATGTGAGCTGCACTGTGGGAACATAATCATTGTTAACTAACAATGCTGTATGATAATAAAAACTAGTAATTTCTCAAATTAGTTTATTTTCTGGTTTATTTTATGGCTTATTAATCATCTCAATATATGCAAAATAGATATCATAAAGCTAGTTTAGCACAAAATAATTATATAAACACTTTTATAATAGTTACTTTACCACTTGAATGTTAAAAGTCAATTTATCCTAAATTTATCATAAATTGTTAATCATTTGTCATAAATTGTTAGAAATTCTCTGACTTATGTGGTAATCATAATTGTTTTCAATAATGTGTTATGGAATATGTGCTGGCGTCCTACTGCTTATCAGCTTAGTCCCTCTTCAAATGGATACTTCCAGTAGTATGTTAAAAGATAGTACTTTTCACGGCTAATCCTATTTATATGCAGTTTCGCCAAATCATGACTCTATAATAGGGCTTTCATGAACTATGAGCTTGAATTGTTTGATGAAGCTAGATGTTTACATTCTGCTAGGTGTGCGTGTGAGTTTTTAGATAATTATAGAAAGGATATTTATACATGTGGATTATTCTTTCATAAGTTGTTAACACTGACTTCAGCCAGTATTTTTTGGAATAGTTTTCTTTTCATAGGGAGGGGGGGGGTTATTTGGGGATCTGGCCATGTCAACTGTGTATCGGCAATCAATTAATTAAAAACAGTCAACATGATATGCTTCATCCACGAGAGTATTAAATTCTTTACTGATGCTTGTGATTTATAGGGTTATCAACATAATGTTTGCAAATTTTTGGAACCAGATTTGCTACAATACTCTGTGAACATTAAACAATCTTGGTTTCAGAAAAAAAAGGCAAATACCCATTTGCTCTTACGAAATGCTTAGCACAGTGCTGATGAAGGCTTAAATTTAAAACAATAGCGACAACAATGATACGCTCTGGAAAATTTGTTTTTATACCTACGTAATGAGTGATAACTTTATTGAGGTGGAAATATGAGTACAATACAGTGCATCTTGTCCTCGTACAAATTTCATTATCGTTTGATCAGAAGGGACCATTTACATGCTGTGTCTGTCCATTTTCACATCTGCTCTAAAAGGTGGTTAGCAGAAGCTGCCTTTGCTCATTGAAAAATCAATGGCTTTTATTGATCGTCTTGTTGAGTATACCAACTGTTTTACACACTTACATATTGCTGCCAGCTGACACTCGACTGGAAAGCTCTTTTGTTGTGTTGGACCAAGTAAGTAAACAATCAACATTGAGCTTGTTGAAATATTCGAAAGAGTAGCAGAGCTTTAATCGCTGTTTGTTGAAATGGTTTTATATGAACTTTATACACTTTTGTATCCTTTCAGAGTTATAACTGTTCTGTTGTGGTATGCATGAGATGTTGTGCCGCTTGCTATGAGATGGTGGGGTATAATATTTAGTGACCAGTAATAGCAGTTTAAAAGGGTAGCACATGTTTTTATGTAATAACAGTAGGGTAGTGACAATAGCCAACAATTTGCTAAGTATCACCACAACAATAGGTAATTAGGCAACCCAGACATTGTATAAGCAATAGTATCATCAAGGGAATGCTCATAGTTTTATCTGTGATGTCAAGGCTGCTGCAATTATATAGTTTGCAGTTTTTAGAGTGATGAATAGTCTCAGCAACAACCTATCAATTTATGCAAAAATAAGTTTCATGCTAGAAAAACAGCATGTACTTAACGATAATAAATTTTTGTTGTTAAAATTTTTTTATTGTCAGTAGAAAAAAACAGCTCTTAATTGACTGGAATTTTATACCATTGTTTCCATAAGGCTTATGGTACAAACCCCAGTCAGTTGGTGTGTGCTGTTTTTTCCTGCAGTTGGGAAGCATTCGTACTTGACTGCTCATGAAAATTTACCAGCACCAAAAATTTGTAAATGTACACTAATATGTTTACTGATGGAGAAAAGATCTTATTTTTTTACGAGAGATGTTTGCTTCATAATTTTTTAATGCATTGGTTTGTTGCATTGATCATATGAAAATATCAGTTATCAATAAAACTACATCAAGTATGCGATGTAGTTTATTGGTGTGACGTTAAATCATTAAGTGTGGATGCACTTTTGAACTATCTCTCAAATAACAGAAAACGCAACTGCCAAACTGTTACTTTAGCAGTGTACTCTGTGGGGAATGTGGCAAGACTGCCTTGAATGACTGTGACCAATAAATTGTTTATTAGTAGCAGCGGTCGCTCGGCCTCTGGTAACTGTATCACAGATGTACTTGAATGTTTGTCACAAGTTGTTTTGCTCTTGACCCAAGTCAATTGTGAATCATCTAATGGCAAGTTAGTAGTATCGATTACAGCGCTGGAATGTTGAATTGATGTAGACTAGAAATTAGTTAGTGAGGTTGAATGGCCCACTACTTTTACTGATTATTTGGCATTTTCCATTTATGATGAAGGCAGTCACCTCTATCGTACATGTAATGGTAACTTTGTTTGAATGAATGGTATAATCCAGGTATCACTGTTTAGATTTATACTGAAATGCAAAGGTTATGGACCTATGAACTTTCTCCAAAATTGTTTTGCAAAAGCTTTGACTTTCTCCATCCTTTACTCAATCAACTTTTTGTGTATTAGGTACCTCAGTAACTTTTTATAACATACATAACTTTACAGTTCATCTGTCCGTAAATACTGCCTCGTTTTCTTATTTCTGTTATTAGTTCTGCCATCGCTATAATAGTTTGTATCAATGGTTCGACTCTGCAATCTGTCTCGACAAGTCGCAAAGTTTTTTCATCTCATAAGAAAAAGAGCAATGTCACTATTTATAGGACACCTCTGGCAACCTTTTCTTGTTTTCATGCGTTTTATTACAGACCAGCTATGCTTTTTGTGGTCAATGGTTCTGTGCTGTATCGCTCTGCTGGTTGCTCACTGAGTCGGACAGTGTCAATTTTTCTGGTCAATGTTCAGTCTTAATAATTGATAACAATGTTGGCAGCTGTCTAGTTTTGGTGGAATAGTTTCTATTAATAGAACTTGTTGATCGCAATCGCGCTGGAATTTTGTGAAGTCTGTTATCTAGATAAAACGATTATAAAGTTAAATAGATCTCTTTGAAGATAGTTGCATCTGGGTATTGTCAGTGTCGACCTTTTCAACTTTGAGTGGCTGTGTATGAATATTATTGATTAGTTAATAATATTTAGCTAATTGGTGTACTTGTGCTGCCTGTCTCTCATCTCAACGTCTGTCTCTCATCTCAACGTCTGTCTCTCATCTCAACGTTCAAAGATTTATGGCCGGTATTACATGATCGCTCTTTGTAGTACCAACAGAGTACCAAATGAAATTGAAAACAAAAATACGTTTGAAACACTCACTAAGATATTGTAGTTTGTACTCTGTTTACTAGTAATGAAGTAAGTACTTGTTTGTTTCAGGTCAAGGTGTCAGTGGTAATCATTGCTAAACAACCGTGGGGTCAGTGCACAACTGTTTTTTGTGTTCCTGTTCATATCACTTGATCTTTAAAGTCACCCTGTGTACCCTTCCAGTCAATAGTCCACATTTCGCTCAAATTTCACCTTCTACCAACTTTCGTGCTACAAATCCAATTTCTATCCATGCAGCTATAAAAAAAATCGAAACAGATAGCTTCTCAGAAAGTCTAATTGGCATCGGGAGCCTAAAGGCATAATATAATAATAACATTCCCCTTTTTATTATATATGCTTTATTACATACAAAAGTTGTAATCAAATAGATTCATGAGAAACGATGCTTATTGTTTGAAAAAGGAACATTACACTTATTACATCACTCACTGCTATTGGGTAAATGATGCAATAAAAACAAACATTCATATTACTCAAAACATTCTGGTTTGTGGGTGCATACTGGCTGAAGAGAATGCACTCAGATTTACTCCTATATTATTTATTATTGTATGGTTTCATACCGGTACTAGTGCATAACATAGTCTTAAAAATACCAAATACTCTTGCTCATGAAAGGTTCCATGCCATAAAATGATATAAATTAATTAACAATTCACGTGGTTTAGTACCAGATCATTTTTGAATCCAGTATTCCTTTTTCAAATAACCAAATATTGTTTGGGAAAACAAAAAACATTTAGATGCTTGTCCCTGAGTAAATATGTGCTCAACATATTATTATTGTTAGTTAAAGTAAAGAATTGCAATGACGATTTATTTATTTGGCATGTCTTTTATGCCAGCTGTATTATACAATTTAATAAATAATTTACTATATACTTTAATAAATAGTAATAGATGTTTACTGTATCCAATAGTTATGAATGAAATTAAACCAGAATTATAGAATCTTTTATTATTTAAGTTTGTGTTGTTACAGACGATGCACTTACTTGCTACATTCTGCAAAGAGCACTACAGCCCTGGAGCCATTCCTGGTTAAACTCTCCCTGGTGCTTACTTAGACACCAGAACTGGATATCCAAACTTATAATTAACCATCACTACCAACATTTCAAACCTTGCAGCTAGTTACCCGTATTATTCCTGTATTATTCCTGTAACGTAAGTCAACCACAGCTACGTACAAGCTTTCACAGCTGTTCACTGGCTATTATCCACGGCTATCATGACCCGCATGGATGTCGGCAAGATGAACAAGGATTATGTAGACCCTGATCAGGCGGAGAGTTCTTTAGAACAGTCCTACGGTGCACCAATGACATCCAAGTCTCAAGTGGCTTCTAGGTAAGTTCTTATATTGTGCTCTCTCTCTCTTCCTGCGACATACCAATCTTCACTCTCTGCCAGTGAGTTAGTGCTTCAGTTAGGTGAAACAGTTATTACAAGTTCTTTATTTGAGCAAATGAACCTAATAATATTTGTACCGGCATCCTTCACTAGCAGTTGATGGGAATGATTTTACTGCCATTGTTTATGGAAACTTCTTTACCTCCATTCACGAAAGCGTTTACAGAAATGGGAGTTATGTTACCTATTATATAAGTGGAAGATAACTCCTTATTTAGTTATTCAACTTGAATACAAGTGTTGATTTAGATAAATACTGATCATTTATATTGTTTACTATTTTAATGCATATAAAAGTGTCATTGTCTTGCTCAGGAAACTCTCATTTATCAACCAGAAACATTCTTTGTAAGGAAAAGTCGCCAGTGTTTCCATGACTAAATGGCTTTAACATTATAGTTGTTTCCCCAAAAGAGGACAACTCTGCTGAATTAGTCGTTTTTATTGTGATTATAATGTTTGTGTTTCCGGTGAAAAATATGTCAATTATCCAAAATTTCTAGGGTTGTGAAAGCATAATTTATTAGCTATATCAAAAAACATGCAGTTGGAATTTTGTGGTGAGTGTTTCAACCTTACATGGAATATGTTTTTTGGATGTTTCAATGACAGCTATTGCTATTTATTGTTATATAACCTCATTAACATTTTAGTTTTTAGGAGTTCAAGTAGATAACAAGCTTTCTTTTAACAATCATATTGACACTTTAGTCACCAAGTACAATTCGAGGCTAATTAATATAGCTGTAGCTATGAGGAAGCTGAGAACAAATGGTTCAAGTAATGAAGGCCTCAAGCTATTTTACTTCACAAACGTTCAATTGATTGTGCGTGACGGGCTCCAGCATGATTTACATATCTATCTAATAACCTCAAAGACAGGCTGGAGCTAATCCAACACTCAGCAATAAAAATAGATTTACTTATTATGATTCTTGTGATAGACCTATCTTTTAGACGTTGTTAGTTCAACGGATTTCATGTTCAGGCTTTCCTTTTAACATTTTAGTAAGATGATAAATAACAATTCCCATCCCCTTTTTGAAAAGCTGATTTTCAATACTGGAACTAGAGCATCTACTAGAGAGCTGGCTGCACTTTGTTCCCATAGCAGTGCCGAGTCGTTAAACGATCAAACGGCTTTATAAACTATTTTATGACATTTTGTGATCGTAACTTTATTAATAAGAATGATGCTACCGTCTTTTTAATAACTGCTTTTTAGTACTCAATGTAAATCATTCAATTGTATCTCATAAGAGATATGAGACGAGAACGCTGGTTGTTTTAAACAAACGGATATAAATTATTTATATATATTTATTAGCGCTACTGAGTTTTGCCAGCTGTTTTCAGGGCCAAATGGCGTTTGAGAAAGACTGTCGCGGTCCCTCTTATTCTACCAGTTAAATTTTCTGACGTTTAACGATACTGAAATGGGTGGAATAGATGAATATGAAAAATCATCATTTTGAGAACCCATTTAAAATTTAGTTTTTTGAGTGAGTGAAATAAGATCATAGAGCTATTTAGTCCCGAAAATCGCTCACTAGGAAAGTTTGCACTGTGAAATATATGTAATTTTGGCCTGATTTTATTATAGAAAGAAATAATAGTGTGCAATTGTGTTTTCACCTTATTTATAGAGACTCAAAATAAATGAAACAAATTCTTCCGTCAAATCAGCAATAAAGAAATGGGTTTGGCGCTAATAATAGTACTACCTCTTGGAGTTGTGTACACTTTCAATACCTAACAAATGAGTCATTTTCTCCTAAACAAATTCAAATTTACTTCGAAATGATCAGCTATTATAATGAAACAAATTCAAGTTTAGTGGTGCTTTTGTTACCTGCTAGCCTTTTCTGAGACCAAATTGTTTTTGAGATACTTTTAGTGCAGTGATAATAATATGCAGTTTTTGTTGGTAAAAAATACAAAGCATATTTTGAACTTTTAGCTCTTTAAAGGGCCTATGACGCCTAATTTGGAGAGGATTTTATTTCATTTAAACTTTGTGAGGTTGAACTTCGTTCAAAAAATTATTTGGAGTTGCCCTCTCACCAGTAAAACGATTCCTGTTCACGCAGTCAGCACTCACCAAGGCGCCTTTTTTTCGCAAAGACGCACCAAGTTATATAGAGCTATAAAGTGACTTTTCAAAAATTTGGCTTGATTGCATAGAAGAAGGGCTTCCTAAATATTAGTATTGTGCAGAGACTCTTTTGATTGCAAAAAATGATATTGCAACAAATTTTAATTTTTTTTGAGCTGTTTTTCTCAAGTCAGTAATTTGTTTTATCTTTGGTAAGCTCGCTATTATGTATACACCGGGGTTCACGTGATAGTGTTTGTGATAAAAATCAAAAGAATTAATGAAAATTTTTTATCAAAATAATCATTTTCAAGTGAAACATTAAGCAAACAATAAAATTAGTATAATTTCATAATAATACTAGGTGAAAAAAACCATTGCTGAAATTGTATTCCCGGCATTGTTTATTTTTACAACAACGATAATAATTAAATCTGAAATACCGGCTATCTTTCCAAGAAAAAACTTCAAAAGCACTAAATAATAATAATTAAGATTTTTAAAAAGTAGTTTGTAGCTGAAAAAGTACCAAAAATGGTACAAACTACTTGCTGGAATATACTATATAATATCGTAATGCTGATAATCCCTTCTGTCGAACACATTGTCATAGACCTCCATAAACCTCTACGAACCTAATGAACTTTTGTTGCCGCAGCTGAGTTTTTTCAATAGTTTTACAATGCTTGATGAGAAAACAACTCTACACACAAAGTGCATCTTGAAAAGCCTGTCCTAAGCTCTTTAAACAAACCATATCCCGTACTGCAAACATTTTGGCACACATTTGGAGTTGTTCTCTCTTTTTCTATTTTGTCATTTGGTTGTGAAATCGCAAGCATTTTCTATTGGATATACTTTTATTTGAGCGCAGTCTCTGTTGCTGCATGTCCTCAATTATGATGGCTTAGAAGAATAGATCAAGTGTATTAAAATTAGCTGTGTTGAATAAAATGGAATATGACATCATAAATAGTAAGTAATTGTAACTTGTATGTAGGAATTGTCCTCACATACATGGCATGCATAGTGTCATATTTATTTATTGCTCATTTCTTGCCATATTGTTTCATATTTCAAGAAAATTTAGGAGTTGTGTGTTCACAAAATCATCATAAAAGGAACTCTTTAGAAATTGCTCATCTTTCATTAGGGCTGCCTGGCTCCGTTATTTTCTCATCACACCTACACAGTTTGCTGACATCAGCACTGAAGAGAGGCATCACGTAATACACTGAATCACCCTCAAAATGTTGTGCAAACTTCTTCTGCAATGCTGAGCAATGGCCAAGACATCAAATCTTTTCTTGTTTCATCATTTGTGGTTTCTTGTTTGCGCTCTTGATTGTTTGTGTTCGTGCTAGAATATCATAATCATAATGAACTTTTGCTGGTAATATTCGATTTGTTTGGACAGATGGACATATCTCCAGGGTTTGTTGACCGGCTAATTCCGTGCATATCATTGGATAGCAATCAGACTGGACCTTGTTTATCTTCTTTCCTATTGGATAGTTCCCCAGCGGGTTCAGTTACTCACGTGATTATCATAAATACCTCGATAACTATAATAATGGGCAGTGAGTCAGTCGATCTAATAATAATAGAATAGTTACTTGATCATTGGAGCTGTTTACATCACTACCTAATGCCTGCATTTGAGCAAAATACTGACAGCATGAAACAGGTTGTATTAATTTCTGAGGCAAAGTGGAATCAGCAATCTTTGCAATGGGATATATTTCAGAGCGGAGACAATCTTTCCGCCTCAAACAGGTATTTGTTAAAATTCGAAGAGTTTGGTTTTTGCTAGCATTCTGTTTGCACAGTTTCAGATGTGTAACGTGTCCTATTCAGCTCTGTTAGCGCTTGACTTCTCCACAGTAGTGTAGTTTTGGTCTGCCAGCATTGGCATTCAAGGCCATTTGACATGCAGTCACTTTCTGTGGTTGTATTTCTGCCGTTGTTATTAAGCTGCTTGATGTACTTGACCAAGGAAAATTTCTATGTCTGCACCAGACCTGGCTTGTTTTGTTAGAAATATTGATTATTCAGGTTTTGTATGTTATAAACTTGTCCCTAGCATGGGTTAAATTCCAGCTATCGCTCCTAGTCAAACATTGAACCCATCAAGTACAACAAATGAGCCGACAGCTTCTACTATTATAATAGAAGTTTGATGACTTTGACTCATCTCACCTCATTAAACCTGAAAGTTCTGCTTTTTGGCTCTGCGATTATTAATGACAAAGTTTTGGATTATGAAGTTTTTGTTTTATTAAATAGATTCATCTTCTATGTTGTACTTCAATGAAATAGTGATGAAATACTGCTCTCGTGTTGTATATTTCATCATTGTGGCATTTCTTCCTTTTATTTGACTTTGTTTGTGGAATTTCAACTGCGCTCCCGAACATTCTATTCTTACAAGGCCTTCAGAATGATTAACAGTTCTGGATCTATGATTAGATGTATGTGAGATTACTCATCTTCTGTAATGTTGGTGTAATACATGATACACCTTTGATTGCAGTGTTACTCTCAATGCCATACAAGATGTTATTCTTTCTCACGACGTTAACAAAGTCAAGTCTCTTCTTCGTAACAATCAACTTCCTGTTGACCATGAGGCCCGCACTCGTCTGTGGGCTCTGCTCTGCTGTGGAACCACAGAAGAGATCAAAGATGAGACCTTCCAGGAGTATGCCAGTAAATTCGCCAACGGTCAGTCCATTTCTCTCTTCTAAATGGGTTAGCAGTAGGTAGTACAAGTTATGTTGTTAGACTACTATGTGTCTGTGGCTGTTTTGTGTGACACTAAACGCTACAATGGTTTTAGTTTGCTTGCTGACACAGCATTTGGCTGCCGGTTTGTACATGTAATAAAACTAGGTAACACCCGGCATCCATCCTATCATTCGTTAAATGCTTTAATATTACTTTTTATGCAGTGCGGGTGATCATCTACGTCAGGTGTAAGAATTCTGTGTTTGTAATGTTGTGTAATTTAGTGTGTAGTGTTCGTTCGTACCCATTTTGTAGGCATGCTTTTATTATTTCTACTCGATTTCCGCACTGCTTACTAATGCAGTGCATGCAGTTTGTATGTTGTTTGGCTTTTGGTTTAATCCAGATATTTACTCACCAGTTCACTCCCAATTTTATTACAATTTATCTCCATCGACCCAGATTATTTTATATTTTGACACCATTGAGTTATTTTCATTATTGCATCACTAGGTTGTCTTATTAAAATGTAGTAAGGCGAAAGTTGTCAGCGATTATTAGAAAGGCTCTCATGTTTGATGTTGTTATTGTTCGCAGTCAATCAACCACCGCTGTAAGGTTCTTCACTGCCGACCGCAGGCATTTACCTTCATACTGTTTTCAATTATTGTTTTGTGACATAAACAAACAACCCCTGGTCAGTTAGTTGGTTGATTGGTTAGTTGTATCTGCTTCTGTTTTGTGCACTTCGTGGTAACTTTCTTACAGCTGCGTTCTGTGTTTATCTCTACAAGCTCTTCTAGCATCTATCAACCAAAAATAAAGTTTAAACTGAATGCACACAAAATGTATCAGCTGTGACGACTTTGGCCAATCAGCAGCCATTTCATATTTTTAGCTATTCGATAAGATTACTGCGGAAAGTGTTTGTTGTAATATGTCCTCCAGTTGCAACTGTCTATTAATGTCTTGTCCAAGCAAAAACATTTGACCAAGTCTCTAATATACACTATAAAACCTTCTTCTGTTGTGTTAGTTGCTCCGGAGAAGATGCTACCCATAGAAGACATGACAGAAGACATGAGAGTGCACCACATGTTGAGCACTGAGGGAGTCAAGGCCTGCCATAGAGTGCTCTATGTTATCTCTGAAACTCACCCACAAATACAACAGGTGAGTTATCCCCCCTTCTCTCTCTCTCCCTCTCTATCCCCGCTCTACCTGTCTGATGCTCCAGGCTGGTTGTTACACAATACTTTTCTCAGACTTCTTGTTCCCTTTGTCCATCAATATAGTCTGAAATCTGACATTTTATCACTTATCGAAGTTTGTCTAGTTCGGTGGATGTGATAAATAGTCATGGAGAAACCAGGCATCTCTAGTATCTTCATCTTGTACTGTTCTGTTGTTGTTGTAATTGGCAAATGATTACTTAATTATTGATACATATAAGAGTACAGAGTCATTGTAGTAGCCCAGTACCATCCAACCATGATATCCATCTCTTATGTACATTATATACTCTGTGATATATTATATGATTGCTTTCCATATACTGAGTATATGACACTGATATACATTGAGCAATGAATGAAAGAGTCATATTCTTGTTTGTGATCTTGTAGTTTTCTCCGCTATTGTACGCCTTCACCAGCGTCATGCTACACTACTCTAGTGAGCAAGCCTGCTTCAGGTGTATCTGTGAGCTACTGAAAAAGAAAGAAGTCAATTACTTTTTGGCTCCCACAGAGCTGAGTCTAATTGCAGCCTGCTTTGTCCTAAGAGACTTGTGCACGAAATACGCTGTGAGTACTGTTTACCTTGCAGTTGTTGTAGCTGCATAGTGATTGTTTTTACCAGCTCCAAAGGTCAAAGGCAGTATTGTCTGCAGACCGATCTTTGGACGTAGTAATGTTGGCATTTCATCCCTGCTCATTCTACGTCATTCGCCATTCTGAGCTCATTGGAGCTTGGTTTCCACGCCACTTCGATTGTTGAAACACGGTGCTTATATAACCTTGTCATTGTTAATAGTACAAGATTGTAAGTGGCATTTTTTCTGTTTGCTCTGCCGTGTCAATGAACTTTTATATCTATAGCCAACACATTCTCTCTCTCCTCTCTTCCTCTCCCTGGTCCAACCATAAATCTCACCTAGTACTAGTAGTAGTAGTATTACCATTTGCTGTGGCCCAGTTGTAAGTAGTGGTCATGGCAGCCACCAGCTCTGCCTGTTCTGTCAGACCTGTGGTTACTATACATGTGCAGCACACAGACTCTGACCACTAAATACACTTGTGGTCAGAGTCTACCAATCCTTCACTATCTCAGTGTCTCTCTACCACAGACATCTTGTACGGTTGCGAATTGTGCTGCAGACCTGAACCTCCTAACCAGCTTGTCACTGTTATACGCTCATAGTCAAGTGTTTTTCCTCAAATCCGACCCATCAATATGGGATAAGAAATGTCTAGTTGAGCTTGCCAACGACTGGCTTGGCCAGCAGCCAAAGTTGGTACTGGTCTGTGCCGCAATTCACCATCATTCATTAGCTGTTTCCTCTGCGAAGTTGTTCTTTGCCAGAGTTTAAACTGCCAAAAAACAGGAAGTTGTACTTTGCACCCAAAACATGACACTACGTTGTATCGTTACAGAAAACAGCGGCTGCCTACATAGAGAGATACTGTCCCGACGAGGACTTCACGTCCTTCCTCAATGACTGGGTTCTGTGGATATTCAAACATCTACCGTTTCATTATCTAGTAAGTGTTTATTCGTCACTGCTTTTCACTGCTTCGCCTGCAGTACCTGTCTGCTTCGCCTACGGCTTCTTTTATTATTGCTCGTTATCTAGGTGAGCGTGACCCAATTGTGCTTTTGTTCTTGACATTGTTAGTTGTTTTGTAGCTTTGAGGTTATTTACCAGCATTTCTGGGGCTCAAAACCTTTGTTTGGAATGTCAAGTATAAATAAAAGCGGAGACAATTTTTTGCTGAAATTAAAAATAGTCCACTTTTGTCATTGTTTTCTGTAATAATGCATTGTTTAGCTACAAGTGCATTTGTTGGACAAGTGCAGTAGTTAGAGCTCTTAACTAGAGAGGCGAGCTCATTGCTAAGAGCCTGTTCACCAGTGATATGCTACTACTTGTTGTATTTATCAAGTTTTAACAGTTTTATTGCTGCTTGTATCTCTGAGAGGTGGCCATTTCATCAATCTCGACCTTCTCACCTACCCGCCCCTTCACCTACCCGCTCCACCTACCCACCCCTTCACCTACCTACCCATTCACCTACCTACCCCTTCACCTACACCTTCACCTACCTACACCTTCACCTACCCACCCCTTCACCTACCCACCCCTTCACCTACCTACCCATTCACCTACCTACCCCTTCACCTACACCTTCACCTACCCACCCCTTCACCTACCCACCCCTTCACCTACCCACCCCTTCACCTACCTACCCATTCACCTACCCACCCCTTCACCTACCCACCCCTTCACCTACCTACCCATTCACCTACCTACCCATTCACCTACCCACCCATTCACCTACCCACCCCTTCACCTACCCACCCCTTCACCTACCCACCCCTTCACCTACCCACCCATTCACCTACCTACCCCTTTACCTACCCACCCCTTCACCTACCTACCCATTCACCTACCCACCCCTTCACCTACCCACCCCTTTACCTACCCACCCCTTTACCTACCCACCCCTTCACCTACCTACCCATTCACCTACCCACCCCTTTACCTACCCACCCCTTTACCTACCCACCCCTTCACCTACCTACCCATTCACCTACCCACCCCTTCACCTACCCACCCCTTTACCTACCCACCCCTTTACCTACCCACCCCTTCACCTACCTACCCATTCACCTACCCACCCCTTTACCTACCCACCCCTTTACCTACCCACCCCTTCACCTACCCACCCCTTCACCTACCCACCCCTTCACCTACCCACCCATTCACCTACCCACCCATTCACCTACCCACCCCTTCACCTACCCACCCCTTCACCTACCTACACTTTCACCTACCTTCAACTACCTATCCGTTCACCTACCTACGCCTTCACCTACATACCCATTTACCTACCTTCACCTACCTACACCTACCTACATCTTCACCTACCTACACCAACTACATGCAACCTCTCCAGCCCATTCTCGTCTTTCACTATTACTGTATATATTTTTGCTTGAAGCTGTTTTTATGTGAATACCATGATTTGGTTGTTACATATGAAAGGTATATGTTATATTTACATCTAGCATTTACATACAAACACATACCATGTATGTGAGGATATGATGTACAAATGTCATACATTTAGGTGTGTGGTATATGCGTGGTACTTTGGGTGTACTAACGAGTGTGTGTTATGTCATATTGCAGGTAAGAATAGTGGATTGCTACCTGGTAGAGGGATACAAGGTACTCTTTAGAGTGGCTCTCGTTCTCATCAAACTCTTCCATAAAATATCAGGTACAGCTAGAGCTGTAAGGTTATTCTCCCCATGCTAATTCGGTTTCCCAACATGGAAAACCCAAAAAACCGATTAAAACCGGTTGCAGTGACGACACATTTACGGTGTTTTTCGGTGAGCCTTTGTCTCAATTATATCGATTAACCGGTAGCTTTTTGGGGGGTTGCCCACCCTCAATTTTAAAGCTAAATGGGAAGACAACTCCAACTAAATTTTCATACAGCAATATGATATTACCCGTTGCGCCAGTAGTATAACTAGCACGCTCCTGGTGTTTTCTCTCAGCTGTAGGCAACTGGTTTGTCAACAATGCATGGCCTTATATTGCAAGTGAAGACCCGAAGCAGAGTTAAGAGCATCAAGTACCACACAATTTTATATCATATTATATATATTTGACGCAAATGAATGACCACGAATAAAATGTTCATTTAGTGTAATCAGTGACAACATTTGAAGGCATTATTTCTGGAATTACATTTTGTTCTCGGATGTAGACAGCAAATCAACTAGAACTATCCATCTCTAAACCAAACACTCAAGTTAATTGTAGGAAATAGCAATGACATAATAGGTGTTATTTACCAGAGTTGCGCATGGATGTTTTATTTTAATTGACCAGACCAAACCCAAATAATTCCTTTCTTTTTCAACTGAATGTGGATAGAACTAAATTACTTTGTGAGAAAATTGTACCAGGATCAAACTCCAATAAGTTTTCTGACATAAGATCCTGATTTAGTAAAAAAGTTAATGATCCTGATTTTATCCAATCACAAAAATGATCCATGCACATTTTTGTCTTATAATTGACAGCAAATAAACACCATCTCCCACAAATATACGAAGTCTAAAATTTTCACATTTTATTTGAACTAAAAGTTGCAACTAGGTAATTCTAATTAGAACTTAGAAAAAAGCCTTAGTTCACATGTTGAAACAGTAAATTAAAAACAAGGTAATTGTAAACTTTGCAAGAAGAAATTGATTACACACAAATACAAGGTTGATACTACGTCACTCTCTGGAATGATTGAAGCAAACGTTACCCGAGAAGTTAGAGATGTGCTGGTTTTCACAACAAATAAGAAAACAAGGTGACTGAATTTTATGACAAGAGAAACATTTGTAGCTAAATGCCAGCACTATCAGCATATTAACCATAGCTGGGCGTAGGCTTGTTCTCTTTTTGCTTACAATGTGCCCTGACAAGCTAAAAAGTCTTTCTGAAGCAACACTAGAGGCATTGATACAAAACAATTCTTTTGCAACCATTGACAAGTAGGGGAATTCTTTAGCGCGGACAGCCCACCAATCTATCACCTCCATTTCAGAGTTACATTCCTTGGTCAACAAGAAATCCAGCTATAAATACATAAAACATTGTTGATAGGTACAAGAGATAGGTTGACGACCATGGCTTAGGTTTACCTTAAACTATTGCCATAATAATACTGACTCCATCTATCAGCTTGAATTTTACACTTACTTGTGGCTGTACAAGGATACTTGCCAATTATACCATAATAGGCCATACTGCCTGTAGTAAGGAAGATCTGTTGTGTAGACCTATTTCACTATAAAAGATCTTTTGGAAGAGCTGCTGATTCCAGATGTTGATGATGTGCTAATTTGGCTACTGGTCTGGCTCTGTGAATAAAAAACACACAGCAAGAAATAACAACAGCAATGGTGCTGTGAAGAGCTAAAAACCTTGAACTCACACATTCGTTTCAAGCAGCTCTTTCATTCATAATTATCATTCAATCATCATCACAGCTACTTACTTACCTGTGAACGAGAAATACTATGGTCATGGTCAGAATCATTATCTGAATTGCCGAGCTCCACTAACACTGTACCATTAGGACTATGATCGAAACTATTACTATTGCTCCGCCACATGATGATGTTGATCTCAACTCCTTCAACAATTATTCATAATAATATTATTTATTATCAATTAATTATTACTTACTAATAACTTTGAAATGTAATAATAATTATTAGTAATAGTTATTGTCAAATTTCTTTAAAATTATGTTTATGCTATTAAATAAATTGACAATAACTTTAATTATTAACTGCAACAACTGACAACAAACAAGGAATGATGTATAACACTTATTCAAAATAAAAATAAATCGTTAATAAATATTCCATCTGTTTAGTAAATAATAAAAACATAATCTGCTTATTATGATGATGTAGTTCTGTAGTGTCCTGTTTATATTTTATAATAGAAATAGACATCAAGAACTACATATGTTCACAAACTGACTAAATAACATCATTTCATACAATCAAAAATGCTGTTAATTAATTATATAATTATAATAAATAGGCCTATTGCAGAATCATTGCAACATTCATTGATTGTCGTTCAGTTCAACACCCGCACATTTCTTTAACTATGAATTTAATTGATTTCATCATCATTCATCCATATAAAATCATTCTTGTTGTGTATTTTCTTTGCGATTATTTAATAATAATAATAATGGATGTGTCAGATCAGTACTTACTATTATTATTTATTATTACTTTGTACTTCTTATTGATTATTTTTTATTCGTCCTAGAAAAATTGATTGCTAAATAATATATAAAATAATAATAATAACGAAGTAATAACATTCACTGGCAGCCCATTTGATGCATGATGCTATTTATTAGTTATGCCATTATTAATATTCTTATTATATTATTAATATAAATTATTATTATAAATAAAAAGCCTAATTATTCAATTCATTGCAATTATTATTTCTGATATATTATATTACATAACATTATTAGGAACAGTAAGTTTAACAGTTATTAAGAGGCTGGCGCTAGCTACTACTATTATTATACTACTTGAATAATATTAATATTATTATATTTTATTTATAATAATTAATAATTACTACTACTGCTGTTGCAACAAAACAATGTTATTATTATTATTGATTGATTGAAAGGCTTGTTTATTACTATTAATTAATTATAAAAAAAATAAATAATAATAATTAATATTTATTATTTACTATTATTATTTCTATGAAAAATAATTCGAGGTAAGACATCATATTTTTCGTAGCCAATCAGCAATACTGTAGTTTGATTTGCAATATTATTATTACATTTGTAATCATTGAAAACACCCTCCTGGGGCTTGGAGAGAACACGCACACACCGAAAGATCACCACACCAATTTATAAAAAAAAACATGGCTGACCCAGCATATCCGGTACATGAAAGAATGAAACACTCGGTCAGTCCATAGAATTATCTCCCCTCCATAAATCAGTCAAGCCATAGCAGTCGCCTCGATTAACCGTTGTTGTGTGCACTGAAATAAGTCGGTTTTCTAATCGACCTGTGTGACCGGTTGTTTTAGGTGCATGGGAGCACAACACCGAATAAAAAACCGAACGCAAGGTTGTGACTACATCGACTGGCACCGGAATACCGTGCAGCTCTAGGTACAGCTTTTGTATCCACTAGCTCACCTGCCACCGGCCTTTTCTGTGCGTCTGTCTGTCTGTGCGTCTGTCTGTCTGTGCGTCTGACTGTCTGTGCGTCTGACTGTCTGTGCGTCTGTCTGTCTGTGCGTCTGTCTGTCTGTGCGTCTGTCTCTCTCTCTGACTGTAGCAATTTGAATTTGAAAAGTATCTGTATTATTATGTTATGCTATATTATATATATTAATTATTATATATATCGGTTATTATATGTTAACGTCCACTCCTTACTATCACCATCTAGTAACCAGTGGCTACTATCACCATTTATCCTTATCATTCATTGATCCAGCACCGCTCTATTGTAATTGTCTACATATCCGGGGAAGTTGAAGCTTCACTTTTAGGATTCATTAATTACTGTTGCTTGGTAGTAGAATTGTCTAGCAATTAATGCAGTTGGTATCCTTTGTCTACTGTTGTCAGCCAGCAATATCTCTTTAGTTATCTTTATCTCTATTTCTTCTTCTCCTTCCTATCTCTGTGGATTATATCTCTGAGGCTATAAGCCTTACACGTTATCGTGGCATTGTGGGTAAATCGGCATTGTTGGTTGAGATAAGAATGTTTTCTGCTCATTCCTTGCTATTAATAGTAGCCCATATCTGGTCCGCTGGTCAGTCCTTTATCACTGGTATCCTTGCCTTGCACAAATAACTATAATCTAAGGGCTAGATATAGCTAGCTGTTTTGTAGACAGCGTTGTGAATAGGATAGATTGCTGGGTGTATCTGTCAATTGTGGTTATTAATTCCCCTTTTGTTCCCTGATAGCAGAGTTGTTGACATCGCTGACTACAAAGGTTGACCAGGCATTGTTATCCTACACTCTATTTATCCAGCTTTGTTTGTCTCAAAAAAAGTTGTTTTCAGCAATTTTCGTCCGGTTTGATGTCAGCCTACCAGCTCAGCTATCACATGTCTGTATCAATTTCACTCATGTTTTTTTATTATTCCATTGCCAGTTTTTTTTTATTGAAGCATCGTTTTCTTTTGGTAGTCTCTCTCTTCGCTTTTAATCTCCACACACTTTCTCCAAATTATGTAACTGACTGACATCGACCTATTATTCAATACATAATCCACAGGGATTATCAATAAATCACCAATAAGACTTGAGAGAAGTGTTACACTTCGAGTGCTTACATGGCCTTCTCAAACTGAATGAGAAAGGCAGCTCCTTGTATGCTTATGGTTTTGTGCTGCTGTCAGATGTTTGAGATGTTATGACGTATTTGCAGTTGATAATAGTGAATATTTGGACTCTGGCAAGCCAGACGCTGGAATGAAGAGGATGTGCTCTGAGATACAGAAATACATGACATGTGACAGACTCCTGAAGGTCACTTGTAGTTCTATTGTATTAGTGTCGCTGTGTGAATATTCGCTTCTTCCGGGATAAAAATATCTATCACAGTTTTGTTATAAATATCAATTTATAGTAGTAAACAATTGCTATAGTGTTGAATGATGCCAATTTCCTAATATTTTACGCGATCAAAACATACAAGGCTTCTAAAAATAATCGATTACATTATGGAAGAAAGGAAGAAGCGGGCTGTGTTATTGATATGGTCCTTGTGGTTTACCAACTTTGGCATCAACATGAGATTGTTGAACCCAAACGCTGGCCTGTTGACCAGAAGTGTTAATTGATTTGATAGTGACGATAATGAATATTCTGGTGAGATTGGCGAGCTAAGGCTGGCATATCCATCAGCTGATGTCATACTTTTTAACTAAATATAGTAAACTAAAAAAGTTTTATAGCCGACAATCTCACCGCAACTACTGTATTTGATTACTTTATCCACGGCTAATGTAGGAGATTATTGTTATGGTTTGTTTATGAATGAAACATTTCACTGTAATGTCTGACTTTCTGGTGCCTATTCTCGGCATTAAAAAGTGCAGACAAGTTATTTTAGTAGTGACTATATAGTTGTCTATGTTATTTTTCACAGGAAGCGTTTGGTATCAGAGGTATATCTAAAAAAGAGATTAACTCTTGCTTTAAGAAGACCGAACTGACTCTCAGAGCCGGTGGACGCGCGTTGTCCGCTCCCCGACCTAGCCGACAAATCAATCCTAGCGATGACAGGCTACCACGACCATCTTCTCGCTCCACAAAGTGAGTCGACAAAGTCTTGTTTGTTCACTAAGTGCATCACCATAATCCTGATACGCCTACCAGCGGCCATTGTTACCTTGTTTGTCTAGTCTAACAGATAATCGTGTTAGTCCTTGTCTTTAGATGATGTCATGTTGGCCACGATCGTTGGTTCATTTTCCTTATCATAGATTTACTCTATTGTTTATCATCATATATTATAATCAAGTTTGTTATTTTATTTGGAGCTCTGGGATTGAAATAGTGTCAAGAAACATTTGTTTTGCCAACTTTTTTCACCATAGCTGACCTGGTTGCCATTTTCTAAATATTGCTGCACAACTCGAAAGAACAAAAAATAAATTAATCATTGATGTCCACCCACTTGATGTACACTTCGTGTGGGATAGCTCTAAAGCTACCAACGCTGAGCGCAATGAACCAGGGTAGACACATAGTTAATGTACTTCCCAGCCTTTTTCTCTTCTACAATACTTCTCTCCAAGCTGGTTTACATCAAATGTGATTGTTTGCACCTCGTTATCAGAATACTAGTGTGAATTTTACACTAGCATTGGTCAATATCCTCTCTGGACTCTGCCAGCTCCGTTTGTTTAAGTAAACAAATATATTTACTTGTATGGCCCGCGGGTCAAATACAAGTATGGTTTATGTTGTTGCCGGGATATTCGCTTCTGATGACGTTTTATTGGGGATGTTGCTGTCGATGGCACAGTCGTTCACTTTTTATTGTAAAGGTGCAAAAAACACAAACTAGTCATTCTATGAAAGTAATATGGCCATACATTGTTTGCGGATTTAATAAATTACTGAGAGTTGGCTATATATTATATAATATACGTTATGTAATATAATATATATTATGTAATTCAAATATTATGATGGATAATATTATGATGTATAGTGTACAGTACTATAGTCATATGTTGTACTCCACAGGCTCAGCAACATGCAAGCCAGCGAGAGAACCAAAAGGATGCTGGCCATGAAATCCAAGAAGAGTTTCAAACTAGATAAGGACATCCACACGCAGCTGGTCTTAGATGATATCGACTCTTTGATCTTGAGTGAGTTGTGTATTTGTATCGTATATATCTTTTGTCATATGTTGTATACTACACATTATTTATATAGCTGGCATATTGTGTCTTATTGGATTATATCTAGAAGTTATATTATATGTTATATTATTATTCTTTATTATTGTTTATATATTATATAACATATTATTATTTATTATTATTATTTTTAATCATTCTTTGTATATTGTACATATTATATTGCTTATATATTGTATATAATATTGTTTATATATTGTATATAATATTGTTTATGTATTGTACATTTGCTATAACTAGCAACTGACGTTGTTTCACTTCACTCCTTCACTGCTACCCTTTGTGCGCAAATAGCAGGACCAGTATATCCTAGTTGAGTCTGGTTGGGTGTGGTGTGTACTGGTGCCTAAATCACTTGATATATCTATCTAGCAGGGCAACCTTTGTGTGTGACGTTTGAGCTACACACACACACACACTGCACTGCTTAGCCCACTGTTTGATTGGTTAATCATTTCTTTGATTTTATTACTGTTGCTACTCGCTACTACTTCAAGTCTTCATTTTAAACTCTCTTCTGACTTTGACTCTCTAACAAGCCGTAGTTGGTAACATTCAGTAACTAGTCCAAGTACTAAGTTAGCTAGCTGTCAGAATTGAGTCATCTCTCTCAGATTATATTTGGGATTCCAGCAGCGGTTGGTTGATATCAGTGATGAATCAGCCATTGTACTTTCTCAGGGAGACCAAGCAAGTCTGATTTGTGGTAAACTGAATAATCAACATTTCCTCATCCCCTTCTATTTATTATTCCGACCTACCCTATTGGTTAGCCAATCTTTGTATAGTGGAAAATAATGGAGATTTAACTAGTGTTAAATGTACTAAACCCTGCCAGTGCAATTATCTCGTACTTGTTTTGTTGCAGATAAAATGCAGCAGCTGAAAGTGTGGAGTTGGCTCCCCCCTGCTGAGGCAGTCAAAGATCCAGAGATGGTCTTCACCACCAATGAGCATGGTTATAGCCTTAAAACTCTCTATGAAAAAGTAGAAAACTGTGGGCCGGTGCTCATTATCATAAGAACTATTGATAATGATGTGAGTTGTCTCCCTTTGCATCCGTGACTAACTTTGTATTGTACATGAGATGCCGATTACTTCATCTGTAATACAACATTGGTGTCAGAATTGGTTGATATTTTGACTAGTGTTGTCTAATCTGACAGATGTGTTACATGTTTGCCTTGTCACGGATTTGTGAATGGTTTTGGTGGGGGAAGGCTTCCCTTCAGTGAACTACATTAACCCTCCGTGTTGCTGTTAATTAATGTTGGGTAGGCAACCCTTAAACTTACTTGTGTCTGCACGTCGTCAGCTGTCATATCTGTCACGTGTTGCAGGTGTTTGGTGCCTACTGCGCTACAGATTGGATTGAAAGGCACAAACAGGTGGATGCAGGAGCTCAGATCAGCTTTTTCGGCTGTGGTTTGACTTTCGTGTTTAAAATCCACCCAGAGATGGTTTACTACTGGGTGGGCAAGGAGGTGCCCGTCACCCTAGCCAGCGCTTCTATGTTCCAGGCAGGGGATAGGAATATACTGATGATAGGAGGAGGAGGAGGTTGTGCTCTACAGGTGGGTCTCGTTTTGTATTCTTTATTTGTTACTAGTTGTACCATTGCAGCACATTTGACTTACAATTCCAATAGCATTGCTTCAATCGCATTTTGGCAGGAATTTCATTGTTTACTGCAGAATAGTCAATTACCTACAAAATTGTTAATTATGTAGCATTTTTACTAAAGCCACCTGCTAATGCCTGTCATTTTATGGCTGCACTCGTGGGACATCACATTGTCAATTGACACTCACAAACCACTGTCTACCATACACATACGAACTTATCATCCTAAAATAACAGCAAATTGGTTGTACTTTAGGTAATGTAGGAAATGGCACTTGAGTTTCATATGTCTGTGGAACCACACATCTCTCTATTCTTTTGTTGAGTTGCCATGCATTAGCTGTTATTAATCACCCTTATCTGGCACTGACAAAACCTGATGGTTGATGTTCCACCAGCAAGCAACAAGCTCATGATTATACATGACTTGGGTGAAAAGACCACACAATGTCATAAATTTAATCGCATCTATTCAGATATGTAGATGACATTGATCACGTATGCAGTAATGTAATAGCCCATGCATAAGAGCATAAATTTACCTGCCAGAGCAATATCTAGTAGCTCTCAGTGATACAGGCAGTTCAACATTATCATATGATCAAATACGAGTTGTTAGATTATTTATTCATAATGCTCTCCAGCAATGAGAGCTGCACTTTACTGTCACTTCACTCCTGTTATCACTGCAATACCTTTAAACTACTGGCAAAGCTTCCAGCGGTTGCAAGGTTTACATTTGAATGGCTTGTTTTGAATGATTTCAACAAAAATTAAAAAACTTATTTTTAATAAATTGCTGGTAAGGGTTAATTGTTGTTATTGCAGATTGACAAAGATCTAGACTACGGAAGAACAGAGAACTGTGACACTTTCCAGAATATGCCACTGTGTGACGATGAAGAGTTTCGTATTCAATGCTTGGAAGCATTTGTCTTCAGGTCTTGAGCAGCGCTGGTCGACCTTATGAGTGACGATAGAACAGCAGGGCGAGGGACAAGACACCATCAGCTCTGAGCTGTGGCAGTTTGGTTGTCCATCAGCGCGAGTAATGCAGCATGTTTGAAATGTTGGAAGGTGAACGTTGTAACAGTATTTAGATGACAATAATATTATATGAATATACACAATCGTATAGAGCAGCATTTCTGTGATACACATCACGGAGCTCTATGCATGCCACACATGCACACACACAGTTGACTTTATTATAAACCATGTGTGCGCAAACAATATTGCCTCTAGTTTATCGCCTTCCCAACTTCACAATTTCCAGTCACATTGTGAGTTTAGGCTTATATTATATCGTATTATTATTATTATCGTTCATACATCTTATCCGATCTGGTATTTGTATTGACTTCACTGTGCATAGCTGGTTACCAGTAGCAGTGGACACATTTTCTGTTGTAACTTTGTGTCATTTATACACTTCTGCAGCCTTACTAGCTAGCTGTATGAATACTTCTGTTATCGCTGTATGGTTATGTAACATACTAGTAGTAGACAACTTGGCATTATCATGATAGAAAAAATTTTAATATGATATAAATATGATTAGAATAGGACGAATAAACCATAATAAATACTATTCTACTGATTGTTACTCTGGCTTCACTGAGACAACTACACATGTTTATGATGTGCGCTGGGATGCACGCTGGCTGCTAGACTTCGTTGAACCTCCTTCGCGCTCCTTCTGGTACTCAGCTTCTATCTTCTGCTGTACTGTTTGCCAATCAATTTTTACCTGCCAATGTCAGACAAAATTAGTTGACCCACCTAGTTACATAAAATTAGAATAGACAAGGTGCCCAGTTCTAGCTAACAAATTGAAGGTAATCATGCAATTGGCAACATTGGGCTTGGAACACTTTTTTGAGGAGGGAAGATGAGACAAGGAAATATAGAGTGGAGGTGCCACTTCAAAATTAGGCCTAATTTTCATGGTGGCCAGCTAAACGTAATAAACTATGTTGTGACTTATAAAACAGATTCTTTTAACTTGGGTATACCATAAAATAATACTTACCACCAAGTAAAAATGAGCAAGGAGTAATGCTAGCTAATAGTATCATATATGGAGAACAAAATTATTTGGTACATTGGAAAGGTAGAACACAACTTCCAATTGGCTAGGTGTTGTGTCCTAACCTACCCATTATGGATGGTTGGAAAGGCAAAACATTAGATTGATTGTCATAAATTATGGTGTACCGAAAGTAACGGAGGTAATTCTGAAAAAACCTCAATGCTATTTTGTCATGCACTGTCCTGTTTCCTTCACCCGCTTTGCGGACAATAACATCCTCTCTAATCTTGCATGTAAGCAAAAAGTGTCATGTACACTCTGAGCAGGCAACTCCAAATCAGAGCCTTTTTAGAAGACATTGAGTAGATAACACCCAATTCTATAAGCTTGGCAAAGATGGCATTTATTACTTACGCCTTCCATGTATTGCAGGAATCTTTGGTTCTTTTCCTCTTTCTCAAAGTTCTTCAAGTGGTTTTGCCTGTAGGCTAGAACTGTGTCTACGTGTGTCTTGTGTTTCACCGCTAGCTCCAGCGCTCTAAAAATAGTAACAGATGTGAGCAACCACCTCTACAATCTCCTTCTGCGTTGTAATAGACTTGGATAAACCTACTTTCTATAAACAGAGATACAAAACAGAGATACAATGTATATCTTTGATGAAAGGAAACAAATTTCTCAGCACTTCTCAGCACTCAAATTGCCAAGGACTAGAAGACAATCTTTGATTACTTTTATAGGCCTGTGTGTGTCACTGAGCATTAAGTACATCATAATATTCCATGCTGAACATGAAATATTGTTCTAATTCTAATGCTATAATCAATCATATAAATACTGTTGTTGTTTATGAAATAATTTTAAGAAATGATTTTAAAAGCATATTAGTTCAGATGGAAAAATTTAGCAGGTTTAAACTTCAATTTGGATAAATAAATAACAAGATAGTGTTTCAGCAGAACCAAGTGAAACAAAATATGCTACTTGTCTGACAACCAAACATAGAACAATCTAATCATAGAGCGAGCCAACCATAGAGTGAGCCAACCATAAAAAGAGACAGTATAGAGCGAGCCAACTATAGAGTGAGCCAACCATAGAGTGAGCCAACTATAGAGTGAGCCAACCATAGAGTGAGGCAACCATAGAGTGAGGCAACCATACTGTGAGCCAACTATAGAGTGAGGCAACCATAGAGTGAGCCAACCATAAAAAGAGACAGTATAGAGCGAGCCAACTATAGAGTGAGCCAACCATAGAGTGAGCAACCATAGAGTGAGCCAACCATGGAGTGAACCAACCATGGAGTGAACCAACCATAGAGTGAGCCAACCATAGAGTGAGCCAACCATAGAGTGAGGCAACCATAGAGTGAGCCAACCATACTGTGAGCCAATCATTGCCTGAGCCAACCAGGGAGTGAGCCAACCATAGAGTGAGCCAACTAGAGACTGAGCCAATCACAGAGTGAGACAACCATAGAGTGAACCAACCATAGAGTGAGCCAACCATAGAGTGAACCAAACATAGAGTGAGGCAACCCTAGAGTGAGCCAACCATAGAGTGAGCCAACCATTGCCTGAGCCAACCATGGAGTGAACCAACCACAGAGTGAGCCAACCACAGAGTGAGACAACCATAGAGTGAGCCAACCATAGACTGAGCCAACCGTAGAGTGAGCCAACCATAGAGTGAGCCAACCATAGAGTGGTTACTAGTTTGATAAGTTGACAAATAATTGCATGCCCAGTAAATGAATGGCAGTGACTGACCTGTCCCAGTTGTATAGCTCTATGTTCATCATGATAGCCCGGAAATAGAGACCAGCTGCCAGCAGTATTCCTTCAGCATCCTGAGAATTGCCACAAAATAGCGCCATTGCTGCATTTCTAGCTTCCTTGCTTGGCAATTCTTTTATAGAGTTTATGTATTCCACTTTGTCAGCCTACAAACCATATTACGTTTTAATTGGAGCTCAGGCTTTTTTAGCTGACACAAAAAAGCACTCCACAAGCTAATAGCTTACGGGCTCCAAAGCTAGTCTTGTATATACTTTTCACACCAAAAGTGGAAAATTAACGGATAACTGCTGAAATTTTTCGAACAATAAAAATTACTAGCTGTAAAGTAATGGTCGGCTGTAAATAAATAACAATTTTACAGACATAAAAATCCTTCATGGGTGACCTTATACCAGGGGGGACCACGGGTGAGATTTGAACCCACACCACAGGAATACATGTCCATTCGATCTTTAGTCCTACACCTAACCACCCGGCCACCATAGGTCAAGTCAAGGTCAAGTTGATCGATAATCAACGAGCACAAACTGCTTTAAAAGATGGCCAGGAAAAATTTATTTTGCTTAATTTACTGTGTTAGCTCGCAAAATACGTTTTAATATTACGATTTGCAAGAAATGGAGGGATCTCAGTGGCCAATCAAGGTCAGTTTATCAGCACAACCTCTTTGCAACTCTCTCCAGTTTTCTATTTAAAGATCTTTGTACAGTTCTTAAAATTCGATGGTCTCTCCCAAAAGATTTGAGCGTCAAAATGGAATTTTTAGAAAGTGAGTCAACACTTGAACTCCAAAAAAAGTTGGTTTTTACTGTTTATTCATGGAATTTAAATTAAATACTTATATTGCATGAAACCTATGGCAATAAAAAGACTTTTTGGAGGTGAAAAAAGTTTACCACGGGTGGGGTTCGAACCCACGCGGACATACGTCCATTGGATCTTAAGTCCAACGCCTTAACCACTCGGCCACCATGGTAGCTATAACCACCTTCGGACGAATTGTTTTGAAAACCCTTCATTGGAAAGTTTAACTTTGAAAACCCAAACCTGTTGGAAATAAAATATACCCACCAAATCATAGAATTTGATTTATCCGCTTGGTTTTCAACAAATGCAATACATTAGACCAACGGGAAGCATTATTTGCTTGTATTAACTTTTTCGATTTAATATCAAAATAGAGCAGGTGAAACACTAAAAACAGATTTATATAAAACATTTTGCAATATATTTGGAAAACTAAAAGAAGAATATAAATGATTTCAATAGAATAGTGTTGAGTAGACAACTCCAATCATAAGTTTTATATTCAGCTCGACCATACAACTCACCTCGTCAATGGCAGCATATGCAACCTCTGCTGTTGACAAGTCTTTGGCATATGCTGACATCGCTGCCAGACAGCACCAGAGGGTTGGGTCTTTTACAAACCTGCACAGCCTCACAGCGTCATCCCATCGGCCGCTGTAAAACAGAGCAATGCGTCTACATGCTGTACTAGGGAGAGAAATAGGTACATATGGACTAGTAACTAACTAACCCAAGTACATAACCATGAAGTAAAGCTGGGTAGGGTGATATAGCTGCCGATACCACGGCTCCGTCTGCTCGTCTTATTCCAACATGTCTGCCAACAAAACTGCTAACAAATGGATTCTTTCCAAACTCGCTAGAATCTGTAAGAGATACATAAGATAGAAAGTGTGGAGTAAAATATTATGTGTAGGTGTGAAGTATTATGTAACGGTATGAAGTATTATGTAACGGTGTGAAGTATTATGTAACGGTGTGAAGTATTATGTAATAGTGAGAAGGATTATGTAATGTCATACCATGTTATGTAGTAATGTGTAATGTCATTTTTATTGTTCATCGTTGAATGGGTGCAAAAATACATTCGTTCACTTTACAAATGCATTCATTTCTGAACGCTCATTACAGAAACTTTCGTGAATTATTATTTTTCTTAATAGTTATAGCGTTCCATTATTTCATTGGGCGTTGTGGTGATGATGGATTTCGTAAGCAATAAACTCATTGGCGTTGTATTTTTCATAACGTCAAAGAGTGCTATATAGTCACAACCAAAGTACTAAAAATAATCATAAACTAGTTCATATTTAGTTTTTTTTTTTTATTGTGTTCTAAAATGATAAATTATTTACATTTATTGTTGTCTGGCTATTTCCACTAAAGTAATGTTTAATTTAGGTTTGAAAGGAACTGTTGCTGTTGATTATTACGACAACGATGCTGAAAACGCAAATTTGACACTTTTCTCTTCAAAGATGAATGCCAAATCATTAAAATCTTTTGATTTCATCGGATTTGAAAATAATTTTCCTAACTGTAACATTGTTGGGCCACACAACATATCACATGGACACTGGTGTGTATGCACGTGATGGTCAACGATTATAGATCATTGTTGTTATGGTAGCAGCACGAAAAGGAAACACTGCCACAATGGGGTCCCGGCAGATTTTTGTGTGGCGCTAGTATTAAAGAAACTGGACGCCCGCTTTGCACCAACAATACTATTAAAATAAAAGTCACTTCATTTTAACAATTACTAAAAAAACATTTTTTTAATTCACGGTGGCTGATACATTTGGGCTGTATAATACAGACAATGCGCCATCCACATAAACTGTAAAACTACAAAGGCACCGTGAAAGCAAACCACAGTAATCGTTCAAGGGCGCGCTTTCCTTAGTTTACGTTGGCAAGCTCAACTAAACCCGAAATACGAAACTTTGGTTCTACCCATGAACATGGTATTTAATTATTTTTTTTATCTAAATAAACCAAATTTTTTTCAAAAAAGAACTTCCAAAGGCTTTATTGATTCTTTGAGCTTTCTCAACAACATCATTTTTGTCATATTATTTTCTCAATTTTCCTCACATCAGAATAATAGTCAAGCAAATCGTGATTTCTAATGATAAGTTCGACGATCGACTAAGTTACTTCCAGTTACATCGCTAAAGCGAAACTAATTTGCCGCGACCCCATTGTGTACATAGCATTCATACTATAACGCACCAAGGAAGCTCCCAATCCAGTTCATTTATCTGTGTGATTTCAGCTAATTTTATGTTGTTTTCCAATGGGGATCCGGCCCGTAGTTTCTCTTTGTAGATGCAACCGGAAGCAGTTCAATTGCTAATATAACTTATCATTAGAATTTACGACTTGCTTGACTTATATTTTAATTTGAGACATTTAAGCAGTTGATATGACATAAATGATGTGATTGAGGAAGCTTGAGGGATCAATATAACCTCTAATTTTTTCTTTTAAAATATATTTTGCTTTATTCACTTGAAAAAAATTAATTTAATAATGATGCTCATAGATAGTATGCAGTTGAGCCAAAGTATCGTATTTTGGGCCTAACTAAGTTTGCCAACGTAAATAAATTACAGTGCGCCTTGTCAATTTATCTTAGCAGCAGCGATATACTATTATGCTTGATCTATGCGGTGCATCCTCGGTATTATAAACTCCATCCCCATCAACTGCTCATGAATCGTTTGTTGCGGATTTCATAACTCTAGTAAACGACTAGCAATAATAATAAACTCTTATAACCATCACCAAGTGTACCAAACATGTGGTGTGCCCTGTGGTATGTGACTAATAAATGGCAATTGTTTAAGTTTGTTTTATTTTTTTTAATTTTTAGGGCAAATGAATAATAATCTTTTTGATATTATCATTATTATAAATAATCATAATAATAATTATTAATTAAACTAAATAAATTAATTTTCTTCTTAAGGCTTTTGAGTGAAACTTGTAATTTTCTAATCACAAGTTGTATCAAACTTGTGCTTGAATGAAAATTATTTAACACTAAAATAAAATGAATACTGTTAATCCCTGATGACAACGCACAATAAATAAATAATAAGTAATAAATAATAATAAATGGGAGATAACTCTTACGAGCTCACTCTATATTTTATACAGCGATCTATAGTCAGTATTGTTAGCGTTTGTAAAAAGTGATTATTCGAGTTAATTATCACCGTTTATTGCGCCAAAAAAATTTAGTGAGCTAAAAGAGACACTGGAGCTCATGCCGTCTCAATATATCAGTGAAAGGAACATTCTAAAGCAAAAACTAAAAATAAAATTAGTGAATTTTTGAAAATCTTAACGATATTATCATACAACGGCAAGTAAACTTCCGGTATCATCAAAATAGCACCCCCTGGTGAGCACCTAAAATCGGCCGGGTCCCCATTATGTAATAGTGTGTTGTTATGTAATTGTTTATAATATTATGTAATGGGGTGTAACATTAACAACAGTATGTAATTTCATGCAATATTATGTAATAGCGTTTAATGTTATGTAATGGTCTATAGTATGTGTTATCATTAATATCGTCTAATAATATGCGTTATCATTAATATCATCTGATGTTATTTATGTTATACCATAGTAAAAAATATTATACAATGATGTGTGATGTTATGTCATGTTATATAATGCCGTAAATATTATGTAAGAAGGTATATTGCTATACGATGTAATAATGAAGTGTAAAGCCAATGATGTTAGATGATATTTAGAGCTGCAGACGAACGATACCACAAAAGTCGACACTCCAATTACTACCTACCAAAGGCAAGTCGCCATTTTGTCTTAACATCAGAAAGAAAAGAAAAGATCGCCGAAGCTCTATCAATACTCAGTCGTTACATAATAAGGAACACAGGCTACACGAAGACACAGAGTATCCATAAACTCACCTTTCTCAAAGACAGTTTCAGGTAGAAGAGTTTTGTCTACAAAGATAGCGTTGGGGTAGTACCAGACAGTGAGCCTTCCGTCAGCAAGTGCTGCTATCATGTTACAGCAGTCATGGCACACGGCTGACAGCACCATTGTACCTGTCAAATATTGAGACAGCATTGCAGGGGGACAAAACCCTAAACAGTTACTAGCCAGGAATCCACTAGTATAAACTGAGCACCCACCTAGTTTTTGAATGTTGGGTTCTGCTCCAAACGTCCTCGTACTTGTCAGATATAAGTTGCGGTTTTTGTCTATGATGGCAAGTTTTCTTTCATGTGCAGGGCCAGCCTGGTCCAAGACCACCTGCAGGATGTCTTGCTGCAATAATACAATAATACAGGCTGTAACCGTATGAGACCTCGTCTAGTTATAATTTACTGGGGCGACAAATGGTACGAGACCTCGTCTAGTTATAATTTACTGGGGCGACAAATGGTATGAGACCTCGTCTAGTTATAATTTACTGGGGCGACTAATGGTACGAGACCTCGTCTAGTTATAATTTACTGGGGCGACAAATGGTACGAGACCTCGTCTAGTTATAATTTACTGGGGCGACTAATGGTACGAGACCTCGTCTAGTTATAATTTACTGGGGCGACAAATGAAAGTTTTTGCCATGAAATGTTAACCAGCATGCAAGTAGAGCAGAAAGTATCAGAAAACGTGGGGTGTGTCCGTCTGCTGTGTGGTTGCATAAATTGATTATATATTTTTTCAACAGGAAGAATTCTTTACATTCCCTCTAGATAGGGTGGTTTTTGGACCGTTTCCTTCTCCCTTTGCTGGGGTTCGACAGGCTATGCTCGTTATGTAGCTGACATGAGCTGCTACTACCTCTGTTACTAACCAAGTAATGTGACAGAGAGCAGTAAAGCCCAGGTACAACTACCAATTTTCCTTAACGATGGCAGCCTCTGTTTCCGCATAAATCGCTAAGCAATCAGTAGCATGCTATTTGAGGTAATTGGCAGGTTTTGATCCACATCAAAAAATTGGTCGGCATTTCGTGATTTGACCAATCATATTACTGCTTGCGAATTTAATGTTTCCAATAAACATGTTTCTCAAGCGCAATTATTTATGTTAAAAAGAGTGGTTTTTAAGCGTCCCTTCTTTGTTGTTTCAAACCATTTATGGCTGACTATGCCATCAAATACAGCGAGTTTAGCCAGTATTGGGTGAGAATGGCAAGTAGAGCAAAAAGTAGGGGAAACACCCTGTCGTCATTTCCGATTGGTAAGGGCAAATCGGTAGCTAATTAGCAGATGTACATGTAGCTTAAGCTAGATAAAAAACACTCTCTACGGTATAAAAATATCGTAGAAAAAACACATACAAGAGAATTATTTTAATCCATAATCCATCGTTTGGGCAAAAAACAATTAAGAAAAATGTGCGTCGGCCGGGAATCGAACCCGGATCTATTGCTTGGAAGGCAACAATGCTAACCTTTACACCACCGACGCTCGCTGAAGGTCAATGGTATTAACTTACACTAGCTCAATAGGACAACAGTTACTAAACGCCGTGATGAATTTGCGTTCAGCTTGAGTGAATGCAATATATCCGTCAAATATTGCAATTTTTCCAAACAGCGGCCTACGCCCACTAACTGGTACACTTGAATGCTTCATGCGCATATAGCGATCGTACTAGAAATTTTGCTTAGTGATTGGGGACCCAAAATTGCGCAGCTTTTCACTACTACCCATTCTTCAGCGATTCAGGTCAAATTCGCTGTTACAGAGCATAGCCTTCAATTCAATATAGGATCGTTGATAGATCGGAGAGCTAAATATGACGAGACACTATTGGAAACAAGGATAAAGTTTTTTTACGTTGTGATTGGCTGATCCAAAAATCCGCTAGCGATTTTTTGATCTCGATCAAAGCCTGGCGATAACCTCAAATAAAATGCTAGCAATTGCTTAGCGATTTTGCAGGAAACAGAAGTTGCAAAATCACGCAATCGCTAAGGAAATCGCTCAGTAATCGCTATACGTACATGCGGTTTTAAGGTGCTTTCGGATACCCTACACGTAGGGCTTAATGATGAGATTAAACAAGACCATTCAGAAAACCCGTCGTTGAGGGGAAAAAAAACATGGCAGCAATGGGCAATTTGGGCTCAATGATGGAAGTGACAAGCGAGGTAGGTAGTGTCGTTGAGGGCATAGACTTGTCTCCACCTAACCAACAATTTTAACGAGTCAACTTATTATCACTGCTTCTCCCCGTTTAAGTCGTGGCAATGCATTATAACGTATATAAAAAATGCATCAGACGATAACATCATCGTAATTAATTTCTGTTTGTAAAGAAACTGAAGTTGGCTCGTTTAGCTATACAGTTTTCATAGACGTTGATGGAAATAAAGACGTCTATAGTTTAATTAAGCGCAAACAACTTCCGTTAAATGACAGTCATCGATGAGCCCTCAACGACTGTTCAATGACTGCCCTATGCGTAGGGTATCCAAAAGCACCCTTAAAGGGCATAAGACGGGCTTTTCAAGACGCACTTTGTGTGCAGAGTTGTTTTCTCAACAAGCATTGTAAAACTATTGCGAAAACTCGCTTGCGGCAACAAAAGTGCAATAGGTATCATGTAGAGGTCTATGACAACGCGTTAGACAGAAGGGACTAACTGCATTATGATATTATATAGTATATTCCAGCAAGTAGTTTGTACCATTTTTGTTACTTTTTCAGTTTCAAACTACTTTTTTAATTATTATTATTTAGTGCTTTTGAAGTTTTTTCTTGGAAAAATAGCCGGTAGTTCAGAATTATCCATTATTGTTGTTGAAAAAAAAACGCCGGAAATACAACTTCGGCAATGTTTTTTTTTCACAGTATTGTTATGAAATTATACTAATGTTATTGTTTGATTAATCTTTCACTTGAAAATGATGATTTTGATAAAAAATTTTCATTAATTCTTTTGATTTTGATCACAAACACTATCACGTGAACCCCGGTGTATACATAATAGCGAGCTTACCAAAGATAAAACAAATTTCTGACTTGAGAAAAAACAGCTCCAAAAAAATTAAATTTTGTTGCAATATCATTTTTTTGCAATGAAAAGAGTCTCTGCACAATACTAATATTTAGGAAGCCCTTCTTCTATGCAAACAAGCCAAATTTTCAAAAACTCGTTTTATAGCTCTATATAACTTGGTGCGTCTTCGCGAAAAAAGGCGTCTTGGTGAGTGCTGACTGCCTCTATAGGAATCGTCTTACTGGTGAGAGGGGCAACTCCAGATAATTTTTCTGAACACATTTCAACTTCAATAAGTTTAAATTGAATCAAATCCTCTTCAAATTAGGCATCATAGGCCCTTTAAAAGCAATGATCCTGGAAGCAACAGAGCACTATCATACAGATACATATCCGTTACAGGTATATACTGCTTAATCAAAATCACCGCACCACTTTCTCATCTGACATATTCTTTGATTGTTTATGGTTGTTGAACTCAAAAAGGTCTGTACAGATGAGATTCAACCACAAAGGTTTGTATGGTGGCCTATTTACGTGACCCCTTTCACCTTCAAAGCGAGCTGAATGCAATTAGGTGCTTATGCCTAAAATTGAGAAGCAGCGATCCTGACAAAACAAATAGATGAAATCTCCATACATCGGCAAGTAAAAACTATGATTTCTTTATGCTGTGGCTTGGTAAAAGGTTTGGCTCGAATGTGGAAACAAAAAACGCTTGTCAGAAAATTAAGAGTTACCTTTTCTTGCATTGAAAATAAAAATTGAACCGTTTCATGATAACCGACAACAGAAACTAACAAAATAACAAATAAGCATCATGATGCAAGGCCATAAACAACGGTGTAAATTAATAATAATTATTATAGTCTATGGCTGTTAGTGCCATAGCATAATAAACATTAGCAATGTATTTTTGTAGCAACTATTATTTATTATTATAATAATTATGATTTTTAATATCCACTTTTTAGTCCGAGCCACATATAATTGTTGTAAGCGAACACAACTAAAGAGGTTTAATTTTTTTGCATGCTATGCAAGATTCGCGACCGCGCCAAGTTTCGGAAACACTAAAAATTTAGCAGAGTTTCTCGCGTCAACTTAGCCCTAAGTGTCTAATCAGTTTAGACGTTTGATGTTAGAACTAATTTCACCAATGCAGTAAAGAGCCTGAGGAACTGTATCCCAAAATCACAAGCGGCTGGGGATTTCCGATTTTTAAATCGAGCAGACAATTCCAACAAGCATAAATAATCAAAGATTATATATATGTTCTTACACACCAACACTTTCTGTAGTACTCGTTTGACATTTCAATAAAAATTAGAGTGAGCTGAGATCACAAGCGACAAGTTCCAATGTGGATAGCAGCACATATAGCTGCAAATGCAATTTTAGTGATGCAGAAATTGCTTTTGAAAAAGGATGCACTGAGATGGATTTAAAACTATCGAAAGGAGTAAATCTTTCAATGCTGGTGGTTCATTTATTTACAACTTTGTATATATAATCTTTGATTATTTATGCTTGTTGGAATTGTCTGCTCGATTTAAAAACGGGAAATCCCCAGCCGCCCGTGTCCAGAATAGGCTTAATGTATTTGCTAATTACTGAGTAAAAACTCTATTTCTTGTCTAATAAGCGTAAAAGCTATAAACCGTCTGGTTGCGTTGCGAGACATCCAGATGTTTGTAAAATAGTGCAAACGGTTTGGAGAATACAAACAGTATGAATTAGTTCTAAACCATAAATACTATTTCAAGTGAAATAATTAAACCTTTTTCATTTAATTAATAGAATTTCTATGACCAGCGTTTAGTGAGAGATAAACTACTAGGCGTAAGCAAACCAAAAATATATATTTTAATGTGGCCCAGCAAATTGGGTGGGTTTTTAAAGCCTTTAAATTGATAGAGTGATTAGGCATTTGCAAAAGTTTAAACACTGTTAAGTTAAAAGCGTTCAGATTTGTAAAAACACAAAATAATCAAGCACATCTATGTTTTTAACAAAATGTTGTGAAAAACACAAAATTTATGTTTTCGTACAAAGACAACTCCGAATAAACAATTTTTTTTCAAAGGAAACCATTCTATTGCCATTTCAATCAAACAACCATTTGCTTCAACTGCACCTCTATAGGTATTTTACGATTCAATTATTTGTATTAGTAGATCGACGAAGTGTTTTTGTTGTTTTAATGAATGACAAAATATTAAAACAACAGCTGTTGTAGGATTAGAAAACAAACCTACATGAAATTTGCGTATTAGTGGGAGTATTTGGAAAAATATTGATTCCAGTAAAACACCTTCTCTACAAAAGTAGTGCATAGATTCTTTTGCGCTGTCAAAAACCTGTGACAAGCATCTGAAGTGTTTCATATTTGTAAACAGATAAAAAAACATCTATTTTTCAGCATATTTCAAATAAAAACTTGAGTCATCGAAAAAAGTTGTTTATTCTTTCAGTAAACAGCAATTGGACAGTCAACTTATTTGGCAGTTAATTGATTTGAACATATACAACCTACAGTACCTTGTGAGTGATACAATCTACAGTACCTTGTGAGTGATACAATCTACCTTGTGAGTGATACAACCTACAGTACCTTGTGAGTGATACAATCTACCTTGTGAGTGATACAATCTACAGTACCTTGTGAGTGATACAATCTACCTTGTGAGTGATACAATCTACAGTACCTTGTGAGTGATACAATCTACAGTACCTTGTGAGTGATACAATCTACAGTACCTTGTGAGTGATACAATCTACAGTACCTTGTGAGTGATACAATCTACAGTACCTTGTGAGTGATACAATCTACAGTACCTTGTGAGTGATACAATCTACAGTACCTTGTGAGTGATACAATCTACAGTACCTTGTGAGTGATTGGTTTACCATCTCCAAGAGGTTTGCCAGTAGAGGAGTCAAACAGATGTACAACTACAAACAATCACATTCAAAGCATCATTCAAGGAAACTGCATTTGAAAAAAGTTAAAACAAAAACAGCACAATTTATGATATCCATAAGAAATGGTCAGGGAGAAGTTGTCCTTTCACGAAGTAATTATCGCGATCCATTACAGAGTTGTCCTCTCACAAAGTGACAAAACATACAAACTTAAGAGTTGTCCTTTCAGAAAAAAATTGTAAAAGCATATTTAAGAGTTGTCCTCTCACAAAAGAATCATAGTTATACATTTAAGAGTTGTCCTCTCACTAAACAATCATAGTTATACATTTACGAGTTATTCTCTCACAAAACCATCATAGTTATACAGTTGAAAGTTGTCCTCTCTCAAAACAATCATAGTTAAACATTTAAGAATTGCCCTCTCACACAGAGAGAATACTGTGGAGTGATTAAGAGTTGTCTCCTCATAAAATAAAATATTGAAAGAGTATGAGTTGTTTTACCTTTCTCATTGGACTTGTCTCTGATAGCCAGAGTGTCCACACTGAGTGAGACAGTCATCTCATTCAGTATTTCTGTTCTCATTCCTACAAGACATCATAGGTTGTGTAAGCATTACCACGTGACCCTGTCCATGTGATTTACTTCAATGATGTCTCCAGTGACTCACCAGGGAACTTTGGGGAGCACTGCAGTCTGCCGTCATAAGAGTAGATGTAAATGGATGTGTTGTCCACAACTAAAAAGTGTTTCTCAGACAAAACAACCATGGATACACTTCCTTCCTTTAGGTCAAAGATGGTGGGAGTGTTCCAGTTGGTCACACTGTAATGTGAATGACAGTAGTTATAGACATGAATATTAAGGTTTGGTTAGAAGAACACACAATATCTATGTCTATTTTACCTGTATACATAGCACTGTGAAGGGGTTGTCACCACAAGATGTTTGTATCCAAGAGAAGCCTTGATCACTCTGTCTCTGAATTCTAACTTCTCCTTGCTGTCATTGGTGACATTACGTACTGCAATCATCTTCTGATCGACGACTGTTACCTCAAACTCTTGCCATTCTAGACGTCTATATTACAAACAACTCATTTGGCATGTTTCGTTTGATACATTTTGAACATTGAAACTAACAGTTTGGAGGGAGTTGTCTTACCGTTCAATTACGCTTCCAAATACAATTTGACCATTTCCACAAGCACCTGCTATCTGTGTGCCGTCAGATGACCATGCTATGCTGAACACACTGCCAGTAGAGATTTTATCCAAGCTATGTGACCACTAAATATACAATGACATGTTTTGTCAGGTGCTTGTCATGTACAATGACCTATATATTCATTTACCTACATACATACAATGACCTATATATTCATTAACCTACATATGTGCAATGACCTATATATTTATATTCATTGACCTGCATACATACAATGACCTATATATTTATTGACCTACATATATACAATGACCTATATATTCATTAACCTACATACACACAATGACCTATATATACACTGACCTACATATGTACAATGCTATACACACAATTAGTGTACAAAGATTGAACTTACTCCAGTTTTATCACATAGCCTAAGAGTGTTAAATGAACCAACAGCAAACAGCTGTCCATCAGGAGCCCAGGCTACAGAAGTGATGGGGTAGTCATGGGCAATGCTATTGTACATTTGCCTTCCATAGGAATCCCACACCTGGTCATGTACATAAATGTGTATTAGATGTGAGTGGTGAGTGATGGGATATTGCAACGATGATCAAATAAAAATGTAGACAATGAAAATGTTGGAGGCATAAAAAATAATTATTTAAGAACCCGCTTACATCACTTGAAAAAGAGAACACTAACTTTATATCTACAGTCTTCCCCTCCAGTTACTATAAAACCTGTGATGGGATTCCAGTCTATCTTCAGTATGACACCATCATGAGCCTTCCACTAATAAATAAACACACAATATTACAAAGTCAATAATTCTATGCACGTAGCGCATTATAGTTATTATCCTAATGGGCAGAGACACACCGACTGGGCTTTAGCATTGGCTTGTAGAGACTTGATAACCAGTTGACCAGAATTAGTGTACAGGACTGCATCGGAGTCAGGACTCCAGGCTACGCCATACACAGGTGAAGCATTTGTGGCTAAGGTAGAGCGTAACATTCCACTTCTTGACCAGATCTTAACCTGAGATGTTAAATACAACCGTGTAGGTCAAACAGAAAATTTAAGCATTGTCTAACAATATATAATCATTAATAACCTCACCTGTCCATCTTCTCCAGATGTAATGAGAGCGTTGCCATCATAACTCCATCTTACACACAGCACCGCACCTCGGTGTGCTTCAACTGACTTTTCTACTCTTCCAGCTCTTGATATAAGATAAAACTTACCTGCAAGTATTTGTGTATATATTTTTATGTTATTTAATCATCAAAACACGCATACCGAATTATTTACAGCAGTTCCAAACTTTCAAGTACATTTTAGATATAGAACCAAAAAACTGTCCATCAGTCTGGAAAAGTTTGAACGGTAGAATTGCTTTAAAAAACATTGTTTGCAACTGTATGAGCTATTTTGATATGATTTAAAAAAGCCGTTTAAGGAAAGATTAAAGATTAAAATTGTTGGATAACGAGTTTGTGTGTTATAGGAAGTTCAAGGTTATAACATAGGTTCTATCGGCATTGGCTTAACAAGGAATACGGACACACACACGGTTACGGGAACTTAGGCTAATTGGATAAGAGCTGAATAGCGGTCTTCTTGAGTTGTTAGTTGATGGTGAGTAGACGCGTTTTCCTTGTGTCTCTTCGTACCCTTCATCCAACATGGCGCAGTCGGCATAGAACTTGGTGATATTGTTGTTGTGTATTATTGGAATTATTTATTGGTGCAAGGGAGGTGTGTGAGTGGCTTTTGGTGCCGTGTGGGCACTAAAAGAGAGAGGTGCTAGGGCCGCGTGGGTCCTCCGTGGTGTGTGTAGAGTAGAGGTGTTGGGTGTTTCAGAGCTGTGTGAGCTCTCCGTGTTCGGTGTTTAGGTGTTTATAGGGATATTGGTGCAGTGTTGATTATTTTTGGTGAAGTGGTGATTTGGTGTTGTTGTTAATTATTTACCGGGATAAAGGTACAGTGTTTATACGTGGTGTTAAGTATTTATTTGTGGCGTTGTGGTTGATTATTTACCAGGATAAGGGTACAGTGGAGGTATTACGTGACATTGTTGTGGAATATTATTATTGTGTTGTGTTTAATTGTGCAGTGGATAAGGGTACAGTGGAGTTAATACGTGATATTGTGGATATTATTGTGGTGCATTTAATTGTGTATTGGTGGATAAGGGAACAGTGGACATCTTTTGGGATATCGTGAATTGTTATTGTTATTATTGTTGTGTTGTGCATTGGCTATTACTGTGGTGGAGAGGTGCTACTGTATTGATACAATCATACAGATATTGTTGGGTCTTTACTGTGTTAATTAATTATAAAAGGGATGAATAGGAGACTTGACTTGTCGTCATTTCCGAAGCTAAGGTTAGCGGGTAGCAATGTGTCTGAGGAATTCAACAATTGGTTGACTCAGTATAGGGTGTCTGCTGAGGTAGCAGCTTTGACTTTGGGTACCGAGAAAGTGGAAATTGAGGGAGATGAGGTTGTTGTAGATGTGTTTAGAGGTAGAACTAAACTACTAGCCTTGTTAAGTGCTATAGGTAGTGATGGTATAGGGGTATTGCAGTCACTGGGATTTGATTTAAATGACCAAACTGATGGTGGGTTTGATAGGGCTATAGATTTATTAAAAGGCCACTACGACCGTAGTGAAAGTGTCTATGTTAAGACAATGAGGTTTGTGACAGTGTCACAGGCTTGTGGGGAAGATGAAAGGGAATATTTACTCAGAGTTGAGAAATTAAGTAGGGAGATGGATTTTGGGCATGAAAATGATGAGCTAAGGCAACGTTTTTCAGTTGCTCTGGCAGTCAATGGTTTGAGGGATTCATCTGTGCGTAAATTGCTTATGCAAGAGACCACGCTTAGTTGGAGAGATTTAGGCACAAAATTGGCAGCCAGGCAGTTGGCTATTGCTTCAGAAGAAATTCTGAATGCTTCTAGGACTGGCCGTTCAGTCGATGGTAAAGGGGCTGTAGCCAGAGTAGAGAAGGGGAGTGAACAAAGGGCTGACAATAGTCAGAATGAGTCGTCAGTACGTGAGGTAGTTAAGTCTAGACAGGGAAGCCCACAGGAGGCTGTGGATTGCAAGGTTACATACCGTTCGAGGAACAGTAGTTGGTCTAGAGATGGTAATATGGAAAAGGGCTCCTATTCCCGCGGCCATAGAAGCCGCAGCCCAGGGGAGAGGAGTAGCGAGTATAGAGGGTATAATGACCATAAGGGAGATGGGCATTATAAGATTAGGTATGGTGCGGAGTCTTATAGACGCCGTAGCCCGGATAGCTGGCATTCTCCTAGGTATGAGGCGACGTCCCATGGACATCGTAGCCCAGATAGTAGGCACTCTCCTCGATCACCTCGAGGTTCCCCTACATCGGGTAGAAGGCCTGGAAGGTTTAGCTCCCCAACTGGCAGGGACAACTGTTTCCAGCGTGGTAGGATGGGACATCAAGTCCGTCATTGCCCGGATGTAAGGTGTTTCCGGTGTAATCTGAGAGGCCATACCTCTAGGGATTGCAACAATAGGTGGGAAGGTGACAATAACAGGTCACAGCACAGGGATAGTAGTGGTAATGAAGGTTCTCCACGTAAAGTGAGATTTGTGAACAATGTTGTTGGCGATACTGGTAGCAGGAAATGTAGCATCAAACGCTTGGTCAAAGTAAATGGTAAAGAGGTAGAGTTTGTATTAGACACTGGAGCTGAAGTGTCTGTGGTAACTGAGGATACTGGCAGGTTTCTGAATTTGAGATTAAGTAACCCTGTTAATGATCTCATCGGGGTTGATGGTTCCAGGCTGAATGTTAGCGGGAAGTCAAATGTTTGCATTAATGACTTTCCCAGATCTATAGTGACGTCAGTTTATGTTGTAAAAGGGTCCTCTGTGAACCTGTTAGGTATTGAGGATATCAGAAAACTCAAACTGTTAACAAACGGTAATGAGTTACGAGTTGAAGGCCAGTGTATGCAAGGTGTATGGGAATGCAAACGTACTGCTGGTATAAAGGATACAGTGGAGCAAATGGGAACGCCCATATCTAGTGGTGGTGACAATGTCTCACCAATGCAGATGGCGCAGAAAGGTTCGGCTGGTACCACTGCAAAAGCTAGAGCCACTTCAGGGTGTGCTACAGCTGGTGCTAAGGGGTACAGCAGTGTGGTGAAAGGTAGACAGGTACAGGGTGAGAGCGAGGCGTTTGGTAGCAGATTGTCTGAGTCCTTGGTGAGTGAAGGTGTTCTGGGTGATGAGGATTATGCTAGTAGACGTGCCCGTCTTGAGGCTGAAAAGAGAGAGGTTGAAAGGGTGTATCATATGGCGATGCAAAGGTATGAGCAGGGTGTGAGGGAGCTCGAGGAGGAGCAGGAGTGTACCTTGGTGATCAGGCAGGCTATGGCCAAAATGAGGCAGTTGAGATCTGGAGCTGGTAGCAAAGCCCCATCGATGGTGGTGTGTAACACCTCGTCGAGTTCCACTGTGAAAGTAGTGCCCGCACCTAGTGTGGAAGGCTCTAGCGCACAGAGGGAGGAGTCCAAGACCCCCTCGGGCTCTCAGAGCAGTGCCAGATGGGTGCACGAGGTAGAGGAGGAAGAACGGGTGACCGGTGGCAACACCAGGGTCAAGGTTGAGGTTCAGCAGGAGGCGAATGGGGAAGATACCGTAGAGGTTGACCCTAGTGCACCACTTCAAAGGGAAGATACTGGGCAGAGAATTGCTCTGGTTGACCCGATAGGAACTGCTCCGAGGGATAGTGGAATTAACGGTGAACCCCTTGGGGTTGAGTTGGAGTCGAGGGATGTGGTTCGACAGGGTGTTGGAGGTCCAGAGAGTCCAGAGGGCGATCTGATGGAAGTCTCTAAGGGTTCAGACTGAGAGCTGTGAGGTAACGAGGGACACTTGGTAAGGAGGTTAAGTATTAATAAGGTATGTATATGTTACAGGTAATCATCTCAGGTATGTATGGTGTGTGGCTTTGTTTTCACCCCTGGTATTTAGGCTTGACATATGATTTAAGGCTAGTGCTTCAGCTAACCATGATTAGTTAGGCTTGATCGCACGCAATGGTAACTGGTCCCTTGGTATAATGTCAGCTTGGTCGCTCACTGGGTTTATCAAAGGGGGGCATGTTGGATAACGAGTTTGTGTGTTATAGGAAGTTCAAGGTTATAACATAGGTTCTATCGGCATTGGCTTAACAAGGAATACGGACACACACACGGTTACGGGAACTTAGGCTAATTGGATAAGAGCTGAATAGCGGTCTTCTTGAGTTGTTAGTTGATGGTGAGTAGACGTGTTTTCCTTGTGTCTCTTCGTACCCTTCATCCAACAAAAATGATTCAAGCCGTTTATAGGAATTTGAGCGGTGCACAAAATAAGTTTTATGAATCAAAAAAATGTGCATCATTTCCTTACATAAAACATTTTTCGATAGACTATTCCCCAAACTAAATTTACAATTGTCGAGTACAAATCAAAAATAAGTGAAAAATTTTTTCAATATGAAAAATTTTATCTAACTACTTATAATAATAATAATATAAAATAACAGAAATAAAGATTTTGTTAATTTATCTGATTACAATTTCTATGAGCATTGTGTTTCATTTGAAATAATAACATTCTAACAGTTTGCAAGCTTTCAAAAGCATTTAGATGGCTTGAAAAAAACACGAGGAGGCTTCAAAAGGCAAAATAAACCAAAAACCCTGAGTCATGCAAATAAAGTAATCTAAGTTATAATGAATTTCATGATGTTATGGCAAACTCTACTATTATTATTAATTAATAACAATAGCGACGAACTAATTACTTCCTATTGTTGTGTACAGGAATTTGGGGGGGTAGTGGTAGCTGTCACCTGTACAGCGGCCCACTTCCAGTGTGTGCGTAATAGCAGTAATGCAAGTGCTCTCTGGCTAGCCCCAAGGTCGGCAGACTAATCTGTTTGAATAAGATTTGCAGTGTTGTAAGGCCGCAGACTGTCCACAGTGAGGAGTTATCTTAACTACCTTACTTTCCACTGAGTTCTTATTCGGGCAGAATAGCTACACTGGGTCGAATCGACAGGTTGAACAATCGTTCCAGTATCACACTCCCGAAGGTGGTGTGCAGTGTAAGTCTCGTAGACTGACCACTTTCTACTGTCTATTGTTCTTGCTACCGATCGACTTGTCCAAGTTGCTGCCAATTAATTATTTACTAAGTGCTTGTGCTTTGCTTGCTTGCTTGTGCTTATTCTTGTGTATGCATCTAATAGCTTGTTCTTTATGTCTTGTGTAGAGAGAATCATGAAGAAGTGAGAGTGCCAGGTTAACTCTGATTTATTCCCTTACTTACAGCAGTTTAAATATACAAAAGGCGGGTACAATGTTAGGCAGCAATAAAGTGTAACAAAAGAAAGGTTCCGCCTGCTGGCCTAATTGGCCCATACACAAAGGGAGGCAGTACAAAAGGTTGAAAGGTTAAATAGGGGCTGACTTTAGATAGGCTTGATTGCACACAGCAGCACATGGTAAAATGGTAATGTAAACAAAGTGATAATAGCTGAATATAAAATAAGGAATACAAATAGGAGTGAATGTAATGCACATAGAATTCGGGATTAAATACATATATAAGTATACAATGGTAGAGTTCGGTGTTAATGGGCCGAATTGTCAGGGTCGACCTCCAGTGCTGTGCCATTTCCCAACACACTCCGCCCCATTGGCGCTCGTGGGCCAATACTAATAAAATATATGATGGGAAATGTCCTAATAAGTGTCCCGGTCGCGTTGGATTGCCAACTTAAGTTCGTCTGCTTTTTGTAGACAGTTCAATGCCTCCTTTGTTAAACGGTAGTACTCTTCTTCGTTTCTTTTAATTCGCCTATACTTTTCTTCTCGCCTCTCTGTGTCCATCTGCCTTTCTAATCTTCTTTCTCTGCTGTTGGCCCTTGCTCGATATGGTACGCTACTTTCTCTAATCTCGCCCTCCTCTCTGCTTGACCGTTGTCTTATCGTTCGCTCTTCTCTCTCTGTATTCAGTTCTATTTTAATTATTTTCTGTGGTGTCTCCTTTCGGTCTCCCAGTCGTCTCTTTATTGGCTTTTGGTGGGCAGGGCTACTTGAGCGATCTTTGATAGGAGATGGCGTTCCGAATAATGGCGCATTTTGCCAATTCATGGCCTGGCAGAACTCTGTATAAGAGGCGAGATCTACCTCGTAAAGTGGTCGTTCTTCTCCACCATGCTCTTGGGCCCCGTTCTGTAGTCGAACGTGCTTCAGAATAGTGTCTCTTGAGGCACTTTTATGTCCACAGGCACAATAAAAATATACAAAGTGCTGTTTGATGTGATAGGTGGTCCGTTTTTTGCTGCGCTCTACCTTGCAAATGGCGCATCTCCATATCTCGCTATCAGTGGTAGGTTTCAATGCCTGTTGTATCCGTCTGGCAGTATCCTCTGTTACCCAAACTTCCTTTGGTCGGTAGGTGTGTGTCGGTGGAGGCGGTGCACTGGGTTGATGGTGCCGAACCCTACATCGAGCTGCTCCTTCCTCTGCTGTAACTGTACCGACTCTGGTGGGTGAAGTATGCATTTCTTTCATGGGTATCCTGTGTCTTTTTTTTATTGGTTCGGCCATAATAGCTGCCACGAAGGTTGGATCTTCCTCGATGGATAGTGCTCTTGTGTTGTTTTCTGCCATGGCGGTTTCCTTGTAGTGTTGTTTGCTGACTGTGCAGCTGGTTGTTAATTTTAATTGTTTTGTATTTTCGCTCGCTGAGATTTTCTTTTGTTCTATCGACCACGTGTTGTGACGTAGTGAGTCTAGGCTCCTCCCGCGGTAGTTCGTTGGTTTTGATGTTATTTCTATGCTTTCGGTCGAGGGAGTTGCCCACCCTTTCGGCATATTTTTCTTGCGGTAATCGTCTGTGGTAGTTGTCTGTTCTTGAGTGGTATTCCCTGCGTAGCGACTGTTTGTGGGAGTTGTCCACTTTCTCCCCTCTCTCTCATATTCGTCTTCATTGGTTATGTTTACTGTCTCTTTATCTTTGTTTAAACCCAATCTACATCGGGTTTCTTCGGCATCTGTCCATGGTATATATGCCATTTTTTGTGCTCTTTCTGATGGCGCTCCTGCGGTCACGTTTACCTGCATACTTTGTGCTCCTGGTTCTCTTTTTTCTGATGTTCTATAGCACTGGTAATCTGTAAATCTCACAGGAGGCCTTCTTTCTCTCGATGGTCTGCCCTCTCCTTTTACTGCCACTGGTGCAGGGTTAAGGGGTGGCCAGTGGACGTCTTCTACGGGGGGGTCCCTGGTGTGCAGCACCCACTGGGGGTGCTTCAGGAGTAGGTGGTCTCACTGGGGTAGACGGTCGGGGTGGAGAGCCGGGTGGTATCTCCCTTTCCACCGGTTCTACAGGAGGTGGTGGGGTGCTTGGTCGCCTTTCTATCTGCTCTTCAGGCGGGTTGCTTTCTTGCTGCCTCTCTATGGGTCGATCTGGTGGGGGGTCTGTGTGTCCTAGCTGGGGCGGGGCTGTTGGCCGCCGATATGCTCCACGCATGTTTGGCCGAACGGCCTGTTCCCGGCTAGGTGGGGCCCGCCCTATTTCCTCTCTACATGTCCGATATGCTTTGAGTCGGCGTCCATTTTGGGTGAAACCTTGCCCATTTCGTTCCAAACGGTACGTGTGATTGGGATAGGTTTCTGTGATGGTGTAGGGTTCTATGTAGCTGGGTTGCAGCTTAGGATTACTTCCCTTGGTCCGCCTTTTGTTCTCCATGACCACGAGCTCGTCTTTCTCGAAGCGGAGGGGTTCTCCGGTCTCCTCTTGCCTGAGCTTGGCCTGTTGCTCTCTTAGGTAGTCGTGTGCGGTGGCTAGGTCTCTCTGTATTCTGAGTGTATACTCGTTGACACTATGGGGTTCTAGAGAGGGTGGCGATCCCGTCAATTGGTCGGGTAGGCGTACCTCCCTCCCCAACATGAGTAAGTTTGGAGTCTCGCTGGTTGTGGAGTTGGGCGTGGCCCTGCACGCCCGCATAATCTGTGGGAGCAATCCGTCCCATTCGTCCTGTCCTTTACTCAAGATCAATGTTCGTAGCGCGTCTCCCAGCGTTCTGTTCTGTCGCTCCACCATACCGTTCCCTTGAGGGTGGTAGGGGGTGGTGCGAGTCTTTCGTACTCCCCACAAGGTGCAGAGCTCTTCTAGGAGGGTGGACTCAAATTGAGCCCCCTGGTCCGAGTGCAGATGTTCGGGGAGGCCCCAATAGCTAAACACTCGTTCGTCCAGAGCTGTGGCCACTGTCGGGGCGGTAGCGTCGGGCAGTGCAATGGCGTCTTGCCAGCGGGTGAAATGGTCTGTAAGTACCATAATCCACCGATTCTTTCGCTTGGTCAGAGGTAACGGTCCTACCAAGTCCACTGCCAGTTTCTGGAAAGGTCGGCCTGCCAGTAATCTCTGTCCGTCGGGTGCTGTGGGTCTATTGCTCCTTTTTGCCACTTGACACACTTCACAGCTCTTTACGAGTCTGCGTGTAAGTCCCGACATCCCAGGCCAATACCAATCCAGTTGTACACGATGCCGCGTTCGGTTGATCCCGGCATGAGCCATCAGGTGCGTATCCCACACGACCTTATTCCTCCATGCTGGTGGACATACCGAGCAGAGCCTGACCCGCCCCTGGTGTTCTGATCTTATGACCAGCGTCCCGTTGGGTTGGATCCTTAGTGCCTCTATTCGGTCATGTAGTGTCCGCAGCTCGGTGTCTCCTTCTTCTAACTCTCTGGCGGAGAGCTGTCTTCCTGCCTGCACTGCGGCATAGATCTTGGCAACGGGGTGTTGTCCCTCTCGTTGCGCTTGTGCCAGCTCCTTGGCACTTTCAGTGGGGTTGGTGACGGTCACGTTCACCTGTCCCTTTGGCTCTGCTGCTCCCTGTCGGGTGCGCTCGGCCTGGGTGGGTCCCCCAGTCATCTCTCCCTTTTGCTCTGCATGGGTGGGTCCCCCACTTGTCCTTTCCCTTCGCTCTGCTGGTCCCCTCAGGGTTAGCTCGGCATGGGTGGGTCCCCCATTTGTCCTTCCCTTTTGCTCTGCATGGGTGGGTCCCCCACTCGTCCTTTCCCTCCGCTCTGCTGGTCCCCTCAGGGTTAGCTCGGCATGGGTGGGTCCCCCATCTGTCCTTCCCTTTTGCTCTGCATGGGTGGGTCCCCCACTCGTCCTTTCCCTTCGCTCTGCTAGTCCCCCCAGGGTTAGCTCGGCATGGGTGGGTCCCCCATCTCTCTGCTCGATGGCGTGGCACTGTTTACAGCCGATGCAGGGATCCTGTCGACTAAGGCCGTCCGCATTACCGTGCTGTGTCCCTGATCGGTGCTCTAGCTTGAACTTGAATTCTGCCAGTATCTCTAGCCACCGTGCTATCTGGTTGGAGGGTTCCTTCCTCCTACACAACCATCGTAGAGAAGCGTGGTCTGAGCGTAACTTGAACTCTCTTCCGTACAGGTATGGCCGGAAGTGCTTGGCGGCCTTGATCACTGCCAAGAGTTCTCGTCGGGTCACACAGTAGTTCCTCTCAGCGGGAGACAAGGTCTTACTGTAGTAAGCTATCACCCGCTCTTGCCCTTCTTGGATCTGCGACAGTACTCCTCCTACTCCCACAGCGCTGGCGTCTGTGTCCAGGATGTAGGGAAGCTTGGGGTCGGGGTATCCCAGAATAGGGGCCTGTACCAGACCTTCCTTCAACTGCTCGAACGCTTGCTGTTCCTTATCTCCCCACTTCCATGGGACCTCCTTCCCGGTCAGGACGGTGAGTGGCTTTGCCGTAGTGGCGTAGTCGGGTAGGTACTGCCTGTAGTACCCGGCCGTCCCCAAGAATGCTTGTAAGGCTTTCACGTCCTGTGGAGCCTGCCACGTCTTTACTGCTTCTACTTTGTCAGGGTCAGTAGCTACACCCTTCGCGCTGACCACATGTCCGAGGTAACGTACCTGTGGACTCAGGAGTTCGCACTTCGAGGGCTTCACCTTCAGGTGAGCACTCTGGAGACGCTGTAGCACTTCCTCCAGCCTCTGGATGTGTGACGTGAAGTCAGGAGCAATGACTATCACGTCGTCCAGATAGAGGAGTAACGTCTTCCAGTGGAGCCCTTTCAGTACTCGCTCCATGAGTCGCTGGAATGTGGCAGGAGCCGAGGTGAGGCCAAAGGGCAGCACCTTCCATCGCCATAGACCACTGCGGGTGATGAAGGCGGCTTTGTCCTGAGCGTCTTCGTCCAGAGGTACTTGCCAGTATCCACTGGTCAAGTCTAGTGTACTAAAGTATCGGCTTCCTGCGAGAGCATCCAGGGAGTCATCTATCCGGGGTATGGGATACGCATCCTGTTGTGTGACATCGTTTAACTTACGGTAGTCAACACAAAATCTCCAGGAGTTATCCTTCTTGCGCACCAACACCACTGGAGAGCTCCATGCTCCTTCGGCAGGCTCGATCAGATCTTTGGCCAGCAACTCCTTCACTTGTCGTTCGGCCTCTGCTTCCTTTTCTGCGCCCAATCGGTGTGGTGGCAGCCGTATTGGTCGTGTGCCAGGGATCACGGGAATGGAGTGTTCGGCGAGCTGAGTGCGGCCGATGTCTCCATCGTGCTGGCTAAAGACTTCTTGGTAGCGGACGAGCAAGCTCCGGAGTTGGCATTCCTCTCGGGTGTCTTTACACCCCTTTCTGGCCTGTGAAAACAGGTGGGTGAGGTGCGGTGGTAGCTCTCCTCCTGGGGATTCTGATTCTGGGGGGTGGTTCTGCAGCGACCGTATCTCGTCGGGCCCTATACCAATGAACGTGCCGATTACCTCTCCTGCCGGAACGTGTAGGCTGTCTTGAGAGGGGTTGAGACATCGGACGAGTACACGTCCCCGATCATCTGGCGCATTGACACTGGTGGCTAACAACAAGCCTCCTCCCATGCTTTCTATCACCCCCTGTGCACATGGGGTCTGACTGGTCAGGTGGCATGGCACTGTCGCCTCGGCTTGAGGTGGAATGTGCGTATCTCTCTGGACTTGGACTTTGGACACCAGGTCCCTTCCGTGTCTATCTGTACAGGTCAACTCCTTCCCCTGTACGCGGAGAACTGGACGGTCGAATCCCATCTGGCAGTTTTGCTTGGCGAGGAAAGGCATCCCGAGGATCACATCCTCGTTTATCTGACTGACTACGAAGGTTTCCTCGTACCTAACATGCCGGATTCGTCCCGTCAGCGTGAGCAGCCCGTAGAAGGGTAGTCTGGTGCCGTCAGCCATCAGCCCATGAGAGTCGTATTCCTGCAGTTCCTTCTGTACCTGTGCGGGCAGTACGTCGAATATCCTCTTCGACAACAGGTTGGTATTGCACCCCGTATCAATTAGATACGTAACCGTTCGTCCTTCCAATCGTCCAGGCAAGTAGTAACTGGACTTGTAAGGTCTCTCTACTTGGTTCAAATGGACTGTGATTGGGTTCTTGGTGTTCGGTCTGGGGGGGGGGGTGTCTTCCTTCGGGTTGGTTCCTTACTCCGTGGCTTTGGGGAACTGGGCCTCCTCTGGGCCTTCTCATCTATGTATTCCTCCTCTTCCTCCTCTGCCAGGTCGGTGGCCAATGGGCTGAACCGATTGCTTAGTGGAAGGAACTCTGGTCTCTGTACAGGTCGTCTGGCCTGTTCTTCCCTTGTTCGGTTAGCGGGGGTGGCCCTCTTGCAGCCAGCAGGGGTCCCTACTGCTGCGGGCCGTACTCGTTTCCCTGCCTCTGTTGCCAGGGGGCAGTCTTGCACTGACTGCGTACATGTCCTGTCCGCTGACAGCCCCAGCAGCGTCTGGTGGGGGGTTTAGTGGCAGTATCTTTGAGTTCGGCCACCTCTTTGCTCAAGTGTTCGATGGTTTTGAGCAGCTTGGCCAGGGGGTCTTCTACCTCTTGGCACTTGAGATCGACCTTGGGGGAAGGTCCTGTTTCCTCCAACTCTTCCTCTTGTACTATGCGGACGTTGGACTGTGTCGAAGGCTGGTGTTGCACCTGCAGGAACTCGTTTCCTGCCAACACGGCCTCCTCTAGGTCTACGGGTCGTATCGCCAGCAGGTGCCTCTGTAAGTACACGTGTCCCAACGTACTTTGGAATGTTTGGAGGGTGAGCTCCACTCTGTTTTGCATGGGTAGGTCGCCATACGCCGCCTCTACTAGCCGCTCCACCTGGAGCGCATGGTCTCGCAGAGTGTCTCTGTGTGCCTTGCGATAGGTGGTTAGCCTATGCTGCGCCTCTGTTCTGGTCAGGCCAAAACTGGCTTTGAGTGCTTGGGTGATGGCAAGGGGGTCGAGCCCCCTTCCACATTGTTCCGCCTTGCCTGTCAGCGCCTGTCTCAAATGTATGGTGGTTTCCTCTGGTGCCCAGCGGTTGGCTCGGGCCACCTCCTCAAACCGTTGAATGAAATAGTGGACATCTCCCTCTCCATTGAACTGTGGAGGTCGGAAGCGATCCTTGCTGCTGTTGGTGGACATACGGTCCAGTATGTCCGCTAGAGTGCCCATGATCTGCAGTGGGCTGCCATCACGATCCGAGCTCACTGCTCGGCGTCTACTAGCCATCTTGCTTCCTGCTTACGGTCACTGTTCCAGTGGGTCGACTTGTGTGGGTTCTTCTCTATCCCACTGCTGCCACCAATGTACAGGAATTTGGGGGGGTAGTGGTAGCTGTCACCTGTACAGCGGCCCACTTCCAGTGTGTGCGTAATAGCAGTAATGCAAGTGCTCTCTGGCTAGCCCCAAGGTCGGCAGACTAATCTGTTTGAATAAGATTTGCAGTGTTGTAAGTCCGCAGACTGTCCACAGTGAGGAGTTATCTTAACTACCTTACTTTCCACTGAGTTCTTATTCGGGCAGAATAGCTACACTGGGTCGAATCGACAGGTTGAACAATCGTTCCAGTATCACACTCCCGAAGGTGGTGTGCAGTGTAAGTCTCGTAGACTGACCACTTTCTACTGTCTATTGTTCTTGCTACCGATCGACTTGTCCAAGTTGCTGCCAATTAATTATTTACTAAGTGCTTGTGCTTTGCTGGCTTGCTTGCTTGTGCTTATTCTTGTGTATGCATCTAATAGCTTGTTCTTTATGTCTTGTGTAGAGAGAATCATGAAGAAGTGAGAGTGCCAGGTTAACTCTGATTTATTCCCTTACTTACAGCAGTTTAAATATACAAAAGGCGGGTACAATGTTAGGCAGCAATAAAGTGTAACAAAAGAAAGGTTCCGCCTGCTGGCCTAATTGGCCCATACACAAAGGGAGGCAGTACAAAAGGTTGAAAGGTTAAATAGGGGCTGACTTTAGATAGGCTTGATTGCACACAGCAGCACATGGTAAAATGGTAATGTAAACAAAGTGATAATAGCTGAATATAAAATAAGGAATACAAATAGGAGTGAATGTAATGCACATAGAATTCGGGATTAAATACATATATAAGTATACAATGGTAGAGTTCGGTGTTAATGGGCCGAATTGTCAGGGTCGACCTCCAGTGCTGTGCCATTTCCCAACAGTTGTTGTAAAATGATAATAAAAAATATTTTCATCAACTTTTGTAATAATAATTAATCAATAATATTGAATTGCTATATATATATATTGTTAACTTATTATTATTTATAGCGCTAAAATATTGTCATAATTAATAATAATAATAATTAATAAGATGATCATGACGATGATGATGATGATAGTAATAAATAATAATATAATAATTATTAAATTATAATAATAATTATAATACTACTTACCATCTGTTGCAGCTAAAGCAAAAACATCCGAACCAGCTTGTTTCTTTGATCCGCCAAGCTTTGGAAACCAGTGCATGTCAGTCGGGTAAACATCGTTGGGCAGATTACATATTTTGCTGGTTTCTTGGCTTAGCAGGCTTGATTTCAGAATTTGGTGATCATCTGAACTGGAGTAAACCTCATCTGAAGTGTTCCACCCTACACAGCTGGCTAGCTCTGCATGCTCAGGTTTCTTCTTCAAGTTTACTTTAAATCTCATGGTGATTGCCTCTTTTGAAATTCAGACACTAAACTCGCGAATTCCAAGAAAAAAATTTGAAGCTAAAAAGTTACAAAACAATTCAAATCGGTAGTTTACTGGTTGCTAAAGGAATTTCACTTGGCGCGTGCGCATACATACAGCATGCCTTCTTTCCTAGTCTCAAACCCCAAAAATATATCGCTATACCAATGATACCGGAATATCTTAATTAAGTTTTTAACCTGTTGTTTTAAGTTTTTGAAAAATGCGATGCAATAAATGATATAAGTGAACATCGAAATTTTAGAAACAAGATGATTTAAATCAATCTCGTCAATGTCAATCGTCAGCGGCTATAGCATGTTGCTAGGATACAAAACCAATTTACATATGGCTGCCTAATCAGCTGAATTGTTAGTTGGTATTGGATAGTTAGTTAAACTTAATTAATTGGTACTGTTACGTTAGTTAGTCTTTAATCATAACTAGTTAGTTTGATAAAAATGTATTGATGTTTGATATTTTCAAACCGTCAGCTAAACAAATATAAATAGTAACTATTGAGAATTACAATCAATGCTCACTCTCTGACAGACAGTAGTAGTAGTTAGTAGTTAATAAATTTTATTTAAAAATGATAATAATGATGATAATAATAATTAAAAGTAATTTAAATTATTATAATGATAGCAATTACTACTAATAATGTTACTAATTACAATAAATCACCTTGAAATTAAATAAAACAAAAACCCAACTTTGTTCAATAAAAATATAGAAGCTGAACAAGAGAATTGTAGTAGTGGCAATCGAAAACACAGAAAGGCTTTTGACTGATTGAGAACTGGGCACCTCAAGAAATAATAATAAATAATATAACAGGAGTTACAATATGCATTTGGTTGCTGTTATTAAAGAACAGTGATAACGGTAAACATACTAAAGTGGGGGGTATTATACTAATCTTATCATAACAATCAGAATTGTTATAAAATATTTCGTTGTTCACAGTCTGCTCTATAATTGGTTGGTTTTTAGGAAATCAATTTTTTACTGGGACATTTATCTTCTAAAAGTTTGTTCATTTTGTAGACGTTAGTTGGCATTGCGGATAAACCTCCAAGGCAAAGGAAAATGGAGCAAGAACACACACCATCGATCGGCGTTGAAGTTAGACACAACAGTGCCAACTCTAAACAATATACTGACAGGGGCATTTTAAGAAGCCAAGGAAAGATGGAAACAAGCAGACAGTCAGTTACCTTTAGGGAAGATCAAATGATAACGGACAAGCATGTAGCTCAACACATGAACCCACAAGAAATCAAAAGAATCATCGCAGCGAGAGTAATTGAAAAGGCTTGGCTTTCATACCGAGACAGAAAAATGTATAAACTTTTAAAACATGCAACATGCGCTGCAGAGAACTCTCTAAGTTATGAAATACTTAGAAAAATCTCTCCAAAAGAAGCCAACCTTTTGAGAGACAAAGGATTACCAGTTAAAGTTAGATTTAGGTAAGAACAATACTGCAAAAGATTGTGAAAATAGGTTTCATTTTGTTTCAAAATATTTCCAGATGTTAAGATTCCCTGTTCTAAATTGCAGTATACAAAAATCTTTGACCAACGGTAATTTTATAGTAATGTTTAAAATAAACCATTCATTTGTAATTTCACCATAACATCTTATGCTGAGACAAAACTTCTGTCTGACTCTCACAGGTTTGGTGGTCAAGAGTTTCCTCCGATGGTTTTCTTTAAAATATTCTCTGATACGTCCATGACAAGAGTGAAGTACATGAGTGGAAAGAAGGCAATAACGCCAGCAAGTAAGGCGGCTGAAGAAGCTTGCGATCTGATGGGAAAGCGAAAGTTCCTACAGATAATGGTGCAAGACAATATGTGTCAGGAGCGATACAAAGTAACGGATGAAATGGATGTGACGACACTGAAGGACTACATGCAAGTAAGCTAATTTACAATTTTGATTTTTTCTCGCCTTTATTGTAATGTAATTCTAGCGCTTTGCCATTCGAATAAAATTTTTTCTGTATTTTCATATTATTCTGTACATTGTTTGTGGTTGTTTGTTGTAGTACCTAAGCCATATAGATGAGCTACCCAGTTACATGGGTGGGAAAGACAACTACTGGCGCAAACTTACTTTAGACGGTATGTAACAAAAACTGTATCAAACTACAACAATACTGTTTATTATTTATTCATATAAAAATATTTCTGTAGACGCAACTCTCATTGACCTATGCTGTTAAAATAATAATTGTAATTTCAGTGATTCCCAGGCAGACAATATTCTTTGACATAATGGATTTCTTGTATCACAAGAACATGACATCTAGGTTACTTGCTGAGATGCCTTTGCTGGCCAGGTCACCAGTTAATGCTGACATTGAACTCAGGCATATCGAGGTATCAATACATATATTATAGCTAAACTTATCTGATTATTTTATTTTTTAATTATAATGTTATTCAAAGTGTGAAGGGTAGAAAATAATAATATATTGTTGATAGATTTAACTGAAGTGTTCGATGTGTGCAATTGTTGTAAAACAAAAATAAAATAATTTTATCATTTTATCAACTCTTAGTCAGAAGGATTGATAAAAAAAACGCTATATAAAAAATGCACTAATCAAAGCCAATATGCCTTTTTTTAACAAAAGTAATCAAATATGAAATAGCCAGAATGTTTTACTTTCACAAAAATTTCATGTAATTTTATTTTAAATTGTTGATAATTGTTCGTTTCATGGTCAACACAAAATCTGTAAACACAGATGCGGCTGGTTTACCTAAAGATACATGAAATATACTTGAGGAGTTTGAAAATGACTGTTGCTGTACTCGATATTGCAGACTATATCTAGAATGTCCACTCCACCCGCCCCTCAACACACCCCTACTAAAATGTATAAACCATTAGAATCTGGGAGGAGATCTAAACAGGCTAAAAAAAGAGTGGAACAGATGAAGAAAATGTATGGGTTATTGAATGATTCACCGGTACGTTCTCTTTGAATATTTATTTATGAATCTGTATAAAATTAACTTTATTTGGTTTGTCATTGATTAGATAGGAGTTGTCTTTTCTCTATATTTGAGAATGGGCTTTTTCTACATTGTTCTAAAATGGGGGGAGCGACAGTCTTTCTCAAAATATTTTAGGTCTTAGAGCCAGCTCATGGACCATGATACTTATATATAATGCATGTATACACACTATGAAGTGCATCAGTCAACAAAAGTATTTAATTTTTTAATTGCTTTATCAAAAATCAAATAATTTTATTCATAACAAATAGTAGTTTTATCTGTTTGACAAAATATCACAACAAAAGTTGAACGATTACCTCGAAATGACATTAATGACATGTGTGTTAAGGAAAAAAATGTATTTTACAGCTTTGGAAGCTTATATTAAAAACAATTGTGCTTTAAAATTACTGCAATGACAGCCGTTTTCAATAGAGTCGCGTCGTTTTACATAACTTTCCTACAAGATTGGAGTTGTTTTCTTTTGGAGAAGCAACTATTTTGTTTTATTCATTTAGTCCTGTTAGTTTATGCAACTCTTTGCAAATGTGCACTGTTTGTCAATAGTTTATTTTACATTGATCATCTAATTGTAATTAATGAGTTAAAAATAATTATTTAACTAATTGATTAATTAATTAGGTAACAATCATTTCTTGATTCAAATTAAATACATATTGATATACTTTGTGTTGTTGTCAGGCCATACTTGAGAGAGATCCTGCCGATATGAGTGATGAAGAAGAATTTAATGAAGAAGCTGACAAACTGTTTCAATGGACACAAGAACTGAGCTTTGATGAGCTTGACAGAATTACAAGCTCACGAGCTTTACTAGCATAGCAAATATAGCTGTCACCGCTGCCTCAGTATATATAGCTGTCACCGCTGCCTCAGTATATATAGCTGTCACCGCTGCCTCAGTATATATAGCTGTCACCGCTGCCTCAGTATATATAGCTGTCACCGCTGCCTCAGTATATATAACTGTCACCGCTGTCTCAGCATATAACATTGTACACGTAAAAATATTGGTGCTGCTTTGAACTATATTTTCAAATGAACTGGTTTTTGTATTTAAAAAATAAATCGATGTCATATATTATATAATTCATTCTGTTTGTACATGAATTCGAAAATTTTTTGAATAAAATTTGTTGTTTAGTACCAATGACTGGAAGCTTCAGGTCTGCAGTCTTATGGCAAAATTTGAGCAGTTTTGTTGTACCAATTTTTTCACATATTTCTTAAGCAATATAAATTTTGTACAAAAAAAACATACATATTGTATGAAAACAATATTACAACATTGATACAATTTTTTCCTTCCATCGTCTTTATAAAATACTGTATTTTCTTGTTTTCAAATGCTATACTAGTAATGAAATGTTGTCTATATCACTTACAGCTGTGTGAAAGTAACATTGCAATGCATTGTTACATATTTATCTACAGCTACATTGCACTCTCCGCACTCTCATTATGTGGAGGAGATGAATTGCTTTCACTCATACCAAAAACTTCTGCTTGGATCGCATGCGGCAAGAAAACTATGTTACGGCGGAATTTATATATATTATTGTTAGAATGTTACATAATCATTACTCTATTTATCTGTGAGTAATCTTTGCAATACCTGGTTATTCATAATATTTTTCACCAAGTTGGTTACTTTGTTAAGTTACAAATTTGACTGGTATTTCGTGTACTGAAGCTTTAAAACAAAATTTTTCACACGGTGTATCAAACGATGGGCATTGAATAAATGTGGACAGAAACAAATGCAGACGCACCTGGAATAAATGTAGACTGTAGGATAAAGTGTAATATTTTTACGTTCATTATTATTATTATATATTATATTATATAGAAAGTTCCAGAGACATGTGATATAGTGACGTCCAAGGACATGATGAAAAAGCAAGTTTTAGCATTTTTGTAACTAATAATAATAATACTAGAGTAATTTATCTTATACTTTTAGATTGAACTTGAAATATTCTTTTTGGATTACATCATCACGTCTGTCAATGTTTATTTCAGGTGTCTATATTTATTTCAATTTTGTCTGCATTCCATCGTGTCAAATCTCATTTTTGCCTACATTGATTCCGATATCCTTCACAGTTAATAGTTAGACAATAATTTACCATAAAAATTTTCTTTTTAAAATTTAGAGCAGTAAAATCTTTAGCATTTACTATCAACTTTTGTAAATAATAATCGTATGCTCCAATAATGTTTTTAGCTCTGCTAGCGTAGAGCTGGTGAGATGTCATCAATATTTTTTAGACAATCTTGTATGACACGGCAAACAATGTTTAGCATTGATGTCTGCATGTCGAACTGACATCTAAAGATTTTTATTTGCAGACGTTGTGTTGTCTAGAGGAGATTGCTTGGAAAACTGTATGAATGGAAACTGTGAAGGTGAAGTATGCAAATGCTTTCAGGGTTATGTCGGTACTGCGTGCACTGAGCAGATGTGTGGCAATGAAGGAGAGGTCTGTGAAGCTGGTTACAATTGCTTGGATAATCAATGTAAGCAAATCGATAATGCTAATTAATAATGGAGTTGTGCTCCCTAAAAGTCAGACAACTCCAAATATTTAAATGACGTCAGCGTATAAAACAACATACTTCACGATGTAGCTATTTTTGAAGACGAAACATTTTTAAAAACTATATATAAACAAAGAGTTTGATTGATTTAACTTTTTGATGTAAAGGAATGCAAACTTTTAAAATTCTTTACATTAAACTTAAAAAATTGTAATTTTAAAACACTAACGCTTTCAAGTTGTGAAAACATTTTATAAAATTTGCATAGATATTTTTTTGGAAACTTTGGGGTAGAAAATATATTGGAAACAGTTTAGTAACTGTGATGATTGCATAGAAACATACTCGCATTTTGAATGATGGTATTTGGTAACTAGCTAAAAAATCAATTGAAAATATTATAAGTATTGATTGCAGCCTTATTTTCAAGCAATAAGCTTAGCTTTCCATCAAACAGGGGCGGGGGTCCTACTCCCCTAGTTATTTGCTTGAAACGCTGGAAGCAGTAACATTTGAATGATACTTCAAGCTAATTTTATTGCTCTGATGAATGTTTGCCTAGCAAGATCAGATGAATCGACTTTCCATTGTAACAGAATTACTATCAACAGGTGTTTTGTAGGCTGTACAAACATAAAATGTCTTCCCCCAAAGTTACAAGCAACGTCAGGTGAAGCAACATCCAAGGGGCTTCCTGCGGCAGCCATAATTGGCATCGTTTGTATAGTACTAATAGTAGTGGCAATGGGAGTGGCACTGACTGTTGCTAAGGTATGGCTGTTGTTTTTTTAAAACTTGACGAATCAATTTTTGACAAAAATAAAAAAAACACATACATATGACAAAAAATTTCATGCTAGAATAATATTAACATGCTGCAAACTGGTCAAATTTATTATATCAATTTTTCAGTTTTCGTGTCACACTAGTCACCTAGGTCCATATTAGAGAAAAAACGCGCAACCTGAGAAAGTTTTCAAACAGTGGGGAAGCCCCAATTAATTATGGGGATTTCCAGATTTTGTCCATTGTTTTATATAAGCCCGCTATAATTATTTTTTGGGTTTCCCAGTAATAAAATTTTTGCACAGGTTACGCATTTTTCTTTATTATTGCATCACTGAATGGGAAAATAAGAAGTAATTAAATTCAACATTAAAAGTTCGTAAGCCACAATATTGAATTGGCACAATGCCCACTGGTTACACTGTAGTTTCGAGGCAATCTATTCATCAGTAGTCCTATGGGAGCAATGAAAGATGATAAAGAGAAAGCTGATGGGCTGACATCATTCAAACCTGCTGCCGATGTAACCAGCATTGATTTCGCCACAGATGTTACTGGAGAATGGACTCGTACAGAGAGTAATGCTGTTTTGGAAGCAGAAGGTAAAAATCTCACAGCAATTGTTAACAATGAAATTTTGCCAAAAACATTTTATCACGATAAAGCTAGAAGATCTTTCAATTAATTAACTTTCAACTATTAACAGTCAGAGATAATTTTATTTTACAAACAAATTATGAGCCAAAATTATAAGTAGTTGTATGTTATTACGGGTGGATAGTTACATATTTTATGTTATTAGAGAAAAACGCGCAGCCTGAGAAAGTTGTCAAACAGTGGGGAAACCCCAATTAATTACAGGGATTTCCAGATTTTGTTCATTGTTTTATATAAGCCTGCAATAATTATTTTTTGGGTTTCCCCAGTAATAAATTTTTCGCACAGGTTGCACGTTTTTCTCTATTAGGAGTGGATAGTTACATATTGTACGTTATTAGGGGTGGATAGCTATATATTGTGTGTTATTAGGGGTGGATAGCTGCATGTTGTACGTTTTTAGGGGTGGAAGTACCATACAGGGCTCCCAGTCAACGCTCTGTGGAGAAAACTTTGGCGTGGGAAGAATCGGACAGGAAGCTGGTAAGATTAATTGAAATAAAGCGAATTTTGTTAAATTTAGCTCACGCAGATCGAGTACGAAAAGTACAAAAAAACATGTTTTGCAATAGGCTGGAGACACACGGCAAAGGTTGGCAAAATTTGCATGCATATTTTTTTTGTTTCAACAGCAGATACCGAAATCAGTCATCAATGTTGAACACTTTGTAAAAACAGCGTTAAGAACCAACTAAAGTCCTGAAATCTGCTAAATGGAAGTCTGAATTATCTAAAACCAATTTAGCCTACCGGGGACGCTTTCAACGAATGAGATTAGTTATACGCTTTATTTGTAGGCACCTGTTGAAGCAAGTGAGCTACCTCCAATACCACCGGTTGTCTCTGAGACAAAATCCACGAAAGTCGAACCCGAGCCAGTTAAATCTACCGGGAGAAAGAGGGCTTCCTCCAAGAAGAAAAAATAACAGAGGAGATTCGTACATAACGTTCTGATAAATATTACTTGTACAGTGCAAACAATAAAATTATAATACATTGCTTGCTATGATGTTGTTGTACAATAACAGTGTTGAGGAATTCATGCCATGTGGAGATAAATTATATAAAATAGGATTGTATCAAAGTTATCTCCCTCGAGTGAATTTTGTGACCAGATACAGCATGCTGATGGAATTATTACAAATTTTTGCATATAGAGCTATAAAGAAAAAAATACTTTGACCGGATCTTTATTTAAACAAACAGAATAAACTCCTATTTCGGATAGTGCTGTGCTACACTGTCACATATCGCTCAAACTGCGCTTTCAAAAGCAAAGAATTCCAAAGAAAACCTCTAACACGCCACCTTTGTATGCTATAGATATTTATAGCCAAACAATACTCTAGACACAAGAAGGCTAGTATAATCTATGCATAACGTGTATTTGATATATAAATGATGATTTGTAATATAAACCTAAGCATTTCCTTCTATAAGTTTTCGCTAAACAAAATTATGTTGGAAGAAACTTGAGCAATGAGATGCTTTCACATATAGCTGGTAAGTTGTATGCAGGTGACAAGCTGTAAGAGCCAACAAGCTTGGGAAAAGAAGTACAAAATTTGTAAATGTATAAATGAATTCCTCACAGGGAAGTTTATACTGTACTACCAACAATGTGTCTCAAACAAAACCAAGCTTGCACTGTCTCCAGGTGACATTACTAACTGTTAGAAGGAGTACGGCTGGTACAGGAGGTCTACTGTAGGAAAGAGTACGGCTGGTACAGGTCTACTGTTGGAAAGAGTACGGCTAGTACAGGAGGTCTACTGTAGGAAAGAGTACGGCTGGTACAAGAGGTCTACTGTAGGAAAGAGTACGGCTGGTACAGGAGGTCTACTGTAGGAAAGAGTACGGCTGGTACAAGAGGTCTACTGTAGGAAAGAATACGGCTGGTACAGGAGGTCTACTGTAGGAAAGAGTACGGCTGGTACAAGAGGTCTACTGTAGGAAAGAGAGCTGATATTAGGATGCTGGAGATCTACTGCTTCAGTTTGGTCATCAACTGTTGGTTTTCCTTCTTCATCTGTTTGTAGTCGTCTACTATTTTATCTAGACTAGATGATACCTCATTCCTAGACTCCTGGTCAATCTAGAATACATGTAGACATATACAACAAGTGTAGACGTATACAACAAGTGTAGACGTATATAACAAGTGTAGACGTATATAACAAGTGTAGACGTATACAACAGGTGTAGACATATACAACAAGTGTAGATATATACAACAAGTGTAGACGTATACAACAAGTGTAGACATATACAACAACTGTAGACGTATACAACAACTGTAGACATATACAACAAGTGTAGACGTATACAACAAGTGCAGATATATAAAACAAGTGTAGACATATACAACAAGTGTAGACGTTTTGTTTTTTTGTTTTGTTTTAACTGTGCCTCGAGGGCAACCCTAAATACGGGTCTCATAAGCTTGGAGCTTGTGTGAGCAGCACCCTATACCCATGCCCGCCGTTACACCGGCTACTCTTCCGAAAAAGCAGAGGGGGATCTTTTACTAGCATGACTCCATAGTTATTATGGAGAGTGCAATCAAACTAGGGACCACGTTATTTTTATGCCCATATCCGACCAGGCAGAGCATATAGGAAGCCGAATATCTCGCTCACAAATAACCGTGCTGGGAATCGAACCCCAGATCCTGGATTGAAGTGCAAGAACTTCAACCACTAGACCACACGTGCCTCCTGTAGACAACAACTGTAGACATATACAACAAGTGCAGACATATACAACAAGTGTAGATATATACAACAAGCGTAGACATATACAACAAGTGTAGACATATACAACAAGTGTAGACGTATACAACAAGTGTAGACATATACAACAAGTGTAGACGTATACAACAAGTGTAGACATATACAACAACTGTAGACGTATACAACAACTGTAGACATATACAACAAGTGTAGACGTATACAACAAGTTCAGATATATACAACAAGTGTAGACATATACAACAAGTGTAGACATATACAACAGGTGCAGACATATACAACAAGTGTAGATATATACAACAAGTGTAGACATATACAACAAGTGTAGACGTATACAACAAGCGTAGACATATACAACAAGTGTAGATATATACAACAAGTGCAGACATATACAACAAGTGCAGACATATACAACAAGTGTAGATATATACAACAAGTGTAGATATATACAACAAGTGTAGATATATACAACAAGTGTAGACATATACAACAAGTGTAGATATATACAACAAGTGCAGACATATACAACAAGTGCAGACATATACAACAAGTGTAGATATATACAACAAGTGTAGATATATACAACAAGTGCAGACATATACAACAAGTGCAGACATATACAACAAGTGTAGATATATACAACAAGTGTAGATATATACAACAAGTGCAGACATATACAACAAGTGTAGATATATACAACAAGTGTAGACATATACAACAAGTGTAGACATATACAACAAGTGTAGACATATACAACAAGTGCAGACATATACAACAAGTGTAGATATATACAACAAGTGTAGATATATACAACAAGTGCAGACATATACAACAAGTGTAGATATATACAACAAGTGTAGACATATACAACAAGTGTAGACATATACAACAAGTGTAGATATATACAACAAGTGTAGATATATACAACAAGCGTGTATAAGCATATACAATAAGCATGCATAGACATAGAAGCTCACCTGGTCCTCAAGCTGTCTGATCTCTCTAAGTATATGGCCGGTCTCCTCTATAGTAGATCTCACAGAGCTGCAGCTCTCATGCAGTGCAGCCAGGTACTTGTAAGCAGCCCTCACGCTCTCGTCTCTCTTTGCATCCTAAACACACCAGAGCATAGAGTGACGCCTGATACCACATACAACACACCAGAGGGTATAGTGACCTTTGATACCGCATACAATACACCAGAGGGTATAGTGACGCCTGATACCACATACAATACACCAGAGGGTATAGTGACGCCTGATACCACATACATTGTACAACACACCAGAGGGTATAGTGACGCTTAATACCACACGCAACACTAACCAGACATTAAAGGACTGCTCAAATCAGAATTTATCTTGATTTTTTTGAAACTGACCAAGTTGTAAAAATGAGAAATTTTAAAGTTATCGTTGCATAAAAACATAAACGGACAAAGCCAAAACGAGCTCGGCGCTGATTCGTTCACAAAAATAGTTGCAGCACACACTTAGGCACCTGCAGTAAATGTGCCAAGAGTTATGGAGAGAGGTACGGTAGAGAGACGGAATAAGGAAGGTACAGAAAAGTAACAACTAGCAGACCGGGGCAAGCATATGCATACAATAATGCTTGTCTTGCTGACACAAACCTTAAATATGAGCTCATCAGTGACTGTAAAAGTACGGTCTAGTTTACCAGTCAGTAGGTTAATATCCTTTTGTACAGCTTTAGTATCCTGTAGCACCTATTCACAAACAACACAATAACTGAGCAGAACTCTTGATTGATTGTGAGAAACCTGGAAGGTAAGTGTCATAGGGTGATAGGTGGTTGAAATGAGGTGACAGGTAGTTGACATGAGGTGACAGGTGGTGGACATGAGGCGACAGGTTGTGGACATGAGGCGACAGGCTGTTGACATGAGGTGACAGGTGGTGGCCATGAGGTGACAGGTGGTGGCCATGAGGTGACAGGTGGTGGACATGAGGTGACAGGTAGTTGACATGAAATGATGAGTAGAAGGTAGACAGAAGATTTTCCACCCACCTTATCTATATCATGCTTCTGTTTTTTGATATTGCCTACTATTTCGATAATTCGTTTGGTGTAGGATGACCTCGACACATCTCTACTCATGCCCTCATATTCAGCAGTCTGCAACATAGACATAGTAGTACATAGACACAGTACTATATAGACATAATGGAACATAATTAGACATAGTGGTGCATAGTAACAATACTACATACACATAGTGGTACATAGACATAGTGGCACAGTGACATAGGACTTCATAGACATATTGTGACATAGATAGACATAGTGGTACATGGTCACAATACTACATAAACATAATGGTACAATGGCATATTGGTATGCAGATATAGCTGTATATAGAGATAGTACTGCATAATAACAGTGGTACATGACATAGTACTACATAAAACTAGTAGTACAGAAACACAATAGTACATAGGTATAATAATATATAGACATAACGTACCTAGACACAGTACTACAGAGACAGAATGGTACAGAGACATAATACTGCATAGACATAGTACTACATAGACATAATGGTACATAGATATATGTTTTCATAGACATAGTACTACATAGACATAGTACTACATATACATAATGTACATAGATGTATACAACTGACCAAAGTTTTGAGCTGCTCATCTTTCAGTTTAGCTTCATCAGAAGACGACTTCATCTGCTGCTTGAACGTCTGTAACTCCGCGAGCTTTTGCTCAATGTTAGCCTGTCTACTCTTAGCCTGAGTTCCCAGCTCTTCAATCTGCTTGACTAGAGGGGTCTTGTGATCGAGCCATTGTGCCTCCAAAGACTTCATCTTGGTCTCCGCACCAGCAATTACTTGCTAACAATTACAATAAAAAATATTGAGCTCTGCTGCGTCTTGCAAATTCAATAATTTTCAGGTTCTACGCACCGTCACACCACCTATAGAAATTAAGCCAAAACAGAATTTTAGTCTACCATCTCGATGGGTTTAGACATCTTTGCAGCTGTCTTTACGCGCTTGACTAGATGTTATCACACGGCATCAAACAATCAAAAATACAATGATTGCCGCACGGATCTAAAAATTTGAATTTACCAGAAATCCTGGAAGTGATGAGTACCTGAACTTTAGCGATTGTCTTCTCTGACTCCGGCAATACATCCAGTGTCTTTTTCTTCACCTGATAAGATTTCTTATTTTCTTCTACAGTTTTCTTTTTCTCTTCAATCTCTTTGTTAGTCTACAGCGATGTACAAATTATAAACAGCTTCATACCAAAATAAAAGCTTGGTTAGATTCTATAAGGCAAGTTAATATTCTTACTTCTTCCTTGGCCGTTTTAGCCTTGTCAATATTTTTAGTAAGTTTGGCAATCCTGTTGGTGACATCTTGTAATTCAGTCTTTAAACCCTCGATTTCTTCTTCCTGTTTGGCTTGTATCTCCTACAATACAACGTATCTTTATATATACTGTCTAGTGCTTTACATGCATGTACGATAACACACAAAAAACAACTGGAATGATATGGGCAAACTTTGGGTGTATTGGCGCACAAAATACTAACAAATGAACTATCGTTAGATACTAGCTGAGCTCTTTTACGACAATAATATTTCCACCGTCACCAATTGTATTTTACTTGATTTATTTAAAAGTAATCAGTTATCAGGCTCCAGCATCCGAAAGCAATTTTAATTATTAATATAAGCAATTTACTTATCAAAGGTTCTGATAACCATCAATAATCAATATTCAATATTTGATACTGCTAAAAACACTTTATCTCAGTCAGTTTATCATCAGCCAAGAATCTATTATTGGAGTGCACTGCTAGTGCGGTTATTACTGTTAGCAAAACCAGAGATATCACCAGTTTTTATTCCAATCGATACTAAAAATTACAATTATCATTATCTAACAATTATGATTTTGCTATGGAAATGACTAGCAAACTTCATGGTTAATGAAGACAATTCATTTGAACAGTTTAAATCAAAGTTAGTATTTTTTTTAATAATTTTACAGAAAAAATGAATGACGTGTTAGGTAAAACACTCATGGTTTTACCATAATTTATCCACCACTTCACCTATTACGTTCAAGCCTAGGATGAGCTTTCATTCAAATAAATGATATAACGTAACTACAATATATATTATAATGATTTATATTATAAGCAGTTAACAGTTGAAAAAATAAAGCTCTAAATACAAGGATTATAAACAAGTATAGCAGTACATACACATAATCATATCATAATTGGCTGAACAACTGCCAACAGTGATGTAATCTCATACGAAATAAACAATCCACAATAAACAATGCGGAATAAACTACGAGCAATAAACAATCTGCAATGCACGGAAGTAAGAGAAATACACATTACCTTTTCTGTGACAGCTGAGTCTGCAGCAGCGACCACGGTTTCTTCTGCCTTGGCAGCACTTGAACCTTCACCACGACTTTCTTCTACCTGCCAAAAGATTTTAAACACCTAGTTATATTATGTATACTAGTAAGTAGTTATATATACTAGTGAGTAGTTATATATACTAGTAAGTAGTTATATATACTAGTAAGTAGTTATATATACTAGTAAGTAGTTATATATATTAGTAAGTAGTTATATATACTAGTAAGTACTTATATATACTAGTAAGTAGTTATATATACTAGTAAGTAGCTATATATATTAGTAAGTAGTTATATATACTAGTAAGTAGTTGTATATACTAGTAAGTAGTTGTATATACTAGTAAGTAGTTATATATACTAGTAAGTAGTTATATATACTAGTAGGTAGTTATATATACTAGTAAGTAGCTATATATATTAGTAAGTAGTTATATATACTAGTAAGTAGTTATATATACTAGTAAGTAGTTATATATACTAGTAAGTAGTTATATATACTAGTAAGTAGTTATATATACTAGTAAGTAGTTATATATACTAGTAAGTAGTTATATATACTAGTAAGTAGTTATATATACTAGTAAGTAGTTATATATACTAGTAAGTAGTTATATATACTAGTAAGTAGTTATATATACTAGTAAGTAGTTATATATACTAGTAAGTAGTTATATATACTAGTAAGTAGTTATATATACTAGTACCAGTGATAACACACTCACTTTACTAGCTGTATGCTGAAGTCTTTCCAGCTGAGTAAATCTTGACTCTGGTAAATCAGTTAAAGTTTTTTCTACTTCTTTCTTAACATCATTCTCCCGCCCCTCAATAAGTTTATTATATATCTCATCTATCCTTTCTGACTTGCTCTTCTCCTGCAACACCACATAGATCAAATATACTTGCAATACAACTGTGTTATTTCGATAAGTGACTCTAACAAAACCTCGTAGTCATTTATGAGGAGATGCTGACCTGTTTGACAGCGTGCAGTCTCCACTGGGAGTTCTGGTCGCTGACTAATTGTAATGCATTACTTTCTATGAGTGCTGAGCACAAAGAGGCTGCATTAGGAGCTTGCAATCCTACCCCCAATAGATTAGACTCGTAATACTTCTTGGCATCTATAAACCATAATATACCCTTTCATTCTATTTCAACTGTTGCTGCTGATGTTCATTTGTTAGTAAGATGTATAACTGGTAAAGAGACAACTCCACACCTACCTTTACTTAACTTCTTGCTACTATCTCCGAGTAAGGTTGCTGACAGCAGTTCACGACCTCTGAATTTCTGTGATGTATGCTGGCTGGGAGAGCACTCTGAGGGAAGCCAAACTTTCTTCAACTCAGATTGAATCTTGGATCTGATAGAAGCTCTAAGTTGCCCAGAGCCTTAACAAAAATGTTACAATTAAATATACAATGGGAGTTGTCTACTTTCATTAAATGCGGATAAAAGTATGACAACTTCAAACAATCAGTAAGTCAAGGATAGTAATGTCAGGGAGCTAGATGTTAACAAAACCGGGTGCCACACAGACCGACATTTGCAATAGAAAGGTAGTATGACAAAATCAGTCAATAAATTTCTAATTGATCATAATGCAAACTAGAAAGTTGATCTATGCCTATTGGTTGGTCATGATCAGATAAAGCGAACCGTGTTAACAGCCTTTCAACTTGACAATAAGCTTTATGAAGTGACAATAAGTTGTATGATACATAGAGAGAGATTGTACATCAATTAGCATTCAGATTTGACTAAAATAACTTTGCAGGTTGCTGAAAATTTAACATATGGTAAATAGAATAATTACATAAATGATAATTAACAAATCAAATAAATAATAATTCTACAATAAATAACACTAATAATGATTTTTATCATGAAAATGATAAATACATAACCATTACCGTTTTATGTTATTATAATTATTAGACAAGCTAAAGGCAACATAGTAATTATTACACCGTCTGTAATAAAAAATTTCTCAAAATACTATTGTTGCTCCTTTGCTGGAAATGAAACACTGCCGGCATTAAACAAGTGATGGATTTATCAACCCAATTAAATTACAAAGGTCCTCAGAAAAAGCCATTACATTGTAGAATATTGCTTCAGAGAACGCTTTTACACAACAGCACACTAGACCAAAGCTAGAGCACATACATATGAATAAGTGAACCTGCACCCACCTGAGGCAGCAGAAGAATCTTCGGCAGCACCGGAAAAGTCCCTCGGCAGTTTGTCGACCAAAAACATGAGAACATTTCTGATGTCAGCTTCATTAGAGTAAAGGAACGTCTGGTAGCCTACTTCACCTTTATATCCCAACTCCTACCAACAACAGCACAAACGTCAAACACACTTCTAACATTTGTTGGAGTTGCCTCCACACTGCAGTACAGCAAAAACCTATAAATCTAAAAGTGCAACGTACTTGCAAAAAAGAGACTACATGAAGCGAGTCTGTGTTTTACTTACAGTGACCAGACTAGCTAAAGATGAACCTGATCTAAACTTTTGTGACATTGCTGGTGGCAGCTTTCGAGGTAGTTCACAGTTTTTCATTTTGATAGCTTCCACGCATTTGAGTACAGCCTGATAAATCATGTCCGCGTCAAATGAAGCCAAACTTACCACATCGTCTTCCACATTACTGTCAAATAGTGTGTACACATAGAGTCATGCACTAAAGTAAGAAAAGTAAAAAACAGGGAGTTTTATGCTAGCATTTACCTGTAAACCATAATAAAAGAATGGAGATAAGTTCGTCTATCATATCAGCATAAAATATACCACAAGTGCAATATCAACAGATGCAAAAACGCAACACTAGACACCAAGAATTTGGATTCTTGAACCTGAAATCTCGAATAGGAAAAATGAACTTTCAAAAAGGTAGAGATTACAAGACAACCACTAAAAAAACATTATTTGATCCCGGAAACAGTGACGTATACCCAATAAAACGAAGACTAACATTGAGTAACTACTAGAAACAATGATTAAAATAATTGAAAAAAAGGAGCAACAATAATTGAATGAAATTATGATAATTGTAACTACAATATTTTTGATTAATAATAATAATGTTGTAATAATAAAAAAAGAATAAAACATGGGGAACTGTTGCTACTGATTAATTGGTTACTAACAAAAAACAGTAGTATATACAGCTATTATTATTATTACCATTTTTAAATAATAATAATAATAGTGATCAATAATAATTTTTATTGTTACTACAACTAATAATTGTGATCATATTAATACTGTACAGGAAACAACATGGTACGACTTCCTGTGGGTACCTGGAAGCAAACTAGAACATTCATTATTACACTAACAAATAGCGATTGCATTTAGCACATTGCCTATTGTTGTCAATACCTTTTATTATTATTATTAGTAATCTCGAAACCTTCATGCCTCTATTTTATATTGTTATTCAAGGCTATGACTTTTGTACCGCCCTAAGGGCAAAGGTTAACACTGTTATAGATACAACTGCTGAGCCTTTCCCTCTTCAGTGTAACTGGAGAGTCTCAGCTGGTTTTATTCTTTGAATATATATACAGACTTCAGTCAGTCAAGTTTATCTTGAAACTATTGCACACATGAGCATACAGACATACAGTTCTACTACTATAGAAGACAACTTGCTCTGAAGACCCGCTGGTCTGGTAGCCTTGTTGTTGTCTAACGAGTGGCAGACGGGAGACAGACTTGCCTGGCTTATGCTGCCTATCAGGGCCTGCCTTCAGGCAGATAATGCTGTAGTATAGGTATTGATAGCGAGTCTGTCTGATTGAATAGACAACTCTGCTTGTCTAGAAGTGGTGCAGGTGGCTACCGAAGTAACCTACCATAGTTACTATAAAATCCTGCACAACACCAATTAAAATAAGTGTCATGATAATAATCATATTGATTTTTAAAATCATCATAATAATTAATAATATTAATTCCACGGATAATCAATTCCATTGTGATTATTTTATTTTTATTATAAAGAATCTTTTAGTAATTTATCATTATTTATTAATAGTTATTGTGTTTTATCGTGTATTATTATTATTTATATCATCATCAGTAGTATATTTTATCGATATTATTGTTATTTTATGAATAACAACGATTATTATTATGATTATTGCTATGATGAATGATGATGATGATTGATTCATCATCATCATCATTCATCATAGCAATAATCATAATAAGAAACGTGATGATGATGAATCAATCATCATCATCATAATTCATTTTTTATTCTCCGTTGTTTTAGTTATATTTTCGTAAGAGGTCAACAAGTTATTTTCTCTCTCAGTTTTTATAATAATACTTTTACTTCGCAAAAGCATTTGATAAAGCTCCACACAAACTGCTAATGAGTAAATTATCAGAAATACCTGATCTGTGTGACAATATTCTTATGGGGATACATAACTTTCTATATGATAGAAAACAAAAAGTGGTGGTTAATGGATACAGATCTAATGAATTGGCTCTGACATCAGGAGTCCCCCAATGCTCTCGAGATGTGGGTACACACATGGAAAATGTTATTCGATGTTGCAAAATGCTCTGTAATGACTTTTAATCATAGAAAAGAGTCACCTCAAGCTAACTATACATTAGCTGGCGTACAGTTAGAAGTAGTTGACGAAACCAGGTATTTGGGTGTTGTTTTGCAGTCAAATCTGAAATTTAATAACCACATTATTGCAGCCAAAACATGTTGAACCAGACAGCAACTAGACATGTTTAAGCGTGTCCTGTATGATGCACCAGAAAAATTCAAGCTCATAGCATACACTAGCCTCTGCAGGCCGCATGTTGAATATGCCTGTACAGTATGGGACCCATCTAGTAAATCGTTGCAACACGATCTAGAAATGATCCAAAATAACGCTATTCGCTTCATCTGTAAAGTCAAAGAAAGAGATAGTATAATTACAGCTCGAGATAAATTACATATCCAAACACTAAGTGACAGGCGCAAGAACAGTCGACAGTCTCTTCTTATGCGTCTGTTTCCCTCCGAAAAAAAATCATGGTCCACTTACTGACACCTATGATGAGCTAATGAATGAAAGATTAGGTACAACATTTACAAGAGCTGCTGGAAGAAGGGATCCTCCCACTATATATATACTAAAACCTCTATATATCATAACAGTTTTTTTTTTATCAAGAACAGTATGTGAGTTCAAATCCAACATACTGTGGCGGACGGCGCCGACAATAACACTCACCTATTAGCACTATTACTCGTTCTATGTCTGTACCGTTCGTTCTATGCTCACACTCTAGGACTATTCAATCTATGCTTATTTCTGTTACCATCGCAGCAATTCTAGTTTACACACAGTTTACGGCAGGAGAAGTGATTGGCACCTTCACCGGAGTAGATGAAGGTGGAATCCAGACGCTGAACGAGCCCAGGAAGACAGACGAGCGAGCAGCGGCAGGAGGAAGAGTACCCCCCCCACCTGCAAGAACTCTTTGACAAGGCCAAGAGAGGGTGTCAGACACCCCAGCAGGAAAGACAGCTCAAAGGGTTACTGCTCCAGTATCAGACGGTGTTCAGCAGCCACAACGGAGACCTGGGCCGAACCACACTGGCCGAACACTCCATTCCCACCATAGAAGGAGCTCGACCAATCAGGTGCCCCCCCCCCCCATCGGCTGGGACCCGAGAAGGAAGCAGAGGCGGAAAGGCAAATCAAGGACCTTCTGGAGAAAGACTTGATAGAGCCAGCAGATGGAGCGTGGAGTTCCCCCGTTGTTTTGGTCAGGAAGAAGGACGACTCGTGGCGGTTCTGTGTCGATTACAGGCGACTGAACGACATTACCAAGCAAGACGCTTACCCCATCCCCCGCATAGACGAGTCTCTGGACGCTTTGGCCGGCAGCAAGTACTTCACAACGCTGGATCTTACCAGCGGGTACTGGCAAATGCCTCTGGACGCAGACGCTCGGGACAAGTCGGCCTTCACTACACGCAGTGGACTATGGAAGTGGAAGGTGCTCCCCTTTGGATTGACGTCGGCTCCCGCCACCTTCCAAAGGCTGATGGAAAAAGTGTTGAAGGGCCTACACTGGAAGACGCTGCTGCTGTATCTCGATGATGTCATCATCATCGCCCCGGACTTCGAGACACACCTGCAAAGGCTCGGAGAAGTATTGGGACGCCTACAGCAAGCCAACCTGAAAGTGAAACCCTCCAAGTGTGAATTGCTTCAGAAGGAAGTGAGATATCTGGGCCACGTGGTGAGCGCCCAAGGAGTAGCCACCGACCCAAGCAAGGTCGAAGCAGTAAGAAAGTGGGAAGCACCTAGAGAGGTGAAGGAGCTGCAGGCATTCCTCGGGACGGCCGGATACTACCGACAGTATCTACCAGACTATGCAACCATAGCCAAGCCGTTGACGGTACTCACCGGAAAGGAGATGCCATGGAAATGGGGAGGAGAGGAACAGGTAGCGTTCGACCAGCTCAAGGCACGACTAACGCAGGCTCCTGTGCTAGGATACCCCGACCCCAGTCTACCCTACACTCTCGATACTGACGCCAGTGCAGTAGGAGTCGGCGCGGTATTATCACAGGTCCAGGAAGGAAAGGAGAGAGTGATAGCCTATTTCAGCAAGACCCTAGCGCCTGCTGAAAGAAATTACTGCGTCACTCGGAAAGAACTGTTGGCAGTGATCAGAGCGGTCAAGCACTTCCGCCCCTACCTATACGGACAGGAGTTCAAGCTCAGGACCGACCACGCCTCCCTACGCTGGCTGTGTCGACGGAAGGAGCCGTCGAATCAGATCGCCCGTTGGCTGGAAACGCTAGCTGAGTTCCGTTATAAACTGGAACACAGAGCAGGAGTACGCCACGGGAACGCTGATGGGCTCAGTCGCCAAGGTGTGTGCACGGACTGTCGGCAATGCAGTTCCATTGAACGGAGAGACGGAGGACCCTCACACGCAGAACTCGCTCAGGAAGTCCATTCGGCCCCGCCGAAGAAGGAGAGAGTCAACATTGCGGTGACCAACCCAATGCAGACCACCAGGGACTTGGCTAAAGAGCAGCAGGAAGGAGGAGGACCAGTGGCTCGGATCTACGCCGAAGTGAAACGGCCGGGAAGCATATCTGAAAGAGAGCTGGCAGAAGGAGAGCTGGAGTTGAGGACCCTGTACGAGAGACGGGAGGCCATGAGCATCCGGCCGGATGGCATACTCACCATCAAGCTCGCTCACCCCACCAAGCCAAAGCAGTGCGTGATCTGCCCCCCCAGCAGGAGAACACAGGTTGTCTGGGATACACACAAGATGGCTCACACAGGGATACACCGAACCAGACAACGAATCCTCTTGGATTGGTACTGGCCGGGTATCTCTCCGTTGGTGAGGAGACTCATCAAAGACTGTGAGGTGTGTCAGGTGGCAAAGAATGGCAGGAGGACAGAGAACCCCGGAAGGCAGCGAATGTACGCAGGACGCCCCTTTCAGAAGTTGGCAGTCGACCTGGTCGGCCCCTTGCCACTGACGAAGAGGAAGAACCGCTGGGCCCTGGTCTTAACTGACCACTTCACCCGCTGGCAAGATGCCATTGCCCTACCAGACGCGACGGCCCCCACGGTTGCCACAGCGCTCGACGAGCGAGTATTCGCGTACTGGGGACTACCCGAACAGCTGCACTCGGATCAAGGAGCGCAGTTCGAGTCGGTGCTCTTGGAGGAACTATGCAGTCTCTGGGGAGTAAAGAAGACCCGTACCACACCGTACCACCCACAAGGAAATGGAGTCGTGGAAAGACAAAACCGCACTCTGGGAGACGCCCTCCGCACGCTAATCCTGACGAAGGGACAAGACGAGTGGGACAGCCTGCTCCCCCAGATTATGCGGGTATGCAGAGGTACCCCCCACTCAGCCACTGGAGAGACAGCCAACATGATGATGATGGGACGAGAAATACGCCTCCCCGACCAGCTGACGGGGACACCCCCCTCACTGGACCCCCAGAACATTACTGAGTATACGGCCGAAATCCAAGAGAACCTGCAGAAGGCCCACAGCTACCTTCGGGAACGCCAACAGGAAATAAGGAGCCAGGAGAGTGAGGAACCCCCCGTGTTCCAGAAAGGAGAATTAGTGGTGCTGGAAAACAAGCGCAGAGTCAAGGGAAGCAACCCCAAGCTCCAGCCACGATTCGTCGGACCATACCAAGTCGCCGAAGTATTCCCGAATCATACGTATAAGCTAGAGAGGAATGGGCAATGGTCAATCCAGAACGGCCAACGACTACGGTCCTACCGCACCTGCGAGGAGCCTGTAGGGCGGGCGCCCACGTGTCGGGAGCCAGCTCTGATGCCAAATATGAAGGGAGCCAGGAGAGGTCGGCCACCCAAGAAGAAGCACCTCCCAGCAGGGCCAGACGAAGCGGTCGCCCCATTGCCGATGCCACTACATTGGATAGAGAGGCCACCCACCCATGGAGAGCGTGCACCAACACCTCTACCCACGTATGAAGAACGTGCGCCGACACCCCTACCCACCAATGAAGAAGAACCCCCAACGATAGTCACCGAGGAGAGAAGGGTGCCAGAGAGCACCGACACCATAGAGGAAGAAACGTTGCCAATAGAGGAGGAGCAACAGCCAGCGGAGGAAAGAAGGAACGAGACACCTCCCCCCGAGGTCACCCGAAGGTCAACAGTGACCCCTGACCTAGACGTCAACGAGTGGCCACCACTCAACCCCACAGGAACGACAGCCTCCCCATTAAACCGGCCTACAAGGGAAAGAAATCGACCAAAGAGATTCGATGACTATCAGTGTTATCAAACAGAAGGTCGTCCTAGCCCAAAAACACCAACTGGCCAAGCCCAGGGAGGAGAGAGAGACGAGACGCCAGGAGACACCAGCCCAACCATCAAGACTGCAGAAAATTGCAAGGCAAACGGTTGGGTGCTGGTAAAAAGAAAGAAAAAACGGAGAAGTTACGATCAGAAACAACAAAAGAGTGCAGACGAAAAAATCAACGAAACACATGGGGAGATAAACCCTACTGACGATTTAACCATCAGCCCCGCCATACTACGTCACGAAGAAGTGGTAAGGAGGAGACAACCCCCAAGGAAACCACCGGTGAAAACTCCTTAGTAACCGCGGAGCTACGTCACCCAGAACTCGTCACGTGGGAGGCGGTACTAAGGGAACACGTGGGGAACAGAACCAATAATAATAAAGAGCGAGGGCGAGCCCGCCAACGCTCAATGCCAAGCCAGCAGCCAGACGATCACCAACCTCTGCTCCCCACAGAAGAGATACTACGAGAACTGTTAGCAGTAATGGCTCGAACTACCGAACAATACGAAAGATTAGATATCACGTCAACCACCGACGAACGAATACCTAGAGTAACGGTGGAGTCCTTAACTCGAGCACTCGACCAGCCAATAAAGAGAATATCAACCCGAATCCCGCACAAGGAGAACATGAAAGAGCTAACAACAAATGTCAACAGAATCAATCTGGCCGACGAACCAAGACAAGTAAAAGCACCGACACGAAAGGTGAGAGAAAACTGGATCAGCAGCCAAACAGCCAACCGCATCAAGGAAGCAATGATCCAGGGAGAGGGAGATGAATGGAGATGCACACAATGCGAATATCAACACGTGAAGAGACGTGTAGCCTACCACACCAGACAACACTACACGTTTTTCTTTTGCCAATGTGGAAGAAGGAGTGCATCCCGAGACACGATGCTAAAACATATAAGAGTACAAGGAGGAACAACCGAACATGGAGGAAAAGACAAGCCATTGTTTGAGGTTGACGCACACAACTACAATGAGTTCTGCCGAACAATGGGTTGGACAGCACCACCACCGTTCGGGACGCCAACACCCAACTTTGACAAAGAGGGCCACTCGTCTATAAGGAAGCGACTAGGACCAGTGGTCGAACCACCGACAACACAGAAAAGAAAGAGAGTAGCATCCCCTGAAGCGACAGCACCTAAGAAGGAAGGCAGATATTGGCGAGCAGAAAGGGAAAGATCAGTGGAAGAAGAAAGACGAAGGAAACGACAAGACAAAATGAAGAAATTCGAAGACTACGATAAGGAGATACACCGACTAACAACAGAAGCCTATGAACTATTGGGAAAGGCCGAGAAGGTGAAAGAGAAAATGAGACAGTTAAGTAATCAATAAATCAACAAGTACCGACGCCGCCGACTTATTATTAATTGGCCACCATCGCCAATGGGGCGGAGTGTGTGGCGAACGGCGCCGACAATAACACTCACCTATTAGCACTATTACTCGTTCTATGTCTGTACCGTTCGTTCTATGCTCACACTCTAGGACTATTCAATCTATGCTTATTTCTGTTACCATCGCAGCAATTCTAGTTTACACACAAATGTATATGTAACACATGTGAGTGCATCCAGCCGTAGCTGTGAAGCCAGCCTATTTTTCTGTATACCTATTCCTATTTGTCTAGCCTTTCTTAACAGGCGTGTCTTATAATATTCTTTTGTCATGTCTTGTTTACCAAATTATTATTATATAACCTTTTGTATAAATAGCCGTGTTAAGGCAGCAATAAATCAGAGTCAGCTTGCCCCACTCTCAGAAGTTCTTTGTTCTCTAACAATAATAACTTCACAGCGCTAGTACATGCTCGTACACCGAATGCTCTATTACTCGAGTAGTAATATATAAGCAGATCAGCCTGAACCTCTGCTGGCCGAACCTAGCTCTGACTAGTTCGCCTTCAAAGTTCGGTCACTGAACTGCACTCTGCAGAATAGTGCGAACCTCTGCTGGCCGAACCTAGCTCTGACTAGTTCGCCTTCAAAGTTCGACCTCTGCCTTGCACATTGAAACAAGCTAACGCAGCCGGCAGTTAGACTAGTAAAATAGGAATGGTTACACACCATTCCCAAGGATACTAGTCGACCTGTGGGAGGGTTGTATTGCTCAGCGATAGACATAGTTGCCAACTCAGTTCGGGAAGTTGTGCAGGTAGGCCGAGCTACCAACTCACACAGTGAAATCCTGCACAATACTACAATGACATCATCTTTGAATCAATGCTAATCTAGCAACAAACTGTTAAAGAAACTAGTCCAAAAATAAAAACAATTATTAATATATGAGACGTACTGCTAGCCGAAACCGGCTCTAGTATGTCCTACCGAAGAAGACGAAGATGTATGCCTCAATAAAGAAGAATATTTTGTAATAATAATAATTAATAGCATAATAATAATGATAATTAATAACAACAATAATAATAATAAATAATAATAATTATTAATAATACACAAAGTAAAGTGTCAATCAATAGCCTTATTATAATTATTATATATATTATTTAATTATCGTTATTATTATAAGAATATTAAATTAAATCTGCAACTAGTTAGTTAGTAGTAGTTAGACACTGGACAGCGTATATTAAATTATAATTAATTAATATATATAAGTAGTACTTAGTTATTAATAAATAATAATTAATTAATTTATTATTTATTAAATAATAAATTATTAAGACAATTATTATTGTTGTAGTAATTGATTGATAGGCACTCACCATCCTACTGATTTTATTGAGAGAATGATTATCCTATCAACCTCATCCATGATTGTTGAACGGAAATAACCTAATCAATTTATAGCCAGTAATAATAATATAGGTAAACAACAGTAGTTAGACTCAAGAATTAAAAATTGAATAAAAAGCCAAATTCCAAATTGACCTTGAGCTTGACTTGCCCTTTAGAAAATCCTTAAATGCAGCACCGTATAGGGCGATCTTTGTGTAATGTCATATGATTGGATAAAATTAGGTGTTCGTGATTGGCCAGTTGTTTCAAGTAGCATTTGCATTTTTATAAAATGTTTTAAAATTAGAGCAAAATTGGCTCATAACTATCTTCAAACAGCAGCATAGTCTTCACTTTTCCAGAATTATTAAATTTTCAGTTTTATAAGTCAAGTGCAGTGTTCTATGAATAATTTTGTTGTTATTGGCTAGCTATGATGATATGGTGTTGTCAACCAGTGAAGTGCCACTAGGTATTTTTCATTATTTTGAGCCAATGATATTTCTAGAAATGTTTTAGACCAATGAAAAGCTCTTTTGCAAATCGCCCTATACGGTGCTGCATTTAAGGATTTTCTGCCCTTTAAAGTTCCGCCTATTTTTCGCATAGAAGTATTTAGCAGGTTAATTATTTTTGATAAACATAATGCAGCCTTTTTACGTGTCGCTCAAAAATTTAACCAGTACACTTATACTATTATCGAGTGGAAGGCTGTCCGGTTTCCACCCATTTATAAGTCGATTTCTTAGGTCATAGGTCGCGCGAACGCTCTATGTTCCGGTGGCTCTATATTCCGGTGGGCCTATGTTCCGGCGATTTTGGCTCTATGTTCAGGTGAATTATTTTTCATAAAAGAACACTAGTGTGGAGCGTCTTGTACATTTAAATGCAATGAAGTTCAATAAGATTGTATTATTTGATTTGGTACTTGGTTTGAAAAAACTTTGATGCTAATAGTTTATGATTATGCAACAAGTTGTAAACTACTTTTATTAGCAATAAAAACAATAAAAAAACAAAACTTCATCATAAAATAATTTAGTAATAGTTTCTTGCGAAAGGTAACGTCCATTTTTAATAGTACTCAACAGTAGCACTTTTCTATGAAAAATAATTCACCGAAACATAGAGCCAAAATCACCGAAACATAGACCCACCGGAATATAGAACCACCGGAACATAGAGCTAGGACCTTTTTTAACTCTACTCTGTAAACATTTTTATTGGTTAAAGGTTGTTACCTCATACTTTTTATTGGCTTAGAACTTTATCACCAGAGGTGGATTGGCCTTGACTTCGACGCTTACTGCGATTCATTGAAATAACGTGAAGTTTTAGAAAAATGTCCAATAAAGTTAAAAAAAATAGTTTTACCACTGATTGTGGATGTCTACTGTCTTCTAGTAATTTTAATAATAGTAAATCATAGTAGTAGTAATAATAATTAATAAAAGAAATGAAAGTAAAACTAACTAACTAATAAAATTAATAGAAGACTAATCAATCAATCATCATCATCATCATAATAATTATAATAAAATGAAAATAATAATTAAATTAATTAATTAATAATAATATTTAATAAATAATAATAACAATTAATTTTATTATTATTTTAAAATAATAATAATAATCATTAAAAATCACTGTTATGATTATTAATACATATATACACTACTACTTCTTATTATTGTTTTTCATTGTTTATTTGCGTATTTACCTGCATCCTCTTCATCTTCTTAAGCGCCAGCTTTTCAGCTGGGACTAGCAGACTACTACTACTGTGAAGAACGGCGCCATCTTGTACACTCTTACCTACAGTTCTATGTTACACTTACCAGTTCTATGTATGTAGGTACTTTAGAGCCTACGGTTCTATGACACTCTTTTTCATATAAATATAATATAGTATAATTCTAGTTATTCATGCATTTACTCAAGTCACACCTACTGTGTTATTATTGGCACACTCTAGCCAATCAGTTGTGCTAGGCGTGGTCTCTTTTATCCATTCATTTTATATTATGTAATCATGTGTATAAATACTGATGTCATTGTTAATAAAGTCAGAGTCAGCTTGCACACTCTCAGAAGTTTCTTTGTTCTCAAACAATAACTTCACTTGCGCTAGTATATGCACGTACAACAAAAGCTCTATTACTCGAGTAGTAATTAATAAGCAGATCACCGAACCTCTGCTGGCCGAATCTAGCTCTAGCTAGTTCGTCCTTCAAAGTTCGGCCTCTGGCTTGCACACTGAAATAGCTAACGCAACCGACAGCTAGACAGTAAACTAGGATGGTCACACACCACTCCCAAGAATACTAGTCGGCCTGTGGGCGGGTTGTATTGCTCAAGCGATAGACACAGTTTGGGAGGTTGTGCAGGTAGGCCTAGCTACCAACTCACACCCCCACAGTGAAATCCTACACATTGGTGGCAGCAGTGGGATTGACAGACACCCACAAGCAGCATCTCCCAGAAGAAGGATGGCGCAGCGAAGACGAGCGCTGAGTACAGACAGGGATCCTTCCAGCCTGCAGATGATGGGTACGCTCACCCACATCCTGGACCGCATGTCAATAGCCACAACGAGAGACAAGTTTAGGGTACCACAGTATGATGGTACAGGGGATGTGGACTATTTTCTGCAACGGTTTCAGGAGGTGGCCGAAGCTAACCATTGGCAGGCGGAAGACACAGTGATCCACCTACGCCAGGCCTTGATAGGCAAAGCTAAACGGTGTGGTCGAGGCGAGATTGTTGAGGAAGTGACACGGACACTGCAGCGACCTTTGGCATGACTCGTTCGGAGGCACAAGAAAAACTGCTGAGCTACCGACGAAACCCCAGAGACAGTCTCAGAGACCATGCACTCACGGTCGAGCACCTCATCAAGGCCGCCCACAGCACCCTGCCACGGCAGAACAGGTATGAGCTGGTGTTGCAGACTTTCCATAATACACTGGGACATACGTACCTACAACGACACTTGTTGGTGGTACGCCCACAGAACTTGGAGGAAGCAATCCTGGCAGGAAACGAATTCCTGCAAGTACCTCATCAACCCTTAGGCGGACCCCACATCAGGACAGTGGAGGCCGACCCCCTGGAAGGAGAGGCAACCCGACAAGGAGAGGTGGCTCGACACCAAGAGGTACAGGACCCCTTGGCACAGTTACTTCGAACCGTAGAGGGACTGAACAAGGAGATTGCCAGTCTAAAGGCGGAAACGAAGACGGAGCCCCCGAAGAGATGTTAAGGATGCCAGCAAGTAGGTCATACCCGGAAGGCGTGTAGAACGGTCCCTTGGCCTAGCCGCCAGGGAAACGACTACCGCCCGCAGCAGTAGGGAAACCGACTGGCTGCACACGGGCAATGCTAAACCAGAAGGGAAAGGCACAGGCTCCCCCCAGTGGATCAGCGGCAACACGGCAAGCGACTCCTCCTCTGGACCTCCTGACTAGTCCCCCTATCGCCCTACATAACCGTTTTGCCAGCCTGTCGGTACCCGACAGCTCAGCGGCATTCGAAATGGACGGCGACGGGACTCCTGAGCAACAGGAACCTCCCAGGCCCAGAAGGAAGGACAGGCAAACCCACACGCCCCCACTGGAGAAGGAAGGATTCGTTCCGAAACCTGTGACCCTCCAACTCAACCAGATCGAGCGACCTTATCGATCAAGCTACTACCTACCTGGAAGGGTAGAAGGAGAGGCGGTAACACACCTCATTGACACGGGCTGCAACATTAACCTGTTGGCCAAGCGGGTCTTTGATCGGTTACCAAACCACGTGCAACGCAACTTGCAACACTATGATTCGCATGGGATCATGGCCGGTGGCACCAGGCTCCCGTTCTACAGGCTGCTCGCACTAAAGGGACGGATACGTCATGTCAAGTTTGAGGAGACCTTTGTGGTCAGTCAGATAAACGAGGACGTCATCCTAGGAATGCCCTTCCTGACGAGCCAGGGATGCCAGATGGGGTTTGACCGTGTCCAAGGTGCAGGTCCGACAGGACACCCAGCTACCCCCACTGACGGAAGTCACCATTCCGTGCCACCTGAGCTCCAGGGATACGTTTCCACAGGGAGTGATAGAGAGCATACAGGGTGGGATACCCATCGCCACCAGTATCAACAAACCAGACGCCCAGGGGCGAGTACTGGTCAGATGTCTCAACCCGACGCAGGACACCCTAAGATTACCCGCAGGAGAGGTCATTGGCACCTTTACGGGAGTGGAAGAGGGTGGCGTCCAGGGGTTGACAGAACAAGAAGGGCAACAGAGGAACAAGACGGGAGGAAGAGAGGTACCCCCCATCTGCACGACCTCTTCACCCAAGCTAAGAGAGGGTGTCAGGGCCCTTGGCAGGAGCAACAAGTGGAGGAGCTGCTGATCAAATACCAAACGGTATTCAGCAGCCACAATGGAGATTTGGGTAGGACGACCCTAGCGGAACACTCGATCCCCACAGTGGAAGGGGCTCGACCCATCCGATGCCCACCACACCGCCTGGGACCAGAAAAGGAGGCGGAAGCAAAACGCCAGATAAAGGACCTCTTGGAGAAGGACCTGATTGAACCTGCTGATGGAGCATGGAGCTCCCCCGTGGTGCTAGTGAGGAAAAAGGACGACACGTGGAGGTTCTGTGTGGATTACCGAAGGCTGAATGACATAACTAAGCAGGACGCCTACCCCATCCCTCAAATCGACGTCGTTGGACACCTTGGCTGTTAGTAAATACTTTACTATGTTGGACCTCACCAGTGGATACTGGCAGGTACCCCAGGATGCAAGCAATAAATCTGCTTTCACCGCACGAAGCGGCCTGTGGAAATGGAAGGCGTTGCCATTCGGGCTGACATCAGCTCCTGCCACCTTCCAGAGGCTCATGGAGAAGGTACTCAAAGGTCTCCACTGGAAGACCCTGCTCCTGTATCTGGATGATGTAATCATCATCTCACCCGACTTCCAGACGCACTTACAGAGGCTAGGCGAAGTGCTGGGACGGCTCCGACAAGCAAACCTGAAGGTGAAGCCCTCCAAGTGCGAGCTACTACAGGAAGAGGTCAAGTACCTCGGCCATGTAGTGAGTGCTAAAGGGGTGGCTACCGATCCTGGAAAGGTAGAGGCTGTCAGGAGATGGGAGGCACCTAAGGACGTAAAAGGGCTGCAGGCGTTCCCAGGAACGGCCGGGTATTACCGTCAATACCTCCCTGACTACGCCACTATAGCTAAACCTCTCACAGTGATGACGGGGAAAGAGATGCCATGGAAGTGGGGACAAGCAGAGCAGACAGCCTTTGACCAGCTCAAAGCCAGGCTCACCCTAGTCTAAGTGCTCAGACTCCAAAACGGATGGAGTTAGTGGCGCTGACTATCAAACTCCTATCCTATTCTCCGTCTGAGCAAATACGTGGGGTATGCTTGGGATTGTCCCCTCATTACTGATATTTTTTTCCTTTGTTAATATATATAACTCTTAAGAACGCATATGGTTCACTATGAAATTCAATCCACATACAGAACTGTCTTCTCTCTTTCACATGGCATTGTCGCTTAGTTGCGCAAATTTCGAGGAGCTGAGATATAAGCTGCCAAAGTCATTGGAAGATGACAACTCCAAAAGTGATGAGCAGCGCCCTCTATTTTTTCAACAAAGGGAGGCAACTCTAAACCACTGGGCATAAGTTGTCAAAAACATTTACCTTGACCCCAGTTTACTGCAACCGGAGCCTATTTCTGGTAGCCCTTCATTGTCTAGCCATCTTCTTCAAAATAAAAACTCTATTCTATTGGTGTAACTATAATTATTATCTTATTTTCTACTGCCTTCCTTTAAATATTCCATCATGCAGCTGGAGTCATTTCCAACGAACCCTGTATAGGCTGTCAAGCTGTAACTTCAAGTTCATTCATCTGTTTTTTGTACTGATTTACATCATCATCATCATCATGGATGGAGCTGGAGTGATTTATTATTATTATATTATTATAACACTGACAAACACTGCTGCACCAAGGCCAAGACAACTGACTGACACCTTCTTAGACATGACAAATGGATGTTTAACTATGTGTACTAGGTAAGTGGTTCGATTGGTTACTAACTACTGTAGTAATAGAATAATAATATTATTATTATCAATCAGTAATCATCATGATCATCATTATAATAATTATTATTATTAATTATCGTCATTAATTATTAATGAAATCAAAACCATTATTTATTAAAATTATTATTAGTATTAATAATAATCATCATCATCATAACATACTAATAATAAGAGTAGTTATTTACAGCAATGTTGTAAAAATTGTGATATTATTATTGTTGTTGTTATCATCACCCCTGTTCTTTAAAAAAAAACTTTTCTTCAGTATTACAAACTGCGCAGTTACAGTAACTTTAATTATTATTAAGCGCTGTAATGACAATAATTAATAACGATGATTAATTGTGGTGGCAAAGCTATGATCATTTATAATAAATAATATTGATAAATAAATATGGCTATTGTTTTTAGTTGCAGACAGTGAAAAATCACTATGTAAGTAGTATGTAGAATGAAAATAGTAAAAATTAAAGTTTAGTACTGATTAAAACAATTCCCACAAAAACAAATGACAATTAATTAGTTATAAAATTATAATAATAATAATTATTAGGAATATTATTTTTAATTATTATTATTGCACTTATTGCGCTGATTATAGATTCTTTCTAATAATAGTAATTACTATTAGTCAACAAAATTGATAATATTGATAATTTTAATTATTTATTATCAATTAATCAGTGAATAAAAATTAAATTAATTGAATTTATTGTGGCAGTATTGGGCAAATAGCACTGTTTTAAAAATATTTTATCATCATTCTCCAAAATATTTTTCTGGCATTTTTGATCGATTAAATTTACCTGTCAGAGCATAAGTACAGCAGTTCACACAGCTTGACGCAATAAATTGAAAGTAGTTTGATTGGTAATTAATGAAAGATGCTCATTACATGTTAGGTTAACATTAGCAAGTGTTATTGTTATTTGCCATTGCATTGTTCTTATATGCTATGCTATTGGATTTAGATTGCAATAGCATACTCAATTTCATTTACTCTAATCATATTCTCCTGAATCATCGTTGTACATTGCTCAACTTTGCTATATTATAGATGTGGATATATGTGCTGGCTACCCTGTGGATCTATTTTTGTCAAGAAAGATTGAATACTCGACAAATCCTATGCACCAAGAGTTGTTCTTCCCGTGAAATGAGTTGCTCTTTCCGTGGAGTTAAATATGCAGTGCTCCAACATGTGGACTACTGAGGAAATATACAAAGACGAATGAAGACTCTTCACATAGAAGAGACAGTTGTGATGAATTTGACCCTGAACCATCTATGTACTGAACATGATGACCATGTTCTAATGGATAAGCATAGTATAGCTCTACCTAGTGACCCTATAGAGAGAGATACGCTAATCATTGTGCAGTATAAAACGCACGTGCAACGGCTGTTGGGTTACAAACAAAACTGTTTCCGGTCAAAATTTAACAAAAAACACCATTAAGCCAAAATACTAAGGTTTGCAAAATGAATCATAACTTTTTATTGCAGAATTATATCTCAATAATTCATTGGGGAAAATAAAGAAGACATTCTGCTACAAGCAGTGATATTTAATTGTATGACAAAATTGCTCTGAATTTCGACTAATGAAGGGTCAAAGTCCAGGGATCCAGGCTGACACCATTATTATTATTACTGTAACTTAGTGCAGATTTTGCTACGGCAAATCTGATTATCCTCCATTGTGAAGTTTTATGATCAGAAATGCTTATAAAACACCTGGAATGTAATAAATAAATAATAATTGAAGCTTCTTAATGAATTGATGGTTGTTGTTAATAATAATTGAAAATTAAAATAAATATGTGAAAGTGACCAATAATAATTATTATTATCCTATCTTATATAATAACATGTAATACGATGTAATACGGCCTATACTTTAAAAACAATTTCAATATTATTTTCATCAGTCATTTAGTAATAAATAATTACATTTTTATTAAATAAATTGCAGTCTTTTATTATTTTTATTATTCATTCAGCACAAACAATACAATTAATTCCGTATTACAACTATTATTTTAAAAAAATGAAATTTACCGGCCATATCAATTTTTCCAGTGTAGTATCTATTAATTATAACAGTAATATTGAATAACAACAGAAAACAAATATTTGCTACTAGATTTCACGGTTTTATTTATTATCGTAAACGAAGCTATTTGTATATATAAACTATAGAGCTGTGCTTCCGAAAGATGTCACGATCAATTAATTAGGTTAACAAAAATACCTACAGCAAGTTAATTTGTAACGTTTTTGTTATTTATTCTGGTAGATCAAAATGTTTCCTTTTTTTCCCACAGTTTTGTGAGAAAATAAAAACTATTTCATTGGAGCACGTACTTCAACCGCAATGATAGCATATATAAGCGTGATCGCGTTAATTCAACGTTTGGATCCCTAGCCCATTGCATGTGGCTCATCAACGTATCTCTCTCTACAGGCTCACTAGCTCTACCCGGTGTTGTAATATCTTCGAATGTTTTTGTTAAAAGGGAATTCACTCTGTGTGCTGATGTCAACAATGAGTGACTTTTTACCACCGCAAGAAATAATTGGTATTGATAAGTTAAACTATTGCTATTGCATATTAAAGAATTTCATATATCTCATGGTATGCCTCACTGACGGGAATGTTTTATAAGTCACAGCTGTCAGCAATATTTTTATTGGATACAACCCACTGTCCCGCAACAACCAACTACATTACAACGCTTTATGCTTCATTTTCACCTCATACTCTTCATTTGATCTGCAGACATGACATTTTTGTAGCGCATTTTATTTTTTTATCTTTACAATGGAATATATATATAAAAAATTATATGATTTTGTGTCACATCTAAGTAATATCTGATAGCTGCAAAACCACCAATTGAACTATGGTTTTTGTCTTGTACTTGTGCAGCTCTTTACTTCTCAATTTTCTTATCGCGTATGTTCATTATATCTGTCAGAATACCAAATTTATATAGTAATTACTTTACATGCACTAATTTCGATGTGAGGCTTATTGGAAATTGTGGCAAATTACCTTAAAAAACCATCTGTACTTTTTATTATGAAAATGAATCATTATATTTTTAAGTTATATCACCTGTGTTTATTGTTTTCTAGTGTGTATGTGTGTGTAAAAGCTACTACAGTTAAGGAAAGTAATTAGGCAATTGGAAATGAAATGATGTATATCCATGTCATTTTACACCATCGGCACTCTTCCATTAGAACAAGATAGAACAATAAAAGAAACGTATTTTTTGGAGGTTTAAAAAGATGCATATGTCATTGAAAATACAACAATATACATTTGCATTTCAGTACCAGTATAGTGATAATCAGTGCATTGAGCATAGTGTTGAACCCAGATTTTTTTTTTTCCATAATTTATTTTCGTGTGACATCCAAGTGAAGTAGGAGTGCACAAAGCTGTAATGGCCTGTACAATGCCATTGCATGCAGCCCTCATTTCTGTGGTGACTGCCTAGTGAAGGCATGAATAAGTTGTAATAGTTTAATTCTTATACGGTACGGTGAGGTAATTGCGAAATAATATCGAATGTAAGCTACAGAAATGTCAACAGTGACCATTTATGTCAACCTACTTTTATATAGGGATTTGATTTGGTCCATTTTCAAAACGATTTGATTTGAGTCAAAAAATTTTGATTTGCCCCCATCTCTGGATAGAGTAGGGTAACAGTTGTGTAGAACACTTGGCTGAGTGCAGGAGAGTTGAGGATAGGCAGATCTGAGTATAGGATAGTAGATAACTAGCTTGATAGAAGACCAGCTGTACCCACAGCCAAAGCCTGTCTGTATTGTCAAGACAGGCAACCACAGCCACTACTCCCCTACTCTACTTGCTACTAGTTAGGCAACCACTTTTCTACATGTATTTCCTATCATCATGATATTCATCATAACGAATGAAATTACTTATCAAAAGAATGATTGACGCCTGTAGTGATAGCAGGCAGTCAAGGGCAGTGCTGTAATTCATCGATGAAAAGGCGATGCACTGCAGCATTGCCAAGAGACTCGGTGTCAGTACATACACGCACTCGCACAACCAATGCTGCAAATAAATCGCTTGACTGATTTGAGCATAGCCCTAGATTCAACTAGATAATGATATTTGTTACGAGTTTGTAAAATACTTTAAGGCTACGAAATTGAATTCAGTTTGGGGAATACAACTCCAATTTACTGCTAGGGAGATAACTCCAGCTGAATTACGATATTTGCTCAGACGGAGAATAGGATAGGAGTTTGATAGTCAGCGCCACTAACTCCATCCGTTTTGGAGTCTGAGCACTTAGACTAGGCTCACCCAGGCTCCAGTGCTCGGGTACCCCGACCCCAACCTACCATATACACTGGATACGGACGCCAGTGCCGTAGGAGTCGGTGCCGTACTATCACAAGTACAGGAAGGGAAGGAACGCGTCATCGCGTACTTCAGCAAGACGCTAGCGCCAGCCGAGAGGAATTACTGTGTCACCCGGAAGGAGCTTGTCGCTGTCATCAAGGCAGTAAAACATTTCCGTCCGTACCTCTATGGGCGGGAATTCAAGCTCCGGACGGACCCCGCCTCGCTACGATGGCTGTGCAGAAGAAAGGAACCATCGAACCAGATAGCTCGATGGCTAGAGATATTGGCTGAGTTCTGATACAAGCTCGAGCACCGAGCAGGAACTCACCATGGCAATGCTGATGGGCTCAGCCGACAAGGACCCTGTGCAGACTGCAGACAGTGCGGCTCCATCAAGCAGAGAGATGGGGGACCTTCCCATGTAGAGCTTAAGCAAGAGGCTAGGCTGAGACCTCAGAGAGAGGCGCGAGATGACCTCGACACATTAAACCCGGTACATCCCCCAAAAACCTGGCTCAGAAGCAGTCGGAGGGACGGGATGCGGTAGGCCGGATTTATGCCGAGTCGAGACGGCCGGGGGACATGTTGAAGAGGGAGTCAGCAGAGAGAACGGAGAAAGAGGAGCGGGTTAACCTCACTGTGACAAACCCGGTACATTCCGCCCAAACCTTAGCTCAAGAGCAGAGGGACGGGCAGGATGAGGTAGGCCGGATTTATGCCGAGCTGAGACGGCCGGGGAGCATCACAGAAAGAGAGTTGGCAGAAGGGAGTGTCGAGTTGAAGACACTCTATGAGCGGAAAGAGGCTATTTAGATCCGCCCCGACGGGGTGCTCACCATCACGCTCCACCACCCTTCCAGGCCAAAGCGTTGTGTGGTCTGCCCACCAAGCAGGAGGACGCAGGTCGTCTGGGAGACGCACAGGTTGATCCACGCAGGAGTACACCGAACAAGGCAGCGCATCCTACTGGATTGGTACTGGCCGGGCATTTCCCCCTGGTCAGGAGACTCATCAAGGATTGCGAGGTGTGCCAGGTGGCAAAGAACGGGAGGAGAACAGAGAACCCCCACAGACAGCTGATGTATGCCGGTCGACCGTTCCAAAAGTTGGCAATTGACCTGGTCGGTCCCCTACCTTTGACTAAAAGGAAGAATCGTTGCTCACTGGTCCTTACAGACCACTTCACCCGCTGGTAGGACGCCATAGCGCTACCCGATGCCACAGCACCCACGGTCGCAGTAGCACTAGACGAGCGAGTATTCGCTTACTGGGGCCTCCCTGAACAACTGCACTCCGACCAGGGAGCACAGTTCGAGTCGGTGCTGCTCGAGGAGCTATGCAGCCTGTGGGGCATCAAGAAGATGCGGACCTCCCCCTACCACCCGCAAGGGAACGGGATGGTGGAACGCCAGAACCGGACATTAGGAGATGCACTTCGCTCCCTGATACTGACGAAAGGGCAGGATGAGTGGGACAGTCTGCTGCCGCAAATCATGCGGGCCTGTCGCAGCACCCCCCACTCTGCAATGGGAGAGACACCTAACATGCTAGTGATGGGACGAGAAGTTCGCTTTCCTGACCAACTAACGGGTACACCTCCCTCCTTGGACCCCCACAACGTCATGGATCACACCGCAGAAGTGCAGGAGAACCTCCAGAGGGCGCATGAATACCTCAGGAGCCAGCAGCAAGAGACGAGAAGCCAAGACGACGAGGAGCCCTCCGTGTTCCAGAAGGGGGAACTCGTCGTGCTTGAAAACAAGAGAAGAGTAAAGGGCAGCAATCCTAAGTTACAACCCCGCTTTGTGGGGCCCTACCAGGTGACCGAAGCATTTCCGAACCACACCTATAAGGTAGAAAGGAACGGGCAGTGGTCCATACAGAATGGGATGCGGTTGCGTCACTACCGAACGTGCCACGAGCAGGTTGGCCTGGCACCCCCCTGACGAGAACCAGCCCTCCAACCCAACATGAAAGGGGCCAGAAGAGGACGACCCCCCAAGGCACGCCAGGCACCCGTCGAACCCATGGAACTATTACCATTGCCATTACCGTCACCCCCACGAGACATGTCACCACTTGTCAGGGAACCACCAAGATCGCCACCTATCCGGGAACCCAGGAACCTCCCCTCCGGAGACTGGTCACCCAATACTCAAGAGCCTACACCTGCGCCCAGTCGCAGTCCACCCCGAAGGTCAGAACTAGTAAAACGCGACAGAGATGGAGAGAACGCGAGAGAAAGGCATGACACTCCACCCCTGGAGGTCACACAAACGGCACCCAGCCCTCAGAGGCCCCTTCCTCTCAATGAAGAAGATTGGCCACCTCTGAGTCAAAACCGGACGCCCACATCACCCCTAGATCGGCCTCAAAGGGAGAGGCACAAGCCAAGAAAGTTGGATGATTATCACTGCTACACAACAATAGGAGGACAGCAGCCATCCAAAAACTCACCCACTGGGACAGGAGAAAGCCAAAAGACAACATCACAACTCCTAGCTCCCACCCAAGAGGGTACAGCGGCAGAAAATCCGGTCAAAATCGGCTGGACAGTAGTAAAAAGAAAGAGAAAACAAAACAATCTACCAAAAAGAGAGACGAGTTATCACCAAGAGGGGCGAGTAAGAAGTAATGAACGAGAGAACACAACTCTCCAGAGTAGTGAACTCGCCGCCGAAAAAATTAACCAACAAGAGATAACTTCCAACTGCCACCAACAAACGCCCACCGGAAAATCAAGCAAACAAACCGCCACCCTACGTCACCAGAACCGAACCACGTGGGGGGGGGGGGCGCTGGAAGAACACGTGGGACCAAACACCAATCAAAATAAAGAAAGGTGGAGGAGCCGCCAACGCTCAGTTCATAGTCAGCAGCGAGGGTGTTCACTACCCACTAGAAGCGTAGGCCAACTGGACAACTCACTGCAACAAACGATGGCTCGAACAACACAAGTCACAGAGGAGAAGATCGACATAACTTCTACTACAGGTGAGACATTGCCGAATGTGTCCATCAGCTCACTGACACAAGCGCTCGATCAACAGATGAAGTTAACTGTGACTGTCCCCCGCAAGGAGGACATGTTACATAAAATCACAGCTCCACCAGTAATTAATATCCGACGTGTTGCTGTTGCAGGAGAGAGTGACCTTACAATGCCAAAGTCCACGAACGTCGCCAGAGAGACTTGGCTCAGCGGAGAAACCATGAGGACAATTAAATAAATGGCAGAACAGATCGGAGAAAGCGACCAGTGGAAGTGTCGACGCTGTAGCTACCAACAAGTCAAAAAGAGAGTTGCGTATCATGTTAGACAGCACCTGACGTACTTCTTTTGCAAGTGCGGGAAAAAGAGTGCGTCCAGAGATGCTATTCTGAAGCACATCAGAGTACAGGGAGGCACCGCAGAACATGGTGGAAAAGGCAAACCACTGTATGAGGTAGACAAGGATCGGTACCAAGAGTTCTGTACAGCGATGGGTTGGGAATCACCTCCACCTTTTGGCACCCCGACCCCCAGCCTCGAGAAGGCAGAGAGAACTCCAGTACAAAAGAGGTTGGGGAGACAGCCAGAGTCACCCCTTCCTTCAAAAAAGAGAAGGACAACTCCCCCACGGAGATCGGTATCCCCTAGGAAGGAACGCCACCCACCAGCCTATAGTTGGCGAGTCGAACGAGAACGTTCGGCCGAAGCTGAAAGAAACCGAAGACGTCGAGAGCACCGACACCGGATGGAGGCCCTCGACAGAGAGTTGCATGCCGTCACACATGAGGCCTGCCAACTGCTACTAAGGGCAGAAGAGATAAAAAAGGAGCTGAACCTACCCTATAGAGAGTAAGCTACCCCATACTTATACCCCATACCCCGTATTTATTGGCCACCATCGCCAATGGGACGGAGTGTGTGAAGGACGGCGCCATCTTGTACACTCTTACCTACAGTTCTATGTTACACTTACCAGTTCTATGTAGGCACTTGAGAGCCGACGGTTCTATGACACTCTTTTTTTCATATATAGTATAATTCTAGTTATTCATGCATTTACTCAAGTCACACCTACTGTGTTATTATTGGCACACTAGCCAATCAGTTGTGCTAGGTGTGGTCTCTTTTATCCATTCATTTTATATTTTGTAATCATGTGTATAAATACTGATGTCATTGTTAATAAAGTCAGAGTCAGCTTGCACACTCTCAGAAGTTTCTTTGTTCTCAAACAATAACTTCACTTGCGCTAGTACATGCACGTACAACAAAAGCTCTATTACTCGAGTAGTAATTAATAAGCAGATCACCGAACCTCTGCTGGCCGAACCTAGCTCTAGCTAGTTCGCCCTTCAAAGTTCGGCCTCTGGCTTGCACACTGAAATAGCTAACGCAACCGACAGCTAGGCAGTAAACTAGGATGGTCACACACTACTCCCAAGAATACTAGTCGACCTGTGGGCGGGTTGTATTGCTCAAGCGATAGACACAGATTGCCATCACAGTTTGGGAGGTTGTGCAGGTAGGCCTAGCTACCAACTCACACCCCCACAGTGAAATCCTGCACACTACTATACTTTTTGCTGGGGAATTTTTTTTTTAAAGTTTCTTAGTCATCTTTACTTATTATCGGTCATAGTTGAACAGAGTAGTAATGCTAAGCACTTGGGAGTATTAGGTGTTGGATGTCTACTGTAACTATATATATATGCACTAAATTCTATGCTTAGGCAATGTGGATGAAGAAGGAGCAATTGTGCTCATCAATGATCAGATGAGGAGCAAGGCACTGCATATATTAGTAGAGTGTTTTCGAGCAGATGTGGGACTAGTCCTCTTGTTGTTGATGTGTCTGCTGAGGACTGTTACATTAAAGTAGTGATACTTATGGTGGCTCATAATGATAACGTTAGCCGATTACGTTTTCCAAATGTATGAGCAAATTTGAAATAGTCTAGACGGTTTGCAAAGCAGATTTTACATTGAAAATAACTGGGTAATTATTGTAGTAAAACTGTATTTCCTGTCTAACAATCGTAAATTAAGCAAAGCATATAGTTGTTTTGCTAATAATTCAGATAGTTTAGAAATGTTTAAGATGATTTAGAAAATTAAAAATCGTATGAATGCTTTAGAAAGAGTATGAACTATCTTTAGATAGTCTAAGCTGTTTTAAAATAATCTAAACTATTTTGAAATAATTGCAAAGGTTTGCAAAGCACATGGCTTTTGAATCGAAGCGATCGCCTCTATGCAACTTTACCAACATAGACGTAGATCAATACACATAGTGTTAATTAATTAACTGTATAAAACTTATTAAATATAATCTCTAAATTTAATTTTTTACAATTATAATTAGGCCTGTATATATTATTTAAATATCAGAAAACAGATGATATTTAATAGATAAAAATAATTTTCATATATTCAAAGAAAATTTAACTGTTCGGTGTTTAGTGAAACATTATCAATCATAAATGGACTGGAGATCTATGATCAATAGAGCGAACCAGCCAATCGGCTTGGAATTTTCAAAAACTTGTGAAAACTTTCTGAGCTACCATATATATTGGCTGAAGATCTTCATTTGCCTATCATTTTGGCACTCTGAGAGAGAAAGGTAACGGGTTAATGTGCTTTAGGATCCCTGTGGTGCCGGTTTAGCGGTCAGTACTTCTTACACCACAAATGACCCTTGCCGCTCTTCTCTGAACAGCTTCTGCAGTTGATGTGTATTCAATAACCTGTTGCACCAACTGCTTGTAAGCAGTAGCCTTAACAGACTGGGAATCTGTCACACATTCTGCATAATGAAACCTGGGTTTGAGTTTGCTTTGGCTGCGATGTTGTTAATGTGGGTTAACCAGGTAAGTTTGGGATCGAGAGTCACTCCAAGGTACTTGATATGTTCAGCACTTGGAATCCCAGTTCCTTGGAGGTTTAACATCACCTTTATGAGAAAAGGTGATATGCTGAGACTAAAGTGGATGAAATTTCATGTTTCAAGCTTTATCCCATGACCTGGAACTTGAGACATCGTCTTGTATACTGGTGGCTTTGGGTAGAATTGTATGTTGTTGTGTCATCAGCAAAAAGGCGAACATCTAATCTCACTGCATCTGGTAGTGCTGGTAGGTTATTGATGTGAAACATAGCTTTGCTGGTCCTATCACTGTTTGCTTGGGGACTCCTGATGTAACCAATGCTTCTGTCGACTCTTCACCTACAACATGTCTAGCTCTATGTTCCAGGGTTCTATATTCCGGTGGGTCTATGTTCCGGTGATTTTGGTTTTATGTTTCGGTAAATTATTTTTCATAGAAAAATGCTACTGTGGAGTATTGCCAAAAATAGACGCCACCTTTCGCAACAAACTATTACTAAATTATTTTGTAATAAAGTCTTGTTTTTTCACAGATTTTATTACTAATAAAATTGGTTTACTATTTGTCGCACGATCATAAATTACTACCAATAATATTTTTTCAAACCAAGTACCAAATCAAATAATACAATCTATTTGAACTTCATTCTATTTAAATGTAAAAAACGCTCCTCAATAGTCTTTTTCTATGAAAAGTATTTCACCGGAACATTGAGCCAAAATCGCCGGAACATAGACCCACCGGAATATAGAACCACCGGAACGTAGAGCGTTCGCGTCTACAACTACCTTCTGTCTGCGATTTGATAGAAAGTCCTCAATCTGAGATATTAGCTAGTAGTTGATACCACGCTTAACTAGTTTAAATAGTAGCTTGTATGGTTCTCCTTATCAAATTCCTTGCTAAAATCCAGTACACGTGTTCAGCCTCTTCCCCTTTGTCTAAACTGTTGATATCAGATTTTATGATTATCGATAATTATTTATAGATTTTGTTATCATAATATAATATGATAATAATGAAAGCCATAACTAACATAACATAATGATTATTCATTATTATTTATTACCATCGTCATCATCTTGCTCAGCTTTTTTACTAATTGTCATCACCAATGATAACAACAAAAAAGCAACAATTTTTTTCTGTTCTTTAATTAGACCATTCATCACTTAATTGGGTTATTTTTTATGCTGTAATATCTTACTTGTTGTAACTGGAATTTGGAACGAACGTAGACAGGAATGAACGTCGACAGGAAAGAATGCAGACACAGCTGGAATAAACGTAGACACATCCTGAAATGAACGTCCAATTCCCACAACAATGAATGCTAATCTGATCATAATGATGGCATTCATTATTATAATTAACTATAATAAATAATAATTGTTATCTATTAATATAATTAATCGATATCATTAATTTTTAAAATCAATCGCTATCAGGGTTATTAAATTGTATTTATTGCTGTTTATAGAATACTATTCAATGTTGATAAGTAACAATAATAATAATTATTAATTACCCAGTCCAGTGACTTGTTTCATTCAATGCAGCTTTTGAAGTTCTTGTCGAGAGTAGAATAGTGTAATCTGTGTATATTTTACTTATTTGGTGTGTATTTCTTATATATACACACATACAACATTGTTATATATACACACATACAACATTGTTATATATACACACATACAACATTGTTACGCAGCTGTCTTGTGTAACAAAGAAAACTTACAGAAAGACTATTTGCCATATCGACATTTTAACTGTTCACATGACGATCTTCTTAATTTTTTCGTAAGTTTTGCTTTAAAAGCCGTGTGATTGTTCATTTATAAAAGATGCTTCATGTGCATAAGAATTGAAAAGAACGAAAATTGGAATTAACATAAACAAGAATGAATGCGGACATAACTGGAATGAACATGACACCTTCTGAAACAAACGTCGGCAGACTTAAAATGAATGTCGACTATACTACAGAGAATAAAATTTTGACGTTCCTTACAGAAAGTGACAACATATAAACTACTGCTTCAATGTACGTTCCAGACATGTAAAATTTTCTCTCCTTTTATCACATTGGACAACTGGAATGAACATCAAAATATTTGGTATGTCACCGACTCACCAAACATGAATGTCAACACTTTTGAGAATGAATGTTAAAATTTTCTCGTCTATAGCGTAGCTGACATTTAATCCAGGTTTGTCGATTTTCATTCCAGGTATGTTTGCATTAATTTCTGCCAATGTTCATTCATGTCAGCGTTCATTTCAATCCTCGAAAAAAAAACTATATGGTTAGCATTGACGTATTAATCAGCTTAAAAACTGATTAAAAGATTCAATGCATTTTATTTGATGGTTTTTAAAATAAGTGTTAAATATAATTTTCTTGTTTTATCCATAGGGTTTTGCCAATGTAGCAGTGGCTGTAGGAATTTATTGCATTGCCAAAGTTTTACCTTGCTTCTTGAAAATATTTCAAATTTTATTAGTTTAGCGTGAATAAACCGAAATAAGTTTTATAAGGTGCTGGTTTCATTAAGAAAACTATATTGATTTGTTTGTTTAGAAATTATTATCACTTTTTTGCTTATTTGTTTGTTTTTGCATTTGTCTTTGCATTACAATATATCACATTATATTACTATGTTTTGTTTGATTCTAATTAAGCTTATCCTGTCGTAAATTAGAAAATTATGAAGACATTTTTGCTAAAGCACTGCACCAAACTCAACGCGTTAACCGGTTATGTAATACATATGAAATTTGTTTCTTCTAAAAACAGTTTTTGATAGAGCATGGTGAAGGTTTTCTTTTCAAAGTAAAACTGTAAAAGAAAACTCAATTTTCAAATTATTTCATCTGAGCACACCCAGATAATTTTCTTACAGCTTTATTAAAACAGGGACATCTTAAGGAAAGTTGTACGTTATCAGAACGAGAGGATGGCCTATTACCATCATTGATATACAAGTGTTTTCTAAATAATAAACCTGTCATCCAGTAACATATGATATTGCTATCAAAGAATGAAAATCTCTTTGCTATACACATTGATGTATGTTATACACTCAAGTATGCCACTTGCCCTCACCTATAATTTTCTAGGTTATAAACAATGAGAAGAGCTTTGGTTATCGGAGGGGCAGGATTTTTGGGGTTGCATATTGTTGAGCGGTTGCTAAGTGATGGATGGCGAGTGAGAGTGTTTGATATGATTCCTTCATGGACTGCTGATGTAGATGTTGAATACATTCGAGGAGATCTCTGCAAGCCTGAGGTAGTTTCAGTCACATCTTTTTGCGAGATAATGGTAAACCACACCCCCATAATTTTTTGTTTTTGCTGATTATTCATTAAAATTTGATGCTTAAAATGCACTCATTGCTGGTTGGAGAAAAAAATGTGATATTTAACCCTGCAGAGTTTTTAAACATCTTTTTTCAAGTCTTAATTTTGGTGTGCAGTTGCTCTGCAAGATTTGTTATTTTTATATTTTTTTCAACTGCTTTACAAGATTAGGTCTATTGTAGCAGTTGTTGCCTGCGATGAGAGATGTGGAGACAGTATTTCATTGCGCTTCTCCTAATCCTGCCTCCACCAACAAAGAGCTGTTCTTTCGAGTCAATTATGAGGGCACTAAAAACGTAATCAAATGCTGTCGAGATGCTGAGGTCAAGGTATGTATCGCCGCCACCTCTCAACCTTTGTACTGCTTTATAATGAATGCTGATTGAACTGTGTGTTACTGCACATTGGTGCCATGTTGAATTCTTTCGCTACTATTGATTTAGCATTTAAAATATTAGAGAGTGGAGTTGTGAAATCATTGCGCAATTTATTTTTCGGAGTTGTCTTTTCTTTAGCAAAACTGCAAGTTAGCTCAAATTTATTTAAAAAAAAAACTATTTATTTCCATTTTATATTGCTTTAACTTTCTTGCAGTCAAACCAATTGTAAATTAGATTGAATTGTTGTTGGTGAATGCAGCAATGATAACGCTAGTAACACAACACCCCAATAACCTCTTCCTTCACAAATAAATTTTATAATCTTTGTCTGTTTTGAAGCTCAAAAATATTTTTCCCAGTGAATATTTGTGTTGGTTTCTTTGGTATTAGCTACCCAAATTTGTCACTTGTTCACTAAAAATAAAACATTACTTCTTGAAAGAAGTGTCTGAGCGGTGCCTACTTTTGGAGCTCCCCTTTCTATGCAAATCAGCCAAGTGTTTACAACTCTGTTTCCTGGCCTTGCACGGGTTGCCGTGAATTGGAAAACAAAATTGCCTACGTCTGCCTCTAATTGCATTTGTGCTAATAGATAGAGCTAACGAGAGCACAACTCCACAAAAGTGTCTTTTTTATATGGTATCCTGAAACAGATAAACTGATCTCTCTTCAACTGTGGCTGTTATATTTCTGACACTCTGTGATGTTTGTCTATTGTTGTGTTGTTATAGAAACTGGTTCTAACAAGCAGTGCTTCAGTAATATACGAGGGAGTTGACATAGCCGATGCAGCAGAAGACACGCCCTACACCACCAAACCATCAGATTATTATACGGAGACTAAGGCTCTTCAAGAACAGGTATCAGGTGGTGATGTTTATTTCAAAGCAGTTTATCATTGACGGCCATTTATCGGGCATAAAATAGAGGAGATAACTCCATATATACTAATTATTATCTGTTATGATATTTTTATTATTAGATTTTCACTTATGGTACAATGTATAATAATAATAACAAGAACAGTTATTGACAATAACTTATTGTTATATATAAATGAAACGACTCTGCTTCTTTATTGTCATGATGACCAATTCATTTATAACTTTATTATTATTGTACATAATATTTATTATTATTGTACATGATCATAATATTTATTATTATTGTACATGATCATAATATTTATTGTTATTGTACATGATCATAATATTTATTATTATTGTACATGATCATAATATTTATTATTATTGAGCAATATATATCATATTGTTATGTGTACTTAAATGATAGTTTTTATATAATAATGCTGTTATTGCTTTGCTAACTGCCAATAAATGAAAACACAGTATTGATATAAATAAACTGGTGATAATTAGCATATATGGAGTTATCTCCTCTATTTTATGAGTTATAAACGCCAATTAAGTATTAACCGCTTTTAGTAGACTTCACTGTACCAGGGCTTTACTGTTTTTTTTTAACGGGCAAGCAATTCCTTTTCTTTCTTGGCAAACTCTGTCAGATTTGATTTCTTTTTTACCAAGAGAACAGCTCGTTTAAAAGTCAAACTGAAGATCCCAAGTTTTTCATGAACATTTTTTATTTTGATGCCTTTGTCTGTATTAGGTTTGCTGCCATGACAGTTTGTTTTTATTCACCTCTGTAGTTAGTTCTGGCAGCCAATGGTGACAACCTATACACGACAGCCATCAGACCTCACGGCATATTTGGTCCCAGGGACCCACAGCTAGTTCCTATCACCATTGACACCGCCAGGAAAGGAAAGATGAAATTCGCTATTGGGTCAGTGTTTATTTTTGTTGGTTTCAGTTAGAATATTCCTTATACTTGGGAATTGTTCTCTCTTGTATGCATTTGTTGTTTGCAGTGATGGAAAGAACTTGGTTGACTTTACTTATGTAGAAAACGTAGTGCACGGACATATACTGGCAGAGAAGAATCTAGGTCATAGTTGTGTGGCCAATGGACAGGTTTGATTTATAAATTATGTATATGGATGGATTTTATCAGAGTCTAAGCTGTTTTACAAAGTCGTCGTTCTCTCCTTCACAATATTTTCCTGCCAACCATAACGTTGAGTCAATCTAGTAAGATTGTAATAAGCCACTGTAATGTGAAAGATTGTTGGGTTGTTGCACCCATGTGGAGAAGATAACTCCAAATTATATTAATCTACTCACATTATTGCTTTCAAAAGTGTTCCAAATGACTTTAGACAGTTAAACATTATTTGCCATTCATCATGTCGAGTGTGATGTCACACCTCAACACTGAGTCAAAACCTGTAAATTATTATTTTTGAGTTGGAAGTCTTAGTTGTAGTTTTAAGTGAACCAATTATTGTCTAAATTATATACACTGCTTTGATTCTTGTGGTGCTTTTTGTCTATGTTTTTGTCTTGGATCTCAGCTGGTTATAAAAAGTGTTTCTATAATCGCCTTACTCTGTATAATTAGCAATCATTGACAGCAATGAGCTCTCCTGTCTAGGGTTGTTCTATAAACTATTCTTGTATGTTCTAAGGCCTATTTTATTACTAATGATGAACCGATTCCTTTCTGGGAGTTTCTTGGCAGAATCCTCACCGGTCTTGGCTATGAAGCACCAAAATACCATCTTCCATACGTTTTAATCTTCTACTTAGGTGGGTGCTTTGGTGTGACATATATACCAATCATGAAGTCAATTCACCATCGAGAAAGTTTTTATTGCTTTCGTGTCAAATTAGACCTTTGGAATGGAAAGCTCAAGACGAGACTAGTAACTAGTAACTTATCAATGTTGGTGACACAGTTGTCATGTAACAATGCTGTGGGTTTGACAGGGTCTGTTTGGTGGATGGTTTGACATGCTTGGTTAATAGGAAGTTTGATTCAATTGGTCATTTCCTTATTGAAGCATTTGAAGCATAACTCGATATCATCAGAAACATATCAAACTTGATCCAATTTGTGACGAATCAACTTTTTCATTGTTTGCAGCTCGACTGGTTACCCTACTAGCATGGATAGTGAGTCCTTTCTACTCATTAAATGTAACCTTCACCCCTAGCAGAGTAGCTTTAGCTGGAACTGTTCACTATTATAGCTGTGCTAAGGCTAAATCACAATTAGGGTGAGTCCATGTTTTTCATGTTTTGACTTTTCCAAAAAATTTTATCATCTCGTTTGACTGCTAAAAATTGAAAAAAATACCGACACTAAAATTTTAGTTTTTCGTTAAAGGTTTATTTAAATTTGAAATCAATCGTATGTTACGTTTGATGGTAGTTTTTTGTTAAACTTGAATTTGGACAAATCCACAGGGAGTTTCAATAAAATCCATTGATAATGTGATGGTTTACAATTATCAGATTGTTTTTGTTGGAAAAATGAAATTAACTGAAGGTTAATCTAATGTTGTAACAAAATTTCCTGATTTGTAAAATTATTCTCATAAATATCTAGAAATAAGTCTAATTGTTTAGTAGAAGTTCATGTCAATGATTTAATCATTTCATAAACCTAGTTTTTGTAATTACAATTATTATTTCTGCATGTTTGTCAGTGCTCGCCGTACATTATATATTTTTTCCATTATTTTAGTGACTATAAAACATCTAAAAATCTTCCCATTTGCTACGACATTTCAACTTTATTGTTTGACTTTTATTTTTACTGTAGATATAAACCAATCGTCAACCTAGATGATGCCATTCAAAGAACTATTAGGAGTTATCCACACTTACAGGCAGACAACACCAGTTGAATATGTTTATATATATTGGTAGGAGAAGACAACTTTAAATTGTGTATGTTTCAATCTTGGTAATTATCTTTTTCTATAGAAGTAAATTAATGAGGAATTTTTCTATTAATACTGATGTAATGTAATTAATTAAAAGCCATTGCGGCCATTGTTTATTAGCTCGATGTTTTTATTTATCGCTTTCGGCTTTTGCCTCTTATCTTAATTACATAATCGATGCCGTTTCTAGTTCCCAGTACGTCTTTCATAAATAAATCTATTGATCCCCGCTTACTTTTTTATGTTTTACTGGTCATGCCCTTTCCAAGTGCGTTTGCGATAAATCTGTACTCGTGTAAGTGGCAACTTACCGATTTTTACAGGTCAAAATATTTGATCAATATTATATTACTGTAGGAGTAATTATGTTTTTTTATGAAAATATATTTGTTGTTTGTTGACAGCTTAAAACTTGCACTATTTTGATGACTTTTGCTGTTAATGGTTGTAGCCTTTGTGATTTATATTGTGTTGTATGGCTGTACTGGTGCGATTGCACTGGCGCTATCATTCTTGCCAGCTTCAATTATGTACCTCATCAATCACAAAAAGCTCCAAGTGACAAAGTCGGTGGTTCAGTCTAAACATCTGCCAGCATAAAGAGTAACGGACGCACCCACTCGATGCATGCGGGTGGGGCTACATAATAGAGGTCTTCCATTAGTAATTTACCAGCATTTAACATTTACAGCCATTTTTAGTTCTATTTAATCAATTGTTAATGACAATTTGATGTAATAATATATTTGCTAGATCTACGTTGCTTGGCTAGTAGATGACCCCATGTGATTACTAGGTAGTCTGTGTTCATCTCATTTTTTTTCCATGCATAATTTGGCAATGGAAACCATAGACATGATTGATAGGAAATGTATAGCCACATATCGCGCTACTTGGTCGCTATGCGTTGCTATGTATGAAATAAACAGGATATAAATTATTTGTTTTTACATTTTATTAGATGTAAATGCAGTCCGCCTTTGCATTTTTGAAAGACACAATCTGCAAGTGATCACTGTGGACATTGGAAATCAATCTGCGAAACCATGTCGCCTCATCTCTCACCTCGTCAACAATTCTTGTGGTTAACATTGATCAAAATAAATAATAAATATATATTCTGGGAATTAACATCTCGCATCGAGGCTGTAATAGCTAGTCATTTATCATTTCTTTTATAGAACAGGTAAAAATGAAAACCATATATCAGCAAAATATGTCATGTACAGCATTGGTAAAAGATAAATGGAACTTTTTATACAGGACCAGAGGCTAGTAACTACCAATGAGATAAATAGATGATTGTAGGTCACAGGTAATGAGTAGGCATAGGTGAGCTTGTTGGCAGCATGTTGTGAGACTTCAGGAAGATATCATTCCATCGTGACTTTTTTTTCTTCTGTATGATTTCTTATTAGTTTTTTTCCATTTTGGATTCACTTTGTTTTTTCTATGTCTGATTTTATCACCATTTTGTATATTTACAAATGGGTTGCTTTCTCCTAAGTCAATCAGCATAGAATCCTGATAGCTTGCTGGATCAGAGTCTTTTGATATAGGAGGCTCCGCAATCGCTTTCTCTATAGAAGTGAGAACTTCAGATAATTTGCTTTCACGTCTTGAAGGTCGTTTTTTCTTATACACTCGCTCCTTCGTTTGGCGATTGCTTGGCGATTTACCTCCTGCACTCACTCGGCTATATGTGCTTGGCTTTGTAGTTAGCTCCGTTATACTTCCCAGTAAAATCGGATTGCCATCGCGAGTGTGTGTTGCTAATGTTTTGAATCGCGATGATCTGTGTTTCAATGTCATGGGCTTTCGCACCCTACAACGTTTATTTAAAGCTATATACCATTTGACTGTCTTATCTGTGTCATCTGGATGTTGTATGCTATAATATCTCCTAAAGTCTCTATCTATATATTCTTCCCGAAACTCACATTCCGGCGTTTTCGTTTTCTGTAAATACATAAATATTATAGGTAAGAAATATATTAGGAGTTGTCCTTTCAATATTCTTTGTAGTCACTGACAATCTCATAAAACTGAAATTAAAATAGTTGTTTTTTAGCTTTGTTTTTGTTATTAGTTGTTTATTCTAAATAGTGATCCTTAAATGCCTTTGCCCAACAGGCTGATTCACCTAGGCCTAATCCAGTAAGTGTCCAATAAATAACCATTATTTTGATGAATATTTTAGCAGACAAGACTGAAAAGGTCTCATCTGACAATACGAATCGGTCTTTTCCAGTTCTTTAGGTAGCATTAAGCAAATTAGCAATCACACTGACTTTTAGTTTCATGAATCATAGATTGTGGTCCACTACTTACATCAACAATACAAAACATAAAAGTTTGTTTAAAAAGTCTGTGAGAGCTTTTCAAATGATTAATCAACAAAGTTGATGTGATAGAAAGAAAACTTTGAACGAAATATCACAGTGTGATGATGAAATATCTGCCTACAGACTTACTCATTATTTCCCAGATCTAAATTTTCAAGTAACATTACCAAAATTTGTCTCATGTTTCAACATTCGGTGGATCAGTAGAATAGTGACAGGCTTGGCAAGTATTGTACATGTTGAGTAGCACCCATTGTTTATATTTCACTGATGCTTTGTTGTATAAATTTCTGATGACAGCTTTGTTGTTTATTGGATGACTTACAGACTGGTGAGTTGTTTATTTATAGTCTCATACCTAAACCAACTACTTTTAGTTTCATTTTTTTTACTAGCCGACGAAGTTTTGTTAGATGAAGAAATGATTGACTGTTACCACAAGAATGAACCGTACCCAATAGATCTGTACATAAAATAGGATAACATTGTGATTCACTAGATGATAAATTTTTGGTTTACTAAATTCGATAAATGTACGCAAAGTGAAATTATTAGAATAAGAAGTACAACTTACACTTCCGTATAGTTCGCCTTTTTCGTTCATGCACAACCACATGCTTGTCTCTCTCCCTTTGATTGCCACTTGAGGGTCGGCTACTCGCGAACTATCGGAGGAAGGGAGAATCACTGAAACCATGGAGGTTATTAGAAATTCCAAAATACCTGAAAATAAAAAGATATATAATTAAGAAAAGGTTTAAATGTTTTTAAACGCAAAGCATGTCACATGACGAGTCGTCCACTCATAAAGTCGGATAAGAATTTGTGTAATTCATTAAAAATTTATTTATTAATTTTATTTATTTATTTAATAAACAAGAAGTACAGATTTAGCTCGTGCTTCGTCTGCACTTGGTCAGCTACTGTTTGTGATCAATTCATTAATTTGTTTATTAATTACCGCTAATGAGGGCAAAATTAATTATTTCATTTCCTACACAAAAGATAAATTACTGTGATTTGCTATTTTTCTGCCAAAGAATTATCTGACTCAATTAGGTCTAATGGAATGATAATTACTCTCCATTGTCCTATTATACAAGCGTAACGCAGATCATTTCGACCTTATAAACAGTTTAATGACAAACCAAATCAATATACCACTCTTGCTATAGCTTTTGTAACACCTGCTTGTACCTCGCTATTGTCCTTCAGTCAAGCGCTGATTTACAAATCACTGCACAATGTGCTGCATTATTGATGGTTTATGTAAATACAAGATCGAAACTACATTTTGTGCCAGAATACAAAAATGGCGGAAATAAATAATTAAAAGTTTTTGTATTCACATCATGACGAAACGGTATTATAAATATTTAAAAACTCGTAGTGACCTTTTTATTTATTTAAGTTGTAAAAAAAAATACAGATCATTTCATATGTGATTAATTGTACCTAATGCTGACTCTAATGCTGACTTTGAGTTGATGACATGCGGAACTGGCATCATAAAACGATATCGAAACTAACTTATGTTGAAATCGCTGTTTTGTCTAGACTATCAATACGGTGTGACTGTGAGATGTACAATAGGTCCCAATGTACAGCCAGCTAACCAGTTTAGACCTGGTGATTGATGAGTGTGCAGTCTACAGTGATATATTTCACTAGTTACCATTAACTAACAAATGCCAATTGTTTGGGTATGCATAAATTATCCCACCGCCGAGGTGAACTTGCCAATCGACATTTGATAATTTTTGAGCGATTGCGATATTGCTTGTTGGCGGTGCATAAAATCAAAATGTAATAAATTACCATCATGAAAAAATTAAACTATTTTTAAACCCGGAGTTGTATGCTCTATGCTATTCAGATTGATGGAAAATATTCTCACAAGCTAAATGCAAACGATACCCAATTGTACGACTATATGCTATTAGTTTTCTATTTGATTTCTCTACTGAGTGGTACTTGTACAATTGAGCTCTACAAATTCTTTCCTTAATCTGACTGTCGAGTAGCATATTAAACTGCAAATCCACAGGAGAGAGTTGCAGCAAATATCAGTGCGAGTCAACATTTTTTCAGTTTGACACTTGCTCAAGTGTGCAATGATAGAAACTTGCACTGTTAAATCAATGAAAAGTCAACAAACACTTATAAAAATAAGAAAAATAGACTCACCATATTTTCTTCTAGATCTGTCATTATTTCTTAGCCCGCTGACTGTGCCGTTGGGCCACATATGTAGAATACAACCAGTCCCTGAACTAAAATATCTACTTTGACTGTTGCTCCGTTTTTTTACGATTGATAAATTGTTTGTTGTTGGAGCTACTGCACCGGCTAGTGCTGATATACCAGCAAGAGAAGTTAGTGTCGGTGCTGCTCCTAATGCAACTGATGTCGCCATATGTGTGTCAGTGTGCCACCTTAAAGTGTGGCTATTTCTTGAGTGTGTGTCAACGCAATGCTTGTACGATCTCTCCGTTAAATTGGTCTTGTCGCGATGAACTGTTTCTTCCTCAGTGCAGAGATGTGAAGTCATACAGCATTTATATTCGTCCCAAGGTACAATGAGTTTGTAACATCGATAGCTAATGATGTTAAAAGATAATACAAGTCAATAAAACTTGCTTACTTCTTATATTCTATTGTTTAATAATTGCTAATTATCTCTCTCTCTTGTTCATAAGATTGTGATAATCCTTGGATTCTGTTTGGTGACAATGCGTAACAATAGCCCAAGTTCTTCTTCGATTCCTTAATTGGTTTCGTTCTTTGATTGACGGTGTGTATATTGAGCCCTTCACCTGCACAAATCAGATAGAAATTAATAATTAAATCAAATCAAGTACAAATGATGTCTTTGTTGAGCATGGGTTAATGAGGCTTGCTATTAACTAATTAACTCCCAGATTTATTTGCTGCCGAGTTAAGAGCAGAGTCAGCGCCTGTGGTTAACAGCATTTAATTGTAGACAAATATATACACATATACTGAGTGCACAAAACCTGCATTGCATTTGTGAATCCAGGGTACACAACCCTGACCAGCCATACTCAAGAAAACACAAAAGTGAAAAGCACCTATCTTGGTTGTATTCTGTTTACATAATGCAAGAACTTAAGTGCTGGAAAAGGCTGACTTCGCATAACATTGCGTCATAGTTAACAGCTGCCGGCACTACCAGGCACAGTTTGAGGCAGCAATGTCTACAAATTACAGACTTGTTTTTCTTTAATCGTTGGTTGAAAATGTTTTCTGATGTCACGCTGGTTTACTAATCAGGTAGCTTTCAACTAACTGAAATTCACACTCGTATTGTTGTGGCGTATATCATGCAGGTGTAATGAAAGCTAGCCAAATTAATGGCTTGAGAAAAATTTTGAAAGCCTACGTTCAGTCAAATAAACTCTACAGTATGCAAATTTAAAGTATATTTCATTTGTAATGCTTCAAGGCACCAAGTCACCCAAATAATTTGTTCAACAATAATAGCTGTACTTACTTATCCGCATCTAAGTTAGTTGATCAAAGCTCAGAACATTCAAAAATGTTAATCCGCTAGTTTTTTGATATTAGTAAAACTTGATATTGGGTAATAATAAAAAGATTAAATCGATGTCTTGGGAGCTGGCTAACATTTGTGAAGATTTTCTTCCATTATGATCAGCGTAGGCAACATGAGTTACAGTTATCTATGATGAACTCAACTAATTCTGTTACTATAAATTATTTCATATCCAGGTTACACGTTGAAAGCAGGTAGACTTCTTTGATACATGACCAGCGGGTTGCAATAATCTGGATATTAAATTGCTGCTATGCCAAAAGCTTCATATTTGAAATGTTGAAATCGTGAGCGAATGACCTAAGTTCAAATTTTTGGAGACAGCTGTCGTTAATATTACGACCGAACTAAGAGATATAAATAAGTGCTTTTGCAATCAACTGTCTACCCTGTATCTTATGTAAGCTAAGCGTGTCTCCCCTGGCTCGCATTTGTGCTTGAGAAAAGATAGTTTCTAATGATGAAAGCCTCTATTGTTTTGGATATGTAAAAGGTGATGATAATTGTTTACGATACCTGTAAAAGACTTCTTTGTGTCCAATGACATCAAAAACAGGTGTTTTAGTATATAGATATTGTTGTTACTATAGTATGTGTACTACCACGCAGTCTTAGCTAGTTCACTTATACTTGTCCTAATTATCTCTTCTAACGAACGCCGCGCACCAAACGTACAAGACAGTACATCACTTCTTACGTTACAACAAGTCTATAGAATAAATGTATCCACAATATATCGGTCTCAGTTTTTTTATTTATAAACTATAGCATTGACCAAAGTGACTCACAGTTCCCTAGAAGCGAAAGTAGAGGACTAACCAAAATTAATGGAATGTGTACCCATTTTGTAGACCATACACAAAAATGTTTGGCTGACATTTGATACGTTGGCTACCCAAATGCTACAATTTGTTGTACGGCAGCTTGCTGCTGCTTTAATCAGTCAGTTGTAAATGAGATTAGCTATCTACTGAGATCTGCATATGTTTAATTTAACGTACTCAATAACTCAAACGGTAAGCATCATCAACAATAAACTTCTCCAACTCTGATAGCTACTTGCCAAGGCTTGTCTCTATAAAGCTTGTCACATGACCAGAGGTTGATTGCAGGTAACCATGACACCCAAACTGAGGTGAATGCAGCAGAACCGTATTCCAAACCATCGAGTCTAAATTTGCATATTATTTTGTACCGTTTTATATAAGAGAAACATATGCCACAAATATGACGATTTCAATGTTGTGGTGCTTTGTTAGACTATAGGTTTTGCTATAACCGAGCTGTGCAATGGTTTGAGTGGTCACCTACTGTTACTTTTATTTTCTATCAACAAATAGATCTATCAATAAGCATGAATACTAATGATTTATTACATTATATCATTGTGACTACATTCCATGGTGCTTGACATATGTCCGCAACAGACGCATAAAAATAGTGAGTGAAACTGCCACATCTTCAGTACTAGTTATTTCCAAGTGCTACTAATCCTTGACAAAAACTCAGCATTTAAAATTCACCGTAACAATTAATATTAATTTTTGGAATCGTGTCATATTACTTATAGTAATAGAAGAAAGTATCATGTCGAACGTTGCATATATCGTACTCTCTTTCCTGTCTGAGTTATAACGCACAGCCGGCTGTTTGTAGACTTCATTTATATATGTAATTACTGCGTTTACCACCTGAGCGTCCGCAGACAATCATAGGATGAGCATGCCCAATTGGTGTCAACTACGTATGCTTGAGACAAGTGCATTGCGATGGAGCACTCTATCAGTGTCACACTTTAACTAGTAGCTACTTTTGTGGTTCGTTCTTAATAAGCTGACAAGATCGTTAGACAGGTAAATCAGACAGGTAAATCATTGAGAATACCGTCAACACGTTTAATGATGCTTGCAATAATGCTTATTAAAAAGTAACAGTCATATTTGACAGGTTTTTTCTCATCGAATTGATCAGCTAATATTGTGTCAAATTAATGTTTACCTAATCTATCCCATTTCGTCAACTGTTATAAGAGATTGTCGTATTGATTGCAACCCACAGGCTAGTTTTACGTAAAAAAATTTTCAAGTACGATACGCGTAATCGCTAAATATTTTCTCCGAGTAGTTATTCATGTACTAAGTCATACCGCACTAAATATGGTCATGTGATAAAAAGGATATTCGTGCCCGCACCCTTAATATTAGGCTTGCTGCCAAAATCGTAAACGCTGCCAAAAACCAAGTATTTACCTATTGTGATGCCTGAAGATTATTATGAAAAAGGTAGATATAATCTTGGCGCAGCATCCTATTCACGTTTTGTATGAGATGTTGTGAGATAGCAGCTGTTGTTTGCTCTATCAGATGCACCAATGAGGAAGGCAGCGAATAGTTGTGACGTACAGGTAGGCATTTTTGATCAGAATCTCTCCTCGCGTATCACACCCAAAACAAGTAGCAACTCCTAATACAACATGGTGACTACCGTTAATCTTCATCAATCCATCATGTTTAATCATAGCTCGTTGAATGCCGGTATAACTGAGCTAATAGCTGTGGTCAGACTGACAATTGTACATTTGCAACTTATCATTAATTCGAGCAAGACATGAAAAAGTAAAAAAATTCTAATCCATTTTGGAGAAACGACCACAAAAATGTGACGCCGACGACTTTCAAGCTGCAGGCTTCATTTCCTCAACTTCCAGTGTAGTTACAGATAACTCCAATTAGTTAACAATGCCCCATTAGCATTATAGCGACAAATCAATCAAACTGTACATTTTTTATACAAATTTAGTTTAACTCTGTGATGGAATAACGTCTCGTAAAATCTAAAAGAATGGTGTCGATAGTTCATAGTTGATTTATGGAGCGAGCGCAGGTGCTTAGTGGCAACCAAAACAGTTAACAGTCTAATAATATGCACTTATTACATAATATATATTGACATAATAATTGATATTTATTAGTGTATTATTAGGTGCTATTAGCTACTGCACCGACTATCTAACTTATAATTGCCAACATCACTACTACTACTAAAGCATCGGAATGCTATAAAATTTTTCCTTAGCGTCCAGGCTTCACTTCCAACCATTTTTACGACCAACAACCATCATGATGTTTGAGGAATCATTAGATACTATTGTCACATCCATCATTCACAATCTTTTCAAGTTTCGCCAGATGTTTCTGTGACTTTACGTATTACTATCACGATATTGCACAAGACGATATGTGTTGAAATTGACAAGTTGTGAAGTTTAGTTAACATGATGTTGTAACTAGTCACAGAGTGAAGCTGATTGTGTATTCGTTAGTGTTGAGCATTCATTTTTGGTGTTAATTGGGATGAAAGAGTTTGATGTATGACAATGTTACTTTATCTCTTACATACAATACATGATAAGTGAGATCGTTGTCTATTTTATATCTACATTCAAAACTACTTCATTCAATCTATATAAATGATTCTTTTGTGCTTACCTATGACATAAGATTTATCTAGATAACATTTTAACATCTTAAATTTTCCCATGCTGAATCAAGGGTTGAGATAAGACTATTTAGTTGCTAGTAACAAAACTCTGTTACAACTAAGTCACCAATATTGAAGATGCTACAAGCTTCTAGAATTCGTACTTACCAAAGTCTAGTAGCGTTGAAGGTCTATGTAATCCAAATGTTTATATAATAGTAACAGTGATAATAATAATCCAGAGTGAAATTGCTGATGTACTTGTATATATTCAAGTAAACAGTAGTTCATCTGTCTGTGGGGTTTAATGATATTTATACAAGTTCGATCCAATTTTTAGTATCTCCATTCGGTGAGAAAAAAATTGTGTTCCTGAGAAAGCACACTAGGTTTAGTATCAACATTAGATAAACAGAAAACAATAGCCTTATCTCTTCACTGACTATTGTTCCAAGTTTACACAAATCTTCACTTATCTATTTTTCATAGCAGTTGATGTAAATATAAATATTCGGTCTGTGGCTGCAGTGTGACCCTGTCTTGCAGTTGACTGCTACTCTATTGTCGAGCACACAGCACGACAAGAGCATAAATTTATTCCTGTCACTACTCCAATGCTATAAACTCAATAGTAGCAGTTGAATACAGCGTAGTGCTTCTATCGCATCTCACATTGAGCGAATAATATCACGAGGTTTTCCCCGATGTTCAATGGGATTCGAAGGCGAATCACATCTGCGCATGCGTGCATTGACCTACATAGACCTAAACAAACCATGGCATCCTGCTGGAGTAGAAGGACTACTGAAAGTTTTGCAAACAACCTTCTTGTGTTTTTGAAGTCCAATGTGGCTAAATTTGATAAAAAGGCTTTGAAATATGGTTCTGGGTGTGCAGTAGGAACTTCGGTAGCGTTTATTTTGTACAGAATTAAACCAAACACGTACTATTCTCAAGAACAGCAGCCACTACTACACGACGCTACTGCCAGTTCCTGTTGTTGTTCAACAAACAACTTTCCTACCAGAAAACACAAACCAGAAAATAGTTATTATGCTCTGGACAGTTTGAATAAATCAACTAATAAGTTGCCTTCGATCCTTAGCAGTGATAGAAATGGTTATAGTTTTTTGTTGTCACTGCAACAACAACTGAAAAAATTTCTAAGATATAGTAGTAGTAGTTACTCCCAATTATTCATCTCACGTAGCAGTTTGAAACTCAATGCTGCCGAAAAAACGTCATCTCAGGACACCGAAGCAGCAAATAAACATGAATCGGTAAGACTGGAAACATTTTTGGATTAGGAAACACTCTCTCTGTCATAATAGTTGCCTGTTAACCTGGTGGAGTTGCTTCCTATAAAGTAATAATAATTAATAATCATTGCAGGCCACTATTTTATTTATTATTATGGTTATTATTATATTATTATGTAATGACAATGTATATTATTATAATCATCATCGTTAATATATAGCAGTTTATTTATTAATATTATTACTTGTTGTTGTTGGTACATAGTAATTATTTATTTATTTTTGTTATTGGAAATAATATTGATTTCTATTTTTTTACACACTTTGAAAATAATAAATAAATTCACTTTCAGTCACTAAATTATGCTCTAACAATTTTTTTGTTGAAAAATTATTTACACCAGATAAAATTTTATTGCCTATGGCACTCAGTGTCAATCAAAAATGTTTATTTTGATGCATTTGATACTTTATTCCAAAATTTCCGCCGATAGATGTAGTTGTACCGGAACTTATGTGATGGATGCCTAATAATTTGATCGTTGGTGAACATAGTTTTAGGAGATTAGTAACCATTGAATGTCAGTGTTAAAAATTGCCAGTTGATTGCCTATTGTCAAGAATGATGCTCCATGCAATATGATTGCGCATGAAATCATTGTCAATCGAGTTCCACACTGCAGAATAAGTATTTTGTGTCCGTATGATGTGTTTTATCATACCACGAAAAATAAATAAAATACAAAAATGAAACAAAAAAATTATAATCGAACCTGGTGACTAGGTCTGAAATATGTTCTATTAGGCTATGTACTATTTGTCAATGACTTTACTCGGGGTACAGATTCCACGACATGAAACCATTGAAAACTTTTATTTTAGCAGACAAATAGTTGTATGGCTAGGTATTTTTTTCTATACCATGGTTAACTTTGTAAAAACTAAAGTTATTTTGGTGCGTAAAGTGTTCAGTTGTCATCGCAAGCCATTACTTAGAAGCAGTAAGCCATATAATAGCCTCAAGTAAATGATAGCCCCCGGAAAAGGCGTATTTCAAATTTTCTTGTAAAAGCATTGCTTGGTGCTAAATGTAAGAATAATAATGCTCACAGTGTTCATAGCCCTCACCAAGCAGTGGATGTTGTTGCTTTGTCGACATACTAATCTGTTCAGTCCTTTTTTTCCAAGTCGCTAAAAGACTGTTCACTTTTAGATTTCTTTTAAAACTGTACCGATGTCCATATTGTCTTAATAATTATTAATCATTTACCTTGAAAAAAGTTAGTTTGCTCATGTAGGCTATATTATGGTCCAGCTGGCAATTAAATTTTTTGTAGAACCTGCAGCGATGACAATCATAGCTTGTCTGATCTCAAAATGCTTTTAAATGTATGTCTTTACAGTCTGGTGATTTTATGCTACGGAAATTTGTTTCACCAGCTTCACCTCTTCTTATAATCTGCAAAAATATATGGATTATTTTTATTCTATGGCAGTGCACCTTTAGTGTATCATGTGTTCACATCTTTTTAGCGGCTTCAGAGTACAAATTATTATTCCAAATTTGAGAATCTCAGCTGTTACAGTCGATAAATTTTTTTTATGTAATGTCAACCACTACAGCAAACAGGCTCACAAGCCTGTCTGGGATGTATTTTGGAATTATTTTTGTCATTGAATTTAATCATTTTCTGAATGTTTTCATGCACTTTTTTAACCCGTCTTGCTATAGATTGTGATCATCTTGCATTGTTTAGAAAAAATACCTTGTAAAAACATCAATACAATATGGAAGTTTATGATGATTCGGTATAAAAAGCGTCAATTTCTTGGTCAACCCATTTTTAGAGTGAAAATATATTTTTTTTTCAATATGTAACAGAGAGATATGTTATCAAGCCTGTATTATTGTTGTAATAAAAATTAAATATATATTTGTTGAGAGTCGGTGGGAAAATATAATAAAAGAAAATACAAATTTTTACCAGCTTTAAAAAGCCTGTTAATTGAATGCACTTGGAAAGTTGATAAAATTGTTAAATACATCATGATGTCAATGTCATTGATGAGCAGTTATCTGATTAGGGCATTTGAGTTTAAACATTGTAAAAAAGTCTCAGCAAACTGTACTCAGCTTTGTTCGCTATTGACTACAAAATTTTCATTGAAAAGAAAGTGAAGATGGGCTTCCGCTAATTTTAACAAAACTTGAAGGAAACAAACAAAACAAATCAACTTGAAGCTTTTGTTATAGGTGAGATGAGATCCTATAGCTGTCTGATAGTATCCGTATCTCAGTACATCTGTGTGTTTTCTCTTATCAATAATAACAAGGATTTTTATGTGACGAAGCGTAAGTCTATTCAGTTGATAGTTTTATTGAAAGTATTTATTTTTTTTATTGTTGGAATGAAGACAGAGTTACTCTAAACAGCCAGAAAATATCAATTATTTTAACATTAACTACGTTCTCACTAGAATATTTTACGTGATTAGAGTAACTATTGATGATATATTTTTGGGTCGAATTTTTCATGCCTTTTTCTGTTTTTATCTCCAGAACTCAATTATTGCAATAGTTAATACCCAGTTATTACAATGTTATATTTGTTCATGGCTTCACCTTGTTCATTGAGTATAGAAATCATAACCTATATTTTCACTGAAAATAAAGCCATTCAGCTGAGGATTGACTTCACAGTTGTCACCTTAGCTTCAGTTTAGATAGACTAATCTTGAGTAACCATGAACAAATAGGGTTTCCATTGACTGTCAATAAATGTTAACTTTTCATCTTTACCTACTTGTTACTGAACTATGAAAACAATAGCAATGATCTAGATAGTTAACTGATACTTATTAATGTATTGAAGAGTCTTATTATCAGCATCAGAATACGGACACAACAATTATACTGTTTGTTGTACTGACTGGCACAAGATGCATAAATGACTTTGTGAACAATGGTCTCATAGTTTGTTCCCAAGACGTGTGATGCACTTGAGGAGAGTATGACTCTCCGGTGAATACACAAGTCTCAATGATTCAGAGACACTCAAAGACCACTGAGCAATTTCACAAGTACTAGCAAGGTCTATGGGGTGGTCCATTTAAAAGGCTGAGCTGATGTTTATGTGTATGTGTAATAGAAAATGAGCGGCAATAGAGACAGTGTGAGTTTTCGTTCTACTGCAATTACGCGTAACTGATGTGACAAATTGGTGTAATGAGCTGATTCCAGATCTTCACATTTTATCAGCGCGTTACTTAACACTTCGATGGCTGTCTTTTTGGACCATTGGTTTATCTAACAAACCGTCAACATTTCTGTGTGGTGGGCATGGGATTTAGTTAAATCTTTCCTTCCTAAACATTTAATAACAATCAATATAATACATAAATAGTAACATAATTCATGGAATTCATGCAATGATTGTACATCGGCATTGATGATGATAAAGCAAGCAAATTGAATTACATTTGTATCAATTGTTATTCAGTTTTCACAGTATTTTTCTTACATCATAAGTGCTTTTTGTTAATTTCCCACACCATTAGTTCACACCTCACATTGCCATGCAATCTTATTTGCTTACATAATAAAAATCATTATGTGGTCACAGTTTTAGGTATTTTGCAGAAAAAGGATACAACAAGCTACACAACTATGGCTTTGAATTACAAACATTTAATCACACAGAGTTGAATTTAAAAAGCTCATCCTTAGTATTAAAATTAACACAGATTTAAAGTTTTGTCAATTTTGTTATGTGTTTTATGTGTAATGTGTTATGCATTTAAAGATTGACATGTCTTTTAAATCGTTTTAATAATGTTTATTAGTATACTAGTTGCATTATCCCTTAACTTTGACAACTTTTTCCCTGATGCCCTCCTTACTCCCTTCTCCCAAGATCTCATCTCTCTCCTCCCTCTCCACCTCCGCCCTCTCCACCTCCGCCATGCCCACCCCCCTCCACCATCCCCACCCCCTCCACCCTCTCCACCTCCGCCATGCCCACCCCTCCACTCTCCTCTTTCCTACCTTGCTCCACTCCTATCCTCCACTCTTCTTACTTCAGCTCGCCCCAGCCTACTTCTTCACCCACACCCCTGCTCACTACTTCAGCCCGCCCCAGCTCACTTCTTCACCAACGCCCCAGCTCACTACTTCAGCCCGCCCCAGCTCACTTCTTCACCCACACCCCTGCTCTCCCCTTCACCCTTTCTTCACCCACCATTCATTATTTTTCCTCGTGTGGATTCCCATCAGTCCCCCACCTTTCCAAACCTGGGTGTATTCACGTCGCCCTGCATGTTGCTGACTGCTTAAATTCCTAAATGGAAAACCTTTTAAAAGTCCACTTTTTGTCGTCTTTCTATTATTTCTTTTACGTAACTATTTCCACTGCACAGTTTTGAAACAGAATAAAATATATAAATATAAGGGTTTTAGTCATGTGACCAGGCACTTTTAAACAAGCTTCTATGAAAAAGAATGAAGTCTGAAAATTGCTTTGTTTCCTTAGTTGGCACTGAGAGCCCGATTTTACTACATTAAATCCACTGCTCTAATTGGATACACTAAATATTCTTTTAAAGCTTTTGCTAAAAAAAAATTTTTTATTCATGTTTGGCCTCCTCTGATATTGATTAATGAAATGAAGATATCGCATCCGTTACCTCAGCTTTTGATGCTTGTCTATGCCATACCTTCGCTATACCCTCTTTTTGGTTTTATGTAATTTAGGAAAGTTTGCAGTTTGTTAACTCTCTCAGTGGATGTGCCTGTAGAGGTGATAATATTCACATGCACATTTCTTCTGTGTTCAACTTTTTTTCTACATTCCTTTTATGTTATCACCATAAATTATTTGGTGTAGTTTCATGCGATTTTTCATCTAGCAAACAGTGCACATTTCATTGTGATAATACTCAATAAATACGCGTTAGTGCATAATTTTTTCGTCAAATATTTATTGCAGTACCTGTGCTATTATTTTCATTCAAGTTATGTTTGTGAAACAGCATTGATTGTTTTGAAAACTGTTTTGTTACAAAAATGTGTGATTGAGGGTAAAGTTAGTTTGAAGTGTTATCCGCTGTAGAACAGAAATTGAATGGTGAGTGCAGTGAATCGATGGTTATTATACAATGATACATTTGTACAACTTGTATATCAAACAGTAGATGGGAGAACCTTTCTTCAACTTTTTGTTTAGATGTGGGAGGAGTAGGTTGGTTATGTCACGTACATTTTAATTTTTTGATCGATTTTCTTTCTTTAGTGTCTGTGACCTTCAGTTAAACACGTGTGATAAGTTCTCTCTAAAACTAGGCGTAATACTGATATTTATTACATTTTCGTACTTGTTGAGACAATTGACAATTGACAAACATAAAATGCGGACAGATTGAGTCATTTAACCATCAAATATTCACTGTCAATTTTAGTTTAACAGGTCTTTCCGATCTATGGATGAACCAATTAACATATCTGCCCATTTTAAAGAACATTAATTTGACGATCATGATTTTTTACCCTGGTAACAAACAATTATTAGCTTTGCCGGTGTGTAGACATACAACTATGTTTGTGGGTAATATGGTATCTGCAACCTTTCAGTTTATATATTCTTTACAGAGACTTCTTGAAAATTTTCTCTCTTATAGAAAATTTGCATTTTCCTTGGTTTTCCGTCTGTTGTTCTATACATTTGATGTCTCTTCCTAAACCATTCTGAGTAATATTTAATCTGGATAATACCACTTACAAATTTATCATAATCCGCATCCCCAAAAATGTCGCTGGTGTATGATTTGAGCACTCCTTGTCTACACTCTTCCTCCTCGTGGTCACTATGACTTTTGCACCCTCTACAACGTGACTGGTTGTTACAGCGGAGTGCTATCTCATCAATATTCATTCTTTTAACTCCAACATTTCCATCTGACACAGTGTTCGCGATCTGACTTGATGGCACTGGGCCTGGAGAGGCAACATTAATTACATATAGTCTGTTTTGTAAAACACTTTATGTTGTATACCCGAACAAGACTTTTTCTAGGAGGAAATGCTAAGTGCTGAAAAATAATTAATAGTGATGCATAATCTTCGGAGATACTCTTATTTGACTGAATATCCAATTACGATGCATATAATTATCAACTTTCACTTGTAATTATTTTTGAATAACTACCGTATCAGTGGAGCGTTTTGACCTGTCTGCATATTAAAATGACATTCTTGCCTTAGATCTGGGAAGTGCCGCGGAGTTAGAAAATATGATAAGTGTTATTGCTTAGGAAAAGCAAGTCTGCTCCGCTGGAGTTGCACAATGTAGCTTGTGGAAATTATGCAATGGTACATTTGGTGGTATGGACATGGTATGAACAAGATTTATGACTTCTGGCAGACTAGCTTTGATTTACTAATAAACAAGGAGTGAGCAGCACTTGTTTGTTGCTCGTACCCTAAACAACATCCATTATGAAAGAATGTAGTACGTCAATATTGGGAAACTTCCTTGAAGTTTTTTTCCGTTGAATCTCAATCAAATTGGTTGTAGTATCGTCATAGAAGGCCTCAAAGTATTAATGTACATAGAAAGTACTTTCATGTATGATTGATGGGGCAGTATGAAGATATTTAAAATACCAAGGAATCCGTAGTCCGATGTGAATAAACACCAGTGTTTGTCTTGTCAGATGAGTGTCAATACAAGCAATATTGCCCAATCAAATAATGAATAAGAATCATGGTCCATGTTAATTATTTAACTCGATGAAAGTTTGATTGTCCAAGTAGTAATTCGTTAGCATTGGTCATGCAAATTTAAGCTATAAAAGTGGTAAAACTAAGTTCCACTTTTTTTTGTCAAATTGACATAATTGTTAGTGATTGTTTGCTAGTCTAAAACTGCCGCTCCTGGAAACAGTTTCCTCAACTAATTAGTTACTATAAGATAATCTTCCCTTCCAGCTTTCATGCTGAGCTAACTTGATGTGTAGGGAAAGCACTGTATCAGTCCAGCCTTTATGGATTTTCGTGAACAGAATTTTATTTTCGTTTACAGCTGAAAATGCATATGATGTTTACCAATATGGTGTGACAAGTAAAATAACATTCCGTATCATACGGATTTGTGGTTTGTAACAACATATTGATGTACTCATGGGTGAAGTTTCTGCAATTAATTTCATTATATTAAATCATTATTATTAATCAATAAAAAATTATGTAAATGATAATTCCCAATTGTTCACTTTTGTTTACTTTGTTTTATTATTACTTTTTTCAAGCATCCATTTTTTTTTAATAGATACGCAAACAATAGTATTTTCTTGCTATTAACATTATTGTAAAAATGAATTCATCCATTCTCAATAAAACAAATATATTTGACATGGATAATATAATTCATTATGAAAATAGATATGAATTGAAGAAATAATGAATCAAATAAGAATTATATTATCATAATGGTTATTTCAGTCAGCCACCATTTTCTTACACTGAAGTTTCACTTCAAGTATAATGATAGAATATGCATACTTGACATGTTTAGATATACTTGAATGCCAGATAATTGTAATGCGAATTGAAATACTTAGTTTCAATACCAAATTGAACGCAGCAGCTGACTGCTGCCCACAGAACCAGCTGTAAAAATACTGATAGCATACCATATTTGTTTGTTTGGATCAAAGCTCTATCTCGGGACAACTTGCTCAAGTCCTTATCAAGAAACATTGATTTCGTACTTTATCTATCGGGCAAATATGCCGATAAAAATTTCTCATGCAAATGTTAAATTTTATTTTTTTGGCAATAAAATGATTAAGTTTTTTATGATCAGCAGGCGGAATTGTGAAGCTGGTAGTTTATGTATCCAGACAGTGATGTGATGTCTAGGCACTGAAAGATTCGTGAAACCTAGAATTGGTTGGTTGTCAAAATTATCTTTGCACTAACACTGACTGCTTACTTGTGATATTTGATCTTGTGCATTAATAGCACTGTTCAATGTGTTATGCCACAGATGAACTGTTGACTTAGTAAACTCCCCTACTTTGCGTCTCAGAGTTCATCATTATGTTTTGTCTCACTTTTAACAGTTCGTTTTATTGGTACTATTGAATAGATCAGAATATTGATTGGGTTTACATTTGTTTAGTCGTTGTTCTCAAAGCGGCTAATGCTATATACAAAAAATAGTGAGGGTAGCTGATACTTGGCAATTTGCAATATTAAATACATTTCTGTGAATGTAGACTACATATGGACTTTTAAATTGTTTTGTCATCGGTAGTAACTGTTATCCTCAGTAGGGGTTTGGCTAAAATATACCAGATGCAGCTATAAACAAACTGATTGTACGTTAAAGTAAGTTTTGCAATAATGAACTACTATAATACTGACGGGGTAAAAGAGCATGCAGGTATATTTCACTTGCACTTCACTACATCAGCCTCAGCTGGTTGCTTCTGTACAATAAGATTGTATAATATAAAACATGCTGGACTATGTATAATTGGATTGAGCAATAGAAGCATAAAATTTGATATACTTTCTCATTATGTTAATATTTACTGACTGATGAAAAGTAATAAACTTCCCGATGACAAATGTTTATTCAAGTGATGCAAGTAGATTAGCATTTTAATTTGCATTATATTTGATAGTCGATTTCCCAGCAGCATACAGGACTGCATACACTCTACCACAGCTCTCATCGGGAAGCCGATAAACAGCCAACACGTGCAACTGGCTCTGCTAAACCTATTTTTGGGTCTTCTCAATCCAACTCATTCCACCCTGTTGTATCGTATCTGGTGCAGTTGATTTGCTCAAGCTTTTATTTATTTACTACTCCCCTGCACTTGCGGTTGTTGAAGTAAGTGATTACCTAAATAAGATTACCACAAGTATCTTTTTTGCGCCATGTCAACAGAAACAGACAGGGTTGCCAACAACGAGATTTTAGGTCTATGCATTTTTTGCTAAGAAAGTATGTCTGCCTGTTTGAACTGCTGCCATTTCAGACTAAATAAAATAATTTTAATGCTACAGAACTAAGATACTCCTAGCATTTTATTGGGGTCTTCATGCATACACCTGAAAATTTTTCTCTTGGCAGTGTACTGAAATAACTTTAGACACCATAGTCAACACCCCTGTGCACTCCTGTCTGGCCAAGAGCAAAATCTCTGTCGACTCCCTTAATTATTAATCATAACTTTTATTGAATCCCCCCCCCCCCCCCGTGTCTCTTTCCTGAGAGAGATGCGAAAGAACCTCAATATAAGATATCTAATGGCACTTATATTCTCCAACCAAATAAATGACTGCCTGGGCAATCACGGCTGTGGATGGAGTTCTTACAGGTTTTCAATTTTTCAACTTGTTGTGTCGGTTCTATCAGTGGTGGTTGCGAATGGACTAGAGATGGCAGTAATGGATACCCGTAGCTATCGTCTTTTACGAAAGAAAGCCTTATGTTAATATTGCCCTGATCAAAAGTTTGTAATCCCCTATTGGTATAGCTACAGTAATTCTGTAGCTAGGAGCTCCTATTAGGGGAATACTCAAAGCCATACTAATGTTAGGACGTTGAATCCGTATATTATATTGTTGGTTTTCTTTATGGGAGACGCTCAGTTTTAATCCTCAGGTTAATCAATACAAATCTTTTATCTACGTATATGCCATGCCCATCTGTACCCATTATCATATTTTCCAGTTCATACGTTGACTCCTTTAACTCTTGGCTCGATGTTTATCAACTCTAGCTGGAAAATTGTTGAATATTCAAAAGTACCTTGAGCATTGCCAATTTAAACATTTTGGTAGCTCTCAATCATTGTTTACACTTTAACGATTATATGTTAATCAGTAACATTTGATGTATATAATATATATAATATATATAACCATCAACACGCAGTTGTTTACTGATATTGTCAATTTTGAATGTTTTAATTTCATTGTTGGAATTTAATTTTCTGTCAATATTTATCTTCGTACCAGTTTGCTGTGATTGTTTTGTACCAATGACTAGCTCTACTTTGTGTCACAATATCAATTTAAGGATGCCGGTGATGTGTTTTCTATGAGAGAACAAAGGTTTCTGGGCTTTGCTTCCATCTTCTACAATGGCGACGTCTACATGACTCCTCAGGATTTTCTGCATTCTGTTACTCAGGAGGGTGCCAGAGGTTAGTCACTTTACCAGAAACAACAAATTTTCATCTATATTCTGACCAATATTTCGGTGTACTATGCATCACACTGTTGCTATGCTTTTGTTGCGTGTAGGCTATGATGCAAAGGTGGATTCAATTTTAAAATTTGTCGCTCTTTTCCTTGAGGGACTTATAAAGATTGATTCATCTAGCAATGGTAGAAGTTTTATTGTGGCGGTGGACTGTTGATCTCAACCGAGGTCCGGGAATGGTTGCCAGCAACAGCGTATTTTCTTTAATTAGATGATACTGGCATCCAACCTACAGTGTAAATGTGCCACATTGTTTTAATACGCAATATTACGCTAATAAAAGCGGGAATGCATTTCCTTGTTACTCCCCCCTCCCTCTCCCCCCTTCTCCCCCTTCTCCTCCCCCCTTTTCCTCCCCCTCCCCTCCTCCTCCCCTCCCCCTCTTCCCCCCTTCTCCTCCTCCCCCTTTTCCTCCTCCCCTCCCCCTCTTCCCCTCCTCCCCTCCCCCTCTTCCCTTCCTCCCCTCCCCCCCTCTTCCCCCCTCCTCCCCCCTCTTCCCCCCTCCTCCCCCCTCTTCCCCCCTCCTCCCCCCTCTTCCCCCCTCCTCCCCCCTCTTCCCCCTCCTCCCCCCTCTTCCCCCTCCTCCCCCCTCTTTCCCCCTCCTCCCCCCTCTTTCCCCCCCTCTTCCCCCTCCCCCCCTCCCCCCCTCCCCCCTCCTTCCTCCCCTCCCTTTTCCCCCCTCTTTCCCCCTCTTCCCCCTCCTCCTCCCTCCCCCCTCTTCCCCCCTCCTCCCTCCCCTCCCTTTTTCCCCCCCTCCTCCCTCCCCTCCCTTTTTCCCCCCCTCCTCCCCTCTCTTCCCCCCTCCTCCCCTCTCTTCCCCCCTCCTCCCCTCTCTTCCCCCCTCCTCCCTCCCCTCCCTTTTTCCCCCCCTCCTCCCCCCCTCTTCCCTCTCCTCCCTCCCCTCTTCCCCCCCCCCGGACGCAATTATTTTATTCCCCTGACCCATGAGTGCGATCAGAAGCTACAACACTCAAATTCAGTCCAGTTGTAAAAAGTCCCATCAGTATTTTACAGTAATGTTATTCATAATTCAACTGAACAGATGTGTGACAACTTTTGTCTGATCCCGATATCGTTATTGTAGCTTCTAAACCGTGGCAAGCTGCATTGTAAGAATTGAAGTAGCACTGATGATTTAAAAATGCGACCACAGATTTTATTCACTAATGAACTTGTAGTTTTTCGCGTACCCATTATTTCAATGGTCCTTCTTATAATTGCGACAGTTTTTACGCCAAGAGCTGATTACCGGCGCTTCACTGTCTGAATGTGTGTTTCTCTTACCTTTTTACGAATGGCAATTATCAGTTGGTTAACCAGAATTAGTACACACTTTCTATAACTGCACTCAACACATCTATTCCGGGATTTGAAGCTTTGTCTGCTTCGACAATCCATCTCAAAAAGTGGCCCATGTAATCGACTTTCATTCTCTTTTTGACTCAATGGTCACTAGTTTTGTATCAAAATAGAGCCAATTGTGTAGGCAGGGTGTGCGATACAAGCATAGATAAATGTAGACACCAGTGAATAGATAAATTTGAGTTTGAACAATGATAACTTTTTGCGACACTAACTTGAACCAATGAAGTTGCAGTGAAAAGTTCAGGGATTCTTTATTGATCTCGATTTTTTTGCATTGAAATTGACGAAGATCTGGCTTTTATATCTGCTTTGACCGTGCAATTGGAAAGCTCAAAAGATCCACTTGTTGTAATACCTTATTGTTTATCGCATTTCCCTCATGCTCCCACAATCAACCATAATGAACAGTAAGATTGGTGTAGATCGGTTGTAGTAAACACCAATGTAAGTCATCAATACCCAGAACAAAAGACTCAAACCAGAATATGCCGATAGTTTTAGGCTTCAATGATATTATATGTGAGCTCATACTCGTATTGTGACCGCAAGATCAGAAATACTGGAACCATTGCTGCCACAACTGTTGAAGAGCATCCGTAATATCAAATAGCTTCAAATACTATTTTCAATTTGATTTTTATGTCACCCAGTCATCCAATTTTTAATTCTTCTATCTTGTGCTCACTGATGCTCGTAATCGTTTTTGTCTTCATGAAAATATGATGTGTCTTCGTGACATGACAAAGTGGATTAAGGCCGTTCCAATTACGAATACTTCTATCGTACCTGATTAGCATTTTGCCGAGATATTAGAAGTTAATTTATTTATAAGAAATACCGTAGCACCCACTACGACTGCTTATTAATATATTGTTGGGATTATGCATAATGTATTGCGCAGCCCATTGGTGTAATAGTAATGAAGCACCGTTTCGTATTTTCGATTGGGCGAAGTTTCTTACAAAAACTGTAACAGATCTTACTGAAACTAATTGAACTGTTAATAATGTTATCCACGCGGTTAATAATTAACACATTCTCTGAAACAGACGGTGTCAAGTTTTTATATATCGAATTTGCACACCATATCTAGGGCGTAGACGATTCAATCAAACCAGGCACCTGTAATGTTTTTTGATGATCGATACCGATACAAATGAATTATTATTCTGTCCCCCATACATCGAAAATTGCATTTTGCATTACATTAACGTGTCTGGGAGCAGCTCTAATTCTAATCTCAATTTTGAAATAGCATTACAGCGTTTTAAATACAGAGTCTTTGCGCTAACTCTCAGTTTCAGTACAGAAAATGTGCAATAAGTCTTTTATATGCCTTGAGAAAGCGATAAATGGTCCTTGACAGCATTGCGTACCTGTTTTTCAGTCCTAGTTACTTTGGATTTGTGCTATTACGTTACGAATTTCTCAAAACCTCTAGTTTTAGCAAGCATCGTGTTTGGTAAAGCGTAGTTGTAAAACTGAGCAGACATTGATTGAAGAGTTATTTTCAAGTTTGGAACACCTCTAATTAGTAAATGATATAACAGGCACATCCTGTAGCTGAGGACATCGTCTGCAATGGTGTCATACATAATGAATATTGGTGAGACCACACCCTCCCGCAGTCAAAACCAGAACCTTGAATCGGTGACACCTATCTCTCCTTCAGCCAGTAGAATATCGCCAACCTTGTTTTCTGTTCACTTTGCACTTGGTTGACAAGCGATTTCTGAATCCTACACTAATAGTCCCCTCCCTTTGTCACCTCGATCTGTTACATCGCGTTATCAATCATTTATGCCAAAATTTTTGAGTGAACTGATAATTTTTTGGTGTTTACAGCCAGAAAATACAGGATCGCTGTGGATGATGCGAAGGTGAACAAATGGTTGAAGCAGACTCCAGGGAGACGTTATGGAAGTACCAAGTTGTTCAGAGGCCTTAATGATCAGGGTATTGCTTGCCAATCCAGTTCACTTATCTTCTTATCCCAGCAGGGCTGTTATCGTTATGACGATTGGTTGTTGCAAAGAAATTAGGGTGAAATGGCTAAGGACTGTTTTTTTCAAAGAAAGTTCTGTAATGTTACTTACAAAAAGCGCGTAGATCTAGCGGCTAAAAGCACTTGCGTTGAAACCGAAGTTTCAGGTTCAGTTCTGGACACAACTACCCTTGACTAAGGTATCGGGCTCCTCATTGCATGCTTCATCCTGTCGGATACAGATGTAAAATAAAGTGACTCTTAGCTTGATTGCCCCGTCCATTTCTAATATTGCAAAAGGACTCCGTGTCACTTTATGGAATCATGCTAGTAGAAGATCCTCTGGCTTTTTGGAAGGGGGGGGGGGGAGGGTACCTAGTTTAATATCCGGTATGGGTGTAGGGTGCTCGTCGAAAGAACCAAAAGCCTACCTTTAGGTTTGCTTTCAAGGCACAGCGGGGCAATACAAACAAACAAATGAAACCCGCGAGGGATAGTTAACACTGACGTAAACTAACACATGTAAGCCAGAAAAATTGGTAGCTGTACAGATCTTAGTTGGTGATCTAGTACTTGTCAAGTCTTATTCGCTTCCCGCTGTCTTTGCTCTCAGGCTACCTTCCGATAAGCTCCTTGACACGGTACCAATAATTGATCTCTCTATCTTAAAAACTTCATAATCTGACTGAAAAAGAAGTTGCCATCACTCAGGTTTTGTGTGCCATAATCTCATATGACATTGTTGAAACTGATTTATGGAAGTTGGTAATAATTCTTGAGTAACATTTTCAATTTGTTGATCGGCAAAGCGTAATAAATATTAGTCAATCTTACCACCTGATTAATCATTGCATCAGTTATATTCTACATGCGCAGCAGTGCGCACAGACTAACTGAACATTCTGGTTTGTGGTGCTAAGTCTAACTATTGCATATATATATGTAGATATATACACATATATCTATATATTATATATACAGTATATCTATGAAAAGGCTTTTGACATTGCCTACTTAACTTTGTATTTCCTTTTTACTACTCATTCAACCGAAACATTATTATTACTTATTGCATACGTTTTTTGTTGTTTTGCAATGCTCGAGTTGGCCTTGGCTTTCCTTTTCACCACCCTTCACCATCTTTTTATACCACATTAATTAGCTAACAATAAAACTCACGTTTAGTGGCAGCAGGTATTACGAAACATCCTCCGCAATGTTTTTGGTGCCACTGCACAGACCATATTTTGAAACAAACCAACTTTGCAACGGCAAAAACTAGTAAATCTCAACAGATGACCGTTGCTACCAGGGCTGCTCAATTTTTGATGTAAATTTTTACCATTACTTCTGGAATGTTTACTGAAATCCGTGTATACTTTCGGTTATATTTTTCAATCCTTGTTTGAATTTTGTACATGTGACTTAGAAAATGAAAAATGTTTTGCACAGTGAATCATGAATGTAAAGAATTTAAAGGGCCATTAAAGGATTTGCTGGAGTCTGCCACTATTTGTTGTTACACAACTGAGCTTTTTAGTTGAACAATACTGAGTGCAAGAGTAAACACTGACCAACCATTCAAGTATGTGAAATGTTTGCTGCTTTGCTGACTTTGCAGTTTCGGGTTGCAGCGCTTCCGACTTACTGCCGGCATCGCGCTAAGGCATCAATTATGTGCATATCTAGCTATTATTCTCTCGCTGATTATTTTAGCTCAATAGGCTTTGTAACTATCTCAAAATTCATTTTAGTGAAGTGAAACCTTTTGGTTGTTTTTTTTTCTTATTTTTATTCAACTATCCATCATTTTCATTTTTCCTGATACATCGCAGCGGGTAATAAAAGAAGAAAGCGGCGTTCGTGCCCAGTTTTTAGGAGCAGAACGGAAAGGATGTGGCTGTGAGAAGAGAAACCATTCCCTCATGGTAAATGTGTTCAATATCAGTAGTTAGTATATCAACTGTACACTAACAAAATACATTTTCTCAGGATGATACAGTTTTCATAGCTTGCCATCTCATTTTTTTCAACCACTAGTTATTTATTTTCACATCATTTAATTTATTTAACATATTAATGTAATATAAGGAAATTAAATCAATCATTTTTTTTGATTTACACATAACTGAAATTATGATATGATGCATTCATTATTTTATATTAGTTTACTAATACTTATCTAATAGAGAAGACAACTTCTAACTTCTTCGTATGCTAATATCGTATTATTTTGTTGATTATTCTATTTTATTTATCACGCACTCTCTGCCTGGTTTAATGCTTTTGTAAGAATATTGTTTGGTGTGTTGTATTTCATAATTTTGTGGACATGTGTTTTGTACCTTGCATCATAGCAATGTTCGATGGGTTATCACTTTTTGTGACATTGTTTGGTAAACAATCAATATGTGCAGGCCAATTGTTAGTATCACTTACTGGCATTAAAGAATGTACTGAGTGTTGTCCTCATAACCACTCGTATGCAACAACTGCTTCTTTGCTTTTTCAGAAGTTGATGTGTAAATGATATTGGCAGGCTTCTAAGCTAACGATAACCAACAAGTACTGTGGAAATGTCAGTGGTCACAACTTCCCTGCAGATCTTATTTAACAATGGCAACTTCATCACCTCGATATGGAAGAATCATTCATTCCTCAACCTCCTCAAGCATGTGAACACGCAATATGTACAACTATGAACCCATTGTGAGAAAGTTTCTTCTTTGAAGACGCTTAAATTCACGAAACTGCTTATTTCTCGACCATTGTCTATTGATCTATTGAAATCATAGGAAATAAATATGGTTGACCAAGTTGGGAGACTTGTCGAAAACAAACTGCTTTCAAGGTTTGATTTCTTTCAACTAGATGGGTTAACTCGCGGTTTTTTCGTAAGCTATCAAAAACGTAATGGTAATATGAATATTCATATGTGAATGATACAACCGTCAGTTTACCAAGTGCCGATATTTGATGTCTGTTAACCCTATGCTGCATCATGTCCTCATTAACTTGTGTATAATTAACTATGATGATCATGACAGAAAATTCTTTGTGCATAATATGCCAGGCAGTGCAAGAGTTTAATTTGAATTTGACGGCTATGGACATTTTTAGTCAACAACGTTTTTCTTTGTTTGTCACAATCTCTATTAATCCACCAATATTTCGATTTTATAAACTGTATCTACAAACTAGATGTTTCTGCTTTGTTGTATGTGTCTATGCTATGATTTTAGTCCAAATTTTTTTGCTGACAATCAAATGCGCAATTTTGCAGTTTGTGTTAAAATCAACTTGTTTTTACATTCTAATTTTTCTCCTAAACACTTGTATCTGCTACATGTATGACGCCACTCAGTACTCAGTAAATACTTCATCATCAATCACCACGTAGGTAAACCTCATTCTATTGACCCACCACTGGTAAAAATTTATCATTAACTTAACTTGATTCTTTCATACAGATCATAAGATGGTTCATTTAGAACCTTCAGCAATCTGTTTGCGACCTTGTTGTTGAGGATGTTCTACTGCGGCGCAATTCTCCTTTATCGATTCACTCTTAGACAATGTCAGTCGTGACATGAATTATATAATTATTTATGATTGTCACTCTAGCCACTGTCTTCTGGTGGTGTGGTTGGTGGTGTGGTTGGTGCAGTGATTGGTTACAAATCAAATACCCAGTCTGACAAGAACAGTGTACTGCATAAGATATTGCATGGATATTGATGGTATTCAAGTTTTAGTTGCCAGTTTAACGAGTAATTATTTAAATAATAGTGCGGTTCAAGCATAATGATCCTTAGTGGCATCAGGGCGGCAGTTTGAGTGATTGATGGCGGTAAAATTTCATCCATATCACACCTAACACTACTTAACATAAATCATGAAAAGAACATGAGTTGAGGACATGCTTCCTGCTCTTTCTATGATGTAATAGAGGATCTGTGTTAGTCTATGTATTGGTTCAATCTCTTTCCCTGTTTGTTGGTTTTTGTCATGTGTCTCTTAATAATTTTGCTACTAGTATAAATACTTGATTATCTCTTAATTTTTTTCCGAAATATTCATGGGTATAACTAAATTAATAACAAATCACCTTGGCCGCTATTTTTCATATTATATAGTAATATAACCCATGATGCTGTTTGTCGGTAAGCATGTTTTTGTTACTGCTCCAGTCTCATAATGTTTTCATGTCTAACTGTTGCGAATATAGGCTGCCACCTGGCTCCTTGTTTTGTAACTTTGAGCATTCAAAGTTGTGTAAAATATTCTACTGGTTACCGCTAATTTTTTAGCAACAGGATAGGAATTTTCCACCGGTGATGGCTGTTGGATTTTTTAAGTTACATCCCAGTAGCTTTTTTTATCTAATTAATTGTTTGGCAAAATAGTTTGAATTTTAGCATATTTATTGGTTTCCATTTCCATATATATTTGGTGCGTTTGATAGTACCTTCTGTTTCCACAGCCTGTTGTCATGGTAGTAAAGCATTAATATACATTTAATAATTTATAATTATATTAATTTGTCATTCATCATTGCTGATCAACTGTAGTGTTGCTCTAAATTTGCACATAAATCTCCAAAACGATCCTGAAATACATATATTTGAAACACCTCTAGGGATAATAATAACTGAATAATGATATTTAAGAGTTGGTCATGTAAAGGTGCTCATAGAGTATTTAAAAATCTGCTTGATCTACATCGAAATCGGTTTCAGCCATTGCTACACTCAGCTAAAAGTTTCAACATCAAAATTTTAAACCTATTATACCAACAATGTAAGCCATTCGAGATAAATTCTTGGTAATGTTGAATGTGGTTTTGATTTGTGCAATTGCCAATATAAAATTGTGGCTTTTTGTAAAACAGTTGGCTATTTATAAAGTCTTCTGAAAGTTCCGATTTTGCTGTGGTGCAGAATGCTTTTGACTAGCTCTTCATGAACTAGATTTCTTATCAATTTTAATGTCTCATGTTGAAATAATTATGTTTATGATTATTCAGTTTGTGCTTTGGATGAAACTCTAAAAGCAGTGCTTTTCTTTTTAGTTTTGTTGAAGTGATGGGGTATTAACTGCAAGGCATGGGCTATCTTGTTGCATAGAATTATTTAATCAAACCCGACATTTTTGCCCAGTGTTGAGTTGAAGACTGTAGAAAGTGTTTGGAAAGTTGTGGCATGATATATATAACATGGGAAAGGCGGTGACCTGCCTGAATTATTTCGGTATTCTGATTTTGCTGCATCATTCAGCTCCTGAAAATTCCGGCATGGTCTTGTAAGTGATGCGGAACTGGTAATTGTGTATAATTTTGGATCACAGCCAACTCATTAAGTTTTACACCTCTTTGTAGAGATATTGATAGTCAAAAGGAAAAGGAAACTTCAACCTAACGTGGAGGTCCTGTCGGTTTTCTGTCTGAAAGTTATGTAATTTAATTTTGTCAGACGTCTCGTTGCAAGTACTATGGTTTTTGTTTTGATCATGTTGTATGTCTACCCTTCGATACCTGTAGACATCACAAGGAAACCCTATAGTTCTTGGAAAAAAGCCATAGCTTCTTACATACAAGCTCCTATCTTTTGCCCAACAAGCATCTAAAGATTTATCAAGGATTTATGCGTTGTGCCAGGGGCGGAAAGCTTGTGCAGTGTTTTTACCAAAGCATATTTAAAATTATTAAGTCAATGACAGATAAATGCTGCTTGGTTTTGTTTGGTTTTGTTGCTGTGCCTTGAAGACAACCTAGTGCCCTAGCACCCTAAACCCATACCACTGAACCGGCTACCGTTTTGAAAAGGCTGAGGGAATCTTTCAATATCCAGACTTCATAGGTGATATGGGGTGTGCAATCAAGCTATAAGCATCCAAAAGCTGTGAAACTACTGTAAATAGAGGATGAAAAAATATATACCATAAGAAAATAGTATATAATGAAAAGGATCATATAACAGCTAACGCGTTCAGAAATACTATGCTGGAATAATGGTTGGATGCATGTGCAACAGCGTGTAAAAATGTGATCAATATGCGCTGAATTGGCTTGCACAATACTTCTCGGCGTTGTGCATCCCTTTTTGCCTCCAAAATTATTGAAAAAATTTCTCAAATCATATCGCTTAACCACAGTTCAAGCTTCCAATAGCCCAGTTTTTTGTTTGATCCTTTCTGCTATAAGCGAGTCCGTTCGATCCATTCAACTCTACAGTGTTGGTGAGGAAATTTTGAAAAAATTGGGGGCAAAATAAGACTAATGTTTCTCATACGCTAGTTATTGGTTCAATAAATTTAACTAGGTATTAATAAAAGCAGTCACGTTTTTCATGTTGTAGTTTTATGTCTCAAATAATTAGTAGATACCTTTGTTATAGAAATGTACAAAATACTAATAGCTATATGAATGGTTGTGTTCCTGAGAAAATGCTTTTGAGTAAAATCGATCATCTCAATGAATCTCTATCGACAAATGGTTTGATGAGTAGATGGAATTTGTGTTAATTTAACTCTGCAAGGTACATAATTGTTCAAAATAAATATGATTAGTTTCACCATAAACAAAGCAAAGATAAAGATAATGTTGAGGAGTAGTGATCGGTTTAAATCAATGATATCAACATTTATCTTGTTTCATTTATGCAGGTTCTTTTTGCTATCGTTGGATTTTCTTTAGAGTTGGTATTTTAGTTACCATGGCAATTGGCTGGTAAGAAAATTGCACAATATGCATGGCAATATGCTTTCAATTCTTTGCATCTCATAAAATAATACTTAAAAATTAATTATTACTTTGCTGTGTCATTTAATTGCTGTTACCATATTTTCTGTAACGGATATGCTAATCGTTTGATTTCATTATTGCAGGTCTCATCTCTTACGTCGAGTATCTCTTCTTGCTGTGCATTCTGACAGGTAAGAATGTTTGGTAATATATTATATTAACTATACGGTTGCATAAGGATGTTCATGTCCTAAGATCGATGTGAGAGAGTCCGTGTGCGTAACATTTGTCTGTCTGAGATAGCTCCGTGAACGCCATATAGAGCTGTGTCAAATCCGTGAAATTAAAGTCCAGTTTATGGCATGGTGATACTAACCTGTTAGCATTTCAATAGTTACTAATTTTTTTCCATGCTACAAGTTACATTTTTTCTGTAAAACTGATTTTAGCTGTAAATGCATCCAGCAATTTTTTAGAGATGCTAAATATTTGGTTTCATACATGCATAGAATTGATGGATTTTTGTTACATTTTCCATGTTTTTATCCTTCTTTGGGGCATCACTACATTGTGGTATAGTTAACCAAGTGTTGACTCCTGTGAGAAGCGGAGCTAACAGCTCGTTACTGCACCTAAAACGAACAGTTATACAGTTTAAAGTCTAATTTTGTTTTGAAGTTTAAGAAATAGGAGTCCTGGTTATGGCAAAATGCAAAAAAAAACAGCTACCATTACACAGTGTGATGGAAATCAGTCAGTTATATATAACGTTACTAATCAGATATATAGTACAGGGGCTATCGATGGATATCACAAATACACAGGCTTGCTAGCGGATAAGACATTAGATTTCAGTCTTCATTCAGCCTGTTCTCTGTAACAGTGCTGTAACTACATACAATACATCCAGAGTGTTGTAATATCACTTAGGAAGTGACATGATGTCTATTTTTACTCGATTGTGCCTGAAATCCTGTAGTACATTTATTAGTTACTAGTTTCTATTGCTTCATTCACCTCCAGTTTTTTTATTTGGACTTTGCTCCAACTGAACTAGACAAGGTAGTTTCATCAGTTATGTTGATTGATTATACCCTGCCAGACTATCTTTTGTTAGCGTAAAAAATATGTGGCCGATTTTGTGTTCTGTGAAGATTATCTGCGCCGTTAGACGCGGTGCTAAGATCAAGTACATTTAAAATTTGCTACTGCCAACAGTTTGGTGAAACCACATGGAAGATTAACAAACTGTTTTTGTCACCTAGGTCAAGCGATTGTTGATCATCTTCTATACTTCCTTAAGTGCTATGGTTTACAGAGATTCTATCAATTATTTTGAAACGCGAAGCTTTCTTTTCTTGGCTATTTTTGTAAATCGGCGACTCAAGACAGCATTCAGTTACTAGAAATAATTGTTTGTTGAATATGGAGAGGGAAAATGGAGTGGGGAGGAGGGACAGGTAGGGCAGTTAGGGCAAGGTTGAAAAGGTAGTGGCAAGGCTGGGTGGGGAGTGGCAAGGTTGGGCGGGTAGTGGAGATATAGCGCAGGTAGTGGAGATGTAGCGCAGGTAGTGGAGATGTAGCGCAGGTAGTGGAGATGTAGCGCAGGTAGTGGCGAGGTAGGGCAGGTAGTGGCGAGGTAGGACAGGTATTGGCGAGGTGGGACAGGTAGTGGCAAGGTTACGCTGGGAGTGACGAGGTAGGATGGGTAGTGGCAAGGTTGGACAGCGAGTGGCAAGGTCACAAAAAGGGTAATGAGGTATGAGGGGGAGTGGCGAGGTGGGAGTGGGTAGGTGAGCAGATAGTTCTTTAGTTCTGGTCAGGTATGTCTGTCTACAATTTGTTCATATTACAATAAACATGAAAGAGAGGGTATGCCTGCAACACGCCCCTTTAGAAGGCTGCCCTGGACCTTATGTAAGCTAGCGGTGGGCCAGTGTAGACCAGTGCTAGATAGATCTAGGCTTCTATTAAATACATGAAATAATTCTAATCACCATGGTTTGGTAGAAATGCCTCCAAAAATGTGGGACTCCTTGAAGCAATGTGTTCAGGGCATTCCCCCCAACAGCCCTTCTATTGCATCAATCAACAGTTGGCAGTGTTTGTGTGTGAAAACAAGCGCTTCTGTCAGTACTCCAGTCGATGAATAATCAACTTTAGCATGGAAGAGCTGAACGGCTTCACAGCTGTTTGTGTTGGTGATGACACCATAGTTGGTGCAACTGCGTCGGTACCATCTCTCTATTACATTTTACATTTTTAGTTTCTCTCATAGATTAATATTTAGTCACCATGGCATACAGTGATAAGTACATCTTGTATTGGTCATTTGGTAACTAGTCAGTCTGACTGCTGTTCACATCGGTAATTGTCTTCTCTTTGTACTACAGAGGCCAAGAGCGGGTTTGAGATAGCGTTCAACATGTTCGACATTGATGGTAACAAGAAAGTGGACGTAGAAGAGTTCAAAGTGGTAAGGAATATGATTTGTGTATTGAATGAGTAATAACCAAGTGTATTTGCTCTTTTGGCTAGAAACACAGCCTCTCAACTTGTTTAATGTCGATGCCATTAGTTTATGTGTTTTCTACTTAACGCAGTTTTGTGGCTCCAACCCTGTCTAACTGTAGTGTTGGTTAAATCTAGCTCGATGTTATTGTTACACGTAGGAGTAAATGTCTGTACAGTTCATATGCTGGTGTTAATGCCTAGCAGTAGACTGTGTTACATCACCAGGTCACGTCTGCATCTCAGACATCACAAGATCTACTCGACTGTCTGCTGTTGATTGTATACTAATATATATATCATATCTCTGTAACAGATGTACACCGTCGTAGATCTGACTTTCTACCAACACGAGGTGGGATAAACAGCGTACAGTGTGCTGTCTTTCAGGATGAAATGATTTCTATTAATTTTCTTCCATTCTAGAGGCATTTAATATTGGTTGTTGGTAGCTTACAGTGTTTTAAACCAACGAAGGCTATTCTTATATTATCGGAATGCGCGCAACTCTTTCCCAAATCACAATTGTAAACTTTTCGCATTGAGTTTTATTAAAATTGTTGAGTAACTTTTATTTTAAAAATATTTGCAAAAATTGCAATTTTGTTGTTCCATGATCGGTTAATCAAAATCTAAAAAAGTTGCCTCCATTTTTTTGCCAATCTATGAAATCGTTTCAACCTTTTTAAGACGTATTGCCTTCACAAGCTGCCCTTTTTGAGCATTCTTTTGGAGTTGTCCTATTGCTGTGTGTTCGAGCATGTGTAAATAACTCCCTATGTAATTTTCTCTCACTAATGATTGATTGTGAATACAAAGCTTCACAAGCCTAGATCCAGGCTCAAAGAAGCATTTCGCAGAAATTTGGCAAAAAATTATAATTCATACCTGTAGTAAAATTACCTAGATTATATTTCCTTATTGCTAATTACATCTCCCACTCATTTTTAAGGGTCACTCGTTAAAAATATCTAATCTCATCAAGTTTCCTCAAGTTCAAACCTAATTTGGCTGTTGCCATTTCCAGGAAAAGTTGATTGTTTTGAGTAGTTCATACTAACACGGCAATGATCACTTCTCTACAACTTGCAACAGTGTGTCCCCTTTGAGCGAGCCTGTTTATTCCCTGCTTATTGCACACACATACGCCTACTTACCGTCCATTTCGGAGGTTTCTGCTGTCAACCAATGCTCTCCACAGGAATGTCAAAATACGTTTGTAATTTATCTTTCCACTCCCATTGCTACCAGTAATACATGTATATTTAAATTTTTGTGCTTCTTTAATATGAATACCGCAGTGAAGCAACCAGCACAAAAATACATTCTATTCACGGGCGAGGCTTTGCTATATTTTACTAGCCATAGTCTCTGCCGCTGAAAATAGAGGTCATTGGCAGGGCAGTGTCATATTGATGTCGTACAAGGAAGCCTCATTGCGACGCTAATGAACAGTAACAACATGGATGCTACTTTTTATGAAAAAAATTATCATTTCTTTGTGTTATTCCAGTGATATCTTGCTATTTGTTGTGATGCTTTTAGCTAACAATGCTCTTCTCAGAGCCAAAAGGAGCCAAACCAATGTGTGTAACTGAACCTGTTACTCTCCAGGACGTCAAACCAGTCTATTCCATCCCTACTACAGTATGTTAGCTCTTGCCTGCCGTATGAATGTGTGCGCGTAGGCTAGGTTTATTTTTGTATGCCTTCCAAGTGTGCTCTGCTGGTACTAGGGCTTCTTCTCAGGCTATTTCACTTCAAGCCATAAAGGTTCTGGTTAGGCTGTTGGTTTCATTTGAACCTGGTTGTCGAAGAACTAGGCTAGTGCTGTTAATATGTGCTCGGGCAGGGCTTAGTCAAGGTTTTGGAGTTGTCTTCACTTTTCATTCAAATAGCTACAAACTTGCCCAGTCTAAGGTTGTCATACTTTTCATTGCTCTCAAAACAAGAAATAAAATTATTTATGCTGTTTTTGTTAACCAATTACTGTGAAATGACAACAATTAACATTTCCTATAGTTATATTGAACCCAATAGCGTTGATTTTGAATGACTAAATCATGGAAGTCTACATTTTGGTTCAATTTCTGGTCGACTAATTAAAAATTAAATAGAAAAATATTCATATTATTCTATTTATTATTCCAGATAATTATACGCTAATGCATGCAGTTTATTTGTGATCAAGAATAATTCTATCTCAATTCTCCTTGCCGGCAGTCATTGACATGCTAATAAATTATTTTGTTAGAGGGAGGAGTTGACGAACTACAAGGTAACATGTTCATGCATATATCAATTGGTGTTTACAGTGCAAGCCTCCCACTATTGCATGGACAATGTGTGTACTGGTTTTAATGGTTTGTCTTTTTGATTGATGATAATGGATTGATTTTAATTGGTCTGGTATGGATAAATTTTTATTGTTTTTTACCACGAACTCACTTTTGTATCATCTTTTTTTTCTATTTGGTCTCTGAATTAAAAATTGTTGGAACATCATTTGTCTTGTACTTTAAAAACGAGATATTTGACTTCTCAACTACAAATTAATATTTTGTCTACCTAAAGCGACATTCACACTTCCTGGCAAGCGTTACGCGGAAGGGGCCAAATATCACAAATCTGCAGCGCTTCTCAAATTATTTTTATTGCGTATTTGACTGCTTGATTTAACACCTGTTACCTGGCTTTTTAGCCAATCATCTTGCTAACTACAGCTATTGTTTCAAATATTTTAATTCTTTATTACCCATAATTATTGTGCACCATTTGCAAACTTAATTCTTTTCCTGCAATATCTATTTATATTGTTTATTTTTATTTATGTTTATTCTTCGTTTTCATCCCAAAAAAAGTGGAATTTATGATTGTGCTATTTCAAACTAGTATATCGATGGAGTAAATTGAATGATTTAAAATAGTTTTTATTTTTTATTGTTCTTTTTAGGACTTGCTACTGATAAACACAAAATGCTGTTGCAAGAAAAACGTGAAAACTGAATCATAGAAAATTTTTAATTTAATTTATGATCATAAGTAGTAATTTTAGTTAATTTTAATATGCTGCTGCCGCCGCTGCTGTTGCAGTAATTTTCTTATTAAAAAACGTATTTTGTAGATTTGTTGATAATTATTACTTATTTATTATTTGTTTTTAAATTTAATCAAACTTCAAGACCAATGGTAATTAATTATTTAAGTATTGAGTATGAATATAACTATGATATATTGTAATTGAAAACGTAGGTGCTCAATTTTTAAATTGCAAAAACTCTGCCGATTGTCGTTAAGTGTGAATGTAACTTCAAACAGGTGGTCTCTTCGTGATATTTAGTCTCATACCTCTATCCTCAAGAAAAATTGCTAACGCCGTCTCTATAGGTACGTGTACCTTAAATGGTGTGCTGGTTTTCATCCATCCTGTCCAACGAAACAAACTTATATGATACTTTCTTACATTGCACAAAATGTTTCGATTCTTCCTATTGGATATCACAGTTTTATGTCACAAAGTTACTTAATATCTAGAAGTATGAAACGTTGTGAGTCTAAATATTACAACGTCTAAATGTATGATTAATACTTGATTTAATATAATAAATTATTACCAATAGTTATGCTCATTCATTCAATAATATTTGATTGATTAGACAACAAAAGTGTTGATATTGATCGGAAGATTTATGGAATTAATTATTTTTTTAAAATGTAAAAGTCACTCTGTTTATTTATAGTAAATGAGCAGCTCACCATTGTTCTATGGGGCATTGCTATCATTATTGTCGTTATTGTTATTTTTATTGCTATTATTATCAACTTACATACGTTTGGGCTGCTCATACAGACAAGGCATCAAATTGTTACACTGTATTAATATATATTTCGAATCGCTCCAACTGAGAATGCTCTAAAATATTGCTAATATATTAATTCCTATTACCAACTCTATATGTGGTGGCACAACTCCAACTAAAGCGTTCATTTTACCGGCCACACTTTGACTAAATCAGTGTTTCATGTATGGGATACCATTGAATCACAGGTCAATCACATGAAAAGTTTCTAATGGATTTTCTGTCATTTCTAATATAGATGACTTTGAATAACTTTTGTCATAGAATTTTTTTGACTTGAAAAAGTACTACTAGAAGAAAGTTGCTCTTGCTTTTTTAGCCAAAGTCATGATGTTTTCATTGCTTGCTCCACTTGGTGTCCTGCCATTGTTGGTTCACGCATCACTAACAGATTGCTCTAACTGTACTTCATGTTGAACATAAATACTAACACTTATAGCTTAACTTCCACACTCCTAGTCCTGCACCCAGTTGTCTGGGATGGGGGCGAGTCGTACTATCCTACTTAAAATATTTCAGCGCTCTCCTATAAAGAGGAAATATGAAAGTTGTAGACGGCGATGTGTGTGATTAGTTAAGTTGGACCACCCACGTAGGTGGATGTCCAGTTTATCCGTTAGTAGATCTGTCTATTATGGCTAGTAACTCTGCTTATTGTATGCCTTATTAACCATTATTTTACACCTTGATTCAGCGATATATCCTTGAGTATTGAACATAATATCGGTAGAAAAGAGAAAAAATACGGTCAATTAACAGTTTTCATCATATTTTTATTTATAGTGAAACTCTCATAGATGTCATCGAGTAGTGACTCTGTTTAATCTGGGTGTGAATGAGTTACGTCTTTAGTTTATACTTCAATGGCTGTTAGCCTGAGTTCCCAGTTTGTCGTTACCTCGTATATCAGGATGTAATGTATGCATGCTCCTGTTGGTGAGATTGGTGAGACCTTGTGTGGTTTGCGCATCAGAACTTCCCCATTTACTAATAATAATATCTTTCTCATTTCTAGATGGTGCCGACCCCATGCAGCGCTGGCCTGCTCACCATAATAACACCTTTATTTCTTCACAGGAAGTTGAAGAAAAACCGATTGTTTATTCGTTGTGTTTCGTTCTAGCGCGGAAGCATCATCTAGCAAATTTTTTACTAACAATTTTTTTACCTGCTTTGTATTGTAGTTGGAGGAGATTTTGCTGTCAGGAATGCAATCGGGAAACCTTGACATTGTATGTTGTCTGTTCCTGCATCTAACACGCGTGATTATTTGTTTTATATGTAGTATAGAGAGCGTAGTTTAATCTATCTAATTGGTTTGACCTTGACCCCCTTTCCACCCTTACAACACCTGAGAAACTACATACAGCCACTCTGTAGTGGTAGAACAGCCAAATACAAACTTGATTATTTATGGAGTTGTCCTATCTAAGCGAGTGTATAACTCCAAATTGCAAATTAAAATTTCTCATTTATCAAGATTAGTTGTAATTTTATGACATGGTCAACCCTGTTAGATAGGTCAGTCAATGTTCTATCGTTTATTCACTGACTGCAGTGAAATAGTAAGCTCCTGCAATTGTTTATTTTACTTTGCTTCACTCTCGATGTATGCTGACTTATTTGAATGTGTCATTGACTAACAACGACCAGTGCCACATAACAAAAGCACTTCAAGAACCATAGTGGAATTTCTATACAAAAAATTATCATTTCATTGAGTTTTTATGTTGTATGCACATTGTGATTGCTTTTGTTTGAGTGTGCTCTAATTTGATTGTCAGCTGTTTTTGGATCATTTCACAAGTTCTTTTTTCATCCAGCTATTGAATGTATGTCACTTAATAACTAATGGGCGTCGCTTCCATTTCCACCTGCACATGTCTGTATCTGCCTGCATGTGCTACCTGTGTGTTATTTGTCAATGTGTGTCACCTGCCAATGCGTGTCACCTGTCAATGTGTATCACCTATCAATGTGTGTCACCTGTCAATGTGTGTTACCCGCCTGTCACCTGTCAATACTACTACCTGTGTTTCACCTGTTGGTGTGTGTTGTTTTTTGGGCTTTGCGATATGTGTGTTGCTGTCTTCATCGGTTTCTGTTGTTGCTTTGATGTAACTGGTGTGCGCCATGTGTTATGCACTGAGAAAGTTGTTTTCTTCTACTGCACAGTGACCTAAGAGTCATTCACATTCATGGCTAGGCTTGTTGATCTCAATCTATGTTCTGTAACTGATATCTTATATAGACGTACGTCACTTGACTAGATATTAAGATGTACGATGTATACTATGTAGATCAGACGTAATGTAGCGTATCTCGGCTAGAAATCATTGCGCATCATATACATAGAATTAGATGTCATTGATAGAGCATCTCACATTCCTTGGAGTCAGAGATATCTCTGCCTAAACGCATCTATTGCCGATAAGATCAGATTAGCAAACAGGAAATGTCTCAGTATAATCTTGGTATTTACGATTGTTGTTTATTTGGTTTCACTGATGATATAATAGAGTAGACTGTTCACCTTTGCCTAATTGGTTTGGTATGATACAAAATCAGTCAACAGTTCATTCATATCAAACATTCATCAATAGCACCTTTTCCTGTTTGCAATGGTTCTATAAACACCCCAGTTGTACTAGATTATTTGATTCATGCCTGAGCATAAGCATATTGAAATCACATCAAAGCTTTGCTTGTAATCACAGGTGTTAACTGTTGAAAGTGGAATTTGTTGGTAAAGTTTGTAAAAGGTGTAAACTGTGGAAAATTCAATCTGTCAAACGAGGTTTAATCTGTAGAATGTATATTACGCAGGTGTAATCAATAGAAAGTGTATTTCCTAGAAGGTGTGATCCGTAGAAAGTATAATATGTGCAAGTTGTAATTTATAGAAGGCGTAATCTGTAGAAGGTGTAATATGTAGAAGGTTATATTTGTATAAGGTTATATCTGTAGAAGGTTATATTTGTATAAGGTTATATCTGTATAAGGTTATATTTGTATAAGGTTATATCTGTATAAGGTTATATCTGTATAAGGTTATATCTGTATAAGGTTATATCTGTATAAGGTTTTTCTGTCTAAGGTTATATCTGTATAAGGTTATATCTGTATAAGGTTATATCTGTATAAGGTTATATCTGTATAAGGTTATATCTGTATAAGGTTATATCTGTATAAGGTTATATCTGTATAAGGTTATATCTGTATAAGGTTATATCTGTATAAGGTTATATCTGTATAAGGTTATATCTGTATAAGGTTATATCTGTATAAGGTTAGATCTGTATAAGGTTATATCTGTATAAGGTTATATCTGTATAAGGTTATATCTGTATAAGGTTATATCTGTATAAGGTTATATCTGTATAAGGTTATATCTGTATAAGGTTATATCTGTATAAGGTTATATCTGTATAAGGTTATATCTGTATAAGGTTATATCTGTATAAGGTTATATCTGTATAAGGTTATATCTTTATAAGGTTAGATCTGTATAAGGTTATATCTGCATAAGGTTATATCTGCATAAGGTTATATCTGTATAAGGTTATATCTGTATAAGGTTATATCTGCATAAGGTTATATCTGCATAAGGTTATATCTGTATAAGGTTATATCTGCATAAGGTTATATCTGTATAAGGTTATATCTGTATAAGGTTATATCTGCATAAGGTTAGATCTGTATAAGGTTATATCTGTACAAGGTTATATCTGTATAAGGTGTGATCTGTTGTAGGAATCTAAAAAGATAAAACAGATTCAGCAGACGACGCTCCTTGTGCACCTCTTTGGGCCCAAAGGCAAGGAAGTGCTCAAATATGAGGATTTTGCCCTGTGAGTTGACTGCTTCAGTAGACTGGATTGTATTATGTTTACATTAATTGAACTCAATCAATGGAAGTAGCATTCAAGCCGCTAGTATTTAAGGAGAAGCTTGTGTCAATGCGAATTCCTTCAGCTCTAGATATTTGATGGTCCTTGGATCCATTGATTTATTACCATCCAGGTGCATATATCAATGGCAGGTATTAATATAATATATAGTCTTGGCTGACAGCTTTCATTATTTTGGTCAGTTAGCTGAACATCTGAGAAATAATCAGCGAGCTATATCAAGTATTCATTGAGTAGACAACTCCAAGTTGTAGGAAACAGACAAGTGTGTGGCTTTTGCAATGGGGTCCCGGCAGATTTTTGTGCGGAGCTATTATTAAAAACACCGGAATCCCCCTTTGCACCAACAATACTATTAAAACGAAAGTGACTTCATTTTAACAATTACTAAAAATACATGTTTTTATTCGCGGCGGCTGATAAGTTTGGGGTATATAATACTGACGATGCGCCATCAACATACATTTTAAAACTACAACGGCACTGTGAACGCAAACCACAGTAATCGTTCAAGGGTGCGCTTTCATTAGTTTACGTTGGCAAGCTCGATTAAACCCGAAATACGAAACTATGGTTCTACCCGTGAACATGATATTAAATTATTTTTTTTTAACTAAATAAACCAAATTTTTTTCAAAAAATAATTTCCAAAAGCTTTATTCATTCTTTGAGCATTCTCAACAACATCATTTTTGTCATATTATTTGCTTAAATTTCCTCAAATCAGAATAATAGTCAAGCAAGTCGTAATTTCTAATGGTAAGTTCGACGATCGACTAAGCTACTTCCGGTTGCATCACTAAAGTGAAACTACTTTGCCCGCACCCATTAGAAAAGTAAAGGGTTCTTGTGTTATGTCCAAAGCAATGTAAAGGGACATATTTCATGCGATGTATTAATGTAACATAATTAACTATTTTAATGTAGTATTATGAAAATAAATTTTAATCTTATGTTTAATCAAAGTAATATAATGTGATATATTTTGTGCCATATGTGATGCCATTGTATGGTTACCAGGTTCACCCAGAACCTACAGGAAGAAGTGCTGGACATGGAGTTCCAGCAGTATGCAAAAGGACTTAAAACCATCTCGGAGGAAGACTTTGCTAGAATTCTGCTTCGATACACCAACCTCTCCGAGTCATCCATAGATGAGTACTTGCACAGGGTGAGGGATAGGATTGAGGAGGCCAAGGTTTGTACTAGTTGTCGTGCTTTATCTCTGCTCAAGGCAGCAAATTTTTGGCCTCTGTGATTGTGTCATCTCTAATCATATTGTTGTATCTGGTGTTTGGTGTTTAGAAGCATAGATAGTAAGAGTATTCGCGACCTCTGTTCGCTGAACACATTGCAATAAAAATGATCAGACCGGCAATAAATTTAATCAATAAATAATCATTTTGTTCGGAACCCGTGGGTCAACAAAAAGTAGCTCAATGAATAAAAAAATAATCGGCAAGTATTTATTTATATTGTTCGTAGGTCGCGAATGAAACTGAACATTAAATAAATAATAATGAGTGAGTTGATTTTTTTCATTTTCATAGACCGGTTTTATAACTTTGAAAAATAATTGCAAGCGTTCAAAATTTACTAAATTGAAGGGCAGCTTGACAAACTATTCCAGTTTGTAGCAGTTCAAATTTTATTATTTTCGTGATTATTTGAAAATTGGGAGTTATCTTCTTTATGATTTAATTGGTAAACTACAACATTTCATTGAATATTTATGTTGTTCTAAACTAATGTTTCGTTGCTTACGCGACATATTGAATTACGAACACCTATTATTTTTCGTATTTTGTTTGACGAACAGGTCGCGAATACTCTTATTGTTAGTTTCTATTGGTGCTGCCGATTCAATGCTGTCGAAGCACTCTATAGTTTTTCACTACTATTCATTTCTCATTCTGGAAATTAATCTTTGCTTAATTATAATCGTTGGTTAGTTCATAGATCCAACGGTTAATCTTGATCAGTTTTGTAATGGAAATAATATATTGACCAAGTTCTTTGTTTAAATTTGAGACGTGAAATCATGTGGAACTTCACAACTTTTATTTATTTATCTCAAAAAAAAAAGTTTTGTAAACTTTATCTGATTTCAAGCTTATCCAAAAAGATTATTATCTAACTTCGATAGCAACATGACTAATGCCACGTCAACGTAACGGGGACTACGACTGTCTCTCTCAAAAGCCATTAAATGTCGGAAACAACTCGCGGAACACTGTTGAATATCTATAAAAACTTATTGTTATTTTATTGCAATAGAAACAAAATTTGCTTTTAGATCAGTTGGATAAATGATCTAAACGTAATTTGAAGCCTAAAATGCCAACATTTGTGGTTATAGTGGAAAATTTTATACTTTTACTGTCCTAGGAACTCATGCTATGTTCTTACTTTTTTAAAAGAACTAACTCTATTCCATGTTTGGAGTTGTTTTCTTTTGAGAAAACAACTAAATTGTTTTATGCATTTGATGGTGAAAAGTTCGAAGGATTCCTTGTGTATGTTATTTGACCTGCGGAGGCCCATTGCCATTGCTTAGCATTGTTTCACTTATTCCACTTGTTGCATCTCGTACTTTGCACACATTACACATGTGTACTCCCACTTGTGATCCAAGCATTACTTTTACCTGCTGTTGTTATTTAGGGCAAAGCACAGGTGAGTCAGAGTATTGTACTCACGTTAGTAACACCAAAAGGGAGCTAATGCACTGTGTATTCGTTCTACCGCACGACCAGCCTGCTGTCTTAAACTGTGTCCACTCTACCGTCATACATCACAACGTGTAATTGTATAACATGTTCTAGTGCCTACAGCCTTCATTTACCCGCTTAAAATCCCCTGGAGCTTAGGCTATGGTAACTAGGCTACCATGTTGCTTTGGTGTCATAAGACAGGAAGTATTTATCGTTTATATCGGAGAACATCTTGTAGTTGAGTAAATTCATTCGCGAACATTTGATTCGATCTCCGGCTTAAGGTAATAGTAATACTGCCATAATGTGACTGACGTTTACTTTAATTTCCCTCTTTCCCTCTTGTACCTCCTTTTGAGCTCCCTTTCTACATCTCTTCTATCCTTTAGTCATTATTACTGCAGTGTATGCCGTATGTATCATTTGTTGGTGCAGTGCCCGGAGATGGCACATTCCTACATGTATGTGATACCCATCGTCCAGAGGAAGGTCAAGGATGTATTGTTGATGGACGACGGAAAATATTTCTGTAGTTAGAGTTTGTTTTGCCAGTAACTGGTTGTCAACTCAACACATTCTAGTAGATATGTATCACTGCATGCTACCGGCCTAGTCATTGTGGTATATTGGTTACATGCATTAACAAATATAGGGCCACCATTTAATAGTTTTTGTTCTTTGTCTCCACCTACTTTTTTGGATCGGGCAAATATTTTCATATTCGACATATTACAATTGTTTGATAGATCATCCATTTATATTTTCTTCAAAAGCATTTGGCTGACATGGTGGAACTTGTACAACCAATTCTTATGACGCTGAACATTAATCTTCGATTAATCTCAAATTAACTGACAGCAATCTTATCCAATATGCATTGTAATCATTATAGAGTATGAATATTTGTGGCCATTTTGAAATGTCACAGTTTTGAAAACTGGATTAAAAATTACAATTTTTTCATTTGCATTTCCGGACAATCCGTATTTTATATTATGTTCTAGTCGCTAGAATCGCAAATAATCCGGCAAAAATATTTTGCTAACATGAGTAAATTATTAATAGCTTAAAGTTCAGTTTACTATATTACATACTTAGATTAATCTTGTGTGTGAGAGAGATTAATCTTGTGTGTGAGAGAAGCCATCTTTCTCACCATGTCTCTTACATGCTAATTATTGCATGATATGTGTTGTTACCTCATGTTGTGTAAGTCTTTACTTGACTTGTTGAAGTTTTTTAATTTGCCTGCTGAAGTTGTCTTCTCCTTACCTTGACACCTCTATTGTTATATTTGCCTTTGTGCTCTGCAGGGTATCACCTTCCAAGACTTCAAGAGTTTCTTTCTATTTCTCAACCACATGGATGATTTTGTGTTGATGATGAGGCTGTACAATCTGACTGACCAGCCCATCTCTAAGGGTATGTGAAACTGTCAGTATGAGACTGTGCGCTTGTGCCACAGGCTAATTTAGTGTTGGGGCCTACATACTGTGGGTATCAAGTGTCAACTAGTTGGAAGTATATTGATTAAAAGGGTTATAGGTAGTTAGCTTCGGTGGCGTTGTTTCAAAGCAGTTAATTTAGATCGTGTATGAAATAGAGGAGATAACTCCACATATGTTAACTATCATGTTTATTTATAAAAAATATTGGTTTTTTTTAATATCAGGCATTTATCAAAGCGATTGCAGCAGTATTTTATATAAACTTTTTTTGGCTACACGAAATATTATCATATATATCGTAATGGAAGACGACATCTGTGTGACGTGTCAATTTCACCACATTGAATAATGTTAGTAGCAACAATGATTATAATAATAATAATAATAATGATAATGATAATGATAATGATAATGATAATGATAATGATAATGATAATGGTAATGGTAATGGTAATAATAATAATAATCATGATCATGTGCAATAATAGTAATATTATAAATAAACTGATCATTATGACAAAATGAAAGTAGATTCGTTTTGTTTATTAATGAATAAAAAAAACACTGATAGTGGTTATAAATATGGAGTTATCTCCTCTATTTCATGTACGATCTAAATGAACTGCTCCAAAATAAACGTCACCATCATCTTCTCTTGTGGGATGCTCTCATTAGATCTATACAGAAGGGAAGGTGTGTGGGGAAGGGTGATAGCCCTCATTATGCTTGTCACCAGATAAGAACACAGTCCATTGCTTGCAGGTGAATGTTTATTGCTGTGTCATGGTTGAGTGACTTGATACAAACTTCTAATATAAAGAGTTTGCAGTACGATATGCAATAAAAGTAATCAAGTCGGCGATATATTTGATCAATAAGTAATTATTCGGTTTGGAACTAGAGGGTCAACAAAAAGTTGGTCAGTGAATGAAAACTAATCAACAATTATTTATTTATATCGTTCGTTCGTAGATCATAAATGATGTTGCACATTGGATAACTGACAACAAGCGATTCTAATTTGTTCATTCTAATAAACCGATTTTTTTTATCTTCAAAAGCGTCATGTATGGTAGCAGATATCCTGAAACTACAACACAAGAAAGGTCAGCTTAACTGATCATATTTGCTTTTAATGATGCAGTTTTTTCAACTTTGTTAGAAATTTGGAGTTTTTTTCTTTATGATTTGTTTGGCAGTTTATAAAATTCATTCTATTATTAAGATGTTAGAAACTCCATTCTGTACTCAACTTATGTATTTACAAAGACCTATTGCTATTTTTCCTTTGTTCTACGTACATGTTTCAAAGATTATTATTACCAATAAGCTTTAAAGAATGGCTCCGGCCATTTCTATATTTATCTGATATGTCATTGATATGTCCTTATGAAGTGCTTCAAATACCAACTTTGTCAAAATTTAATTTATTTCTATGTTTTCTTAACAACATTAATAACAAGCATGTTGTGAGTGTTGTCTCCCCTTCGAAATCTTTTGGGAAAACGTATGACGTACGCAAGTGTTTTAGGGAACGCCAGACTTTTGTTTGGATCACCAAAATCGCTGAAGCATAACAGCAACAGCAACGATTGTATATCGTTGATAACAGTACAGGTGACCTGGCTCATTGATTGATATAACTAGTAGCGGCACGGTTAGTAGTAAAAACAGAAGTTTCGAAGGGGAGACAACACTCACAACATGCTTATTATTAATGTTGTTAAAAAAACATAGAAATAAATTGAATTTTGACAAAGTTGGTATTTGAAGCACCTCATAAGGACATATCAATGACATATCAGATAAATATGGAAATGGCCGAAGCCATTCTTTAATTACTAGCACCACTATGTGTACAACTCATAAGTGTATGTAATTACTAGCACCACTATATGTACAACTCATAAGTGTATGTAATTACTAGCACCACTATATGTACAACTCGTAAGCGTATGTAATTACTAGCACCACTATATGTACAACTCGTAAGCGTATGTAATTATTATACCATGTTTGTCATGGCACATTGTCTAGTTTTGGAGTTATCATCCTATTTTATAGTACAAAAATAAGGAAGCAACTCCATTTTTAGTTGAGAGTAAATAACTCCAATGTTCTCAAGCAATAAACAAAAGACCATGAATAGGATCAAGAAGTTATAGCGTGATTTGAACATGAGTTCTCAATTATCTGTTTCACAGACGAGTTTCGGCGAGCCGTTGCGATATGTGGAGGTGAGAGTCTCTCGCTGTCGGTGGTTGATGCTGTCTATACCATCTTTGATGTGGACGGGGACGGTCACCTCTCTACCGAGGAGTTTGTGTCTATCATGAAGAGTAGGCTAAAGCGCGGATTGAGGGTGTGTACAGCCACTATACCACCTAAGTGTTTTATTATGCTTGCATTTTGGGCTAAAGTTAGTTTGGTGGTGTTTATGCGAAGAGACTGAGGCTAAATATTATTATTCATACGCAATTGATTGTACATAGTACAGACATGGTACACACATAGTACTGACATGGTACATAGTACTGACATGGTACATAGTACTGACATAGGACATAGTACAGACATGGTACACACATAGTACTGACATGGTACATAGTACTGACATAGTACATAGTACTGACATAGGACATAGTACTGACATGATACATAGTGCAGTCATAGTACGTAATAGACGTAGTACATAGTAGCACCAACATAGTTGTAGTAGTTTTCATCATAAGATGTGTTGTTGGCATTTTAATTGTTACCGCAGTGTGGAAGTGGAGTGGTTGCTGTATGCAAAAAGACCAAAGCAATAAAAAAGTGCAGAGAGTCTTTTACATGGGGGGGGGGGGGGGCTTTATCACTTTATCACATGTATGAGGCACTGTGATTGATCACTTGTCTGGGAAAGAGACCATTAACGCTTATTAGTGCTTATTAGTACAGTAACTAATGCATTAAGTGAAATCTAATATGGCTGCTCAGATATTTAACATTAACTTAATTGCTAAATAATACATTAAATTAGTTATCTATGGCTAGACACGAAGGGCACCTAGGGTACATGTGTACTTATACTCCCTGCTATTTCCTTTTTCTGCCCTTTTTAATATCTACTTTCTCTACTCTATCTACCACCCTTGCCTTTCCCTTCAGTGACACTTCTCCTGCTTATATCATGTTTTGTCTTCTCCTGCAACTACCCACTCTGGGCCTTCTCCCCACCTTGGCCTTCTCCTCTTTGAGCCCTCTCCACTGTGGGCTCTCTCCACTGTGGGCCTTTTCTTCTGTGGCCCCTCTCCTCTGTGGGCCCTCTCCACTCTTTGCCCTCTCCACTGTGGGCCCTCTCCACTGTGGGCCCTCTCCACTTTGGGCCCTCTCCACTGTGGGCCCTCTCCACTGTGGGCCCCCTCCTCTCTGGGCCCTCTCCACTCTCTGTGCCCTTTCCACTGTGGGCCTTCTTCACTATGAGCTCTCTCCACTGTGGGCCCTCTCCACTCTGGGCCCTCTCCACTCTGGGCCCTTTCCACTGTGGGCCCCCTCCTCTCTGGGCCCTCTCCACTCTGTGCCCTTTCCACTGTGGCCCTCTCCACTATGGGCCCTTTCCTCTCTGGACCCTCGCCACTGTGAGCCCTCTCCACTCTGAGCCCCCTCCTCTCTGGGTCCTCTCCATTCTGGGCCCTCTCAACTCTGAGCCCTTTTCACTCTGAGCCCTCTCCTCTCTGGGCCCTCTCCACTCTGGGCCTTTTCAACTCTAGGCACATGTCAGCCAAGACATGTTGCTGTGCGAAGTGTTGTTACATAAGGAAGTTAGTATAGTTTGTTACCCTTATCTCTGTCATGTGATATTTGCTAGGCAACTTCTGCTTTACATCTTCTTGCATCTTTACCGCCATTCTTTAAAGTTTAGTACATTTCCAACTCTAAATATCTGCGACAGCTTTTGTGAAGCAACAGATATTAGTAACACATTCTCAACAACCTTGTTTTGTCGAAAACTATGGAAATAATTGATATGTATATTATATAAGTTCTTTTGTCATTGTTTTATTAATTCTTTAATTAGAGATTTTATAGAAGAATATCTTGATTTTTGCAATATTTTTAACCAAAATTTTACGCAGCATTGTAAGATAACAAATAGGATCAAACACTTTTCTGTATCACAAATGTTGGAAATTTCTACATAGTTACATATACTGTAGTAGACGAAAGGTTTTACTAGGGAACTCAACAGGCCTGTAATATATGCATCAACAGCCAAGATCTTCTGATTGTTTTGTATATATGCATACAGGAGAGACCCAATGATGAGACAATTTCCTGCAACGTTGAGTACTTGCTCATGTGTAGGCTGTATGCCAACATCTCAACAGCTATTACATAATATTGTACATATTATATATAGAAATGGTGTCAAGTACATATCCGATAATACGATGATTATACTACAGCGGTGTAATGAGTAACTTTGTGTCTAATATGTTACAATAATTATTGCTATCTAGTCGTCTCACTATCTCACTTAGACTGTGCTGTACACTGTACTATGTATGTAGTCCACCCCTAGCTACACCCAGCTAGTAAATGGGTGTGTCAGTAACAATTCTCTTTTGTATAATCAAAGGGTGTGTGCAGCATTCATTGAGAAGGGCACTCCCTCCCTTTCTATATGCCTCACTCACTCTCCATCGTCTCCTACGGCCTTGTATTTCATCACTGCTGCTGCAATTAAAACCACACAATTCTTAATGCCTAAGAATTTTTATGGCGATTTATATTGCGTTAAATTTAATTTTGGTAGGTGTATTTCTTTTCTAACATTAAAACTTTTAATGTGAGATTTTGCTGAAATACCTTACTTTGCTCAAAGTTGTTAGAGTTGTGTACCCTTGGCTTACTGTGTTAGTCTTTGATCATATCATCATCTGAATAGGGATAGTGGCGGTCTTTCTCAATCGGTTCAATCACTGGAAACAGTTTATCGCCAAATGGAATTCTATACAAGTGGATCTTTCAGATTTTTGTTATCTCTTTCGTACTTATATCTTTTTTTATCTGTTTTGAAATGCATTCAGAAGAAAGAAAACATGTTATTTTAAAAAAGGAAACTTAAAAAAAAGACCTTTCAAAGGGTGTAAATTAGCAATTTGAATTAATAAAAAAGCAACAATTTTTGTGTTTTTAAAAACCGGAAACTCATATATCCCTAGATACCGTGGCCATAGACATAGAAAGTTTTTGATAGTTGTATGATTGTAATGTAAATGCCAAAGACGGTAGTTTATACAAATTTCCCTCTTTTCAATGTTTAAAATAGATGTCGCCAATGGGCTCGGAGACAACATCTCTTGCACCTAGTTTAATAGTTTTTGCTTATGCCCCCTTTACAAAATTGATCAAAGTTTTCAGTTTATTCATATTTTCAGCCAACGGAATCAATTACCTGGAAACTCTAGCGACTCCTGGCATATATACTCTTATCATCACTACCGCCATCGATTGCTTACTATCATCTCTGCACTTCCTTTCAACAACTTTTTCAGCTAAAATAAAACCCGATTTCCAAAGCTCAATTTCCTTCAGAAAGTCCCCCAATGTTGGACCTAAGAGTGTCAAAACTTTGTACTGAACCTTTCCATTGCAACAGCATGACATGGTTGTTACTCAACACCCGAGTAAACAATGTTTTATATAGTTTGTTTCAACATCGGCACATATACATAAAGCAATATTTAGCTTGCATCACCATGGGGGAAGGGGGGGGGGGGGGCAATTTTCTTAGTACACAAAACAGAAGAAATGAAGTTATCCTTTTCTAAATAGAGCATTTGTGAGTTTTTATTTTTGATGAGCTGTTTATGGATTAAAATCAGCAAGAACAATTAAAAATGTTTTAGCAATGAAATCACCGTTAGATCTATTGAACATAGTATTCTGGCCAATAGAATGGAGTGATGCAATGCACATTATCTAGTAACAATATGTAGATTAGCTGTAATGGTAGAAACCATCCTGGGTCCTCCATCACCAGTCTGACTGGTTTATATACAGGTGTATTACATCCTGTACAATATGAATCATGACTGTTGTTGTTCAACTCTAGCATTCCTGTCTTCACAGCCCTTGTATTTCATCGTCTTATCTCACATCAATCTGTCAACTTGCTGGTAGCTAGCTCAGACCAACTTGGCCCAAGCTGTTTCACTTCCTGCAGTGTTTTAGTTATTCAACATGGCCGCAATATTGCATCCTGTTATAAACTCTAGCTGTTTTTTTTCAGATTAGCTTCTAGTTTTTAATCTTTTCAAAGTTTTTTTATTTGAATTTATTTTGTACCCAGCAAATTTTGTTGAATGAGTTCGGCCTGTATAAAGTATTTGTAATTTTGGAATAACTTTTATTTGATTATTTTTCTTCGTAGAGCCATCTTGTTCAAGAAGATCACGGCTGGGCAAAGTTTAAGAAGTGTGTACGGCATGAGATGAAAGTCAAACGAGGAGGCATGTGATTTCGTCTTCCTTCCGTTTCCTCTCTCTGTCATAGATTTTTTTTTTTATATCGTATCTTTGGATTTAACAACAAACCTTAATAGATTTGTCACCAACCAGTCACAAAATTCGTTCATCGTGTGGTTGATATTTTGGTATCCCCAGATTTGTGTTTTAAACAGCAAAATAAATAGAGCCCTCTATATGTTATGATTTTCTTGGTTTTCTAGCCATTTAGCTTCAGTATTTCTAGATGTTTTGTATGATCATTTTCTTTAACCTATGTTACACTGTCTTATTACCAGAAGCTAAATAGGATTGAATTTCCTTTCATTGTTGTAAACTAGACATATTTTTTCTATTACTACTCCGTAATTTTTTTGCATTATTGTGTCGATAAATGTAAACGTAGTTCAGATTTTTTGTGTGTGACAGGTCTTATTTATTGATATTGCCGAGGTATTCATATTTTCCTACCCTGTGTTATACTTTAGTTCAAATACTAGTACAAGTCTATGACCCCACAAGGCTATGGTTTATCACTCCATGGTACAATAAGTCTATGGCTCAACAAGTCTATGGTTACCTCCACACATGCTTATTGTAATACATTGAGTGTCTTCTCATTGGTCAGTTCTTAATTAATTCTGTTCTAATTCCACCGGCAGCAGAGGGTCATGTTCCCCCCCCCCCCCCACCCCACCTACTTATTTATTGCTCTCTTATTGGCTTGTCACACAGTCATCAAGCCAGCACAACAGTCAATAAAAATTTAGTTTTTAGCCTGAGACAAATCTTTCCTGTTTATTGACATATCACAATGGAAAGAAGTTTATGACATTTGCTACAGCAACATTACTTGTCAATTGGAATCCTGCGTGTGTCTTTACCTTAGAATTAATTGTATCTCAAATATAACATGTGTGGCTGGAGACAGAGCGTACTATATATAACGTATATAGTACACAGCGATATAGTTCTACTCTATCATAAAATGCTGGTTTGCAACATGGAATTATCTCCCTTGCTTCCCTCTCATCTCTTGCAAGTCGGGCCTGTATGTTCATTCACTACACAGTTGTGATGCATACTAGTGACCATAGGGTCAATAACTTGCACGAGCGAGATGTCCCCAACGACGAAGATGAGTATCGTTAAAACGACAAATATTTGAGCCTATATATTCTGGTATTTTTACATGGTCACAGTTAACAGTTAGGGCTCTAGGAAGGGAGATTATCCTATGGTTTTGACCATTCACAGCAAAACAGAATGCTAAACAAAGCTTGTAATTTCACCAAATTCTGTAGCTAACAGGCAATCTAGTTGAGATAGTGTCTCGGGTCCTTTGTACTAACCACCTTTGTCATTACATAACATATTGTTGTGAATAGTACCCTGAATACAAAAATTACAACAAGATGACTCCAATACATGCTGTAGAGTTGAAGCCAAATAATTATTAGTTGAAATGTATGCAAGCAAATAACTCAGAGCCTCACTCAATGGATTACATAATAATAAAAGTAACATATCCCAACATGCATCAATTTCACTTCATTTTATATAAATCATTGAAAATTTTAAGGGGAACTTGGAATGGCCGGTAACATAAGGTCCATTCTCAGTCGGTAGCCTATGCTATCACTGATTGGGATGTTAACCTAGTTTTATAGTTGATTGTCGTTGGGCGTGGCAATTGATAGCTAAATGGGGTTTTGATTAAAAACAGTTAACAACTTGCCAAAGGATAGGCTTTGTCTCTGTGGGAATCGACAGAGAGTCGTCCAAACTAGCGTTGTGAGATTGTCATTGGAGAACCAAAAAAGCATTTGCTTCACCACCATGCACACAATTTTAAGATCTGTTGAATCTACGTTCTATATACAAACAATCGTGCTGATTGCCGATGTGTAATTTTATTAAATGCAAACTTTTCATTCCAGCTGTATTATACTAGCCTGAAAATTTGGGCGATGCAAGAATATTTTTTAGTTAGGTCAGCGAGTATGTGTGTTGAGTGGTTGATGCTGGAATCTGACAGCCTGCGATACCCAAGTATAGATGTTAGACTGTGAACCGAGATCAGATTGGCCAAGTCTTTATCGCTATTTGTAGCAACTGGTACTTCTACCAGATACCAAAGATTGAAGCAAAGATAAAAGCTCTATTTATCACTGATGTCTCATTCTACTGTCATAGTAGTGACAATTGTAGCATTTCATTACAAAAACTTATTGTCTCGTTGTCACTTCCGACATGTGCGCACGTTAAAATAACCAAAAGTACAAAACAACTGTAGGTATTTTTTGAAGTGAAAAATGAGTGTTAGCTCCGTATTTCATGTAACCAAAATATCTAGTTTTTTATAGCCTGCAAATGAGGAAAACTGTGTAAAACTTGAGGTTAAAAAGATGATAAATAAAGTTTATCCGCTGTGAGCTCACTAGCTTGGGTTTATTGATAGATAATTAAAGTTATCACTTTACGCGCATTCTGCACACTTCGATAGTTGATGAAAACCTTCGTGAAAATTTTAATGATTTTGACAAAATGACTCACACGCCTCAGTTACAAGTATACAGTTGAACTTAAATATGTTAACAAACTTGCACCTCTGGCGTGTTGTGATGGCTTTTCATTGTGCCATCTAAGACAGCTTTAGAGCAATATTTGTCCATATTTGAAATGTCTGTAGTTTCGCTCAGCAATAAAAGTTGTAAGTAATGATTGATTTTCCACCTTTCAGATAGGTTTTAGTGAGCTTTTGTTCGTTGTTTTCATTAAATCAATTCATTTTTGTATGTTTAATAAAAAATCAAGTGAAAGCTAAAAAAATTTATGAACACCGCTGTTTATAATAACGTCAAAAGTTTTACTGTTTATTATTATAATTACTTGAACCTAAGCTGGGTTTTTTCTAAATAAACCAAAAGCAATCACTGCCAACTATTAGCAGCTGACGAAAACTTCTTTAGATATTATGTCAGAACACCAAAGGCTTCAATCGGTAAGCTTTGGCTCAGCGAAATAGGCCAAGTGTATAATAGATAGCTGTAGGTAATGGCCACATGGTTATACTCTAATGTAACACACCCTTGTGGCCTTTGAACCATTGCTATTGTATATGGGAGTGGTTGATTAGAGTATTATATGTAGGGGTGTGGCCCAGCGACACAGCTACACACAGCAGTTACTTAGACTCCTATCGTACCAGCGTATAACACGAGCCTAGTGACTATCAGTGCCGTCTACCATTCACACATACTCACCACGTCTCAACATATTGGACTATAGAAAGGTTTGTATTCTCTCTACGTCTAGGTAGACCATTTCTTTACATCGCTTGTAATTGTTGGAGTTACAGCAGCATAACCATACGTTTTTCAAAATTATTATTGACGGTGAATTGTTTTCTATGTCGTTTCCTTTACTTAGCTGCCATGAAAATCGCTTTAACCCAAACTTAAGTATTTAATCATTGTTTAGCTGCAGTATTATAGCAAATTTGTTACGATTCATTGTTATGCAAGGCATGTACGCCGATTTTCCAAAATAATAACAATGTTTTGGAGGCTGTTATAAGCATTCAATGAACCATGGCTAATGAAAGCTTCATTTCTCAAGCAGCAAAAACCTGGGGCTTTATTACACGTAGAACAAAGACCAGCCTTATTACAATATGTAGCTCAGTGGTTAGTTGGTGATAGCAGGGGATACAAAAGGTCAAGTATGAATCGTACTTTGTGTAGAGGAGTTGGGAAGGTTAAACGCAGTGTGGGGTACAGTACTAGCTGCTAGCTAGTACTCTACTAACTAACTAGTTTATTCAAATAGTGATGCTTTAGTGTTTTGTTAATTGTTTTTATTAACTTTGGGATAATTTTGGCTAATTTCAAGTTACTGTAGGCACTTGGGCTATTTTAGACTCACTGATTGACTAATATGGGAATGACATTGCTGACTGACCAACTCTTGTTTTGACTGGTCTGCTGCAGACTAAACAAAAGCGTTGACTATTATTTCGGGCCACGTACTAGTTTAACTAACTAACAAGGAAGCTGCATTCAATCCCTCGTATTTCATTGAAGTCAGTATAATATTGGACAATGTCAGCGCCACTCGACAGCAAATTTATTAGCAACCAATCAGAAATAGTTAATTGAACACGCTCAATCACCGATTCTAAGAACAGCTAGTTTTGCTTTTTTCCAATCGAGTCTATGTAATCTGTACTAAAGCAGTTCTGTTTTTGTCGTTTTTGTTTTAAAACACTGATCTGTACTGTACTGATCTGCACTGTACTGATCTGTACTGTACTGATCTTTAAAAAACTAACCAAATGTAACAGATTTGAGGGCTCTTAATTAAAAGAAATATTGCAATTAGCTTCTAATTATTTAGTGATGGAAAAGATAGGAAGGGCAGGAAGTGTCAGCTGATATCCCTATCACGTCTACCAAACACCTCACCGATTGGTGAACGGTCACAGTCGATCGCAATCCTATTCCTTCATCTTTACTGGTTCTTGTTTAGCCACTATTTTGATAGTGAGCCAAGAATGTGTTTTTTTCTGGCTGGTTAGTCAGTTCCTACAAATGTTTTCAGTAAACAAAATCGGACTAGTCTAACAACATAGCAACCATTTCTATTTATAGTTAGTACTTCTATTAGCAACACGTAAGTTATCGCTGGCAGGCACTCAGCGCGTACCACTCAAGCAAGTGGAGTTGTGCTCTTCTGGAAACAATAAGAAGGTTCCCTATGTAGGTTACTCAACTGTATTTATTTTGCTGAGGTTCTTTGTTTACTGGTTCTGTGACAGGGGTGTTTGATGGGTATCACTATAGAACTATTGAGTTCCTTAGGCTATTTTCATAAAATGATAGCATCAACTTGCATGAACTGATAGAATACCAGTCTTGAGCAATAATTAAAACTGATCCTCAAGCCTGCAAGCTGACGGAGATTTGAGGCCTCACTTCTTGGCCCCTTACGCTGCTTAAATCAGGTCGACATTTTTTCAATTTTTGAAATCCAGCGAAATACAGTGTTACTACCCTGCAGCGTAAAATAAGTGAGAAAAATAGATAGCGTTGTAGTGCTGCCTGTTGGGTACAATATAAAAGGAATGATCGTTACAGATAGTTGACTAAGGAGCTATTGCTGCTCATCACTGTACATATTGAGGAGTGGTCATGTAGTTTGTATTTCCTTGTGTTTGCTCACTATCCGAAGAAATCAATGCCGTTATGAGACATGAAGTGCACTTGTTATGAACTAATGACTTGAGCTTATCGTAATTTTTTTGTGGCAAACTCTCTCTGTTTAACCTCATGCTATATCATCCCCGCTGCCAGCTGGTCAAGAGATGTACTACCCAAGGATTAAAGGCTAAAAAACACTAAAAGCTTCCAGCTATCAACAATTTTAGAGCAATCACAAATGAATCACAACAAATCTTTGTTGGAGGTCAATGATCACTCATTGCCTGAGCCATCATTTCAGAAAAAAGTGTATACAAGCATTTTGTAATGACACTCTCTCTCAAATAAAGGGCTACATGGCCGTTATTGATAAAAACAACTCATTCAAGCAATAAACCAACCCCTTCTAACGATTGATTATTATTCACGATGTTAAACAAATACTAGCGTGAGGTGAGAAATATAAAATAAAAAGTTCAACTTTAAAAAAGTTTAATATCTACTATTAGCACATCGTTATTCGGATTACTAGTAGAAATTTTGATATTACATCAGACTGATAAAACATGTGTTTGGAGCCGTCACTACACTCAAAACAAAGATAAGTTTCAATGTACGCTTGTGGCAGTGCTAACATCTGTTGCTAACCAGCCAATAGCGCGACATTTCGTAGGAAGCTCTGAAGTTTCTTCAACATTTTTAAAAGTGCAAGTTTTGTTAACTTTTGAGTTTCCAGGAATCAAAAGACATAATTTTCGCAACATTATTTAAACATTAGCCATTGGTGAGATAATAATATCCTTATTTTACCGAATGCCTTGTTATGTCGCTGAAAAGTAGACAACTTCTACAAGAGCGTTTTTGTAGATTAGCCAGGGCTGGCTCTCAATGTGGGCGCGGCTATTGTCGCAAAGGGGTTTGGTTTGGTTTGGTTTGGTTCCCCCCTCATAGAGAGCCACCCTGGCTAGTTGTAGATACACAAGGTTGTGGAAGTAATATGAAGGGATAGGCAGCACAGATATTGGCCCTCAGGGACTGAATTAACTCTGATCAATCATCAGGGGGTCACAGCTGGCTTTCAACTTACTTATGCTCTGCAGGTCTAAATATGTACGATAGCTCCATTCTTATATGTAAATGCTATCTACATGCAGTCTCTCAAGTATTACGGCTTGGGCTACAGCCTACGCTTGCATCGAGTTATTGATCTACTGACATATCATTCGTTGATTTTGACTTTGACATTTACACTTGAGATCTACCAGTGATATCAACAAGCATAGCCTACTTGGCTATGCTTGTGACCTCCAACAAAAGTCAGCATAAATTAACAATAAGTAACTAACAATTGACAACAAACAACCGGCAATTGACAATGAACAACTGACAATTGACAACAAACAACTGACATTTGACAATGAGCAACTGACCATTGACAATCGAAAACTGGCAATTTACAATAATAACCAGCAAACGAAAATAAGTCATTACTGCTCAGCAACTGACGATGAGCAATGAACAATGGGTAAAGAGTAATGAACTGAGTTGATAACATACAAAACCATCATTCGTTATCGGGAGGCATTGTGTTTTTCACTTTCTTTGTAACCCAAAACCACCTCTTTCAACGGAAGGCAGCATTGCTAAACAAGGCTGCACAAAACTTACATCAGACACGCTCTATGAATTGATAAAGGTCTATATACTTTTTGCAAACATGTACAGGTGACACATACCGGTGACATGTACAGGTGACACGTACCGGTGACATGTACAGGTGACACGTACAGGTGACACGTACAGGTGACACATACAGGTGACATGGTGGTTGTAACAATCAGCTCTTGTGACAGCGTGTCAGAAACTTACTTCTTGCTAGTTTTGTGATTTAGATGCTTGCACCAATACTTATGTAAGCTTTGTGAAATTGAAATTTTTCATTATTTTTTATTCAAACATATTTTAGCAGTTTTTAAAATTGAGAGGATGACTTCTCAGTAGACTTACAAAATGAGAAAATGAAAACGCTAGGCGCTTTTGGTTAAGTGAACCCGAAGTCACGATCGTGACGAGTAGGCAAAGTTTTCTTGTTTCGGCCAGTACAAATTAGCATTTTTTCATGGTGAAATCGAAATTTGGCGCCTGGTTGTTTGCAAGAACAACGCTGGTTTGCAAAATTAGGATTTGTTTTGTCTTTATTTATGCATTGCCATTAAAAACAGCCGTTTTATGGCAATCATTATTTCCGTTTTGGATACAGCAATAAAAACAATGAGTCTTCATCATGCAAGCAACTATCGTTGATGCAAGGCCATAATAATTGTAATTATTTATTATGTCGAATATCTGTGTGTCATAGAACAATACATTGATGCCAAAAGTTATTGTTTATTTGTTTGCATTGTTTTGGTAGAAATAATTAATTATTATAATAATAATAAAAAAATATTGTTGTAATATTATTAAATTTTTGTTCTTCGTTGGCTTGCAGAACAAGTAACTGTTGTAAGAGAAGACAACTCCATCAATTTATTTTTCTTTGCGTCTATTTGTTCTGTCAGATTCGTGTGCGTCCAGCTTTGAGAGCAGCTACAAATTGGTGAAGTTTTTCGCGTTTACTAAGCGGAAAGTGCCTACTAAGAAGCTTTTACTTTTATTGTTTGGTTATAGAGTTAAGTTTCTTTGCAGAAAGATGGCAGCATTAACTAACAAAGTGGCAGCACCTTCCACCTCAAAGTCTTTAGATGCTATAGCCAGCAAATTACTGAAATGTCAGGAATTGAAACTGAAGGAAGTGATGTCAGACAGTGCAGAGGATAGTGAGCAAGAGCAAAGGAAAAAGGAACAAAAAGTCCAAAGTGATCCAGTCGTTCCCCAAGTAGTAAGTTACTGTACACTGGTTGTCTGTGGTATATTAGTTGTCAGTGGTATATTAGTTGTCTGTGGTATATTAGTTGTCTGTGGTATATTAGTTGTCAGTGGTATATTAGTTGTCTGTGGTATATTAGTTGTCAGTGGTATATTAGTTGTCTGTGGTATATTAGTTGTCTGTGGTATATTAGTTGTCTGTGGTATATTAGTTGTCTGTGGTATATTAGTTGTCTGTGGTATATTAGTTGTCTGTGGTATATTAGTTGTCTGTGGTATATTAGTTGTCGGTGGTATATTAGTTGTCTGTGGTATATTAATTGTCAGTGGTATATTAGTTGTCTGTGGTATATTAGTTGTCTGTGGTATATTAGTTGTCTGTGGTATATTAGTTGTCTGTGGTATATTAGTTGTCTGTGGTATATTAGTTGTCTGTGGTATATTAGTTGTCAGTGGTATATTAGTTGTCAGTGGTATATTAGTTGTCTGCGGTATATTAGTTGTCTGTGGTATATTAGTTGTCAGTGGTATATTAGTTGTCTGTGGTATATTAGTTGTCTGTGGTATATTAGTTGTCTGTGGTATATTAGTTGTCTGTGGTATATTAGTTGTCAGTGGTATATTAGCTGTCAGTGGTATATTAGTTGTCAGTGGTATATTAGTTGCCAGTGGTATGTTAGTTATTTGTGGTATGCTTGTTGTGTGTGGTATATTTGTTGCTCGTGGTACATTAGCTGTCTGTGGTGTGTTAGTTGTCTCTGGTATATTGGTGACTCAGTGAGTATAATGATCTCAGAAGCAAGACAAAAACTGCTATCAATTCTTTGACATTGTTTTGAATTAGTTCACAAAGATAAAAACTACCCTGGTTCACCATTCCCAAGCACTACATTACGTCATGTTATGGGGAGGCTATGAATGAAGCACACTCATGTCGGTCCTGCTAGCCAATCAATAAAAAAGCGGAAGCAAACAATGGTCATGCACTGACAAATCTATTGCTTTGCTCTTCGATACCTTATGAGTCAATAATCATTGACCTAATGGGGTTGTGACATTAAGAGTTATCTCTCTTTGAACTTTCTACATCCAACCGGAAGTTACCATTGTTCGTAGTATAAAATATAGTTACTTCATGCAGACTCGTGACAGTTTTTCCCTGATAGCCTCCATGCTGTCAATTGAATACTATAATGACATGTCGCTAAAAACACTTTAGACTATTTTTAAAGACAGCAGCATCAAATCTACCTGCAGCAACAAAGATTTATATTTTTTTTACAGTTTTTTTAATTATTATTTATTACAGTTGTTATCCACGGAACTCCGGGGCTTGCCAAAAAAAATAACAGAGACGATGCGTCCTGTAATAAAAACTATTCGTAGCAATATCCGGTTGCTTGCAAAAAGTTTAATATCACAGAGCCAATTCATTGAAACTGAACGTAAAAGCTAGGTTATTACTAACACATTTAGTAACGGCCCATCGTCTTCCTTCTCTTTTTCGGCAAGCCTCTGATGCCCGTGTTATCATTATTCTAACTATTTTTTATATAGTTATTAGTGAAATCTTTTTTTATTTATTATAATCATTTATAATAATTATGATTCTACTGTTTATGATTGCTATTGTAATTATTAAGGTTATTATTGAATTGTTATTAGATAATAATTATTATAAATGATGCTTCTTATAATTTTATAATAATAATAAATAATTATAGTAGTAACAACTTATTATTATTATTATATTATTATTTATAATTATTATTTTAGTAAATCAATTATGATAAAAAAATGAATAATGGATTTTATTATTATAAATAATTGTCACCACATTAAATTCTCATTGTCATTTATAATAATAGTTTCATAGAGGTATAGATATATGCTAATGATTAATTACTTGTATTATTATTATTATTTCCCGCACAGATACCAGACAATCCATTTACACATAAACGTTGCGTTAAATAAGTTAATTATCGTTGGTGTTTCATCGTATTTATTAACTACTGTACCAACGATCGCATATAATCGCGGACCACATCGTGGTTATTTAATGATTATTATGCTCTATAGCTACACTTGTGTGATTAAAAACTTATGTACGTGTAATCTGCTATAGCCCTGTGAGCTCCCTGGCTTGTTCAATTACATCAATCGCATTGCAATAGCCTGTTTATTCTAGTTTAACATCTCAACTCCGTATTTCTGCATTGTACTCTATATAAAAATTCCGGCATTTTCCGGTTGGACTTACACCAGCGCCCCCTATAAGGGGGGATAACCCCAGTCACAACCCCATTACCAATGAACAGACTGACTCACTTCACTAGAATGTTATCTGTGCACCAATTATGTGTCATCAACTCTGGACCTGTCAGTGTTTAGAGCAGTGAGCAATCCCATCACAAAATAAATGCTTAAAAATTTCATCAGAATACTTTTAAAAGGATAAAGTTCTAAACAGAATACCTGCTACCAGTTTTACTCATCCAGAATACCAGACGTAACATCACCAGTGCTCAAGTTTTGATCAGGTGCATCAATCAGTCTAATAAAAAACTGGGAGTTATCTTTCCAAAATTTGACATCGTAGAAAACTCGAAACATGGACATAAATTGAGGAGCTTTGCTTGGCATTGCGCCTGCATGCATTAGATTATGAAATACTTGAACATGCCTGTCATGAAATGATGGATGTTTTTTTGCGTTAAGATTTGTTTTTGAGACAACATAGTCAATGGCACACAGAGACATTGGGAATAGCGGCCATCTTTTTCAAAAGCCGTTATTCACCAGGTTCAGTTTAACAAAAAATAACGGCGCTATCAAGTATAAATGTATTTTTCTATTGTAGTTCTTGTTCTCTAAAGTAACAGCAATTTGTGCTTCGCCTGTTTGTACTCAACTTGCAGTATAAAAAAGTTGGAGGCCAGAAATAAAATAAAGTATTAATGCGCACTTTACAGAAAAACTAAACTTTGAGCAGTGTTTGTTGGCAACGAGGTTATCTACTTTTTATCAAGCCTAAAGCTTTGAAATTTGAAGTTGTCTCTACTTGGTAAGGCCTATGTGGAACCAACTCAATGAGAACATTGGCGGTTCCTGGGGTCTGAATTTGTTCAGCCTTGTAAACTATACAAATTAATGGTTGGTACTTTAAAGTGATAAATATATAACAATGATCCAACATTGCTGAGACAAAGCAATTTAAAAATATCGATCTAGAATAATAACCCCAAACCAAATAAAAGTTAACAACGTAAAGAATAAATTAATACAATTAATAAACAAAACCAACAAATAGGATAAACCAAAATAATATAAAAATTGTCCTGGTAATTGTTTAATGACGTTGTTGCAGATCAAGGGTGCTTTCGGATACCCTATGCATAGGGCAGTCGTTAAACACTCGTTGAGGGCTCAACGATGACTGTCGTTTAACGGAAGTTGTTTGAGAATAAAACATAGACATCTTTATTTTCATCAACGTCTGTGAAAACTGTATAGCTGAAGCGAGCCCACTTTGGTTTCTTTATAAACAGAAATTAATTACGATGATTTTATTGTCTGATGTATTTTATATATGCATTATAATGATTGCACGGCTTGAAACGGGGAGAAACAGTGATTAATAAAAGTTGACTCGTTCAAACTGTTGGTTAGGTGGAGTCAAGGTCAGTCAACGACGCAACCTACCTCTCTTGTCACTTCCATCGTTGAGCCCAAATTGCCCATTGCCGCCATGTTTTTTCTGCCCTCAACGACGGGGCTTCCGAATGGTCTCGTTTAATCCCATCGTTAAGCCCTACGCGTAGGGTATCCGAAAGCACCCCAAATCAAACTTTATGCATCACATTGCAAATAGTGAAAGCTAGAGAGAACTTTGATCCTATAAAAGTCTTCGAGAAGGGACAAAATGATAAAAAGCTAATTTTAGTTTTTTATGATTATATAAAATTTAAAAAATTTCTTTTTTTGTTGATGGACGCAAGCTGTGATTGGTTCTCACTCGATGTACTAAGTGGATGTTTATGCAAAATAATATTTGTGGTCAACTAGTTGGGATATTTGCAGCTGAATTGTACCGTACCAGGACGTGAATATCACAATAAATGGTGTTGAAATAGATGCCTCGCGGGTCGATACTTGTTGCTCCAAATTGGCTCACTACATTGGCACTTCGGCCAAAGGTTATGCAGCGGTGAAATATTGCTGCAGTCTCTTTTCTGGATTTGAAACCTCATTTGGCCATAATTTGTGCAAACGTACAAGGTTTTTTGACAACGATGGAAATAACTATATATTCAATTTTGGGAGCAGTAAAAACTGATAAAGCCAAAACCTCAACCCTCAGTATGTCAACTTTTTGCCAACTAGTTAGCCTAAATTTTATGTTTTGAACTTTATTTATCGGCCATTTACAAACTGCTATTGCTTCACGCGAAATTGAACTTTTTGATTTTTAAACAGGAGCTATGTCTGCACACAGGTGGCAGGTGTACAAGCATAAACATCTTGCATTTCCACCTATTTATTTTTTTTGTCAAAATAATTACGCTAAACCTCAGGCTTTAAAATTTTAACAGCAAACAATCAATTTTAAAAAACATTAAATTTCTGCAATAAATTAAGAGCATATTTCAGTGACAAAAACTGACACACCCTTTTGAGAGGACAACTCCACAAACCAATTGGGCAGGATTTTGTGATGATAACTTTGGAAAGGCAATGGCTTAGCCTGGGTCTCCTGAGGATTCATCACAGATCGGGACATTCAAGGCTAGGTTTAGACCACCCCCTCCTCTCCTACTTCAGACCCTACTTCCCCTTCCCACATAGTGATTGAACCCCTTGACAAATGGACCATTTTTCAACCAACTATATAGTGACAAAAACAAGCCAATTACATCACATCCTGTGTGATAACGAGTTACATATTGTATGGAGGTGTTAATTGCATACTTGATGTTGTAGCAGGGACTCGTTTATGATTAAATGAGATAGCAAAGAGTCTTTTGGGTGCAAATACCAGAAAACATCAAAAAGCAATCAGTTGAACTGGTCAGATATCGGCCATCCAAGTGTTTGCCACACAACACCTCCCTTTGAACTATTAATTTAGAAAAAACAATCTTTCCTTGCAGAAGTTACATTTTCTGCTTGAGCAGAATCAATGTACTTCACATTCCAGAACAAGCGACAAGATGTGCAATGTTTTTGAGCGGTTTATAGAATCATTTATGGCTACTGTTGAAGCAGTTAATTTGTTTATGCCAGGGTGTGTAGGTAGTGGTTATATCACTGCATGCCATTGATGGCTTAGTCTGAGAGTTTGTGGTTGAAGATGTCATAAGATTGGGCGTGTTTATACAGAAATTGAGTCAAAAGTTTATGTTAATTAAGGGCTACGTCATACTTGAATTTGTTGTGAAATAACCATAATGGTAACGAATCACTTCTATCAATGGAAGAGTGCAAAACTGTAATGCTGCCACACTGTAATGCTGCCACACTGTAATGCTGTCACACTGTAATGCTGTCACACTGTAATGCTGTCACACTGTAATGCTGCCACACTGTAATGCTGTCACACTGTAATGCTGTCACACTGTAATGCTGCCACACTGTAATGCTGTCACACTGTAATGCTGTCACACTGTGGTAAAGCGATTTTAGCATCCATCAACTGTTCAAAAAGTATATTGTTGCCAAATTTTTCACTAGTATTTTTGACACTTTCTTCCATTCGTGACTTTGTGAGAGATTCTGAGAATATTCTACTCAACGTATGTGAGTGAAACTTGGCTGCTTGCTATTGGCTGACCTTAGATAATATTCGTAATCACATGACACGTATCATATCAATATTGCATCAGCAACAGTCAGCGAGAGTCAGCAGACAGGGTTATGTATGCTTAGCTCTTATTTCTATGGCTCTATCGCTATGTATGATATTAGTGAATAAGTAGCTTATATCACAGGGGGAATCACAATGGTGCAGTTGGAATGCAGGTTGTAGCAAATGTTTTTGCTACACAAGATCGATTTCTGCCAAGAAATTGAGAAAAGTTTTTTTTTTAAAATAATGTAATATTTTAATGACATGTGCTAATATTTTGCATTTCTAAAAAAACCTTGATATTAATTTATTTTTTAAAAATTGAAAAAAGCTTTTTCTATGCAAACGTCTATGAAGCTATGGTAGCTCCCCTGATTAAACTAGATGGTATGACAATATGGAACAATCCGTCTGATCGTTTTCTAAGACACTTAATATGTTCTCCGAATGTAATGGAATGAGGTATTTGTCAAAATTGTGTATCAGCCAATGAGCTTGTCCTTAAGTCGCTGCCACTCACTTCACGCTATCTTATCCATCTTTACTAGTGCGCTGAGTGCGGCTTTATTGATGGAGAAATAAGAATTAATTCTAAACCTTGTGAACCTTGCAAAGCCAAGTATAAATGTAAGGAGAAGACAACTTCCACTAAACCGTCAGTTTCACTCAGAAGAAAAGGAACTCCTAACTCCATCAAGGTGAGATTAACGATAATAAACACTCATGAAAATCAAATTCAAGATGTCCGGAGATAAACTGTTTTTCCGTTTCAATTCATTGTGAGTTGCTTCACCTCACGCCTGCTAACTGTTACGTGGCATAAGTGAGAAAGGAGACAACTACAGCATAAATAATTTTTAAGAATTTCTGAAAAAAACAATGTGTTGTGCAAACACTGTTTGCAATGGATATAGCCTTTTATGGCACCGGAGAGTTAGACAGGTGTTTGAAAAGGGCTTAAAGTGACGCAAAGTCCAACAGATAACCTTGTCCTTTGAGCACTCTCGTTTCCTTGTATTTCTGGGTACAAAAAGATTACTGGTATCCTGATAATAACGATATAAAAGTTTTGCAATACTTGTTTTAAACCATTAGCAGTAACAGTGGGTCAATATGTTAATCGTAGTCGCCAATGCATTTTCTGCAGACATTATCCATCAAAGAAAAGAATATTTTTGCTTAGAAAAATGCTGGTATTGAATTACGTATGTGTGAAATTCAAAGCGAATTATCACTGCCAAATCATTCATCTTTGTCTGTCCAGCGTACCTCGCCCATTCTATAGCCAGAGGGATACATTGGTTTGCTGTCAAACAGTATGCGGGCGGTAGACAGGACATCTCGGTGCACGTCTATGGTACACCGCAGTCAAATACTAATGCAAATTTTGTGCCTAGTTTAATTAAGAATAAATAATAATAATACACTATTCAAGTTTATTTGCATAGACATGTGAGATTAATACAGATTAGCTATTCATAAGTGATCTAGCCTATTGTCTACATGTCAAAGTTGACGCCTATCTGTCATTTAAATATGTGACATCCTCTTTTACTTCGCTCTTACCAAAAACCATATCGAAAGTTACGCAATTGAAGCCGAGTGATTGTGTCAACAACTGGCAAGGTAATCAACTTCCTGTCTTAATCACAGTCAGACACACCCTACGCCGAGTAGCATACTTTGTATATAAATATTTGCTGAGCATAAACGAAACACGTTATCAACAAAGATGCATTTTCATTGCTTTCATTTTTGACAAAAGTGATCGAAATGTTTAACCAGAAGTAATGAAGTTTTAATATACGTATTGTAGATTAATCAAGATTATTTTTTGATCTTTAAAAATATGTATCACATTACACAATTGTTCTCAAACAGGTTTTTATATTCAAAGTATCTTGATGCGCAGGTAAGTATTCTGTCGCTCACGTAGGTAGCTTATCCTGAGGAGTTTAGTCATGAATCTTCTAGATTTATGCACATTTCCTTAGCAGCGAGTGAAATGCATTCAATAGTAGATGTTGGTGGATATTGCATAAGCACTTCAAACGCTCAGCTACCACATTCAATTGAGATAAATTGTTATTTTGGGTATAGCTGTGACAGCTTGGTTGTGATCAAATTACAGCAAATTTTGTGCATCCGAAGTGATAATGGCAATAAACCGGCTGGATTTGTGCATTTGGTGAGATATCACATGCACACTTGAAATTAAAAAAGGAAACACGAAAACTGCTATTAATGGTTACAATAAAAGCTTTTTTAGAAACTATTTGTTGTCGACATAATAATTCTGCGCAGAAAACAGAACAACGCAGAGTTCAAAAAACTCCATAAAGGAAAAAACTATATGTAAATTGCATGTTCATTATTTTTATAATGACTAATTTGGTTTTTCGGCGAACAGCTTTGATATTGTGTTATATGGCTGATGTGGTAATGAAATCTTCACCCAAACCTTGCATCAATCGACACCATCAGCTGTTCCTCAAACCACAACAGGCAGGTCTGCATATGTTATACATGGATGTAGCCAGATGTCTCCCCTGACTCATGTCCTGTCCTGAAATAATTTTATGTAAAACATAATTGGCTTCATCGCAATCAAATTTTTACGTCATTTCAAACTAACAGTTTTAACCTAAAAGTTCACTCGAAATATTTGCAACAAAAGATAACGATCATTGAAGCGTTATACGCAGCCCACTAATACACTTGATATCTAAATTGTTCTATGAAAACATGATTGCGCTTGAATAGCTAATATTAGCCATGAGTTTGTTTGCTCAATGTAGACACAGATGACCTGCTCCCTGACTGATGATTGCGCATTGACACAACATAATTGACATAGATTCTGTAATGTTATGATGAGCTGAGAAAGCTTATAAGTATCAGAGCATCCAGCGATACTTCCCATTTGGGCTCCGCGCATTAGCTCTTCGGCCCACTGCTATGTAAATTCATATAACGGGAGGTTTCGTAACATCTCTGGTCTCAATTCATTGCTTCACCCTCTTCATGGATCAATAAAAACCAGCTCAATGCGCCAAATGTTGCGCTTTGACATCTAGGTGACGCAACCAAACAGCCGTTCTAGTCAATAAGGCGAAGTGAGTTGCAGAGAGCAATTGTTACATTGCGGTAGGTTGCTTCATTGCGATCAAATCAAGTTTCGTGGTGAATCACAGCGGAGGGCTACACTAGCTATAGTATATACAATTAATTAGTATTCCCCATAATATGTATTAAAAGGATTATTTCTGTCACAAGAATAACCTGTGCAAGCGTTACCATCCAGTGCAAAGGTTTCCCAAGTCATACTAAATCAATCAATTTGTTAGCTGTTGGCGCTAGTGCCGGTGAGCAGATCTTTTGAACGTCCTTGTGCCACTTCCTGTATGAGCAGTTAATTGACAAATAACGGAAAATATATCAATTACTGAAGTAGAACAAAATGTCACGAAACAATTTAGTTAAGTTTCTTAATATTCAATTAATTAGTTTTACATTCTGGTAAGATGGTTGAGTGTGGCACAGAACAGGTAGAGTGGTGGTGCTTAGCAACAGGCACTGCCACTCACCAACATATAAAGTACATTGATGGCCTGTGGCAAAGCGTGTAGATAGATGATACTTCATTATAAATAATATATTTAAAAATTGACAAATGTGTCGGAGTTGAGCTTTGTAGTCGTCTGCGATGGAGCCTATTTCTATCTCACTAGATAAATATTAATTGGCCCTTTGATATCGCGCATTTCAAGCTGTAGTTGGTGTGGTGATACAGTAGCAAAGTTATTCCGTGTCTGGCAAGAGGCAATGCCAGCTGATTTAACATAGACAATAAATGTTAGACCCAAGTTGTGAAATACTCGCACAAAGTTTTATAGCATCATATGAGTCAGAACTTCAAGGAAATGTAAAACTGCTGATCTCGGATAAACTTGCAGTTTTCAAGCGTAACCCTCGCATTTAATTTTGAAATCACGTCTGCTATAAATAACTCAGGAGACATTAATTTAATCTTTATCTAGTTTTTGAGTTACTTACTAACGCCACGTTGGATCTTTGAAGAAGCTCAGCTGTTACTTGTCTATAAATTTTCCAAGAAATGCAGTTTTAGTTTTATATCTTTTAAATTCCATTCATTTGTCTTTTTTATCTTTTTTTGAAAAATAATGCATTGTCGATTTAACTCAATATTACGCAATCAATAAATAGAATCAAGTGTGATAGAAAGGTTTGCTAGTAACTAAAGCTCTAGTATTTATACAAAATTATTTTTTTCTTTTAACGAACTCGATCGCTGCCATAGCAGCAATTCTATGCTAGCGTCTTTTATTTTACTTGTGTGATACTTCATCATTCTATGATAAATAAAAGTAAACAAAGACAATATGTAATCTGAGACGTAGATGTAGGGACAATACAACTATTCCAGGTGGAAAGCTGAATTAATCAGCAGGCTTTCAGACTTTACAAGTGAACTGGTAAAATTATATTGCTGCCTCGATAGCAACGTCTTATGCTGTCAAATGTGTTTTGTCAAGTTATTTCAAAATATTGCAAACTTGTTGCCGGTATCTACAACAGTCGCGGTTTTAGACATCGAGTGGGGTCAAGCAATGTGAAGAGTTTTACGATACATTCATTCACCCTCCCTCTCTCTTCTGCCCTTCCCCCTTCCCCTTCTTTACCCCCGGACTAAGACTCATCAACAGACATACATATATACATACCGACGAAAATCCGCTAATATGTACAAGTATACGTTTGGTAACGAATCCTTCCATTAGCTTCATGAACTAGGCATCTAGCTTTAGAATTACAACTGTAGAACTGGAAATCAGCTAACTAAATGGAAAAAGATTTTTCTGATGTCATCAAATTAATGATGCACAAGACATGTTTTTGAGTGATTTAAAGAACCATGCCGTGAGTTGTCTCCTCCTTCTTGCCCAGACTACACCACGGAGAGGAATCTTTTTATCTTATAACATTGATTCCATTCTCGTAAGTCAATTTCAACCATTCACAATTATCTTTGCTGCATTCCCGGCCATGCAGTTAGTTAAGGTGTAAAACCTTCATAGCAAAGTTAAAACCAGTTTTGTGTGAAAAGCTGCTAAAACCTTTCCAGATGTAAAACTACATAACACCGTACAACTATGTACTCAAATATCGAACAACTGTGAGATGATGAACAATTCCTGTGGCCGAACTAAAACGAGGGAGTGAAGATCAAAACAGTTAAATCAAGATTAATATCTTTGATCTTTGATCAATTGCAGCAAATCATCGGAGTAACGAAAACAAGATGGTTGATGTCATCATTAAAGATTAAAAACAATCTTGAGGAAACGGGATGTGCAAGCACATTAAAGATCATGTTATCCGAAGGAAGTCAACAATTAGATGTAATTAAGAATAATCTGACTACTTAAAGTGTTTACCTTTTAACCTCGCAATATTATAATAAATAGTAATGTGTCCAGTGCTACACGTCTGTAGACCTTGGAAATGTTTTCAAGCAAGGTAGGCAACTCCTGTGAGAAAATGGTAACTTGAAATAATAATAAATTTTACAATGAAAATTCAACACGTTGTAAACCTGTCCATCTATGCTCAGTTAATCTTTTATGCATTTTTGACTTTTGACACTTCCTAAAAATATATTTCCTTGCAGCTGGCATGAAAAATTATGTATATAAAATAATAATCACAAATAAATATTCATAAATTATAAAATGATGGAAAGGAAATGTTTTTAAATCAGCGCAGAGGTTGCTGTCGTAGGTAGACAACTTTGACGTTGTATGGTTAATTATTATTTAATAATTAAATAAATATCCTGCTAGAATAGAGGATATCAGAGAACTGTGGTTAGTCAGAGTACAAACTGCGTCAAACTTTCATATTTTCATTAATTATTTATGTTGATGTAGATTTATTTATCATAAAACCAAGCAATAGCTTTTTCCCACCTTCACGAATCTACAGTTTCCTGTCAAGGTTTAATAGTTTTCTCTATTACAACCTCCTACCGAATCAGAAGCGCATTTGATTATAAGCTTCACTTTCGTCGTGTCACTTTAATGGAAGTTGATATCTTACAAAAAATGCTTATAAAAAAATGAAGTTGAAGTATGATTTCAATATGAAGATGACTTTAGCTATGAATTGGAGCATTTTATAAAAATCTATTATTTATCAAAACTTATTTTGTTGGCAAGAATCCAATCAAAACTTTGTAAGCAATGTATAATCAAATATAGTAAATTAATGGAGAATTAATTGCAAAAGTTTCAGAATGATTGAGGATAATGGAGAAACAATAATATCTGCAATGTCATTGCTGAAACTACTTTTTGTGGCTTTCTAATGAGCAAAAGTCAAAGTTTTTTGGATATTGATCGAAAAACAGAATATCAACTTGTCAGATTTAAATATCGAGAGTGGCATGTGCCTGCCATTACTTTATCATGACACGTCAAAGTTATTGGGTGTCTCCCTACCCCGACACTTTCTAATCACAAATGACCTTGATAACTGCAGCACCATAGCCTTAGGTGCCAAGTATTTGCAAACTCTTGATAATGACAATAAATAGGTAAACGGCTTGAAGAGAAGTGAGGCTAGAAGCTCATAGTCTTCATACTCTCTAGTTTTTGGCCTATTTATGTTCAACCAACAGTTCTGGTCGTTGTTTTTATTTGATTTTTAATAATTTATCACTGTAAAAGCATTAACTAACGCAAAAATAGTGCTAATCAAGTTTCTTTCCATCTGAGATATACCATCATAACAAGCTTTAAACTTGTTTTTATATGGAGATCACCTTATTGTTGCTAAAATTTTCCTGAGTGAGTGTGTAAATAGTGCGTGACGTTTATCAGTCAAATGCGTCGTGCTGTATGGATAGATTTGATTGTCAATGCGCAGTGAGGTGCGTTGAATGTAAAGATATGATCTAAAGGTGTGTCCATAGTGCCGACCTCACAGCAAGGGCATAGCGTTGAACATAGAGTGCTCAGCAAAGTAGAAGTAATCGTCTCTGGGGGTCCTAAAATTTAAGCATTTGTCATGCATTTGATTCATTCATCACTGAAAACAAAATCACAAAACATTTCACCTTATCAATGCATAAATCAAAGAGCTTTGATCGGTAACAAAACAAAGCTTATGGTTTGTGGTTGACAAGGGCGTATTTTTCATTCATAGCCAAAGAAAGTAGAAACTCTACTTGCGGTTAGCGGTATCAATGTTGTCTTTTCCTTTCTCTTAAATTTGCATATTAATTTAGCATGCTCTTTTTTTAATCATTTAAATATTATTTGTGAGGGTACAAGCTTCCTGTCCTTATTTACTAACTACGGCGGGCGACAATATTTCAGTGATAATAAAATGCATAAACAGTGAGCGAAACCTTTTCTTGTCAGACATTTAATGTCTCCGACCGTAACATAAATTATCATCTATTGATGCATGTGAAAGGTGACTGGTGTGCCGTGCAATGACTTTTATTTTGGCATAAAGAGAATTGCTAGATTATATTTTACGACTAGCTCAGCCTTTGATGGTAAAAAATGTACCAGCTTAAACACAGCATAGGAATGTTACTATTAAAACTATTTTTGATGATTTTCAACATAAAAATGCTGATTAGCGGTTACTTGACTCATTCTTAGATTTCACAATCTAGATTTGTAGAACTGTCTTTGGGGGCATTCAGGTAAACTCAAGGTTTCTCATACCCAGTGACCTATCTTCTTATGACGACATAGATTTATGGCGTTGTGACTGATATTAACTTGTACAGCAAGCATTCAGTCTGTACACCATGATTCAACTGACAATTCTTTTGCGCAATTTTATTTTTTCTGTAGAAAAGTATCATTTGTGCAAAACAAGATAGAAATGCTGTGACCAAGAAATAAAAACCAACTTTACTTCATATTCCATTGACCCAGCGACCTTTGCTTACCAGGTTACTGACTGACAGCTGCTTCAATAAGGTCATTGCCTCATCAGATAAAATTGAAACTAGATTTTGTTGACTGTGGGCAATGAGGCAGGCATATTTCATCACCCTAAAATGGCTGAAAAACAATATCTGGAATAGTTTCAAGTTTCTCACGAATTTTAATCGGTTTATTGCCCAATTTTGCATCTGTTCAGTGCTTTCTACAAATCAAGGTGCAACCATTGTGAAATACCAAGCCGCTCGGTTACTGACATTCTATGCTAGTGACCAGATGTAACCGAAGCCATACAAAAGATTAGAGGTGACACGATAAAATAAAACGTGTTACGAGATGAAAATTAGTTATATTAATTTATTGGTGCAGTACCAGTGTAGCATTTGATTATTTTATTATTATTATTATTATTATTATTATTAAACACTTTTATGATTACTGTATTGAGCTATCAATTTTAATTTATTTTTGATTGAAAATTGGTAGCGGCACAGCACTAAAACGTTTCTTACACAACTCAAAGTCAGTAGAAAATAAAATTGAGCATTTTTGGCAAAATATAACGGATTTAATATTAAATAGGTGAATTATGAATACCGGACAGTAGAGACATGCCAACCGGAAAATGCCAAAATCAATTTGACATTAATTTTCAACTAATCCATTTTTCCAATTTTCTATTTTTAAATTTGATAGAGATATTCTTAGTCGACCAACAAAACGTGGGGGCTGGGTGAAAAAATTCATGATGTTGGTGATGCGAACTCAGAGCAAATCAGGGATGGGTTGGTCCTACTGAATACAGATTTTGCTAGATTCTAGTTTATTCATAATTGAAGCTTAGTCAAGGATGCTTGATCATTGGAAAAATATGTTTTGGTTTTTCAAAGTTGAATGTGTAAAATAATAAAAATTATTACTGGTGAATAACCAATAAAGTATGTATTTATGCAGTTTATAAATTTATGTTATAAATAGCAAATACGTAATAAATAATAATAAACATGCAGAACTAGTAAACTAATGTAATAATTACTCATTTGACAACATAGTTGGTGAGTGATATTTTTCATAATTATTGTTATTAATTATTATTATTTACTGTTTTATAATTTATTATTATTATTTATTAATAAATGATAAAAGAATTATAGGGAATGTCTGGTCGTCTGCTGCAGTGGTTGAGCAGACGGATTCGTCGTACTTTGTATAAACTAATCACAAGTCCAGTGCAGGAGCCTCCCCAGAGAGTTGAGTATTTAATGTAATTCGCTGCCGACACTTTGTGTTTCACCAAAAGGCTGTCAATACTAATTACAGTACTATTTATTTAGAGGGCGGTCTTAAAAAGTATGTCTGCTTCAGTGCTTCTCTGTCAGCGCTGCCAATTTTTTTCTGCCATACTTGGCTAAGGGTCAACAGTAAAAATGACTGCAAAAACTTTAAGTTTGGAAAAACTAATATTATCCACACCAGGTGTGATTGCTTCAATAGGTAGTTAAAAATAATATTTTTTGAAAATAAATATTTGTTGCTATTTTTATAATAATAATTGATAGCATGGCATCTACCATGTCCAATAGCTTCCACTAATATATAATTGGACAAAAACCTAAATTAATCGTCAAAAAATAGAAGGCAGTTATTTGTTATCGTGTATAGTGACGCAACAATTTCTTTGATCCACGTAAGGAAATGTTGCATTAGCACCAACTTGTACCATTTCACATATTGTTTCCTTCTGTAGCATTTAATTTTGCCATTTAAATAGCTATAAATAGTCCTAAATGGAGATGGTGATTGGAAGATCAAATACTGGAGATATTCAGTAAAATTTCACAAACAACTCTAATGCGGCGTTAACGGCCTTTTAAATTACTTTGCGGTGAGCCTTTTGAAATTGTGTTTGGTTTTGATACACGGTGACTTGACTTTAAGTCGATGTTATATAATTGTTTTATATCAAACAAGGGAAACTTGCTCTTTTTATATTCAATATGCCCTTTATAACATTTTCTGTAAGGGTTAGAAAAACTAACAAAATTTTTAAACAAAGTATTTGACAACATTTTGTAGCTTGAAATTATATTTTCGCTACAAATTGTATTAATTATTATTTTTACTTGAAATTATATTACTGTAAAAGAAAGTTTTTTTTATAGCTAATCTATCAAAGAAATCCTCAAACTTCTTTCAACATATCAAACTAGTTTAATACTGTATTTGTAAGAAGTTGGGAGTTTGTAGTAAAATATTGTATTTTTAGCTAAAAAAGTGAAAAATTTAATAAAAAAGATTATTAAAAAACAATTATATTCCATTATCATTTTTATCTGGGTATTGTTTGCTCACACTTTGCCTTCAGTGATTGTTTCTTTTCTCTCAAAATAATTTTCTTTAAGACTATGTTTAGGAGAAAATAATCAATTAATCAGAGTGTCCCATTGCATCAAGTCAAGTACTGCTCGAAGCGTTAACAGAATCAGCTAATTGCGGACCTACGGATGAAGAAAGCAAGTTGCTATTGGCCGAGTACAGGGGCGTGGGAGATTGTAGGCATTTATAGGTCTAGTTGAGTTTATTGTTAGTCTGTCTAACCTAGATCAGCTAGTCAGCAATCTTATGAGCTGTCAGCAAAGAGTGGCAGCAATAATCTATTCCTTTTGAACATAAAATCCATGACGTCAGAATGTTACGCAATGTTTTGTTGTCTAATCACCAATAGTACATACATTAATTGCTTTACTCAGAAAATAATATTATTGAGTTAAACTTTGTTGGTTTGAACTCTTTCCATTAAGAGGGCCTTTGCAAAAACATTGACTGGCTGTTTCGTGTAACCAGGATGCATAAATACAGTTAATCACGCTTTCTGTCATCTAGTAAAGGTTCAAAACAAGATTGGAGAAGGATCAGGAGCAACAGGATGTGTGCTGCACCTTGCAGGCATGTCATACTTGGTGCATGTCATCAGTCGAATGGCTGTGGGTTGACCTGGGGAGTGTATGGGGAAAAGCATGTGGTTATAATCTCCGATAAATCCCTTAATTTTGTTGCGCAGAGCGAAAAGGATTGAGCCAGGTGCGATAACCTCGTCTGCATGGCTGTCTGTTTGTCCATCGCGCATGCAAAAAGTTTAAGGCGCTTACGCGGAAACAAATAAAAACCTTTAAAATTTGAATATTTTGTTAAATTAAAGTTTGTCATTTGCTTGCATAGACCTAATTAAAGATTTGGAAACGCTTGTAGTTAGTTTTTTCTGTGTGGATTTTTCAAAAAGTTTGCCAACAAACTTAGAAAAGCCAAGCACACCAATAACTGCGCAGAATAGATGGATTGTTGGTGGAAATTGAAAAGGGTGCAATGCATAATGGCGGAGAAAACGATTCTAAGACGTCACTAACATGCCGCTGTCGACAGTGTTGGGTGGGGCTGGGGCATATGCTATACTGTAACCGTGCCTGAGGTCCTACACAACACTACAATAATCTGAAGGTGTCCAGCTCAGTGTCTGATCTGACACGCACACCACTGCAAGCATCAAATTTTTAATCTTCACTCTCTGAGGAAAGTAAGAATATATTGGTGATCTTACATTGAATTGTTTGTGGTCATTTATAATATAAATTGACATTAATAACTCAGACATAAATTATCAGTAGGGAAGTGTGTTGAGACCTGTACGCAGGTGAAACAGTTCAATGACTAACGACATTGGTTAGTTATTTATACAAGGAAGTACTTGACTAAAGTTGATAAATACACGCCATTTTATATCTCGATACCACCTACGGTGATATCCATCTTTTTCACTTTTCCTTTATACCACCAACCTTGACATTTGAGTGGTCCACTTCTGCTTAGCTAAGCCCCCTGGAAGTATAGAAATATTTAAAATGGCGGTTAAAGGATTTATCACCTTTCTTATGATATTTTAAGCGCAAGGTAGTTATTCTACTGATAAAGTTGGTATTAAACTTTGGCCTATAAAATTGATATAATATCTTTCATGTTTGAGAAATAATCTGAACTTTCCTGTTCGTTGCATAGCCTAATCTCTTAGCTCACTGTTTTGATCAGCTGTCACTGCTTTCAACCTCAGATAACAGAAGAACACAACTTCTCGTTCTTGTCAGGTGTACATTGACACTAGGGAACAAAGGTATGTGAGGGTGTTAGCGGGTGTTGTTAGTAAACCTTCAAGTTTTAGTTATTTAACTATTTAAGGCTGTGGTATAGACCCTGAGTCAGCTTGTACTTGACTGATCCCATCAGCTCATTCTCTATTGTGCTTGCGCAACAAGAAATATCAAATTGATGAACATTTTATATTGGCAACTCGTAGACAATCTGCGTTCTTCAATTCTAATCGAAGAAGTAATAAGAACCCAATCAAGAGAGAGAATACGATTTTGTTTTCAAACACGATTATAAGAGAGGGTGCAGTCTTGCAGTCAGGTGTGTAAGTCTTGGCACTGTGCCATTTCATGAATAACTCGCAGGCATGTTGCAAAAGGGTGAATCAATGATCGGTGATAGTTTGTTAAATAATTGCTTAGAGCTAATTATAGCTGTGGAACCCCTCTGAGAATGATAGTAATTGTGCCATTCAAATCATTCAGGGCTATATAGCCTCTAGGTTAATGACATTAAACAATGAATAGAGAAAAATAATATAAGTTTTAGTGACAGCAGGAGAAACTTTTTGTTAGCGACTAACATGCCATAAAGTTTGACCTATTTGGTTGTGTAATTATTTAATCAATAAACGCTGTCACCAAATGCATACATGGCAGCATAGATTGATTCTTGCTGTTGACCCGGACAAGTTCAATAAATAAGAATACTTTCACTAATTTGACAGCTTCAAGTTTTAAATTTGTAATTTAAATGCAATGGAAACCGCAGTAAATAGTTCATATGAAATGAAAGGTGAAATAAATGACATGCCACCCTAGTATTGCTTTGGGGAGAACACTAGCTGTGGAAACGCCTGCAGTAAATACATGTTGTTAGATCGTAGGTGTGGCAGTGGGCTGGGTTTAGCCTCATTGTGTGTACGCTCTAGGAAACAAGGCTATCACCTAATACAAAATTCAAGGTTGATGCAGTGAAATGGAAGCAGTATCGCTACAGCAAGTCAAGTAATAAGACGTGTTACAACATATAAGCTTATCGCAGTCAATCAAACAGTCAGAAACGGGTATAAAATACAAAGTGCAAGTGTGATATATCGGTCATACGAGATTGGCAGACGACAGACAGTAGCAAACGCTCTCTAAAACAGATAAGACAGGGATATTACATTCTCTCTGGACTTACTACAGCTGATAACTTTAGAATTTGACCTTAGATGCCATTTTACGTCAGAAACAGGCAGCAACGAAGCATCAACGACAAACAATTAATCGTAGATATTAATGTAAATCATATTGTTTGAAGTGGATTGTTAGATGAAATGTCGATGTCTGTGTGCAACCCTTTGCTGTCGTATGCCAAGTATCAGGAGATGTTACTAGCCTCTGCTAACAATAATAATATCAATAACAATACTCAAAAAATCTGGAATCCAGCATTTACCGAGTCGGATCACGAAAAAAGAACTAAACAGATGTGGTTGAGCAATCAAAGAATAGGTTTACTAGCCGGACTTATACCTCAGCAATCTCCACCCCAACCTAAACACCTCTCAATACATCTCGCCCTCCAAGTAAGTACCTCGATGCCGATTTAAAAGACTAAAGCATTTGAAAATGCTTCTATAAAGCTATAAAGCTAGAATGTTTTTACCCGGATAATAATCTAGATAAAATGACAGTCTTTGCTGGGCTACTAACTGGCAAAGAAAGGAGAAGAATTTAGGCGTACAACAGCGATCATTTTGTTGTATACAAGCTTCTGCTCAGTCCCTACCTGTATATAATATTTCATACATATATTGAGGTAGTTAACTGATTGTTAACAACGAATAGACAAATAATTGTTTTTATACTTTGCAAATATTGCTAAAATAGCAGCACTAGAGATCATTTACAAGTCTATGTTTGCTTAAATTGATCAAAAAAATTATAGAGTTCCACAATTGCGTGGGAGAGCTGTCTGCTTTAATTAATGAACCATCCATCTTGTGATTTCTCAAAACCTTCAACATTCTTTTTTTTTAGTTGAAATTGAATTATGAGCTTTGAATTCACAGGTTACAATGCTGCTGCGTCACAATTGTAACACTAGAAATGGATATTCTATTTGCTTAGGACAAAAATGAATTAAGCATACCTGAAAAAATGGATAGAGTCAAATTTCTAATCTATTTCTAGCATCCCTCGATTTGTGCATAAAGGCAAGCGAGTATAGATAAAATCGTTGCGGAAAGGTCAACAAATGGCCAATAAGCTCTCTCAGCCACTCTCTCCCAGCGCGATGTTACTATATTTAGATTTTAAGAGACATCACTTCTAGCTTTCTGATTGGTCAAAGTATTGCATTTATAAAATGAATGTTTGAAGTTTTTCTAACCAAGAGAGATTTAGTAAATACAATATCACAGCCCTGAATTGTAAAGCTCTTTACAAAGACGGACAACCTTAGCCCACGGTCATATCAACCTTAGCCCGTGTTCATACCAACCTTTGCCCATGGTCATATCAACTCTTTGTTTGAGCTGTTTTGTTTAATATAATCTATACTCCAATAAATATGAAAGGTTGATTGTGTTGGCATTAACACTTCGCCTAAAGGTATTTGTGAGATAAAAAGCCGCACCCTTATGTGCCCCAAGCAGGGAGTGGCTAAATCATCCATTCTTTCTCCGAACATTAAGTGAATGTTTGCAGTTGATTGAACTATCTTGACATTGCGTTGACCTTTCATTATTTACTTTTAACTCTCTAGGGACCTAAACAACTATCTAGTACCCAGATAGCGTGTTGGCTCTTGCAAACACTTCTTCATTTGTGATCCAATCAGGAAAGGTGACCTGCAATTCACTTCTTTCGTATAAATATATCATACCGTCCTCGCTGACTCCTCGCTGGCTGTCACCAGCAGCATTCATCAATAATTTAATTGTCTCTGTCGCATATGGTTGTTATTATGGAATGCTCTCAGCTTTCGTCAGCTTTCTAAAAGTTGGCCAGAAATAGAAGGTTACTTGTTCTTTAGGGACAAACTACAGGCAGCAGTCTATCAAATTTAGCTATTGTTACAATAGCTTGACATGACACTCGCTGTAATGCGGATCAGATAAATATACTGTTTGTTTAGTAGCTCCAGTAGTTGTAACTAGAGTGCTGCTCACTGCATTCCTTCACCCCTTTCTAAGTTTATTGCAATTCTATCACATTTAGTCTGCTGCAATGGTATTAGCTACTGACTACCTAGCTCATATAATAGCAATAAAAGTATCTAGTGCTGTGCATTTACTAGGACTATGCTAGGCCTAAGTATTGATGCAGTGAAAGAGTGCAGACGCAGGTACTATTTGCATATAAATATCCACTGATTTAGCAATTGCTAAATGCGTCAATAATGTGAGCACATAATGACACAGAGATATTTTCGTCTCTCCTTTCAACTTTTGATGTTGATGATAAAATATCCTTTACCAACATTTAGTAGACTCAGTTTTCATTATCACAAACACACCCCGATGTGTACATTGACCTGTAGATAGCATTGACTCGTTCATTGTGTAACTTGAGTCTTTGTCAGTCAGTTGAATTCACTGAAACCAAAATCGAATCAGAAGATAATATGAGAACTCGAGTGCAAAATATTTTGCTCTAAGGACATCTTAGAAGCTTGCCTGGTTTCTATAACAATAATATGGTACTAAGCTGATGTTTTAAAACCATAACACGGGTATTATAAGTTAAAACGCAAAAGTGTAGAAGGATTTCCTGACCAACCTTAAAATACACTCCTATGAAGTTGATATTTGAAACTTTCCAAACGCGGCTGTGTGACATTTGGACGGTTTATGAGTCATACTAACACACCTCATGTGCAAAACATTAACAAAAAAATTTATGGCTGGCGCTGCTTAAATCTCTGACCTAGCATTGACCTTGAAATCTTGATACCATCCTGTGCATTTTTCATAAGAATTCGGAAATTCGCCAGTGACATACAATCTAGTAAAAAACATGGCATCATCATTGCACAACTAGTTTGAGATGTCGGCCATTGCATGGTACTCATAGATTCTTAATTGTTTAAAAAAAGTGGCGAGTTGAGTCTACGCCAGGGTCGATTGTGCAACGTCTATTTTGGCACAAAATACTCCGCTGTATCGCTACCACTCAACAAAAATGGCATTCTCATAGCGAAACACTGAGCTTAATGTATTTTCTTTTGATCTTTAGATTAATTGAGATTATTTGCTGGGTCAGTGCTTTTTGAATTTGTAATTGTGGTCAAAAAAATAGGTTACTAACGCCATAAAGTGATTTGTTAGCATGTTTGTGACGACCATGTTAGCATTGATCAAGGCAAACCTGTAATCTAGCAAAAAATTGTTAATAATTCAAGTAATCTTACTAATATTAATTTTCTCTTAAATGTATATATAGCTTGTGTCATTACTCATAACGGTTATCTGAGGGATTAGCCCCGCTGATGACTAAATGATTATCGTCTGCTCACGTTATCTCTGCACAATTTTATAACTAGCTATGAATCGTCTTCTTCTCTTTTTAGCCTGAGCAAACAGAGCCAATAGATCTATCAGTGGGCAAGCCAGAGTATAGCCGGTCTGACACAAACGAAGATAGCGCATCTGGTAAGTGTATTCAATGGCCGACAGCGAAACCAGTCACAGAAAGTTTGACCACGTTTTCTTCTGCTTTGCCAATTTTTCTCTTCACTACATTTCTGAAGATGTCAGTCATTCACATGGTGTTACCTGATAAGACTGTATTATGGCAGATGGCTCACACCTTTTGCCTCTCCCACATTTCTAAGACCATATGTTATGTACACACAGTCTAATTAGCCACTAATTAACTCTATCATAAACCAGCTCATGGCTATAATAATTATTATAATGATCTCAGCGATAGCAGCAAAAATATTCTAATATTCTACCAGGAATGTTCGCAATGTTACTGACAAATATTTCCTTTTGGAAAACAACAACAAGTTTGAAACTGCATACTGGAACGAAAAGGGGGGAAAACTTCAGAAAATGCATTTTATGGGTAAGAATCTGCGGACAAATATGAGGGGCATTCAGTATCATGTCTCTTACCAAAGCGTATCAGGCTACTCAGTCGGTTCTAAGCTATGGGCTGTACTTTGGTTTTGAATAAATTATTTTTTTCTACATTAAAATTTTTCTTCTGTGTAATCTACTTCCTGTTGACTGGATAATCAGTTCATTAAGTGTTACACCTTACTACTCCCCATGCATTAAAGTGCTCATCCTAACCTTATTTTCAATTATAACCTCTTGCTAATAGTTTGGGGGGTAACATTACCGACCGCAGATATAACATATTCAGCAATCTCAATCACTCGCGCTAATATATAAATACAGTAAAAAAAACATGAGAATTTGGCACACGCAAAGTAATTAGGAATTCCGCTAATAATTAACTATTTCTATTTACTTACAGGTTTGTGAGATGATTTAGGTTTTAAAAATTCAAATGCACCAACGATTTTGTTTGGCCGGCCTTATTACATTAGTCACACGAAAGGTGATCCAATTACTTCAGCTAATAGAATTTACGAATAATCACAAATATATGAACCACATCTAAATGATATAAAACATTCTGAAATCAATCCGTTTTCGTGGAATATTGATAATAATGCGCACGCACGCATCCATTGATAACTGCCCAAGTTTTCTAATCGCAAGCTCTGTTTGCTATATTGAGAACTACACGAAACATTTACGTACCGACAAAGGGTTTTCTTTGATATAAGTAACACGCAGGAAGCAATGAAATCCACAATTTCCTTTCAATACCCCGTTTGTTGATTCTGAATATGTTTTAGCCAAGATGACTTTGAGCATGGATTGCTTGCTGTATGATATTAGTTATTTGCCTAGCAACTTGATTCATTATAATTAAAACCCGCCAAAAAAAGATTGATATCTTGAAATATTTGTAATAGTGCCGCATTTTCATGAGAGTTGGCACATGCCCACTAATGTAGTGGTGGGCAATTTGATTTTTGCATCAATTATTTTAGTTAATCCGATCATAAAAGCATTTAAGGCTGTTTGTTCCGCTAATGGTCGCATTGCAATGGTTTGTTTGTGTTTGCTATTGTGGGAGAGCTTTCATATATAATTTGATAAATCATGATTAATGATCTTACCAGCGATCACATTTGAAGCTCAGTTCAATAGATGAAAGCTCAATCATTCTTTTAGGGCTTGCGAAACTACATTAATTGTATAACATTTGAAAGAGCAAAGAATATTTTAGGAGTTGTCTTCTATTTGTTATTATTTTGAGGTTGGTTATAAGTTACATGACACAGCATAAGTTAATGACTTGCCAAGTGATTATTTGTTGCCAGTCAGTGATTTAGCGACACACTCTTTGTAAGAAAAGATCTGATAAGCATTTTTGGCAAAATCTGCTGTGTCAAACCCAAACACATTCCGAAAGCGCAGTCAACAAAAACAAAATGGCACGCCGACGCAAAACCTATCGATTATAAATGTTACATAAATAATTTTTTTGAACTTACTGAGTGAATTTAACGACACGCCCATTTACGTCCACCATTTTGTTTCGTCAAAAGCTAGACTTTTTCTCACGTCTTAAAAGTCTTTTGTATTTGTTTGGGTGAACAACAGTCGATGGGTGAGTTTCAGTTGGCAATCAGTAAATATTTGTCGAGTGTTTTATCATGTAAAATTGCATCCTCTTTATAACTGATACCCGCACCTACCGTCTGCACATTTTATTTTGGCTATTAACTAGATATGCCGCGCCTTTGTTGAATGTTGGCATTGGTAAACGTTATCCATATCAAGTGATTTAGCCAACTTTAGCCTGATTTCACTGAACTGTGTAGCCTTGGATCATTGGCTCACAATTATTACAAACTTGGCAATGGCTATCATATAGAAAGATAAAAGATTGCAGCCAGGAATAGTTGAAAAAGCATCAATAAGTAGACATTGAAGTTCACAGGAAGTCGACTACCGTGTCACATGACCAAATAACTAGAAAATGGCCGAGCAACAAAACGTTCTTTTTCCGTTTAAAAAGTTAAAACGCTACAGCTGCGTTGGTAATTAGGTCAACGAAGGTAAATGCAAGCAAACCGTTTTCGATTGACAATTTGCCAAAAAATATGAAATAAAAAACAAACAAAGTTGGCAAACGGAATCGAGGCGTCATGGTTATTATTTCAGTAACAGTAAAATATTTTAACCAATAAAATGTGCTTCAATTTATCGATTGCGTGACAGAGATAAAATTCCTATCGTTATACACATATTATATTTTATTGGCAATATAAACACTTTAATTTAGTATATTTGCTGATGTAAGATTCCAGAAATGTTTGTGAGCAACCGACCAGCTGGTTTTTATCGAGTCTGTAATGAAAGTAGCACAAGATGGTAACATCTCCTGCCTGTTTTATAAGCCTCCCTCAGACAGACCAAGTATAGCGAGTTCATACCAAATCAATAACCTATCAATATTGATAAATAATATATGCTTAACCATCTTATTAAATGGCTGGTGTTAAATCCTTCATTCTACCTACGAAAGAATTCCCATGACACGTTGACCTGCCTCTAGTGATGTCACCAGCACCTGATGAATGTAAACGGAAACAGTTTGTAGGCTACAAAAAGTAACAAAATATTGATATTTACACGTATTATGGTTGCGAGGAACGAGATTATAGAAGCTAGAATATCCCGAGTCTTTAATCCTTAGATTTAGGTGATTCACTCGCTATTTGTGGTCGGTTGGTTCTGCAGAACCAGCTGTGTGCACTCGCCAACCAACTCCTATTTGATTTGTTAAAATGATTGTAGATTAGGTTAATTTATACATGGTAGCTATAATAAGTTTGGTCTGGCCTAACCTACACAAGTGGAACTGTATCATTGCATAAGTTGGATTAATTGCGCACACGTAAAAACAGGTGATTGCTGGAAGGAATGGTCACACATAAGAACTAGTTTATAAAAGCCAAAACTTTGCGCCTGTTAGCATGAAAACTGATGCTGTTATGTTTTTTTCCAATTCTGTATCCTCTTTGTCACATCCTATTCTCTCACTTCATTACTTATTCTGGCCCAAAGGGTAGTTGTTGGCAGGAAACACCCTGTGTTTTTTTTAAATTGATTTGTACCACAATTTTACTGATTGTATGTTTAGTGTTTGCGCTAGTATATATCAAAAAGGCGTTCCTGATTTCGCTATGACACCTATTGTATGTAGGCCCACCTTACAGTATACAGTCCACATTGCTCTTGTATTGCTTATGCTAATAAGCTTCATCTTTGGTAATTATCTATTGTTCCAGCAAAATTATTTATTCAAAAATGTTGGCAAAGACAAATGATGGCCACACCTTTAGGCTTGATTTAAAAGTCAGATTTTGTTGCATACACGTTTGACTTGACTTTCAACATTTATTTCACTCAATGAAATATTTTAATTAAATCATCTTTTTGTTTGTAGAATGCAGCTCACCCAGATCACAAGCTTACTGCGGAGTCACTATAGGAGGTAGCTTACAGTAAGTATCATTGTGCAGACAACTCCGGTGATTCATACACACTGTTCTTCAATGTCTCCCTCATAATTTGTATAGACCAAAAACTGAGCGTGTAACAATTATTTGGCTCCATCAACCTATATAGATTGGAAAGCAAAAAATGCTTGGATACCAAAAGCAAGTGTGGCGTTAAACTACATATCATTAATAATAAATTGATTATGTTTATTTTTAGCACATTGAACGAGAAATTCTTCAACAACTTACCATCAAATCATCCAGCCAACATCCATAATATGCACAGTCTATCCATGCACATGGGTCCGTACAAAAGACTCAGTTCTCCTGGACACCTGAGTGAAGACGACGACAGTAAGAAACCCAAAAGACAACATATCTGCGATTTTCCAGGATGTCAAAAAGTCTACACAAAAAGCTCTCATCTAAAAGCTCACAGAAGAACGCACACAGGTGTGTAAAGCTAAAAGTATCACTTGCCATGGCACTTGTTAGCACATGTCACTCTGACAGTTGTAGCCGTTGACATACTTAGAAACATGATTGCAAAACTTGAATATGGTGCCAATTTTAAACACTTCATGTAAAAGTAATTTGGCAATCAAAACTCTATAAAATTTTTACTCTTTGGTTGAGCAAAACAAACTGTTTGTAGATGATTCAATCTTTGCTTGTTTCAGGAGAGAAACCGTACTCATGTTCATGGGAGGATTGTCAATGGAAGTTTGCTAGAAGTGATGAGTTGACCAGACATTACCGTAAGCATACAGGAGACAAGCCTTTTAAATGTAACTACTGTGACAGGAAATTCTCACGTAGCGACCATTTATCGCTGCACATGAAACGCCACCAGGGGGTGTGACATTAACCTAGCAAAGTTTTTTTGTATTTATATCACTATTTATATTAATCATGCATTGCTCGATGAAAGAATTGATGCACATATATTTTATAAAGCAATCATTGCTTCTTTTTGTATAAACTAATTTGTTTAATCCAATCACTCTGTTAATGTACATAATTCATATTTATCACGCTCAGCATAGCTCAAAGTCTTTTTTATTTTTATTTAAAATAATCAATTTGTCTGGCACCCAACAAGCTGTAGATATGTACCCACACCTACTGACTGATGAGAACTACTTCTCTGATCAACTAGCTGCACTTGACTTGCCTAAACCAATTGGGCAATATATAGTTGAACACAATAGCTATGTCTATTGTACTGCATGCTGTAAATAATTCACCCAATGCATGAGAGGACAATTACCAAGTTTGTACAGAATGACTATAGCAATTATTTTGCTTAGCGTTGGTGTGTTTGAAGTCTTTTGCATGCTTGCAGTTTGAATTAAATAATTTTCTACATAAACTGACCATCTTCTATCGCATGTTTTACTGGTTAGAGGGTGTAGACTGTGTGCCTACTGAGTGTGCTTCAGCTGATCTCTGCATGATTTCATGTCCCTGGGATAAGACGCATATTATTACATTCTGTACTTTTGGCTATTCAGCATTGAAATAGGTGCTATCATGTATACGTATAATAAAATATATGAAACTATGAACCTCGGTGTCTATGTATATTTCAGTGCCTCTGTGGAAGCCTGTAGCTGTTATATCGTTTATCATTTGCTCAAACGATTAGTTAGAAAAGTCACAAAATGGAGTAATAAGATCTATACCAATACCAGATCCGGCAATTTGCACCAAAAAAAAGTTCATTTCATTATCTACTAATTACTACTTTTGAAATTTAACAATTTTTTTTATTGTTGTATTATTTTTTTAATGTATTATTTATATTTTTTTCATGTTATTTTTCAGCTATATTTGATACTACATTACTTAAAAGTTTGCAAAAATAAAAAAGATCCATCTACCATAAAAGACCACACACGGATACGCATAACCTAAATATTTATCATAAAAAATATTTCAAAGTTTCTTTTTAATCAAAGCCTTTTTAATATAATTATTGGTGAAAAAAATTAGCATAAAAACTTCTCGCTGGTTAATTTTATATGAATTACAAGCAAACACCCAAAAATCACTTTTCGTAAAAAATTGATGAAAGGAAAAAGTATTTTTCAATACAACTATGGGAACCTAATTTCATATTATGGATAATTTTCCCACGACCATTTTGGGGAGTTTCTACATTAAATAAAATGAGTGTGCCAACATTACTGTTCGATACTAAAAATAAATATGATAATTTATACAGAAACTGACAAATTTCTATGTAGTCTATAGTGATCCAGAGACTAGCCAGAAAGCCCATTTTTTAATTAAAACTTTGCTGAGTAGTTTATAGCTTTCAATTTCCTGAATTGTTCTATTTATACGCCTGCATAAAATAGCCTGAGTGCTTTACATGACAAGTTGTGGAACCTGGAACAGGCTAAAGTGATGGCAATAGTTAAACTTTTCCGCACTTTTGTTGTTGGTTTTTTGGCAAGAAATTACATTTTGTTGTCACTTTCAACATTACTAGTCCACATAAAATTTTTATGTAATGGCTGCCAAATACTTAATAGAGTTTAGTAAAGTCATTTTAGGTGGAGCTGTTTTGTACGCGTTCCGCCATATGACTAACTTTTTTTATTTGCAATCGTTGGATATATTTTTAGTGATACCATGATGCATTTACATAACATGTAACAAAAAATAATTACAACAAGCCACTAGCTTCAAACAACCGCAATCACCTAAACAACATCACAAATCAGTAAAAAAAATAATAAATGGTTTTGTGTTCAAATCGACCAAACTGGATCACATATTTATAAAATTAAAAATATTTTCAATAATTGCTACCAAAGTTCAACGGAATTTTAAATTGCAGACAAAATCTTTTTTATACTTCTTGGCGCTGACTTTGAACTTTCAATATTTAAGCTACATGTACAACTATCGATTTGCCTCCACCGATCAGAAATGACACACAAGTGTTTCCCCATTTTTTGCTCTACATTTGCCATTCTCACGCAATACTGGTTAAACTCGCTGTACTTGATGTCGTAGTTAGCCATAAAATGCTTTGACACAACAAAGACAGTGCGTTTAAAAACGTCTCTTTTTTACATAAATATTTGTGCTTAAAAGACATTTTTATTGAAAACATTAAAATCGCAAGCAGTGATATAATTGGTCAAATCAAGAATTGTCTACCGATCTTTTGATATGGATCAAAACCTGTCAATTACTGCAAATAACATGCTACTGATTGGGTAGTGATTGATCCAGAAACAGAGGCTGTAAAACCACGCAATCGGTAAGTCAAATCGGTAGCTAATTGGTAGACGTACACGGAGCCTTGGTGAGAACATGGCAGAATATACAAATGCAATTTTTTGACAATGATTTGTAAAAACCTATTTCCATCAACGGTTCTTGTGAAAAATCAGACTAATTTTTATAAATAAGAAATAGTTCATAAAATTGAATATAAAAAACTTTTATCATAGAAAGAGAGATAATACTTGAGGACTGCTGAATTTCAATAAAAAGATAAATACATCCAAATGTCGAATGATGTTACATAAGGATAAAAAATATTCTGCACTTCGGTGTCTATTTATTGTTATCTTTACTTTAGCTTTTTGGACTCATTCCAATTTCTTAGCTTTAACAAGCTTTTACACCAGCTGAAAATTTTAAAAGAAAGCTATCAGTTGTTCCGCTGCATTGTTGCTGCAATCACTGGATTTATTGCAGAATCACCCAAGCCCAAGCTAGAAATCTAGGTAAGTACGTAGAATTGGTTGCAATTTCAACTTGGCGCATGAAACTTGACCTCAGTAAGGTAATGTTTTTGTCAGTTTAGTTGTTTCACCAAGTTTGATTTGATTTGCTGTCAATTGATATGAGTCATATCAATTAATCAGTCCCGAAATCAAAGCTGAGCCCTTTGAAATTGCTAGAGTCGTCTCCCCTGTCCAACTGAAGACAAACTGACCAGCAGTGTTTTACATATTTGCGATACCATAGTAATTGCTTCATGTTTGCCGAAATTTGAAGAAAAAAAAAATGTTACAGAGAGCCCACCAGTTTAAATTTGTAATGAGCATCAGACTAAACTTCTAATGGCATGCAAATATATTTATTGGATTAGAAAGTACCTTTAAAATGGGCTCTCCCAGCTGTGGTTAGATCTATTTTTAGAAACAACCAAACAAGATCACCCACCAATGACATGGGTGGAACTTGATTATTAATATCATTTAATCTTCAATAACAACATTTTTAAAATATTAATCTTCTTACAGTTGTAACACCTGGAGTACACGCATAAATAATAAATAGCAATAATAAATCCTTGACAGTCTTGTGATAGTACATAAATACTTTTGGTCACTCTTTGGTTGTTGCAATCATAGCACTCATAATTCATAGACTTAGAGCCTGAAAATTATTTGTGGTTCAAAGTGTTAGAACCAAGAATTTTAATCAAAACTGACCAGTTCAAATATTATAAACATTTATTGGCTTAGAACACAATTGCTTTGTTTTTATTTGCAAATAGTTTAATGAAAATATTGGCAACAATATCATTTTGTAAAAAATATTTTTGTACAGTGCCAAAAAAATAAAATCAACAGTGGTAAACATTTAAACTTTGTTACTACTATTATATGAGATATATGAGTTTCAGATTTCTTAGCAACAAAAAAAAAATTATTATGAGCAATTATGAAGTTTATCAAGGCTTTAAAGTCATTTAATCAAATGCATGAATAACCTAGAATTACAGTTTTAGAAAAAGAGTTTTAATAATTTTTTCAAGTTTTTTTGAGCATTCAAAGCTTTTAATAATCGACCAATAAAATTTCCTTCACCAAATAATAATTTATTGAGAGATGTAGTTGAGGTCTTACATAATAAAATCATCTAAATATTATCGCATAAGGATTTATCAGTCCATTCTTTGCAGAAAAAATTGCGAGTTTTAAAAAGTCGAAAGTAATTGATTCTCATTGAATGAATTTTATTTTTCCATGCTCTAGTTTTTTTCTTCTTTTATTTTTATTGTAGCCTCACCAACTGTTTTCCAATAAATACTAACAAATTGTTATCATAAATGCTCTGAAACAATGATGTGGTTCAGTTGAGATGCTTCGAGTGAACCTTAGCTGTGATTAATAATTAATAAATAATAATTAATTATTAGTCAAGTTGAATAAATCTAGCGCTCACTCATACATACACTGACTGAAGCTGAGTTCAGTAATAAAAGATTTATCAAAACTTTAAACTATAACCAAACATTTTTATGCAAAAGTGATGAAGCAAAATGCCACTGGAAGGAAAAAAACTAAACCAATAGATTTTTGTGTGATTGTTTTATATTTTGGCCATAATAAATTACATAAAATTAGGCAATTTAATTATTAAATGGTTTAAACTTGTTGTAAATTCACTTTATAGCCCAGCTTGATTATTTGTAGAGCCAAAGACAGTAGCAACAATGAAATGGACACCGAGAGAACAAAAGATTAATGACAGGGTGATGAATTACTAAAAAAATTGTCATCCGATCGTTCTATTTTAAGATTATTCATACGATACATACGATGTATAAGGTAGCAAATAAATCAATGTAAAATGAAGCAGAAATCAAGGTGGGCACCTTACACATTTTATCTATCCAAATCAATTGCCAATGATTGATTTGATTGAATGGTAGATTTATTGTATTTATTTTTAAGACTAAATAAAACACCAGGGATTGACAGGATGTTTTATTAATGCCATGCTTTTCTGTGCGCATCAATCCACTGCAATCTATCCTCCATCAACTTGGGATGCATTTTTGGCAACCGACCGATAAGTTAGCTGCAACAACAGTTCACACCTTTACATCAAAGCAGATATCACAATAGAAAGGGCTGAAAATGGAGTGCTTTTAATATATAAACAGTGCATGTATGTCAAAGCCTGGATGAACTCATGAAACCTGTAGGTTCCCAGATTAAGGATGGCACAGTTGCATTATAACATTACTAGGTTCACACACAAGCTGTAGTGTTCATTCAATATACAGGAAATTTATAAACCAGTTTCGGCTGCATATATAATAAGTATATGGCAGCAGCAACTAATGTAAAAAATATATTTAAAAATTTATAACTTGCGACGTACTGAACAAGATATAAGTTTCGACTGCTCAGTATTATGTTATCCCTGGCGGTTTCAAGTTTTTTTGCTCTGTTTTAATGCCTTTTTAGATTTATTTCATAGAAACAAAATGAATGATAAATGTTATAGTGCGGTCGAACTACTATGCAGCTGGTACCAGTTACAGATTGATACAGCAATATCTTAGCAAAGTGACATTTTGTAACTGTTGATTGGCTATTTGCCAGACACTACCTACTTCAGATCTCATAAAATGGGCTTGCGCCCACTGGATTTACCTGTAGACACGTCGTAATGTGTCTAAACTCTCTGAATGTACCATTGAGAGTATGTTTTGGTTGTATCTCTCCACAGAGTATGCTATTGATTAACTAATTAAATTGGAGTTGTCAGTTGTTGTTAGTTAGGTGAATAATTTGTAGGCGTCACTAGATAGCAATAAACAGCTAAAAACTTATAACCACATAAAAAGATAAATACATCCAAATGTCGATTGATGTTACATAAGAATAAATAATATTCTTCACCTCACTGTCTATTTATTGTTATCTTTGCTTTAGTTTTTTGGGATCATTCCAATTTCTTAACTTTAAAAAGCTTTTACATCTTTGTTTATATCTAATAGGCCGTCCACAAGAACATTCTCTTATTTAGGCCCAGTTTACACTGGTGCGCACCATATCGTACATGCCCACTCCGTACAAATGTGAACACCGAAGTTTGTAGCGAAAATCCCAGCGGTTCAAATAGGTTCATATTGTCTCAAAATTGAAAGGGGGCCCAAGGTGTTTTAATATGGACACGGAACTGAATATGAGCTTTATAAACAATCATCTAAACAGGTACTTTGACGCGAACCAGTATTGAACCGCAGCTGTTATGAATTTGTATGGGATGTTATTCCGTGGATGTCATAGAGTACTAGTGTAAACAGAGCCTTAGCCTGAGCTCTACAAAATACAAATTGTAATGAATGATCTTAATGTTTTTTTGATTGTTAGATTCATGTAATTCGTGACCTGCTCCAGGTTTACATCAACGAAACTATTTTCTGTTTGTTGGCAATAACATATCTAAAATTTTGTTTGAAACTAGCAGCTGAAACTTTCAGATCTCTTATGCAAAACATAGCACTAGTTTTTTACCTGTACTCACTCCCTCATTAATGCTTCTCACCCAGTGATCTGCATATCTATTTTTGTATGACACTACCAGAAGTGAACTAACTGTTTGATCTCAGAGTGAAATTCAAAAACTGTTGGATGCCGGTGATAAATGAATTCAAGGGTTTTTTATAGTCGGTGTTTTCTATATTTCATTAGTTTCGGCGAAAATCTGATGCAAGTCGAGCCTTTCTAACATTTGTCAAGTAGATGCTTTTTGCAAACATTTTTTTAACAATGCGTATGTAGTGTGTCATAATAAGTCAGGTTTTTGAATTCATCATTCAGATTTCGTCCTATGTTGGCTCAGCGCTGTTAGTTATAATTGTTTTAGTATCAAATGAGTCTGAATTAAGTTTTTGTTCAAGATGGAGTCAACCTATGGGAACACAAAAAGAAATGAAAATTATTACCTGTCAAACAGGCAAAAGAATAGAGTCCTGACTGAGCATGCTTGAATGTAAAAAAATAGCTATTCCATTTTCAACATTAAATGTGAGGAAACTAAATATACAAAATTATTAAAGCCTGTGTTTCATAATGCACGTAGTATTAGGCTTGTTTGGTATGACGTGACCAACGAGAATGTCGGATTTGCGATAACTTTAGAAGTTGTTTTCTCTTGTCATTATATCTTCCACTGACACTGAATCTACTATAATTCATAATGTGTGTTGCATCAGTTGAACAACTAAAAAAGGTGAATTGTGTGCAATCATCAAATAATCATGAAACATTTTAAAGTACAACAACACTTCTGTTCCAAATGCAAATCATTCCAGAATGCATAAAGTTTAGACAGACAGCTACGCCATGCCCACAGTATTACGTGTCAAACTATGATGACCATCATTTACAGTGGCTCTCTTTTATCGTGGAGATAGGGCTCATACTAAAGTAGAGGTCACAATGTAGCTACATATATTGTATAAAGTTATTTGTTACAGCCATAGAGTTGTCATAAACAACACTAGAAAAATTCGGTGTTGAGAACTAGGCTTATTGAGTCACGTACACATAAAAGTGTTGAGAACTAGGGCTTATTGAGTCACGTACACATAAAAATGACCTTGCGTGTCAGAATTTATTTTATAATCCAAATGCAATATTCTCACCATACAGCATGCATACTTATCTTTTTCTTCATCACTTGAGGAAAAAACGTGCAATTAAATAAAACACCACGATTACTATGACACAGCATCTTAAGCAAAATTAACCAATATGTAAAAGTGACTTCCCAATTATTTTACACGGAAGACGTGTGAATAACATTACTGTTGCTGAGAGATTGAATTCTCTTTTCCATTGAATTTTTAACTAACTTTTCAGAAGTTTGGAATGTGACGACCCATTAATTGACATTGTCCTTTCGATGAGCTAATGATGTCAGAATTTTATTTTTGCTGCCCCATATCTCAAATTTCTTCGAATAAAGTTGCAATTCATTAAAATCTCGAGTCTTTAGTCAGTAATGTTACAGAAGTTGTACCAAAGATGGAGTCCAAAGGAAAGAACTTTTGACCTTAATATCAAATATTGAAAGGTCACTCATGTCGAGTGAGGTGACATGCGGTTGAGTTGCGTTTGCTTGACTTGAGCCATACAAAATTAATATTCACCAATGACCAATATACACCGTAATCCATCATTTCTGTTGGTTTTAGGTTTAAATTTCCTTCAGCCAAAATATACCGTAGTATATTTGACAACTGCTCGGATTAACTTTGTTTACTCCTAAAATTTTGCATAAATTATTTAAACTTTGTAACTTGATTGAGAATATATGACTCATACATCATCTACTGGTTTTAGTTTTATTTGATTTTAAATTATTCAGTAGTGTCAAGTTTTTCAAACTAGACATTGCTGATATTTTGGCACATAAAAATTCAATGCAGTTCAAGTCAAAATCTTTGCATTTGGTTTTATCAGCAGGAAGTTATTAATTTTGTTGTTTTGTTATAATGATTCAATGTCAAATCGGTTGGAGTTAATCGGAATAATTCAGGAGACGATCCATTCCATAAGTTGCTCTATGTTTGCTCTATGTTTGCTCTATGTTTGCTCTATGTTTGCTCTACTGATAAATTAACTTGTACATGGTCTCAAATTTTTGTGACATTTCTAAATAAAAAAATATTGATTGCTCAAATCTGAATTTATCACTCACAATAATATCTTAAATGGTTACAAATGCAACAAATATGCAATAAGTAAAATTTTGTCATCAAATTAGAATCCTCTACAACTCAGTTATGTGTGAAATAGCCCACCCAAATCATCACACATTAGCTAAACACCTAAAATAAAACGATCAACTTACATTTTTTTATGTAAAGTTTTATCAATTTATATTTCTTTTTCTCCAAAATAATATTTTTTAAAAAATGTTTGAAGCTGGCTGTAATAAAACAAAACCTTCTACATGTAGTGAGACAGCTACTAGTGATTACATTATTTTTGTGTTATGCGATCTGTTATTGTCCATTTTGTATTTTGCTTTCTTAATTATAGCAAGAAGTTTTGAATTATAAGCCCTTTGAGAAAAATCCAACCAATGGTATTCATTTCCCAACCGACATGGTTTGCTTATTTTGCAAACACCGACCTAGTATACCTGTTTCTTCAACACTTTGGACGGAGTTCAGTTGAAGAGTACGCAGGATATTCAAACAGTTCAAGCAAATTACTCTACCTTACTCAGATATCAAGAGTGAAGTGATCTGCTCCATGTAAATGATATTCTTTTTAAACAAAATCAGAATGTTAAAAGAAAAAATCTTTTTTGAATTAAAACGAAAACCTCAACACAAAATATATATGTGATTTTCTATCACAAAAATTGACTGGCTAGCTATAAAGTGATGGTTTCATATCTTTTAAAAATTTTCAAAAAAGCTTTACCAAATGGTTGCAAAATTGGGTCATTACCATCTACCTATGTGCGACCAGTTTAAAAGTGAAGTTTTTTTTCAAATGTGTAATATCTCCAAATAAACAACTTGCAACGACAAAAAAATTTGTTACCAGACATAATGAAATAAATAAAAAATATAATGATTACCACAGAGTGGTTTAATGGAAGCCAAATCGTTTTCGTTATAAACCACAAGATATTTGTATTTGTAAAAAATATGTTGGCTCCACCTCAGGCATATTCAGGTGCCGGAGCTACATCATGCATAAATTGCCGTATCTATAATGTACAGATATTTCTGTTTTGGTTTAGAAAATTTGCCAAAAAAATACAATAGATTGCATGCCAACGATATAAAGGTAAAGTCGGGTAGTCGGCCAACTGATCGAACGCTAAACAATATGGCACTTCCTCGCATAGTTTTTGTCAACAATTCAGAAACGCTGCCAGCGCATATGTAAGAACCGGCCCATTATAGTTGCACTTGCGAGTTGCAACAGTTTGTATTTAAAATAAAATAAACCAAATAATTGTATAAAAATACACTTATATTTGTAGCAAGTTATCAGCCGTTAGAGCTTGTTGCTTACAGTTGATATGATTAGCTGCAAAAGAGTTGTTTGATAATTTTGGAGTGTTTACTTTTGGCTATTTTTCATGAGAGCAATTAACCAGTTGTGGATATGAGTTTGCATTAATGTTTATTAGTTATTTATTGCTAGACTTTTCCTTCAATTTAAGATGTTTTATTTATCGTTATTACGCTGCATGCAGCGCGTTAAAAAATTACACAATTTTAACCCTCCTTATTCAAATAATTTTCTTAGTGTATTCTTTATTTGTGAAGTACTTTTAACTTTTATACATTGAAAAATTTTTTTTTCATTCCATTGTTTATGCAATAAACTGAATGCTAGGATGTACGCAGTTTTATATGCAATACCATCTTTACCTGGATAAATAAATCATACTTAAACGAAATATTGTGTATGCTAATAGTATGGACCTGAAATCTTTCACTGCTCTTTATATGCAAAGTATTCCCTATACAATGACTGTTTTATAAATGTGATACATCAAGTTAAATGGTTCGTGTGGTACATACAGTTCCATCAAATACTGTTGAATCATTTTATAATAAAAAAAAATAAAATGTTTATATACATTTCTTATCTTATTGTAAAAATAGTATATATGTTTTTTTATGTTATTGTAAAAACTTGTGAAAATGATTTTTTATTTTATTGTAAGAAGCAGAATATGGATTTTTTTAACTTGATTATAAAAGAGTACGTATATTTTTAGTTTTCATAAAAAACTACTGCAATAAAATTTTATATTCTTGTTGCGAAAAAAACTAAAATTGTGTGTTTATTTATGTATCTTTGCTATAATGAGTCTCAATTAATCTTAAGATTAACTTGGTTTGTGTATTTTCAGTTTGTTTTGCATCTCTGTTTGTTACTTGAATATCTAGATGGATTGTTTTGCTACAACTAAAATGCAGGTGTGGTTTGTTTATTTTCATATAAGTGAGGGCAGTCATGCACTCATTTCTCTAATGTTAACATTCATCGTATAATCTGACATTGTCTTTACTGACAGAAAACGATTAAATTTATGTCAACTAGTTCAACTTTTCCTGTATCTTGTATATAGATATATCACAGCTAGCTTGTATATAGATATATCACAGCTAGCTTGTATATAGATATATCACAGCTAGCTTGTATATAGATATATCACAGCTAGCTTGTATATAGATATATCACAGCTAGCTTGTATATAGATATATCACAGCTAGCTTGTATATAGATATATCATAGCTAGCTTGTATATAGATATATCACAGCTAGCTTGTATATAGATATATCATAGCTAGCTTGTATATAGATATATCATAGCTAGCTTGTATATAGATATATCATAGCTAGCTTGTATATAGATATATCACAGCTAGCTGGTATATAGATATATCATAGCTAGCTTGTATATAGATATATCATAGCTAGCTTGTATATAGATATATCATAGCTAGCTTGTATATAGATATATCACAGCTAGCTTGTATATAGATATATCATAGCTAGCTTGTATATAGATATATCACAGCTAGCTTGTATGTAGATTTATCACAGCTAGCTTGTATGTAGATTTATCACAGCATTTTCACTTAGCCAAATGCAGCTAGTTGTACATGGACTCAAATCAATTGTTTATGTTTTGTTAATGTATTCTGAGATCAAGATACACAGATACACGTACACAGGTATACGTACACAGGTATACGTACACAGGTATACGTACACAGGTATACGTACACAGGTATACATACATAGGTATACGTACACAGGTATACGTACACAGGTATACATACACAGGTATACGTTTATGAGCTTTTGAAATCTAAAATGCCCTTGTTTAAAATAATCCACTTAGTGTAACAAAACTTTTAAATAAGAATAACAATAATATATTATAATAAACGTGCTGTAACTCGTTAAGCATATTACCGCAGCTGGGCATTGCTACACCAATAGCAGCTGTCAACAACCAAACTGTATAAGCGGCTAACTGGAAGAAAAATCATAAACTTTTTAAAACCGCTATCTCTGACAGCTGGTTTCATGTCATGCAAAAATATGTGCACATATCTCAAACATCAGTTTTTTATACTATGGAATCGAGAAAAAAGCGACAATTGTGTGTAAATAAATTAAACCAGCTATTCACTTGAATAAACCTCCTTGTTTTGCGGCAAGTTTAGTAACAAAATAATTATAATCATTTCGGTTTTGTTTATTGTAACAGTTATACACATATATTTACATATATAAATGGTATATTGATTGAGTTTAATTATATAGAAGTAACATAAAATATTTTAAATCATAATTTTTGTCAAAATACTACGATAAATGCAGTTGTGATCACAAAGCAATTTCATTGAAATATAATTGAAGTTAAAACTAAATCCAAATCAAATTGTATCAACCGTTTTCAATGAAAGATGAAATTTCTATTTTCGTACTAACACCTTAAAAAAAGTTTTGGTACAGTAAAAATTGCTGCTGCAAAGTCAACTGAATGGTTTTTCAGTGACTTAAAATAATACTAGTTCAATTATGGCAAAGCATTAGAAAAAATACTACTGAAGAAAATGATTTGAAAGCTGAATAATTTTTTATTAAAAATAAATATCTTAAAGTAAGTTTGTGTAACATTACATAGCATTAATAACTATTTATTGTTTAGCCAAAATACTTCAATCAAGTTTTAAAACTCCTGGTAATAATTATTCAGGGTTTTTCTGATCAAATTTTATAAAACGGAAACTAACGGATACTTTAGAAAGTGAACAGAGTTTGCTAGAGCTGATGAAATGTTGATTCACTGTTGACCGCAACCTGCTTATAACTGTCCATGAATACTAACCAAGGTGGTAGGTGTGTAACTTTTACGTCAAAAAATTATGACAACTGTGTAGGAAATTACAATTTCTCACATCAGCTTTTTGTTAAAAAATATAATTTTTTACATTGATTAGTATACTGATCTGTTCTCAGCATTAGTGTAAGAATTATGCCAACTATGGCTGATAGTTGCCCTAATACCTATGCCCTTAGGGCGAGTCCTACAATGTACAAACAAGAATTATACATTGAAAAACAAGAGTGCCAACTATGACTTATGTTAATAAACATGTTGACCAGAAAACTGTCAATGGAAAGCACTCAAAACAAAATTCAAAAGGGCGTAGATTCATTTTAGTACGTATAAAATTACAATATTGTCTGGGAGTGAGTGGGGGAGCGAGCCTGAAGTATACGGACTCCGTCTCGAGGCGTGAGAAGGTGTAGCCAATGTTGTTTGGCTAGAAAAATAAAATAATATTTACGCCATGAGCTCACACTGTCTCAAATACATCATGTATTATGTATGTGGGTGTAACGCTCACCTGTCATCACCTGTCATCGTACTTCAACTCTGCCTTATTATAGCAAATATTATTCCTATATTTTTCTGAGAACCACGTTTTGTGAACCAGAAAACGTAACAAAAGGTATAAAATGTAACGCCTCACTGTTATGAGACAGAACACAATTATGCAATATTTCAGAGTCTCCTGGAAATTTGCCAAGTGTGAGAAGTTACACAAAATTTTCATACAAAATATCAGTGTTGATAAATTAACATCAGTACTATTGCACAAATATATCTTACTACTAACTAGTATAAATTTTTGCTTACTTAGTAAGTGCGCCAAATGTGGAAAAATTGTCTAATGTTGTAATCTAAAATTATGATAATGAAATCATCATAGAAAAAATTAAACTCTTAAAAGAGCATTAAAAATAATCATCATCAGCTGCCTTCAAAACTATTTGTTTATCGTGGAAAATGAAAAAATAAACTTTTTACTTTCATAATAACTATGTGTTGTTGCATAAAAGTGAAAGACATCACATGCTAATTCAATAAGATATACAATAGTTGTCAAAGGTGATAAAAAATCATCATTGGGATGGATTTAACACTTGCTTGCAGAAAATATAAAATATAACATCGCTATGTGCATTGTACTTTGAATTTTGTCATTAATAAATGACTTTTGTGTAAAAAATCACTAAAACGGGAGGGATTGTTGCATTCCAATATGGTTTGAAACAATATATTTGTCAAAAATAACCTTTTTTAATTTTAGTGAATCCTGTTGTTGTCATTGGTAAAAAATGAAGGCAAGCCTGGATGTTGTTGCATCTATATTATCTCATATAGCAAGTTGACTAAACATCATTGCATTACAAACTACTTGACTCAGTGGCTCGCGTTCTAGCTTTACTAAAATTTTATTATCAAATGCAATGCTACAGGAAGCAGGCTTTGTTTTGCTTCTATTCATTATGAATGTCAAACTTTTTTGCTTTTAAAAATAGTCCTTTCAAAAATTTTTAATACAAAAAATATTAGAATAATATTAAAGTTAAAATCTTGTGCAAGTTCTAGCCATTCTATATAGAGATAGAATGATGATTTTATAGCCAATATTAAAAGTCTTGCATCATTGATGTTATGTGTATGTAGATTTTGGTTTACTAAAATTACTAGTTCATTTAAAACAAAAACCAGTTGGATCAAGTTTAGTGGAAATCAGAAAATGCTTTGACATGGTAATTTAAAAAAATTGCCGATGAACCAACTGACATTTTTGTAGCTGTTTAACTTCAGATCTTGTATGATCCAGAGTTATCAAATTTCAAACCGAACTCTTAAAATGGAAAATGAATGTAGCTTTTTGTAATTTCATTTGACAGAAGTTGCAAATATTGATATAAAGAAATTAATGAGAAGACAAATATAAATTTACCATAACAAACACATTAATAATAATAATGGCCAAAAATGCCCTCTGACATTAAAGTGTGTTCAAAAAAGTTTTTACATAAATGTTTACAACGGGCAGACAGACCATCGGTTTGTAGCCTGGTCCACTGGCTATTTTAATCTAGCTCAGAGTTTTAGAAAATAAAATTAATCAAAAACTTTTCAACTTATGCTAAAAATATTGCATTGAGCTGAGCAAAACTCACATTGCCAAATACAAACTTCATTAACGCTGTATTTTATCTGTTCCAAAACATTTGCATTTCAACATCTTAACACATTTATTATAATAAAAACTAGTTGGATTCAGTTTGAGCTTCAGTAACAGCTTTTAAATTTGAGTAAACCACTAGCTAGCGAAACAGTATTGTAATTTGAAAAGCATTTCTTGTCTTTCATTGGTCACACCTACTGCAAATAATTAATATCAAATTAGTGAATTTAAATCATCACCATCCTAGTTAAAATATTTTATTTATTTGTTTGAACTTACAAACGCCTACGCAGTAAAATATACTGCTCGCATAACCTAATGCAAAACTCCCACACATCCTAGTACAAGGAACATCCTGCTCATTAGATGAACACCTGCTTCTAATATTGGTATTGGTTATAACATGAAGGCTTATCGGTCAATTAACCTTTGGCGTAATATATCTGTACACTCTAATGGTACCATAAAATATTCAAATCTTAATTACTAATTAATCTTGAGTTAATCGTAGAGTGATACCTTTACTGAACAGTGGCAATCTAGTAGTAATATGAAGCATTTTCACTCTTTTTTTTATAAATATTCTACTTGTAGCACTAAAGCTCCAGAAAAAATATTTTCAACTAAGTGGTTCACAAAGATATTTGCAGGCCGGATCGATCCGTACAATACATTTAATAAATAATATTTTCTTCTATTTATTTAATGGGAATGAGTTATAGCAATATTTTTAGTGAATCGCAAAGTACCATCTCCACGAGCAAAAAATTATTTATTTGCGAGGCATTCTCATCGGTCACGAATGCTACCGATCCATAACCTTGGTATCGTAGAATTTGTATTCAAAATCTTATTAAGACAAGCAAAACTTCAACAGAAAATTGGTTAATTTTCCGAACTAAACTTTTTTATAACACAATAAAGTCAAGTTGTTGGGGCGAGAGACAGCTCTGTACAAATAAAGCTGGTGCCAGAGAGTTTTAGGCACATCGGATTTAATATTCATGAAAAATTTAACATAAACAAGTTATGAACTAGCCGAAGCCACAAAAGTTAATTTATTGCAAAACATATGCAGAGTTGCAATCGTTTATATAATATGATATCTGTGCTTTGTGTTACAGCTTGACTTTAATATAAATACACATAGCACCTGGTAGAAACAACAGAGTAAGTACAGCGTGTCGGGAAAAATTTCTGGTCACTTCCGGATAAACAACTCTCTTGATGAAAGCCCCACTTTAAGGATTCAAGATTATTAAACAATAGGAAAGTAAGACACTTTTTTAATGTTAAAGAGTCATCGTACTTTGTTGCTGTTATCTTATATCTCTTTTCCTTTGGCATCTCATTTACATATGTTTATATTTCAAATGAAAATGAGCTGCAAGATTACTGAATCTTTACACCCCTGAGATCACACCATATTTTGATTTCCATGTGTCATCAAAGGATAGAACTCACAGTTGGCAAAAGACGCGCATAATGTTAGCTAATGCATAGCCACATCTCCCAGCTGTCACTGCACATGCATCCACTTTGTCCAGATTAATGATGCTGTATTGAATGAAGGGTGTGACAAAAATTGTAAAAATGGGTGAGTCTCTTGTTTGCATTTACCAAAATCAACATCTGTCACAGCGCCATCTAAGAGTTGTATAATTAATGCGGACACGCATCATTCACAACATGTGCACAATTGATTTGACACGTAAAAAAACAATAACTGGTCACCGGATGTCCTATTTATAGAAAAAATGTTGGTCAGGTATTGGCAAAATTGATAGACTTTTTAAATGATGGATGTGTGTACGCAATGAATTCAATTTGCACCTGCTCGTTAAAAAAAACTTACTAATGCACTCCGTCCAAATTTTCTTGCAGCTGATTCAAATGTTCAATTATGTTAAAGCAGGCAGTCTCAACTTTGCTAGTTGCAATGAAAATGTTGATTGGAATTGGTATAATAAATGTGAAAAACAACTGTCTGTATGTCTGTCATTCTAGGCTTATAGATGCCTAAACCGCTACACTGAGAGAAATATAAACTGATGTAAGAACACTCTATTGGATTAATCTAATGTATGGCAGAGGTTTAGGTTCCTCATTGGTTCTCAAACCGGAGATAATTGTAAATTTAATATGTAGGTGGAGACAAATCACAATCAGTTACATTTTGCTTACGTGCTTTGATTGAAATGTCAACCGAACAACCCTGTGTTGGTATATGACTCACAGTACTCCTTGTTAGTACCCATAGATTGCAACATTATTTCAAAACATTGTTTTGGCAAGTTAGTCGTCTCCGTAGTGAATGCGGCGTGGCAGCACACAGCACGCCTGTCATCTTTTGAATTGAGCCGGGAGAGAGAGTGAGGAAAGAAGATATTGGAAAGGGCAGAGCAAAGCAAGGGTGGAATAACTCAGGGGTAGAGCAAGGTAAAGGGTGAGAAGTAGAACGGGGTGGGCAAAAGGTGGAGATGGGGAGCAAATAAAGAGGGCTGACATAATAATATTTGAATACAGTGAGTACTACAGCTAGTATAATATAATCATTTATATAAAAACACTTGCTTATGCAACAATAGTTTTTCAATATATCATTTATATCCATGGAAATTTTGAAAAATATTATATTTGCAAGCTGCTGGTTAAACTGTACACTACAAAAATGTGGGCAGAACTTTTAAGCTAGACCATCGTTGGGTATCCAACGACCATGCACTAGTTTTATGTAAACTTGTAATCAATGTTTTTTAGTAGGGACTTGCCATCCAGCAATGCCATAAGCTTTGCAGAAAATCATGTTTGACACAAACAATACAGTAGTACACAGATTTGCTTGCAGGGTTTATGAGGGGCCATTTCATAAAATTTGCAAGGAAATCAATGTACTTCTGACTTGAGACTAAAACTGCATGTACATATAACTATATTGCAGATTCTGTTTTCAGAAAAATCGCAAAGTAATCGCTATCATTTTATTTTAGGGTTTCTCCAGGTTTTGATCCAGATCAAAAAATCGATAGCAATTCCTTGATTAACCATCCACATGTCGCACCGCTGTTTCCAATAACATTATGTATCAACTGCATTGCCCCGATTGATCAACAATCATGTAGTAATTTGTAGTTTATCGTTTGCAACAGCGAGTTTGATTGGAATCGCTGAAGAATGGACAGTAATAAAAAGTTGTGCAATTTTGCGGAGGGAGGGATTTTTTCTATTGTTAAAAAGAATTGCTAGTAGATCTCACTATAAATACATGAGACTTTACTTGGCTTTTCTGTCACTACTTGTTTACCACAGGGTCAATTACGGCATTGCTGGATGGCAAGTCCTTACACAGATACTAATGAATATCAACAAAAATAATGGAGACTCAATAAAATATGCGCTAAACTGGAAAAAATAAATATTTGTTGGATGATACATATTGTTATGTATGCCAATAATCTAAAAAATTTGTACCTTCATTTACATATACTAGCTTGCTTTGAGCATTTCTGTGTTATAAATAGCAACCAGCTCTACTGATAGGTGAATCAGACAACCCTAGTTAAAACCAAATGACACAAAAAGCATGTTAATGAAGGATACAATTCAATGTAATATGTTACATATACCGCCAATGTACTGTTGCAACATTTTTGCGGTTTTGTTAGCGACGGGAGGATATCGGTAATGGCATGTTTTTACATTCTTGAGAGTTGTCCTCTCTGGCAATGAATGGTTTAAGATATGATATGGCATTATGTAGACATCTAGTACAAATTTACAATGACAACAGTATAAGTTTTGTCTATGTAAGCATATGGTGATGACTTCAAGCAATAAAATTTTGGAAAAAATGCTCAACTCTGATCATCTGTCAAACTGGCTATTTTACTGTTTTGTGTACTCTGTTTTTTTTTCACTTTCATAATATTTTACGTGAATAAACTGCAATTGGAAAATTGATCAAGATATGGACTACTGCATTTTTTTCTATCTAAATTTATTTTTAACAAGAATAATGCTGACAACTTGACTCCAAACCACCATAGTGGTAACTCTATCAAGTGTTGATCATCTGTTTTGATAGTCAAACTGGTGCCCTAGATTATATAATTGTTGATGCTACATACAGGAAAGAACAACTAAACATGTAATAAATCCTACTGGCAAGTCAATTTATAATCATTGATTGCTCCAACAAGTATAGCATAATATCTGAAAGCAAATTTTATTAATATATGAAATAAGATCAAATAGACAAAATTTAAAATAAGAGTTTTATATAGGTTTTTTTCAAGCACTGATTTAGTTTAACACCCTAAACTTCTCAACCTTGAAACTAATAATACGAACAATTCTAATCATAATCTTCTACTTATGCACAGAAAAACAAGATTAGGGCAATAACACTGAACGGATGGGCGTAGTTACGTTTCACATGAAGTCTGTTGAATAAAATAGCATAGATTAATATATATGGAGTTTGCAATCACTCACTTTGTTATATAATTGTACTAGTTAGATGAGGCTTGCCCAGCCAATGTGGGGACTGTAATTGGGCTATTGGTTGAGATGCAGCAAAGACTATCACCAAGGGCTTTGTTGGAAAAGAGTACACAAAGCTGCATATTTCTTCATCTATTAGAAATCGTCTGCTCCTGTTTTTGGTACACAGTGTGTACTAAAATCAAGGGATGCAACTTCTACTCCACTAAACACCAATATTATGCTGCAGTTGTAGTGGCTTTCCTGTATTTGGTTCATCCAAAGAGCTATGAGACTATAAGCTTTGTATATATAAATGTTGTTTCCCAAAATGCACTCATCCATACTGAATCGTTTGCTCATTGTTTGGTAAACAAAACTCATTGTGAAAAAAATTGATTGAGGTCAGCAACGAATAATCAACAGAAATAAGCATTCGATAATTCTGACTTGACATAAAGTCAAAATAAATTTAGATGATATTACGGAATGCAACGGCACTGTGAGATTTCAAAACATTTAATTTTGTTTTCGTCGCTATGTTTATTAATCGACAGGATGTGCGCTGTATGAATATTTATTAGTATGATTCATGCAAAAAACTAAAAAATAAATAATTCATGTTTTGACACTAAAATTTTGCATTAATGTTATGGTGCAATATATATTAAGGTACATAAATGGCTGGAAAACTATTTTATTGCCTCCCAATACTTATAGTGACAAGGTTATCAACTACAATGAAACAACTTGTAGCGGATGAAACAGAAATAAAATTAAAAAAAAAAGTTCTAAGATTTCAAAATCAATTTTTTGGAAAAAAATTGCTATAAAGAGCCAGGTAAAAAATTTCTACCTATGTTTGCGGATTACGATAAGCAAAATAAAAATTATAAAAAAATTAGACGCTGATTACAATTAAAAATAATTCTTGTTAGAAAGGCCTGTAATAGAAGTTTCTAGAACTTCATTCTGTCAGCTGTTCCATTGCTCCTACTGCAGTGAAACTGTATTTAGAGCTCACAAACCCAATAATATCAACTTTAACACCATCAAATTCCGACCTCTGAGGACACAGTTGACATAATGTTTGCTTGAGTTGCATTTTGCTAGTTGTCATTTATTTTACTTTTACATATATTTATATTTGGCATCTCAAGCCAGTTGCTGATTGTCACTTTATATAACAACAACTTGTCTCTGAAGGATCGTGTATGTATGTACATATAGCAATTGGGCTAGGAACTTTCCTTAGCAATAGGGGAGATCTCAAGCCAAAATTTAGCAATTTGTTACTGCTATCCATTCTTCAGCAATTTCGGTCAAACTTGCTGTTACAAAGCATAGCCTACAACTTATTATATGATCGTTGATAGACTGGGGTAATGCAAACGGCATAATCTTATTGAAGACGGCAGTGATTGGTTGATCAAGGAATCGGCTAGCAATTTTTTGATCTGAACCAAAACCTGGCGATAACCTCAAATAAAATGCTAGCAATTATAATCACGCAATCGCTAAGCTAATTGCCAAGTGATAACTATATGTACATGAGGTTTAATGCACCCTGATTCCTTAAATTCACTGTCGGGCATAATGTAAATGTAAATTGATGAAATTGTTGTTGCTTCTCCGTAGCGCCTGCCAGAATAATGCTGTGAAGAACCATGCTATAAAGGGTGTTGTTTTTGTTCTCCAGTCATGCCTTGTTTTAGTTAACTGGAAACAGTGTGAAAGTTCAAAATTTTTAAAGATGTCATAGCTATAAAATGCATTAAAAAATAATTAATTTTGTGAAAATTTAAATTTTCCCAATTAAACCTAAAATTTTCAGGCATTAACCCGATAGAGCATGAAGATGGTTGCCAGGTAACTCGTTCTAGGAATAGGTATGCAACAGTTAGTTGGTAAAACGATTAAAAACTCTTTGTTTTGTTGTTAGAGCAGCACATCCAACCACATTACAACCGGGATGTGGTGAAATTCAAATTTACAGGGCGGATCTTTTTAGAAATTGTTAACCTTTCTCATCAACTGTTTTACAAATTCTGGAGATATCCGGGTTGTTCCAGGTGCTACATGCTGGCACGTAATGGGTTGGATATATTATGAATATAGACTTGGCTCTGTTAAAAAGTTTAAAAAAATGACTTGCTTGATGGCGTGAAAGCTCATCCAGTTATAACAGATTGAAAATTATCAGTATGTAGCATAACAAATCCAACCTTGTGTTATCAAGCAATTAATCTGAAATGTGTTTCTGTGAAGTAAAATTTATGAAAAAAAAGAAGTCGAGGAAGTTATTCCAGGCCTTTGTAGGTAAAAATAGCAATTAGCTCCATTCAGTGTGTAATAATATCAATCAAAGAAGTTACAGATAATCAATTTGCTGTGAGGCTTTGCTGCATGTCTAAATAAAAAATAGATTCATCATCCTTGAGAATTATCACCTGAAAACTATGATAAACAATGGCTAAAAAGACATTTTGTTTAGAAAGCAATTCATTTTTGATTTTTACTGACAAGAAATTATCGCAGACAAATGTTTTTGCCTCAACCATAGTATTAAAAGTTGCGCTCTCATGTTGTTAGTATGAACTGACAACTCCGTATCATACAGAAGTTGCCTGTTCACAAATATCACCTAACTAGACCGACATAACAGCCTATTAATCATTAGGATGCGCTTTGTATATTAACGATGTAATAACAGCTCTACAGTAGGTGACATCTTTTGTTTAAAAAGAGCGGAAATAGTTTATTGAAAAAGCAATAATACTGCTGGACAGTGGCGTTGGGAAAGGATTTTATGGAGGTGAAACTTTAACAAAACCATGCCACCAGGAGGAGATGCTATTCCTACTAGAAGGCCTGTCCGGCCTAGTTCCGCCTCAGCTAATTTACAGAGCCATGACTCTTATAAAAGTGGATTATTTGACAACAAAAGACCTACAACAGCTGCGCCAATTGAGAGGCCGAAGACAGGAGTGCCAAAAGCGCACCATTGGCGCGGTGGGTCTGAAACAGCTGATATTGACAAAATCAAGCTACAAAGGCGTCCTACGTTGTCCACATTAGAGGGATTAGATGAGTCTGATGTTCCTAGAACTGGTACTACCAATGCCAGTGCAGGTGATCTTCTTAAAAGCAAGGTGAGATTTTGGTTCGATAATTAGCTAATTATTCAGACTGTTACCGTGTCGCATAGCAACGTCGCGAATTCTCGGGCTATTCTATATCATTCACGTTTTTATTGGACTTAATTATTATTATAATTGTTTTATTAATTTTAAATAAATTAAATAATCAAAAATATTAGTTAATGTTGCCACCCTCTATACGACATATCATGTTAATTAGTGATATTTAATGTTTATCTGTGCACATACATGTAATGTTGGCTTGAGAAAAGAGTGAGATAAATAATAATAATATTATTATTATTGTTGTTATTATTATTGTTATTATTATTGTTATTATTATTGTTATTATTATTATTATTGTTATTATTATTATTATTCTATATATCTCAGATGAGATATATTATTATTATTATTAATTATTATTATCATCATTCATAATATTATATTGTTAGGGATGCCATACAAACAATCGTTACCGACACCGAACATTATTATTACCTACTCACATTTGCCTAGTTCTATGCTTACATTCTAGTACAGTTCGTTCTATGCTCTAATTATTATTTTACCTTAAGCACACAAACATATATGTTCACCATGTGCAGCCATCCAAGCGAACACTTATGTACCACCTACTTCTTTTTATTGGCACACTCTAGCCTATTACTCGTGCAAGGTGTGGCCTCTTTTGTGTACCAATTTATGTTATGTAATTACCTGTATAAATATGCGTGTAAGAGACAATAAAGTCAGAGCAACTGTGAGCCTCAAATGATTGTTTATTACTACACAGACTTTAGTCAGTAGCATAAACAATAAGCACAGGATACAGACTACAGCTTGCACTACCGACTATCAGTGTAGTAAGGAACTTGGTAGAAAGCAATCGATCAACTCGATCCTTGCTGCGTATTCCCGCTTGTCGGTGTACGGTGCCAAGCATTCCTACTCACCCGATAGTTCGGCACAGACAAGTCGACCCTTGTTGCACCAACTGACTACAAAAAGGGCCGAACAGCCACTTCCAGTTGCATTTGTGATTGTGGGGAGTTGTGCAGGTGTGCGCAATACTGCAACAACCAAAATCCTGTACAGTGGTGGCAGCGGTGGGATAGGAACAGTTCCCAGAGAAGATAACTCCCACACCAGTACACAAAAAGGCAGGAAAGTGACAGAAAGATGGCCACCAGAAGAAGAGCAGTCAGCACCGACAGAGAGGGAGCACCCATGCACATTATGGGCACCCTGACCAACATTCTAGATAGAATGACAGACACAAATAACAGAAACAAGTTCCAGGCTCCCAAATTCAATGGAGAAGGCGATATTAATTATTTTTTACAGCGCTTTCAGGAGGTAGCCGGAGCCAACAGATGGACAGAGGATGAGGCAACCATACACCTCCGACAGTCACTGCTAGGCAAAGCTGAACAGTGCGGACGCAGTCTGACGCTACAGGCAATCATGCAAGCCTTGCAAGCTAGTTTTGGACTCACCCGAACCGAAGCTCAAAATAAGCTGATGCACTATAGAAAACCTCAGAGGGACACCCTAAGGGAGCACGCACTTACGGTAGAACAGCTGATAGAGGCAGCGTACCAAGACCTCCCACAAAGGAATAGAACGGAGCTAACGTTGCAAACGTTTCAGAGCACGTTAGGCCACACGTATCTACAGAGACACCTACTGGCTATTCGGCCTACTACAGTAGAAGAAGCCATACAAGCGGGCAGTGAATTTTTGCAAATTCAGCACCAGCCACTAGCACACACCAATGTAAGGGTAGTGCATGAAGACCAACCAGAGGAGGTACCACCGACTGCTTGCAAGGAGGTAGAGGACCCCCTGGGGAAGCTGATGGCCAGTATAGCCGAGCTGAGCCGCGAGGTGGCCGAGATGAAGGGTAAAACCAAGGACCCCCCACCCAAACGATGCTGGGGATGTCAAAGGACAGGGCACCTGAGGAAGGAGTGTAGGACGGCTCCCTGGACCAACGCCCAGGGAAACGGGTACGGCCCGCAACAGTAGGGCCACCTACTCGTTGCAGCAGGGCACCAAATCACACCCGAACATCCCAGCACCCCCGAACAGTGGCGCAGGAAAGCACCAGGCGTCCCAGACACGTACCTACGCCACCCGTTTCGGTCCCAATAACCAATAGATATGCACCCCTAATAAGCGAGGAGGAGGATACAGACGAAGAAGACGAAGAGCCCACAGAACCCCCCACCAAGGTTAGGCGGCCACGACACAAGGCTAGCCAGACACCACCACCGCCGGAAGTCCCAAAGGTCGACCGACAGCCTATGACCATTCACCTCAACCAGATTGAGCGCCCCTACAAATCAAGTTATTACTTGCCCGGACGAATAGAAGGACGCGCCGTATCATACCTGATCGACACAGGATGCAATACAAACCTGTTGTCAAAACGAATATTCGACCAGCTACCAAACAGGGTGAAGGAACATCTGCAAGACTATGATTCACATGGGCTGATGGCAGATGGGACCCGCCTGCCATTCTATGGACTCATCACCCTGACTGGCCGCATTCGTCAAGTAAAATATAGGGAGACGTTCGTCGTTAGCCAAGTGAACGAGGATATCATTCTAGGTATGCCCTTCCTAACAAACCACCATTGCCAAATGGGGTTCGACAGACCCGTCCTGAGGATACAGGAGCAGGAGTTGACTTGCACGGATCGACATGGGAGAAACCTGATTTCCAAAGTGCAAGTACGCCAGAATACAAGCATACCCCCCCAAGCCGAAGCCACCGTCTCCTGCCACCTCACCGACAGGGACCCCTGCGAACAAGGGATGATCGAAAGCTTAGAGGGCGGACTAATGCTTGCTGCCAGCGTCAACATCCCTGACAGCCGAGGAAGAGTGTTGGTACGTTGCATCAACCCCACACAAGACGCCCTCCACATACCAGCGGGCGAAGTGATAGGTACATACACAGGCATCGGACGAGAAGAGGTACAACCCTTCCCCTCTGGAGAGCCTCAGGCCGGACCCATACATGGCGACCTTCCCGACCACCTACAGGCTCTGTTCCAACAGGCGCGACAGGGGTGCAAGAACACCAGGGAAGAGAGGCAACTACGAACACTCCTTTTGACATATCAAGATGTGTTCAGCCGGTCAGACAGTGATATCGGACGGACGCACCTCGCCGAACATTCCATCCCAACGGAGCCGGGGACCCGACCCATCCGTTGCCCACCCCATAGGCTGGGACCAGAGAAGGAAGTGGAGGCGGAGCGCCAAGTGAAAGAGCTTCTGGCCAAAGATTTGATCGAGCCAGCAGACGGAGCATGGAGCTCACCCGTCGTGCTGGTTAGAAAAAAGGACGAGTCATGGAGATTCTGCGTGGACTATAGAAAATTGAATGACGCCACCAGACAAGACGCCTACCCTATTCCCCGAATAGATGACTCCCTAGATGCACTAGCCGGAAGTAAATACTTTTCTACCCTCGACCTGACCAGCGGCTATTGGCAAGTCCCACTAGACCAAGATGCTCAGAACAAGTCGGCGTTCATCACCCGGAGCGGCCTCTGGAAGTGGAAAGTGCTACCTTTCGGCCTCACTTCAGCCCCCGCTACGTTCCAACGGTTAATGGAAAGGGTCCTAAAGGGATTACATTGGAAAACCCTACTCTTGTACCTCGACGACGTAATCATCATAGCTCCAGACTTCTCCACACACATAGAGCGGCTAGGGGAGGTGCTCTCCCGCCTCCAACGAGCGGACCTCAAGGTAAAGCCCTCGAAGTGTGAGCTTCTGAGCCAACGAGTCAGGTACCTAGGCCACGTAGTCAGTGCCGACGGAGTAGCCACAGATCCGGACAAGGTCGCGGCGGTAGAGAGGTGGCAGGAACCCAAGGACGTTCGTACGTTACAGGCATTTCTGGGAACCGCCGGATACTACCGGCAATACCTGCCAGACTATGCCACTACGGCAAAACCCCTAACAGTACTCACCGGAGGAGGTATTCCTTGGAAATGGGGGGAAGAGGAACGAGAGGCGTTCAACCGACTGAAAGTTGGTCTCAGCCGAGCACCAGTATTGGGATACCCAGACCCCACACTCCGGTACACCCTAGACACGGACGCTAGCGCCGTGGGCCTAGGAGCCGTACTATCACAGGAGCAGGATGGGAAGGAAAGAGTGATTGCATATTACAGCAAGACGTTGTCGCCAGCCGAGCGCAACTATTGTGTGACTCGCAGGGAACTCCTGGCGGTGGTAAAGGCCGTCAAGCATTTCCGTCCCTATCTATACGGACAGGAGTTCAGACTAAGAACGGATCATGCATCACTCCGCTGGCTGTGCAGACGCAAGGAGCCGTCGAATCAAATAGCCAGGTGGTTGGAAATCCTGGCGGAGTTTAAATACAAGCTGGAACATCGAGCTGGATCCCGCCACGGGAACGCTGACGGACTCAGCAGAAAGGAACAGTGCCTTGATTGCAAGTAGTGCAATTCGGTCGAGCAACGAGATGGTGGCCCCACTCACACAGAGTTACAACAGGACCCACCACCCGGACAAGTCAACCTCATGGTTACCAACCCAACTACCAGTGGAAAGGAATTGGCTCAGGCACAGAAAGACGGGAGTCACCCCGTGGCCAGGCTGTATGCAGAGGTACAGAGTCCAGGGACCTTGACCCGGCGGGAACTGGAGGAAGGTAGTTCCGAGCTTAGGATCCTGTATGACAGGAAGGAAGCCCTGAGTATCCGAGCTGACAAAGTATTGGTCATGCGGTTCGACCAACAAGACAGAACTAAGTTCTGTGCAGTCTGTCCCCCGTCCTGGAGACAGAAGACCGTGTGGGAAACCCACCAACTGGCACACGCCGGGATACACCGGACCCGAGCACGATTGATGCTGGACTGGTACTGGCCCGGCATGTCCGCTCTGACCCGCAGGCTGGTAAATAGCTGCGAGATATGTCAGGTTGCTAAGAAGAGCAAGAAACCCACCCCACCAGAAGGCCAGAGGCTCTACGCTGGGAGACCCTTCCAGAAACTGGCGGTGGACCTGGTGGGCCCCCTTCCCCTCACAAAAAGGAAGAATAGATGGATCATGGTGATGACGGACCACTTCACCAGATGGCAAGATGCCATCGCCATACCCGATGCCACAGCACCTACCGTGGCTAGCACACTGGACGAACGCGTCTTCAGCTACTGGGGGTTGCCGGAACAAATACACACAGACCAGGGTGCACAATTTGAATCTACCATACTGGAAGAGTTGTGCACACTCTGGGGCGTACAGAAAACCCGAACCACGCCGTATCACCCGCAAGGGAATGGCATGGTCGAGCGTCAGAACAGGACGCTTGGCGACGCCCTCAGAACCCTCATACTGACAAAGGGGCAGGATGAATGGGACCAGCTGCTCCCCCAGATCATGCGTGCGTGCAGGGGCACCCCCAACACTACGACGAAAGAGACTCCGAACATGATGATGCTGGGTAGAGAAGTTCGACTCCCAGATCAACTGACCGGTTCACCCCCTACCCTAGACAGCTACGGACTGACTGAGCACACCTTACGGGTCCAGGAGAACCTGCGACTGGCCCACGACTATGTCCGGCAGCAGCAGCACCAGATCCGGCAGGAGGAGACGGGAGAGCCACCCCGATTCGAAGAAGGGGACTTGGTGGTAATGGAGAACCGCCGGAGGACAAAGGGCAGCAACCCAAAATTACAGCCAAGCTACGTGGGCCCGTACACAGTCACACATGCCTATCTCAACCATACATACCGGTTGGAGAAAGACGGCCAGGGCTTCGTACAGAACGGTCGGCGACTGAAGCTATATAGGACATGTGATGGGACCATCGGCCGAGCACCTACGAGCAGAGAGCAGGCGGTTAGACCGAACATGCGTGGCGCATGTAAGAGAAAGCCACCCACACAGAGAGAGGAGAGACAACTCCCAAGAGAACTACCTCCTAGGCCGACACCCCCAACAGCGCCAGAGGTCATCAACCCACGGGGCACCACCGTGCAAGAGACAGAATTGATGGCAGCCATGCCACCAGAGCCTGAAACCATAGAACCACCAGAAGTAGTGGAAGAAATAACAGAAGGGAGGGCAGAGATTGCACGGCCAACAACCCCCAGAGATCACGAGGTGGCCTCAGAACAAAGAAATGGGGAACCAAATCAGTTAGATGAAGAGAACTGGCCAGCATTACCTAGCCAAACCGAAACCAGCCCCACAACAGAAAGGACACAAAGAAATAGGAGGCAGCCAGTAAAATTTACTGACTACCACTGTTACCATGCGAGGGGAGGTGAAAACAACTCCAAACTACCACCGGCTGATAGAGGAGAAAATTTCACCCCTAAACCCTGGACGAACATTCAAGATACACGAGGTCGGTTAGGAATTAAATTACCGACAAAACAATCACACATTGTCGGTGGGGGTACCGAAATGGGGGTGCAACCAACAGAGAAATACGAAAACAGCCAAGAACAGACAACTCCCCGCCCGAGGAACATAGAGATAAACCCACAACATAGAAATAACCATAGCGACGCCCCCCACCCACTACGTCATACCACGTGGGACTTTGAAACAAAAGAAGGGGAGGAGAAATCAACCAATAACAGAGTTGATAACAACAAATACTGCGGGAAAGAAAAATCACAGCCACTCTCTCCAGCGACAGCAACACACACAGACAGCAACCTACAGAACATTATCACAGCAATAAATTCATTCAAACAGAGAATGGCCGAACAAAATGACGGGTACCTATCCATAGAGGAAGATGCTGACGCAGCAGCAAGAATATTGGAAAGAGATGAACGACGCAGTAGGAACAGGATTCCACAGAAAGAGATGTGCAATGCGATTTCACCAACAAGAATAAGGCGAGTAGAAATACCCGAACCAGGAGCTGCCAGGTGTAGAGAAAGAAAGAAGCAAACAGCAATTCCTCCACCTCCGACAGCTAAACCTACAGAAGTGTGGATGACCGACACGACCAAGCAAAATATTAAGCAGGCAGCTAAACAAATACCCACAACAGAGGACTGGGAATGTACGATATGCAGGCTACGACTACCAAGAAAGCGCATTGTCTACCATACCCGACAACATTTTGTTTTCTACTTCTGCCAATGTGGCAAGAAGAGCAGCTCACGAGTCTCCATGCTGAAGCACATTTGACAACAAGATGGAGACCTCGCCCATGGAGGAGACTCCCGACCCCTCTTCGAGGTAGATGCGGCATCTTACATCGACTTCTGTCGGTACGTTAGATGGAAGAAACCAGCGGCCTTCGGCACACCAATTCCGATCAAAGACAGTGCACCCGCTGACGGTGGAATAAAGCGTAGATTGGGACCAAGGCTAGACGAGCCACCAGCCAAAATAGCAAAATTAGAACTACATACAGTGGTACCTACCGACGCTCCAGTAAGGGAATATACACCCCGCCCAAAGACGGACGGGCCAAGAACAACAGAAAAGCATCGGTCACCTAGGAGAGAGACAGAGAAAGCAGAAGGAAAGCGTAAACGACTGGAGAGATACCAAGAGGAGCTGTATCGACACACAAAGGAGGCCTATAGATGCCTACAACGTGTAGAGGAGATAAAAGAAAAGATAAAGAGAGAGAAGGACTCCCCATAAGCCGTAACTATGTTCTATGTCATACCCCAGTTTTATTATTGGCATACTGTTGCCAATGGGGGGAAGCGTGTTAGGGACGCCATACGAACAATCGTTACCGACACCGAACATTATTATTACCTACTCACATTTGCCTAGTTCTATGCTTACATTCTAGTACAGTTCGTTCTATGCTCTAATTATTATTTTACCTTAAGCACACAAACATATATGTTCACCATGTGCAGCCATCCAAGCGAACACTTATGTACCACCTACTTCTTTCTATTGGCACACTCTAGCCTATTACTCGTGCAAGGTGTGGCCTCTTTTGTGTACCAATTTATGTTATGTAATTACCTGTATAAATATGCGTGTAAGAGACAATAAAGTCAGAGCAACTGTGAGCCTCAAATGATTGTTTATTACTACACAGACTTTAGTCAGTAGCATAAACAATAAGCACAGGATACAGACTACAGCTTGCACTACCGACTATCAGTGTAGTAAGGAACTTGGTAGAAAGCAATCGATCAACTCGATCCTTGCTGCGTATTCCCGCTTGTCGGTGTACGGTGCCAAGCATTCCTACTCACCCGATAGTTCGGCACAGACAAGTCGACCCTTGTTGCACCGACTGACTACAAAAAGGGCCGAACAGCCACTTCCAGTTGCATTTGTGATTGTGGGGAGTTGTGCAGGTGTGCGCAATACTGCAACAACCAAAATCCTGTACAATATTATGAATGATATTAATAATAATATATTCATTATTTTATTATAATATTAAATATATAATATATATTGGACTGGTTGTTGCTTCAGACTGTCACCACCGGTTTTGAAGGCATAGATGGGGTAATTTTGTAAATGCAAAGTCAGCAATTTAGTTCGTTTATTATTAGTTAAGAACTCCCATAGCTGAGGTAAATGCAACCTAAATATGGGATGCAGTACAAAAATTACTATGTCAAACAAATTAAACCTATGTGATGTATAGAAGTATAATAGTAGTCTGAAAACAATGTTCACCCTGAACCATATCAAAGTGTAATTTTTGCTCAATCAATGGGAAAGTAAAAGTGAAGTTTGCCGTAGGTTTTAGGGAGGATATTCGAATTTTAGGAGTTGTCAGGGAGTTTAGCAGTTTGCAGTAGTAAGGAAAACTTGTATCTAGAAATCAGGAGACATGACAGGTATGCCTTTGTACTTTTAGATACTTTGGTGTCATGGGAATTTATTTTCCGGCAAACACACGAAAAAAGATTCTTCAGCAATGATGAATAAACAATAAATAAATAAGTGATAATAATGTAATCATACACAACAAAAAACGGTGACTTTTATAATTATTTTATTACTTAATGATAACTATATGAACTATTATTGTTACCAATACCATCAAATCATTATCATCTATCAGTTAAATGATGAAAAATAGCAATAGCAGTTGTTACTTAAACGCAGATCATGCAACACATCGGCATCTTGAATGATGGCCATCATGATCAACATTATTATTGAAATGGATAATCAAAATTTGTGTAATTTGTGATAATATAATACTTATGGTGGCTCATAACTATGGTGGCTCAGAACGTTTTGTGTTTTGCATTTTAAAATGTCTGAACGATTTCCAAACTGTTTGAGTGTATTTGAAATAGTCTGAGATTTGCAAATCATCTGAACGCGTTGTGAAATCGTTCATACGCTTTGAAAATTCCGAGCCGAATTGCTGTTTCGCTGTATTTATCACAGATCTCCTTGTCCATATTCGATTGATGTTTTACTAAACACCGAACAGTTGAATTTTCTTTAAATATTCAAAACTTGTTTTTATTTATCAAATATTTTTTGTTTTATAATATTTTACTCAATATATCCAACCTAATTATAATTCGAAAAAACTAATTTTAGAGGTTATATTTAAGAACAGTTTTATACAGTTAATTAATTCGCTCTATGTCTATTGATCTACGTCTGTGTTGGTTAAGTTGTATAGAGGTTATAAAAGCAATGTCGGCGATCGCTTTGGTACGAAAGCCATGTGCTTTGCAAACCTTCACAACTATTTTGAGATACGTTAGATTATTTTAAAACGGTTCAGATTATTTAAAAATAGTTCATATGGTTTGTAAATAGTTCACACTTTTTCTAAAGCGTTCATGCGGTTTGTAATTTTCTAAATCATCTGAATCATTTCTAAACCGTCTGAATTATTTGCAAAACGACTATTCGCTTTGTAAAATTTACGATTGTTTGACAGGAAATACAGTTTTATTGCACGAATCCTGTGACTGCTAAGGCTGACAATTTATTTATTACAACCATTAGGCCCGTTTTTAAACATGGTTTCTTGGGCTATTTTACTACAATTACCCAATTATATTCCGTGTAAAAGACGCTTTGCAAACCGTCTATATATACTATTTCAAGTTTGTTCATGGGTTTTGAAACCGAAACCGTCTAATGTTATGAGCCACCATACATAACGTTAAACAGTTTCAATTTCAAAACGTATTAACTGATTTGAAACAGTCCTGATGGTTTGCAAAGCGTCTTTTACATTGAAAATAATTGGGTAGTTGTAGCAATACAGCCCAAGAAATTATGTTTAAAAACAGGCCTGCTGGTTTTAATAAGTAAATCGTCAGCCTTAGCAGTTGCGGGATTCATGCAACAAAACTGTATTTCCTATCCAAGAATTTGAAATTTTGCAAAGCGTATGGTTGTTTTGCAAATAATTCAGACAGTTTAGAAATGATTCAGATGATTTAGAAAATTACAGACTGCATGAACGCTTTGGAAAGAGTATGAACTATTTACAAATCGTTTGAACTATTTTGAAATGGTCTGAACTGTTTTAAAATAATCCAAACTATTTTGAAATTGTTGTAAAAGTTGGCAAAGCACATGGCTTTCAAACCAAAAGCGATCGTCATCATTTTATTTATAGCCTCTATGCAACTTTATCAACATAGACGTAGATCAGTATAGGCATAGAGCAAATTAATTAACTGTATAAGACTGTTGTTGAATATAATCTCTAAAATATTTTTTTACAGTTATAATTAGGTTGTAAATATTATTTAAAATATCATAAAACAAATAATATTTAATCCATGAAAACAATTTTTTATTTATTCAACAAAAATTCAACTGTTCGGTGTTTAGTATAAACATTATCAATCATAAATGGACTGTAGATCTATGATCATTAGAGTAGAGCAGCAAAGCGGATTGGATTTTCAAAGCCCACAAACAATTTCACAAAGCATTCAGAAGATTTGCAAAACTTCAGACTATTTCAAAAGCGTTCAAGCGGCTTGGAAATCATTCAGATGTTTTAAAACTCAAAACATGAAACGTTCAGAGCCACCATAAATAATAGTTATTATTATTATTATTATTATTATTATTATTGTGTGCTGATCATGTACTTAGAGAATTTTGTTTATGATTGTATATGTAAGAATATTTACCTGTTGTTGTAATGGATAACAGATAGTAATTAATAATAATGAAATTGTTGCTACTAATGAAAGAATAGTTATGTCTACAACATCATCTCAATTATAGCATTTGCACTATTTAGTTTCTCTGAAATTATCTTTGTGAAAGTCAATTTTTTTTGTGGGGTATCGGTAGATTTTTGTTTTCCTATAATAATTGGTAAACTCGAGTACAGGGTAATAATTGAAAACATTCGAAAATGAAATCTATGAAAGTGTTTAGTTAACTGGGAAGTGAATCCATGAAAAAAGTATTTCTGATTATCCACATCGGTTGCTGTGGATAAAAATGGATTATTAGTTGGCTGCACTGTTTGCATCTTTCCAAAGGAAACAAACAAGGACTCTATGTAATTAGTTGTTGTTTACCACGCCACACAATATTGCGGCATTAAAAACTATTTATATCTACAACGGTGCATTATTTTCTGTTTCTTGCACTCAATCGTCAATCAGCTTCTCCATCGCTCACTCTAAAAACGGCTATAACTATAATAGTGTAGCAGTACGGTAAAATGAAAGTAAGCTTGTGTACCTATCGGTCAATTATTCCCAGGAGGGTTGTAGTAGCTAATGATCATGAAAAGAAATTAAACGCAATAGCTGTCTTGTTCTTTAGCTGTGGTTAGCTGACGTAGGTGTACTGGTAGCTCACAAACAATACTTTACATAGACATTTATATATAAATATAGAAATCATGTTGTAACATGCAGTTTGAGCTTACTCAACTCATATTCTCTGACACTGATGAGGTGAGTCTTGTACATCTAATATCTTTCTCCGCTCTAACCAGTTCTACTACAAAAACATACAACGCTACCTGCATCTACTCTACTGCAAGATACATTTATTATGTGAAATACCCAAGCAGTGCGCTCGGTGGAGAAAAGAAGTTGCCAAGGAGATAAAGCGAAATTCTACGCGAGAATCTCTTCACAACAACTTAAATGTATTTTCTAAATGGAAACATCCTGGCCGAAGCGGCTCGATTACATTCAGTGTAGGCCATTCGCTCGCTGCCTGCTTTTGTTTGTTTGTTCTCTGGCTTGCTGGTTAGTTAACATATTGTCCAAGTTTTGTAAATTGTCTGTCAGCATTTTCTCTGCTAAAATAAGAAGCTATTTATTTTTGGGTTTGCTTTAGTTGCAAACTAGTGTGGATTGAATAATTGTTAAGTTTGTAATATTTTTTTTCTGATGTCACATTCGTCTGACCATGCACATGATTTGATTAGATTGAAGAGAAAATAAACATAGACACCCTAGAGTTACTGAAGCAAGCCTTCCAGGAGGCAGACGAAGACGGCTCCGGAGAACTGGACTTGGATGAGTTCAAGATATTACTGAAGAGCAAACTGAACTTGGCTGGTACAAAGGTGAGGCTTAGATACATAGAGTGTAAAGTCTCTGAACCATCAGTCTTCATTTTAGCTGATAATCTTTTATGCTTTAGACTTTTCTACAAAAAAGATGAAAACATGAAAGCTTTGTTAATTTTTCCTCCCCAAAGCGTTTAGAGCTGGGTTTGAAAAAAATTTCTCATTGCATTGATCTGATAATGTGCTCATAGATTGCAGACGATTGCATAATCACCTGCGAGGAGAAGAATCAGGTATTAATAGATGACTGGGAACTACTTTTTCTCTATTCCATTTATATTTGATATATTGTTAGTTGGATAGAAACCCTGTGCGACGTACAAGTTGGTTCTTGCAGTGTTGTGGATGTGAAGTGTGTTGCATGCGCATTGTAAATATTTCCTTGGAATGTTTGTTGTTATAGCGAACCTTTTTAAAAGCTTCTACTGTATGATATAGAATACCTGCAGTTTTGAGTGATCATTGTGGCTGTGATATAGAATGTACTAGTAATGGTTTGCTACTAGTACTAACACACAACACATATGGTGATAGGATCAGCAGATCGATGCCCTCTTCTATAAGATTGATTGGTCCTCAGATGGAAACATCACTTGGGATGAGTTCTGTACATACATGCAGCTGGAGTATGCTGAGAAAGAGGACTCTTACCAAAGGTTTGTGGCTTTGTACCACTATATTATATTATATTAATGTGTTATTCATAGACCTTTGAATCATTATGTAATAATCTGCTTTGTTAACAAAAAAACTTTGAAAATTTTTTGCAAAATGAATAATTCAAATTTGTCTGGATTATCTTCAGAGGGTTATAGAGTATTACATTGCTGTAGACTTATTAAGATTTTGTATCTATAAACTAGTTTGTTCATGATATTGTTGCATCGGTGGCCATAGTTTAAAATGGGAATTGCCTTGAGCTATCAGTAATTATTACTGGCAATCTAAATATTTGAATAAAACAAAGTAATCAACAAAACACAATTAAAATGTTATATCGATTAGTTTGTTTTATTCAAATATTTGTCTTACGGATAATGTAATAAACCAGCTGTTTTATGCAAAGTTGACCAGTTTTACTGTTTAGTTAGTTAATAATTTATTTATTATTGACTGGATCGATGGCAGTCCGCGCTGGGCCAGTTATCTAGTTATAATTGCTTCACCAACTAGGTCTAAGGATGTCATGTTCCATCTGCCGGCAAAGACGGAGAACATGCCTCACAGAGATGCCATACTCAAGATCACAGACACTGATGGTACATTCATAGCATGCAGTCAGGTAATTCTCCATGTCTATTGTTTACATTAGCGTATAATTGAGCATTGGTTAGCTCTTGTGGGAGCTCATTGACCCACAGCTGGACGCTAATTCAATGCTGAAGTGCTTGAACTCTTTCATTCATTATGGATTTTCAATTACAGGACGGAATTGTGTCGTTCTGGGATCAAAGCCTGAGGCTAAAGAGAACTCGTAGCGTCATCCCAAGCGATATAGCCGTTAAACAGACCAAACAGAAATGGATCACAGACTTTTCCATCATGAGTCAATATAATAAAATTATCATTGGAACTGGGTGAGTATTTAATGGACTTTGGTGCAGATTTCTGAGTGGTCTTTGTAGTGTGTCGGATTTAATATTTCCTCTCTATTAATGCAAGTCTAATCTCTTGCTTATAACTGAATGTCCCAACGGTCAAGTTTGTTTCACTGACATAGCAAAGGTTTAGACTATATCGCTGCTTTTGACTATTACAAAATGCCGCAATTTAGGAACTTTCTTCAAAGAGTTGACGTTTCAATTTAATATATATGTGGTAGAATTTATCTCTTCTCGACTAGTACTACTGGTAACACTTCACTCCTTAGTACAGATTATTATTATTATTATTGGAACACAGAACCTGCCTGATTTTGTCCCGTCTTTAATCCATTTCCACCGCTCATCTGGTAAAGATGGGGTTGTTGAGAAAGCTTGAAGGATCAGCATAACAATCATGGAATTTGTTTTATAAAGCAATTTTTTCTTACACCTAATAAAACAATATGTATAAATACTGTGTGCTGGAGCCATAAAACAATATGTAATATGTATAAATACTGTGTGCTGGAGCCATAAAACAATATGTAATACATATAAATACTGTGTGCTGAAGCTATAAAACAATATGTAATATATATATACTGTGTGCTGAAGCCATAAAACAATATGTAATATATATATACTGTGTGCTGAAGCTTTAAAACAATATGTAATACGTATAAATACTGTACGCTGGAGCTATAATTTTTGCATTGGCCGGTTGTTTTACTTTACTGAGATGGATTCTTGCTGAGGCACCATCAAATAAAAATATAGTCAGGCGCCGGAAACCCTATGTTTGGATGCAGGGTGCATCTTCAGTATTATTCATGGACTAAAACATGTTAATGCTCGAGATCTGCTTGCTGCTTATTTTGTGAATATAACATTATAATTTGTCTATCATCAAACCATTTTTATGTAAATACTAAATGGCAATTGTTTACTTTTGTTGCATTTTCCAGCTCTTTTGGTAATTGATTATGATTATTATTATTTTTATTTTATTATTATTACCACGATGAACAAGCAACAAAATTTAACTTACTTGCTATCGGTATTATTATAGAGAATGCTCATTGAGAAAATATGTGATTAATGGTGATTGCAACACTTAGTGCCAATGTACATATAATTGAATACCATTCGATATTAAAACAGAATATTCAGTAATGTTCGTGCGACAATACAGATGAATAACAAACAATAACAACTCATGTGTGCCAGTTGCAGTAATTTTGATTAAGCTATATACAGCTCATTTAGTGCACCACAAGTTTGGTTATTTCTTGATTATAGGGGCACCGATGAAATGCCCTGCATATAGAAATTTTGGAATATCCATTTGCAGGAGATGTTTTGTTCTCTACAAAATAGTTTTTACAGGTTGCAGTTTTTGATATCAAGTTGGCAAATTGTGAGATTAGCAACAGTTTAACGAATTTAGAGACTACTTGATTGCAAAAGCTAAGAATTATTTATTCCAGCGAAGCAGACTTGATATGAGTGACAGCAATATTATATTATTATGTATTATGTAATATTACATTATGGTGTAATATTGACAGAGATAGAGAGATACAGTTCTTTGAATTGTCATCGTTTGAACCGTACTGTCAGATCAACCTGCTGGAGACTGTGCCACTGCATATGGACTTTTGTTCTACCGGACCTGATGAGTGTATGATATTGTATGGGGACACCAATGGCTGCGTTAACATTCTAGTGATACGTGGGGCCGGTGAATGTCTCAGGTATATACTATATAAACATGTTATATATAATATGTTATACATTGTATGTTTTATACCAAATGTTATATACTGTATGTTTTATACCAAATGTTATATACTGTATGTTTTATACCAAATGTTATATACTGTATGTTTTATACCAAATGTTATATACTGTATGTTTTATACCAAATGTTATATACTGTATGTTTTATACCAAATGTTATATACTGTATGTTTTATACCAAATGTTATATACTGTATGTTTTATACCAAATGTTATATACTGTATGTTTTATACCAAATGTTATATACTGTATGTTTTATACCAAATGTTATATACTGTATGTTTTATACCAAATGTTATATACTGTATGTTTTATACCAAATGTTATATACTGTATGTTTTATACCAAATGTTATATACTGTATGTTTTATACCAAATGTTATATACTGTATGTTTTATACCAAATGTTATATACTGTATGTTATACATTGTATGTTATACATTGTATGTTTTATACCAAATGTTATATACTGTATGTTTTATACCAAATGTTATATACTGTATGTTTTATACCAAATGTTATATACCGTATGTTATACACTGTATGTTATACATTGTATGTTTTATACCAAATGTTATATACTGTATGTTATACATTGTATGTTATACATTGTATGTTTTATACCAAATGTTATATACCGTATGTTATACACTGTATGTTATACATTGTATGTTTTATACCAAATGTTATATACCGTATGTTATACACTGTATGTTATACATTGTATGTTTTATACCAAATGTTATATATCGTATGTTATATGCTACGTGTAACATATAATACATTATTTAATGTGTGTGATATGATGTAATAAGTATGATACGTGATATATTGTATGTCACATACTAGCATGTTATATACTGTATGCTAGTATATGATATATTGTATGTCACATACTGCATGTCATATACTATATGTTAGTATATGATATATTAAAATGTTATGCAAGTACACATCTTACTCTGCAGGACATGGAAGAAAAGACCAAAACAAAGTGGAATAGCTACAATAACACTAAATGATGCAGCGAGAGGAAACTCAAATGTAGACTTTATCAGCTGGAAGGTACACGGAGACTGGGTGCAGGAGCTTAGGTACTTCCATGACATCAGACAAGTGATATCCTGTTCTAACAGCACTAATACAGCCTTCGTCATTGGTTGGTTTATTGTTATTGTTTGTTAAACCTTCTGCCATTGGTCAATTGCTGTAACTGAATCATACAATTTATTTACTATCTTTCTCACAAGTTTTTGTGAGCTGTCTCCCTTGTGTTGGTGATTGCCAAGCCTATGGGCACATATTGCTTGTATGTGTGTAGGGTGCACGTCTGGTAGCACCAATGTGGAGGGCTCGCTGAAGGATATCAAAGACCAAGGTGCTCAGTCTAAGTCGGACCAGACAAGGTTGATTAAGAAAGACGACGCCTCCTACTTTAGCCCTAGGCCAAGATTGGAGACAGATCAAAGTGCATTTAAAGTGTATAAAGGGGTGAAAACGTTTGCATTCTCAAAGTCTAGGAATGTGATAGTTACTGGAGGTTAGTACCGCTCCCCCCCCCCTCCCAGTCACTCCTATTGACTATTTTGCTGTAGATGTCAATGTTTATACTATTTTACTGTAGATGCCAATTTATACTATTTTGCTGTAGATGCCAATGTTTATACTATTTTGCTATAGATGTCAATGTTTATACTATTTTGCTGCAGATGTCAATGTTTATACTATTTTGCTGTTGATGTCAATGTTTATACTATTTCGCTGTAGATGTCAATGTTTATACTATTTATTATTTGAAAAACAATCATGTTTATTGCACAAACGTTTGCGTGTATTAAATAGTTATTTTGCGAGAAAAATATTATAACCTTATGTCGTTCAAGGTTCGCTAGCTGCTCACTTTAAAAGATGAGTAAAGTTTTTGGAGTGAGCTGGAAATGCGAGTTTTGATTTATGGCTGAGCCACGATGTTGTTGTGTACTTCAGGGATGGATAGGATAGTCCGCATGTGGAATCCTTACGTGTCTAACAAACCAGTGGCCCTGCTTCGTGGACATAATGCCCCAATATTTTATCTATTCATTGCGTCTGAGGAAAACAGGGTATTCAGTATATCCACTGATAAGTGTGTCAAGGTTAGTAGCTCTATTGATAGTGTGTGTTATGTCTATTGATAGAGTGTGTGTTATGTCTATTGATAGAGTGTGTGTTATGTCTACTGATAGAGTTTGTATGTCTATTGATAATGTGTGCTGTGCCTATTGATGGAGTGTGTGCTGTGTCTATTGATAGAATGTGTGTTATGTCTATTGATAGAGTGTGTGTTATGTCTATTGATAGAGTGTGTGTTATGTCTATTGGTAGAGTGTGTGCTATGTCTATTGATGGAGTGTGTGTTATGTCTATTGGTAGAGTTTGTGCTATGTCTTCTGATAGAGTTTGTATGTCTATTGGTAATGTGTGTTGTGCCTATTGATGGAGTGTGTGCTGTGTCTATTGATGGAGTGTGTGCTATGTCTATTGATGGAGTGTGTGCTATGTCTACCGGTGGAGTTTTCGCTATATCTATTGATACAGTGTCTGCTATATCTATTTATAGAGTGTGTGTTGTCTATTGGTAGAGTGTGTGTTGTGTCCATTAGATTGTGTGTTGTGTCTATTGATAGAGTATGTGTTGAATCTATTGATGGAGCATGTTGTGGTGTATGTCATGTCATGGTTATGGCGTATGCTGTATCTTATGTATGCTGCCGATGTAGATTTGGGACATACAAGACCAAAACTGTCTACTGACAGTTAGACCAAAAGGTCACAAGATACGGGGCGACTTGCAAGCGTGCCATTACTCACACAACAACAAATCGCTGGCTGTAGCTACAGATCAGATGGCTTTACTCAACCTTAAGCTCAAGTATGTCACCACCTTTTTGTCACCTTGTTATGTGTAGGAGTTGTGCTTTCTCCTCTGTAGTGTGTAGGAGTTGTGCTATCTTCTCTGTAATATGTAGGAGTTGTACTTTCCCTCTGTTGTGTGTAGGAGTTGTGCTTCCCCTCTGTTGTGTGTAGGAGTTGTGCTTTTTCCTCTATAATGTGTAGGAGTTGTGCTTTCTCCTCTGTAATGTGTAGGAGTTGTGCTTTCTCCTCTATAATGTGTAGGAGTTGTGCTTTTTCCTCTGTAATGTGTAGGAGTTGTGCTTTCTCCTCTATAATGTGTAGGAGTTGTGCTTTCTCCACTATTGTGTGTAGGAGTTGCGCTCCCTCCTCATGGTGTGTAGGAGTTGTGTATCTTCCCGTGTCAAGTAAAGGAATTGAGTTTTCGTTCATTTTGTGTAGGAGTTGTGTACCCTTCTTTACCACGTGTAGGGATTGTTTGTTCCCATGTTATGAAATGGAGTTGTGTTCCCTCCTGTGGCATTTGCAATAGCTGCGCTTCCTCTGATAATTATAGGTGTTGCCACTCCCTCCATGTTAGTTATATGTTGGAGTTGTGTTCCTCTTAGGTGGTGCTCTGCATACATGTCATAGAGATTCTGTGACAGGGATTATGCAGTTTATGCATAAGACTGATTGTAGACATCATAGAAATCCTAATGGATTGTGGACAGTTTAATCGCTACATAGTACATATGCTACCATAACTTTTGTAGCAGTTCTTACTTCTTTGAATCACAGGCTGTATATTTGTTTTAATCTCATGAAAAAGTAACTATTTTGGTACCAAAGTCTAAGCATTAAATCACGATTCACACTCTACAATTATTGTCTCTCTCTCATACGATGACTCAAGTTGGTCTACAATGCCAAATCTCCATAAATGTCTAACATTATCAGCAACTTGACACATGCTGGCAGTTGTACAACTTCCACATTATATTACCTTACATTGGCTTATGAGAGACTGTGTATATCTAGACAGTACAATATTGTACCTGCTGTGTATGTATCCCAGGCCAGTACTGCATGCTGATATAGTAACCACTCACAAGGAGCCTGTCACCTCCGCTAAATACAATGATGCCTTCAGACAAGTGCTCACCTGCTCAGAGGGATCGGTGTGTATATATTTATATATACTTAGAATATTGCTCATGTTACTCCGTTTATGGTATGTAATATTTTGTATCGTGTTGAAATCTATTTACAGTGTGCATCGTTTATAGATTGTCAAAAGTTGGGTTAGATTTTATGAAGACGAAATGAACATGGAAAAACGAATTCTGTGATGTTGATAATATATTTCTTTATATAATGGTTAGACAGTAAATTCTTGGAAACCGATAGAGTTATCTATTTCCTTGCTGGAAGCTTGTAGTGCCTATATCACACTATCAGCGCGTTTGTTAGTATGACACTATCTGGGTTGTTTGAGTTTTCTCTCCCTGTAAGAGAGAACACAACTCCAACTTATACTCCATCATCACAAATGTTTTTGACAGAAACTAAATTAGTTTATTGTTACTGAATCCTTGATCAGATTATTCTCAAAGAAGTCACTGCTTGTGTTAGTAGAAATACACATCTTATACAGCCTTGATGTTTTATTTGCAGATTGTCAAGTTATGGGACTTTGAGACAGGAAACAGTGTGTTTGATTTTGGGGAGGCACACGGAGATACTGCCATAACTTGTCTAGACTTTGACACAACCGGTAGACGCTGCCTCACCGGAGGCAGGGATGGGGCCATTAAGATCTGGAACTATAACAATGGACATTGTCTCATGACATTGAGGAATCGTAAGTACACTTGTTTAAACATCTCAGCAGAAAGAAGACTCAAAAGTTTCTTTTGTCATTGGTTGCTGTATGTGCGAGTGTGTCAGCTCACAGCCGCTACTCTCCTACTCTTTTAAACTGTCACATGTTCAGCGGCCATTTAGTTAAAAAAATACACGGATGTCAAACTTTAAAATTGAGCCACAAAGTGTTGTGGTTTACTTTCCCTGGCTGCGCTACTGTGGCGTGACGCTGTTTGATTGCTGCGCTACTGTGGCGTGACGCTGTTTGTATGCTCTTTCATTGTATTTATATTGTTTGTGTATGTGTAACTCTTGTCTCTTTTAGCCTCAAGTTCCAGAGGTTTGTCTATTTGCATGTTCATTAGCTAATATATGGATAGTTCTCACCGAGGCTCAGTTCTATAGCTAACAATAATTGTTATATTGCTATTAGAAGCATTCTGCGTAATTTACTAGCTTTCAATCAATGCTGTTTACTCCTAAAGCCTCTTGTCTTCTGCAATACCTGCTAGCTGGCTCTTTCCTAACTGACTCACAGGCTATATAGCTAGTTGTGTGGGTAAACCTAGAATTCACAGGCTATATAGCTAGTTTTGTGGCTGAACCAAGGACTCACAGGCTATATAGCTAGTTTTGTGGCTAAACCAAGGACTCACTGGCTATATCGCTAGTTTGTGTTGATAAACCAAGGACTCACAGGTTATATAGTTAGTTGTGTGGCTAAACCAAGGACTCACAGGCTATATAGCTAGTTTTGTGGCTAAACCAAGGACTCACAGGCTATATAGCTAGTTGTGTGTTGGTAAACCCAGTTGATATAATTATACTCAACTCATGTTTTTACTCTTAAATTAATTTTTGCATGTTTTGCTATTATTTAATATTTGAAATCACCAGTCTCACTCGTCTCCACACATATTTACAAATAAATAAAATATTACAAGCAGAAATAATTAAATTTTTTGGTTAGTTTTGAGTAAACAGGCTCTAAGGAATGTTTATTAAAGTTTTGTTTGTCCTCGCGATTTCTTATTGTTACTGGATATTATTAGTATTTTATATTGATTGATGTTTTGTGGAAAACAAATGAAATCATTTTAGTAATCAAATTTAATATAAACTGACACTTAGTTAAGCATCCCATTATGCTCTTTCTTAGGAGTTGCTAACTTAAGCTTAACATCACCAATGTGCCATCTTTTTTTATTTCCATAATTTAAAATGTTTAGAATAGATGTGCTTATATATGCTTTTCCTCTATCATTTGTCTAGCTAGTTACCGCCAGATCAAACCCAGTAATAATAATTTTAGCTACAATCCTGCTGTCACTTCTGCTGTCTTAGCCTAGGTACCTTTTCACCTAACAGCTTCTAGCTTCAGCTCACTTTATTGTTTACTGTTACAGGAGAGGGCAATGATGAAATCTGTGGGCTAACCTACGTGGAGATGAATAAAAACAGGTACACATTTTATTCTAAAATATTCTTTTTTATTTAGTAAATTGTCCCATTTTGTTTGTAATACTTTTAGACATTGCCAGGTTTTATATTTTATAAATTTTAATTATAAAAATGATTTGCAAAAATAAATATTTATTTTCCTGTATTGGAATGTGAGCATTAATCAATATTTGCAGTGGGTTTAAAAAAAATTGATTTCAACTTGATTTGGAAATTGGTCTCAGCATTGTAGTTGGAGGGAGAGAAAGTATTACATTGACTCACTCAAGGGTCCATACCCACTATTGCTTTTTATATCTGGATTTACTCCCCCCTTAAGCCAGTGTCAATATTATCAATGACAGAGAGTGAGTACTCTTCACTGCTAGAGACTTACTACTGATGTTGATGTGTCCATAAACGCACCATTTACTGATTTGTCGTTGTATTTAATCAGTGATAGTGAAAGGTAATGTCTGGTTTGCTATAACCTTCCCATGATGCATTGCAGCAACTGGGGCACATGGGCACTTGTAGTTGAATCAGTTGTTGGGAGTGAAGAGCCACCTGTCCACGTCTGTCTCAGTCATTTGTTTAGACACTTCTTTCTTTGCACACGTATTATTTGTGTGCAATTTGTGTTACAAGACTATATTATATGTAGCTTCTTGTTACGACACACGTAATTGGCTCCTATCGGTCCAATCCACTTTACTCTGCTATTATTTGTCTAGTTTTAGAGCCGGTGGGATGGAAAGGTTAAATAGTTTCTTGTGCTTGTTGACTAAACTTTCCATTGCCCCAACTGCCTAATCGCTTGATCACATGACTCCTTGTCATGTGATCAATAGTCACATGACTTGTGGTCGCTTGACTTGTGGTCACATGGGGCATGGTCATGTGATCAAATGAATATCTTCTTCATCTACTTTTTCTCTGCATAATGTTTAACCCTGAGCTTCAATGTGTTAAACCCTCTTTTTTATCAATAGCCATAATAACATATTAGTTGGCATTAGACCATCCCTCCATTCATTTATTCATAGACATGCATATTGCTAAATAAATCTATCTGGGTATTTCTATGTTAATTTTCTGTTTGTATTACCGAAAGGACAACTCCAACTATTCAGCGCTTCTATTTCAATCATATACATGTGGTATGTGTTATGTATGTGGTGTCTGTGATGTATGTAGGTATGTGGTGGGTGTTGGATGGGATAGATGTATAAATATATACATAGATGAACCTAATGACACAGGACTGCACCAACTGGTAGATCCACAGGATCGTTGGGAAGATGACAGGGTAGGAGCGTACTCTCTCCTTATCTATTATGTCATGGAATACACAAAATATTATGTTATGGAATACACAAAGTATTGTGTCATGGAATACAGAAAATATTATGTCATAGAATACACAAAATATTATGTTATGGAATACACAATTTCATTATGTCATGAAATGAACAGTTTTATCATGTCATGGAATACTAAATTTTATCACGTCACACAATTTTGTCATGCCCTGAAATACACGACTTTTGTGTCTGATATGATTTTTTTATGAGTTTGTTATATTTCAGAGGAATGGTCACAATGAAGACATACTATCTATTGCATTTTGTCCACCCAATCTGTTAGCTACCTCCAGTTATGACGGAGAAGTTATCATATGGAACATGGTGTCTGGTCATATCTTCTGCCATCTCTGGTCTCCTGCTGACCCCAACTACGTATCTGACTCATGTACGTTTGTTTATCTGATCCTTTACCTTAATCGTATTTAGTGAAGGATCAATTTATTGCAAACGTTTTCATTTAAAAATTAAATTATTCTTGCTGCCTGCATGCTGACGTTAATGTGTATAACTTGGCCTGCAGCCAACAACAAAGACCAATCAATATGTGAGTATATGTTGTGGTTCAAGCTTTTTGGCGTTCTGCTTTCTCCATTTGACTTTGTCCGCTTCTTTTTTGCTTCTTTTGACGTTTCTTGCTCGGAGCTTGATTTATATTACATCAACCTGTAGCCTGTGATCCTTACTGACTGCAAACATTGCATTAACCTGTAGCCTGTGAACCTTACTGACTGCAAACATTACATCAACATGTAGCCTGTGAACCTTACTGACTGCAAACATTACATCAACCTGTATCCTGTGAACCTTACTGACTGCAAACAAAGTTTTAGGCTAAGGTTCTTTAGATTTACCTGGATATAAATATTTACTGAATTTAATAAAACTAAAGCCGGACAGCAGCCAATATAAAATATAATAAATAAAAAGTGGAGCCTAAATAACGTCCATGTGGCCAGCTAAATGATAGAGACATGTTGACATGTAAATAACATGACATGGTGTATGATGAAGTTTGTAATTAACCAAACTTAGTTGGCATTGCACACCAGTAACATTTCTTTTGTGGTTATATATATGTGTAATGGTTTAGTATATGAAACTGTGTGATCTGTTCCATTGTTGTACTGCTGGCTCTATACAGACTTGCTGTTGCAGTGGACGGTGACGGCACAGTCAACCAGGTGATATTTATGAAGACTCGAGCCTATAACAAAGACGCTGCCTCACTCATTGCTTCTGGTCCGAGAGGCTCCATCCACTTCTGGAATGTCTTCCAGGGTGGCAATCTTCTAGCCAAGTTTAAAGGGGTCAGTGCACAGCGTCACACTTGATTGTCTTTGCCTTCCAATCACTCCTGCTCAATGGTTATTCTTTGTTACTGAAGAAACAAAATGGTTGAAATTTTTAGTCGAATGATAATTGTGTTACGTAAATGTTTTATGAATGGGCTTTTTATGAAGTTAAATATTCCATTACCTACTGAAGAGTAAATAAAACATTCGATTTTCAGTAAATAACTTTCAAAGTGGCTTTATTCATCTCTCGAAAAAAAATTTGGAAGAATCTTTCTTGCATACAAAAATAAGAGACATCAGTTAATATTTTTCTTTAGAATCTAATATATAAACGATCCATTGTTGGCTATATCACTGTATGTCTTAATCGGCATACTCAGATGGACAAGTAGAAGACAACTTCTGTTTGTAGTGGTAAAAAAGCACTATTTGCTTTGGTTTGGCACATTTCCAACTGTGTTTCAGAGCAAGCATTCTAATGTTATGATAACTACTCTGATATTGAATGGTGGCGATCAGGTCTTGTATAGTGGAGACAACTTTGGATTTGTGCACTGCTGGAATGTCAGTAGCTATGCAATGGATGGGAAGGAGACAGATCCACCCGAGTGTAAGTGCTTAGTACCTTAGGCTAAGTAGTGACAATGCTGAGCTCTATATGAAACCATGCAATAACATATCTTTTATCACAAAGCTATAAAAAATACTGTGTTAAAATTGGCATTCTTTTTAATAAAAAAAGGTAACAAAACAAATATTTCTCGTGTAAAACATTTTTTATACTTTGATTGCAGTGATCACAATGTGGAGAGCTCATGTGGAGAATATCAACTCCTTAGACTTCATTGACGAACACAAACTTTTGATTACTGCATCAAGTGACTGCTCTGTACGTCTATGGAACAAAGATGGAGATTATATAGGTGAGTCGCAATCCAAAGACCTCTAAAATTATTGCAAGGAAATTGTCATTGGAGAATGAAAGTTATTGTTGGTATTTCATACTTGAAATGCTGAGTTGTCTTCATTTTGAGGTTTTGTATCGGACTGGCTGATGCCTTTTTGATAATTTCTGGTTGCATTGGACTTATAATTCTTGTTGGGGTATTCTTGTTAGGGTATTCTTGCTAGGGTATTCTTGTTAGGTTATTCTTGTTAGGTTATTCTTGTTGGGGTATTCTTGTTAGGTTATTCTTGTTGGGTTATTCTTGTTAGGGTATTCTTGTTAGGGTATTCTTGTTAGGTTATTCTTGTTGGGGTATTCTTGTTAGGGTATTCTTGTTAGGGTATTCTTGTTGGGGTATTCTTGTTAGGTTATTCTTGTTGGGGTATTCTTGCTGGGGTATTCTTGCTGGGGTATTCTTGCTAGGGTATTCTTGTTAGGGTATTCTTGTTAGGGTATTCTTGTTAGGGTATTCTTGTTAGGGTATTCTTGTTAGGGTATTCTTGCTAGGGTATTCTTGTTAGGGTATTCTTGTTGGGGTATTCTTGTTAGGTTATTCTTGTTGGGGTATTCTTGCTGGGGTATTCTTGCTGGGTATTCTTGCTGGGGTATTTTTGTTAGGTTATTCTTGTTAGGTTATTTTTGTTGGGGTATTTTTGTTAGGGTATTCTTGTTAGGGTATTCTTGCTAGGGTATTCTTGCTAGGGTATTCTTGCTAGGGTATTCTTGCTAGGGTATTCTTGTTAGGGTATTCTTGTTAGGTTATTCTTGTTAGGTTATTCTTGTTGGGGTATTCTTGTTAGGGTATTCTTGTTAGGGTATTCTTGTTAGGGTATTCTTGTTAGGTTATTCTTGTTGGGGTATTCTTGCTGGGGTATTCTTGCTGGGTATTCTTGCTGGGGTATTTTTGTTAGGGTATTCTTGTTAGGGTATTCTTGCTAGGGTATTCTTGTTAGGGTATTCTTGTTGGGGTATTCTTGTTAGGTTATTCTTGTTGGGGTATTCTTGTTGGGGTATTCTTGTTGGGGTATTCTTGTTAGGGTATTCTTGTTAGGTTATTCTTGTTAGGTTATTCTTGTTGGGGTATTCTTGTTAGGGTATTCTTGTTAGGGTATTCTTGTTAGGGAATTCTTGTTAGGGTATTCTTGTTAGGTTATTCTTGTTGGGGTATTCTTGCTGGGGTATTCTTGCTGGGTATTCTTGCTGGGGTATTTTTGTTAGGGTATTCTTGTTAGGGTATTCTTGCTAGGGTATTCTTGTTAGGGTATTCTTGTTAGGGTATTCTTGCTAGGGTATTCTTGTTAGGGTATTCTTGTTGGGGTATTCTTGTTAGGTTATTCTTGTTGGGGTATTCTTGCTGGGGTATTCTTGCTGGGTATTCTTGCTGGGGTATTTTTGTTAGGGTATTCTTGTTAGGGTATTCTTGTTAGGGTATTCTTGCTAGGGTATTCTTGTTAGGGTATTCTTGTTAGGGTATTCTTGTTAGGGTATTCTTGTCCATCTTGTTCATGCCCATCACTGTAAAACCCTTGGGGAGCCCTCTGGCTAACTGGGTTGTGTGTATGTGAAGACAACTCACAAGTTTAGATTCAATGAGTTATTTGCGCGTAATTAATGTCAATGAGAAAACAACTTTCATGTTTAGGCTCAATCGATTCTGTATAATTAACGGCAATGAGAAGACAACCTTTAAGTTTATACTCAATCTGTGTAATTAATGACAATTAGAAGACGACTTCTAAGTTTTGGCTCGATCAATTCTATATAATTAATGGCAGTGAGAAAACAACTTCTAAATTTAGGTTCAACAGATTCCTGATAGTTAATGGCAATGAGTAGACAACTTCCAAGTTTAGGCTCAATAGATTCTTTATAAATAATCGCAGTGAGAAGACAAATTCTAGATTGAGACTCAATTTATGTATACGATTAATGGCATATGAAAAAAAATCAGTCAGAGATTGCTGCAGGTACATTTGGCCAGCCAGAGCCTTGGGATATCTACAACGTTAGCACTTGGCAGCATCCCATGGCACCATTTGATGTGCTGGTTGACCCCATGTCTATGCCTGAACACCAAGTGATCAAAGAGAAAACAAATACCCACCAGGTGGTGCATGAAGACTCAGCAGCTAACTCGGATGGAGAGGAGGTGAGGGGCATCACTGTAACGCCCCAAATGTTTGCCATAATAAAAATTCATGACAAACATTATGTTTTACTTCGTAGTTTCTTTATGTAGAATGTTCTGTTATTCATCCGGTCCGCTAACACACAATGATTTGTTCGAGATAGCCAGTAATGAAATCTCACTGTTGTATACTAATGGCCGTTATTTTGTTTAGGAAATACAGAGAGAAATTCAAGCTAGACTCAATCATGCGAGACAAACCTTTCATGTTGATGATAGTACAATAGCTAAACAATTGAGAGAGAAATCCTTTTCCTCTCCCAACAAAGTTGGTAAAAGGTGAGCGAGCGTTTGTTAGCTAATAAATAGCATTGCTTGAATCCAATTTATTAAAAATGGATTGTTTGTCAAATACAAATGATACTATTTTGTTTTATTTGTTGTTGGCTTCTCTCTGTTAGCCTTGGTTCTTCTGCTTTGACTTGACAATGTTACTGATTTAGTCAAAGGGCTGCAAGTGCCTATGATCCCAAACATGGTGGAATCAGGTAAACGGAAACATTTTTCTCTTTCATTCAATCACAACACTATCACTCAACCACCTCCCACAATCGAATTCCTTTGATTTAATGAAACAAATTTAGAATTTAATTAATTCTATCCCAATTCCATCCTCTGATGCTGCCTTTTATCAATATAACTTCAGTACTGCTCTACCTAGTGGCATACACGAGTGTGTAGTAATAGGGCAGCTTTGATTATTTGTTTGTTATTCTGTCTTTCTGGTGTGACACCAAGTAGTGCTCAAACTTTGATATATTTCTGTTTGTTGGAGTCATCCAATTATCATTTTGGTGTTTTACTGAAAAATAGAATGTGGTTCTTGAGATTTTAAATTTTACGTGATTGTTAGGTAGTATCCCACATTAATTGGTTTGAAGCCTCACTTTCCCTCTTCTTTCACACGAGAGTATCATTCTTACGACTCTATGTAACGGTACGATTGATTGTAGTGTGCTCTAATTTCAGGAAACCATCAAATCCGATTGAATATTGCAAAATTGCAACCGAGCTCGTCTCATTTAGACAAAGGAATGTTGTGTAACTTCGACATATTCATGCATAAAATATAATGCGAATTAACATTCTTATGGTTGATAAATTTTCATGGATAAGTTTGAACGATCCTATGCTGAATAGTTTAAAAAAATTTACCGCAGTGCAGATAGAAAAAAAACATTGAATAATGTGGCTATAATTATAATATTAGTCTTAATCAGGTTTTTCATGAATAGTAATATTCACAGACTTGGGCTAAGTCCAAGGATCCCTACTTTTTTCCTATTGCTCATCAAATGAGTTTCACTGATTTGCAGATTACGGCACGAGAAGCTAAAGCACACAGTGGTGGACAGAGGAGGCCCCAGTGAGTACCAGACGCTCCGATGTTACGATCTAGCCAACTGCCCTCAACCAGAACCCCCTCAACTAAAGATCAACAAGAGCAATCCATTTGACTTCTATGCAGCTGAAGATGTGGGGGCCTAAGCACACCCCCACCCTCACTCAAACCCTTTAGTCTACATAGCCTCCAGATCACCGACTAGACATGATTTGTTGAAATGTTTCAACAATTGACTGACATCACACTTGCACTGAGAATATTTTCCCATTTTATTTATTTATCCCCTGGCCGAGGTTAAAGGTCATAGATGTATTTTGTTGCTACCATATTTGGTAGTTCTTTGCTGATATTATAGTTTTACCAGCGTGCGCCGTCCAAAGACTGACTGTGATAAACTAAACTGTTTTGCTCATTTGCAGTTTCTGCTATTATTTCTATATATTTTTGATATGATATTATTTTGAAATATTTCGTGGAAATGATTATTATTAAATATTGATATGTTATGGTGGAATAATAGAAATATTGAATATTACAAGCAGGAACTGTGAGATAAGCTGGAGAAATGGAACAAGCGCACAGACATGAATAGAAATAGAAAATCTCAGGAAGGTCAAATCAGCTGTTCATGCGTGAGTTCGTACAATATTTTCGATTAACTGACAATTTTTAATTTTTGAACAAAAAATTGATTTGCGTTAGGCTCCAGAATACACCTCTCTGCCACATAGCCTGGTTCTACACATATCATAACCTTGTAACCTTCATCATCAAAGTCGGACATGTTCTTGGCATTCTCCACCCATGGATTCCAAACCACTAAAAAATTAAACAGTTCAAATTTGTCAGCTGAATTACTGCGCAGTCTTTACTGATGCTGCTTGTACATATTATACCAGTGAGAGAATACATGGAAAGTGGTGGTGTATCACTCCCAACACTAATGACAGTACATTTACCAAGAGACAAAAACATATACATAGATTTCATAGACATCTAGAGTACCTGTATCAGGAAGGTTAGCTTTTGTTACCAGAACTTTAGAGCCATTGACACATCCAGTAACTTCGTGTGTGTCGGAGGTAGATTTGTAGACTCTACAAAAGTAAAAATTTGTTGAGAGTTGTGTTTTTTCTTTAATCAGTATTAGTAATTGATGAACTGCAAAGATTTGCCATCACAGCAGTGCAGTTGACATCCCACAAGCGAGCAAATTTGACAACAAACAAAAAGCGTCGCCCACTGCAACCCACACGTTAATGTTGTACATCTGACGTGGAACAATTCTTAATTTCTGCATATTTAGGTTTTCTCACTATTTAAAGTAAATGATAAAACTAGAATTGCGTATTTTTCGATAATCAAAGCATGTCCAAGCACTCAAATTTTCACATATCAACAGATCAAATTCCAGCAATATAGACTGACCTGTCAGCTCCATCCACAACCGTAACTAACTGATTATCTTCAGTGAATTCCTCTCCATTCCGCAACTACAAAACAGTCTATCTCTAACAGCAATCAGTGAATGAATCAGTTTAAACAGCTTTATCTGAGCAATAAATGTCTGACAAGTGTAATATAACTGGAAGATTTTTGGAGGGGTCACCCAGGACAATACATGGCTGTGATTTGGAGTTGTCTCACTTAAAAATGAATAGACAACTCACAAACTGTAGTGCTGCAAGCATACCTTATCGTTGTACTTGAGGCCCTTGAGATTAGATACTGTGGTTGTATACACATCATCTACCCTCAGGTAGGTGTGCAGTAGTGCAGTGAAATCAAATGCTTCTGTATCTACATCAGCACACCAACAATGTGCGAGTGAGAGCAGAGTTTTTTTTTCGTATTTATTGACCAGTTAGTTACATTCTCGTACGAGAAGACTTAAAAATGCAAGAAACAAAATAAGACTCTTTGACATGGCCTTACTGGCCCTCACTCTGTAAAACTTTAGACATAGCATAAAAACTCTTTGTTTTCATCTTTATTGCTCCTTCCAAAATTTTCTGCACTCTGAACATTTTTTTGATTTTAAAAAATTGCAGCATCCAACCTTTACCAACCATTATTTGTAACACAGAGAGAACAACCCAGGCTACCATCCCTTGAGAGTTCTACTGTGTATCTCAGGCTAAACTTATACTTCCACATTGCTTCAGTCTGCTCAGTGTTAGTGAGCGAAAATGTTGCGGATGCCTTCTCCTCAGACTCCTGTCAATATGTAAACAGTCTACCACCTTAGCAGAACCTGATATCAGCAGACAGCCAACATAACTACGATGACACGGTGATGGTTCGATAGTGTTCTTTTAACGATTCAATTTTGGTTATTTTGGGCAAATTTTGTGACCAATAAAAGAGAAATTCTGTGCAAATATTTGTAAAACAATGTTTAAACTGCTTTTGGAGTTGTCTACTCAGACAAGTAAGACCTAATTTTATAGCAATGCAACTGTTCATTCCTGAAAAGAGTTGCGCATTCCAATAGTGGGCAAAACTTTAAATGGACGAGGAATTATTGAGTCAGGAATTGTCTGCAACATTTCTTGGCAAAGTTCTCAGAACAATTATTTACGGCAAATAATCATCATGCATAAACTGTTCAACTACCTTTTAAATCAAATATTGAAGTTGCCTTCTTTTCATGCAAATAGACGACTTTGAAAATTCGACATGACTAGACAGTGCATAGATACATAGCTTGCCAAACGTGCATATCAAATTTTTGATAAACTTACTACAACTGATATACAATAAAGAGACTTACTCGCTTTTCGAGCAGTTTCCACTTTGAGATTCTAGCAAAGCCATGCTGTGGACCCAACTTCCACGGGCCGAAGTTTGCTAGAAATACCACAATAGTTTCCTATTTTCTCTGACAACAATAACTCAAGAAGTTCTGCTGACTCTATACATACTTATGAGCTTTATAATGCACGTAAAGTCACTTACGAAAAACTACAGGAATTCCTCCTCTAATGGCTTTTTTGTTATCATACACAGCCTTTGAGCTGTAAATAAATGTTCAATAGTTATTTCTCGTGCGCAAATAATTCAGCTTCAATATGGGGCGCTTTCTGTGAGTACCACATTGGCTTAGTAACAAAATGAGGCTATAGGCTCTGAAACATTTGTATTCTGCTTCGGTGATTAGTCAACTGAAAGTCGCGAAAATCAAATCGACAAGCAAATCATAAATTTTGAGCCATTCTCATCCGAAGTCAATAAGTGTTACAACAAATGATATATCGAGGTTCAACTGTAATGTAACTCAAATACATATTGTAAGTTTTTCCATGAAAATCTAATCTTGAAACACAATTCCAAACACTGTTGTATTTGACAATTGAATGTACCTCACAAAGAGCCTCTCTCTGCCATTGCATATCCATGATGTAACAGTAGCTCCAAACTCGTGTATTACAACTTTGTTATCCCCTAACTCAAGTGTTATAACACCAGCAGCCATCACTAACTATTAGTAGCTACAGGCCAAGTTTCTCCTGTCAAATGATAGTGAAACTGACATAACCAAAAGTGCTTGCTTGTTATACAGAAGTGCACTTGGTGGAGTGACGAGGAAGTGTCAAGTCTATCATACCAGGAAGCTAGCTTGGGTGTACTTGATGGGACATGCAATAGTGGAAACGCACTGTATATCTTATATTTCATAATCCATGGGCCAATCAGTGTATTTATAAGTAGTGAGTGAAATGAACCAATCGCTATAGTAAACGCACATATCCATGTATTTTATGATAAGTAATAAAATCTATATTTTACATCGCTCATATACTTGCAGATGTGAAGGGCATAGAAAGACATGAAGAGTGGCTCTACTTTGGACTATCAATTCATTGGGGCAAGTGGCCGATTGATAAATCTGATAAAAACATCACAAAGTTTCTATAAAATAAAAAACCGTTAGCAAGTCAGCACCGTCTTTTAGTGTCGTACTTTTGTGCCAGCTCTGTCATAAAATCCTGGTACAAAAGTGAGTTACTATTTAATTCTTTATCTTTGTCGGCATGAAAGTTTTGCTCTTCCTTAAAACCATCATGTACCAAAAACACTTGATCCAAAACATGAAACGTCCTGCCAGACAGATATAGTTCACAGATTAAACTCATCCGGTTGTAGCCAAACTGTTTGAACCTTTCATCATACTTGGGATGAGAATCGGTACGCAGTATAACAAAGGGTTCCCAGCCAGGCACGTAAGGAACCTGGTGCGATTGCATATTTGAAGAGCTTTTAGTTTGTCGGTCAATCCAGTTGGTATATTGCGTTGCACCTTGGCACTGGGGACATAACTTTCCATAAAACTGTCTAACTCTACCCATTTGTATCTCTTTTATCAAGCGTTCGACAGTCCACTGATTTATGCGAACCTTTTCACTTTCAAAAACCGGTACAACAAAAACAGAGGTCTCTGATTTAGCAATAGCAGGATTGTTGTGAGCGTAACTCATAAAAACTTCGTCTAAGTGGAGAGATGGTAGAATATCGATGTCTATAACGAGAGAATGGGACGTTTGCACTCCAGCTAGTGCCACATTCCTTAAATAATTATTGGGATATGGCAACTCCCGACTGGCATAGTTTGATTCAGGATCGAGAGCTCGTAATTCGTAGAGCCTGTTGTGTAGATTTCTCTGAGAGCATGTAGCAGATGATGGGTACAATATTTCATCATAGTCAATTGCATTTATATCAACATTATGAATAACACTTGTCGGTACGACAATAGATATTGTTAGAGATTGTCGACCGGCACAGGGACCAGTGAGGAGATAAGCAAGTTCCACAACTCTAGAAATGTCTCCATGAGCCCATATTGCGACTGAGATAGGTGACTTCCAAACCATGGCAGTAATCTGCAGGTGATAAAGATTCCTTAATGAGGTGTGAGTGACAAGTGATATGCTATGATCAGACTCTGGTTCGCCATAAGTATCTGAGGAAAAAGGTCCATAGATGACAGCTTTTCCAGCATGAGCAAACACTTTCCTCAAAACAGGAAGTGGTTTCTCATTTTTGACGGAACCGCCAAACTTATACCAGATCAGAATAATGATTGCACCAGCTATCACTAGATGGCTGTTCCGTCTGATCATAGTTAATGGCTTCATTTCCCCAGAGTTTGTATTTTGTGTTACTCATGTCATCGCATATAACTGTATGCCTTCAAAGACTGCTGGCAAGCTACAAAAGTATGCCAAAACGACTAGAATACGATAGCCTAAGATACAACACGACTTTAGGTACTAAGTTTCATATCTAGCACAACAAATATAGTCTTCCTATACCCAAGGAATAAATAAGGTTATATATGGAGAAGACACATTTAGTTAACAATGTATGTCGACTTACAAGGAAAAATTAGCCCCAGCAGGACTGATTTGAATAAAAGAATAATGCCAGTGCGAGCATGATACATTATTAGTTGCAAGGGCAAGCACCAAACGACCATCATTATTATATCGATGGTGATGTATCCCTAACAAACAGTTTCAATAACAAATATTAAAAATAAATAAAGCAATTTATTTTCAAGCAAACGCATTTTTGAGGCAACAACACAATTTCTGGTTCTAGATAAAAACAAAAAGCTTCCGAACGGCTCAAAAGCGATGTGAACCCTCTATTGTTGGTGGCGCATGATGATATATAGGGTACATAAAATGCCGACATGCCCTCGAGTGTTTTTTTGTTTGACAAGACATTCTCAACTAACACTATTGTTGAGTGTTATGCTCATGTCTTTTTCAGCAGCTCAGCATTTAAACTATATGCCACTTGCACACCATGAACATATCACACAGCAACGATTATTATATCGGTAAAGCTTTCATACCCATGGCAGCTGAAAGTGGGAGACCGTTTAAAAAAAGCATGATGTCCATCACATGCCTGCTACTACAAAGAGGACCTAATTGTGGTAATGACGCTTTTTTTCAGAAACCTTTTACAACCATAACAACTTTCTCTACATAGTAATAATAGCTATTACTACTTCAAATAATTTTTTTTTAAATACTGTTTATTGAGTTGAAAACTACTAAATCATACTGAGAAACTTTTTTTCCACATTGTAGTACACTAGTGCAGAGTAGACATGGAATACTAGTTGGCAGGATAAATTGTGTGATATCATGATTTTTATAAATAAAACAATGACATGATAGTGACAATGATTCTATGTTTTTGTATGAAAAATGTAAAATAACTGATATCAGAGCTGGGAGTTGACTGCTAAAACTGGAATTCGTGATCAGAAGAAACGGTGGTTAAACATTGTCTTTAGGGTAGGTAATGGTGAAATTATAAAGTTGATGGAAGCAGTTTTTAAAGTTAAGAAAATGAAAATTTCAAACAAATTTCAAATGACAGCAGTGAAAAAAATTGCAATGAGAGAGGTATGGAGTTGAAAAGGTGTTGTATGCAGTGGTCTAGGCAATCGTGGCAAGATGGGCTAGGTATGTGCGTTGGTGTCTGCTTCAACGATATTTGGTCAAGAGATCGGATAGGTTAGGTAAGTAAGGAGTAAAATGAGTATTGTTGATACGAAATCCTGTAAGTCAAGTGAAATGCTGAGGGGGATCGGGTAAGCATTATACCCATTTTAGTATCAGGGGCAACAGTAAATTTCATCTTCAAGGAATAAAGAAAAATATGTTACCAAAAATCAGCTGCAGTGTTTATTTCTGAAGGAACAATAAAGAATTAATCAAACTGGTTGGACTGATAGAAAAGTAGATATGGTATTATATTATGTAGGGGCGAATAAAGAAATGGTAATAAAAATGATTGGCTGTGTCCAAGAACATGAGGAGTCAAATATTGTAAAAGAGTTGAAGGTTATGGTGGTTATAATGACATAACACTTTACAAAATACGTTTTGGATTTTGATTTGTTTAAACACTTTTGCAAAATGTATGAAAAAACTATTTGACTAGGTGTTCAGACAACTTGGAAAATGGTTCAGTCAGTTTGAAAATCGTTCAGGCCGTAGCAAATACATCTAGAGGCTTTAAACACAAAACACAATACATTTTGAACTACCATAATAGAACACTGGACATTTTGTGACAGTGATAAATAAAATCCATTGCTTATCATTTTGAAAAGAATCATCCAACTATTTTTGCGGGTTTCAAAGCCCACTAGTTCAGGAGTCACAAAATGTATATTTTTTTTTCGAGAAATGTTTTATTAATTTAGCGTCTTAGCAAAATTTTGTGTTGGATTACTGATTACAGTAATCAAATCACACAATTGTGTTTAATAAGTAATAATATAGTAATCATTACTATATTATTACTTATTATTAAACACAATTGTGTGATTTGAATACGCTGATGAGTGAGAAATTTAGGATATTGAGTTTTTTTCATAAATAATAGTCATAATAATTATATTAATACTATAATAGTGGTGGTACAGCAATTATGTTCTATGGGAGCATAAATAAATGCTTTTTTTTACTGCTGCTGCTATAATAATAATAATCATCATCAATCAATCAACAATCAATCAATCAATCAATGCTTTATTATTATTTACCATCTAACTACTTGGTGGAACATAATCAAAAATTTTGAGAGTAGGACCCAATGATGATCATTATGATTCAATAAACGCGGGCTGGATATTATCATGATGATAATATCATCATGATTGATAATAGATCATAATAATCATAATTTTGATGAAGGGAGAAAAGGATTGCAAATGCAACAGGCTCTTTAGTGTTTGAAGGTATGTTTACGCGCTTAATGTCAAGGTCGATACCAAGAGAAACTTAAATGCTGGGCGGTATTTACACCCCGCTTCAAGGAAATTTTTCTTAGGAACTGGTAGTATGGTACTATAAAAATTTCAATAATTGAACCATAAAATTATTTCTTGGATGAATTTTACCTGTTCTGGAATCCACTGTGGATGCGGAGGAATAATAATAATATTATTATTTACTATAATTTTATTCGTCAATTACCTGTGATAACAATAAATTCCACTTCTGTCTGTTCTTACATATCAATCAATTTACTCTGGTTTGGCCCATCAACTTTCTTTCAACAAAACTACTCAACTCACTCACTGGTCAGAAGAAGACTGGCCCAACAATTTTAAATTTTTACGTATTGTTGTTATAATAATAAATAATAATAATAATTGACAGTCGTTGTTTGAAAAAATCCATTATTATTTTTATATTATTATAATAATATATAATTAATAATAATTACTGTTAATAATTATTATTTTTTTATTATTATAATAAAATTATTATTAATTATTTATTAATCATTTTTTTATTATTATGAATGATGTAGGTATTTTATTATAATTAATAATTTATAGTTATTATTATTATACGTACATATACTGAGTCTGTTGTGACTTATTAATTATTATTATTGTTATTAATTATTTGTTATTGTGGTAACTGGACTGATTTGTCGAATGGCGGGATGTCGACAACCTGAATGGCGACAAAGCTGGATTGCTTGTCTACAACATTGACCAGATCGTCGACTAACCTAGATGGGATGTCGACAAAGCATTGCACCAACAATAGTTGATTACACTGTATACTTTTCCACTATATTTTAGCAAGGAGTTTGATTAGATCAAACCCCTTGGTTTTAGTTTGCTTTTTTGCAAATGAATCATACTCTATAGAAAAAAAGGAAAATAAATTATTTGAAAAAAATTACTTAAAGATGATGTGTTATAATTTTTAATCATTTTATGTTACTCTTTCTTTCCTTACTTTTGAGCAGAGCAATAAATAAAATAATTGTTCTTACTGCCTTAGTACATAACATTGGCAATTGTCTGGACTAATAAAAAAGTCAACTACCACTTTTAGTATTTTTGATTATTATTGACATTATTTGATTTATGGCCATATATGTATTGCTGTAGTGATACAAAAATTTTGAACCATGACTATACTTCAAGCCTGGGATTTGGGGGAGTAGCTGTCACAAGGTTGGTGCGGGAAGTATGCTAAATAGCCCTCCGACGAGTGAAGGGAGGAGTGAAGCGGGCTTTAAAATCTGTAAAACCAAAACAAATGTCCAAAAATCACACAGCACTTTTTTGCAGCAAAGAATAAACCCTATTAGCAGAAAATTAAACAAACATACTACAATCCCCTCTATCACACTGCAATCATTATGTTAAAAAATATTTCACCGTGTGATCCAGTCTCACATTTTGTCACCTGATGATTAAAAATCCATTGAGCAGCAGAAGATTATTTTATTTTGAGTTATCTCCGTCGTGTGGCGATTTGTCAAAATGTCACAAACATATTGATTATTGGACAGTCTAGATAACTTCATGGCACTCAAGAGATGATTTTTCCAATTAAGACTGTCCTGGACACTCAGGATATCACCAGAGCCCTGGGTATTACCACACACCACCGCATCGTACATTCATACCGTTTACTTTATATAAATCATAGATTTTTTTATAATATTTTGGTGCATATGCAATATTCACATAGAGCTTTTATGAGCATTTTTAGTTGAGATTGATTGACTGAATTTTTTCCCATATTAATGGATTATTGGACCAAAAATGTTAGTTGTCCTCTCCTGTAAATTTTGAAGTCAGAAATTGTCGCCAAAAAAGCTAATGTTTGTGTAAAAATACTCTGTCAACATCGAGGTGAGCTAGTCGACCAACCGGTCAAAGTTGTCGCCAACCGAACTTACTTCGTCGCCCTTCAATCCAATTTTGTCGCCATCCAGGTTGTCGACATCCCGGTTTTCGTCAATCAGTCCAGTATTCGTTAATACTATACTACTTAATATAATATTAGATCATCATCAACCAACAATCAATTAATTATGAAGTAAACCACCAAAGTAAAATGCTCCACCAAAAGATAGAGTAACTCTCAGAAATGACTCTCAGCCTCTTCATCCCCTCGGCCCCTGAAAGGGCCGAGGGGCTGAAGAGGCACAAGCACTCACTCAAGGGAAGGAAATCTCCTTAGCTGGAGCCAAGCGATCAAATTCATCTGGCTCTTGCAGCCCCTGTGGATCGTGAGGATTGAAAACGCGAGATCTCACTTAAGGCGTGGAGACAGGAACAGCGTCTTCGGGAGCGACCCTCCAATGCCGCCCTACCTGGGAGACAAGGGGATGTCTCCGTGCCCTGGCTGGCTGCCTGTGGGGCGAGTAGGAGCAGATGCTCTCACCTCTCTGCTATGAGGCTGTTGTGTCTGTGTTGAGGTGTCCCTGTAATGGAGTGCCTTATGGACCAGCATATCCATCTTGTTGGAGAAAAATGCCGGGCAAAGATCACAGCTTATAACTGAGCTGTGTCTATGCTGATGACGAGTTAGCAATCAGCGAGATGGAAAGGTGGTGGTACAAAAACACAATGGTGCTCCATGATAAATTGATGAATGCTGCCAATCTTACAGCTGCAATATATAGAAGGCAGCAACTGCTCGTGCCCTGGAAGGAAAACCGGCCAATCCAAATAGTGCAATTTCAGCCCACGAGCATAAGTATGGCTATTGCAGCTAAAGTTTCACCCAAATAATTTATGGAAATAAATTATTTATCTGCTATTACTAAGAGGAAAACTACAAACGCTCGTCTAACACAAAGAGGAAGCGCTACTCTATCTTTGATAAATTAATCAGCACCAGCTACCGACTTGATCTGAATGTTCTAAAACCGAAGAGATGCTAAGTTGAACAGACTTTTTTTAATGTTCCCAGTAAATATTTATTAAATAAATATTTCCCTATTGTGTTTGCATACATGTCATATATCATTGGATTTCTGGATACCTAAGGAATCATATTATACTGTTTGTTTTATTGTATCATGTATTTGCAATTTTATATTAATTTTTTTCTAAATCATGTAATTTCATTGTCCAGTTACGAATTATTGTGTATGTGATTGAGTCGTTACCAATGCACCTGCTCTACCGTTTTAAATGGTTTGTATATTGCGAAAAAAAATCAGTTGGTATTGAGGCTCTGAACATGCAGGACTTGAACTTCCTGAATAAGTAAGAGCGGAGTCAGCTGCGCTCCAATAACTACACTGTTTTCTATTCCTGTTTACCTGTGCCCAGCTCTAGAGAGAGTTGCTAGCCTGGTACTTGCTCTGAGATATATAGACCATGGGTCGTAGTCATCTTCCCTCTAGTTGAATGATCAACTAAACACATCTGTGCCCAGCTCTAGGGAGAGTTCTGTTAGCCAAACAGTTGTGCTGAGACAGATAGGCCTTTGGCCATAATCGTCTACCCTCTAGTTGTATGGACCACTAGACCTATCTGTGCCCAGCTTTAGAGAGAGTTTGTTAGCCAGACTACTGCGCTGAGACAGATAGACCTTCGGTCATAGTCGTCTCCCCCCTGGTTTTACGAACAACCAGATTGTCTGTGCCCAGCTCTAGGGAAAGTCCTGCTAGCCAGACTACTACGTTAGGACAGATAGACCAATGGTCATAGTCACCCAGCCCCCCCCCCCCCTTAGTCATTTGGGTAACTAGGAATTGCCTGTGTTCAGCTCTCGCCCAGGAGGCTCCTAGCCAGGTACAAGAAATTGAGGCTGACTGGTAGATTACCACAGACCCCTCAAGGAAGAATTGGCACCCACCATCTATTGTCTGAGATAAAGTTGTGCACCCTTGAATGGTAAGGGGTGACAGTTACTTCAATTATTATATTGTTTTTATTATTTATTACCAAAAAATTATAATTATATAAATATATACATGTTCATATTGTTATTATTATATTTATATTATATAATGTATAATATAGCCTATGATAATATTATTATTACTATTATTACTACTATTGCTTGTATTTTTCTTATAAATATTGTTAATCCAAATATTATTGTTATTATTTATTGTTTTTAATTATGAAAATTTGTGATAATAAATCATAACAATTATAATTATTTAGTTACAAAATAAAAATAATGATGATTAGTAGTAATAGTAGCAATACTATTTTTATTGATTATTCTCGTTATTTATTATAGTTGTTATTATTGTTAATATTATGATTATTTAGTTAATTGCAAGCAACTAGCAGTAGTGTTACCAGTTGTATTCCACTATCTGGGCCTGTTCCATTATTCTCCCCTCACTCTTTCTCCCTCCCCACCAACCCTTAGCCAGCACCGCTCTATTTCTCGCCCTCCACCTTGCTCTATCCCCGCCTTTTTCCACTCCTGCCTCATTCTACCCTCTTTAGCTTTCCTTATATCTCACTCTCTCTCTTTCCACTCACAACAATTTAAAAGATGATACAGGAAGACAGTGGGCTGCAACATTGCAGTCACTGTTGAGACAATCAACTTGCAAAAACATTGTTGTGAGAGAATGTTGCAATCTATGCCTGCTGGAAGAAAGTAATGTTAGCTTTAAACCAGCACGGAGTTGTTCGATTGACTTTGCAACCCAACCACCGGGTATGAGTAAAATGTAACTGTTTGTTATTCGTCTGCACCTACATTGTTGAAAAAATACTAAATCAACAAATATCTCTAGTTTGAGAATAAATGGCAAATTTAAAGCCCTACCATAGATTACACAGTCCAATGGAATGTTTGTACAACCGTTTTTATTTCTCTGTGTAGTGGTAAAAGCATCCATTCAAGTAGAATTACAGACTAATGTACAGACAGAACTTTTTGTTTGTTTATGTATCTAGAGAATATATATATACACCAGTAGTATACCCGTCACAGCACGGGCAGTAGCAGCTCCGCGCAATTTCACTGCATCAACAACCCCAGAAGTGGTATTATCATCACATACACCATCATTCTCATCATAATAATCTACTAATCTCTGGTAGAACCTGATAGAATAGTACAAGGTAATGATAATATGATGATCTACTCAGTTACTTTTTGGAGAGGGAAGTTTGAAAAAACTGTCAATTAATAGTTTGCCGTGAAGTCTAATCTCTTAAAAATCACTCAGCTTTCACCACTAAGTTTATTGAAACAGATATATATATCAAACCTAGTCATGACATAGCCCAGTCTTGTCTCCAATCATCCTAGCAGCAGGAGCACGTAATTCCACAACAAACATTTCTGACGCTATTAATAATTTTTGTCTTTTGTTTTTTTTTATTTCGAGAATTTTGTCCTTATCTATGATATTGGTCATCATTGTAACATTATTTATTAAGTATTAATTAAATGTTGGCTTTACTTTATTTTGTTATAATATTATTATAACAGAATTATTATTATGTATATTATTGGCAGTCACTCTTTTTATTGATTTTTCCTTTAAATATAGTTGCATAAATATACTGATAGCGAAAGCTACAAAGTTTTAAGTGTATTTGCTATACCATAAACATTATGTTTTTATTTTCTTTTAGTGAAGAAAAAAGTAACTAGTGGCATTATCAATAACAATTGGCAATATCTGAACATTTAACAAATTGCAACATTGTTGCCCTTCGTCTAATGTTCTGAAATCATGAACTGTTTTTTACCAACTGCATCAGGTGTGCCACATAAAAAACTGCGCCAAGACATTAACCTTTCAGTGCATTCATCAATGGTCTTTCTAATTGCATCTGTTGTGACATTGATTTGTTTGCAGATGATGTGGTTTTGTACGGGAAGATCGAGGAAAATAATAGCTATCTAAAGATTTAAAAATTATCTAAATCCTGTTGGTGAATGGGCATAAAAAATAGGCAATTGATACTGTGACACTCCCTTTAAAAAATCATTTGGTCCCGAAAACAGTTGGCAAATTACGGTTTAATTATTTTATATACAATGTTGACTTGGTTTCATCATAATAAACAGCAGTATTTTGTCATGACCCAGTTAAATTTAGTACCAAAATTGAAACACTCAACTCAAAATGTTCACACAAGCTTTTTGTTAAAGGAAAAAATTAAAAGTATGAGAGCCCTAAAAGTTTTTACAGGAAAAAGTTAAACGTTTAATTATGGTGGTAACAATTGCCTTAGCAGAGTTGTTTTTTTTACAGAAGATAATTCTGTTCAAAATCGGACCATTGAAACCTTGATTGTACAAGCAACTCTTTTTGTTTGTACTCTTGGTTGTAACGTGCAGAAAACCAAGTCCTATAATTTAATGATGGAAACCAAACAAGCAAATTGAAATGCTTAGTAAATGGGTCAGCATTATGTCCTGTTGGGTAAGCTATATCCAGAAACTTGTAAGTTACAGTTGATCTCTGCAGTGGTGGTAGCGTAAATATACCCATACATCTAAGAGTTGAATTCCGTGCCAATTTGAAGTAGGCTGTTAACATAAAAAAGCCTATTGTCCGCCTGGTTTAGAGTACATATCTGAAGTTTGGAACCATGTGTGAAGTTTACACCACGGAAATTGAAATGGCGTAGCACAAAGCACTCCTATTTATACCAGATTTGAGGGGAATCAGTAGTGTCAGGGAAAGGCTAAGAAATGATACTAATAAGAGCGTAGTGAAAACTGCAAGAGCTAAGGCTTCGACAATTTTCAAAGCGTTTGAAAACCAACTGGCATTGGGGGACTGCTTTGACATAATGGGTTGTAAGACCACTAATATTGTAGCAAGTGTGTAAGAAAATTTGGTTCCTAAACTTCAAGTAAAACATAAAAGTCGAGTGTTTGAGTTCAACCAAGTTTTACAACTCGTGTATCATATTTGCATCTAAATTTGTTCTGTGAATTTGTGAAGAGGAGTCAACGTATAATTCATTGACAGTGTATGAAACAAGTCAGCCTTAATAGTTAAATTTATCACATACAAATCTTTGCGCGTCACATATCGATAATATATCAGCAACACAGCAATGGTTGTTGTACTACGGACCATCGGAGTAACTGAACCAAAACAATATCTAACGATTGATGCATATGCTCATGGACATTATTATCCTGTTTTAGCTGATCCAATTACCAGCTGTATGATGTCTGACGAAGATTTGGGTGAGTAATGGTTATGGCCGGTTATTGATGAAATAGTTTTATTTTTTATGTGTTTACCTCATCGCATGATTGAAACTGCCCAGTCTTGTGATGCTTATGCAGAAGGTAAGTTTATTATTATTTATTATGTTGTTCTTTGGTAAAACCATTGTGCTCATTGCCTGATACATGGATGATCTATCCGTGACCAGAATGATACATAATATTGTCTGTAGATCCTGAAATGGCTTTTGAAGTGCAGGAAGAAAAGAAAAGCCTAATTGGACAGATCTTAGACCTTCAAAACACATTGGATGGTAGGTGCATTAAAACATCTATTCAGTTCCGTGATTGGTTGATATCTAGATTCAAATAACTATTCAGTTCTGTGATTGGATGACAGATACATCTGAGTCTCTAATAAGAGCTATGATTGGTTGATGTCTACATCTAAGCAACTAATTTGTTCTGTGATTGGTTGGTGTAGACACCTAAATAGTTACGTTATGACTTCTGTCGTTGCCCTACCTGCAGGCACCATCTTGTAGCCTGCACACTAATTGCTTTGGTATTGTAGCTCTATCAACCAAAGTGGATTCTGTGAAAGAAGATAACCTCAAGCTAAAAGCAGAAAACCAAGTGCTCGGACAATACATCGAGAGTTTAATGGCCGCCAGCACTATGTTTCAGTCTGCTGACAACTAATACACAAATCTCCAATCAAAATAGCTTCAGTAATTTTCAGTTTAGAAATGAGAGAGTACAACTTACTACATCCATAACTTTTTCAATGTCGAGCTGTTTTGGCGTTATGCGTGGCAATCATTACATACGTAGTGTATTTTTATTTTTCAACTAGTCTGTCTCGAGCTTTTTACTCCCCTCAATCATATTTTACAGCAATCTTGTTTGGTATACTCTTTTTATTATCAGGTTTAATTTGAATTTATTTCCTTTTATGTTCAGTGTGCCGATTTATATCGTTTTTTTCGTCACGTACTCTTCAGTTTTTATCTACTAACGTCTAGTCATGCTCTAATAAATGGTGACTGCAGTCACATCCTATCATCGATTAACTGGTTTGTACTTTTCCCAAGCCTCAAAGATGTCTATTTCCATTATGATGAATTCTCACTACACCTCAAGTATATAGATCTAGCACCCATATTGTTCATTTTATGCATATATACAGACCCAACACAGAGTATTAGCCCGAGTTACACTCCCATACATAATGCAACATCATTAATTGTAATGCATTATGTATTACAGTTTAGTTATGACTGTCCCTAACTCTGCTGATGATAGCAATAGACGTCAGCTGTTGAATATGATGTCATATCCTATCAAGAGCGCAGGAACATGATTTGACTCTTGTGCATTTACAATATGAGTATCATAATAGAATAGAAAACAAAAATATAATTCATATCAACAATTGCGATGACTTGATATTCGTATGCCAGTAGTACAATACAAACCTTTGGTTGTGAAAATATCTATGTGGTTTAATAAACAAAGTGGTTTTAAAAAAAACTAATTCCAACAATAATGTAGAAATATAATATATCAAAGATTTGTGACTTGGAATGACAGGAAAAATATTTTCATCAAAATGCAAAGAAATATCATTAAATTTTCCAGACTAGTAAATGGTTGATACTGTCATTATGTCCTATGGTTCCGATGCTTTCTCTCAGCTCCTTGGAGGGGTCGATGACTTCATAGCCGTCACCCCCACTTATAACTAACATTTTGTTGACTAGAGAATGCCTGGCTACAGAATGGCGTCTTTCCTCTTTACTATCCGAAACTAACTCGGTAAACGCCAGAAAGCGGACATTTCCAGTGTGGCCAATGTCCAGAGCTGCAAAGCAATAAAGAATATTGACTCCATGTCAAGAATGGTTGGGAAAGACCAAATGCCGTATTTGCTTTAAAAAAAACTACATCATCTAATGGACTCTCTGAGAAAATTTTTGCAGAAATTATGACTTTGAAACCAAAAGGTGAACCCATGTAGAAACAACCTCACATTCGAAATATTACCACAGATGTCATATCCAACAAGCCCACCAACCCAGCCATCACCACAACCTACCATTGATAGACAAGGAGGACACATCCAGCTGTAGCTGACTAGCGTTGGTAGAAAGCATCTTTGGCAGTCGCAGGGTTAGAAGAACCCCAGCTGTGGTTCCCACCCACAGAATGTGCTTACAACAAGTTAGTGATGTGATCTTTAGACAAGCTACAAATAAATAATACACCACATCTTGGAAACATCTCACCAAATACCAGTTGCCTGATAAATTTACTACTACTATCATTTTAGTGAGAAAACCATCAGCTATTTTCAAACCCGCTACTTGCAAGGTTGGTACACAAATTCCAGAGAGAAAATAACTCCAAAGTCTCAATAAATACATAACTAACATGCTGCATGTAAACCAAACTGGGGTAACCCATAACATATTCTATGGAGAACATGGTGATAACTCAGGCAATACTTTCCAACCTTGCTCCTGATGTAAGAAAAATATATCATTTTGTTAAATTGTAGTAACTGACAATTAGTGACCCTGAAAATTGAAGTGTAGTTTGCTATAGGTTTACACTTTTCATTTGAAAATGGACCAGAAAAGATAAACATGAAATGTATATCATTAAGTATATCTCAACTGGTCACTCACTAATTATATATAAGTAACTAACTACTAACCAACTACTAACTAACTACTAACCACTTAATAACCAACCAATAACCAGCCACTAACCAACGACACATCAACCACTGCTGATCTGACACATCAACCACTGCTGATACGCACTGACCTGTCTTATGCTGGGTGATAATCTCATCACATTTGCTTAGCTTCTGCGCTACTGCAGAGAACACATTGATATCTCCGAGATGCTTGTATGTAGAATAATGGATTAGTTTGATGTCACAACTAGACTTCAAGGCTACAGCAACAATTCCCTGTCGACTGTAGGCCATTGCTTGTATTGACATACTTTTGGACTTGTCTCCACATACTTTAAATGTTCTCTGAAATCAACCGAAAGAGACAAGTTAGTCGGCATTTTCATATCAAAGTAAACTGACGTGTAGTTCGTTTATTAGATTGAATGAATCCCATAGCCGATAATTGATAGTATTCGTGTGATAATAACATTTTTGTAGCTTGAATAAACATTAACTGTCCATTGTTGGCGTCAAGCGTGTTTAGCTTTAATAATTAATCAATAAAAATAATAATACAGACAAGACTAATTATTTATATTGTTTTTCATTATTATAATAATAATAATTGGTAATGAACCATCAGGTGATAAAAATTTGATAACATATCATTTCGCTAGGTTTTTCATCGCAGTTGAACTAATTTTTTTGAGACAAACTACTACAAGGAAAATCATTTTTAAATTTAATCCTGAACAAATATAGTATTTACATTGTTATAATCAATCTAATAACAGTCGTGACAAATATCAAGCTCCACGTGTTCCTCACTGAAAACCCTGTACAGAAGAGCATACACTGTTCTCTTAAATGGACTTTGTTAAAAGCTTTTAGACTGGTACTTTATAATCATTTATGGGATATGAAGTAAGCAGGCTCCAGTAATAAAGAACTAATAAATCAGCACCATCAGAGGTAAAAACAAAATAAAAAGAAAAGAAGAGAAAAATGAACAAATGTCGACCACAATTTGGAAGTTAAATATGAAAAATTTGTGAAAACTTATTCATAGTTCAATTTGAGACCTCTAAAAACTTTTGAGACTTTTTGATGAGCAGAAAGGACAGGCATAATTAAAAAACTGGACAAAGTTACTGAAATTTCCATTTGTCAATAAATTAATAATTATTAATTTCCTTTTTTGACAAGTGATGATAACAATTCTAAAAAACTTTTATTATTGATAAACGATGCGAAGGCCCTACCTCAGGCTGCTCTGCATTTAATACAGTGACCTCATTTCCACTGGCACACCATAGTTTATAGGACACAGGAAGTAGCTGGCAGATAGCCCCTTGTGTTGGTAATAATAAGATGTGCGGGTTGGCTGTATCCCACTCTCCATCTACATGTGATACAGTACACAACTACAGCGACTGCTGGCAATACAATCATTGCATTCAAGCCTTTTGCTATTAAATCGACTTTGACCAAAAAATAATCAGTGAAGCTTTAGAATCGTCTCCTTTTGTGATGAGAAGATAACTCTAAACTTGTACTACATAGGTTTTTTGGGTCAGACGAAACCCCTCACCCATACCCTACGCTGCACGCCATTGTCGAAACCTCTTTACCTCCAGTCAAAACCCGCTACCTCTAGAGGAGTTGTCTTTTCTTAGTGTCAAAGAGTGCCGAATAGTCATAACCAAAATACTGAAAATAGTCTTAAAATAGCGCATAATCATTTTTTATTTTGTTTTAAAATTATTTAAATTCTACGATGTTCAATATTTTTTAGTCAAAAAATTTGTAATCCAAATTTGAAAATTATTATTGTTGTTGATTTAAGATGACTATGCCGGAAATGCGAGGCTGATATATTTTCTGTCACAAACAAATTGTAAATTATGATGATTTAAATCTGTTGACACTATTTGAGTTAAAAATAATCAATTCCAATATTGCTTTCATTTATGAGATATTTAAACTTTAAAATGCACTTTTATAAGGGAGTTTCTACTAGAGGTAGGGAGTTTCAACTAGAGGTAGGGGGTTTCAACTAGAGGTAGGGGGTTTCAAATAGAGGTAGGGGGTTTCGATGGTAGAGACGGCGTAGGGAATGGGTAGGGGTTTTGACAAGCCCGATTTTTTAGTCACACCAAAATATTATTTAGCACTGCATTAGAAAAATGAAAATTCCACAAAACTGAACAAACACACAAAATAGAGATAAAAAACCAAATAATTATTGAATGTCCTAAATCACCAGTAATAAACCCATAAATGACTCATTTTTGAAAAACCTTAGTTCATCGATTGCCATAAAGAGAACACGACTCACCATGATTACGGCGATAGATTTGCATCTTTCTCTTGTTGAGAGCTACAAACACCCGCCCATCCATGTGCACTATACTGAGCACTGCATGCTCGCACTTGAGTGTAACGTATGTGTCTCTGAATGGTTGTCTTCCCTTGCTAGCAGATATAATGTATATCACTCCATCGTCACAGCCAAGCCACATGAGAGACTGGCGGAGGTCTAGGGCAGTGGTGGAAGTCTTAGGGGAGTCGTATATGTCTAAAACTTTAGCAACAAATGCATTTCATTATAACAGAAAACACAAGAAATGGTCAAAGGATATTACGGAGTCAACGCTAGCGCAGATGAAATGCCAAAGTACCAAATATCATACATAATACAATAATACGAATCTACATCTGGTTGTTCCAACCACTAATCAATTGTGTGGAGTTCCATTATTTTATTGTTCAGTACGGACAATGTTCACAGGTGTAAGCTAAATAATGGGTCGTCAAAATATCTCAAAATAACGTTGGTAAATCATTTTCTGTTTTGCTATAATTTGAGAAATAATTTTTTATCACAGCCATCATGTTTGCTATAGCAGAGTTTAATTACATGGTCAACAGAACAACAAACAGTTACATTGTATGTACATAGTTTCTTGCAACTTCATTACTCAAATTTTATAGGTTACTAAAGCCTTCTACAAAATATGCATGTAATCCTGCTTTCAACAAAACATGGTGGCGTCGTAAGAAAAACTTATCAAACAAAACAAAAATCCAAATGCCTCCTGATATTGGTGTAACAACATTGAATAAGATTTAGAAGAGAGAATGTTCCTAGCGTCATACAGCGCATTTGTGTCATGTAACACACCTGAATGCATTATACAGCGCATTTGTGTCATGTAACACACCTGAATGCTGAAGGAAGAGAGAGGAAAGAGAAGACATAGTAAGACACAAGACCAACCTGTATCTGTATGAGGGGGTGTAGCGCACATACAAGCTATTCTACCATTACATCCAGGTACAGGTATACTATCTATTAGAGATGGTTTACTCGACACAGACATACGACAGAGATGGCCTATCGTACTGTCACTATTGCAGAACCACACTTCCTTGTCCGAGGTGAAGGTCAGGGTGGAGGCAGAGCATGTGAACTGTAAAGTAAGCACAATAGAGTTATAGACGGATTAAATGAAACAGCAGAGAATATGTTTTGTTGGAAGGAGAAAGTAACTCCTAATAGTCAAATTAATTATTGAAGAAATTGTCCATTTTTTTCGCATTACTAAAGTTGTAGATGAACCAAAAAAATTATAACATTAGCATGTATAATATTTATTTAAACCAAACATTTACTGAAAAATCCTATTTCTAATGTATGAGTTTTAAAGGCTAATAACACAAATAAGCTGCAGTAGCCAATAAACAACAATAATACAAATCAACTACAGTAGCCAATAAACAACAATAATACAAATCAGCTGCAGTAGCCAATAAACAACAATAATACAAATCAGCTGCAGTAGCCAATAAACAACAATAATACAAATCAGCTGCAGTAGCCAATAAACAACAATAATACAAATCAACTGCAGTAGCCAATAAACAACAATAATACAAATCAACTGCAGTAGCCAATAAACAACAATAATACAAATCAGTTGCAGTAGCCAATAAACAACAATAATACAAATCAACTGCAGTAGCCAATAAACAACAATAATACAAATCAACTGCAGTAGCCAATAAACAACAATAATACAAATCAGCTGCAGTAGCCAATAAACAACAATAATACAAATCAGCTGCAGTAGCCAATAAACAACAATAATACAAATCAGCTGCAGTAGCCAATAAACAACAATAATACAAATCAGCTGCAGTAGCCAATAAACAACAATAATACAAATCAACTGCAGTAGCCAATAAACAACAATAATACAAATCAGTTGCAGTAGCCAATAAACAACAATAATACAAATCAACTGCAGTAGCCAATAAACAACAATAATACAAATCAACTGCAGTAGCCAATAAACAACAATAATACAAATCAATTGCAGTAGCCAATAAACAACAATAATACAAATCAACTGCAGTAGCCAATAACCAACAATAATACAAATCAACTGCAGTAGCCAATAAACAACAATAATACAAATCAACTGCAGTAGCCAATAAACAACAATAATACAAATCAGTTGCAGTAGCCAATAAACAACAATAATACAAATCAGCTGCAGTAGCCAATAACCAACAATAATACAAATCAGTTGCAGTAGCCAATAAACAACAATAATACAAATCAGCTACAGTAACCAATAACCAACAATAATACAAATCAGTTGCAGTAGCCAATAAACAACAATAATACAAATCAACTGCAGTAGCCAATAAACAACAATAATACAAATCAGTTGCAGTAGCCAATAAACAACAATAATACAAATCAGCTACAGTAACCAATAACCAACAATAATACAAATCAGTTGCAGTAGCCAATAAACAACAATAATACAAATCAACTGCAGTAGCCAATAAACAACAATAATACAAATCAGCTACAGTAGCCAATAAACAACAAGCTATAGAGGGGATAGAAATTCACACAAAAGATTTAGCACACACACAGTATATACACACACACAGCTGATTCATTTACTATAGGCATAACAAGAGGAGAAAACTCTACCTGCATGCCAGCCCTCGTCTTCACAGGAATCCTGTCGACAAACTCTGGTGGCTTCTTGTTGACAATTGCAGTCTCCAGATTTCTTTTGGCAGTCATCAAGTCCTCCTCCCAGACAGACCGAGTCTTTGCATCTTTGAATATGACTGAGTATTCGTGGGCCCCGTCGCTGTAGCACAAGTAATAATTCATAGAGCTAAATAATTCTGTAAAGTGTATAATATTTATTTATTAATTTTCTTATTAGTATCAAAGCTCAAACATAAATATCATATCAATTACTATAAAGAAACCAAAATCAATCGAATTTTACGTTCACAACCACACAAAGTGATAACAAGTAAAAAAAAACACAGACATGTAGATGCAGGAATGAACCAATCAGCCAATGAACAACAGCAACGTCATAGTCAAAACGATTCATAATATTTAATGAGAAATTACAGAAAGATAATGTTAAGCTTTAATGTGCAAGACCTACTAAAAATAATTATTAACAAAATATAATTTACATTCTAATAATCAAACAAGACAAAAAATTATTAAAAAAAAACCAAAACATAGCAATCAATCTACTGTAGCACAACATACAAGAGGAGACAACTACTCACGGTGTCTGTAGAAGCAGTCTGAGAGATGCCAAGTTAGTTTTTTCAGTAGTTTGTCTAAGTGAGTAGAGATTGTGTTCGCATCGACGTATGACATTAGTTACTTGGGTGGACAGCGGCCCGTGAGCCCTAGAGAGATGGCTTGCTCGAGCCTGAATGTCTCTTAGTATCACTAAATCTGATTCAATAGTCCTCATATCTTCGTTGTACTTCCTCACTTCAGTCTCTGGGGCTGCGTTAGACCAGAATTGTTTGTGCACGTTGAGTAGACAAGATGGTGTACCAAGGTAATACTAAACTGACCAAAGTACACTCCCACATAGTAACACTAGACATCTAACCTAGCAAGTAAAGTACTGCAGTACATAGCTAAAATATGCACCAGACATCAAGTACAAATACTCACAACTTAACATTTCTGTGTCGTCTAGTCCAGCTCGTCTGTGTAACTTGTAGGACTTCTTGTTCCTAGGTACAATGTCTTGTCCATGCTGGCCGTGCCTACAATGTACAACCATTGAGATTGGTAATGTTGTACTGCGAGACTATCATGTTTGGTAATTAAGAGTTGTCTTTTCTATTTCCAAGTAGAACAATTCCGTGACCATTAACATTAAATATCTTCTCTATCTCAATTGAGATGAGGTAAGACTAAGCTGTTGGCTGGTTGCCAAGACATAAGAGAGACATCATGTAGGTAGGTGCAGATAACTTACACGACTAAAGACTCAGATTCCTTACGGCTGTCTGTTCGTCTGTGCATCTTGTTGATAGTTAGTAGCACCAGGTCACTGAACATCCAGATCCTGAACTCTCCCCGCTGATCCTGTACCAAGTATACATCAATTAGTAATACAAGAATTAGAACCTTTATACAACAATTGTCTATTTTATGTAACAGTTTGTACAGCAAACGGCAATAGATCATAGTGAAGCACGCCTGGTGATTTTTTACCTTTATACGTATACAATCTAGTAATTCTCTTCTACTGTAATATACAGTGGAGTGCGGAATAAAATAATGCATATAGATATCATTTTTAACTTCAGCTTACCTCAATTCTTACAATGTCCACCCTGAGGAACTCTCTGTCAGGAGAAACTAGCTACAACAGACAAAGATTTTAATGAACATGTAAAAATAGGTTATATAATCGTAGCAGTGAACAAGCGCATGGCCCACTAACGTCACATGACTGAGTCCCAGGCCAAGTAACCTGAGCCAGGTCATGTGACTGCCCCGGGTCATGTGACCTACCTCTGCTACATCTAGAATTCCCTCCAAAGCTTTTAGGGTTGTTTTCTTGATTGTAGGATCAGGCTTGCCGACATAGTCTAACAGGTACTTGACGATGTCGATAGCCTTAGGAACTTGATCATAATCAGGGTCATCCGGTGGAGTGCACTGGTGGTAACGCTAGAAAAAGTGGATACACAGTTTGTGCATTTCGAAAACGAAACAATTTGAAACATGAAATAGAGAGACCAATTTTAACATTAGTGAGATAGCGAACATAGATCAAATGTGACAAATCGTTGATTAATCGTTAAAAGTCTACAGATTTACAGAACAAAATGTATTTATGGAAGCCTCACACTTAGTAATAAATTTTCAAAACTAATCATAAAATATAAATTTCGTCATACTACAGATGAACAATAACATGAAATAGTCAAAATAAAATATGCAACTTTATGCATTCTCTAGACGTACAAATATAACTTGTAAGAGAGAATGAAGAAAGGAAAAAGGCAATTAATCTTGAGTGAGCTCAAGTGATCAAACAATACGATTCTTCTAAGAGAAACCAACAAGTCTTTTTTGTCTCAATGCAATGATATAAACAACTGTAATCAACGCATTTGATTTTTCATAAACTGGTGAGAAAACAATAGAAAGCACACTTCGGATACTGTTTCCTGTTCTTTACAAAAATAAAACATCTTTTACTCACAGAATTATTATTTATCCCATATCTAACATTTATTTAAATGTGGCAAATTTATTGGTAGGGTAGCATAATGAAAGCTTTCAGCTTTTAACAAGTTATTTAAAGAAAGAAAACAAAAACTTGAAAACAGTTTTCAATTTTTGTCCTCATTTCACTACACGGGGCTGTATTACAAAACAAGCACGGAGATATTATGAATTTTTATTATCGTTTAAAGACAATAGTTGGGAGCCATTAAACAGCTTTTGCTTATTCTTCTATAATATTCTAGCTGACTTCACTATAAATACTATTACTTACAACAAAATAAATAATGATTTATTGTGCCTTTCTGATGCTACAATTTTGGGGAGGACAACTCTACCAAAATCATTGAGTCGATTTCTATTTGCATCCAGTATCCAACAACCAGCTTTAAACTGGTTAAAGACGCTAAAATAAGTAGGGATACTAGATAGCAAAGAACTGACCAATAACACAGATGAACACCCAAATATTTTGACACTACATGAAATATGTTCAGCCAATAAGATTCTAACCTCAAGTAACATTTTGTAACTGAGCAGTCGATTGGCTGGCAAGGAGACAGCGTGGTTCAGGTCGTATCCACTCTTATTCTCCAGTTCAAACCTCTACAACATGGTCAGCATGAGACCAATCCAACACATCAAAGTGACATAGAAGGATTTGTCGAGAAGTTGTGCTCTCTAGTGTAAGCACTGATGAGAGTTTTGTTATAATTTAAACAAGCTGTATTGGTGACAAATTTTGTAAACGAAATGGAATCAACAGCGGAACTGGAGGGTCAACAAGAAGTAGCTCACTGAATAAAAAAATAATCAATGAGTATTTATTTATATTGTTCGAAAGTCGCGAACAAAACTGAACACTAATTTAAATTTTAAAAAGTGGGTCTGATTTGTTCATTTTTATAAACCGGTTTCATATCCGCAAAATCATCATGAGATAGCAGCCATCTTAGAAAAATATAGAAGGCACACCTTACAAAATATATTTGCTTATAACGATGCCGTATTTATTTGTTCGTCAAAACGTTACAAATTGGGAATTATCTTCTTTATGATTTATTCAGCAACCTATTACAATTTATATAATTATTATGATGTTCCGTTCCATACACGACGTATTGACTTATGAACATTTATTATTGTTTTGTTAAACAAACACGTTGCGACTATTCCTCATAATATACATATAAATAAATCACTAAAAGAGAAGAGAGACACTCACAGCGTTGAGTTTTGTGAAGGAGGCATTCTTCGTAAGTTGTTGTTTGATTAGATCTTTGGAGCTCTCGCAATACTTCACATAAGCTAGGTAGTTGTCGTGGAGAGACGAACTCTGAAACTGGAAACAATCAACTCGACTACATCTGAACCAAATAATTTTAGCCATTCAAGTTTTGCAATATTGAACATTTAGGCGAGCAATGTATTTAGCTTAAGCACTCACTGTACTGCACATGATGGCAGCGATACTGCATGCATTCAACTCTGCCTTACTCTTTGGTCTTGTGTCCTTTCCATTCTGTTCATCAGTCATTTGTTTGAGTCTGTTGAGTAGTATCTGGTGATGTACAGCCAGCTCACCCAATCTAAGGTTGTGAAACATGGCATTCATTAGTTCCTCATGTAGCACACTGTCTTGTCTCAACTTCTGTATAGTCTACAACACAACACATCATTGGTACATCGATACTGATTGAAGTTGTGAGATTTTAGATATAAAAAAAAAAAACTTACTGCACGTTTTTGATATCTATATGTAGAATTTAATGAGGGGACGACTCCATGTATTCTGTTAAGCTTTGATTGAAATGTGACACACAAAGCTATCTAATGTAAAAACTAGATTCAAGAATAACACAATGCTACTAAATGAGAACACAACTCTATATCGTCTTACAAAACATTCATAATACAAGATATGTATGTAGATGGGAGGATTACATATGCATGGTCTATAGGGCACCACACAAACTCCTATTTCTCACCTGAGAAATCTGCTCCAGAGTAGCTACATATCTCCGCTCGCTGTCAATTATCTCTTTCACTATTCCCTTCCTGTCTCCAAGCTTCTATGTTTAGAAACAACACAAAAGATGTAGAAACATAATAAATAATTAAAATGTGAGTAAACAATAAAATAAAAATGTATTATGACACTTCCTTTATTTGCTTCTGTGTATTTCTTGAACTTTTGACATACTGCTGATGAACTATTGCAAATAGAATTCTTTCAAGATAATGAATTGTAGACAATGGTTGGGGACTTAAGGTATGCCATTGCGCCACTACCCTTTCACAACTCTTTTCTTATTCACACAAACTAGTGTTTGATATCAATAGCTACACACACCCAATATATCTATAGCTATGTCCTATGACATATGTTTACCACATCTGTACACAGATATGACTCTCTACGTTCAATATTTACTAACATTTTAAATGCGAAACAAAGCGTGTCAAACATTCCGCGCTGCTCTCACGCACCAACTCGAAGCAAGTACATACATATTAGTCCACATCATATCATCCTTCACACTCCGCCGGACATTCTACATCGACCTTATCTTATATTATTTAACCATTTCTAATTATTGCATGTCATCTTATCATAAAGCAAACATAGATGAAGCCCAAGTTTTCTCCGCCTCTTTTCAGCATCGAGCAGGAACGACCTTCCTCTCATAAGACTACGAACCTGTGAATAGAGCTAGTACTACAAGGTCGCAAAGTTTATCAAAGCCTTTCTAGTCACCGCAGATACAGTACTAATGAGTTGTTATACGAAGTTCACCAAACCTGTTATGGTCACACAACATTATCAGCTGGTAAACAGAAGCGTTAGGAGCTGGCAGCGGGAGGTCCGCTATCTCTCTAATTGTCACAAACAAAGAATTAATTAAACTTTCAGCTACTAAAATAATTATTTTGAAAAAATGTGTGAATAAACAATATAATTAATTTGATTAACTCACTGTTTGTTAGATAGAGCTGGGTAAAACAAGTTGGTAACAGGAAAAACTCAGTTTGAAACTAACAAAACTTTAGCATAGTCCTAATGTGAATTAACTTCTTGCAAATGTCATCAATAAAGCCTCGGCTTCAAGCTGCCACACCCTCAATGGAGTATTAATAAAAACTCAACTTTAAGTGGGGATAACTCCACAGACTCAAACACATGGCCTACTGATCAATGAGGTCTCCACAGACTCAAACACATGGCCTACTGATCAATGAGGTCTCCAAAGACTCAAACACATGGCCTACTGACCAATGAGGTCTCCAAAGACTCAAACACATGGCCTACTGATCAATGAGGTCTCCACAGACTCAAACACATGGCCTACTGATCAATGAGGTCTCCAAAGACTCAAACACATGGCCTACTGATCAATGAGGTCTCCACAGACTCAAACAAATGGGTCATTGATCAATGAGGTTTCAGCCATAGAACTATCTCCCTTCCTAGAACGCTAACTGTAGGTGAGATATAACATGATCGGATGGTGACAGAGCGTACTATATATAATTTATATAGTACACAGTCCTTGTAAAAATGGCGTCGTAGAACGAATCAAATCCTCAATTACATTCGATTTTATGATTAGCACATCCCTGTTTAAAAGGACTACTTTTACAACAGAGACTATATATCGTAAAAACGACAAATATTTGGGGGAATAATAGTGTGGTGTGCCATTTTTGCACTTCCCAAATGTCACCAGCTGCATCAACTGGTCAGCGTTCTAGGAGGGGAGACAATTCTATGGTTTCAGCTGAATCAACTAGACGTACGGTGCTTTCGAATACCCTAAGCGTAGGGGTTAACGATGGGATTAAACGAGACCATCCTGAAACCCCGTCGTTGAGAGCAAAAAAAACATGGCGGCAATGGGCAATTTGGGCTCAACGATGGAATTTACATGGAAGGTAGGTAGCGTCGTTGAGGGCATAGAATTGTCTCCACCTAACCAACAGTTTTAATGAGTCAACTTATTATCACTGTTTCTCCCATTTTAAGTCGTGACAATACATTATAGCGTATATAAAAAATTTAGCAAACGATAACATAATTGTAATTAATTTCTGTTTATAAAGAAATAAAAGTGGGCTCGCTTTAGCTATACAGTTTTCATAGACGTTGTTGGAAATAAAGACATCTATGGTTTATAGCACAAATAACTTCCGTTAAACGACAGTCATCGATGAGCCCTCAATGACTGTTCAACGAATGCCCTACGCGTAGGGTATCCGAAAGCACCCTTAATTAATGGTTTTCTTTCAAAATTTTATAAAATAAGACAATGGACTCGCTAAAAATAAATAGTCAAAGAATGGAGATATATGCCAACTGAAAAGATCACAGCTTTTGACACAAGACCAACATCGTTGTTTGCCATCGATAGAATACCCACATTCAAGTAGTTCATGGGAGAGCGAGGAAGTGTAGATAGAGCGTTAGACACAACATGGCAGCTAATAAATATCTGTGCTATACCACGACCAATATAACTAGTAGTAATGACTTACAATGTGTAAATAACACCACTCGTTACCTGCGCTGTTACCTGTGCTTTACTAGCGCTGTACAAATATGGCTTAGACTCGTAGACTACCTACACCTAGCTAACTAGACACCATATACTGTTTGCTTTTACTCCTCATGTTCTACAATTATGTAACGCCAAGTCAGCTAGAGATAATCAAAATTGCTTTACGTTAAGCAAGCTTTTCCCTCCCAGGGTGTACAAATTAGGTACACTTATGATAAGACTGTGCCAAAAGCCTTGCATACAAGCAAATACTTCAAACAAGCGTGTCAGCGTTGGAAAGGAGTCGCCGAGTCTGGTGGAATGGAAGGCATCAGGCACCAGGTGGAATGGACTGAATCAATGTTCAATACAACAATTTATTTTCTGACAATATTATGAATAAATTTTTTGTTGTCCATATATGCTGAATTAATAAAATAATGTTGTGAAAATAATCAGTAGTCGTAGCATAGCATTTGAGAAATAGAATTACTACGAAAATGTTCATTTTATCACACTCTCTAAGCAACCAATCAGTATGCAGTGTTTACATGGACTAAAAAAACTACCTGGATGACACTTCCATAGATAATGTTCATTACATCAATGCACAGAGCAATCACTAAAACAGCATATTCACACGATTTTTCTGTTTGTTGCGAAATATGTGGAGGTCATCCGATGGTCGCCACTTAGCGGTTACTTTTACAGCAGCCATGAGGCAGCGTTTGATCATTTTCATTTAGTCAGACAACAATATTGACAGACCCACTTACAACATTTGTGAACAATAGCTGTGTGTTTAAACAACAGCCCTAATCTGTTAGCTTTGCTGTTACAAAGAAATCAGCTCTTGTGTTCAGTCAATTGTTCTCGGGCTTAACAAGTTGTCTTTTTGACTTGAACAGCTGTGACTATTGTTAGCTGTAAGTAAGGGTCTTAACAGCCGAAGTGCTATGAAATGAAAAGTGACTGATATATGTAGAAAAGACTCCACATATATCAAACAAGTTGGAGGACTCTTTTAGCCTATATGAGACGACAGACAGGAGAAGCCGATCAAGTCAGAAGTACTGCTACAACTGCGACTTCTACTACTACCTACTACTGCTCTGCTACTGTTACAATAACTATTAATAAAAATAATAATAATAATAATAATAATAATAGAGGGCGAAAGGAGATAGTTGGGAGAAAAAAAACATTTTCATATTGGATGCTGAGTACTAACTAACACTTCAGCAAAAATTTGGATAACAATTCACTTGTCTAGTTTGAATGAAAGTAATCAGAGATAGCAGTCTTTGATAAATAAATGTAACAATTTTCATTCTGTTGTACAATGAAACAAAAAGAGTAAAAACATGGAATTTGTAAAATCTGAAATTGAATATAACAAGAGCTGGCAAACAATTCTGCCTAGTGAATTCTAAAATTGAATCTTACAAAAACGGACCAAGCTATTGAAAATCTAACGAAATGAGTCATGAGCCGAAGGAATTTGACAATAAATGAATCATGTACGTATTACTCAATTATAACTTAATACAACAAAAGAATTACAGGCATGCAGAAAAATTGTACAAACGGGCACCGATCGTAGAGATCTCCGAGATGGTCGTACTACTGCTAACATACTCACCTGTCACAACGTGTCATATTAGACTAAATGTATTTCAGTCCAATGATTAATGAACAAGTTTTTTGACATCACTGGAGACAAGGCGAGCGCAGGTGGCAGTGAATACGAGGGTCTTACATTAAATATTCCTTTTACAAAGAGATCGAGGTCAGATGTACGAATTAGCTAGAGGCTAGCTAAACCACAGCCCACCGGAGCACGCCAGCTGTGAGACATTTTGACGCTCGAAATAATTTTTTAAACGCTGTAAGTCGAAAACCAGAACATTAAACCCACACATACCGTTGCAGCATCTGGTGTAAGCTCTCCCGAGTTGGAGGTAGCAAGAGGACTGATGACTGGAGCGCTTACACTCGGCACCAAAGGTCTGTGACTAGCAGGTTGATTAGTTCCCTTACCATAACCTGCGGAACATAAAACATTATTGCTAAGATGTTCACCAGCGACATGTTTGTTTGACAAGTGCTATTTTTCAAGTAAGTTGGTGGTTAACTTTTGTTTGTAAAGTCAATTATGGAACGATGCTGCAGCAACTTCCATGCCTGCAGATTATTTAAAAATATTAGATAGATGTGTGTGTTTGTAGCAATATGCTTATCGTAAGTAAAAAGTGTTTGGCATATAAATGGCAGCATTTGTTTAACTAACTTGTTAAAGTTGAGGGAATTGTCTATTTTTATAAGCAGCGACGAGGTCGTCTAAATTTCTATTTCAAGTTAAACAATTCATTGCAACATTTCCGAAAATAATAAAAAAAAAATTAGGAAAGACTCAAGTTTTTAACCATATTTAACACTGATCATTATTCACCTTTCACCTACCATTTCGCTAAAACGCAATCTATATTTGATATGAATTAATTGCAACATCTCAAAAGCATACTTTGTGAAAACAGCGAAAGCTAGTAAAAAAAAGATGGTTCGTTCACCTTCAGGAAATGGTTCACTTCTGTTTCGTTCAGAAGGTTTAGACTTTGATGACTGTTTCATAAACTCGGCCACAATCGGTGAACATCTAGCTAAGTCATCTTCGCTGTTAAACAGGCTCTCATTGGATACTTCCATCGCTAGCTCGTCCTACAACGTAGGCTACTTGTACAGTAATAGTATACAGGCTATGCAAACAAGGTCCAGGGACCACCACAATACGCTCCTAACAAAAGAGGTGATGAAGTAAACGCAACAGTTATTGACCCACTGTAAGCAGTGCCCAGTAACCCACTAACCACTACTTTCTGTCATAACTAGGATCCCATTTTTCAAAGACATTGCTTAGTTGTTCATTTCTAGATACTCGAAGTTACGCTGAATGAGCCCGCTTTCAAACGCTGGGTAACGAGATTTATTCGAATTGGGAGATGACATATGTCAAATGTATACATTTTGAAAGGTCAATGCCATCGGTGAATGCACATTAATAAATATAAAAAAATATAATTGATGATTTGAAGAGTGATGGAAACTATTAGGTTGAAGTACAAAGCAAACAGGAAATTCCACCTTGACAAGATGTTGTCAAAAGTCAGCAATGACAAGTGCAAAAATCAATAAACCAGCTCAAGATTAAAACATATAAACCAATTTGAGTTGGATCTCCATACATGTGATAGAGCTCGTAAGATGGTCTAGGTAGTATTAAAGGTGATTGGCGTTGCCCACTCGAGGTGATCGTGAAATCTCCTAGGAATATTACACACCAGGTATATTAAGCCATGCACAGCTTGGGGTCAGGGGTGAATTTGAAGGGAATAGGGCAAAGTATTTTCAGAATAGCTTGGGGAAAGGTAATAACTTCCCATGGTTTATAAAAAACATATGGATACGATATTTGAATTGATAATTAATTGTTTGTTATATAATTATTTTTCTTACAAACTATGCTGAGATATGCATGGTGGTTGTTATTTTTTATTATTAATTTTTTACGTTGGATAAAAGGCATGACACAAAAACTGCACACAATGTCAACATAGTTTAAACTTTTCCATGACATCCTGCGAGTGCCTACGATCCAAGATTTCCGCAATTGACTAAATACATAAATCTTGAGCATCATCAAACATTACGTAATACCCATCAGCCCTACGACATGTACGACATGTACGGGAATCAGCCTTTGAAGTGTTCATGTCTCCATAGACACAAGCAGAAATGGTTAATGAAAGCTGACCGGCAGCACTGAAGGAGACGGTCAGAAGTGTAATTATACCAAACATTACTTGAGTTACAAGGTTGCTAGAAATTGAGTGTGAATATATATAGTTGATATGATACAGTATATACAGTTGATATGATACAGTATATATAGTTGATATGATACAGTATATATAGTTGATATGATACAATATACTTAGTTGATATGATACAGTATATATAGTTGATATGATACAGTATACTTAGTTGATATGATACAGTATATATAGTTGATATGATACAGTATATATAGTTGATATGATACAGTATATATAGTTGATATGATACAATATACAGTTGATATGATACAGTATATAGTTGATATGATACAATATACAGTTGATACGATACAATATATATAGTTGATATGATACAATATACAGTTGATATGATACAGTATATAGTTGATATGATACAGTATATATAGTTGATATGATACAATATACAGTTGATATGATACAGTATATAGTTGATATGATACAATATACAGTTGATATGATACAATATATAGTTGATACGATACAATATATATAGTTGATATGATACAATATATACAGTTGATATGATACAATATATATAGTTGATTTGATACAATATACAGTTGATATGATACAATATATAGTTGATATGATACAATATATATAGTTGATATGATACAATATACAGTTGATATGATACAATATACAGTTGATATGATACAACATATAGTTGATATGATACAACATATAGTTGATATGATACAATATATAGTTGATACGATACAATATATATAGTTGATATGATACAATATACAGTTGATATGATACAGTATATAGTTGATATGATACAGTATATATAGTTGATATGATACAATATACAGTTGATATGATACAGTATATAGTTGATATGATACAATATATAGTTGATACGATACAATATATATAGTTGATATGATACAATATACAGTTGATATGATACAGTATATAGTTGATATGATACAGTATATATAGTTGATATGATACAATATACAGTTGATATGATACAGTATATAGTTGATATGATACCATATACAGTTGATATGATACAATATATAGTTGATACGATACAATATATATAGTTGATATGATACAATATATACAGTTGATATGATACAATATATATAGTTGATATGATACAATATACAGTTGATATGATACAATATACAGTTGATATGATACAACATATAGTTGATATGATACAACATATAGTTGATATGATACAATATATACAGTTGATATGATACAATATATCAAGCAACTGACCTCGTATCCTTGAAGCCGAGGAAAACTTTGGAAGTTGTTGCTATCAGTGGCAGAAGTCTTACACTGTTCACTTTGAGGCCTAGTTGGACAGGGTGGGTGTGTCTGAGACTTGACTTTACGTGGTCTAACCCGCCGGTTGACCTTCACCTCACTATCCTCACTGGATCCATTGGTTAGATTAGTATTCCTTGTTGCTACTGGTGGAATGTCAGCTAGACGATCACTTCTGGGAAGGTCAGGGCTCCGCTGGTCCGTACCCTCATCTTCCGCCGTAGAACTGACACTAAGGTTTTCGTCAGACAAACCATTGAGCAGCGTGCTGTCAGACGCAGACTTGAGAGCAGTCTAAAAGATATTAAATACTTTAGAGCGTTAGTCGGAGGTGACAAAGCCGCCAATAACGGGTTGCGGCAGCCATTTAATAAAAGACTATAGCTCAAGGAGAGAAAACAAACAAATAGTTTTAGTAGAAGTGACTCACCTCACTCTGCATATCCTGGCTGTTACAATCGCTGCTGTTTAAAACAGCCAACTGGCCGACCAAAGCATCAAACCGAGGATCTGGGGTGTACGGCAGCAGCGAACTTTTTGGTGAACAGTCGCTGCCACTGAATGAGCTGTCCGGAGAGGCAATAAGCTCAGACGGGAAGGGAGGACGTGGAGTGGAGAGCCTGGGGGAACTTACATGATTAGATTCTCCATCATCACTGGAATAGAAAATATGCAGCTGTTCATTATTTCAAGTCAGATACCAATACAATGGACAAGTAGTTAATAGATTATTTATTATTAAGAGTTGAAAGGATATGCTGCAAGGTATGCAAGATGAAGACTTAAATAATTTGACTTATAAGTGGTTTAGACCACAACAAAATATCAAACCATCAGACACTTCCGCTTACAAGCAATGAGAAACTCATATCGGCAAAATTTAAAAGGAAGTTGTTATTGTTACTGTAGAATATCTCCAGTTGCTGTCAATCAAAAGATGGTGAATGGAGCCATAGAGAAAAATTTGAGGGTTTTAAATATTAAAACTAATATATAATAAATAAATACAAGACAGAGTTTGCTGCCAACAGCTATGACTCACCTGCTGATAGATTCAGTGCTCGCAATCATTGATGTCTTAGATCGAAATCTCCTCAAAGAAAAAATTTTCACTCTCTTTAACTGAAGTCTTAAACGAGTTTGTGTGGAGGCAATTGAACTCAGGTCATCAGCAGAATTCTAAAAACACAATCGATGGAAGTTGTTTTCTTTTAAAAGCTAATCACCTTTCCACCAAATACGATTAACAACTAGATAAATCTAATTATTCCACAACAATTTGCCTAGGCACCAACGGTACGAAACACAAACAAACCTTAATATTCCAGCACAATCCACCTACTGTGGAGCCAGGATTGGTAGCCAGTAGAGTGTAGCAAAAGAGACAAAACTAGTTTTTGCACACCTCCAAAATCCCTACTAACCAACCAGCGAGCTCATGAGAGAACAGTTCAACGTTGTACGTCCACAGCCAGTGTCCAGGGTATCAAACAATAGTTGAGGTATGCTTGTTCAATAGTATTCGCTCTCAAGTGTTTAAATGAATTATTGCGGTGAATACTAGTTGACAATTTGGCATTCGCTAGACTAGTACGACATGGCAGTATTGAATAAATTTCTCCTTTTCACCCAAATACTTCCACAAATACACGTTCACGGAAAACAAAATTGTCAATCTGTTAAAACAACAATAGAAATGAAAATGCATTAGCAGCAGAAATAACTTGAAAATCAACAGTTGAAAGATTCAAACATGGCCGTTCACTCACCTTAGGTTTACAAGCCTTCGTGTACGCAAACTAACACTATCTATATGTACGCAATAAGTCATATTAGTAATATCATTGTATGAGTGAGGAAAGGACCACTCAAACTCTTATCAACAAAATTCAAGTAGGCCAATGGGCAGTTCTGCGCTGAAATCACTCAGAAAAGAAACTGAACATAACCTGACACTGACTTGAATGATTTGCCAAAAACTTTGACCATTTCAAAGAATATCAAATATGGCTCACCACCATTCACCTTACAACAATCGGCACTAAACAAAGCAATAGAAATCAGCCAAATCACATTTGAAAACTAATACGAAGAGAAATAAATATTAAATGATAGAAAACCATCACAAATCTTAAGTTTTCCTACTGTAGGTGATTGAGCTACTTCAACCAGTCTACTAAATATCATTTTCTACCTAATATAATCCATCAATTGACGCTTGATAGATAATCATAATGTGGTGAAATATATCAGCAGTTTGAGAAGGGTACAGCCAGCTGTGCACGCTAAAGCGGCACACTGTGACATAAAGCATAGACGTTGAGCTCACAGCACTACTATGTATGTACTGAGTCGCAGAACTTAGTACAACTACCATGTCTAATGATTTAAAGTAATCTCTATTGTTTTCAACTGCACAAGATGGCTGACAGTGGTGAGATTTTATGGAGTATCATATGAAGATGGAGTACATCAAACAGTCAATTAACAGCCTCACAATAGACAATGTTCCATGTAAAAGAACACTTTTACAATTGAAAGCAAACAAATAACAAAGACACCTGAACCAGCCGAGTTACGAGGTCAACCGATTGCCAATAATTAGCAATATTAAATAGTATACCGAGCCAATCAATTTATCAATCTAAAACACGGATGCTCAAACATTTTCATCAGTGGACTATTTTTGAGAAAGAATAAATTGAAATGGGCCACAGATCATGTGCCCAGCAAGCAAATGACTGATGTTCATAAGATCTCTTGCCATCTATAAGTGTATGCATGTGATTTGTGGTGCCGTGCCTTATTGTGCATAGTACCTGTCTTGTTTCAGGTATGCATTTTGCATACCTTAATTTTACATCAGACTAGAAACACTTGCTTTGCTAGAATCTTAGCATGGGCAAGAGGGCCACCAACAGTCAGGGTAGACCAAATTTGGCCTACGGTTCATCATGGCCCGTTCAGAGTTGCTCAAACTATGATAGTTTGAGCAACTCTGATCAACAGATCCAAGAAAAACTAACAAGCCATTCTTTTTGATAGTCACAGTTTGTGTTTTATAGATTTACTTAAATTTACACTTTATTTTTGACATTATGCCGTTTCTTAAAAGTATCTTGATTCAAGTGTGATTAATTGCAGCAATTATTTTCACGATAGTCCTATATACATTTTATGCTTTGTTTGGCCATAGGCCGATGATTTATGAATCAAATCCCATGGCGATATAGCTTGGGCACAAAGTTGTTTGTGGAGAAATTAAATCTTCCATTGGAGATTCCTATCAGCAGGTAGACAACAGCGCTTCAGCTCAGCTTGCAGAGATAGCCATGAATACAACTCGTTATGTGTTTTAATTGTTTTACTTCAACAACTGATAATATAACACAATATCTGCTACTAACCTTCAGATCAGCTGATTTACTTCTCATGAATAGATCTTGTGCTGATGTATCCAGCCCTAAAGTTGCAGAAGAGTTTCAAGTGAGAGCAATTTTGGCAAAAAGGGCCGAAGAGCGTGGCAAATGCTGACTACCATTAGAAAAGTATTTGTTAATCTCATCCATGTGTGTGAGGGGAGCGTAAAAAATAGTCCATAAATATGTAGGCTATGATAGCAATGCATGAATTGAAAAAAAACTTAATTTGCCATTATTATTATAAACTCAAACTACTGCATAATAATGATGGGATGATGATGGAAAATAATATGATTTTTATTAATAAATATTCAATGGTAATACAACAATCAATAAAACCACACTTTTGCTTATTGCTAGCTAAATAAGGCCTTACCTTGAGTTTGCTGCGATGTCGTAGGGAAAAATGAAGCAACTTCCAGTTCCCCACAATTCAAATCATCATCGTCATCATCGTTGTTGTTGAAAGCAGACGGATTTGTTTCACTGATGTCTCTTAATCTGTTGCGTTCACTATTTTTTCTAGATGGTAAACTACCATCCGTAGTAAAACTGGTTGCAGTAGACTTAGTTGTGGTTGTTGATAGTACTGCTGCTGCATTGGAGTTGGTAACTAGTAGTGACTCTGAGAGCTGATCACTTTGTTGATGCCGCAACTTGGTTGTCGTTTCTGGCGTATTGTTATAATTACTAGTACTACTACTACTCTTACAATAATAATCTAGTTGTTGTTGTTCCACTGTTGATTTTAATGGATTTCCATTCGATACAGCCAAATCTGAAGTACTCTTTTCAGTTACTGATGAAATGGAAGAGGTTGGTTGAGTAGTGCCTGCAGTAGTAGTAGCATTATTAGCCGGAGTAGTTACAGTTGCAGAGGAGTAGGAATGATTGATCACCCACAAAGCGGTATTGGTTTTTGTCTGGATCTCTTCGTCGCGTTCTTCGGTTTTTGGTATGTCTCTTTGTACTGCTTCTATTGACATGTTGTTTCAAAGCACATTAGTTGTGGTACCGCTATAATACCTAATGCAGCTTTCAAAAATTGATGAGAAATATCTATTCATTTTGGAAACTGTTGCACACACTTGAAACGCTTTCTGACAGGTTTTGTTATTAGCAAAGTCTCTGAGAAACAAAAGCCTCAGTTTTAAAGAGTTTTCTTTTGAACTGTGGGGCCGTATGAAAAAGCTCTGTAAGATTGTTATGCTTTTGGCTATAGTAAAAAAGGATTAAAGTCAACACTGAGAACATCGTAAAAAATAGGTAATATGCAACAAAAACTGTTACTCGAAGACAATCCGTTCATAGACCTAAAACTTAAAAGATTTGTTTTTGCTCATTATTATAGACGGAATACAAAAACAACATTGTTGGAACACCAGCTTATAATGCAACCTACTACAGCTTGCCCATTAGTTTTGTTTTAGCAACTACCCGCTTTGCAAATACAATAGCTTAGAAGTAACAGTAAAAATAAATAATTACTACTGTTGTTAGTTAGCAAATATGTTGTTTTTATCATATATTCACATATATATGATGATATATGCCATGTCTATTATTAGTTTTTGTTCTTGGAAAACATTGTTATTATTGGTTATAATAATAATTGATAATAATAATAAATAATAATATAAAATTAATAATAATAATGAAATAATAATATAATTAATTAATAAAAAAATAATGATTATTATTATTATAACAATTATAATAATAGATAAATTATTATATCACCACCACCACCACCACCACCACCACCACCACCAATGAATAATAATAGTAATAAATAATTACAATATTTTTTATTGTTATTATTATTTATTGTTATTCTTCTTGTTATTATTGCTATTATTATTATTATTATTATAATAATTATTATTAATTATTAATCGCTATAGTTTTTTTTGTATTAATTAAATCTATAAGATTAATAATAATAATAATAATAATATCGATTAACAACGATAATAATAACACAAACAATAATAATTAATTAATAATATAAATGATGATTGTTAGTAATGTTATTTTAAAAAATAATAATTCGATAATAATAATAGTACAATAATAATAATGATTACCATCATTATTATAACTGTAGTAACCTTGGTCCTATAATAATTATACCTTAAGGATCAGATTAGCGTGAGAGAGCCATGCCCACAAAACAAGAAGCCAAGAGCACGCGAGGAAGACAGTAATAATTAAGCAAACTATATATATGTTGTTTGACTAATTTATAACTCCCCCTAGCCGGCCAGTCCCCACTAATAATATAAACATAATCTATCTTGAGGTAATTCATCTTATACTACAATAATAACACAATATCATTAGAAATCTGATGTGGTACATGCATACACACACTTGCAGACAGTAGTAACAGCAAAAATAGTAACCATCAATGCTGATATTTAAAGTATTACTATTATTTACATTAATGACAATCACTATAGGCCTACAACAATCCAAACAAACGTATAAGGTTTTCCATACACACAGCCAAAATTTTAGATATCCCTGGAGTACGCTGTGACTCTTTTGTCATCATTCAGCCTGTGTGTAACTAGTGCTGTAGGACTTTAGAAAGTGATAGATAACACTAACAAGAAGTTTTTGGTTGTAGACTAAAGAGGAAGTTTTACCAATTTCAAAATGGTTGTGTGAGATCTGAAAAGGAAGTAGAGACATATTAAACTGCTAATATTGAAAATCATAATGGACTTAACCAATGATAAGCTAAAGTAACCAGGATGATTGTAGGTGTTACTGCAAACATGCATAGGCATTTCGATTTTTAAATACGTTCATTAGTTACCATAATGGAAAACTCAGGAGCAAAGGATGGTTTTAAGGCTAGAACTGTGATCATTTTTGGTGCTGCTGAGAGTTTATGAGATTCAGTCATGGCTGACTGTCACGTTGATCTGAAACTGAAATGCTGTAAAAGTATGATCACCATAAATGCACAAAACTCAGGCCAATAGGATGGTGTACTAACTATGAAAATTACAACTGAGATGTTTTAAAAGAGATAAATCGTTTGAAAATGCAGGGTATCTGAGCCATTTAACAAAAGCCAGACAAAACCTTTTTCTATTCAAAAAAAGCTGAGGAAAAAGAAAGTTAGGAAGATGAGTACAAGTTTTTGTATAGGGAGTAGAAAGTTGCGAAGCTGGATGAAACGTGGCTGTCGGTGATCAGAAGTGGAGGTAGCTGTTAACAAATGTTAGGTCTGTCATGGTGAGGTTTTAAAAGTATGTGCGATGTTTGTTGAAAATTGCTTGCGTCTTAGTGAGATACCCTTATAACTATTGAAGGCAGAGCTTTTTTGGATAACGCCATTATAGATGTTAATAGTTTGGACAAAATTGATCGTCTAGGTGGTGCGTTTATCGCAGTTCGAAACACTGCAATTCATTACGAAGTTCAAGTTGAACTGGACTTCAATATCAATCATCCAATGTTTATTGAGGTTGTTGTAATTTGTATTCCAGGACAGGCACAAGTCCTAAAGGGTACTGTCATTGTCTGTCTTTGTTTACACTCCCCCTTGGCACGCATCATGTGTAATTGAAACTGTGGCAAAGATTTCAGATGGCTGACAAAAAAAAGTACTAGTAGTGTTTTATTGAAAGCTATTTGAATGTGCTTAACATTGATTGGTCTCAGTTGGAGGTAAAAGATTCTAATCTTACTATATATCAAGATTTCATCAGTGTTTTAGCCAATATGGTTTTGCTCAGTTTGCGTTTGGTTCAATACATGTATAAGAAAATCTTTTGACCTTGTCTTTGTAAACTCCAAAGTACATTACCTTGTTCCATATACGGTTAGTCCAGGTTTAAGTGTCTACTACTTGGAGGAGTTAGCATGACAGTTGAGTGAAGCTTTTACATTTTTTTATGTGACAATCTGACCATAACGTTATTGCTGAGGCACATCAAAAAACGACAGCCGAGATTAGGGCGAAAAGTGAAGCGGCATTAGCAATCACAAAGCTTGGAACAATTTTGTCATTACTTGCTCTGCATTATTGGTATTTTGCCACCAAGATAGATAAAAAAAACGTTAAACGAAAGATTAACCAGTCTAGTTTAACAGGAAGCTCAAGAATTTTGCATTTAAATGTACGCACACAATTAAAATAATTTTAGCTTTATTTAACGATATGCTCTTGTGCACAATATTCTATCTGACGCTAAATTACGCAAATAATGACTAAATGAGTATAACCAATCATTAGGAGTTGTCTTTTCTTAAAAAGATAGCATAACTTCTATCTGATTTCGTGCTTGAGTCTTACAATGGATGGAAGTACCTGAAGCTGAAAACATGGTATTCATTGCCCACTGACTACAACAACTACATATATCGTAGCTACAACAACTGCATCTATCGTAGCTACTGCAACTACACATCGTAGCTACAACAACTGCATATATCGTAGCTACAACAACTGCATATATTGTAGCTACAACAACTACACATATCGTAGCTACAACAACTACACATATCGTAGCTACAACAACTGCATATATCGTAGCTACAACAACTACACATCGTAGCTACAACAACTGCATATATCGTAACTACAACTGCTGCACATATCGCAGCTACAACAACTACATATATCGTAACTACAACTGCTGCACATATCGCAGCTACAACAACTACATATATCGTAGCTACAACAACTGCATAATTTGAAGCTTTTCTCAAGGTTTCATTTACAGAAAATCATTCACCGAAAAGATTCCAAATTAACTATAAAATATAATTGATTGTTAGAATAAAGAATAATGGTTTTTGTCCTCTCTTTGATCAGTTGATTCCTAAGATACAAGAACTAGAAGATCCTCTGGAACTGAGCAGATTTCCCTCCAAGCAATGCCTCACTGTAAAGCGAGCCGACAGTTTTTTCAACTATTTCATAAGATATTATGATAATAAAGTTGTTTACAAAGAGTGACACCATTTTCTTCTTAGTAATCGATTTGTACCGCTTTATCTCATAGTGAATATGAGAAAGCTGGATAATAATAAAGGTTGTTATATTATAAAGTTCATTTACTATAAACTGTCGCTCTACTGACAAATATGTTGCAGAGAACGACTAACACGCTTAGTTAAACTGTCACTTACTAACAAATATGTTGTAGAGAACGACTAACACGCTTAGTTAAACTGTCACTTACTAACAAATATGTTGTAGAGAACGACTAACACGCTTAGTTAAACTGTCACTCACTAACAAATATGTTGTAGAGAACGACTAACACGCTTAGTTAAACTGTCACTTACTAACAAATATGTTGTAGAGAACGACTAACACGCTTAGTTAAACTGTCACTTACTAACAAATATGTTGTAGAGAACGACTAACACGCTTAGTTAAACTGTCACTCACTAACAAATATGTTGTAGAGAACGACTAACACGCTTAGTTAAACTGTCACTTACTAACAAATATGTTGTAGAGAACGACTAACACGCTTAGTTAAACTGTCACTTACTAACAAATATGTTGTAGAGAACGACTAACACGCTTAGTTAAACTGTCACTCACTAACAAATATGTTGTAGAGAACGACTAACACGCTTAGTTAAACTGTCACTTACTAACAAATATGTTGTAGAGAACGACTAACACGCTTAGTTAAACTGTCACTTACTAACAAATATGTTGTAGAGAACGACTAACACGCTTAGTTAAACTGTCACTCACTAACAAATATGTTGTAGAGAACGACTAACACACTTAGTTAAACTGTCACTCACTAACAAATATGTTGTAGAGAACGACTAACACGCTTAGTTAAACTGTCACCTGCTCACATACAGCTACCAACACATTGCTCTATATAATCATCAATACTATACTATTGGCAGCTGAGCAGTTCATTTCTGCTTTGATTGTATGGTGTACAGTCTAAATGTATATCAATCATCTTTAAACCAAAGAAGAAAAATAACTCATTTTTTTCAAATTTCTGTTACTGGTAATTAGGTGCAAAGAAGTGCATTATTTATACAGGAAACTTGAAATGAATCAAAAGAATATTGACTGTCAACTGTTAGATAATATCTTGCTGCCTCAGCTTAATACTAGTTTGTTTTATGCTTCATAACTGATCTGTGCAGCGTAAAACCTGGCAATGATTCAAGCAGTCTTTGACTAAGAGTTTAGCCTCATTAGATTTATCTTTGAGAGTGTAAACAAGAACGATAAACAAATATTTCATTGCGCCTATTTTCTTGAATATCTGAGTTGTCTTTAACGCAAAAAAATAATTTTATCTCCTAAGTATTTCCAGATGAAGGATTTTGTTAAAAGTTGACTTATCTGTGATCAGATGTACACAATACAGAGTGATGTTTTAGATACTTCTGCTGTAGTTTTATTTATCAAAAGTGTGAGCTGCAGTGGGTGGGAATAAATAGAAAGTTACTTGAAACTATAAAAAAAAAAAAACGAGACAAAAACGTCAAATAATGGAATAGATACTGGAAATTGTGTTGGCTTGGTAGAGGAGGACAGCATCAAAGGCTGCGTACTCTGGTCATAGCTGTCATTGGCTGAGATCACTACACTTTGGGTTACCACAGGAAGTACCGTAGACTATGGAAGAGCAGTTCCTGTACATCTTTGGATCTGGATATGTTAAGGCCAAGGGAGGCAATGTACTTGCACATTCCGGTGTTTCCATTCCTCCCTTGGACGTCATGATTTACATCTTCATGGTTTGCCAGCAACCACTGCACGTAAGATGGTTCTGTGATAACCGAATTAGTAGCGGTCTCTTGGTTGGTGGCTGGTAGGATTTATCGTTAAGGTGTTATTCTATTTGCCACTGACAGCATCCGACCAGAATGTAGGCTGATGTTGGTAGCTTTGTGGATAGCAGGTGGTGGTATGCAGGTTGCCTTCAAAAATCAATGCTGCCCAAGTGTATGCATAGTGTCCTCAGTATATATAAAACTTGTACAACATATTGTTTACAGTGAATGAAGTTATTTACACACAATTAATACAACCACTATTGCATCAGACAAGAAAGATAAAGTAGTGTTAACTAGTGCACTTGTAATATTCTTGCATAAACTTCTATCCTAGATATACTTTTATATTAGATCAACGAATGACCCTTTTGCTTGCTCAGGAGTTGTCATGCCTTGAACTATCAAAAGCCGCAGGCAACAGTTTGCCAGGCTTTTGATAGTTCAAGGCATGACAACTCCTGAGCAGGCAAAAGGATCATTCATTGATGTACTTTTATATCCCCGTGGGGTGATCTACTCGAGCAGTACAATAAGTGCGAATCTTCCTTTTCGTATTCTTTAACAAGCAGGAATTTATTTATGCGCACCTGGCGCTGTCTTCTACCATAATGAGGATCTCCTGAGAAAGTGACAAATAATATACTATAGCTATAGTGTATTCTTACTCGAAGTGTTACGTCATAGATCGTAGCTCTGCCCTTGCAAGAAATATGTGAAATGATTAAAACTCGGTCACACTTACACGAAAGACTTATTTGTGCGTAGTAAAGTTCCATTCAGAGTTGTTTTATCAGATAGTACAAGATTCGCTTTAAGAGATCTTCTGATGCAGGAGCTCTGACTGTGCCCGTCTTTTGTACTTTTGCTGTCAATCAGGACAACGAAACTATTGTGATTGGTTGTGATGGACAATGAACAGCCAATTAAATAAGGCTTACTTGAAAGCATTCAATAAAAAGTGTTATAAGCCAATCAAATAACTTTACTTTGTGACACCCATTAAAATGTCTTACACTCCTAAAAAACTTGAACGTTCGTTTCAAAAATATCAAATGTGATTGTTAGAAAGAAGAGATAATTGATGGTTGAAGCGATAGAAAAAATGTTGAGTAAACAGATATTAAAGATGTGACAGTGAAGGCAGCAAAAACCTTTTCTGTTTTGTAAATTTACGCAGCAAATTTGATTACCTTCAATTTTTTTTCCAAATCGAAATAAAAAGAAACATGGCTAACATACTAGAAAACTCTAACCTAATTTCTGCTGCTTGAAATACTTGTTTGTAAAATGTTAAATATTCTATACCTAACAGTGACATCACACAATAGAAAGTAGGTGGTAAAAATTCTATATAAAGTATCTTGTGTTTTGTAACGATTATTGAATGATGGTAACTCTCTGATGGAAACAATATTGTTGTTTGAGAAACGATCGTATCCACTGCACTAGACATCAACTATTGACTGCGATATAGATTCCTGTATATATTTTGATGTCTTTGTAAATGCGAGAGTTTGTAGTACAAGTTTAGTTACTGTATTTAGCTGTGTAAAGCATGTTTGTATGGAAGTGTTCAAACATTATGTTATATTTGATTTCCTGTTTATAGATCACTTGTGGTGTTAGTTTGAAGGTCACACAAAGGTGAGTAGAGGGCACTATATGGATAACACAAATAACTGCATTAGGATGTTCTCACAAAAGGCAATATAATCACCAAAGTCCATTATCATCTTGGCCTAGAGTATGGTACGTTTTATATAGCCTTTTTTGTAACTTCCATTCAGCTGTTTCGTGTATAAAGTATAACATAGTTGATTTGTTCCTGATGCCTTTGATAACTTGGCAATAAGCCAGGTTTTTTTATTTATGTTTACAAGTGTGTGCAAGTATTGGAACCAGTTATTGATTTTGGTTAGAAGCTTAGTTTTGTTAGTTAGAATTGTCTTCTCTACAGGAGGCGTAACTCTATTTTGTTAAAAAGTTGCAGTTTGAAGAGTTCGAGGAAAAACGATCAACGTGCCATCAAAGTTAACATTATAGATTTCTGTAGGCAAGTGCACCATGTTCCAGGTGTTAACTCATCAACAACAGATCTTTGATTGGGTGGTAACCAGAAGAAATTTAATTGAAATGATGAAAAAACAGCCTTATGAAACGTAAATTGATGAAGACAGGAAATCGTGCCATATCGATTAGGTAGAAGTGGTCGATGTTGAAAGCGATGTATTTTAGTCCTAGCTGCCGGTGGCTGAAAATACTGCCCTTCAGTTACAACAGGAAGTTCTGGAGACCATGGAGGAGTACTTCCTGTACTTTTTAAGATCTAAATATGTCTAGTCCAAGGGTAATAATGTGCTTCAAGATTTTTGCATGTCCATTTCTTCTCCTCACTTTACAGGAGGCTTCTACCATTTTAATTCTACTTGGACCTCTCCAGCTACAAGCAATCAGGGTTAGTCAGCAACCACTACCTCCATCTAAGATAGTACTCTAGTAACTGAACTGGTAGTTGTCTTTTGGTTGGTGGATGGTAGTATGGAGAGGTTGTCTACATTGGTTGGTGGATGGTAGGATGGAGAGGTTGTCTACATTGGTTGGTGGATGGTAGGATGGAAAGGTTGTCTACATTGGTTGGTGGCTGGTAGAATGGAAAGGTTGTCTACATTGGTTGGTGGCTGGTAGGATGGAAAGGTTGTCTACATTGGTTGGTGGATGGTAGGATGGAGAGTTTGTCTACATTGGTCGTGTGTTGGTAGAGCTGGGTTCATTGTTAAGTGTTTGGTGTTGTTGGGCATTGTCATCGTCCGACCACAAAGTATATGAGGACACAAGCTTGAGAAATTGTTGATTAGGGAGGGTTTTGTTTAGCTCACCTTAGACAACCGATAGTGATCCAGATGTGTCTGAGAATGTTTGATGAGTGAGAGATGGTTGGTTTGCCAACAACTACCTCTGTGTAAGTCGGTTCAGCAACAGCTGAACTAGTTGAGTGAGAGGACACAGTACTAAATTATATTAGAGAACTTGTACTATTTCTACATCTCCGTGAGTTGATCTACTTGTATGGCACATTCACTGACATCATCTGCTACCAAGTTCTGTGAACTGCCAGTTTTCATGCTGTCAGAAATGACAGAGACAGTGTGTAGTTCTTCACATGATGTTACATCATCATTGAATGCCCTCGGATGACAGAGAGGATAAACTTATTTGATCGTCATCTTTATAATCGTTTATTCTATCAGTTTATAATAGTACTGTTTTTTTGTTGTTAATTTTTAAGATATCTCACAGTTAAACCCATACTTAAATTCCGGCTTAGAAACAACTCCAAAAAATGAGGCATATAAACAAATAACTGCTGATTAAAGTCCACCAGCTGTTTGTGTTTTAATCTGGCATTTTAGTCATCTTATAAAGTTGCTACAGCCAAGTGTTGTCTAGCAATAATTAGCTACACCTGAATAATTTTAAATATAACAACCCAAAAAAATTGAAGTGTAAAATTTTCAGCACTTTTTAAGTTTGTAGTTATCGGCGACTATTCGTTTGACTGGAGTTGAAACTTTTTGCTGATTAATTACCAAGTTGCTGGAACTATACTTGCTATACAAGAAAACAGCAGAGCGTGCGCATGATAATTTATCTTGCTATGAGACTGTAAACATTGTGCAAGCAACTATTGGGAGTTTTCTTCTCTAAGTGAGAGAGCACAACTAGAAAAATAATTTTTTAAAGATTATTATAAATACAATGGCAGGAAGATGAGAGAATTGATTTCATTCAATACAATTTGTTTTGTTCATTTGATAAACAAGGAGTAGCCGTGGTCTAGCGGTTAGAGTGCTTAGGTTATGGTGAGCAATTCAGAGTTTAAGTCCCAAGCCGGTCAATATGCATGGATGTTGATTAGCAATTTAAAGGCTATGGTCAAGAAAGAGTCACCGGCGGAGTCACCGGCAGAGTGACCAGTAGAGGAGTCAGAGAGTGCAACTGACTTTAAACTGCTCCTGCACTCCAGAGCCTGCCTTGCATGCTTTGCATAGGTTGAACTTGTTGATAATAAATTAAAAGTTGGTTTACATTATAAAAAAATGAGACAAGAAAACTTGAAGTAATAAAGGCTGCACTTCGCATTGGTTTGGTAGAAAAGGTCTGCAGCATATTCTGGTCATAGCTGTGAGTGGCAGAAACCAGTTACTACAGCAACTGCTGGGAATCATAAAATTGCATTTCTGTACATATTTAGATGTTAATACGTATAGTCCAAGGGAGGTAATGTACTTGCAGATTTCTGTGTATCCATTCCTCCTTTTGACCTCAAGAGTTGAACATTTACAGTTCTGTCATATCGGTATTGTGAAATTCGATGTATTAGCTGAGACCAGATACATCACACAGACCTGTCATGTGCTTTTGTATCTTGTTATTATTGTGTAATTGTTTACATTGTTAGATATCAATTGATTGCTACCAATTCTTCTCTTTATTCTATCGTACTCATTTTCGGGAACAGGAAAGCAGCGTTTATGAAATATTAAAAGTGATGGTTTTATTGATGACAATAGTGGTAGAATAGAGTGTTTATAGCACTCAAAAGATTCCCTCTACCAGTCTGCATTAATAGTTCATGCCTGCAACTTATTGATTGCTTATTGATTGGTTCATGTAACTTCTTGATAAATGTTTTCGAGTCTAAAAAAACATTTCCTGCCACAAGATTTGTGACACTTTCGATCAACGAGTGGAATAGATACAATTTTCCTTCTGTTACTCAAGTTATTAAACATCAAAAAAGCCATTCTAGTCCTTATCATTCATCTGAAACTGTTCAGTTTCCTGCTGTTATAGTTTTTAATGGAGCCGAAACTACTGTATTGGTAACAGGTCCTAGCAAAATTGTCCTTTTTTGGAATCTAGGCTTTTTATTGTTGATCATTGATTTTTGATTAGTTTAGCTATGTCCTTTGAGCATTGCTGTAGTTGATTATACCGAGATGTCAATAATGGTATCGTACATCTATAATACCATTAGCGCACTCCATCAAAGTCTTGATAAGATCAATTTTTGCATTAGCGATTACGGGCTTATGTATGGTGCTTGATACATTGCTTAGTGGCAACAACACAGCGGCACTTCTCAACTTTGGTTGTAAAGCTCTAGACATTGTATTATAACGTTATTCATCCAGTTACCCAAATAGATATGAAATGACTTGGAAGAGAACTTCATTTATATGCATTTATTCGGGAACATACAACATCATAGGATTCTCCGAGAAAAGATTTCCTGATAGTCTGTGACTATCATCCATTTGCCAAGTAGTGTCTATATTAAAAATAAGTAAAGTTCGCCCACCGCTTGTTCAAAGGCTTCTGGAACGAATTTCGATCTTCCGGGAAAGCATTGTCTTTCCATAGAAACATATAAAACAAGGATTTTTGAAAACAAAATTTGTACGATTTCCTTTCAAAAACAGTTTCTGAACAATAAAAAAGACCCTCGTGTCCAAAATATGAGTATGTTTTGTATATTAAGCTTTAGCATCGGCTTTGCCAGAAACTTCATCCATCGAATCATCAATTATTAACCATCTGTTTTGTCCATCTCAACAAAATCTCATAGTTATCCCAGTTATTCCTTCATGAAATATCACATTGTCAAAAGCTTTCTAATGAGAACTGTAACATTAATATTGTAATGGATTTCGGTCTGCTGTCCACAAAATTCCATTAATCTCGAGTATTATACTTCTCTCCAGAGGAGACACTGTGCCGGTACGACAGTGTCGACTAGTGAACTTTTATTGCGGGATCAGTTGGCAAGCACAGAGCTCATGGCTCAGACAAACTAGACAGAGTGTCAGCTTGAATAGTGCCTTTATTCACAGATACCAATTCTTAGGGTGGTAATCCTCTTGGGTGGCAGTACATGAATGCAATGGTGGTAAGTAAAATCAGCCTTTATATAGGCAGGCTGACAGGAAGTAATTACCATGATACATATAGGCATGTATTAACAGGAGGTAAGTAGACCAATGACAAATGAGATATAAATAATTAACAAATCATGCAGTAGAATATGTTTAGATGAAAATGGTGCCAAGTGGCTAAAGGGCAGAGTCATGTCTCCATAGTCCAATCAAAGGCTCTCCAGGGTTCTAAGGCTGTGCCTAGCCCTTGGCCGATACATCTGGTAATCCAAGGAAGGGTACTTCCGGCTCCAGGGTTAGTGTAAGATCCTAGATGGTTTTGAAGATCCTCGGCTAAGGCGGCCATCTTGTGCCGGCCTAGTATCAGCATACCGGATGAGCCAGGGGTCACTACTGGCCCTGCAGCGGTCAAGATCGGCCCTACAAGCTGTGCCACAGGCACAGCAAGTTATTCTACCAGCATAGCACCTTCTAAAGGGCTAGGGGATGAGTTCCAGCGCATCTCTGATTGGTGTCTGATAGCAAATAAGCTGTTTACTAATGCCATGCACCAAAATCTACCACAATATATTTTTACTGGTGGTGGATGAGCATTAGACTGACTTGCACCAATTATTTAAAAAATCGCCTGAGCTTTTCCAAACCCCGTTGGTCCCGCTATTATTGCTATAAAAAGTGATCGTAATCTCGCATCAAATTTTTTATTAGTAAACTTCATAATGAGTTAGTTGCCATTCATTCGACTATTGTTTTATTTGTTGTTTGAATGGCTAGTCTCCATCATTTGTATCTCTCCAAAAGCGTTCTCATAAAAACTAAATCCAGTAACGCCTCCAAAAATAGGAAAGCCAACTACTAATACAAATATAATCATGGCTGTTATGGATTTACGTTTCATAGCTACTACCACATTCTCTACGATTTCACTTTTGATACCATATCTTTTTCGCTCATCTCCACATCTTCTTGCCTATTAATTAGCTCGTAACCCATTACCATTTTTTTTACATCAAGATAAAAACGTACCTGACAGATCTGTGCAAATTATATGCCCACATTTAAGCTAATATTAACACATCAAATTACCCAATATCTACATGACAAACCTGTCAATGTTCAAACTCAAGGTATGTTGGCAGGTCTGCTTTTTAGGGAGATTTGCTCTTCTTATACTCCTTACAGCTCAGTTTTGTATAATTCAATGTGACAGTCAAGGTCCCAACTATTAGCGGTTCAAAAATAGCTCTATACATTCCTATACTGCCATCTCTAATTCAATGCAACAAACTGCAGTTTTTCATATTAAAATCGATTTGTTTATTAACCATTTACAGTCTCATTTATACAGCAGTTGAGTATTACTTATATTGCCATGTCATTGTTATGTAGTAGATTTTGGCGCTCTCCGCTAAATTCATCATCCACTGCCAGTTAACTAGCACGCTGTTTGTCAACTGCAAGATCAAAAGCTTCCCAGCCTGTCTCTCTGACCTGGCTACACCTCCTCTTCTTCCTCCAAAAGTAATCTCAAATCGAAATAACACCCAACAGCTCAACAAAAGGTTGCTAATCAGCTCCTAACACCTCAGAGCCGTTTTTGGGCTTTCTGCTAGAAGTAGTACTTTATTTATAAATATAGACAAAAACTAAAAGTACGGAGCAAACAGAAAATACGCTCATACAAAAGTCAACTGCTTATAGGCGTTTGTGCAAGAGCCAACTGCACTATACAATACATGATCCAATTCACACGTACAAGTACAATAGTAGCATATAAAACCGCTGTGATACCTTTTGCCTATATTTCTCAGCTGCTATCCACAACTTCAGGCTGATCAATCAGCAAATCTGCCTCACCAGTCTATCCTACCCTCAGCACCAATAATCACATTGTGCAAACACAATCAAGTTCTCACAGGAAACTTCTGGCACTTGTAACTAACTGTCATTGCATTCATCAAGGCTTGATCTGCCTTTTATCGGCATTTTTTGAACAATCTATGGGTGGGGGGGGGGGGGAGAGGGGGGGGGATGAACTCTCCTCAATCCCATCCACCGCTATAAACCTCGCCCCTTGAGAGCCGCCCCAGTTATGATCTCTGCCAAAAACAGTTAGGAGTTATTTCCCTTGTCTGACAATCAGTAGTTCGTTACTGGTATATTACTATTCATAGGCAATGGCCAGGCTCACGCAAAGCCTGTGATCAATAAAGACATGACATGAATCAAACTTTGGATCTGGAAAACTGTTAAAATATGTGCTGTATATTCCTTTATTGATAAAAGCAAAACCGCCTGTATTGTCGAAGCGCTAGTGACTACTGACTGAAAGCTAAGCACACAAAGGATTACAAAAGCGTTATAAATGAAATGCTTGACATAATGTCTATCTAATGGCCAAGGAAAACACACATTGCATATCTATATAAACATGGTTATGCCATGCTACAAACAGGAACTAACCAATAGAATAAAGATAGACATGAATCAGATCACAGGTGTTTGACAAAAAAGGAAAACTAACATAGATGTGAGGCAGTTACCTTGAACAAAAACAAGCCTATTGTCACCAGCTGAAGAGCCATAACAACACGTGTGTGCATGAGGAATTTTCTTATTCAGCAGTTAACAACATTTAGTTTTCAAATTTATCTATCATTTGGTATTGCGCAGGTATATGAATGCCATAACCTACTTCATTCAAGATCAAGTACATAGCAAGTACATAACAAAACTTTTTATAGTGTCTATACAAATGGCCATAACTGCCTCCATGCTTATAGGTCAAGGTTATATAAGCGTAATGTGGTTATGCAAAACTCATCCTACTTTTTATTGGACAGCCAAATATTACAATTGCGGGGACTTCCCCTACTCAATACAGCTCTAAACAGCTGTTTGAGGAAGAGTTGTTTGAGTTTGCAGTTAGCAAACAGGATGCACGAGCAAACAGTCTCTCAACGTATCAAGCTGTAATTAAGTAAAGATGAAGCTGAGGTAAGTTTGTAATTTTATTGTCACAAGGCAATACCTAGTCATTTTTAGGTAATTATTTATTTATTACAAAGGTTAACATCAATCTTTATATACAACAACATCAACAGAGGTTAGCAAAGAACAATAGGTTAAGTTATAAAGTTCAAGTTTCTGTAGTAACAATGATTATAAATAAATTAAAAGGTTTCTTGTATTTCTTGCTATCAGTTAACTTCTAGTCCACAGTTTCTCATAAGAGATTTGTTTCTCTTTCACTCCCAAAGAATACCAAAAAGAGCTGACATCCCGTTTTAGCTAATAAAAAATGTTGGTTTTTTTGGCTGCCTGTTAGGCAACTTTTTCATTTATATTCATCTCGATATTTGAGCTTGACTTTAAAGCATGGAGAACAGTGTAGGCAAGATGCTCTCCAGGTTTTGTGTAGTTCTCTTATTGAGCGTTTTAAAACCACCAAAATACAATAGATCTATTGACGTCTACGGAAATAAGGTCAGCAATTGAAGGTAAAAACTATGAGCAGCAACTAAATATTATAGAGTACATTGAACAAGTAATTGTGGCAATTATATGAAGTATTCGTTTTAAAATTACCTGCTAAAATCTTCTTTGACATTATTTAGTGTTCTTTTAATTTTGTTTCGGTAATCTGGCAAATGTTTTAGATTTGATATCATTTTTGTAAGAAAACCAACAGTGTGGAAATGTAATTTTGGCAATGTTTTTTATGCCAATGTATTATAAAAGTGTAATAGATGGATAAAGCGTACCTAGTTTATAACCTACTACCCTTATTGTATCACTAACTTTAGGTCTATGGATCCAAGCATGTATCTATAGGTTTATGGATCCAAGCATGTGTCTATAGGTCTATGGATCCAAGCATATACCTATAGGTCTATGGATCCAAGCATGTATCTATAGGTCTATGGATCCAAGCATGTACCTATAGGTCTATGGATCCAAGCATGTGTCTATAGGTCTATGGATCCAAGCATATACCTATAGGTCTATGGATCCAAGCATGTACCTATAGGTCTATGGATCCAAGTATGTACCTATAGGTCTATGGATCCAAGTATGTACCTATAGGTCTATGGATCCAAGCATGTCCTTATAGGTCTATGAATCCAAGCATGTATCTATAGGTCTATGGATCCAAGCATGTACCTATAGATCTATGGACCCAAGCATGTACCTATAGGTCTATGGATCCAAACATGTATCTATAGGTCTATGGATCCAAGCATGTACCTATAGATCTATGGATTCAAGCATGTGTCTATAGGTCTATGGATCCAAGCATGTACCTATAGGTCTATGGATCCAAGCATGTATCTATAGGTCTATGGGTCCAAGCATGTACCCATAGGTCTATGGATCCAAGCATGTAGCTATAGGTCTATGGATCCAAGCATGTACCTATAGGTCTATGGATCTCAATGAGCAATAACAACTCTTATCTAGCCTGTCCACAAACACTACTGTATAACAATTCAACTTAGTGGCATGACAAAGCAGGAAAACTAACTTTCCATTTGACTTTTCCACTAGCACTTGCATGCCAACTTGGTAGCTTCCACTACATGCCAACTTGGTAGCTTCCACTACATGCCAACTTTGTAACCTCCACTGCATGCCAAGTTCATGCATTAGTAGTTACTATTGCAGCACAGTTTTAAAACTTTCACATTTAAACTTGTCATGTAGAGTATAAAGTACAGCACAACTATATACTGCATGGTTCTTTTTTCTGTATTGTTATCCTTTTAACAAACTGCACAAAAAAGTCAGCCACCAAGGTTGCACTATCATCTGTTGCAACATTGTATATATATCATAAATTTCTCGTAACCTACTTTGAGCAAAGCAATGTTTTAGTTGAATTGGATGAATTTCAAAAGTGCGCTAGTTTATATTTATTGTTTGTGGGGCATATACACCTATGGTCGTCCATTTTTCGTTTTCACAATCCCTCTTCCAGAAACTGTTTCAGCTGATTACTATGCCGCTTTCGCTGTATAAGATTTGATCATCTAGAGTTTCATTTTCATTCCAATGAAAGTCAATGTGCAATTACAGAAAGTAGATGCTTGAAAATCTTGTTTTAGGTTATGTGAAGAAGATGTGGTCATCTCTGGGGTGTCGTGTAGACTTCCGGAGTCTGACAATGTCAATGAGTTTCGTGAGAATCTGATGAACAACAGAGATATGATGACTTCAGATGATAGAAGATGGAAACCAGGTCGGTCATACAACTCTATACTTCAAGTGCATGTCTACTATTACTGGTAAGTGACTAGGTTGAGTTGGTGAGTTAGCTACAAGAAGCTTAAAGCATCACTGTTATGTAAAATTTTCAGTTTCGACAAGGCATTCATCAAAAACTTCCTCATAAGTTTGCTGAATGAGTTGTTGTCGCGTGACATGTTTTGATGAGACATCAGTGGTCGAAGAAGGAAATCTCTGCAACTAGTTTACTTTCAATAGCTCTTTATTCAGTGAAGTTATACAATCCCATTATGAAAGCCAATCTGAGGGCATACTTGAGTCAATTTACGAGACTATAATAGATATTGTGAGCACTTTCATCGGTATTTTACTTGTATTAAAGTCTACGGCTCACATATATCTTCATTTATCTTTCTTTATACATAACAATCTTTCCTGGGTGATCAGCTTATGGTAATTTAAATCTAGTGACAAGTTTGGAGCTGTATGGTGGATTATGTATGTACGTTTGTACATGCGTGCAAATGTTCGTATATCCATATGTACAAACATACGTGTGTATTGTAATGGATTTCGGTCTGGTTTCCACGAAATTTCACTAAATTGGAGTATTCTACTTCTCTTCAAAGGGACACTGTGCTGGTAAGACAGTGACAACTAATGATCAGTTACTGTCGATCATCTGGCAAGCACAGAGCCCATGGCTCAGACAAACTACACAGAGTGCTGTTTGAATAATGGCTTTATTCATCAACACCGAAGTCCTAGGGTGGCTATCCACTAGGGTGATCGGCAAGGCATAAATGAATGAATCAATGCAATGAGGTACAGAAGTTCCAGCCATTATATAGGCAGGCTGGCGGGAATTGATTTGCATATTACATACAACAATACATACACAGGAAGTGATTAGACCAATAACAACAAAGATATAAATAACCAACAAATCATGTGATAGAATGCGATTAAATGTAAAGGGCGCCAAGTGGCTAAAGGGCAGAGTCCTATTTCCATTGTCTAATCCTAGTCCTAGCAGGGTTTCCAGGCTATTTCTAGCTTGTGGTCATTACATCTGGTAACTTAAGGAAGGGTACTTCCGGCTCCAGGGTGAGAGAAGGCTCCTGGGTGGTTTTGAGAATCCTCGGCTAAGGCGGCCATCTTTTACCAGCCCAGTATCACCGTACCGAATCGGTCCGGGGTCACTACCGGCCCTGCTGGGGTCAAGACTGGCCCTGCACAGCAAGTTATTCCACCGGCACAGTACTTGTACAATGGTTGGGGGTGAAATCCTAGCGAACTGATGTTGGCGTTTGCTAGCAAACAAGCAGTTTATTACTGATATGCACCAAAATCTACCACAACATGTTCGTACATGTGTATGTACATTCATACCATATGCACGTATGTATGTATGTATGTGCTGATACATGCGTGCACATATGTTTGTATGTATGGAAGTATATACATATGTGTGTACGTGAACATTTAAAACCTTTACTCCAAGAGTGTTTACATGCTATAAGAACTAAAAGTAGTGTCAAGTTAAGGATGATAGAAAATGTAAAGTTCTCATTTTAACAAAAAAGTAACCAGAGTCACTCAGGCCGTAAATCTGGCATTGCAACAGCGGATTTCCTTATTATGTATTTTATACCGAATGTATTTCAATATGAACGTGTAACCTGATGTATGTTTGTGACATGATGTATGTTTATTTGAATTCAGGGAGTACTATCAACTATAAAACTAGGTAACATACATATTATACCTTACCTGTGTATTACCTGTCATGACAGGTAATACTGTAGTGGATTTTACCAGTCACCGCATGTGACCACTACTCTGCAAGATCCCCCTGATGGTTGCTACCAATAGGCATGCCTCCTATATGCATAATAGAACAAGTCCGGCTTCTATTGTAGTTACTCTATTGCTTTAAATAAGTAATAAAGGCATATTTAACCATACCGGCACAGGGTAATTGTTACCCCGGCCCTGGGTAGCTATCTCGGGCCGGCATCAAGATGGCTGACATAGCCTGAGGGAAAAAAGATAGCCTAAGAACATCTAGAACCCACATCCAGGAGCTTACTATCCTCAGAAGTCGGGAAAGTTGGAACCAAGGCTGTAAAAGACTAGGAACTGCTGAAAGGAGAGAAACTAGACTGTTACTGGTCAAGATGCCCATAGACTCCGCCCCTCCCTTCTGGGCACCAGTTCTCTTTAATATATTTACCCATTTATGATTGGATAGTATTTTTATATCTATTACTATTGGTTAACTCTTGTGATTTTTATGTGTGATTGGAGTGTTTGGCAAACTAGGCCAAACACTTCCTGTCACTTCCTGTAACTCTGCCTATAAAAGGCAGAGCTTTGCTGCAGTTCTTTACATTACAAGTTCTACACTGCCTTGTGTAACAACTCTTGTATTACATTATTGTGTGCCACCTTTTTATTCTGTAAACGAATAAATGCCTATATCACTCGAAGCTACAGAGTATATGTCTGAGCCGAGGGCTCACCACAGTTGTTAATGTTGAGTATTCTTCTTTACAACCAGTGGTTTGTGCCATTCCGGCTCGGGGTCACCTCTGGGGAGAGGTTGACTACTCATTGTCAGGCCTTAGAAGACTGACTGTCTAGTTGTGCCGGCAGACAAGTAGTTTGTGCAGTGACAACACCTAGCGAAAAGTAGTAGGACGTAAAAATCCTTATAATACACAGGTAAGGTAAAAAATCAATGGCATATGTTTGTAATAAATGTTTGCGAACATTTAGTACAAACTTATACCATTGTTTTTTTCAGGTATGAAATGACATTGATTGAATTAAAACATCTCACAGCATCAAACAGCTTCTCTTTCAAACCTCAGTTTGGCTGAACCTTTAGAATTTGGATCTTGATAATGATCACCTAACCATTACAAGGAACTAACCCACTATTACAATGGCAATCAATTTTTTATTATCCACTCCATTCTAATGAGTCATGCTACTGCGCTAGTGATATAAGACAAAGTTTATCCTTTTGATGGGCTCTGTTCTCAACCCTTATCACTGACTAATCTTTATTGACAAACTGATGCTAAATTTACTTTATTAGGAAAATATGGCATACCTCCCCGCATGGCTAAAATAAAAGATATAACCAAGTTTGATGCTACATTTTTTGGTGTGCACTTAAAACAAGCTAACAGAATGGATCCACAGCTAAGAATGCTGCTGGAGACCACCTATGAAGCCATTGTTGATGCCGGTAGGTTTAAAGATACTGGTGAAATATTCATAAATGCATGTTTGATGTGCGTAACTGTCCATTTGTATGTTTTACCCTTCCTGTTTTGAATGCTTCATTCAGGTGTAAACCCAGAGACTCTCAGAGGAAGTAACACTGGAGTATTTGTTGGAAACTGTGCCAACGACAGTCAAATGGGCTGGTCTCAGAGTCCAACTACTACTTCTGGTTTTACCATGATTGGTTGTATCAGTGCGATGTTGTCCAATAGGCTTTCTTTCTACTTTGATTTTAAAGGTTCGCTGACATACCGAAAGTTTTTATCGTCTATAAAATGATTGCGAGAACTTTTAAGCAAAAGGATAAATTTCAACCCTTTCTTTTGCATATCAATTTGATTGTGAGATTTCGAAACATCCGATAGTTAGCTAAGAATGATAGAAAATATTTTAAAAACCATTAAATGTTTGGGAATCTGATACTACAGGTCCGAGCTATACCATGGACACAGCCTGCTCCGCTAGTTTTGTAGCTCTAGATCAAGCATTGCTAGCAATACGTAGCGGACAATGTGATGCAGCTATAGTAGCTGGCGCTAATTTATGTCTACTACCAACAGTGTCTGTACAGTTTACTAAACTAAACATGCTGTCTGCTGACGGAGCTTGCAAATCATTTGATGAGTCAGGTAAGGGCAGACAATACATACATATACTGTATACATTGACTTATCGTTCAAAGATACATGAAAGAATACAAAACAATTATACGATCTTAGGTGAAGGCTATGCCAGAGCTGAAGCCATCGTATCAATTTTTCTACAAAAGAAAAATTCATCCAACAGGATTTATGCCCACCTGGTTCATTCAAAGATTAACTCAGATGGAGCCAAAGATGGAAAAGAGAGTAAGTACAAACTTCTAACTAAATATTGAGCTATGAGAAGTAATGGTTTATCCACTCCCACCAGTAATATCTTGGCTGTGTTCCAGGTATTACTAACCCCTCCGGTGAGTGTCAGCTCAAACTAATGAAGGAATTGTATGGGGAGTGTGGGGTGAACCCCCATGATGTCTCATACGTCGAAGCTCATGGAACCGGCACTAAAGCAGGAGACCCTGAAGAGGTCAATGCCATAGCTGACATGTTTTGTGAAAAGAGGACAACTCCATTACTCCTTGGATCAACCAAATCGAACATGGGACACCCAGAGGGTGCATCAGGTGATACATTAATTCAATTTAATAAAAACTAAAAAAAGTTGAAAGATTCCAGTATGGAAACTAAAAACTTACAAAGTTTTGAGTATGTGAATGTTGTATTTAGGAGTTGCTGCCCTGACCAAAGTGATCATTGCAAGTGAGGCCAAAATGCTACCAGCCAATCTGCATTTCAAGAATGCAAACTCAAGTATAAAAGGACTGACAGACGGAAGACTCAAGGTGGTAACAGAGAACACAGAATGGGATGGTGGATTGGTTTCTATCAGTAGTTTTGGATTTGGTGGAACCAATGCACATGTAGTGTTGGATACTTCTATAGTTGATACTATGGTAATATATATTGTTGTTTGAGTAGAGCAATGTTGTTGTATGCTAGAATTGTTGATTACTCTATGCACAACTGCTGTTTGAATACTTCAATCTCTACAGGTCAAGGAGAAGGAGTCGTCTACAGACAAAGTTAGACTAGTAACCTACTGCGGAAGAACTGAAGCTTCCCTACAAAATATGTTTGAGCAGATCCACAGATCTCACTCTAAGAATGCCCACTTTCTGGCTCTCCTTAATAACACAGCGGACCAGAGTAACATGCAACAACCGTACAGAGGTTTTACTTTGGTCAATCAATCAGGAAGTGATGTCATCAGTGACATTCAGGTAGAAAAATGTTCCACATCCTGATATCCTGATAACGCTCACTGAAGACCTGCTCTTATTATACTACTTTTGTTGTTTAACATATATGAGTTTACTTGAAAACTGTTTTAAATAAAGTTTATATTCTCTGCACAAGACTGGTAGTTGTTTCCTAAAGAGTGTGTGACTCCCAATATAGCACACATGTCAACCAGTGTTTTTGCTGTTGCAGAAATGCGAAGAAGATCAGAGAGAATTGTGGTACATATTCTCTGGAATGGGCTCACAATGGTTTGGTATGGCTAGAGACCTGATGCAGCTAGATATCTTCTCTAAATCTATAGAGAGATCAAATGGTTTCCTGTCAGAGTTTGGCATTGATCTCTTTAAACTACTCATGGGAGATGATAGCAGCTCGTCCGGTACTACCATCAATTCCTTTGTCTCCCTAGCAGCTATACAGGTTAGTCATAATTTACCAATACATGCATTTCTAGTTAAATGATATTAATGGTAATTCTTCACAAAGGAAGTATATATATGAGTCCTTAAGGCCCTGTATAAATGAGACGACAGATCTTTTAGTGTATCAGAAAATGATAAATTAGGCAAGTCTGCGCTGTGTCAAAACTATAAAGAAAACACAAAACTGCAGGTTGCAATAGTAGATGTGCTCAATGTTCTGGGATTGGTACCTGATGGAATCATTGGTCATTCTGTTGGAGAACTCGGCAGCGGGTATGCTGATGGTTCCTTGACAGCGCAAGAAACCATCTTGGCAGCATACTGGAGAGGGAGATGTATCACAGATGCTTGTCTCAAGCCAGGAGCAATGGCTGCTGTCGGTAGGAAAACAGGCTACGCTTGTATGCTTAAAAGAGAAAATTACGGTAGAGGTCATTTTTTACCTATTTATATATTCTTTTGCAAAAATAAGATGGAAGCTGTGATGTATTTTATGTTGTAGGACTTACTTGGCAAGAGGCCAAAGCTAGATGCCCTGAAGGAGTTATCCCAGCATGTCACAACAGTACAGACAATGTAACAATTTCTGGTGATGCTGAGGTTGTTCGAAACTTTGTGCAGCAGCTCAAACAGGAAGATGTGTTTGCCAGAGAAGTTTCAACCAATATGGTTGCATTTCATTCACCCCATATGGAGGCTGTAGCACCTGCACTTAAAGATCGACTGTTACAGGTATGAGGCAATAATTTTTCATCTAAGTTATCTCCCCTGAATAGGAAGTTAAAGGTTAGTATCACATACATTACTGCAGGTAATAAAGCCCAAGAAAAGAAGCACAAAGTGGATAAGCACATCTGTAGAGGATGCTAACACAGCTTTGTTAGAGTTCTCATCAGCAGAGTATCATGTCAACAACCTGCTCCGCCCTGTCAGATTCCAAGTATGTACTCATTGACACTTCTGTCAGGTGATCATAGATTGTCTACATTGTTGTATCTCACCATAAAACTACTAGCTCATACAAGACTTACAACATCTGTTTGTTTTACAGGAGGCTCTCACTAAAATACCCAGCAATGCTGTAGCTGTAGAAATTGCCCCTCATGCTTTGCTACAGTCTATACTGAAGAGATCATTGAGTAATGATTGTATAAGCATTGGACTACAGAAGAAAGATCATAGTGACAATCTAGAGCTGCTCTATCAAGGCCTTGGAAGGTTATTATTTTAAACCAGTCAATAGACATACATTTGACTAGATGTTCTAAATGATGCGTAAACAAGTAAATTCTGATTGAATGTAAGAACAACTGACTGTTGCTTGTCAATAGTGTTGAGTGTTGAGTTGACAGCTGCACTAAGGCTGGGTCACACTTGGACGATATTGCAACGAAATTTATAACTGCGCCGATACCATAACTGAGAAACTGGTCTACTAGCGAGCGAATGTAGTCTGTGTTCATTCATGGGTGCCTAGCGCTGCCAGGTCTTGCCTAACCGTCAACAAGAGCCCTTGCCAACGAAAATATTGCGTAATTTATATGTGTGTCGTTGCAATATTGTCAAAGTGTGACCTCACCTGTAGGCTATTGTACATTAAAGTCATACCAAGTGGTTTCGCAATAGGATTGCTCCCAAATAAAATAACATATATATCGACTATTCAAACAAGCTAAATCCTTCGAGTTATCAGAAGCAATACTCAGACTTGATAAAAGGAAATTGGTAATGCGAACAGCAAATGTGAACTAAAGTGACTGAATTTATTATTTTCCATTTCATTTAGATTGTACCAGTGTGGGTTCAACCTTGACCTTAATAATTTATACAACGATGTGTCATTTCCTGTGCCTCGAGGGACTCCTTCTATCTCGTCTCTCATTGGATGGGACCATTCATTGTCATTTGACGTAGTTAGCGAAAATGACATGCAGGACCAAAGAAACATCTTTTTAAAGTATCCAATAAATCTGGCAGGGGAAGACAAATACTTGGTTGGTCACAAGTTGGACAGTATGCTTGTCTACCCTATTACAGGTTGGTGTAGTAAAGGGTCAGCTTTACTTCTTCCAGTAATTTTTTTTTTTTTTATGTCATATTCTGTTACCAACTTCAAACATCAAGTTATGCTATATAACTTTTAAGGTAGTAAAACACTGTGGGAGATTTACACAATACTCAGCTGATTCCACCCCCCCCCCCCCCCCGCAACAACTCCCTACACCCCTTGCCCTGTTCGTATAAAGAGTGTGGAGTGGCTCCAGAGCCTTCCCCCCTACCAGAATTTCACCGAATTCTCTGTAATCTAGATACCGGCTACCCCAGGCCTGTATCCACCCTGTATGCTGTATATATAAACATATAGAACCTACCCTGGGTTACCCCGAGTTACCCCGGATCTGTATCCCAGTTCAGTAAAGAAAGATGGCTGCTAAGGAAAGCCTGAGGCCCTAGGAGCCCAAAAACTTACCCCCTAGGGAGACCGGAGCCTTACAAATAGCAAAGACCAGAGACTAGGAAGCCAGCCTACCAAATAATTAGTGGAAAAGTTCCATTGCCTGTAGAGAGCGAGAAAGCACCCCCAGAGCTGTCTTACCATGCGCACACCTTTTTAATTGGATTGCTTTGTTTATATTACTGTATTGTGTATAATGATTTGTTACATAATTGCATTGTTATTTGTGATTTGTTCACCCTAGTAAGTGGGTGAGAGTTCCTGGCTATAACCTATAAAAGGGATTGCTGGGCATTGAGAAATCAGAAGTCTAGTGTATTTTTGTGTATTAACATGTTATACTGCTAATTAGAATCAGTACAATAAATTATTCATTCGTGTAACCTCTGTGTGGTTAGTCTGGGACACGGACCCAAAGTAGTTGTCAAATTCAGTGGAGTTTATGTCGTTGTGTCTGTAGTGAGAGGTGGAAACTCACTACAACACTCCTTTAGACTCAGACCTAGACATGCACACTTTTACTGTTCAATTTATTATAGGCTTAAGTTTAATATTCTGAAAGACTTTGCATTGTTATTTACCTGAGACAGAGTTATATTAACGGAATTAATCGTCTTTCTGACTAGCTGGTGAGAGGAATGTAGCTGTAACAGACCATTATTCCCATTAATAGTCACTGTCCAACTGCCAAACCAACCTCTATCGTCTATGAACCCCCTCGCACTCTGGCACTCTTTGTCTCCTCTTTCTCCTCCATCTGACCTCCTTCGAGTCAGATATTCATTCTCTCCTCTCCCACCTTGTCTGACATCCTCCTAAGTTGCTTTTCCAAAAGACAATTTGCCAACAACCAGCCAAAGAAATCACATGATTTGTAAAGGAAGTTTCATTGCCTATAAATGCCAGGCCTTCGCGATAAACTTAGGGCATGAAGGCTGTCATCTTTATAGAGAAAGTATGAGAATGAGGGTAGTTTAAATAAACCAATCACGACCGGGTAATCATAACTGAGAAAAATCAAGCATAAGCCAGGCCATGAGTGTCTATTATCCAGTTTGCAGTGCCTCAGCTTGTCTACATTGCATCATCCTCTCAATTGGTATACCTCTCAACTTCTTCATTGCTCTAAGGTTTATCCCCACTCTTCTTCTGTGAGGAGATACTTCCAAGCTCTACTAGCACAAACCTCGACTCAAGTGCCAATAGTTAATTCAAAAACTTTAATAAAATAGCAAATACTCATTTGTTATCTCTTTTGGAAAGGGTAGTAGAGAAAAACTCTCACTTTACGCAGTTTTCTTCATCTATAAACTTCGCGGGGATGGTTAAAGAAAGGGAAGTTGGACTATGGTTAAAAAGAGGAAGTGGGTCTTTTTTGGAAGTAACTGGTGAGTGTCTAAAGCCAGACAAATCTAAAAAAATTCAACCATTTCATTAAAGCACTGCCACAGGCTGCAGTTGTTTCTGTAGACGGTTTTAGCTCTTTGGACAAGAAAAGGGGCGTATGTTAAAGGGTGGAGGTGTTGAGGATGGGCAGAAGTGTAGAAGGGGTGTAACTAGGACTGAGAGAAACACCAAAGAAGATAAAATTAAAGCTCCTACTACACTTTCCATCACAATATTGTGAGAGATTTACATAAGGTAGCCACCCCCTTCTTCCCCCCCCCCCCACACCCCTCTCTAACCCTTGTTGTCTACTGGCCAGCTAGATATAACCTCCGACCCCTTCCTCCTCTTCCTAGCTGCAAATTATCCCACGAAAATGGATACCAAGGACCCAGACCCTGTATAGACCCTGTATAGGCCCTACACATCACATACAACCTACCCCGGGTTACCCCGGGTCTACCCCGGGTCAGCTACCTCTGGCCTGGGTCAAAAGAAGATGGAAGAGTTAGCCTGGGACCTATGGAACCCAATGCCTAATCAGAAAGTAAATAGGAAGAATACAACAACCAGGAGAGCAAGCTAAGTGCTGGATGTCCTAATAAGGAGTGGAAAAGTACCTGCATGCCCTAATAAGGAGTGGAAAAGACCCAAGCCAAAGAAAAGAGCGGCAAAAGATGCCCAGCACAAATTGCCATGTGCTCATGACTATGATTGGTTAAGCTTGTATACAAACTTGTATTATGTATTATGATTGCATTACTTTTTCTCTTACGTTCTACGGTTGGCTCACCCTAATAAGGGGGTGAGCCTTCCTCCATTTCTCCTATAAAAGGAGCCTTGTTGTGTGTGTTAGAGTAGAAATTTAGTGGATTGTGTGTAGATACCATTATATATTGCTAAATGGATTTTGTGTAAATACAATATTATTCGCAGAAACTCTGTCATTGTGTGTCTGGGTGTGGGACCCCATGAAGGTGATTAACGTCAATTCGGAGTGACTCCGAAGTTCATTGTAGAAGTTGGTCGGAGTGACCCGTTGTGTCTAGTAGATAGTGCAAAACTACTACAATATCGATGGCAAAGATCTACTCCAAAAAAGTGTAGAATGTTATTTTGTATCATGTTATTTCATGAAATGGTATTTTTTGAAGGTTATCTCATACCAGTTTGGATGGCATTGGCTCACTCATTAGACTTGGACTACAAGGACATGCCTGTTGTGTTTGAGGGCGTAGAAATTCATGCCCCAACCATCCTTCAAGACAATGGTTAGATTCAATACATTTTTGGTTTTAGCAGTGCTGGTGACAACTTAAAATGTTAACAGCAGAATTACTTGCTTGCAGTTGATGTCTACATGTATGTTTAGTTTGGTTGGTGAAGTAATTATCTTCATCATCAGGAGTCAACTTACTATTTATGAATTGTGTAAAATGCTGATACATAGATACAAAATCACTATTTATTATTTTTGGTTCCTGGTAGACCAGACATTCCTGTGTGTTAGCATTCTCTCTTCCAATGGAGAGTTTGAAGTGACCCATGAAGGAAATGTCAAAGCAACTGGTAAGGTTAGAGTTGTTGAGAATGACGAAAAGACTCTGCTGCCAGTTCCAACCACAGTATCGAAAGGTCCACAAATGAGCTCCAAAGATGTGTACAAGGAAATCAAGTTACAAGGCTACGAATATACAGGAAAGTTCCAAGGAATTGTCAGCTCATCTTTGGCAGGTAAGTAACATTAGCATATTCTGTTTTATTGTTATTCACCACTCCCTTTGTTTCACATTTGTTCTAACTTTCTCTGTTTCTTTTTTAAATAGGTTATTGCTTGATTCACAAATCACTTGCAAGTGATTGTACTATATATTGTAATAATATTTAATAGCAAATTTTGTACACATAAAATAAATCTATTTCTGCTGTTTGGGTAGGTGATGAAGCAGTACTCAAATGGGAAGGAAACTGGATTACATTTCTGGACTGTATGTCACAAACTGGTTTGCTGTCAGGTGCTACTGGTGCATACCGCCTCCCTCGAAGGTTAAAATGTCTGAGAATTGACCCAAGAGTACAAATAGAATGCCTCGAATTATATGATGGTCAGCCATCTTGTGGTAAGTTAATACGATGGAAGTCACACCCAGCACGTGAGCGTGTGAGAGTAACATGGCATTGAGAAAAGAGTATTTGGATAAATATACCATTTTGAGAGATTCACTACAAGATCTGTCATACTTGTTGAAATAGGTTTTCACTGATTTTTTAAAACAAGAGCTTTATCAAAGAGTTATATAAGTTTATTACGCAATGTATGCATTCAGATGTGCCTATGAACCATCAAAACAGTTAGGGTTGAAGGCTTGCCACCCCACCAATACACTAGTAATAATTTTTATGGAAACTGAATACCATATGTGTTTGCTAACTTGTTAACGCTAATTAATGGTTGATCGAGCCGTATTCGTTGATAAGGTTCGTTGCCTTATGTAAAAAGTTTCTGCACTCTTCCCTTTTACATGAACCAAGTTCTTTTAATTGTCTGCACTACTAATCTGCCTTGCTAAGATCCTTGTTGCTAGAATGCTCTTAAATTTTTTTGCCGACTGGCTTATAACCATCCTGTTGCCAGTGTTTCCCTCTCAGCCTGTGAGACATCATGCATGCTGTCTTTGGCCACCTCCACAGTTTATGCTAGGATGCATTTCATTTTTTAAACACTTCACAGATTTATCGGTATTTAGAAATGTTAAAAACACATGTGTGTCTTTGTGTTCGTGTGTCCATATGTTCTTGGGTCCATGTGTTCGTGAGTTTGTGCATTCGTGTGTAGGTGTGTGATTCTGTTCACATAGATATATGATTAAACTGTAACCTGAGAGGAACAAAAACTGATGTAAAAACATTCCACCAGATTCAACTAATTTATGTGTCAAATGGGTATATACACCTACACTACTATGCTGAGAGAAACGAAAGTTGCTATGAAAACAGTCTATTGTACTAACTTGATGAATGAAGAGGGTTTAAACTTGCCATCTGTTCTCAAACCAAAGAAATTTGTAGGTTTAATAATGTAGGTGGAGACAAATCACAAACAGTTACATTTGGTTAATATATTGTAATGGATTCAGGTCTGGTTACCACGGACATCCACTATGCTCAAGTATTATACCTCTCTCCAGAGGGGACACTGTGCTGTTCGACAGTGACAACTGCGTATCAGGCAACCGCATTACCCGGTATAGCAAGAGCCCATGGCTCAGACAAACAATACAGCGTAGTGCTTGTGTAAGTGGCTATATTCTCAAGACAAAGTCTTAGAGGGTAATTATTCCTCTAGGGTGTCTGTGGCAAGATATGAGAATGAATACAATGATTATGGTAAAAGTCTCTCCTTTTATAAGAGAGCTCACAGGAAGTAATTAGCATATTCTATATAACAGTAAGAGCACAAGAAGTAATCAGACCAATACAAGTGCACATATAAATAACTAACCAATCATACAGTCAACAAGGGTTAAATAAATAAGGCCCCAGGTGGCTAAGGGCAGAGTCCTGTCTCCTACTGTCCATTCAGACTGCCCTACAAGGTCCCAAGGCTCTGGATAGCTTGTGGTCCTGGTTACTGCAGATGTAAAGATAGGTAGCTTTGGTTTCTGACTTGGTGGAAAGTCCTAGCTGGTTTCGGAAGTCCTCAACTATGGCAGCTATCTTATACCAGCCCTGAGTCAGCATACCGGCCCTGTAGAGGTCACTACCGACCCTGTAGAGGTCACTACCGGCCCTGTACCGGCCCTGTATACTGTGCCACCGGCACAGTATGGCTTTGCTACCGGCACAGCATCTTACCGATGGCTGTAGGTGCATTGCCAGCGCACTGAGTGGAGAAATGGAGAAATCTACCACATACCTCTCTCCATTAAAGTCATACCCTGGCTTTAATAACAAGATATCGAGAATAATACGTGGGGGAACACCTGTACCCAGATTAATATGTTTGATTATATATATAGTCGGGTACTATGCCATGAGATGACATAGCACCTCTCTCCAGAGAAGGTCGCCCTTACAGGTGACCTCCCGTGACTCGACTCCCCCTGGATCATAGGGGAAGCTGGTAATAAGCTCTATTTCCTCCTCTGCTGGAGGGCTCACCGTCTTCACTAGACATACCGTGACTGATGGTTTCACGTCCACTCGGGATCGTGTCTCCACAACAGCTTGCGCAGGCGACTGTGCAACCATTCGCTTGCACTGACAGTGGGCTTGTTGAGAAACAGTGTCGTGTATTAATGACAACAGGGGCCCTGGAAGTTCTAGTGCCAGCAAGATCTTCCGTATTTCCACCTCAGGAGAGCGTCGTCCCTTATTAGGGGAATGGGAGCACTTGTTCTCCTGCTTCCCTGATACCACAGGGGTGTCAGCTACAGCCCGACCTGGGGTGTAGTGAAGTGTGCTGTGTGGCACGAAGGTTGTTGGTGAAGAGGTCGTAGGACTTTCACGCGTAGTCGCCACAACAAGCTTTTTCTGCCGGTACTGTCTTAAAGGATGACAATCATCTGATGCACTTGCAGTCCCTTGTGACTGCGTCTCCTCGGTGCTTGTACTGACCGGCATGGTTTCTTCATCAACTTCACCTACGGAGAGAGCTTGGTCTATACATTACTCGGTGGTTTGCATGGGGGTAGCCCTGTCTCAGTAGAGTTGGGCAGTGGGTAGTTATGGAAGTATGCATCCTGCAGCAGGTTCTCCTCCACTGTGTTTACTACCAGGTAATGGGAGTCTCTATACAACTCAGTTGTGGGCATCGCCAGTAGCCTTGTCTCTTCGTAGTTAGCTGATGGAAAATTACCAAGGCCTGCATCCTGCAGCATATTTGCCTTGTGGTCCTCGAGCTCTACGCACTGGTCAGCCGACATGGCTAATTGGAGGATCGTCCTGTCACGGCTTGGTACAAGTGGCTGGTCTGTGCTGCAGAGTTGTTCACAACTTTGACTCACACTCTGTCCACCTTTGCCGGATGTGCAGGAAGTGTTGGGGTACTGGGGGGTTTTGGCCACTTTTCTAACTTTCTTCGGCGGTCAGCTACAGTTATTCTGTTAACTGGAGGTTGACGGGGGGTTCTTGGGGATCGTCTATTCTTCTTTGTAGGGGTTGGATGGCCGAAGGGTAGCTGCCTCTCTCCAGCAGCAGGGGTCCCCTCTCTCCATCGCAGGGGCGTAGCCAGCGGGGGGGGGGGGGGAACACTCTTTCACTCCTAGCATCTACAGTTTTGGATCGATCTGGCTCAAATCTTTTCTTACAGGCCTGTGGTGGGGTCTTTCCACAGCCTGGTAGGTTTTCCATGTAGTTCTTTCTATGGTGGGTGTCTGTACGGGGACTTCCTCTTTAGTGAAAGGGCGTACTTTTTCTTCAGGGGCGTAAGGTGGGTTTTCTGTCAGCTCTGCTTGTGCTAGACGGACACTGTCATTAAGTGGCTGCCCGTGCTTGTCCGTGCACGGTAGTACATGTCCATCAATGATGACCTTGGAGTCTGGAAATCGCAGGGCACACTCGTGTATGGTGAGGAACGGCATGCCAATAATGGCATCTTCATTAATGTTACTAATGACGAAGTTGACGCTCGTTCTCAGCTCATGAAGTTGCAAGTTAACTCGCAGTGTGCCGTAAAAGGGAATCCTAGATCCGTCAACCATGAGTCCATGCGTCTCACTATGCTGCAACGTGTTCTTCACTGACTGTGGCAGTTGCTGGTACAGGTGTTTTGACAGCAAGTTAGTTGTGCAGCCCGGGTCAATCAACAGGGCTGCTAGCCTACCAGCTAAACTTCCAGCCAGGAAGTAGCTGGCCTGGTAGGGTTGCTCCAACGGTAGTGTTGCCGTTTGTACTCTCTTGGGGGGTTGTCCACTCATCTCCAGAGTTACAGGACTAGAAGGGGGGTTTGGAGTCGTCTGGCTTGTCCAGTCGCGATCAGCTGCCATCTGTATTGTCTTGGGGGGTTGTCCACTCATCTTCAGAGTTACAGGACTGGAAGGGGGTTTGGGAGTTGTCCGGCTCACCCAGCTACAGTTAGCTGCCGGTGGCGCTACTGCGGGCGCCGGCCGTTTCCCATATGTCTGGGAGTGTCGGAAAACCAAACTGCACGCTGAGTTCGGGGGCAGGTAGCTATCATGTGACCTAGCTGTCCACAGCCCCAGCAGCGTGGTGTAGGTGCTGTCTCCAATAGCGGAGAGGGAGCAGCTTGTCGGGTCGCTGTCAGCGACCGTATCTCTTCAGTCAAAAGCTTCAGGCTGTCCATGACTGCTGTCAAAGGATCCGGGATAGCAGGTGTAGGAACGTGGTGTGTCTGCTGCACTGGATTAGTGGTGGAGACACGTTGGGACAAGCTCTTGGCAACCGTCCTCATCCATTCCTTTTCCTCTTCATTGGTATCGGTATCCTCTTCTACCATTCGCACATGAGCCTGACGCTCTTCAAATGGCATTTTTATTTGCAGGTACTCATTACCGGCCCTGACTACTTCAGCTACGTCAATGGGCTGTATGGCCAACAAGTGTCTCTGCAGGTAGGCGTTTCCGACTGTGGTACTGAAGATATCCAGCATCATCCTCTGCATGGGTCGGTGAGGTAGATCATCATACGCAACGCGCACTAGGCGCTCTACTTCACTAGCATGCCCTTGGAGCAACGTCTTGTGTAGTTGGTGAAGGCTGGTCAGCCGGGACATAACTTCCCTTGGTGTCAGCCCAAAAAGTGCTAATAGTGCAGTAAAGATACCCTGCAGATGCGGAGGCTTTCCACAGTCCAATGCTCTACCCCGTAGTGCATCTCTCAAACGTAACATGGCCGTGTTCTCTGGCCAATAGTTCATATCTGCTACTTCCATGAATCTGTTGATGAAGTACTCGACGTCCCCTTCACCATCGAACTTCGGAGCTTTAAAAGTAGCTTGTGCATTGCCTTGGTTGGGCCTTATCATGGCCGTCAATGCTTCGGTCAATCTTTCAATTGCTGTAGCTTTGGAGTTGCCAGCGGATGCTCGACCGGCGCTGCGTGCTCTCTGGGTGACCATCCTTTGCAGAGAGAGGAGTTATCTCAACTCAAATCTAAGTGACGATCAGTGTAACTGGATCCCGGACCGGGATCAGTGTTTCCAGTGGCTCTAGCAGATCTAGAGGTTGGTGTAGGGGATACTGTGATAGTACCTGGCACTCCATAGCTTGTAACAACCGTGACGAAACTTTCTTGTACTGCTGCAGGGCGAAGCAAGCTCTACGAGCCTACAGACAGTAGTGCAGGGACACTGTAAGTGGATACAGTGCCGGGGTCAGTGTTACCAGCTGAGTAACACTCTAAGCTGAAGTAACTTCAGTAGCTGAGCCTGTATAGCGGATACACGACTCACTCTCTCTCTCTTGTACAGTACCGATATCCCTATGTCCAGGGCGGAGCGAACTCAACGAGCCTGTAGGGAATACGGTTAGCGCCTGTACTGGACTGCTGCAAATAGAGCAAGCTCTACGGTTGATGCAGACAGCCTTTAGTAGGTGATACTGTGCCGGGATAGCTGTTGCAGGGTGGAGGGCCTCAACGAGCCTGCAGAGAAATCCGGTAGTATATTATGTCAATTGCTTCTTCAGATCTACTCTCCGTAGATCAATCTTTTTTTCCTCTCTGCAGATCTACACCCGGTAGATCAATCTTCTTCTTCAGTGGTAGCTGGCCTGCAGTGCATTCGCAGGGCCAGCGGGTAGCGTGAAAGAGTACAGTGTGGGAAGGTACCGTTTATCCCACCACTGCCACCAATGTAATAGATTCCGGTCTGGTTACCACGGACATCCACTATGCTCAAGTATTATACCTCTCTCCAGAGGGGACACTGTGCTGTTCGACAGTGACAACTGTGTATGAGGCAACCGAATTACCCGGTATAGCAAGAGCCCATGGCTCAGACAAACAATACAGCCTAGTGCTTGTGTAAGTGGCTATATTCTCAAGACAAAGTCTTAGAGGGTAATTATTCCTCTAGGGTGTCTGTGGCAAGACATGAGAATGAATACAATGATTATGGCAAAAGTCTCTCCTTTTATAGGAGAGCTCACAGAAAGTAATCAGCATATTCTATATAACAGTAAGAGCGCAGGAAATAATCAGACCAATACAAGTGCACATATAAATAACTAACCAATCATACAGTCAACAAGGGTTAAATAAATAGGGCGCCAAGTGGCTAAGGACGGAGTCCTGTCTCCTACTGTCCAATCAGACTGTCCTACAGGGTCCCAAGGCTCTGGATAGCTTGTGGTCCTGGTTACTGCAGATGTAAATGTAGGTAGCTTTGGTTCCGGGCTTGGTGAAAAGTCCTAGCTGGTTTCGGAAGTCCTCAACTATGGCAGCCATCTTATACTGGCCCTGAGTCAGCATACCGGCCCTGTAGAGGTCACTACCGACCCTGTAGAGGTCACTACTGGCCCTGTACCGACCCTGTATACTGTGCCACCGGCACAGTATGGCTTTGCTACCGGCACAGCATCTTCCCGATGGCTGTAGGTGCATTGCCAGCGCACTGAGTGGAGAAATGGTGGAGCAAACTCCCAGTTTACTGTGAACATTCACCAAAAATCTACCACAATATTGTACCGGATTTTTATGTCCACTACTTTCCGCTAGGGGGTTGTGCTGGCAGACGCGCAGTCTGTGCAGCCACAACAATGCAGTCAGCCACTTCAGGCCGAACAGTTAACAGTCTACCTCAACTCAGAGGTGACCCCGTGCCAAATTGTCACAAACAAGGTGTTTTAAAATGAATGACCGGCTTTATCAACAATATCAAGCCCTCGGCTCAGACATACACTGTATAAATGTATCCTTTATTCATAGTAGAATACAAGGCAGCAGTCCAATATATATAATGCTGAGTGAACACACACTGCACAGCTAAGAGGTTATGCATGGCACACGTAGGAGGTAATGCTAGGTAATGCAAGGAGTGTAACAAAATCTCTGCCTTTTATAGGCAGTTACAATGGAAAGTTTCCAACCATGCACAGGAAGCATAGCATGAAGTTATATATGATATATGGTAGATAGTATTGTCAAATAAGATTAGAGTAACTGTGTTAAATGGCACTGGCGCCCAGAAGTAAGGGGTGGAGTCTGTTGCTAGCTTGGCCAGTGATAGGTTAATGTAACCCTTTGGTCTTTATTAGCCTTTGGTTCATGTTTCTACACATCTGAGGGTAAATAGCTCCAGGAGGTGGTTTCTGGAGGTACTTGGGCTAAGTTTTGTCTCTCTGGCTTTGGCGGCCATCTTGTTACCAACCTGGGGTAGCTACCCAGGGTCGGGGTAGTAATATTTTGGGTGGTGGTAGTAATATCCGGGGTCGGGGTAGTGATATTCAGTGCCGGCATGATTAATTATTACTGCTAATCACTTAAGAGAGCAATATAATTGCTGTAACAAATTCCGGTTTTTGTCCGTTATAACCAAAAGAGGCATGCCTGTGGTAGCCACCATCAGGGGGACCTCTGCGCAGTAGTGGTCACTGTATGTAGCCAGTAAAGTTCACTACAATATATTGGTTGGAGTGTCTATCAAGCGCTCAAGTGTCTATTAATACCTCAAGTACATATAGCAATCACTTGGCAATTAGCTTAGTGAGTGCGTGATTTTGCAGCTTCTGCTTTTAGAGAAATTGCCAATTAATCGCTAACATTTTATTTGAGGTTATTGCATGGTTTTGATCCAGATAAAAACATCGCTAGCTGGTTCATTGATCAACCAATCATAACGCGCAAATGACATACCGGCTTTTTCGATTTTATGATGCTTTCTGCATCGTTCCCATCTATCAATGATTATACTATAATTTGAATCGCTAATGAATGGACAGTAGTAAACAATTGCGTGATTTTAGGAAGTTATTTCCCCTATCGCTAAGGAAAGCCGCCAGCTCAGCACCTATGTGTAAATGTACATTTAGTGTTGGTTAATTGGTGTTTTTGGCTAAGTGAATGCGAAGAACTCGGCTAATTTTTAACTGTTCTCAAAGCTGGAGTCATGCGAATCTGGTAGAACAAGCTGCCACGAAGGAAAATAAATTTATAGCGTTGTCTTCTCTTACAACAATTGTATGTACAAGCTAAAGAAAAAAATAGTTTGATAATAATAAAACAATATTCTGAATTATTACTATTGCTATTGCTACTGCTACTGCTACTGCTACTGCTACTGCTACTGCTACTGCTACTGCTACTGCTACTGCTTCTGCTTCTGCTGCTGCTGCTACTGCTACTGCTACTACTACTATTATTACTACTACTATTATTATTATTATTACTATTGTACAGGAATTTACTGTCTAGAGTGGTAGCGAGTAGCGACCACCTGTACAACGGCCCACAGTAATAAGTAAGTACAACAGTGCAGTGTACGCCTCTTTGACTCGCCCTCCACCTATCCCGAGGAGTAGGTGTAGTAGGTCGACCTAGCCGTTCGAATAACCGTTCCAGTATCACTTGCCTGTAGGTCAAGTGCAGTGTGAGCCGAGATCGACTGACCACTTTCTACTGACTGTTTATCCTAGTTGCTAGTCGACTGATTCAGTGCAATTCTCCTGTCCACTTTGTTTGTGCAAGTGCTGAACTTCCCAAGTTCTTTTACCAGCGCAATCAGTGCAAGCTTACTTGTATTGTTTCTATTAAGCTACCTGTGCTTTAGCATAAGTGCGCTTATGCTTAGTAGATCAAACAAGCAAGTGAGAGTGTAGGCAGTAACTCTGATTTATTCTGATAAAACAAACATATTTATACCGTAAAAGATTATGTAATAAGAGTGGCAGCTACACAACAAAAGCATGCTCCGCCTGTGCACAAGATTGGTGGGTTAATAACCAATAGAACTATAAGCAGCATAGAACGGGAGGTGCTAATCAGCATGGTTGATTGCACGAGCACATGTGTAAGATAAGGTCCTTCACGCAAGCATTATAACATATAGGAATAAAAAATATAAGTATAAGATGGTAGTTCGGTAAGTGCTAGAATATATAATAAGGGTTCGGCAAGCCATATGTACATGTGGTCGACCTATTCGGGGGGTCATGATGCATTTTCCTCACACACGCCGCCCCATTGGCGCTCGTAGGGCCAATATTCTTACTGTTCGTGGGGAAATGTTCGATACTTGCTTATCTGGCTAGGGCTCTCTCTCTCGATCTAGTAGTTGTGTCCTCTGCTGGATTACTTCCTCCATCTGGGTATATCGGATTTTTACATATTTCGTGTACATCCTGAGTACACCAGCGGTGGTGTCTCTCTGTAATTGTAAGCTTGCTACCATGTGTCGCTGTGTGCTCGTCTTCTTTGCTCTCTCTAGCCGGATGGTAATGTTCCGGAGTCTCTCTTCGATCAACTCGTGTTGCTGTGTTACCGCCACTAGTTGTTCAAAATATTCTAGTTCGACGTCTCTTAAGAGCTCGGTGTTGAATTGTAGTACTGAGTAAGACATGTTGTGTGTGGTTGCTTCCTCCCGTGGTTTGCTGACTGCGCGAGCAAGCTCTGTAGCGGTATATTTTGTATCACCGCCTTTTTCACCTTTCTTTTGTTCGAAGTCCCACGTGGTATCACGTGTTATCCCTAGGCTCCTCCTTTGATCGATCGTTATTGAGTAAATTAACTCGGGCTCCGTTTCCGAGGGAGTTACTCTCCCTTCTCCTGGGTTTTCCCGTCGGGAATTCCATAGCGGGGTTGTCTCCCCTTGTCTCTTGGTTTGGCTGGTCGTGGTGTCGGTGGGAGTTGTCTCCTCAGCACCTACTCTGGTAGTTATCTGTTCTTTTGCTATTTTCGGTGGTCCTTCTTGCCAACTACTTCTACCGAAGTTGTTAACTGTTGGTTGCTGCTCCTTTAGGCCCAGTTTTCGACGAGTTTCGGCGACATTGGTCCAGGGTATGTACCTCATGTTTTCTACTCGCCCACGCGGCCCGTTTACCTGCATTTCCTGTCCAGCAGTTTCTTCTTGTTTCTGAGCTTGATAACATTGGTAGTCGGTAAAGCGCACTGGTGGCTTCCTAACTCTCGTAGGTCTCCCCTCTACTTCATTTCTTTCGAGGTTGGCACCGAGTGGTGGCCATTCGGCGTCTATTGGTGCTGGTACTTCCACTACTGGTGGTTCTACTGTTGCTGGTGGCTGTTGGGCCACTGCTTCGGGGGGTGCCGGTTCTACTAGTAGTGGTGTTGGTGCCAATTCTTCGGTGGGTGCTTCAGGCACCGGGGGTTCTCGTGGCTCCCTTTCTCTAGGTACTTTGGGTGGTGGGTGTGGGTGCTCTACTGGTAGGTGGGGTGCCCTACGCTGATAGGCCCCACGCATGTTAGGCCGAACGGCCTGTTCACGGCTAGGGGGCGCTCTCCCCATCGCTTCTCTGCATGTTCGGTACGCCTTCAATCTGCGACCGTTTTGCGTGAAGCCCTGCCCATTCCTCTCTAGACGATATGTATGGTTGGGATAAGTTTCGGCGACGGTGTAGGGCCCCACGTAGCTAGGTTGTAGCTTGGGGTTACTCCCTTTAGTCCGCCGCTTATTCTCCATCACCACCAACTCGTCCTTACTGAACCGGGGGGGTTCTCCCGTCTCCTCTTGACGGAGCCTGGCTTGCTGGTTTCGCACATAGTCGTGTGCTATGGCGAGGTCCTCTTGTACACCCAGTGTATGTTCTGTGATGCTGTAGGGGTCCAGGGAGGGGGGTGAGCCGGTCAGTTGATCGGGCAGCCGCACCTCGCGTCCCAGCATCATCAGATTTGGTGTCTCACCAGTGGTAGAGTTGGGGGTGGCCCTGCAGGCTCGCATAATCTGCGGCAGCAAGCCGTCCCACTCGTCCTGGCCTTTGCTTAATATGAGTGTCCGTAGCGCATCTCCCAGCGTCCGGTTCTGCCTCTCCACCATGCCATTTCCTTGGGGGTGGTATGGTGTGGTGCGCGTCTTGCGTATGCCCCACAGGTTGCAGAGTTCTTCCAACAATGTGGACTCAAACTGAGCCCCTTGGTCCGAGTGGAGTTGTTCGGGAAGGCCCCAATAACTGAATACCCTCTCGTCCAATGCCGTTGCCACGGTGGGTGCGGTTGCATCTGGTAGTGCTATCGCGTCCTGCCACCGGGTAAAGTGGTCGGTGAGTACCAGGATCCACTTATTTTTCCGTTTTGTGAGGGGGAGCGGTCCTACTAGGTCCACGGCCAGCTTCTGGAATGGGCGTCCGGCAAAGAGCCGTTGGCCGTCGGGAGCGGTGGGGCGATTACTGCGCTTCGCCACCTGGCACACTTCACAGCTCTTGACGAGTCTGCGTGTTAGTCCCGACAGGCCTGGCCAGTACCAATCCAGCTGTATCCGGTGGCGTGTCCTGTTTATTCCTGCGTGTGCTAACAGGTGTGTATCCCACACGACCTTGTGGCGCCATGCTGGCGGGCACACTGTGCAGGTTCAGATCCGTCCCTGGTGCTCTGATGTGATCACTAATGTCCCATCTGGTCGGAGGCTCATGGCTTCTATCCTGTCGTGCAGGATGCGTAGCTCTGTCTCTCCTTCCTCCAGCTCTCTAGCTGAGAGTTGTCTCCCCGCCTTCACAGCAGCATACACCTTGGCTACGGGGTGCTGCCCTTCCTGCTGCGCTTGCGCTAGCTCTTGCGCATTCCTCTCGGGGTTGGTGACAGTCACATTCACCTGTCCCTTTTGCTCTGTAGGCCCCTCTGGGGGGTACTCGGCACGGGTGGGTCCCCCGTTTGTCCGTCCCCTTCGCTCCGCTGGTCCCCTTGGGGAGTGCTCGGCATGGGTGGGTCCCCCATCTGTCCGTTCCCTTCGCTCTGCTGGTCCCCTTGGGATCAGCTCGGCCTGGGTGGGTCCCCCATCTGTCCGTTCCCTTCGCTCCGTCCACCTCTGTTGGCTGGACTCGGCATGGGTGGGTCCCCCATCTGCCCGTTCCCTTCGCTTCGTCCACCTCTGTCGGCTGGACTCGGCATGGGTGGGTCCCCCATCTCGTTGCTCCCTTCTCTCTGTCAGCCCTACCTGGCTAAGCTCGGCATGGGTAGGTCCCCCATCTCTCTGCTCAATTGCCCGACACTGCTTGCAGTCGAAACAGGGGTCCTGTCGACTGAGTCCATCTGCATTCCCGTGCTGCACTCCTGGTCGGTGTTCCAGTTTGAAACTGAATTCGGCCAGGGTCTCGAGCCAACGGGCTATCTGGTTTGATGGTTCCTTCCTCCTACACAGCCACCGTAGGGAGGCATGATCTGACCGCAGCTTGAATTCTCTGCCATACAGATATGGCCGGAAGTGTTTGGCTGCCTTGATTACCGCCAACAGCTCCCTTCTTGTCACACAGTAGTTTCTCTCGGCTGGCGACAGAGTCTTGCTGTAGTACGCGATCACTCTCTCGCTTCCCTCTTGTATCTGCGATAGTACTCCACCTATTCCGACGGCACTGGCATCGGTGTCTAGGATATATGGTAGGGTAGGGTCGGGATAGCCTAGGACGGGTGTTTGGCTGAGTCCTAGTTTTAGCCGTTCGAACGCTTGCTGTTCGTCCGCACTCCATCTCCATGGGACATCCTTCCCCGTGAGGACCGTGAGTGGCTTAGCTGTGGTGGCATAGTCGGGCAAGTACTGTCGATAGTAACCAGCTGTCCCTAGAAATGCCTGCAGAGCCTTCACGTCCTGATGTGCTTGCCACTTCCTTACTGCCTCGACCTTGTCGGGGTCAGTGGCCACGCCTTGGGCGCTAACGATGTGTCCCAGGTACCGTACTCTTGGGCTCAGCAGCTCGCACTTTGATGGTTTGACCTTCAAGTGTGCGCCTTGGAGGCGTTGCAGTACCTCCTCCAGTCTCTGCAAATGGGACGTAAAGTCGGGGGCAATGACGATAACGTCGTCGAGATAGAGGAGCAGCGTCTTCCAGTGAAGACCTTTTAGTACGCGTTCCATGAGCCGTTGGAATGTGGCGGGGGCTGAGGTGAGTCCGAATGGCAACACCTTCCATCGCCACAGGCCACTACGGGTGATGAATGCTGACTTATCCTGCGCATCTTCATCCAGGGGTACTTGCCAGTATCCGCTGGTCAGATCCAGGGTACTAAAGTACTTACTGCCTGCTAGCACATCCAGTGAATCATCAATCCGAGGGATTGGATAGGCGTCCTGCTGCGTGACGTCGTTCAACTTACGATAGTCGACGCAGAACCGCCAGGAGTCATCCTTTTTCCGTACTAGTACAACAGGAGAGCTCCAGGCTCCGTCTGCGGGCTCGATGAGGTCCTTGGCTAGCAACTCCTTGACCTGTCTTTCTGCTTCCGCCTCCTTCTCTGCACCTAGTTGGTGCGGTGGTAGTCGTATGGGTCGGGTGCCTGGTGCCACTGGGATGGAGTGCTCCACTAGTGGGGTGCGCCCAATATCCCCATCGTGTCGACTGAACACGTCTTGGTATCGCATCAGGAGGTCCCTGAGTTGGTACTCTTTCCGAGTGTTCTGACAGCCCTCTCTGGCCTGGTTGAATAGCTGTCCTAGATGCGGGGGCAGTTCTTTGTCCTGTGTCTGAGGGGTTTGTTGGGGGCCTTGCATGGCTCGTATCGCGCTGGGGTCAATCCCAGTAAAGGTTCCGATCACCTCTCCGGCGGGAACTCTGATGCTATTCTGAGAAGGGTTTAGACAGCGGACCAGTACTCGCCCACGGTCGTCCGGGGCGTTGACGCTGGTGGCTAGCAGCAATCCTCCCTCTCTACTCTCTATCACTCCCTGGGCACACGGGGTTCGACTAGCAAGGTGGCAGGGCACCGTTGCTTCCGTCTGAGGGGGTATGTGCGTGTCTTTCTGCACCTGTACCTTCGATATCAGGTCTCTCCCATGCCTGTCTGTACATGTCAGTTCCTTCCCTTGCACACAGAGGGTGGGTCGGTCAAACCCCATCTGACAATTCTGTTTTGCTAAGAATGGCATGCCCAAGATCACGTCCTCGTTAATCTGGCTTACGACGAACGTCTCCTCATACTTGACGTGCCGTATCCTTCCAGATAGGGTGATCAAACCATAGAATGGCAGCCTGGTTCCATCTGCCATTAGTCCATCGGAGTCGTATTCTTGGAGGCGGTGTTGTTGCTGGGGGGGGGGGGAAGTAGGTCGAACACCCTTTTGGATAGCAGGTTGGTGTTACAACCTGTATCTATCAAGTAGGTGACTGCCCGTCCTTCCACCCGACCTGGCAAGTAATAGCTTGACTTATAGGGCCTTTCTACTTGGTTGAGGTGGATGGTGCGGGGTTTTCGAGTGACCTCTCTAGGTGGGGACTGGCGCTCCTTCCTTTTGTCTTTCCTCCTTTGTCGAGGGTGTTCGGGGTAACTTGTTATATTTGCCTCTTCCTCTTCCTCCTCTTCTCCCGACATCTCGTCGGTTAGGGGACTGAATCGATTGTTCAGTGTAAGCGGCACTGGCGCTTGGGTTGGAAGTTCGGTTCGTTCCCTGTGAGGTTGACGAATAATGGGGGCCCTGTCGCAGCCAGCATGAGTCTTTACTGCTGCGGGCCGTATTCGTTTCCCTGTCGTGAGTGCCAGGGCGCAGTTTTGCATTGGCTCCTCACATGTCCTGTGCGCTGGCAGCCCCAGCAGCGCCGTGGGGGTGGTTTGTCTGTGTCTGTGTCCTTCTTGAGACGGGCCACCTCTTCACTCAGGTGCTCGATCGTTTTCAGGAGCTTCGCCAATGGGTCTCCTACCTCCTGGCATTTCAGTGGGTTCCCTGTGTTTGGAGGTGTGTCCTCCAACTCTTCCTCTTGGACGATGCGTACATTTGATTGTACCGGAGCTTGATGCTGCACTTGCAGGAACTCATTCCCGGCTTGTACGGCTTCCTCCAGGTCGGCTGGTCTGATTGCCAAGAGGTGCCGCTGAAGGTAGACATGTCCCAGAGTGTTCTGAAACGTTTGCAAGGTGAGGTCGGTTCTATTTCTGAGTGGCAGGTCCCCGTAGGCTGCCTCTACCAGTCATTCGACTTGGAGTGCATGCTCCCTCAAGGTCTCCCGGTGTGCCTTCCTATAGGTTGTCAACTTGTTCTGCGCTTCCGTGCGGGTTAGAGCAAAACTTGCTCTTAGCGCTTGGGTGATGGCAGTGGTGTCGGCTCCTCTCCCACACTGCTCGGCCTTCCCTGTGAGTGCCTGCCGCAAGTGTATGGTCGACTCCTCCGGTAACCACCGGTTGGCTCTAGCTACTTCGTCGAATCTTTGGATAAAATATCCAACGTCTCCTTCTCCACTGAACTGGGGAACTCTGAATCGGTCCCTGCCATTGTTGGTTGACATTCGCTCCAGAATGTCCGTCAGCGTTCCCATTATCTGCAATGGTGAACCATCACGATCTGAGCTGAGCGCTCGTCGCCTGGTTGCCATCTCCGCGCCTGCTGCCTCCTGCTTGTACTCACTGTTCCTGTGGGTCGTTCGTTTGGATTCTTCTCAATCCCACTGCTGCCACCAATGTACAGGAATTTACTGTCTAGAGTGGTAGCGACCACCTGTACAACGGCCCACAGTAATAAGTAAGTACAACAGTGCAGTGTACGCCTCTTTGACTCGCCCTCCACCTATCCCGAGGAGTAGGTGTAGTAGGTCGACCTAGCCGTTCGAATAACCGTTCCAGTATCACTCGCCCGTAGGTCAAGTGCAGTGTGAGCCGAGATCGACTGACCACTTTCTACTGACTGTTTATCCTAGTTGCTAGTCGACTGATTCAGTGCAATTCTCCTGTCCACTTTGTTTGTGCAAGTGCTGAACTTCCCAAGTTCTTTTATCAGCGCAATCAGTGCAAGCTTACTTGTATTGTTTCTATTAAGCTACCTGTGCTTTAGCATAAGTGCGCTTATGCTTAGTAGATCAAACAAGCAAGTGAGAGTGTAGGCAGTAACTCTGATTTATTCTGATAAAACAAACATATTTATACCGTAAAAGATTATGTAATAAGAGTGGCAGCTACACAACAAAAGCATGCTCCGCCTGTGCACAAGATTGGTGGGTTAATAACCAATAGAACTATAAGCAGCATAGAACGGGAGGTGCTAATCAGCATGGTTGATTGCACGAGCACATGTGTAAGATAAGGTCCTTCACGCAAGCATTATAACATATAGGAATAAAAAATATAAGTATAAGATGGTAGTTCGGTAAGTGCTAGAATATATAATAAGGGTTCGGCAAGCCATATGTACATGTGGTCGACCTATTCGGGGGTCATGATGCATTTCCCTCACACTATTACTATTACTATTACTATTACTATTACTATTACTATTACTATTAATATTACTATTACTATTACTATTACTATTACTATTACTATTACTATTATTATTATTATATAATAATTATTTCTACTCAAGCAATGCAAACGAATAAACAATAACTTCTGGCATCAATGTATTGATACTATGACCCACAGATATTCAACATAATAAAGTATTATAATTATTATGTCTTTGCATCAACGTTAGTTGCTAGCACGATGACGACTCTTTGTTTTTGTTGCTGTTTTCAAAAGTGAAATAATGATTACCATAGAATGGCTTTGTGTTTAATAGCAATGCATAAATAAACAAATCATAATTTTGGAAACCAGCGTTGTTCTCACAAGCACCCTGAAGCTAAATTTCTTGCAAAATCACGTGGCGAAGAAATGCTGTTTTGTACTCGCCAAAACAGGAGAAACTTGCTATTCATCGCGATCATGACTTCGGGTTCATTTAGCCAAAAGCTCCTAATGAATCACATTATTTCTCTCAATATTGTGGTAGAATTACTAAGCTTCATCTACAACAAGGAACATGCGCTCTAGATACTATTGCTCTATGAAAGCACGTGAGCACAAAGAAACACTCATGTGACTTAGCCACTATTCTAGGCAGCTTGTTTATTCCATGCATACTCATATTTATCATATTACGCAATTGACATTCATTAACTAGCCACTGAGGCTAGCTATTATATAACATTTTATTTATAAGCCAGCTGAAGCTGCTTGTCAAACAGAGCAGGACAAGAGCTCAGCTAGGCAGTACGCAATACATACCTATTCTCTCTTCAACACAAAGCCTTATTCATTCGCCTACAAGAACAACTACATTACTACACTGTCGTACGACTAAGGAGTGCCGGCTTGTAAAAGCCCTATACTCTCTCTAGTCTCCTACCCAGCTAGTCCGACTATGCTGGTCAGGCAGTGGTAGGGACTGACAGTCAGTCGTGTGCTGTAGCAGTGGTCGTACACCGTAACTACAAGTAACCTGGGGTCGTGTACAGGTGTATGCTACCAGTCGTTGCCAACCGACTATAAAATCTTGTACATTGGTGGCAGCGGTGGGATCTGAGCGAATCCCGACAGACGACCCGCAGGAATCAAACGACCAATCAACATGACGTCCCGACGTGCTATGAGTATGGATAGAGATCCAACAGGATGCATGTTTGGAGCCCTTACCGACGTTCTCGAAAAGATGAGTGAGAACTCTCGAAGAGAACACTTCAAGACGCCGGAGTTTGATGGGACAGGAGACGTCCAATATTTCATCCGACAATTCCAGGAGGTATCAGAAGCGAACCAGTGGCAGCCGGCAGCGGCAGTCATCCACCTCTGACAAGCCCTGAAAGGAAAGGCCCAGCCGTACGGGCGAGGCGAGACATTGTGGGCCATAACTGACTCACTGAAAGCGAGCTTTGGGCTGTCGCGCCGAGAGGCACGAGCCAAGCTATCGGGCTACCACAAGGAAGCAAAACACTCTCTCCGGGAGCACGCTATGGCCATTGAGACAATGGTCGAGGCCGCCTACAACGACGCTACACGCGCCCAAAAGGAGGAACACGCGTTGGAAAGTTTCCAGAATACTCTGGGACACGTTCATCTCCAACGACACCTCCTGGCAATGCAGCCCCGTTCAGTAGAGGACGCCGTACGTGCTGGACAGGAGTTTCTTCAAGTGCAACCGACATATGCTCCTACCCCTAAGATCCGACCGGTAGAGTCGGAGGAAGAAGAAGGATGCCAGCAGGTCCAGGCATCAACAGTGCAACCCCTGCTGGAGATGGCAAAGGTACTAGGTGAGCTGACACAGCAGGTAGCCGCATTGAATGCAGCTCAAACCGGAGCCACCAATGACAGACCTCCTGTCAGCCGACCTCCTGTCGACCGACCTCCTGTCAACCGACCTCCTGTCAACCGACCTCCTCCCAAACAGCCACCCAGGTGCTGGGGATGTCGACAACTGGGCCATACCCAAAGGGAGTGTAGACAGAACCCCTGGTATAGCAACCAGGGAAACGCTATCGGCCCGCAGCAGTAGAGCAACCTACTGGCTGCAGACGGGCACACGGGAAGTATAGGGAACCAAGTAGGGCGATCAAGACGAGCCCTCAGGGTTGGCAGAAGGCACGGTGGCCAGCTTACCCACATCCACCAACCACACCCGTAGCGCTCCACACTCACAACCGCTTCTCCTACTTAGAAGGCACCACAGAGGAACTCACAGACAGCGAAGACGACTGTCCACCAGAGGTGTTCCAGCGACACAAGCCAAAGCCAAGAAAAGTCAGACCCACGCCGGCATCACGGTCGTACTACCCACAGCACGATGCTACAGCCGACACCCACGGACTGGCTACTCCACTGGCCTCTTGTGTGAACCAAATGGAACGTCCCTTCAAGTCGAGTTACTATCTGCCCGGAAAGGTAGAGGGCAAAGCGGTCACGTATCTTGTGGACACGGGCTGCAACACGAACTTGCTATCAAAGAAAGTCTTCGACAAGCTGTCGGAAGACAAGAAGAATGACCTCCAAGAGCACGACTCCCACGGGTTGATGGCCGACGGAACGAAACTGCCGTTCTATCGGTTGTTGAAGGTGACAGGACGCGTCCGGTCAGTAGCTTATACGGAGACCTTCGTGGTCACACAAATAAGTGAAGACGTGATCCTGGGAATGCCCTTCCTAGCCAACCAGGAGTGCTACATGGGGTTCAACCAGCCCACATTGACGATGCAGGGCGCAGAGTTGGTATGCACCGACCGCTACGGACGAGCGTTGATCTCGAAGGTGCAAGTCTTGAGAAAGACAGAGATACCCCCACAGACGGAGGCTACAATATCCTGCCACCTGGCGGCCAGGAGCTACTGCCCACAGGGAGTGATAGAGAGTATACCTGGCAGTATTCCCTTGGCCACCAGCGTGAACGCCCCCGACCAACAAGGACGAGTGTTGGTACGCTGTCTGAACCCCACCCAGGATGCGATTCACCTGCCAGCAGGTGAAGTAATCGGGACCTTCACGGGGATCACGGCAGATGAAGTTCAGGCAGAGACAGATCCCAGTCCTCAGACAGGCCCAGGGACGCGAATCTCGGGCATACCAGAACATCTGGCCGAGCTGTATGAACAGGCATGCACAGGTTGCACCAGTCGGCAACAGAGGGAGCAGTTGAGAGAGTTGCTAGTGAGGTACGAGGCAGTGTTCAGTCGTCACAGTGGTGACATCGGACGAACTGACCTGGTGAAGCACTCCATTCCCGTTGCGCACGACGCCAAGCCTATTCGGTTGCCTCCCCGCAGGCTGGGACCAGAGAAAGAGGCAGAAGCAGAAAGACAGGTTCGGGATCTGCTTGAGAAGGGCCTGATTGAGCCAGCAGATGGGGCATGGAGCTCCCCAGTAGTGCTAGTGCGGAAGAAGGACCAGACATGGCGATTCTGCGTGGACTACAGACGGCTGAATGATATGACTAGGCAAGATGCCTATCCGATACCACGGATAGACGAGTCACTGGACGCCTTGGCAGGCAGTAAATATTTCAGCATGCTCGACTTGACCAGTGGGTATTGGCAAGTCCCCATGGACGCAGACGCAAAAGAGAAATCGGCCTTTATCACCAGGAGTGGACTCTGGCGTTGGAAGGTGCTTCCCTTCGGCCTGACTTCGGCCCCGGCCACGTTTCAACATTTGATGGAACGTGTGCTCCAAGGATTGCACTGGAAGACGCTTTTGCTCTACCTGGATGACGTCATCGTCATTGCGCCAGATTTCCAAACGCACGTTGAAAGACTGGGAGAGGTACTGGATAGACTTCAGAAGGCTAATCTGAAAGTAAAACCGTCTAAGTGTGAGCTATTGCAGCCGCAGGTCAAGTGCCTGGGGCACATAGTGAGCGCCGACGGCGTTGCTACCGATCCCGAGAAGGTACGGGCCGTCGCCGACTGGCCACCTCCAAGAGACCTGAAGATGCTGCAGGCATTCCTGGGCACAGCCGGCTATTATCGACAGTACCTGCCGAACTACGCCACCACGGCCAAGCCACTAACGGTCCTAACTAGTAAAGCCACCCCGTGGAAGTGGCGTCCAGAGGAACAAGCTGCATTTACACAGCTTAAGCACGGCCTCAGTACAGCACCTGTGCTGGGGTACCCAGACCCGTCGCTGACGTACACACTGGATACAGACGCCAGTGCAGTAGGACTAGGGGTAGTCCTCTCTCAAGTTCAGGACGGACAGGAACGAGTCATTGCTTATTACAGCAAGACTCTAGCACCGGCCGAGAGAAATTACTGCGTGATGCGGCGGGAGTTGTTAGCTGTTGTAAAGGCAGTAAAACACTTCCGATCCTACCTGTATGGACGTGAGTTCAAACTCAGGACGGATCACGCATCCCTAAGATGGCTGTGTCGCCGGAAGGAACCTTCTAACCAGATCGCCAGATGGCTGGAGATCCTCGCTGAGTTTGTTTACAAACTTGAGCACAGGGCTGGCAACCAGCATGGGAACGCAGATGGTTTAAGTAGACAGGAGCCATGTCTAGACTGCCGACAATGCAGTACCATCGAGCAGAGGGACGGAGGGCCGACCCATGCTGAACTTGCCAGAGCCCCTGGACCAGGACTCCAGCCAGGCAACACCACCGGCCAGAAGATCGGGAGAGCACCCCAGATAGCGCGGACGGACCGCCAGACAGTGACGGACACGCCTGCAACGCGCGTGGTCACAAGAGCACCTCAGGTGGCACGGACGGGCAGAGAGACAGTGACGGACACGCCTGCAATGCGCGTGGTCACGAGAACACCCCTAGTGGCACAGATGGGTAATGAGATGGTGACGGACACGCCTGCAATGTGCGTGGTCACGAGCCCGGCTCTAGTGGAACAGCAGCGGACGGGCAATGGAGCAGTGGCCAGAATATACCGGGAACTACAGGGCAGTCAGCAGATATCCAGAAAGGAGCTGGACGAAGGTAGCCGGAAGCTACGCGCACTGCACAAACAAAAAGAGGCCATGAAGATTCTACCTGACGGAACGCTCATTATACAAATAGCACCCAAGGGCCGGACGCGAATGTGCGCGGTATGACCGACGCCCAGGAGACAACAGGTGGTGTGGGAGACACACGGACTATCGCACGCTGGAGTAGACCGCACCAAGCGTCGAATCCAATTGGATTGGTACTGGCCCGGCATGACCAGTGAGGTGAGGAGGCTGGTGAAGACGTGCGAAGTCTGCCAGGTCGCGAAGAAAGGAGGGACAGCACCCCCACAGGAGAGACAGCGTTTATACCCCGGCCGCCCGTTTCAGAAGGTGGCAGTAGACCTAGTGGGCCCACTCCCAGAGACAAAGCGCAAGAGCCGCTGGATTTTGGTACTGTCCGACCATTTTACGAGATGGCAAGACGCTATAGCCATTCCAGACGCTACCGCCCCACCGTAGCCACTACCTTGGATGAACGGATCTTCTGCTACTACGGCCTTCCCGAGCAGATACACACGGACCAGGGCGCACAGTTCGAGTCCCACATACTGACAGAGCTGTGCAGTCTATGGAACCTACAAAAAACCCGTACGACCCCCTACCATCCACAAGGCAACGGTGTAGTCGAGCGACAAAACAGGACGCTAGGAGACTCCCTGAGGACGCTATTGCTGAGACGAGGTCAGGAAGAATGGGACCTGTTGCTCCCACAGATCATGAGAGCGTTCAGAGGCACCCCCCACTCCGCAACCGGAGAGACACCAAACTTCTTAATGATGGGTCGAGAGGTTCGCCTGCCCGACCAACTCGACGGACGGCCATCGATGGTGGAACAACAGAATGTCACAGAATATGTACTGGACATGGAAGAGCGGCTCCAGACAGCCCACGAACTGCTAAGAGAGGAACAGCGTGCGGTACGACAAGAAGACACAGAGGAACCCCTGCTGTTTGCCCCAGGAGACCTCGTGGTAGTGGAGAACAAACGCCGTACGAAGGGGAGCAATCCCAAGTTGCAGTCCAGCTTCGTGGGCCCATACAAAGTCGTGGAGGCGTACGACAACCACACCTACACAATTGAGAGGAGTGGTCAGACGTCGACGCAAAATGAGAGACGACTAAAAAAGTTCAACCCCTGCCCAGAGCCAACAGGAAGGGCGCCGGCAAGCAGAGAGCTAGCCTCGCGACCCAACATGAGAGGAGCCATAAAGAGGAGGGCGCCCCGACCACCACCGGCACCCCCCGCTGTCTTAGAACCCCCTCTCGAGCCAAGGACACCAGCCGTCGAATGGCCAACACCCACCACAGCCGACCACAGGGACTTGGAGGCTCTTTTTGAACAAATAATTAGATCACCCCCCAGAGCAGCAACACCACCCACAACTGGTCCTAGTCCACCCAGCTCCTGTTGGGGAGAAGTAACCAACGATGAGCCCCGACGTAGCCGACGTCAACAATGGGAGCAGGATAAAGAATGGCCACCACTAACAACTAGTGCACCCAGCCAACACCGTCCACCAACACCCAATGTTCCACCCACAGCCGACACACAGGATAACACAGAAGGTGTTATGCCCAGTAGAGATGAACCAGACACAACAACTAGGCCCAAAAGAAATACCAAACCACCATCGAGACTGGCCGACTATCATTGCTATCATACGACAGAAGGAGAGTGGAAAGAAGATGCCAAAATAATTAATATTAATTATGGAGCAAGTTCAGTAGAACGACAAACTACTTACCCAAGCCACCAAGAGTCTGCAGAGCAAAGGGGTCAGGAAGCAACAAGGACGATGGCCCCCAGTAGACGAACAACAACACCACGAAAAATAATGTCGGAGAACGAGGGGGAAATAATTCCCATCAGCCGCCAAAGAAGCAAAAGCAAAAGTGATAAAACAACCCTCACCCAAAGTGAAAAAATGAAAGCAGCGCCCCCTAGGACGTCGAACCGCCCTGACATACCGAACTGCGTGAGCAAAGGGGGGACAATGTACACGAATGACGTCACGCAGCATGACAGCATTTCGGCCAATGAAGTGGACAATTACGTAATGGCCCGCGCAGCTCAAAGAGAACAAAGAGAAGAGAGCTCAGTTGCTGCCACGGAGATCAACTATCAAGACGTGCTTGCCATTTTCTCTTCAGAACAATTGTTATTAATTGCACAAGGATTGCTGAAGGAGACTCAACAAACAAGGAACAGAATGGCAGACATATCATTAGAGGAGGATGCCCAAATTGCTGCGGAAATTCTGGGTGAGCAGACAGAATATTTAATGGAAGTAACGAGCAAATTGGAGAAGAGGCAATCGGTTTGTAAAAATCGAGCGCCCACTAAAGAGGAGATGTTTAGGAAACAACTGCAGGAGCCAGCCACGGTAAACCATATTTCTATTGCTGAGAAAGAAAATACGCCGAAGACAGAGCTTAAATTAATGGTACCAAGAATGGAGAAGACAACCCCCAACCTCCGTACCACGTGGTTGTCGATAGAAACACTAAGTGCCTTAGATCGAGCAGCCACGAAGATCGGGGAGGACAATTACCAATGTACGCTCTGCACCTATACAGGTAACAAGAGACGCATCACCTACCATACGCATCAACACTTCTCCTTTTGTTACTGTACGTGCGGGAAGCGTAGCACATCCAGAGACACAACCCGACGTCATATCACCCGACAAAATAAAGACCAAGCGCACGGAGGGCAACTCGCCCCGCTATTTGAAGTCGACGAGGCAACGTATACAGCTTTCGCCAGTTTCATGAACTGGGTAAATCCGCCCCCCTTCGGAAAACCCAGTCCTACGGAGGTGAAAAGGCAAACGATTCCCCAAGTAAAGAGGACGCTAACCGTACAGGATCGCCTTGGAGCACCAGTCAGCGCAAGCAGTCCAACGGACGAAGTCAATATGCCACCGACAGTACCCACAACGAGTCCCGTCAGAATCTTGCCAATATCGGCACCGCTACCCACAGAGGCCAGGACAAAGGGAACACGAATCCCAAAATTGGAGACAACGGACGTAAAGTCAGAGGTAAAAGACGTACCCCGACGAGTAGTCGTGTACACCTCCCCATGCCGAAGCCCACGACGGAGGAGAACAACTTCCCCCGACGTGATAGGTGGCAGCAAGAAGTTAGGCAACGAATTGCCCGAGGCCAACGAGATGTAGACAAACTAACGGCAGATGCATACCATGCCCTAAAGAGAGTTGATGAACTCAAAGCTATGATTAACAAGGACGAACAAGAACTGGAAAGAGATAGCAGAGAGCAAAGCCGAAGAGAAAGAAGATAAACAAAGAAACAAGACTACTTACCAGGAGAACTGTAGTGCACTAGCACGAAGATCTATTTTTATCACTAAATATATTATATTGTATTGTATGTAAATAGATATGTATATATATATATGGCATGTTGCATGGTACATATTGTTAGTCATTCTCCCTCTCTTTTTCTTGGTCCCCAGTCTGACCAATGGGGGGGAGTGTGTGGTAGAATTACTAAGCTTCATCTACAACAAGGAACATGCGCTCTAGATACTATTGCTCTATGAAAGCACGTGAGCACAAAGAAACACTCATGTGACTTAGCCACTATTCTAGGCAGCTTGTTTATTCCATGCATACTCATATTTATCATATTACGCAATTGACATTCATTAACTAGCCACTGAGGCTAGCTATTATATAACATTTTATTTATAAGCCAGCTGAAGCTGCTTGTCAAACAGAGCAGGACAAGAGCTCAGCTAGGCAGTACGCAATACATACCTATTCTCTCTTCAACACAAAGCCTTATTCATTCGCCTACAAGAACAACTACATTACTACACTGTCGTACGACTAAGGAGTGCCGGCTTGTAAAAGCCCTATACTCTCTCTAGTCTCCTACCCAGCTAGTCCGACTATGCTGGGCAGGCAGTGGTAGGGACTGACAGTCAGTCGTGTGCTGTAGCAGTGGTCGTACACCGTAACTACAAGTAACCTGGGGTCGTGTACAGGTGTATGCTACCAGTCGTTGCCAACCGACTATAAAATCCTGTACAATATGCTTAGATTGCAGCATTGTTTTTGCAAGTTGATTGTCCCATAGTGAGTGCAAAATGCCAGCACACTTTTTTGCAGTGTATTTTTCAAACTGAGCGTGCAGAAAAAGCGAGAAAAGGAGAGATGGAGAAGGTAGAGCGGGGCAGGCGTGAAACAGAGCGGGGGCAGAGCGAGGTAGAGCGTGTTAAGTAGAGCGGGGCAGGGGTGAAACAGAGCAGGGGTAGAGCAAGGTAAAGGGTGTTAAGTAGAGTGGGACAGGGGTGAAACAGAGCGGGGGTAGAGCAAGGTGAAGGGTGTTAAGTAGAGTGGAACAGGGGCGAAACAGAGCGGGGGTAGAGCAAGGTAGAGGGTGTTAAGTAGAGGGGGACAGGGGTGAAGCAGAGTGGGGGTAGAGCAAGGTAAAGGGTGTTAAGTAGAGGGGGGCAGGGGTGAAACAGAGTGGGGGTAGAGCAAGGTAAAGGGTGTTAAATAGAGTGGGGCAGGCAAAGAACAAGGTGGGGAGGGGGGGGGGGGATTTGGACAAGAATAAAACGTGCTGCCATACTAATATTTGAGTACGATGTGTAATATTGCTAGTGTTAAAGGTTTTACCTCGATGATTAATGATTAAATGATTAATCAGACTGCACTATTACTTCAACTCGCTAAATTTATAAATCAGCCATGGCTTTCATCACAGGCAGTCAGGTCTAAAGCTTTGGCTACACACCTACGAACTGACGAAATGTGGTTCATAGAAATGCACTGGTGGTTACGTACACAACGCAATGCTTATGTAAATGGATTGTCCAGTCAGGCAAAGAGGGTATAAAAAGTAATCATTGTAATAACTAATGTAACCGTAAGTTATATTAAGTTATTTAAATATTGTATTTATTTAATATATTGATAATTATAGAAACCATAATCATTATTGAAAGTGATTGTAATACCTCACTCTCACTGAATGAGGTAACAGAATGGACCATGTGCCCATGTGTAATAGACATAGATAGATAATAAATAATTTCATGGTTATAGATTATCAGGTCAAGGTGGCAATAAAAATATGCCGGAATCGGCAAAGTTTGTTGACATATTCCAATCAATAGAAATAAGCTATATGATCATAATTGTCCAATCACCAACGCTTCAGACAAAAAACTTCTACGTTGACTAATAGATTTGTCTACGCTTTCGAATGTTTTTTTCAAACAAAACATTGCTTGTAGGGCACAAAATGCATGTAATTACCCACATTCCAAGGATTTACGAAGTCACCTATTTTACCATGATTGTGAGAGGCTAGCAGTGGCACTTGCTTTTGCCGGGAAAGCCGTATAAATGTATTTTCTTAAATTTCAATTGTATTGTTGCGGCATCAGTTTTCCTGCAGGTTTCACTTCAGGGTTATAAGGTGCAGGTGCATGAATGACCTTAATCGTGTCATTCTTTAACCCGTGAGAAGTCTATGGGAAGAAATCAGGGGAGACTTGTTTTTAATTGGCATGAGAGTTTCTACAGCAGACATGCTAAAGTTGGTTTGTCTTTCAATGCATTGTAACCATTATCTGGCTCTGAGCAAAAAACCTAGTTAGAAGTTTCACTGGTTTTTTCAAAGAATTACCACAAGGTAGAGGCATGAAAACTTGTAGCATTCTTCCAATTGTGGTCAGTGTTGTAAAATCATTGGATAAGAGTTAGTATCCGGGGGAGGCAAGAGTTAGTATACGGGAGAGGCAAGAGTTAGTATGTGGGAGAGGCAAGAGTTAGTATACGGGAGAGGCAAGAGTTAGTATGTGGGAGAGGCAAGAGTTAGTATCCGGGAGAGGCAAGAGTTAGTATACGGGAGAGGCAAGAGTTAGTATACGGGATAGGCAAGAGTTAGTATACGGGAGAGGCAAGAGTTAGTATACGGGAGAGGCAAGAGTTAGTATGTGGGATAGGCAAGAGTTAGTATACGGGAGAGGCAAGAGTTAGTATGTGGGAGAGGCAAGAGTTAGTATCCGGTAGAGGCAAGAGTTAGTATCCGGAAGAGGCAAGAGTTAGTATCTGGGAGAGGCAAGAGTTAGTATGTGGGAGAGGCAAGAGTTAGTATACGGGAGAGGCAAGTGTTAGTATCGGGAGAGGCAAGAGTTAGTATACGGGAGAGGCAAGAGTTAGTATGTGGGAGAGGCAAGAGTTAGTATCCGGGAGAGGCAAGAATTAGTATACGGGAGAGGCAAGAGTTAGTATACGGGAGAGGCAAGAGTTAGTATACGGGAGAGGCAAGAGTTAGTATACGGGGGAGGCAAGAGTTAGTATACGGGAGAGGCAAGAGTTAGTATGTGGGAGAGGCAAGAGTTAGTATCCGGGAGAGGCAAGAGTTAGTATCTGAGAGAGGCAAGAGTTAGCATCCGGGGGAGGCAAGAGTTAGTATACGGGAGAGGCATGAGTTAGTATGTGGGAGAGGCAAGAGTTACTATACGGGAGAGGCAAGAGTTAGTATACAGGAGAGGCAAGAGTTAGTATCCGGGAGAGGCAAGAGTTAGTATACGGGAGAGGCAAGAGTTAGTATCCGGGAGAGGCAAGAGTTAGTATACGGGAGAGGCAAGAGTTAGTATACGGGAGAGGCAAGAGTTAGTATGTGGGAGAGGCAAGAGTTAGTATACGGGAGAGGCAAGAGTTAGTATACGGGAGAGGCAAGAGTTAGTATACGGGAGAGGCAAGAGTTAGTATACGGGGGAGGCAAGAGTTAGTATACGGGAGAGGCAAGAGTTAGTATACGGGAGAGGCAAGAGTTAGTATACCGGGGAGGCAAGAGTTAGTATACGGGAGAGGCAAGAGTTAGTATACGGGAGAGGCAAGAGTTAGTATACGGGAGAGGCAAGAGTTAGTATACGGGGGAGGCAAGAGTTAGTATACGGGAGAGGCAAGAGTTAGCATCCGGGGGAGGCAAGGTTTGCACCCAGAAATGAGGAAGACAATAAGATAAAGCTATACTTTACACCTACTTGCTTTTTGAACTGCTCATGAGGGATGTTTCCACGCTATTTTAGTGAGACTGTACAGAAACCAAGACCTGAAGATTACCCAAGCTGGTGGAGTACAAATTATTGGCGTAGAACTATCAGTGGAACCAAGAATACTCAAGCAGAAACCACCACAGTTAGAGACTTATGAGTTTATTCCATACGAGAGAGTTGTTGATACTGAAGTACCTGACTACCTACAGTGTTGTAGCAATGCAGCTCGACAAGCTACGAAACACCAACCAGATATCAAACCTTCCACCGTCCCTCCAGAACTTCTGGACCAGCTTGTAAGTCTACCCAATGGCACTGCAAACGGATCTTATGAGGACCCAAAAGCATATCCACTGCTTGCTGCCCTACAGCAGCCAACTGGCAGCAGCACCTCCAAGGAGTACTTAGATGACAAGTTGCTAACTTCCCTTCACTCAGTGAGATATGGAAAACCAGCCTTTGACATTGTAGCTGAAAGTTTTCGTATTCGCAAGCTGCTGCTCACAGAAGTTGTTCATGGAAAAACTCCTTCCTTTACCGACAAAATACTTGCCGTATTTGATTCAATCTCAAACATCTCAGTGGACTACATCGTCTGGATTGATCCTTCATGTGATCGGGAAAAATTTGACAACAACAAACTCACCATCTATCAATCTGAGCAAAATGAGAGCAATCTGCAAGCTACAGGTCAACATCTCGTAATGTACTCTCATATTTCAAAGGTACGAAAATGCTTGTATCATCACGAGTCTTTGAAAACAAAGAAATACAGATGTTTGATCTTACAATGCTAAACTAATTGTGTGCTATGTTTTTATGAGTCTGAAATAATATTATAATGGAGGCGTTTGTTCAGACTAGTACACTTTTTAAGTCAACTAAAATATTTATATAATTGTGCTTTCCAGCATCCAGAGAAGGTGGAGATGGCTAAGAAAATGTTGAGAGCTGATGGATTTTTACTGACTGTTGAGTACACACTACAGAACCACACAGTACAGCAAATGCTGTCAGCTGACTTTGACCTTGTGTACAAAGTAGAGGACCCTCTACAAACGCTGAGTCTCTGGAGAGCGAGTGGAGACATATCTGGTTGGTTTTATTTAGATTTTAAAAATGGATAAAAAAATTTTCAGAGATTTAACCCAGTTGTCCAAACTTTTCTAATCAAAGAAGCTATCACCAATTATAATTATCAAACTTTTTAACACTAGACTTATAAAACTTGAGTCATTTAAATAGAAGTGAGTCTAATGTAATTGTCGTCATGCAGAGAGCAGAGACACAGCAATGGAGATAGCAGGATTTACTGCACATTGGCTGGAGCCACTGAAGAAAAAGTTGGAAGCGATCAACTCATCTGGTGATGAAGAAAAGTTATGGCTGGTGTCCAATGAAAGAAATGGTACAATTGGATTAGCTAACAGTCTCAGAGAAGAGACATCTGATGATGTAATAAGGTGAGATATACTTACAATGGGAGACTCGCAACTGAGAGATGAACAACTTTCTGTGTTACTTCATATGCTGATACAATTAGATATCTCTGTTTTTGTAGGTGCATGTTTAACGCTGGTGATGAAAAACTACCTGATTTCAACTCCAAAGAATGCACGAAGCAAAGAAACAAAAACCTGGTGATGAATGTGTACAACAATGGTACCTGGGGAGCCTATAGGCATCTTCCTCTTACAGTCAAAGGTAGGACAAGTCAAATACCCATCAAACCAAATTTAACACTTGATCTAATTAACAAAGGTTATAACAAGTTACAAGCTCAATACACATATGATACTGCACTGAAATAAATGGTAACGGCAATCTTTTGTTGAACATCAACAGTACTGGATCTATGGCAGTTACCACATAACAGTAATGTAAAGTTCATTTGCATGACTCGGCTTTTCCATAAACTTGGCATGTTAGTCATCACAATGAATCTTCATTCAAAAGTTACAAACAAAATTTTTGTTATCTTTTCAACTCCTCCGTTTCAAATTAAAAGCAGACTCAAACACCGAGTGTACGACATTGTCCTTGCATCATTTTACTTTTTTTACTTTCAAAGTCATTATCTTGCGCAAGACCTACCAGTTTTTTATAATAAAAAATATTTATTTACTACAACATAAATGCATGTTTCTATTTATCCATACTTTGCATGTTGCTATGTATGCAGCTCCCAGCCATCAACTAGATGTGATTAGAGTAAAACGAACCCTGCGATAACAATCATCGCTGTATAAAAAGAATCTAATAAGCAGCTAAAATATTGTTATTTCAAATATTTTTAGTTTTATCATGTTTTTCTAACTACTTTTTTGCTAGTATACAAATTTTTATGATTTCCTGCTAGAAGCAAAAAGAAAGATATGAATATGCTTATCATTTAAATAATAGTAATAAGAGAAAAGAAATTAATGAATGTTTTAATAAATAAAGAATAATGTAAAATTAAATGCTAACACAGAAATGTACAGATAACTCTGATTGCGAGCTATTTTTATCTGAGTGCCCTGCTCGGTTTTGTGCTCTATTTTTAACATTCACCAACTGGTTATTGAGTATTCCCTGATTCAAATTTTGGAATCGTTGGTCTCCTCTTAATAGGATTATTGAAAAAAATGTCATTATAGTAGACAGAGAAGACTGACCAATAGTAATCATGAATATTGAAACGGAATAAGAACTGCACAAATGCTGCCAACACCCTTTCTACCAAACAAACTGTACTAACTTTTACATATAAATCATCTGTTACAGACAAAGTAGAAACTTTGTACGCTGGAGCAAGTATTCACCCTCCAGGAACAGAACTTTCCAACCTGCAGTGGATTGAGTCTCCACCAAGCCACACAACTGCCGATGAATCCACCCAACACTGCACCATCTCTTGTGTAGCCATCAATCTTAATGATATGTTGATGGTGGGTGGGAAACTGCAGGCCAGTAACGCTGTTGATAGCTTTATACTGGGGCAAGAGTTCTCAGGCTACATGCAGAACAACAAACGTCGTGTGATGGGCTTGTGTAACAAAGGAGCATTGGCTACAATGGTGAAGGCAGATGAGGAGTACCTGTGGAATGTTCCGGATGAATGGAGTATGAGAGAGGCAGCAACTGTGCCGTTGGTCTATTCACTTGCTTACTATGCACTCATCATCAGGGGCAATCTGCTGCCTAAAGAGAAAGTGTTGATTAATTCAGCTACTAGCGCTGTTGGACTTGCTGCCATGAGAATCGCACTCAGTATGGGATGTCAGGTGAGAGTTAAAAGTGTTTCAAATTGTCACATTGAAGACCTTTGCATGCAGTAATTTGCTAGGCGAATAACAATTAAATCTGCAAGTTGTGTAACCTGTAGAACTAGTCTTTGAGTGAATATTTTAGGTAATTGCTACAGTTGATGATGAGAAGAAAAGGAAGTTGCTGCAGAAGCTGTTTTTTGAGATAAAACCAAATAACGTTCTAGACTCACACTCTACAGCTTTTGAGTATGACATAAATGAATTGACAAATGGAGAGGGAGTGGATGTTGTGTTGAATTCTCTGTCTGGAGAAAAGCTGATTTCGTCAATAAACGTGTTGGCCAATCATGGAAGATTCCTCCAGACGGGACGTGCAGCGATGGACAGCAATAAACCTCTTGGTAGGAATGGCATAGAGCATCTTCTTTCCGTCAACTATTAACTCATTTGACCGAATTGCTTGAACCTGATAAAAATCAACCAATACAAAATATCATTAAAAAACCAGTGAATTATCCAAAACCCAATTAGAAAAGCTATCGGTAAAGATAAAATTACTCAGTGAGTTGTGACATAACTTCATGAATTTAGTTTCTACTCCAAACTTAACAAAATTATTGAAAAAAAAACAATGAGTATGTGCAATACAGAATACAGCGATAAATTTAAAATAAAAATTTCACCGTAAATTTTGAGATTTTTAAAAATTAGGCTAATGTTTTGCATGGGAGTCGGTAGAATAATAGGAGATCTGCTGCTATCCTACTACTCATGGGCAATTCCAAAGTCCTGTGAATGGTAATTAAATTTACAATTTTTTCACTGTTTTGGTTTTTCTCTGTAGGTTATGCCTTAAAACAGTTCAATCCTGCCATATACTATGTCTGTATTGCAGGTATAAGCTGCCTGTTGAAGGATATCAGTATACAAGGCATTACCATAGACTCTCTCCTTGCTCCTGGTAACAGAGAGTGGCAGAAGGTGCGTGCTCTAGTCACCGCTGGTATTCGTTCAGGAGTGGTTAAGCCCTTAGGCTACACACTGTTTGGTAGATATGAGATTGCTGAAGCCTTCCAGCTAATGGCGAGTGGAAAGAATCTACAAAGAGTTATCATTGAGGTAAACAATGGAGTCGTGTTCTCCTGTAATTATACAGCAATTTCTACAGTATGATGAAGTGGATTGAATGTACATAACAGGTGAACAGCAACCCAGAGCTACAAACAGTGAAAGCATTACCAAGGTTCTACTGCAACCCTGAGAAATCATATCTGATAGCTGGAGGTCTGGGTGGAGTTGGTCTGCAGGTTGCTAAATGGTTGGCTTCCAAAGGAGCACAGAAACTAGTTCTAACCTCCAGATCTGGAATAACGGATGGTTAGTGAATGTTTTATAACATTCACTAGAAAGCCCGCAAGTTCATAGTCTGAGTTAATGACTATATATGTGTGTGTTTAGGTTATCAACTTAAAACTGTGACAGACATGAGAGACAAAGGCATAGACGTCAAGATCTCTTCAAAGAATGTAGCACGATATGCAGAAACAGAAGAACTTGTCAAGGAATGTATAGCTATGGGACCTGTGGGTGGTGTATTCAACTTAGCAATGGTTAGTCATATAGATAGAGGCTTCTTTTACGTTCATAAACCACAAATGTGAGACATATTGTAAAGTTTTCCACCCGATTCAACATTGCTCCTTCACTCTGCTCAAGTTTCACACGTTGTCTAACTTTAGAATGATTTGCTTGTAGGTCCTGAGAGATGCCAGGCTAGAGAATCAGACACAAGAAAGCTTTCAGGCTGTACTAGACCCAAAAGTAGAGGGTACACGTAACCTGGACAAGGTGACCAGAAGTCTTTGTTCTCATTCATTGGACTATTTTGTTGCCTTCTCTTCAATCTGGGGAGGTAGAGGTAATGCTGGACAAACTAACTATTCCTATGCTAACACAGAGATAGAGAGAATCTGTGAAGAGAGACATGCTGTCGGACTGCCCGGTAATCAGTTTTTCCATTGAGTCATCAGCAAGTTTTGGTTGACCTGCATTTTATCTCTTCTGCAGTGGGCGACTAACATACCGTAGTGAATCAACTATTTTGTTTTGTTAACTTCTCTACAGGATTGGCAATCCAATGGGGGAGTATTGGAGATGTGGGTGTGGTCATGGATACAATGGGAGACAATGACTTTGTGTTAGGTGGAGCTTTACCACAGAGATTGACTAGCTGCCTATCAGTACTGGATACATTCCTGTGTGACACAACCCACCCGGTGCTGTCCACCTTTGTGCATGCTGATAAAGTCCTTAAAACTGGAGATACAAATGTGGCACAGTGTGTTTTTAATATTTTAGGTAAGGCTTTATTTCATTTCCATAGAGTGATGATTTTTTACATACCAGTAGATATTGCTTCAATTTGGAACATCGTCAACGGCAATTATTTTTCGATTCTACTGACTTAAGTATATAGCCAGTTTGATTTTAATTCGAACCGATTAAATTTGTTTAACATGCGTATGTGTTATTGTTATGCATATGGGTTGTGAGAAAATAGCGAGTAAAGGTGATATTCTATGGCCAGCATAAAATAAACTCTAATCACATGGCCATTCATTGGTAATAACACAGGCCAGTATCCAAGAGAAGATGCAGAAAAGCATAACTTCAATTTGTTGTCCGCTTAACATAAACCTGACAGCTTGGCTGAATATGAATCAGTGCATTTCTAATCATCAAGTGCGGAAGTTTGATTATTAGGAATCGTGTGCATTATTAGGACACCACAATAGTATTTTTCCCAAAAAAGTCTTCTGAAAAGTCAGAACAGAGTTATCTCCTGTAGGAAAGACGACTCTGCCAAATACTGCTGCAATGAAAAGGTGTGATCATTTTAAATTATAAAACACTATAAACACTGATAACCTTAGAGAGTACATGTTAATTCATTTATGTAACAGATTTGGTGTCTGGATCCTGAAGCAAGTGAATTGTAACATTTGTTTTGGTTCTTCATCGAGCAACCTTCAACACAAATACTGCGATTTATTGTAGCAAGGTCAAATCAAAGTCACATGTGGTCCTGGAAACAACTCACAGTCATTGGTAGCGCTACTAAATATATGTATAATTTTGATTAGGTTTTATTACAACAAACAGCAATATTTGTCATTGAAATATTCTACAAATATACTAAAAGGAAAGTTGAAATACTCATCTCAAGATGTCAACAGGAAGTTTGTATTCTCTTTTACTGCCCAAGAAATTCTTGATAATTTGCTGACTTTTCACCAGAAATACTTATACGTTACAACTTAGTCGGACGCAATTATTTTAGCAAAGTTGTCTTTATTGAGGAGATAACTCTGTTGCTCAAGTCATTTGGTCGTAAAAACTTTAAGCTAGGGATCGTTGCCCTTGTAATCTTACGATTGGATGAGGAGTTGCTCATCACAAACTCTCGGACAGTAAGAGTTCTAATAAACGGGTCTCATTGATTTTATGGACTAACTTTTGGTTTTGGTTTTAGCCCAGAGCAAGTTTCAAAATAAAAACTTTTCGACTTTTAGTTGGGAGTTGCTCACTCTCTTTTAACTTTGAGTTGATTTAGAGGCTAAAGCATTCAATACTGCGTAGGCTGCGAATGGGTTGATATTGTTGAAGAGATTGAGCGAGATCACTGGTGTATAGCTGTGCTGGCCTAATTGTTGTCAGTTTAAACTCGTGTAAATAAGTTAGTTGGTTGTTGGGAGTTGCCTTCTCTAATGGGTTGCTAAACCGGATAACTAAATGTTAGGTTGTTTCCTCTGGTGTACTTTGAGCTATAAGAGCAACAAAAGATTATCCATTGGTTGTTATACATTATACAGGATACACAGACCTGTCTGCAGTGAACAAGGATAGTACACTCAGTAGTGTGGGACTCGACTCATTCACTGCTACAGAAATCAAGCAAACACTGGAGATGAGATTTGGCCTCCTCTTCTCTATGAAAGAAGTAAAATCTCTCACAAAATCTACCTTACTACAACACGAGCAACAGCTCAAGTCTCGCCAGAGTCGTTAGTGACTGAAAGTCGTGTGTTTGTTTTGATACATATTGTTACAATAGCAAATGATAATGATACTTTATTTTGAAAAGTTTAAATTTATTTAATTGATTTACTGCTACTATCAGTAGTAGTAGAGTTTGTATTAGTGGATTGATTGTAATTTTTATCGTAACGTCTCAGTTTTTTAAGTATCATCCATGCAGTAGCCATTATTATACTATCGCTACATATGTGATACAATACAACCCAGTGGAAACCCAAACAGTTTAAATTTATTATCAGGCAAAAGTCTATCAACTATTGTAAGATATAAAAATTAAAATCTAGCTAATGGTTAATGGCATTGACCAGTGTTTCTTAAATACAGTTTATAGTTCAAAGAACTTTGACTCGGGGACAATTGCTCAAACATGATGGCAATGTATTTTGCCTGTGTCCACCGACCTCTCTTTCCCTCTATATGCTCTACATCATACTTTGGGTAGGCAACTCCAATTGATTGCCTGCCCCTTACATGTTTCATCGCCAACTCAAAACCTTCCCTCTACTTCGTCCTCTCTACCAACAGCATCTCGACCTTATTTAGCTCCCTAACCACCTCTAGATATGCCTATACAACCCTAACAAAGAGAAGCACAGACTGACAAACCAAATTGGCCAGGTTAGCTTTATCTGGGCCAGCGATAGCCGATCTTGACCACAGATTGATCTTTTAGACTTGAAGAGTTGCTTGTCTCAGGCAGAAGTTAGTTACAAAGTTGGTTCTGTTAAGATGCGCAAACTCCAGAGTGATTTGGGAAGATGAACAGGTTAGTATATTTCGTCACCAGGTGCTCTGACTCTTCACTCGTGGAACTTGCTTTGAAACGAGGGGAATAACTCCTAACTTCCTGTATTACTTGTGATAGAGACTCTAAAGAGGTCTAGCTGATTTTAAGGAAGCGTCCAGCAATCTGTAGGGCAAATGAGACAAATAGGGAGTGGATTGCAACCTCTCAAGAAGCGTATCATCAAATATTTTTCTGCAAGTTTGCTTTAGAATATAATATTTCATGGAATCATTATGCGCTGACACAGCTGTCCCATACAAAGTCCGTGTTACGACGAAGACTTTCGAAAACTTTTAGAGCAAGGTTAAATATTTATGGCCATGAATAAAAAATGATGCAATTGCAAAAATGGATTGTTGAAAGCTGTGATTATGGGCTATTCATCTACTCAATAAAATATTGTGTGTTTTTGTTTCGCATACATCTCAATAGAGTTTATAACAGACTTGGGTTAAACGTTTAAATGAATGATGTGATGAATAAAAATGCGTTTAAAGAGAAAAAGTGTAACTGTACCAGTTAGATTTAGTTTAAATGAACCACAGAGATATAATTACTTGTTTAAAATACGCTAGTATGATGTTCATCAACATAAATTTTATCATCTGTCTTTTTACTACATTATTACATAGTGGTTTATCGCCAGACTGTTTTCAAATTGTTATGATAGAATGAGAAGGTGTGTGGGGAAATTTGTTGGATGTCCCCATTTCCTTTTGGTTCAGAGTAATGCTGCCTAGAGAGTGATGTATACACACACAAATGCATGCAGTTACGTTGATAATGAGCTCAGTTTTAAATATAACTTCCTACTAGAAACACTCCCTTTTTAATACATTGGATAACAATCCGGAGTTGCCATAGCCACTGGCAGATTTTCATTACCTTCCCAGTGCTTTGACAAGCAGTTGTGGTCAACTAGTTTCAGAGCAGATAAGATGGTGTATACAGCTTTGCAGGGCCAGTGTTAAGCCCTTGTAAAGCTATCAGCATAGCTGGCTGTAGTTGTGTCCTGTAGCAGAGAGCAAACTTGATATAATTGTATAGGCAAACTCCCAAAAAATATGGTTTTGGCTAGAGCCCCTGTAGTAGAGGCCATAGGCCTGGCTTGGTACGTATGACAGCAATGGAACTGATACTCTTTAAACTGTTATTGTGTGTATTATATATTTATATACCAACCTGGTGAACCGGGAAAATCGTTAAAGGCAGTTGTTGATCTACGCCTCTATCTTTACCTTTATGGAATGTCCATGTAACAGACTCAAGTGGAAATAATCTTTCTATTCTTGTAGGCACACACTTCTACAATGTTACAAATGTGTTCTATTCTTGAGCTCAAGCATTTGAAAATACTGATGCCTCTAACCAAAGAGATTGATTAGATCATATCAAACTCCTTGCTCTATCCTGACTATCTTAGCTGCTGATCTGAATGGAAATGTGGGGAATTATTGTCTCACCTTGTGCACTTATTGTGAGCGGTATTCCCTCAGATCAAAGTCTACGGAATGTCGTATAGAATTAGGTTCCTATCTAGCCATGAGTAATGTTAGTCTTTGGTTAAGTGTCTATGTAGTAGGTATCATCTGCAGGTGCCATGTAGGTATTAGCTCCTGTAGGTACAAGCTACAATACCAAAGGTAGGTTATTTTATACTTGAACTTGTGTGTCTGTAGACACCGTTGTCTCCATCTCCCACTCTTGTATGCACACCGACTCCTTGATGGCTATAGGAGCAGGTAGTGCTGCAGAAATCTGTATGAATTACATGCTAGTAGATTCAATGGTACTAAGATATATAGAAAGGATGGTTTTGAGTGAGATGTTTTCTGTTCAATAGCTATGCGTAGACTGACTGTATAAAAGTCTATTACTATTCTTTAAATTGGAAAGGGTTGTTGGAGTTATGTTCTCAAGATAATTTAGTTTGCATAAAGCAGACAACTCCAATATGATAATTTGATATTCATTCTTTGGTCTGAATCTGTTCATAACACTGCACTCACTCATGTCTTTATAGCAGAAGGAGGGGCAAAGTCATAAATTATCTGTATCAAGCACATATTTGGGTTAGAAGATGCAATAGCACAGAACTTTAAAGAGTAACTGTTCAAGCATATTGTGGTGGATTTTGGTGAAAGACAGTGGTAAACTGGTTGTTTGCCACGGAAACATCCATCGTAAAGATGCTGTACTGGTGGAATGCCCTATTGTGCCAGTAGCACAGCATGCAGGGCCGGTATTGACTCCTGTAGGGTCGGTATTGACCCCTTACCGACCCGGTGTGGTGACACGGGGCCGGTCTAAGATGGTCGCCATAGTAGAGGATCTGCAAAACCATCTAGGATCCTACTCTGGAGCAAGAACAGAAAGTACCCTTCCTCGGAATGACGAATACGGTAGCCACAAGCTAGCTGTAGACTTGGAGCCCTGCAGATGCCTATGATTGGACAACTGGAGATAGGACGCCGCCCTTAGCCACTTGGCATCAATTACATTTAATCCTTGTTCGCTGTGTGATTCGCCTACTATTTATATATGCGTTCCGATTGGTCTAATTACTTCCTGTGCCTTTACCTTTATATAATTTATGCTAATAACTTCCTGCCAGCTTACCTATAAAAGCCCTGGAATTGTATATAATCATTGCATTCATTCACTCATGTCTTGCCAATCAACCTAGTGGATAGCCACCCTAGGACTTTGGTATTGATGAATAAAGCCAATAATCAAACCACACTCCATGTAGTTTGTCTGAGCCGTGGGCTCTGTGCTTGCCAACTGATCCAGCAAGCAGTAACTGATCATAGTTATCACTGTCATACCGGCACAGTGTCCCCTCTAGAGAGAGGTATAATATTTGAGATTAGTGGACTTTCGTGGTAACTATACCAATATTCGTTACAATATGGTCTGGTTTATTATTTATAAGCTATGTTATCACTATCTGCTATTATCTAAGCATAGCCAGGGTGGCTCTCTGATGTGGGGGGGGGGGGGGGTGAGAGAGAATGAGAGCCAGGGACACATTGACACACGATAGGTGGAGCTTAAACCATAGTTGAGCTTGAGCCCTTTATATTTTTAATCGTTTTACCGGAACAAATAAGATCATAATGGTCTATAAAGCAAAGGAAGCACAACTACCGCGATAGAAATGTCAGCCACTGACGCATCAAAGCTATATAACCAATATAGTCGAGTGCGTGTTATGAAATGTCCTTGCTTTATCATGCGTCAATTTGAACGCCATCTTGGATGCTGCTACACCTACCTTAGTTACAAGTCAGCTATAGCAACATATTCAGAGAGCAATGGTCATTGCTAATGATTTACGGAAAAAAAGCTAACGCTTTACAGATAATGATTTTCTAGCATAGCATTCTTTCACACAGCTTCAATAATGTCTTCACACAATTTTTTAGAACAAGCATTACATGTACATGCAATTATACCTACATACAAAGAACAAGATACAATGCATAATTACCAAAATAGTGCAACAAATGAAATAAATATTGTCAACTATAATTTTGTGTTCTGATAAAATAAAATAACTTTTTTCAAGCAAAATCTTACCACATGAATTATATAATGCAAACAAATGACAGTTTTTATACTTGCTAACATATGTAGCCTATTTTTCAACTATGTATATTTATAACGTAACAAATAGAGAAAAATGCAAAAGTAAAAATGAAAGCCATCATTACTTCACAGTTTGGTATAACTCAGCACATAGAACTTCCCCAACTAATCAACCAGAAATCTAAGCCGGAGGTCACCAAGTGCAAAGTGAAATTTGTTCATCGTTCAATTTTACAGCTCTTCAACGATCCAAACTTTCAGTTGCAAACAAATCACCATGCCCATCTGCATAATGGCTGGGAGATCAATAAAGCCTTGTAGCAAGGAAGTTGTATTCAAGAGCTCTTCGCGATGCCGGTTCTTCTGAATAAAGCACGACATTTAATCAGTAATTGTCAGAAGATGTACTAGGATTATTCCAACAAAGGTTTACTGCTGCATTCTCCTACAACGATTGCAAAACGCAGTTGTATAGAAATAGTAAGCATGACAAAGACGTCTATTTAAACAAACAGAGAGTAACTGCCAGAATTTTTATTCTTTTTTACCTGAAAACACAACACTACACATAATCACATTTAATTAACACCTTCCAGCTATCTACCAAAAATATCTCAAACAATAATTATGTTACAGTTAGAAGTGGTGAATAGCTAAACTATTATGCCTGCAGTTTTATTAAGCAGACAGTCTAAGTAATATGAAACTCAATTTCTTGCACTGACTTCAGAATTGGTGTAGCCTGTCGTAACATAGAGATAGAAGTTTAACTAAAAATGACAAAAATATAACCATGATCAACCACTTACCATCTAAGTAACCTCAAAGCCCCCTCAAAGCAGAAAGAGTGGAAGTTGTAGACAACATCTAAGCCAACTTCTGTTGATTTTCGTTTTATTTGTCAGCCGTCAAACTCCACAATTCTGGGTGTATTCCTATAATATTGAAAAACTCACTGTCATATATGCATTTTAATGTACAAAATTCAATAAACGGAGAGATTTTTTATATGTTTACTCTATGCTTGCCATAATTGCAAATCACAAGGAGCAATAAAAGTGATTATCGATTTGTATCATCAGCAAATAAAAAAGCAGTCTGAGCATCGCCATCGTGCCGTCGTATCAATTAATAATACATAATAATGTTGGTATTGTTTCATTGGTACAATGATGATGCTGCTTTTTGCTTACTACTACTGATAAACAACAAATCATCATTACCATATATAATATTTGTACACGACAATTTTATATCATTAATAAGAACTATTAATTGCAAGTAGTATAAATCGACACTAAAAAAAAACAATTTATTTATTATTCTAAATAATAATAATTTTATCACCACTACTCTAACTGTTATTATTAATATAATAATTATTAGTAGTAGTAAATAAATAAATAGCTTAACTACTTCAAGTTCACAACTAGCCGATAATTAGTAGTAGCAGCAGCAGTAGTACTGGCTAGTTAGTACTACTACTACTAGCTAGTAGTACTACTAGTAGTAGTACTAGCAAGTAGCAGTAGATGACCGAGTAGTAGTAGTAAGTTACTACTACTACTGCCGCCGCCACTACCACCGCTACTACCAACCCACCACTACTATTACTACTAACTATTACTATAATACTAATAAATAAAGTAATTATTACTTTTTATATTAATTTAATTAATATTCTTCTTTATTTATGGTTTATTATAACAATTACAACTGAAAAATAATCGATGATGATTATTTTTATCAATTAATTAATAAATATTATTATTATTTATTGATGACAATAATCTAATGTTCATTAATAATTAATTAAGATAGATTAAATATTTAACAACAATAATTATTATTATTTTATACTACTGATAATAATTATCAGTAGTAAGTATTATAATAATAATTAATTATAATAATAATTATTTTAATTATCATAACAATTAAAATAATAATTAATAATAATACACTATTAAAATTATCATTACTGTTATTATAATAATAATAATAATTATCGTATCATTAGTTATTATGATTATTATGATAAAAATAAACATTTTAAAAATGCTGCTTGTTGTTGTTTGCTGCTTTTATTGTTATTATTTATTAATAATTATTATTTATAGTTATTACTAAATTTTAATTTAATAATATAATAATAATGATGATGATAATAATAATAATAATAAAGATAATAATAATAATCATCATCAATAAATAAATAATAATAATAATAATGATGATGATGTTGTTGTTTAACTTAAACAAACTACTTGTTACTAATTTTTTTTCTAATTATAATAATAATAATAATAATAATAAGTAATTAATAATAATAATAATAACAAAATTAATATAAATAATGATTATAAATAGATAATAATAAATAAATAATAATTAGTTGTTATTTAATAGTAGTTAGTTGTTATTTATTATGATTATCAGTACGTACTAACTAACTACTAACAACTTAGTACTACTACTACTTGTGATGATGGGCAGTTAGTTAGTGGGTATTACGCTATTAGTAGTAGTACTTACTGTGACTTTCTAGTAGTAGCATTTAGAGTTGATATTAATCAATCGTCCTTTGAAAAGAAACCATTATTTATTACATAAAATAGTAGTATAAAATAGATAATAAATATTTATATGAATGATAACAGCAATCTGGCTGGAGAGCCAAGCTACCGTGGCCGCATGGCGCTCATTTGAAAATACCATAGCCTTTGTTAACAACCCGTTTTAGAATCGGTTTCTTATTAAAAAAGGGACGGAGCATTCAGACTATGTAACATTCTGTTACAGAATGTTACATTCAAAATCAATCTGTCCCCGGCTCTCTTTCACTCTCTCCCAAACCCCGCCCACAAATACAAACCCCACCCCTTGAGAGCCGCCCCGGCTAATCTAAGCAGGACCTGATTGTTGGAGTTGTGTACTTCAGTTAGTTTGGTTTAGAAATAGCGCGACAACTCCTAAAACATTGCAAAAATCCTAATAAGTATTGAGGATTTTTAAAAATGGCTCAATTTTTTTTATTGAGTACGGTTTCTTGTAGGAACTACACTCTCTGATTAGTCATATATATATTTAGCGTACCAAGTATGTACACTTATAAAGTATTTCCTGGTTGGAAAATTTGATCCAAACGACGGTTTTTATAATCATAATAAATAATATATATATATAATAATAATAATGATTTTTTGTTATAGTTTCACTTTATTATTTATCCTTCCTCTTTGTTCGATAGGTTTTTGCCACTTACCATGAAAAACTCAACCAGATTCTGCTTAAAACGAACAAATTTGTTAGTAATTGGCTTATTATTATATATATATATTGTGATAACAATTAGTTTTATTTATTATTATTATTATTAATTATTATAATTATTATTTATTTATTATTTGTTAATTAATTAAAAATCATAATAATAATAGCTATAATAATAGTTAATTATAATAATAATTGTTGTTGTTATTATTTATTATTATAAATACTAAACATCAATCAATGAATAAAAACATAATAATAATAATAATTATTATTATAATAAATGATAATAATATTAATTATTATTTATTATATTAATTATTATTGGTGCGTATATAATTAATAATATTATTATTATCCGATAACAATAATAATACTCACTTACTACTTATACTACTACTAATAATTACCTAAAGTACTGTGTTGTGTTGTTTTAGCATTATTTTGTGGAATTGAACAGATGATGTTGACTGGCACCAAAAATCCCCTGCATCAGTGCAAATGTAGACATAGGACAGGGTCGGTGTCTAGCAGATAATAATGTAGGAGTTTGCCTGGGACATAATAAGATACTCTTCTGACTGACTTGCTATGCCAGACTCATAGATTTTAGCTGTAGCCTATGTAGCCTCGATGGACCTTTGTGCAGCTCCTTCATCATATTGTTGACCAGGGACTTCGGGTCTGAAGAGAGTGTTGGATATTGTCAAAAGCATACTACTCCTCTCATCTGGGGGATGTGTCAATAGGCATGTTTCATATCAAGAATGCCTGACACATTCATACTGGTAAATTTGTGAACAACATTCTCTCGAAGAATGGTTTTGTTTATGCCACTACCATGTTATTGTACAGGATTTTGTAGTCGGTTGGCAAACGACTGATAGCATGCACCTGTACTAGACCCCAGGCTGTTTACTGTTGCTGTGCACGACTGCTGTCACAGCATACGACTTGCTGTCAGCCCCTACCACTGCCTGCCCAGCATAGTCAGACTAGCTGGGTAGGAGACTAGAGAGAGTATAGGGCTTTTACAAGCCGGCACTCCTTAGTCGTACTGCAGTGTAGTGGTGTAGCTGTTCTGTAGGCGAATGAATAAGTCTTTATGTTGGAGAGATAATAGGTTTGTATTGTGTACACGCCTAGCTGAGCTCTTGTCCTGCTCTGATTAACAGAGAGCTTCAGCTGGCTTATATATAAAACGTTATATATAACATCTAGCCTTAGTGGCTTGTCAACAAGTGTCAATTGCGTGACAGGCATACATAGATATACATAGAGGTAAATGAGCTGCCTAGAATAAGGCCAAGTCACATGAGGATTCTTTTGTTGTCATGTGCTTTCATAGAACGATAATGACTAGAGTGCATGCTTCCTGTTGTAGATGAAGTCTTAGTCAATTCTACCACATTATTTACCCACATCATAGGTTCATCGGCACTCTAATGATACCGCAATCTTCCATTCTTTGTACCTTCTCTCTAATGGCTAAAGGAATACAGCGATCCCAGTTGACAACTGGGCGCACCTCAGGGTCTACTTTGATCATATCCTTCAGAATCAAGCATCTAATACCCTTGAAACACTCATCAAACTCTGCTCTAATGCTCTCGATGGTGAATGCATCCACTCTCTTCACCAAATTCATCTTTATACGTAACAGTAATCCTAGCACCTGGTACAGAGCTGCATCAACACGCTCAAAACAAACATCACAAATTTTATCGTCCACTAACAATAGTCTAGTTTAACCACAATTATTGATAGAGTGTCCATTGTACGAGACTAAAATTAATCTACTTGATCTCTTGATGTGATATCAGTACCCAAAGCTTTTGCAATATCTATTGGTAAAATGCTGGCCTGTGGGCACCTGTATCAATCTAGAACTTGACAACTGTTCTGGTATCCCCATACAATACTTTTTATGGTTTGTTCTAAGAAGCTTCCTTCTTCACCAACCAATTCAATCAATAGATGACTCTTTTGGATTTCCTCATCAACTATACCTGCAGCCTAATCACTTTGGCATAGATTGTACGTATTTTCATAAAGTGATTTTCGTGAGCACATTTTTTTCAGGTTTGTCCTTATGCAGGACATTTGGCTTTAATGTAGTTGTAACTACAAAACCTGCAGTTGTACACCTTTTTGGGTACTGGTGTGAGCAGTAAACTCCTTTCTTGGATACTCGGTGATGAGACTACAGCTGTTGTCTTGTTCACCGGCAGACTCTCTATTGGTGTCTTTGTGACTTCAGAGGCTCTCAATCACAGCAATTGAATTGATATTGGGATCCAGTAAAAGTTTTTTTTTAGTTTGATATTTGTGAAGCCAAAAACACGTAGGTGTAGAATTGTCATACCACGCTATTCTCCAAACTCACACATTGCTGCCGGGGTCTTCTTTTGTTTTATAAATGTGTCAATAGGCTTGTTCTCTGCTTGATGTGTTGACCAAAATATATACTTTTCAAATAATGCATAGCATCTGGGGGTTAAAACAGGCATGAAACTTTTGCTAGAAGTCAGGTAGCATGTTTCTGTTCTCTCCATCATTCTAATCAAAATCAAACTGGTCCAAAACCTCAGCAACATCACCTATGCGGTGTTGTAGGGTGGCAATATGCCTTCTCCATATAGCATTATTCCTTGCTCGGAAGACACCATATCCTATCCGCAGGCAAAATGACAAAATTAATGGTGAGAAGATAATTTTCAAAGTTTCTCTTCCAACATCTCCAGTTCTATGCTTGATTATCATCAAAATTCAACTGACCTGGCAGGGCAAGTCCCAAAACATCCATATCATAAGTGAAGAGCACTCAACACAAAATCCATGAATGAAAAATCTCCGGCCACAACACAATTCAAGAGCACACACCATAGCTCCACTCAGAACACTTCCGGTTCAGATCACGCTGCCACCATGTAGCATATGATTAATTACCTGTGTTAAAGGGTTAGTGTGGTTAGAATACCATCAGACTACTGGGTCTGACCGGCCAGGGGAATATATTGGTCAGGTTCGATTTTCTTTCAGTTCGTTATTATGTTCAATCTTTGTAGCATGCTATCGACTTCCGGTTTTGTCCCCATGCCCATTTAATTGCATTTCGAGACTTAAGTACAATGGAATAAGAATAATGTTGCTACAATATATATATTAAATAATATCACAAAGGCATTCCATCCAGAGAGAATCGTTTACCTCTGCACATGCAGCCACAAAAATCAACATAATAAGAGGCGTGCCACGTTAAGCTTGTTGTAGCACAGCATTCCTCTGTCTTCTAAACCGGAATCTTGGGAAGAGTAAATACTATTATTCTTTGGGTTAGTGTCTGGAACAACATCCAAGAGATAATAAAAATCAGCCAACGTTGTCAAAATATAAGTTTGATCGTAAGGTATGCATACTTCAGTAATACTTGTCCAATACTTGGTTTCTCACTTCTCAGTAGAATCCACCTATATAATTTCGACCAGTATCTCTTTTTTTGTGTATTTCTCCCTAATATATTTTATGCATTTGACAAATACTTTTTTATTACTGCTATAAAAATGGCAATCTAGACATTTATGGAATGAATTTTGTAACTGTACTCTGTTTGCCGCTGAGAACAAGTTTTGTCATTAATTAGAATGAACATTGAACGATTATTTCTATTGCATAATCAACATTCATTCCAGATTTGTCTGCATTTATTCTTGTTGTTCATTTCTGTCTATGTTTATTCCAACATCAGTCATTACATGCCTCACACTTGACCTAGTTTGACCTAGTTTGACCTAGTATGAACCCGGAATCTAAGAAAGGCTTTGAGAGTTTTTTTTTACTGAAGCGGCAGTGCTGTCCAAACGAGATTGACAACATTTGTCATCTCAGCTGTGCTCACCGGTTAGTGCTGACAGCATGGCATAGGTAATATATTATTGCTTTTTCGTTCTCAGCAAAGACTATGATTGTTAAAATCTAGCTATCGTTTGTCATTATTCCTTTAATGGAAAATGATTTAAAATAAACTAAACCAAGTCCCAAACAATATTCTCACTTACACCACAATATTAAAAGCACTGTTGGCGTTCATAATTGATAATGTTTGTGGTTGTACCTATCATCAAGTTTGCTTATTTACGATACAATTACATGGTATTAATTATTGAAGCTACCTCAGTACTAGTTAGCTAGTAAATATTTGACAACATGATTCTGATTCTTATAAGTGCATCAAATTGGATATCAACCACTAGCAATCAACATAATGCTAAAACAGTGGCACTATCATAATTTTAGTGTTACAGTGCAAGTAGTCAACTGAAGTAACAAAAATTTTATGTTATGAATTATCACAAGGCATGTTACATCTCACAGTCATCTAACATCAGTGTGTGTGAATCCACTTTGCTACCCTTAGACCCTGTTTACACTGGTGCGCACCATAGCGTAAATACCCACTTCGCACAAATGTGAACACTGAAGTTCGTAGCGAAAATGCCAGCTGTTCAGATCAGTTGACACCAATACCGGTAACGTACTGTCTCAAAATTGAATTGGGGCCCAAGTTGTTTTAATACCGATACGGAACTAATGCGCTAGACAGACGATTGTCTAAACAGGCACTTTGGTGCGCACCAGGACCGAATCGCAGCTGTTACGATTTTTTGCCGTGTTTCGTAGCGCACTGGTGTAAACCAACCTTTAGTAGAAAAAACGCTAGTTTTGCTATTGCTCATATACATTTTTTTTTGTTCTTATATCACCATGTGGTGATGCCAGGATTGTACCATTACAGCCAACTTCAAACTTATATAACAACAGTAAACTGATGCTGTCTTTGTGAAAGAAAACACAGCTTAATCCCGCTGAAATTTTAGATTTGAAAACAATATGTTTAAGTTTGCAAAAAAAAATAAGACTTCACAATAGCCTGCTTCATGGTTATACCTATTTATAGCTGCAGCTTCCAATGTTAATCGCTCATAAGTTCATTACAATATTTCTAAGGGCTATCTACAACCTACAACAATTACTGAAAATGACTGCACTGAGATCCCAGCTAGGTTATTTGATAGAAAAGTAAATGGCTCCTGATGTACTTGTTTTCAATATGTAATGTCACAACAATACAGCAATGACGGTTTTTATTAGGATACAGGCCAATATGCGACAGGCAATAAACTAGAACTATTATAGTTCTCATTTTAATTTTGATGGAAGCAAATTTAGTTGTACAAGTTTGCAAATGCTAGCAATCACAAAAGAACCTTACAGACATATCAACAATTAATTGGTTACTACTTTATTGTTTACTAGATTGAAGCCGCAAGGTCAATTGTCAAACCTCCAGCTACTAACGGTAAATAGAGCTGGTGTCAAGGACAAAGAATAAAGATAAAGATGGTAATATGAGACGTTAACAGTTAGAAGTGTTTGATGTTGCTAAGTGAAACTTGGAGAGAGTTGAGCTAAGCAAGTAACTATGATAAATTTCAGAATGGTGATGGAGCCGCTTTATTCCGAGGTCTTGCTAGGCTCCCTAGCTTGACATCTGGAAAGCTTACAGATTCGTCAGATTCAACTATCTCGGTTGATTCCCTCTGGTCACAAAGGTGTCTTGTGAAGAATGAGTTCCTCAAGTTTTCACGGACGTTTACCGTTGATGCTAAGAGTCTGAAATCTATCGCTGTGTCACGACCTTGCACTGTTTCTGATAGGTAGTCTGATTAATAACATCAAAATCATCTCAATGTCAACCTCAATTAGTGATTTTAAATATTTATTTATTAACCAGTTTGTATTGTATTTCCAATTTAGGCAAGGGGCTCGGTTGGCATTATCGGATTGCATAATGCTTTTACGTATCTTGTACAAAGCCTACAAATTTTGCATATATTTTTTTGGTTATTACAAATCGGTTTATGGATTGAGTCAAGTTTTTCATGTTAGATCTCACCTTTAATTATTTAGTCTCTGGAATGTGGCTTCACCATCAAAAAATAAAACGGTGATGGTAAAGAAATGTAATCCTGACAAAAAGAAGTCTCTGGAGGAAAGATACTATTTCGAGGTAAAACTTTTAAAATTATCTTTAACCAATCAGGCTGTGATGTCAAATTTGGTTATCCGCAGCTTTTTTATTAGGAACTGAGAAAGTGCGTTGGATGCTGTAAAAATAACATTAATCTGTTTTCTCATTCATCTCATTTGTTCTTACACTGATGCCAGAAAAATGAGTGGTTACAGTATTAAGATCATTTGACTAAGTGACTTTTGTGTGTTTCGTGCTGCAGATTTGGTCTAAAGATGGTTTCTGTGAAGTGGTACATGATGTCACATCCAGTGAAAAACATGGCGTCGTCTATGGAGATGATGGTATCTTGGAGCACTTTACCCAATGCATGAACATTTATTATTTTTCTCATAAAAATCTGATACAGAAATATGGGCGTTTTTACTGTTGTAGGGAGTTGTGGCTCTCTATCATGGAATGCAGCAGAAAACAAGCTGGCTTACATCGCTGAGAAAAAAGCACAGAAAGCTACCTCTTATTTGACTGAACCAAGTAAAACAGCCAACGAAAGTGACAAGAATGGTCTAGTAAGTATCTAGTATATACAGGACTGTTTAGTAGGTATATAATATATACAAGACTATACAGTAATTATATCATATATACAAGACTATACAGTAAGTATATCATATATACAAGACTATACAGGAGGTATGTAATATATACAAGACTATACAGTAAGTATATCATATATACAAGACTATACAGGAGGTATGTAATATATACAAGACTATACAGTAAGTATATAATATATACAAGACTATACAGTAGGTATATAATATATACAAGACTATACAGTAGGTATATAACATATACAAGACTATACAGTAAGTATATCATATATACAAGACTATACAGGAGGTATATAATATATACAAGACTATACAGTAAGTATATAACATATACAAGACTATACAGTAAGTATATAATATATACAAGACTATACAGTAAGTATATAGTATATACAAGACTATACAGTAGGTATATAATATATACAAGACTATACAGTAAGTATATAATATATACAAGACTATACAGTAAGTATATAGTATATACAAGACTATACAGTAGGTATATAATATATACAAGACTATACAGTAGGTATATAATATATACAAGACTATACAGTAGGTATATAATATATACAAGACTATACAGTAGGTATATAATATATACAAGACTATACAGTAAGTATATAATATATACAAGACTATACAGTAGGTATATAATATATACAAGACTATACAGTAGGTATATAATATATACAAGACTATACAGTAAGTATATAATATATACAAGACTATACAGTAAGTATATAGTATATACAAGACTATACGGTAGGCATATAATATATACAAGACTATACAGTAAGTATATAACATATACAAGACTATACAGTAAGTATATAATATATACAAGACTATACAGTAGGCATATAATATATACAAGACTATACAGTAAGTATATAACATATACAAGACTATACAGTAAGTATATAATATATACAAGACTATACAGTAGGCATATAATATATACAAGACTATACAGTAAGTATATAACATATACAAGACTATACAGTAAGTATATAATATATACAAGACTATACAGTAAGTATATAATATATACAAGACTATACAGTAAGTATATAATATATACAAGACTATACAGTAAGTATATAATATATACAAGACTATACAGTAAGTATATAATATATACAAGACTATACAGTAAGTATATAATATATACAAGTCTACACCGTAGGTATATAATATATACAAGACTATACCGTAGGTATATAATAAATACAAGACTATACAGTAAGTATATAATATATACAAGACTATACAGTAGTTTTTAGTAGACTACAAAATTTCTCTGTTGCAGCTTATATAAAACATAGGCTCCACCCCTTTATGTAGGACCTCAAATCCACTTTTACATAAGGTGCATGATTCGTGTAACAGTATTAGTATTATTGCAATAACATGATAATGTAAAAAAAATTAGAAATTATCAATAGCCATTTAGTAGCAGAAATAAATGAAAAATTTGTGATGATGGCAATACTAGGCTATTAGTAGTACATATCAATAATAATAATAAATAATAATTAATATTAATATATATTTATTTATATATTGTTAAATGTAAATTATTATTATAAATTATTATTAGTATGAATTATTATTATTTAATAATTATCATTAATATCTTGATAATAATTAATAAATGATGATACTTGTGATAATTAAATGACCGCTCTGAAAAAGCGTCTGGTTTTTTTTTGCAAAAGCCATAAGATTATGACTTTTTTCTAATCTAATTTTAATTTATATACACACAACCTACTGCGGCATACCTGTCAGGTCTCCTGGTTTGTCAGGGACCTACCTGCTTATAAGGTAAAAATTTTCCCTACTCCTGAAAACTGCGGAACTCCATAAAATCTCCTGAAGTTTGAATATCAACCCAAAGACCTGCTGACTTTACTTTTACTTTTACATTGAGTAAAAGCAAGATTTTGAGGTGACTTAGAGTTTACAATGTTTTCATACTGTCCTTATATTTTGTTGGACATAGTAATTTTTTATACCCCATCCCATATTTATGCTGCGTTCATCTCAGCAATTGGCTTTGTGAGCTAATAAATGACGTGTTATCTCACTTTATATCTACATAACCACTCCATCTATTCCCTCAAACCCAGTTGCGGTCACTGAAACCAACGGGTCTAAAGTATCTCTCTTTTTTTTGCAACCCAACATCACAGGTATGTACTACTGTGGCAAATGTTATATGACATTGTTTGGTGCAGGTGGTTTGTCTTGTCAAGTCAATAATTCATATTTTATGTTTCTATAATAGTTTCATCATCAACTTACATTTACATCCTTGACTTTAGAAGGCATTTCTAGGCATCTCAGAACTCATATTTTCAATATCATCCGCCCTCGGCCCATATCACCTCTCCTTCACAAAAGTTGAAAATCCTCCGCGGTATACAAGACTGTGTATTAAGCATATAATGTAATTGAAGTCACTGTTTAGGGTAAAAAGTTCCTGTACAAAGAGAGTTGGGGTGAGACGTTCGCTGATAAATATCAACCAGTAATATGTGTGCTAGATATTGCATCTGGTGAGATTGCTGTTGTGGAGGAACAGCTGTTGGAGAATGCTTCATGTGGTCAGGTTAGTAGACTGTATTACCTAATGTCTCTCCAACCAAGATTTTGGGTCTTGATTTTTGTTTCATTAAAAAGGAACCGATTAATCTATAGATTGCAGTCAGCAATGCTGAAATGACTTCAGACTGAAATTAATTAAAACAAACCTGGGATAAACATATACACCACCTAGAATAAGCATCGACTAAACTGAAATGATACAATAAAGAATATTTCCATGTTTGTTCTATGGACACTTGTTTCTGGCAACCTACAACCAATGTGTCAACATTGGCTTCAGGAATTTTCACATTTCCGACATTTAATTTTGTCGAGAGTTTTTGAACAGAGTATGAAATTTACACTTTATATAGTATTAGAAATGATTTTTGAAATATTCTTTCTTATCAAGTAGTCAGAAGTGTTTGCATTCATTCCTGGTTTGTCTACATCCATTGCAGGTCTGTCTGCATTCATACCAGGCCTATCTATATTCCTTCCAGCTTGTCTGCATTCATTCCTGGTTTGTCTACATCCATTGCAGGTCTGTCTACATTCATTTCAGGTCCGTCTGCATTCATTTTAAGTCTGTCTGCATTCATTCCATGTCTGTCTACATTCATTCCATGTCTGTCTGTATTCATTTCAGGTCTGTCTACATTCATTCCATGTCTGTCTGCATTCATTTTAGGTCTGTCTGCATTCGTTCCATGTCTGTCTACATTCATTCCATGTCTGTCTACATTCATTCCATGCCTATCTGCAATCATTCCAGGTTTGTCTGCATTCATACCAGGTCTGTCTGCATTCATACCATATTCATCTCTCCAGCTCCCCTAACTCCCACATATGCAGGTATAACATCTTATATCTGTACATTCTACAGGTTGTGTGGAGTCCTAAAGGAAACGACCTTGTATTTGTCGCTTATCACCATGGCAATGTCAAGCTTGGTTTACATTACTGCCCCATTAGACAGTAAGTTGATGTCTTACATTAATTGATCTCAGGTCAAGGTCTTGTACAGTAATTGGCCTCAGGACAAGGTCTTATTGATGGCCCCCAGTTTAAGGTCAGGGGTCAAGTGCCGTGATAAAAGTACACGTATCCCTTATATTATTCCATGACAAGTCAGACAACTCCAGAACTAGTAGATTTTGTCCTGCTCTATGAGGTGATAACGTATAAATTACATTGTTTTAGTATATTGTTTAAGCTTATTATATTAGATTAAGATATTTTGTTTGCTTTATTTTTAGAACTACGCTCTATCACTACAATCTGGAAACTAAAACTTTGAGTAAGCATGCCTTTAGATTCTTTCAATCTCGTGATTTGTTATTTGTTTCCTTGAAACCTATGGATATGTCAATGTATGAATGGTTATTGATATCATTAGTTATTGGCACAATTGTTTATTGATACAATTAGTTATTGATACGATTGGTTATTGATATCATTGGTTATTGATACAATTGGTTATTGATATGATTGGTTATTGGCACAATTGTTTATTGATACAATTAGTTATTGATACGATTGGTTATTGATATCATTGGTTATTGATATCATTGGTTATTGATATCATTGGTTATTGATACAATAGGTTATTGATATGATTGGTTATTGATACAGAGCCACTAACAGATGAAGAGAATATAGCTGTTAAATCTCCCAGATTTAGTCCTGATGGATCGAAGCTTGCTTACTTACAATGTGTCACTGGAGGCACTCATATGAAATGTCAAACCCTTAAAGTGGTCAGATTCTCTCTATATATGTCGCTGGTTGCTAAGTGTCAGATTCTCTCTATATATGTCACTGGTTGCTAAGTGTCAGATTCTCTCTATATATGTCACTGGTTGCTAAGTGTCAGATTCTCTCTATATATGTCACTGGTTGCTAAATGTCAACAGAAACAGTTCTGTACCTGCTTACACAGCTATATGCAATATCACTCGGCAGCTATACGCAATATCACTCGGCAGCTATATGCAATATCACTCGGCAGCTATATGCAATATCACTCAGCAGCTATATGCAATATTACTCGGCAGCTATATTATTACTGTGTTTGTGTAGTTGGACTGGAAAACAGGAGAGAGCAAAGTTGTGGTGGATGTTGTACACAGTCCGAGTAAGGATGATGTATTTCAGGGCATTTATTCAACCACTCTTCCGACATCTTGTTGGCTCTCAGATAACAACCATGTTGTTTTATCCACCCCTTGCAGGTGGCGTCAGGTTGGTTGTGGGTTGCTCTCTATATGCATGTGTACTATTGTATTATATCAGCTCTATATGACATGTACTATTGTATTATATCAGCTCTATATGACATGTACTATTGTATTATATCAGCTCTATATGACATGTACTATTGTATTATATCAGCTCTATATGACATGTACTATTGTATTATATCAGCTCTATATGACATGTACTATTGTATTATATCAGCTCTATATGACATGTACTATTGTATTATATCAGCTCTATATGACTTGGTATATCAAATATTATTGTATTGTGTCCATGTAGCGTATATACTCTATGAATGTGTACGTGTAGGATATATACTCTATGAATGTGTACGTGTAGGTTATATACTCTATGAATGTGTACGTGTAGGATATATACTCTATGAATGTGTACGTGTAGGATATATACTCTATGAATGTGTACGTGTAGGATATATACTCTATGAATGTGTACGTGTAGGTTATATACTCTATGAATGTGTACGTGTAGGATATATACTCTATGAATGTGTACGTGTAGGATATATACTCTATGAAAGTGTACGTGTAGGATATATACTCTATGAATGTGTACGTGTAGGATATATACTCTATGAATGTGTACGTGTAGGATATATACTCTAGGAATGTGTACGTGTAGGATATATACTCTATGAATGTGTACGTGTAGGATATATACTCTATGAATGTGTACGTGTAGGATATATACTCTATGAATGTGTATGTGGAGGATATATACTCTATGAATGTGTACGTGTAGGTTATATACTCTATGAATGTGTACGTGTAGGATATATACTCTAGGAATGTGTACGTGTAGGATATATACTCTAGGAATGTGTACGTGGAGGATATATACTCTATGAAAGTGTACGTGTAGGATATATACTCTGTGAATGTGTCCGTGTAGGATATATACTCTAGGAATGTGTACGTGTAGGATATATACTCTAGGAATGTGTACGTGGAGGATATATACTCTATGAAAGTGTACGTGTAGGATATATACTCTGTGAATGTGTACGTGTAGGATATATACTCTATGAAAGTGTACGTGTAGGATATATACTCTATGAATGTGTACGTGTAGGATATATACTCTGTGAATGTGTACGTGTAGGATATATACTCTGTGAATGTGTCCACTGAAGCCATAAAGAGACTCACAGCTGTGGGAGGCTGTTGGGCGGTGGAGGACGTACGAGATGGTTATATTCTTGCTTCTGCATCCAATTCTAATACGACTAAAAGTTTGGTAGGTGTTAGCACTCATATAATATGTTCATTAGACTCGCGTGAAAGAGAGAATAACTATTAATTGGCTCTAGCAAGAGGAGAAAACTCCTAGTATTATCATATAACTAATAGTTGCTGTCAGTTAGTGCATGAATATTTGTTGTGCAATTAAGTCAGCAGTTGTTGTCATAGGCAATAGCAGCTGTCAGAGATAACGATGACTTCGAAAGTTTGAATTGGCGATTTCTGGAAGAAACCACACGCATATGTAATGTGCAATGGGAGGTGATAGAGCACACTTCATTGACTCACCATCCTCACTTTGGTAGGTACCAGTTAGTTACTGTCCACTATGTGTCTATGTACAAGAGCCAGATTTTGTTGGTTGTATCACATAAGTGTGTTCCATAGCACACTTTTTGTTTTGTACCTTTGTTGGTTACGTATCTTTTAACAAAGACTTATTGTTTAGGCCCTCTTTCTCTAGAGAGTATTCTTGTACAGCCTTCGGACCAAAAGTGCAAAGGGCTGGTTGTATTTCCTCATGGTAAGTTGAGCTGATTGTATTCACAAAATGCTCTAAACTTTATTCTATTGCTATGGAACACGCCAGTCTAATTACACATTGTAGGTGGTCCTCACACTGTATTTACTACTGGATATCAACTCTCTGTTGCTTTCCTTGTTAAATCTGGATTTGCTGTGCTTCGGGGTAAGTCTTAGAGCTATTCTGGCAACATCGTACATCTATTTTCTCTGTGTAGAGTTATATATTTGTGTTCTCTGTGTAGAGTTATATATTTGTGTTCTCTGTGTAGAGTTATATATTTGTGTTCTCTGTGTAGAGTTATATATTTGTGTTCTCTGTGTAGAGTTATATATTTGTGTTCTCTGTGTAGAGTTGTATGTGATATCTCTAATGTGATACCTTGCCAGACATTTTAATGCGTTTAGAAAGGTAAAATGCAATAGAATATTTTAGTGTTTTGGTTCATGGTAATGTTTTAGCCAACTACAGAGGTTCTCTTGGGTTTGGAGAGAACACAATCAAGTCTGTGTTGGCACATATTGGCGAATTTGATATAGAGGATGTACAGGTGCGATATTCAGTTACTCCATTTTCATCTGGTATACCAAAATTGTGTTTACATTATTTTCAAGTTTCTTGTGTTTTTTTGTTCAGCAATTAGCGGAGAAGATTCTAGAAAAGTACAATCTAAGCAGAGACAATTGTGTGGTGTACGGAGGTTCTCACGGTGGATTTATTGCAGCGCAACTGATCTCTCAATTTCCTGTGAGTGTAAAATGCATGTCTATAATAAATATATATATACTTATATGTGTATATAGCAACTATCTATATACTTATATCTGTCTATGCCAACTATACATATAATTATATTCATCTATAATCTGATCTATATGCATATACCTGTCTATAGCTACTATCTATATACTTATACCTCTCTATAGCTACTATCTACGTTCTATACAGTTATATATCATTATATCTATATTTATGTTGTAGGGGTTCTATAAAGCCGCTGTCATGCGTAACCCAGTCACCAATTTGGTCTCAATGCTCGCACTCACGGATATTCCAGATTGGTGAGTCAGCAATATCTACCTGTTTAGTAGTACATACAGCAGTACATACAGCAGTACATACAGCAGTACATACAGTAGTACATACAGTAGTACATACAGCAGTACATACAGTAGTACATACAGTAGTACATACAGTAGTACATACAGTAGTACATACAGTAGTGCACGCAGTAGTACATACAGCAGTACATACAGCAGTACATACAGTAGTACATACAGTAGTACATACAGCAGTACATACAGTAGTACATACAGTAGTACATACAGTAGTACATACAGTAGTGCACACAGTAGTACATACAGTAGTATAAACAGTAGTACACACAGTTGTACATACAGTAGTACAAACGGTAGAACATACAATAGTATAAACAGTAGTACATACAATAGTACATACAGTAGTACATACAGTAGTACATACAGCAGTGCATACAGCAGTACATACAGTAGTGCACACAGTAGTACATACAATAGTACATACAGTAGTACATACAGTAGTACATACAATAGTATAAACAGTAATAGTAGTAATATATGAGCAGATCTCCCTACCGAGTGTTTTTTTGTGGATTATACTTCGGGGTGAATGCAATGGGTTACGGCGTTGAATGGATTCGCCGAGTTAATATTGTATTTCATTTGAGGGGCATTTGAGTGGCATTTAAGTGGCATTTGAGTTTTGATTATTTTTTACTTAATTTGAACTTATATGGCATATAGATTTTGAATGTATGGCATTTAAGTTTTGATAATTTTTTTACATAACTCGAACTCATATAGCATCTTGAGAGAGAGGAGAGAGGAGATATATCTAGCTTGAATAAATACATTGACTAAAAATGAATCAATATATAATTATATACATTTATTACATAATAAGTAGGGGAAAATCTCCTCATATAATATAGCTAGATACATAATTCGAACTCATATATACATTTATTACACAATAAGTACATTGAATGCTATAAAATATATTTGAAAACTTTTAACATAATTTCAAACATAAAAATAGATGAAGTTAAATATTCATCTATTTGTTATCGATATTTATAAGGATGATGAATGATTTCTTGTATTATATATATATATAGTAACTGTTGAAAAAAGAAGACTATTATGAAGGCTTTTATTTAAGCCAAAGTAGGTTCGGTAGATACTCCATCAGAACACACTCGTCTTTTAGCATAAAAAATATGTGAGTCCTCGCTTTATTTGGCTGTATGTCAACATTTTTTTATCCTTTACTACAAATCCTCGATTTTTACCCATAAACGACTTTTTTGTGTTCAATACATTTAGATAACTGTCTTTGTTCAATTGATTAATTCGTTTGTTCAAACCTTTTGAGCTAAACTTGTTTCCTTTGTCTCCCCAGCAGTAATAGGATTTAGAGTTAGGCGCAACAATTCCACCTCTGGTAAATTCCTCTTTAAACAGTCCGGGTATTCTTTTTCCATGTTTTAGTACTTTTTCACAACACTCTTGCATGCTCCATTCTAAACCCATTGTTTTGATTCTTAAAAACTCATCCCGATGTTTGTCACAGTATGGTCGTGGAAACCAATCACCATATTCATTGTAAAACTCTTTTTTCATACTTGGTTTTACCAGTGTTTCTAATGTTCCGCTCAACGTCATGTATGCGCTATCTGTATCCATTTCAACATATTGGAAATCACTTCTGTCCATATATCTATAAATAAAAAGATTGTTTCGATTATTTGGAAGTTTTACTTACTTATACATAATAATAGTAGGGAATTAGGTTTTATTTACGTATCCATAAAGTCGTAGTAAAACTGTAGCATTCTCAGTTTAGCATACTATAGCACGGAGAAACCCAAGTGTACTGGAACATTCATAGTTAGCTGAAATGATGGTGATACTGATTAGCAAAGTAAACTTGGAGAATTTAAATTTTGAATTGCAAAATAATTGTTTTAAAACTTACTAGTTGTTTACAGGTTACGATTTCACAAAAATCATCTGCTATCTCTTCCATGGAGATGAATTTGTTCCCTCTGATACGAAATGAAGCTTTTCAGGCGCCTTCGATGAACTTGATGGTGGTGTGTTTTTCTTTATCAGTGATTGTTTTTCCATAAGCAGCATTTCCTACCAACTTGCTAGTAGTAGCAAGTAAGTAGTAATATATGAGCAGATCTCCCTACCAAGTGTTTTTTTGTGGATTAGACCTTGGAGGTTATGCAATGGGTTACGACGTTGGATGAATTCGCCGAGTTTATATTGTATTTCATTTGAGGGGTACTTGAGTGGCATTTGAGTGGTATTTAAGTGGCATTTGAGTTTTTGATTATTTTTTTACTTATTTTGAACTTATATGGCATATAGATTTTGCATGTATGGCATTTGATTTTTTTGATAGTTTTAACATTGTATATAAATGAAAACGTGATAAGATTGTATGGTTATTGGAAGTTAAGATGTCGACAGAGGATGATGTTGAGATGAGACCGATGAATGAAGTTGATACTATTGATGGTGCTGAACGTGATATGATAGATGTTTTACCGAGTATGAAGCGTAAAGCGTTGATAATTATGATAATTTTGGTATTTGTCGTAGGGCTTTCCACTTTTGGAGGTGTTACTGAGTTTAGTATGTATGAAGAAGCTATGGAAAAAATACAAAAAGCGAGAAACTCTCCTGTTGGAATCATAAATGAAACTACTGTTGATTGATGAACATCTTTTTATGATGAATGGGAAACCTGAAGATTATGACCCGACGATGCGATCTCCTTTTACAGCAATGATTGCAGGACCAACTGGATCGGGAAAGACGCAAGCGATTTTTCGAATGATTGAAGCTAGTCAGACTATAGCACACCCACCACCAACAGAGATTCACTACTGTTATGGAGCCTACCAAAAAGCCTTTGATGATGTATCAGGAGTGATTTTTCATGAAGGCATGATAGATATAACAGTGAGTTTTCCCAGAGATGGTAAAAATCGATGGCTGATAATTGATGATCTCATGGATGAAGTTTCTGGTAAAGCTGATGCTAATGCTTTGTATACAAAACACAGTCATCATTTGAACATAAGTGTGTTTTTTATTGTTCAGAATCTGTTTTTAAAAGGAAATCGTACAATTTCCTTGAATAGTCATTATTTTTTTCTTTTTAAAAACCCTAGAGATGCTTCTTCTATTTCCTATTTGGCTCGACAATGTTTTCCATCAAAAATAAAATATGTACAAGAGGCTTTTGAAGATGCGACAAAGAAACCATACTCTTATTTACGAATAGATACGACTCAACAAACGAATGATCAATATAGACTATTGGGAAATTTTACATCAGTTCTCCCTATGATATTATATGTACCCAAGTAAAAGGATATAAATACAATTACTATTCACTTCACCTCAATCATATTTTGTTATTCAACGACGCAACACGAAAGCATTATAATGTCTAAAGCTTTGGAGAAAAAATTAACAAAAAATGCAGCTGTGTTGTTATCGCTCAACAATACAACCTTTGCTATTCAAAAGTCTGTTATAGCCAAAGCCAAAAAGGAGTTTATTATGACTCTAATGGAATGTGCTAAAGCTATTATAAATGGAACGATACCATTGACATCATCTCAGTATAATGAGTTGCAGCGAAACGTGAAGGATATTAGCGCTTTAGTAAGAAAATCAACGTTAGATGATAAGAAAGCTGTATTGCAAAAAGGAGGATTTTTAGGCGCTCTACTAGGACCTATCATCAGCAATATAGTTCCTGGGTTACTTAAAAGTGTGCTAGGTGGAGGGAGAAGATAAAGATGAAACTCTCAACACGAATGATGCGAAATAGAATGGCGATTTTAGCTCTGGATGATCTGAGTAAGAAAGGAAAAATCGCTATAGTCGAAAAGGCTAACTCAGATTTGTTTCAATCATTGATAGAAAGTGTTAAAAATATTATATTAGGTAATGTTCCTCTTGATTCTGAGCAGTTTATTGAGTTGCAGCGTTACAAGAAGGAGCTACATAAACTTAGTGGTAGAGGGAGAGTTGATGATAAGCGTAAAATTTTGATTCAGAGTGGTAGAGGGAATCTTTTGGATGCTATTATAACACCTATTGTATCTGTTTTATCATCAATAAAAAGATGAATCGTCAGCCTTTAACATTCTCCAGACGTAATTTTATACTCACTGAAGATGAATACTATAGATTAACGGAAAGAAAGGATGATAAAACAGTGGTAAAGGAAGAGAAAACCAGACCTCCATTGTATTATAATCCTATGGAAGCTATAACAGTGAGAAATATGAAGCGAAAGCGAAATGATCTACTGGAAACGGCTTATGATTCTGACTTATCCTCATACGAAAAGTTAGATGAAAATGTTGAAAACCTACGTGGGTATTTGTCTGATGTCAAAAAGATTAAAAATAACCAAAACCAGACACAAAAGGATAGTTGGAATCTCATTAAGAAAAAAAAGACAGAGTCTACTTTTCCTTTGGCCAATAGCACAGTTATTGATAATAAACCTAATGTCTTTTCACCAAATGTTGATAAAGACAATGAGTTAGAATCAGTGAAAGTGGTTGATGATGATGATGATATTGGGATGGAATTAATAAAAGGAAGGTTGTTTGATACTGAAGACACAACCTTACTAGGAAGTACATTTCTTACTGATGGAGAAGATGAGCACGATAGTGAAAGCGAAAATTTAAAAGATTTTGAAAAAAAAGCAGCTGATTTAACAAAAAAAAAGAGTGATCAAACGATCGCTGTCAGAATGTTGAATAAGCTGAGTAAAATTGGTAGATTCGACTCGGATAAGAACAGACTGAAAATTGGAGAACATTGGTTGAATCCTAGGTCTTCCAAAACTTTACTACGAGACGTTCTAACCGAAGGAGGTAAAATACAATCGGGAAATACCAATTACAGTAGATTTAAAAGCCTGCTAACTGATGAAGGAATCACAACTGTCAGAAAATCCCCACATCGAACACGTACTCAGAAGAAAAAGTTGGTCGTTCCCGGTACTAATTCATGGACATCGACACGCTAAAAGAGTTGTATTACAATCCTGCATTACATACATCTCTACGAGGAGCTAGAGCTTTACTGAAAGCTCGTAGAAAACGAGAGGGAGAAAAAAGAATCCGTGAATGGTTGAGTGGTGAGGATGCCTACACGTTACATAAAAAAGTTGTAACCAAGTTTAAGCGTCGTCCTACAATTGTAGCTGGAATAGGGGAGCAGCTACAGGTAGATTTGATGGATGTTCGATCTCGAAGAGATGAAAATAATAATACAGCATTTTTACTGACTGCTATTGATTCTTTATCTAGAAAAGGTTGGGCTGTGCCGCTCATCAACAAATCAGGACCGGTAGTAGCAAGAGGATTGAGAAGAATACTAGAAGGGGAAAACTATAAAGCTTTACAATCTGATAAAGGTAAAGAGTTTGACAACGTCAATGTCAAGACTCTGCTGGCGGAAAAAAAGATCAAGCGCTTTACAACCGAAAATGAAACGATAAAGGCATCAATGGTGGAGCGTTTTAACAGAACTTTAAAAGAGAAGATATATAGATATTTGACATATAAAGATGACGATAGATACATTGATGTTTTACCAGAAATGGTTAATGCGTACAACAACACAATTCATGGTGCTATAGGTATGAGACCAAATGATGTGAATTTTCAAAATCAAGAACTTGTATGGAATCGTGTGTATGAAGGAGGTGAACATAGTTTAACTCAAGAAGCAAAACTAAAGGTTGGGGATTATGTGAGAATAAGTAAGGCAAGAGGAGTGTTTGAAAGAGGATACACCCCGAATTGGACGATTGAGATTTTTATAATCACCGATGTACTTATTGATGAAAAACCCGTTGTATATAGGGTGAAAGATTTAGCTGAGGAGATGATTGATGGTACCTTTTACGAAAAAGAGTTGCAAAAAGTAAAAAAACCCACGATTTTCAGAATTGAAAAGATACTGGGAAGAAGAATGAGAAGAGGTAAAAGACAGATTCTGGTTAAGTGGTTAGGTTATGGAGAAAAGTTCAATGAGTGGGTAGATGAATAGTTTATAAGGAAACAACGCTTGATATAATCATCATACGTTGGGAAAATGTCGATGCTGATAACTTTACCCTCAAACTCTAGTGGTGAAGAGTTTCCTGATAATAACAATTCCGAATTTACAGTGAGACTGTATAAATATTTGGTTATCAATGGCGGTAAATGGGAGGTAGCTCTGCTAGATGTGACTTATTCTAATAATTGGAAAAATGTTACCGAAGGGAAAATATATCTAGAAAAGACTAATGTCTCCGGTAAAAGCGAAAAGTCCTTCATCCTAATCGGTAATGGAAGATATGATAGTATAGAGGAGTTAGAGGAGATTATACGAAAGAGAATGAATGAAATGGATTTAGACAAGAAATTCGCCATCTCCTACAACAAGATCACCAACACCGCTTTACTAACTAACAGTGATCCTGATACTGTCATAAGCTTTTCCAAAGATATAGCATATATTTTTGGATTTGAATCAAAAACTACATACCCTCGTGGTAGATACAATAATATCACACCCCCTGATATAAATTCCGGTTTAACATCCCTGTATGTTTATTCCAACATTGTTGATAATAGAATGGTAGGAGATACGAATGTACCTTTATTGAGAGTAGTTCCAGTTCAAGGAAAGAAGAATAGTGTTGTGTATCAAGAATTTAAAAATCCTCACTATGTTGATGCTTCATCACTAAATAGTGATATGATTAAAGTACTTATAACGAGTGACGACGGTCAACGAATACCATTTGATGGTGGAAAGGTTGTGTTGACGGTTCACTATAGAGAGAAAGAATTATAATGAGTTTGGTACGATACACCCCTGAGGATTCAAAAGATTTTTTTGATGAGTACTACAAGATGCAAGCTGGAAATGGAATTGGAGTGTATAGTGGACGACGAGTGATGCCTAATATGAGAGGAAATGGACTTGGTAGTATTTTTTCAAGTTTACTTAAATCTGCAGCACCAATGCTGAAAAGAGGAGCAATTAGTTTGGGGAAAAGAGCATTGTCTGTAGGTGGAAATGTAGCGCGTGATGTCATCGATGGTCAAAGTTTTGCAGCGTCAGCAAAGAAGAGGGGATTGGCAGAGTTGAATGATCTGGGGGGAGATGTGCTCAATGCAGTCCGTCCAGATAGAATGAAAAGGAGAAAAACAAGAGGTGGAAAGAAGAGGAGAGGTGTTGGTAATCGTGGTATATTTTAATAGTAGTAGAATCCGGTATAAAGACAGCTGAGCTTGATATCTATATTCATTAATCGGTAACGCTTCAAGCATTCATCACTCGCAAAAGATGGCTAGCCTAAATGGAACAACAGGTAATAAGTTGGAAGGTTCTTCCTACAACATAAATCCAACGTTGGATGTATTTGCTACGGAACCAACAAACATATCGGTAGAAAGATCGGAATATGTTGTCATCAGACCTGATAGGTTAGATCCTTATGGTAGTATTGAGTTAACCTTGTCAGGGAGCACTGAACATTACACAGATCTTTACAACTCGTTTCTGCAAGTTGAAGCCACGGTTGTTCAAGATGATGGAACCAATATTTCAGGTAATGATGATGATGCAGTTGTGTGGATGGGGGATTCAATGCATGCATTATTCAGTGAGTTGAAAATGTCGATAGAAGGAACCACCGTTGAATACGCTAACAACTACGGTTTACGCTCCTACTTTTCACAACTACTCGAAAACAGTGCAGAAAGAAAGAAATATCAAGGTAAGATGGAAGGATGGTTGTACGATGATTCAACTAGCAAAGACGCTACTGATCACAAAACCGCTGATAAGAAAAAGAGGAGAGCTCTAATCATAGCTGGAAAGACAATAGAATTAACTGGAAAACCTCATCTCGCATTATTTCAGCAGAAAAAACTAATAATACCAGGTCCTACTATGCAGCTGGAGTTTGAGCGTGCCTCTGGCAAACTAGCTTTGTTTGCTGCGAATGAGGCACCTGCAGGAGGGGCAAAGATTAGAATTGATAAATTTGAACTTCATCTTTGTAAAGTTAAGGTGAATCCTACAATACAAAACTCCCAACTCAGTTTGGCATTGGAAGGTCACAACTACATTTATCCTGTTGATCGAAAACGGATAAAACTATATGGAATTCGTGCTGGTGTTGCGCAGATCGACATCACTTTGGAAGAAAACAAACAAAAACCTAAACAAATTTATTTAGGTTTAGTTGATCACAACGCAATGAACGGACGTTTCGCCTTGAATCCATATAGAATGCAGCATGCTAGTGTTGATAGTATTGTATTGAGAGTTGGTGATTGTCCAATTGGAAGGAGATTTGAACCAAATTATGCTAGAGGAATTTTTGGAAGAGAATATCATCAGTTTCTACACGCTACCGGAACTTTGCTTGAAGGCGATAGTCTCGGTATTACGAAAGAACAATACCTTGATGGTACTACACTTTATGGATTTGATTTGACTGGTGATTTTCTTAAAGAAGGTTTTCACTCTATGAAAAATGTCACAACAAGTGTGGAAATTCGTTTTAGCGCTAACACGACGGATGGATTATCCCTGGTAGCATACTTTGTAAAAGACGGTGTGTTGGAGATGGATAGCATTCTTCAATTAACTATCGGAGGTGACGCAGTGCTTTAAACAGAAAGTTACAGATGAATACCATACAAATTCGTTCGATCTTATCTTCAGACGTTTTATGTCAAAGCGTAGGGATTCATGTTGGAGCTAGAGAACAGTTTTGGAAGCAAATTTGCAATTTTCCAACAGGATGTTTCGTATTCAACACCCATTATTCTCATCAACCCGGAGAGCATTGGTTGGCTGTGTACGCTAATGATTCAGAGGTGGATTTTTTTGACTCGTTTGGACGTTCTGTTTCCTTTTATCCGGATGTAAATGAAATACTAAGTATTCATGGAGGATATGAAACAATACGAAGTAATGAAACACAACTACAAAATTTTTTGTCAACTGTATGTGGCGACTATTGTGTATACTTTTGTTTACTGAGAAGTAGAGGATGGAGTATGGATGAAATTGTTAGAAGTTTACGAGACATAGGAGATAGTGAGATGAGAGATCACTCAATACGGAGATTTATCATACAGACCTATCCTAACTTCGAGTTCATAGAAGATAATACAGTAGAAGGAATAGATGGTGTACATATACAAGGAACTAATTTACTAAGTAAATTGTTAAAATAAATTATTATAATTGATTTTTATTTGATATAACAAATATAATGAATAAAATACAACTTATCTCATTATTTGTGCTAAACACTACAGAACCTATAAAAACTATTATTTTGTAATGTTTCAAGCAAGAAGTAAATAAGATCTTCTCATTTTCTTCCTCAGGAGCGCTCTTTAGTTATATCTAAAAGACATAGTAACTAATGACTCTATCATACATAGTTATATGAATTAATTTTACAAAAATACTTCAGATCTTTCTTTAAATAGATATGAAACTTACCATCATAGAAGACGAGTCACATCCTTTGTGTTATCGATTAAGACTCTGATATGCTGTTCTGGACAATTCTCTTTTTCATTTTCATCAAAGTAGGAGAGACAGGTGTGCTGCAGCGAAGTATCAAACAGTTCTGAGACTTGAATGAAAGCTTGAAGAGCTGAGAGTAGAATGATGTCGTAGGAAATCATGTTGTTCGTATTTTGTTTCAGTCCTCTGAATACGATTACACCACTTTTTTCCGCCACCACAGATGAAGCTATTTGAGCAGGGATGCTAAGATCTCCAATCAATAGCTCTCCTTTCACCATACATCTGTAATTAGCCACTATAACATCAGCAGTCTTGTTCCAACGAGTATCACATTTTCTTAGCATTCCAGGATTCTCATAAGCTATAACACTTCCTGTCGGAAAATCGTGTAGGTGAGCAACACTGAAATAAGCCTGTATTTGTCTCAAACTCTTGCCATACAATGAGTTGAATGGATCGTTGATCTTTCGATTACATCCATGAGATTCAGCAGTACGAAAAATCGCATCACCTGTCTTTCCTTCTCCCATATAAATTAAAACAATTGGACGTGTTTGCTTAGCTTTATTAACAAGCAGTCCTATTTCGGTTGAAACATCACTTTTCACCCGAGTTATCTTCTTATCCTTTCGGTAGTTGTAAATCATGGTGCACTTTGATTCATCACGAAATTCAACAGACAACACCTCCATAACTGTTGGTACTGGTAGTTCTCGGATTTCCATGGATTCTTCAAGTTTTTCCAGACTATCTGGAGAGAGAGAGTTTATTAACCCAGCGCTCTTGTAGGTGAGAGTGGTTAGTTCATTACTTCCAGCATCTTGAAAGGGTATTCTGGTGTGACGAAAAAGCGTTTCATCTCCAACATCCGTCAAAACTAGTTTTTTGCACTTCGAGCCAGTTTCATTCTCATCTTTTGTCAAATCAATAAAAGATCGTTTCCTCATCGATGTTCTTTTTGAAGACAGCTTGTTAGTAGGAGATGTGAATGAAGTAAAATCTTGTTGGGATTCTGGTTCATCAACCACCAATTGACTTTCTGCCATATCAAAGATAGGAGAAGGTGATGGGGAAAGGGTTTGCTGGGATCCTGCTTCTTCATTCATCGGTTGACATCCTTCGTCTTGAGTATTCATTCTAAAAAAACAAAACATTTTGTTTAATTTTTCGTAATTAATTTTAAAAGATCATAAAGGTCATAAACCTTCAGCTAGTAGCATTAGCTAACAAAAAATAAATATTTTTACTCTTACCTTTATAAAGAAGATGAGCTCCTAGTTGTTGCAATGAAAGATTTAGTAGATGTTGCTTCTCCGCTAGTCGTTGTAGAACTGGATGCTTTCTGTGTGAAAACAGTGGCTCTTAAATAGGTAAAGTTGCACTGATTAAATCCTATGAATCAACATTTTTTTCACGCGAATACAACCCAATGCTTTCGCGGGAATAAATATTTTATTTTCACGCGAATACAAACCAATGCTTTCGCGGGAATAAACATTTAATTTTCACGCGAATGGAAACTGTTGCTTTCGCGGGAATGAATACTTTATTTTCACGCGAATACAAACCGTTGCTTTCGCGGGAATAAATATTTTATTTTCACGCGAATACAAACCAATGCTTTCGCGGGAATAAACATTTAATTTTCACACGAATGGAAACTGTTGCTTTCGCGGGAATGAATACTTTATTTTCACGCGAATACAAACCGTTGCTTTCGCGGGAATAAATATTTTATTTTCACGCGAATACAAACCAATGTTTCCGCGGGAATAAATAATTTATTTTCACGCGAATGGAAACCGTTGCTTTCGCGGGAATAAACATTTTATTTTCACGCGAATAGAAACCAATGTTTTCGCGGGAATAAATAATTTATTTTCACGCGAATGGAAACCAATGTTTTCGCGGGAATAAATAATTTTTTTTCACGCGAATGGAAACCGTTGCTTTCGCGGGAATAAACATTTTATTTTCACGCGAATACAAACCAATGTTTTCGCGGGAATAAATAAATTATTTTCACACGAATGGAAACCGTTGCTTTCGCGGGAACAAACATTTTATTTTCACGCGAGTATAAACCAATGTTTTCGCGGGAATAAATAATTTATTTTCACGCGAATACAAACCAATGTTTTCGCGGGAATAAATAATTTATTTTCACGCGAATACAAACCAATGCTTTCGCGGGAATAAACATTTTATTTTCACGCGAATACAAGCCAATGTTTTCGCGGGAATAAATAATTTATTTTCACGCGAATACAAACCAATGCTTTCGCGGGAATAAACATTTTATTTTCACGCGAATACAAACCAATGTTTTCGCGGGAATAAATAATTTTATTTTCACGCGAATGGAAACCATTGCTTTCGCGGGAATAAAAATTTTATTTTCACGCGAATACAAACCAATGCTTTTGCGGGAATATATACTTTATTTTCACGCGAATGGAAACCGTTGCTTTCGCGGGAATGAAATTTTTTATTTTCACGCGAATAAAACAGGGATATTTCACGCGAATAACACTATTCTGATAGAGTTTTCGCGTGAGTGTTTTTAATGGCTATAAGCTAAATGAGTAGGAGTGGCTTATACTATATAAGAACAGCTCTCTCTGCATAGAAATCATTCTCTCCAGCAATAAAACATCGACTACTACAGCTGATTTCATCAACTACTACAACTGATTCATCAACTGCTACAACTGATTTCATCAACTACTACAGCTGATTTCTTGGTGATAAGGTAAGAATTAATAGAAAAATTACTTAATAAAAGTTGAAATGTAATTATTTTACAACACTGCTTAATCATCATATACTAATACTTAACATTTTATTTTAGTTCATTATGAGTTCAAAAAGATACACAATCAAAGACTACCTTCCAAAGATATATCATAGCTATATTAAAGAAAATGTTGAAGTACAGGAAAAGATTGGATATCGCTTGACATTACAAGCTATATTATTATGTATGACACAGCATTTGCTAACTGTAGCTTCTTTACATGGAGAACTTTCACCGATACAATACCGACCATACACTACACATAAATACGTTGACAATTCAGTGGAAATATTTAAGCTTATGACTAAAAACAATTTTCAAACAGTTGTAAAAATGTCAAAAACTGTCAGTATTAATGATTACTTAAAGAAAATTCAAAGAAAAGTGTGGAATAAAGAGCTCACTCAAAAATTGATTTCAATACAATGGACTACTGAATTATTATATCATTTTCAATCAGATATATGTAGATACATACAAACGGATGAAAATCTCTCGTCATCCATTTTTTCATTTGAAATGATATTGGAACTATTTCAAGCTTACAATATTTAATATGCTCTCTTTATGTATCCCTACTTATTATACAATAAATGTATATATTCACATATTGTTTCATTTTTAATCAATGTATTTATTCAATGTAGATGTATCTCCTCTCTCCTCTCTCTCCTCTTTTCCTCTCTCCTTTCTCTCAAGATGCCATATGAGTTCGAGTTATGTAAAAAAATTATCAAAACTTAAATGCCATACATTCAAAATCTAGATGCCATATGAGTTCAAATCAAGTAAAAAAATAATCAAAACTCAAATGCCACTTAAATGCCATTCAAATGTCACTCAAATACCCCTCAAGTAAAATACAATATAAACTCGGCGAATTCATCCAACGCCGTAACCCATTGTCTCAACTCCAAGGTCAAATCCACAAAAAAACACTTGGTAGGGAGATCTGCTCATATATTACTACTCAAGTAATTCTTGACTACGGTCCGCATCTCCCATTCTTCTAGCATCTGAAACTGATGTTCCAAAAGCTTCAAAAGCTTTTCTAGGAATATATTCTATTAGCTGATAAACTTTAGTGACTTTCAATCCTTGTTTCAAGTACCATTTCAACAAAGGACTCATTAGCAATATCTTATCTCCATACATACTTCCAACTAATGAGCGTTGAGGAGTCTTTAGAAAACGTTCGGCTTCAGCAAAGACTTTCATTTCATCGCTCAAGTGTTCTCTGGTTAACATAGTATTTTTAAAAATCGGAGGCATTTCGAAGAACTTTTCTTCCTCTTCCTCAGGAACTTCGATGTCACATTCAACAAATCCGAAGAATTCGTCTGATTGAACTCTCTCCAACACTTCTTGATTCAGCTTTTTTTCAAGTATTTTGGGGTAGAAAGAATTGTAAAACGTGTTGACAAATTTTTGTAAATTTGTATGAGTTTTTACACGTTTCATCCACTCACACTCCCAAATCGAGATTACAGTGTAACCTAGCGCTAGGAGATATTCTTCATTTTCCATCGTAGTTTTAAACAGATTTGCTTTTGATTTTCTTCCACTAGCTTGAAGCTCTTGCTCTTTAGCGTTGTTATAAGAGCAGTCGTGTCCATGCCAAAAACACCCGTGGAATTGAAAGACATGACGATTTTCAACACAAAATCCATCAACTGGTAATGATCGCTGTCCAAGATTAACTTCCCCTCCATTGAGCTGATGTCTGATATTGATTTTTTTTGAGAACATTTGGAACTGTAACCAGCTATGAGCTACCTTGCTAAATTTTACTGGTTCAGCGACAAAGGAGTTTTCGATTTTTCTTCTTCGAGGATAACCAGTAGGCATTGATTGCATCATACACCATAAATAGAGCGCATTTGCATCAACTCCATAGATTCTATCACAAACTTTTGCTTCTTTTCCCAACCAATGTTCTCTAATTTTAGTTATACTTTTTTTGTGATATCTATGCATCACTAGACTTGGCCCGCCAACTATGTTTTTCTTTATTAGAGGATAAAGTTCTGCATTGCAGTTGTCAATCAGACAAATTGGGAGAGTCTGTCGAAACGAGTTACCAATTTCATGGAAATCCAAGTATGTAGAGAGGTATGGAGGAGGTGGTAGTAGTTATGTTACCCTACTTTCGCGAAGTTAACACAGGCGCAGTTATTGCTTTCAACGCGACGTGTCTGATATCATACTTTCATCAAGTTAACCGGGTAGTCAACAGTTTGTGTTTTCAAGCGATGTACTGTTTTATAAGCAGTCAATGCGTAAGGGTAATCAATATCTGTAGTCCTACTTTCTCAAAGGTAACTCAGTTTGTGCATTCATGCGTGCGCCAAATATCTTATACTCATTACAGCTTTTATGCTCAGACCGTTGTATTCATATTTGTAGTAATTACAGCAACACCTTTTACACGTAGTGGGGTTACATTAGGCTTGTTGATGAACAACCAAAATTATCAATCAGTAATTACCATGGCAATATTTGGTGAGTATACATTAAACTGCTCAGAGTGCTTTTTGTATGCAATCATGAGTGCTGAAGCTCTTGAAGTTTCTTTGCCCTGATTTTTTAGTGAGTCTAACATAAAAAAAATATAAATGCAAAGCAACCCTACTGCTTGATCATTCGATGATAATAGCTAGACCAAACAGCTAGCAAAAAAGGAGCTTACATTTAGCTTTTGTAAAAAAAATAGTTTATCTATTTTCTAATACAAACATGCCATCAAAAAGCTGTAATCCTAACATTGATGAGGAATTTATAAGATCAGAATCGTGTACTCCAACAGTCAGTACATCATTTGATCACCAACAGGAAGAGCAACAGGATAGAGATTCTATAGATAGTGGCATTGGAATGGAGATCATCGATAACAGCGCTTATGAAAATGTAGCTACACCAAGCAGCCTTTATCAACAAATCAATACCAAGACTGAACCTATGCATCGAGGAATTGTTAGAGCTAAAACTAAAGGTGTCATTTTTTTGCTAACAGCCTACTTTGTTGTTAGTATTTGCGTGAATATTACCACGCCAATGTTTTATAGTAAAGGTAATAACAATACAATTGTAATGCGGAATGATTTACCAGCTTGCAATGATACATGGATGATAGACTACTCCGTGTTGAATGAGACATATGCAAACTGTCCAGAGCAATACTCCATTGGGGGTGGTATAGTTGTGTCTATATGTAATCATCATCAATTTGGTTCTATTGTAGATATCATGTTTTTTTTAAATTCAAAACCCACCATCAAAGGTATTGCAATACCATTTTACACAATTTCAGGATTGAAACCAGTCATCCAAGTTATAGTTGGTTAATTTCTATGATACTAATCAAATTGCATTGCTGTGGTGCTTGAGAGCATTTATATTTATTGATATATGCATGGAATGTTCTTTGATATTTGTGTTGTAAGTTATATGATTGATAATAAAATAGTATCAAAAATTTTGAAAAAACAGAGTTGTTTATATCCTATTATTTGTATCCTGTTATAGTAATAACATGTTTTTTATTACATAAAGTAATTGGACAATAGCAGCATGAATTCATTGGAGATATTGGCACATACAGTTATTTAAAAAAATAAAACAACGTGCAAAAACTCTGCAAGTCTATCAAACTAAAAACTTCTAGTTAATTTTGATACTTTACAACGAAACAAGTAGACCCAAATATCAAACTACCGTCAGTGGAAGGGGTAAATATCTACAAGAAATCATATGTATTTTGCTACTTTCACACGGTGCATTAGTGGCTGATTAGCAAATCATTTCCTTTGCATGACACCATTGATAACTAAATTGGCAATAAATCACCTCATAATATCCTTATTTTAATAAATTATCTGTAAGAGATTATGCAGTCATTTTTTTGGTTGATCTAATAATTGATTATAACCATTACCATGGCGATGATGGTGTTTAAAGAAACAGTAGAAATACGAAGGAGATCAACTTGACTATTTGTTATTTAAATATATTTTCTTATCAGTAACATCCTCCTAGTCATATCCTGACAGTCACTCACTGATTATTCATCACTAGTAGTATATAAGCCGGTTGATGCTTTGCAAAAAGTATACTCAACATGGATATATCTAAGCAGCTGCAAGAGGTGACTCCTGATTCTGAGGAGTATATTGAGCTTTTAGCCAAGCACTTAGCAGATACCAGGAAAAGAAAAAAGGGCAACAAGAAAAAACTGTAAGTACAGGTGCTTGATTTTGTATTCTTTTTTATTCTAATTTGGAATATATTATCACAACACAAATGTTTATGACCTTGCTTTAGAACAAGTTGCAAAAAAGTTGTTTTTTATACCAGAATTGAGATTAGTCAGTGATCAAAGAAAGGTGTACAGAGAAACTTCGCTGATTTTTTTTTAATTGTAGTGAGAAAGATGGGGCAAAATTTTCCAGAAAAGAAAACCCAAAAGAAGACAGTAATAAAGAGAAAAGCAAAGATCTAGAGACCAAGAAAGTGGAGAGCAAGAAAGTGGAGAGCAAGAAAGTGCAAAGCAAAAAAGTTGAAAGCAAGAAAGAGGATAGAGCAAAAGATGCATGTTTAAGCACCCAACCGTAAGTTTTGTAAAGTGATGAATTTTTTTTTTTTTTTTGTCCAGTTTTAACAGACTTATTAGATTTTTTTATTTTTTATTTAGATCATTTGATTTTTTTCTTTTAACCAATATTTCATGGTAACCAGTTTTTTTTATAGCGTGTGACAAGCATGATAATCTGCAATTTTATAAAATATAATCCAAGTATTATCGTTTACAGGAAAGCGATTCCAGTGTGTGAAAACAGTCGCAGCGACACCAGCAGTGATGATAGTGAAAATGAACCTACAGAAGAAATGTCTGATGCAGATGATAATAAAGGTGCCTGTTTGAGTAGTACAGTAGATTTTGATCCGGAAAAATTAGCATTGACTAGAATTGATGATCAAAGCTTTGCATTGTCATACGATAATGATAACAGGATTTTTTTGAAAAGTGGAGAATACGTTGGTCAAGTTACCACGTATGAATCCAAATTTTCGCATTCAATCTTGGTAAAAAAAAGTGAACTGGTCGAAAAAGTGAGAGCAAAAGCGGAGCAACTGCTGGGGAAAAAAAGAAAATTATCTTTCTTTGGAAAAAATGATTCTGTTTGCAGTTCTTTCTTTCCTGAAACAGTTACAAACCTAGAAAAAAAGAAATGTCTAAACTTAGTGAAGGATGGGGTAGCTGAACTAATGCCACTATCTGAATTTTGTAAAGAATCAGGGTGTTTAACAGTAATGCTCAGAGCTGGTAAAATTACAAAAACACAAGGTAGTGATTATACATGGAAAATGAGTGTTGTGGAAGCTCAGCTATATCCTATACCTGATGAGTATGAAGGTTATTACAAAATTGTTGACACCCCCACAGTTAGGTTTTTTAAAACAAAAAAATAAACAGTTGGTGGTACTGTTGGCTTTGTTTAGATGTTTAGACCATGGCAATGTATTTTATCTGTTATTATAAACTACATTTTTTGCTATGCCTTATGTCAGTGATTTGCTTTGTATTTTGTATTTTTTTTTTCTTCTCTAGAATGTGCAATTTTGTATTTTTCTGCTCTAGAATGTGCAGAGGATATATAGTTTATGCTTTGTATTTCCATAATAAATCTGTCAAAACAATTAATGATATCATTTTTTTATAGGTGAGATTATACCAGATTGTGAAATAATCTGTGCATCACTAACAAAAAAAAATCAAAAAAAATCTTGAGAACAAAGCTATTACAGAATAGCAAGTTATACTGATTTGCAAAAATGACGTACAAAACTGTTGATATCAGTTCAATCACAAGCTGATATAGTATTTTGTACTGTGGATGCAAGGTACGTGTAATTAGACCGTAAAGCTGTACACAGAATTTATAAAAGTACAAGCAAAAGTAATAATAAAAGCAAAAGAAAGAATAAAAGCAAAAGTAAGAATAAAAGCAAAAGTAATAATGAAAGCAAAAGTAAGAATAAAAACAAAAGTAGGAATGAAAGCAAAAGTAGTAATTAAAGCAAAAGAAAGAATAGAAGCAAAAGTGAGAATAAAAGCAAAAAAAGAATAAAAGCAAAAGTAAGAATAAAAGCAAAAGTAATAATGAAAGCAAAAGTAAGAATAAAAGCAAAAGTAGGAATGAAAGCAAAAGTAATAATAAAAGCAAAAGAAAGAATAGAAGCAAAAGTAAGAAAAAAAGCAAAAGTAAGAATGAAAGCAAAAGTAGGAACAAAAGCAAAAGTAAGAATGAAAGCAAAAGAAAGAATAAAAGCAAAAGTAAGAATAAAAGCAAAAGTAATAATGAAAGCAAAAGTAAGAATAAAAGCAAAGTAGGAATGAAAGCAAAAGTAATAATAAAAGCAAAAGAAAGAATAGAAGCAAAAGTAAGAATAAAAGCAAAAGAAAGAATAGAAGCAAAAGTAAGAATAAAAGCAAAAGTAAGAATAAAGGCAAAAGAAAGAATAAAAGCAAAAGTAAGAATAAAAGCAAAAGTAATAATGAAAGCAAAAGTAAGAATAAAAACAAAAGTAGGAATGAAAGCAAAAGTAATAATAAAAGCAAAAGAAAGAATAGAAGCAAAAGTAAGAATAAAAGCAAAAGTAAGAATGAAAGCAAAAGTAATAATAAAAGCAAAAGTAAGGATAAAAGCAAAAGTAAGAATAAAAGCAAAAGTAAGAATGAAATCAAGAGTAATAATGAAAGCCAAAGTAATAATGAAAGCAAAAGCAAGAATAAAAGCAAAAGTAAGGATGAAAGCAAGAGTAATAATGAAAGCAAAAGTAAGAATAAAAGTAAGAATAAAGGCAAAAGTAAGAATGAAAGCGAAAGTAATAATGAAAGCCAAAGTAATAATGAAAGCAAAAGTAAGAATAAAAGCAAAAGAAAGAATAAAAGCAAAAGTAAGAATGAAAGCAAAAGTAATAATGAAAGCAAAAGTAATAATAAAAGCAAAAGTAAGAATAAAAGCAAAAGTAAGAATGGAAGCAAAAGTAATAATGAAAGCAAAAGTAATAATGAAAGCAAAAGTAAGAATAAAAGCAAAAGTCAGAATGAAAGCAAAAGTAAGAATAAAAGCAAAAGTAAGAATAAAAACTAAAGTAAATGATCAGCAATGAATGTGGTTGAGAGTAATCAACTGCTCAATTTTGTTGTATTATTGATCATAAATGATGTACCCTTTCAGCAAAGTTTTTGCAACAAAACAAATGCATAACAATATATTGTTATGCATTGCAGAAAGATTTGGATGCACACTGTGCCACAAGACCTATAGGTACAAGTCTGGTTTGTCAAGACACATGAGAGAACACAAGACTAGATGTAATGAGTGTGGAGTGCTAAAAGACTCTAGATCCCAATACATTCATCAGTGCAAGGTGATTATATTTTAAACTTTTTTGAGGCTGCGACATAGCCAAACTTCCCATAGTTTTAATAAGTTTTTTGAATTATTATCAAACCCAATGGTAATGTTTTAAAGGAAAGCAAAAAGAAAGTTGAAGTACCCTTACAGCCCACAAGTCAACAGTTCGAAAATGGTGTTTCAATGTTCAAAAGCTACTACAGAGGCCCCCTTAGAAAACAAACCGATGAACTACTCGAAAAAAACTGGACAGCACTTGTACAGGCGATATTCCACAATATACAATCTGCGAGTAAACAATGATGATGTGGTAGAAACATTAAAAAATAACTAAAGTTCTTTACCAAGAACAGACATCCAAGTTCTAAATCCAAGCGTCTGTTGGATTTCTACTCGTCAACAACTCTTCAAAGAACTTGAGATACTGGCATGCTAGCAGTGGTCATGACAAACTATTTGAGAAACCTTTTCTTGTAGAGAATCTTGAGGACTTTAACAGTTTTATCAACAAGCTGAGTGACAAGGATTTTATTGAAACCGCAACAAAATCAAGGCCAAACACTAGGTACTCCATGCACATGATCACAAACATCACATTTTATGTGTACCAGATTTCGCAGCACCCCATCTGATGTCCGACAATCCTCCCCCTTGCTTTAAAACGTAATAAAGCAATTATTTCAGCAGACACGGACAGCAATGGACGGGAGTATCAAGACAACTTATGTTTTTTTAGAGCACTGGCTCTTATGCGCAAATGCAATGCTACATTACAGGCATCCACAAAACTGTATTTCCAAAGATTTTTGGAGAAGATGAATATAGATAGGTCAGAATTTGAAGGAGTTTTACTAAAACAGCTACCAGAGATAGAAAAACTCTTCGAAGTGTCTGTTAATGTATTTACTATACTAGAAGAGAATGATACAAACTCCTTCGCTAAAATACTATCAAGATCCTCTACCAGCTACAGTGAAAAGTTGAACTTGAACTTGTACGATAATCACTTTAGTTGGCTAAAAAATTTGTCAATGTACACCAAGTCCTACAAATGTGTCTACTGCGAAAAACTTTTTAAGACGGTCAATGCTTTAAAAAATCATATGCTTGGCTGTTCAAACACTCAAATCCTAATCTACCCCAGGGGGTCATACTCACCTCCCAAAACATTATTTGAAAAACTGGATGACATTGGATTAGTCGTTGATTCTAGCCGCCACCATTATCCTTACTTTGCCGTGTTTGATTGTGAAACATATTTGGATGAGACAAATTTGCCAAACCCAACTCCAACAATTGAATGGGAAGCTTGTCACAAGTTCGCTTCAGTTACAAAGGTACAAATCTCCCATTACATTTTTAAATGATAATGATGATGAATATGATGTTGTCAAGAAAATGATGGATTACTTGGAGTCTGTATCTATGGAATGCTATGAGAGACTCAGGTTACGATATAAGGATGTCTTCCGAAAACTTGAGAGGATTAGGGATGAAACAGTTGAAAGAGAAGTTCATGCTATGAATGGGATTGCTGTCGAAAGAGTTGAAGAAAAGTTTGACAAGCTAGAAAATGATCTAGACAAATATCTTTCTGATTTGCTCTGCTTTGGGTTTCAAAGCAAAGGGTTTGACATACCTGTAATGAAACAACACATTGTCCGCTATTTACTAGAGACAAACAACAAAATTAACCTGGTGATAAAAAAGGGAATAAATACATGACTTTGCAAACGGACAAATTGAGATTTTTGGATATAGCAAATTTCTTACCAGAGGGGTATTCATTGTCAAACTATCTTGATGCAATGGAAGTGGAAAGCCGCAAGTTCTTCTGGATATACGAACACTTTACATCCATGGATGTTCTAAGAGGACAACTTTTCCGCAACATGAAGAGTTCTATAGTGTTCTAAAACAAAAAACATTACAATAGAAAAATACAACTATGGGAAGAGAATATGGAAAGAACAAAACATGAAAACGCTGCGCGATATGTTGATTTACTACAATGAACACGATGTACAACCACTGTGTACCGCAATTGAAAGACAAAATGAATTTTTCAAGAGCCGCAATCTAGATTTTAAGAGCTCAATTTCTGTGCCTGGCCTGTCAATCAGATACCTTTTTCATTTGAAAGATCCCGATGCGCCTATAATTATGTTTGGCCGAAGATTTCAAGATCTACACAAACTTTTAAGGTTGCAAATAAGAGGAGGACTGAGTTTGGTTCACAACAGATATCAAGAAGCCGGTGTGACCAAAATCAAAGAGAATTATTTTGGTGCAAAAGCCAAAACTACTCGAGCTTGTGAAAGTCGGGATTGCAGTGCCATGTATCTACATAACTTGGCTTTTTGTGAAATGTCCACTGGAGCTTTTGTGAGAAGAAAAAAGAGCACAGGGTTCATAATTGAGAAATGTTACCCTCATGGAGAAAAAGCTACAGAATGGTTAAAACATATGGAAAACCTTTTGGGTGCAAAAATCCGTCACAAGTACAATGGCAATGAAGTGATAATTGGAGGTAGAGAGTTGCCTGTAGACGGTTACGCAAAGACTGATGAAAATGAAGAGATTGTACTCAACTACAGTGGATGTTGGTTTCACTCGCACATGTGTAAGCGTGTACCAGTAGGAATCAAACAAGATTACGAAAACGACTTGAAAAATCAATTGGAAACCTACACAAACCTGAAATACTTTCAAGATCTAGGGTATACGGTATACCATGTGTGGGAATCCCAGTTTGATGAAACAAAAAGAAGAAGCAAAGAAATTGAGGATTTTTGCAAAAGACAAAATTTCGTAGTGGACAGAAGACAGAAGCTGACGCCAGAACTAATCCTTCAAAAAGTGCGCGATGGTACTATGTTTGGTATGATAGAAGTGGATATACACACCCCTGATGAGCACAAGGATATCTTTTCCGAATTTCAACCAATAACTAAGCATTCATTCATTTCTAGAGAAGATATCGGTGATCATATGAAAGAGTTTGCTGAACAGAATGGTTTGCTTAAGAGACCTGTCAAAGCCTTGCTAAACAGTTACTTTGCAAAAAAAATACTGTTGACCACACCATTGCTTAAATGGTACTTGAATCACGGTCTCAAGTGCACAAATGTATATCAAGTGATCCAGTACAAACCTTCAAAGTGTTTCCAAAGATTCGGTGAAGAAGTGGTATCAGCTAGAATTGAAGGAGATCTTGATCCAAAAAAGAAGATTATATCGGACAACTGCAAGCTCATTGGTAAGTATTTTAAACAACATTTCGCCATTTCTACAAACAATTAAGTTTGGTGTCTAATATTTTTTTATGTAAAACACTATTATTTACAATCATGCTCTTTTTTGTACAGGTAACAGTGCCTATGGAAGAACCCTAGTCAACTTTGAGAAACACAAGGATATATCTTTTCACCAGGCCCACGACTCTTCAATATCTAACTTGATTAATGATGGAAGATTTCAAAGCCTGGAAGAGATCTCTGATAACTTCGTTGAAATTGAAAAGGCAAAAGCATTCATCAGACTGGCAGTGCCAATTCAATTAGGGTTCTTTGTGCTAGATTATGCCAAATTACTTTTGCTCAGATTCTACTATGAGTTCTTGCTAAAGTTTTTGAGATTTGATGATTTTGCTTTGATACAATGTGATACAGACTCACTATATCTGAGTTTGAGCAAGAACAGCTTATTTGCTACTGTGAAACAGGATATGAGAGACTCATTCATGCAAGAAAGTGAGCTTTGGATTGCTAAAAGTTATTGCGAGAAACATAAAGCTGATTTCTTCAAACAAGTATTCTCTGGCAAAGAATGGAATTCAGAAGATTGTTGCAAGACTGCATCCAAGCACTACTTACGCCAGCCTGGTTTGTTCCACATCGAGAACACATCAGAAGGAGTTGTTACTCTCTCCAGCAAATGTTATTATTGCTTTGGAGAGACAACTAAATGCAGTTCCAAGGGAATAAGCAAAACGCACAATAAACTTACAGAAGATCATTACAAAGAAGTCCTAAATAACAAAACAATATCTGAAGCCACAAACAGGGGGATAAGGGTAAAAGGACAAAAAATGTATACATACACCCAGCGTAAAAAGGGACTTAATTACATGTATGGAAAAAGAAGAGTTTGCGCAGACAGTGTATCTACACTTCCAACTGACTTGTGATGAACAAACTTATGATGATCAAATTTGTTTTGGCTCAATATACTTTTTAACCCTATTAATTCTAACAATACAAGCATCTGTGTATAAGCTTTAGTTGTACGCTTCTTAGCTCAGTAGAGCATCGGATTATACAAAGTCAACTACCAGTGATCAGTTGCTTCAGTTATGGTGTCAAGAGCGCCTTTATCATTAGTGTTTAAGAATATTCACAACTACATTTGGTTTAAACTATCCACATATTATAATAAATACTTCACCAAATATGAAGTAAATAGCATCGTGTTCTCATTTGTATAACTATCACAGAGGATGGAATAGACATCTACGCCATGAACTGAGAACACTTTCACTAGATATGTTCATAGATAATGGCTTTCATGAGTTCCAAGAGTTGACAGAGGATATGGGAAAACATGAAACTGATTAAAACAGATTAATGAAGATTTTGTACATCGCTGTGCAGTATAGCAAACTATACATTGATAGAGGAGAAACATCTATGATTAAGAATTTGATTTTTCAAACGCAAAAGGAAATCACAAGACTATTGCTGCTAGAGTGAAAGCATTTTTATGAAACGTAGTGAGTAAATGAAGTTATATAAATACATAAAACCAAATGTTGCACTCAGTTTAGCTTTAGACGAGCTAACAAGCAATCATGACTTTACCATTGGAGCACACATTTTTAGCAATAATAGCTGGGCCAAGCAGAGCCGGTAAATCTACCTTTTTAGCTAAGCTACTGTCATTTCGTAATGACAGTAGCTACCGGCTCCTGAGAAAGTGTATTATTGTAATAGCGAGTGGCAGCCATTATATGATTCAAGTTCTTTTGCTGAAGTAGAGTTTCACCAAGGAGATATTGATGTGGACATTTTAGACAAATCTGTAAATAACTTAGTGCTCTATGACGATCTATTAACTCAGTGCAATGATAAAATCGAAATGATGTTCACAAAATACAGCCATCATAAAAATGCTAGCGTGATTTTTATAACTCAAAATATTTTTCACAAAAACAATCATATGAGAACTATGTCCTTGAACTCATCGTACTTGATACTGTTCAAGAACCCAAGAGATGTGAATCAAATAGCACAGTTGTCGAGACAAATGTATGGAAAAAAATCCGATTTTTTGGTGGAAGCTTTTAATGACTCTATATCAGTACCTTTTGGGTACCTTTTCCTAGATATAAAACAGGAAACACCTGATAAGTTGAGAGTTAGGACAGGAATATTTCCAGATGAAAAAACCTTTATCTACACACCTAAAAACAAAACCATGTCATTGCATAGATTTGTTGCAAGCGATGAGGATCATGTCCCAAAGGCTTAGAAACTTTGCTCCAACTCTTCAATGTTTGGCAAAGTGCGATAAGCACACAGCAAAATCAATTATTGAACACGGCAATCCACAAATTATTGACTGCCTGTCAGATATTTGTCACAATTTGCTGAAAGGAAAAGTGCCTCTGACTCCTTCAGAAAAGAAAAGACTAGCTAAACATAAACAAAGTATTAGAAAGGTTGCCCGAAAATCTACTATTAAAAAGAAAAAAAAAATTCCCTAATTCAGAAGGGAGGATTTTTAAGCGCAATTTTAGCTCTTCTGTTGGGATCAGTCATAGGACCTCTAGTTGGTAAATTGTTTGGTAAATAACAGAGATGGGGGCAAATCACGGCTGACTCGAATATTTGAGTATTCGAATATTTGAAACAAATCAAAATTAGCTGATTTGATAATTTGCTGATTTGATTTGATTTGCCTACCTCAGTGATTTGACTTGATTTGATTTGGTTTTTTTTCTTATTTGAGTCAAATATTTGATTTTCAGATTCAAATCATTTGGTAAAAATTAACTTTTTTGTTGATAAATAATGCAAAAATTATCATAGTTTTGTTATCTTTTTATCTTTATTAGAAGTATTAGCAAAAGATTACTGGGTGGGGTAACAGAGGCCACAACTCATGGCTAAAACTACAGTCTATAGTTACGCAATATCCCCGCATGGCGGCTGAGCTAATGATGTTGTTGCCAATATTTGATGACTAATTAATTCTGTACAATTACTCAAAAATGGCCTGAAATGAAGGATTGATACGAACATGACAAATGGATGTTTGACTATGTGTACTAGGTGAGTGGTTTGTTTGGTTACTAACAACTTGGTGCAATAATATTATATATTACTCATTTATTTATAAATAATAATTATTATTTATTTATCATCATCATCATTTGTTTGATTTATTATTATTATTATTATTATTATTATTATTATTTTGGATGAATCAATGAATGAATGAATAAATCAATGCCATAGAATAGTCATAGTAGATAGTAATAATAATAGCAACATTAATAAATAAATAATAATGATGAGGAATGATAATAATAATTATTATTGTTATTTATCGTTGGTGGTTATTTTATCGCTGTAATATTATTATTGTTAATTAATTATTATTAGTAATAATAATCGTCATGGCATTAATTCATCCACATAACTATGGTGATAATAATAATTATTGTTATTCATGGCTGAATGAATAAGTTGATAATAATAATTATTGATTATTATCAATGATATCAATCAAACCCTTATTAATTATTATTGTTATTATTATTTATTACAATAATAATATATTATTATGAATAATAATAATAATATTAATAACAGTAGTTAGTTACAATAACATTGTTGTTGTAAACACTGTGGTGTTGATGTTGTTGTTATCATCACCAATGTAGTTACAGTAACTTCACTTTATTAAGCACTGTAAATAATAATAATAAATAATGATGATGATTAATTATCATGGTGGCAATGGATTCAATGATGATAATGATTATTTATATTAATTAATATTGATAATTAAATAAGACTACTGTCTGTTTTTTGTAGCAAAGAGTAAAATATTACCATGTAAGTATGTGGAATGAAAATAATAAAAATTGAAGTTTAGCAGTGATCAAAACAATACACCACAAAAACAAATGACAATTAATTATATAATAATTAATAAGAATATTATTTTTAATTGTTGTTGCACTTATTGTGCTGATTATAGATTCTTTATAGTAATAGTTATTACTATTAGTCCACAAAAATTGATACTATTGATAATTTTAATGATTTATTATCAATTAATTAAGCAGTGGATAAAAATTAAATAAATTGACTTTATTGTAGCAGTATTGGGCAAATGGCACTGTTTCAAGAATATTGTATTATGATCTATCATTTTCAACAATATTTTTCTGGCATTATTGATTGATTAAATTTACCATTCAGAGCATAAGTACGGCAGTTCATACAGCTCGACCCAATAAATTGATAGTAGTTCGATTGGTAATCAATGAAAGGTGCTTATTACATGTTAGGTTAACATTAGTAAGTGTTATTGTTATTTGCCATTGCATTGTTGTTATATGCTATGCTATTTGATTTAGATTGCAATAGCATAATTAATTTCATTTACTCTAATCATATTCTCCCGCATCATTGTACATTGCTCAACTTTGCTATGTTACAGATGTGGATATATGTGCTGGCTACCCTGTGGATCTCTTTTGTCAAAAAAGATTCAATACTCAACAAATCATATGCACCTAGAGTTATCCTTCCCGTGAAATGAGTTGCTCATTCCGTGAAGTTGAATATGCAGTACTCCAACATACAGTTTGGACTACTGAGGAAACATACAAAGATGAATGAAGACACTTCACATAGAAGAGACAGTTGTGATGAATTTAACCACGAACCATCTATGTACTAAACGTGATGACCATGTTCTAGTGTAGCGTAGTATAGCTCTAACCAGCGTTCTAATATCTTCGAATCTTCTTGTTAGAAAGTAGTTCACTCTACGTACTGATGTGAACAATGAGTGATTTTTTACCACCGCAAGAAATAACTGGTGTTTATAATTGGAACTATTGCTATTGTATATGAAAGAATTTCGTCTATCTCATGGTATGCCTCACTGGCAGGAATGTTTTGTAATTCTCAGCTGATCAGCAATATTTTTATTGGATACAATCCACTGTCCCGCAACAACCAACTACATCACAAAGTTTCATGCTTCATTTTCACCGCATACTCTTATTTGATCTGCAGACATGACATCATGACGTTTTTGTAGAGGCTCTTTATTTTTTAGCTTTACAATAAAAAATATAAAAGAAAACTATATGATTTTGTGTCACATCTAAGTAATATCTGATAGCTGCAAAAACCACCAATTAAACTAAGGTTGTCGTCATGTAGTTTTGCAGCTCGTAACTTCTCAATATCCTATTGCATATGTTCATTATATCCGTCAGAATACTAAACTTGTATAGTGATTACTTTAGTTTGCATTAATTCTGATATGAAACTTATTGGAAATTGTGGCAAATTACCTAAAAGAACTATCTATACTTTTTATTATGAAAACAAATCATTATATTTTTAAGTCATATCACCTGTGTTTAGTTTTTTCTAGTGTGTGTGAAAGCTACTACAGCTAAAGAAAGTAATTAAGCAATTAGACATGAAATGGTGTATATGCATGTAATTTTAAACCATCTGAAGTCTTCCATTAGTCAGCCTCCTGCAGATGGAACAAGAAAAGAAACGTTTAAAAAGATGCACATGTCTTAGAAAATATACCAATATACATTCGCATTCCACTACCAGATTATAGATAATGGAATTTGGAACGAACGTAGACAGGAATGAACGTCGACAGGAATTAATGCAGACATAGCTTAAATGAACGTAGACACATCCTGGAATGAACGTCGACAGACCTGGAATAAAAGTCCACTAAGTATGTTAGAGAGAAAAATTCGAGGTTCATTCTAGGAAGTGTCAGCATTCATTACTGGCAACATTGAAACTTCCATTTCGACGTTCGTTCCAGGAGTAAAACAAATACCGTTTTTTCCCAAAGTAGACAACTTTTGGAACGAAAATCGAAATGATATTTTATATATCGCTGAGAACGAACGTAGACACATCCAGGCGTGAGAGTCGAAATTCTCTGGTTTGTTGCATTGTCGACATTCGTTCCAGGTATGTCGACATTCATTCCTGGATGTGTCTACGTTCATTCCAGATGTGTCTGCATTCATTCCTGTCTACGTCCGTTCCGATTCCATAGATAATCAGTGCATTGAGCATAGTTTTGAACTCAGATTCTTTTTTTTCCATACTTTATTTTCGTGTGACTCATTAACATTTAAATGAAGTAGGAGTGCACATAGCTGTAAAGGCCTGTTCACAATGCTGTCGCATGCAACCCTCACTTCTGTGGTGACTGACTAGTGAAGGCATGAATAAGTTGTAAGAGCTCAATTTTTATATGGTACAATAAGGTAATTGCGAAATAATATTGGACATGAGCCGCAGAAATGTCAACAGTGACCATCTATGTCAACATACTTTTATATGGGATTTTGAACTTTAGGCACTTTTCCCCCCACTATTAATGCTGAGAGGATGAAAATAATGGCTTTTGTGTGCTTGTTTTCGCTCCCAGGGCTTGTTTTGAAAAATGATTTGAAACAAATATTTGAAAATCAAATGCAAATATTTGATTTGATTTGAAATTTTTACTGATTTGACTTGATTTGATTTGCCTCGATTTCTCGCGTCCCTGATTTGATTTGATTTGGTCCATTTTGAAAATGATTTGATTTGAGTCAAAAATTTTTGATTTGCCCCCATCTCTGGTAAATAATCATAATGAGTCTGAGTGAAACAAATAAGTTCTTTTTGGTGGATGCATCACAGATTAAACGAAGTGAGGAAGATGAATATAAGATTAGAACAAAGTCTCTCGCTAGCAAGGAGCTGCAAGGTTTAGATAGAGAAATGATGAACATCGTCAACAATGGGAATCTTTCAACCGATGATAAAGTTGAACTCTACAACTCTCTTTTAGCCAAGTATCAAGACACAAAAACTCAAACTCTAAGGCCTCCCTCAGAAACAAAGGTCCTAAAACCTAAAGAAAGTGCTTCCGTTGCTTCAAAAACTATGTACAATGCAACAGGAGTTATATGAAAACAGTACAAAAATAAGGCTGAGAGTTTGTGGAAAATAGTTAAAGATGATAAAAACATTGACATTTCCAGCAAAGGAGCAGTCACAATAAAAAGTGAGCCTATTGTTGGCTCTAATATTTCAGATATGATTAACAAGGCAGTTAACCCTAGACAGAGAGAAAGAAGCGTAACAGGATGGAATGAATTTCAACAACTTTTGAGTGACATAAATGTTCCTAAGACACTACTGGCGCAACAAAGTAAAATTCCTGTACCAGATCATTCATTTAGCGGTCAAAAGAATGATATATATTCAGGATCCCCCTCTAAATCTAACCAGAAGAGGTTGATAAGCTACAGTGATTGGGAGACCCACGATAACACTAAGCATGTCAAAAAGAGCAAAAAAAAGAAACAGAGATAGCTGTTTAGGTGAACGGTATTTTAGTACTAAAGATAAAGCTAGTTTTGGCGGTAAAGCCCCTCTAACAAAAGCCTTTAGAGGCAAGGTTTCACCTGGCCAAGTAAACAGATGGTTGGAACAAACCGATACATACACTCTTCACAAACCTGTAAGAAAGCGTTTTCCAAGAAGAGGATATGTGGTCGCTGGTATCAATCATTTGGTACAGATGGACCTTGCAATCTTCTCTCAATTCGCTCAGTACAATGATGAATACAAGTACATTTTGATGATAATTGATGTTTTTAGTAGAAAAGGATACGGTACTGCTTTGAAAACAAAAGGTGGAAAAGAAGTTGGTGAGGCAATTGATCATTTTTTACGCAATAACAAGTCAGTTCTATATTGTCAAACTGATAAAGGCTCTGAATTTTTAAACTCCTGTACAAAAAGTGTATTTAGTAAATACAATGTTCACCATTACACCTACACCAATGAGGAAATAAAGGCTAGTTACGTAGAAAGATTTACAAGAACTTTAAAACAAAAAATGTATAGATATTTTACGCATAGCAATAGCTATAGGTGCATCGATGTACTACAAGAACTACTAGAGTCATACAACTCCACGGTACACAGCGCCCATAATAAAGCTCCAGATGACATTGATTACTCAAACCAAGAGCAAGCATGGCAAATGATGTACAATCCGGATGAACCAGTAGAAACTATCAGTACAAAATTCAAATTCAAAGTAGGTGATCGAGTGAGAATTTCAAAATATTCCACAGTGTTTGCTAAATCGTACTTAACCAGTTGGACTGAAGAAATTTTCACAATCAGTAAGAGGCATACGACTCGCCCACCAGTTTATTCAATAACTGATGATCACGGGGATGAGCTCACTGGTACTTGGTATGAGCCTGAGCTGCAAAAGGTAAACACCGATGACAACACCTACAGGATTGAATCAATAGTAGGTCAGCGCAAAGTAAATGGTAAAGTTCAATATCTAGTCAAGTGGTTAGGGTATGATTCAAGCTTCAATTCTTACATAAATAAGTCAGACCTCATTTTAAACTATAAAAACTAAAACTTGTGGGGCAACGGATCATTATGTATCAAAATGAGGGTCGTGCTACCAAGCAACTCTTCTATGCAGGATTTTCCAAACAATACCATAGCTGAGTATACAGTTAAACTACCTCAAACGATTAACTTATCAAAGGGAAAATGGGAGGTTGGATTAGAAGAAATGTCATTCTTTAAGTCATGGTACAACCTGAAAAATGCTAGTTTCACAATCTTGGATAATGGTGAAGAGACAGTAGTCAATATACCTAATTCGTATTATGGAACTCCTCAACTTCTCATCGAACAATTAAACTTACAAGCTGAAAAAAAGAAGCCAGGAGAAATAAAGTTTATCTATAATGAAATCACCAAGCTAGTGAGTTTATCAATAAAATCACGTGCTGGACAGAATATTGCTTTCCAGTCTTCTCCAGGGTTGAAGGCAGTGATAGGAGGAGATGCGACTTTAGTGAATTATGACTCAACATCAAGTAAACTTAGTTACAGATTCGCTAAACCGGTTTCATTATACAACATATTCAACCTTTTAGTTTATAGTGATATCGCATCAGAAACAATAGTTGGTGATATCGAAACATCTCTGTTACGATCTGTGAGTATAGAAGAAGGACATTGGAAAATGCAATGTACCAATTTCAACAGAATTCAATTTGTACCAGTAGCAAACAAGTTAGTGAGCACTATAACAATCTATATATACACAGACTATAGTGAGCGTGAACCATTTGAGGATGGTAGATGTATCATAACACTAGATATAAGAAGAGTGCTACCAAACTTCTTGTAAGCCAAACATGCATCTGGTACCTTTTGATTGTCAGAGAGCAGAGAGGGAATACGGCAATTTTTACAGCCAGACAGGAGCTGGTTCTATTCCAATCTTCACTGGTGCTAAAGCACAAGTAGGTTACGGACTAGGTAGCATCTTTGGTGGATTGTTGAAGTCAGCACTGCCAGTATTAAAAAAAGGAGCCATAAATCTTGGTAAAACTGGTCTAAAGCACGATGTGAATGTGCTCATGGATGGGCTGTCTGGCAAAAATATGAAACAATCATTTAAAAAAAATATTCAATCAGCCGGTAAAAACATTTTAGACAGAGGTCTTTAAGGTGTTGGCAAAATGCTAAACAGCCAACCGAGAGGTAATAAAAGAAGCAGATCTAAGCAAAATTCATTCATTAGAAAAAAGGGAGCAAAACGTAGACGACGTACCCAGAGTGGAGGAGATATTTTTTATTCATAAGCATGTCTTTAATGTTTGAACACAGTTGCTTAGCTGCTGAGCCTGAACTAGATATTTTTTCCACCCCACCTACAATGGCCGCTCTTGAAGATAGTTGGAGTACGGAGTATCTACCTACCACAGCCCTAGACGATTCAAGCCCTATAAGATTCACAGTTTCTGGAGATTCTAGCCACTACATAGACCCCCACTCCAGCTACTTATAACTTGAAGTTAAAGTAACAAAATCTGATGGCACTAACCTAGATGCAAACACAGCTGTAGGTCCTGTCAATCTGCTGGCACACAGTCTCTTTCAGCAGGTGGATGTTTGGTTGAATGACACTTTAATCACAACATCATCCAATCTGTACCATTATAGAGCTTATCTAGAGACTCTCTTATCATACGGTGATGAAGCTTAAAAATCGCAGTCAACAATGAGCCTACTTTCAAAAGACAAAACTGGAAAAATGGATGATATAGCTGATGATAATACTGGATTGGTAGCTAGAAGAGCTTTTACAGCTCAAAGTGCTACGGTACCTCTCATCTGTAAGTTGCATTCAGAAATTTTTTTGCAAAAACGATTGCTGCTGAATGGTGTAGACCTAAAACTAAAACTGGTCAGAAATAGTGATAGACTAGTTTTAATGGCTGCTAATAATTCCACATTCAAGTTAAAAATATCACAGGCTTCTTTCTTTGTCAGAAAAGTAAAAGTAAATAGTGGAATACAGCTGCAACATATTGAAATGATGGATAAAAAGATGCAACCAGCAATTTATCCTATCAGACGGGTTGATATGAAAACTTACAATGTTGCCACAGGCTCATTGTCAATGAATGAAGAAAATTTATTCAGCGATATATTACCAAAGAGAATTGTGATTGGGTTGGTTACATCAACAGCATTTGAGGGTGCTTACAACAGCAATCCATTTAATTTTACTCACCAGAATCTAACCTACTGCGCTTTGCTAATAGATGGTAAAATGATACCGCAAAAACCATTGGTATCTAATTTTGAGAGGAGTCAAACCTTGAGAAACTATTTTATGCTAATGGAGAGCACAGGACATGTTTTCAACAACAGCGGTGTCGGCATTGACCGATCAGAATATAACAACGGATACACATTGATAGCCTTTGACCTCACTCCTGATTAGATGAGTCAGGATGTTATCACGTACTTAAGAAGGGTGTTGCTCGCTTAGAGTTGAAGTTTGGACAAGGACTAGCTGCACCTCTGAACGTGATAATTTTTTCAGAAACTGATTCGGCTATAAAAATTGTCAAGTCTACGCAAACTTTACAGCATGAACACTGAGCAAATAAACAAGATTCTTTCATCAGAAGAAGATGTAGCCAATCTAAATTTTCTGGGAGTGTTCCCTATGGATAAGATTCCTATGAAGTCGCTTTCATTTCCCTGCTGCGGTGTAGTCAATACAAAACCACACACAGATAAAGGAGAACATTGGGTTTGCTTTATGAGAAACGCCAATGGTACAGGCATTTACTTTGATAGCTATGGGTACCCACCTTATAACATGCCAGAAATGGGTGATGTTCTTGATGACTGTTCTCACTGGATCTATAATGATACAGTTCTGTAGACACCTTTCTCAACTGTATGTGGAGAGTACTGCATCTTTGTAATCTCACACCTAGCTAAATGTTTCACTTTAGAGCAAGTTGTTGAACTTCTAAACTATGAAGGGGATACTTACACGAATGATGCAGTTGTATTTAATTTCGTGAAAAACAAGTATTACGATATAATCAACACAAAAGAACTAAAAGCAGTGGATACAAATCTCATGGCTAGAGTTCTGTTAGCAAAAGACCTCTAGCTGCTAGCAATTGACACACCTAGATTCGCTGGATCATTGGTTAACATTGCAACAATATAACGAGTGCTTGTACTAGATTGCTAAGGTGCTGTAGCTAAACAATTTATCATCATTTGCTTTGCTTAAAACTAGTTATTATCCATTAATTGTGACTTTCTTTTTATCTTGAAACAAAATATATGTATTGTTTTCTATGCCTACATTGCTCAGTGGTATTCGGATCATAAAGAAATGGTAGAGTCGGTTGTCTCCGCTTCCAAGATCGCAAACTAAGATTGATGCAGGGCAACCGAACAATAAATAAATTTATGTCGCATCTGTAAACATTATTGGATACAAAAAACCGTTTCCAAGGTGCAATGACAAAGAACACTGCCATACTCAATAAATAAACATGATCACGAGTTAGTGCTCTTGGTTATTCATAGACAAGCCTGAACATGTATTCTCACTACAAAAGGTGTTGCTGTAATTACTACAAATATGAATACAACGGTCTGAGCATAAAAGCTGTAATGAGTATAAGATATTTGGCGCAAGTATGAATGCACAAACTGAGTTACCTTTGAGAAAGTAGGACTACAGATATTGATTACCCTTACGCATTGACTGCTTATAAAACAGTACATCGCTTGAAAACACAAACTGTTGACTACCCGGTTAACTTGATGAAAGTATGATATCAGACACGTCGCGTTGAAAGCAATAACTGCGCCTGTGTTAACTTCGCGAAAGTAGGGTAACATAACTACTGGTGTTTGAGGAGCTTTGTTGAACATCCATCGAATCGCTAATCCTGGTAAAGATATACCATCTTTTAACATATCAATCCCATGCTCTCTGTAGATCGATCTTTGTTTTTCCAACGCTTGAACAAACGGTTTTACATCCAAGTTGCTGTACCATTTTAAAAAATCCCTCATTGTCTTCATGTAGTTATCTTTCCACGCTTCTTGACAAATCATCTACTCTTCTTCACTGATGTTTTTTTGTTTTAAAGAACTGTAAAAAGTTTCTCTTGGAGGTAGATGTTCTTGATTAAGTTGTTCCAAGTCTTTCATCCATTCATAAGGAAAAAATCCTTTTCCGGCTTCACATTTGTATGCTTTGAGATAAATTTTATAGCTGTATCCAGGAGCGATGAAGTTTGTACAATCTAAAAACAAAAAAGATCCTATTCCGATAACAGGCATCTTGTTTCCTTTTTTTATAACAAAATCAAAATCTGTGTCGGAGGCATCTTTCAATTTTTGAAGCAGTTTTCCTTTCATCACATTGACATCATAAGTCTGTGAATTGAAACCTAGAATAGGGAGTTTTTTCATATAGCTGTACAAATCATCCAGAACTTTTTCAGCTCCTGTTCTCCGTCTGAAACGATTTTGTTCAAAATCACTACGAAACTTTTCTTCAGCTTTTTCCAGTCGTTGTAATTCACCTTCTATCTGTTTTATGATTTGCGAAAATTGTTTTTCCAATCGGCTATATGATTCTTCACTAATATCTTCCAAGTAGTCAATGAACTTTCCAACACATTCATCATCATCCCCGTTATTGACAATACAACGCGGGTTGTTGAAGCCTGGTACGTTTGAACAAATTGAAATACCTAAAAGTTTATGCTCGTTAGTGTAAATGGTTGTGTCTGTATCTCGATCTTTTTCGCAATTAGGTAACAAACACTCTATGTCAAATGTTGCAAAATACGGATAGTATTTCAAGGAATCATCTGACCCGATACCTATCTCGAATTGAATCTTCAGTTTGTCGAATATTGTAGCGCTAGGACTGCATTGTCCTCCAGAAAACTGCATAGTTGTTGCGTCTGAGATTGAACATCTGTGTCTTTTCAGATTCCCCAATCTGTCATAACAAGTAGAACAGGTTGGACATCTGTAGGCTCTGACATATCCTTCCAAGTTTGTAATAAGACTGAAGTGATTTATATAAAGATCCAAATATAGATTTTCCTTGTAACTGGAGTTTGAATTCCAAATAACTGTTGAAGTCATATCATCATTTAGAGAAAACACTGTTATCTTCAGTTGAAATGCTCGCTCCAAAAGCAATAAATGAGCTTCTGTTACTCCTTTCCCATCACACTTTTTAGTACGATCACCATAGATAAAACTATGATATTGTTGTTGGTACTTCTTCACCTCCTTAATTATCGGATCTTTTGCAAATCCGGTGTTTTTTTGTAGTTCTTTGTGTAATGCTAGACATCTAAAAAAACAAAGATTGTCGGTAATTCATATTCTTTTTGTGTTTTTTAACATGGTTCGTATGTGTCTGTTGTTGATGAGGTGAGACGGTAAATGCTCTGGTGGTGATCCAACTTTTCCCATTCCGAGTAGTTTGTAGAAATAAAACAAAATGTTTGTGATCAGCATCAATCTCCAAGTCATATTTGGTCTCCGTCTCAAGCTATTAGTACGATGATCAGTCTCCATAACATCAACAAAAAGTCATCAAGATCTCCTTCAGTTTCCATCAGTTTAGCTTTTGGATATATGGTAGCATTGTTTGATGATGAGTGAAAGTATCGGAGTTCACCATCATTTTTATTTTCTAGTATACAACCTATGCTACAGTTGACTTTTGCTCTCGAGCTCGATTGCCTCCAAACTTTTTTTAGCAATTCTAACACTCCTGAATCATGATAGTCATTTTGGTAGGTATCAGCTTGATCTCTTGGAATCCCATCCCAAAGTCTTACATTTAAAAGTTCTATGACTTTTCCAGCTCTATGTTTGGTTTTCATAGCTCCCCAATATCTAGCTATCAAATCATCCCATTCTTCATCTTGAAAAGTTGGAGCTATGCTATCATCAACAATACCTAGGGTCGATACTCGGGTAGGTCTTTCAAAATTTAAATCTTCCATTTCTTGTTCTTCTTGTTCTTCCTCTTGTGCTTCTTCCTCTTCTTCTTCTTCTTCTTCTTCTTCTTCATTTTCTATCATTGGATCATTCTCATTTTCTTCAACTATATCCTCCACAACTGGCTCTATATCTTGAGCTATTATGCTAGTCTTTGGTGGTGAAGGTTCAGCACCAAAGCCTATTTGATTGATTGTTTCATCAGGTAAACGAAAACAAATGAGATTTTCTTCTAACCATTTCCAATTAGGGGAAATTTCAGGGTTTTTTTCTTCTACATTCTCCTCCTGATAATTTAAACTTTGTCTTCAATAGAAATGTTAACACATAATAGTTGTGCTATAAAACATTCACATACATTTTGTATGAAATGTAACAGGAGAAAAAATGACTTAAACATCACTATCAATTAATTTTTAAAATGGAATTAGGAAAAAAATGTCTCAAACATTATTATTAGTTAAGTTTTCAAAAACTTACTGTGTGCTATGAGATGAATTCTCAACTCCCTCTTTTACATTCATTCTCTGATATTCTGAGTCCTGTCTACAATAAAGAGATATCGCATTATTTTTGCTGATTCATGAGATGTCTATGGAAAAACCAGCAAAAAGAATTACTCTGCTAACATTATTATTACTCTACTAACATTATTAATTTATGATTTAAAAACTTTCTGCATATCAAAGGCTATCGTATTTTCAGTAGATGATGAAACTTGAAAAGTCGAAGGTTTGTCTTGAAAAGCATTTTCAAGTTCAATCTCCATTTCATTTTCATATTCAGCATTGCATTCATCGTTCATGTATTCAGTATCAGCATTTGAAAAACTGATATCATTTTGATTTTTCATGAGCCATACCCATTCCTTATGTATGTCTACATCAGTATCCTCTTCTGTTTCCATAGTGCTATAATAACAATAACACCATTACTTTTTTAATAGAAGTGACAATAGTACATAGAAAGGTAAGTTAAATGTCTCAGCTAATAAATTTTACCTTTTGAATAAAACTCCTAGTAGTCAGTCAGTTGGTATATTGTATAGTAGATGTTGAGTCTTCAGTTACTGTTGTTAGAACGAGTGATTTATTGTGTTGAAAGCATTACTTATTAAGTAGTCAAAGCCTGTCAGATAATTAAGTCTTGAGTTCAATGAAAACTTTTAAATTCACTCAGAAAAACTTTTAATAGTTAGTGGATGTAGTAGTAGATGTTGCTTCTCCGCTCGCTGTTGTAGAACTGGATGCTTTCTGTGTGAAAACAGTGGTTTTTAAATAGCTAAAGTTGCACTGGTTGAACCCTATGAATACCAACCTTCTTTATAATATAACTATGAGTCAGCATTTTTTTCACGCGAAAACCAATGCTTTCGCGGGAATAAGAAAATTATTTTCACGCAAAGGAAAACCAATGCTTTCGCGGGAATAAATAATTTATTTTCAGGCAAATAGAAACCAATGTTTTCGCGCGAATAAAAATTTTATTTTCACGCGACTAAACAACAATGTTTTCGCGGGAATAAAAAAATTAGTTTCACGCGAATAGAAACCAATGTTTTCGCAGGAATAAACAATTTATTTTCACGGGAATAAAAACCAATGTTTTCGCGGGAATACAAAATTTATTTTCACGCGAAGGAAAACCAATGCTTTCGCGAGAATAAATAATTCATTTTCAGGTGAATAGAAACCAATGTTTTCGCGGGAATAAAAATTTTATTTTCATGCGACTAAACAACAATGTTTTCGTGGTTTCAAAAAAATTATTTTCACGCGAATAGAAACCAATGTTTTCACGGGAATAAACAATTTATTTTCACGCGAATGAAAACCAATGTTTTCGCGGGAATAAAAAATTTATTTTCACGCGAATAGAAACCAATGTTTTCGCGGGAATAAAAAATTTATTTTCGCGTGACTAAAAACAATGTTTTCACGGGAATAAACAATTTATTTTCACGCGACTAAAAACTAATGCTTTCGCGGGAATAAAAAATTTATTTTCACGCGATTAGAAACCAATTTTTCCGCGGGAATAAAAAAATTATTTTCACGCGATTAAAACCAAAGTTTTCGCGGGAATAAAAAATTTATTTCCACGCGAATAGAAACCAATGTTTTCGCGGGAATAAAAATTTTATTTTCACACGACTAAAAACCAATGTTTTCGCGGGAATAAAAATTTTATTTTCACGCGACTAAAAACCAATGCTTTCGCGGGAATAAAAAATTTATTTTCACGCGATTAGAAACTGATGTTTCCACGGGAATAAAAAAATTATGTATTCCCGCGAAAACATTGATTTCTATCCGCGTGAAAATAAATTTTGTGTTCCCGCGAAAACATTGGTTTTAGTCGCGTGAAAATAAATTATTTATTCCCGCGAAAGCATTGGTTTTCCTTCGCGTGAAAATAAATTGTTTATTCCCGCGAAAACATTGGATTCTATTCGCGTGAAAAGAAGTTTTTTATTCCCGCGAAAACATTGTGTTTTAGTCGCGTGAAAATAAATTGTTTATTCCCGCGAAACATTGGTTTCTATTCGCGTGAAAATAATTTTTTTATTCCCGCGAAAACATTGTTTAGTCGCGTGAAAATAAAATTTTTATTCCCGCGAAAACATTGGTTTCTATTCGCCTGAAAATAAATTATTTATTCCCGCGAAAGCATTGGTTTTCCTTCGCGTGAAAATAATTTTTTTATTCCCGCGAAAGCATTGGTTTTCGCGTGGAAAAAATGCTGATTCATAGTTATATTATAAAGAAGGTTGGTATAGATAGGGTTCAACCAGTGCAACTTTAGCTATTTAAGAGCCACTGTTTTCACACAGAAAGCATCCAGTTCTACAACAGCGAGCGAAGAAGCAACGTCTACTACACCTTCCATTGCAACTACTAGGAGCTATCTCTTTATGAAAGGTAAAATTTAAAAACTTTATTATTCCCTACCTAGCAAAGATCAAAAATAGTTTAGCTATAATGTAAAGTATGAAATAGATAATCTTTTAGTTCCACACGAAAAGCTGAATTATATATTATTTCAAACATTATTTCTTTCTTTTTTAGAATACTATGGAGGACTTTTCTGCTTCTTACATGGATTCAAAACCAATCGAAAACAAACAAAAAACACTCAAAACAGCCACCAAAAGAAAAAACTCTAACTCTATCACAAAAGAAGCAACAATAAAGAGACGAGCTCTTCCAAAACTGGTTTTACCCACAACATCAAACACTATGGAAAAAAAAGAATTGCTCACTGATGCTGATAGAGCTCTCAAGATGGCCAAATCTCTCAAAAGATGGAAGGCAAGCGATTTGAAAAAGATTGGAGGGTTTCTTACACTATCATCACTTCCTGCTCCATCAGTTTTGCAAATTGTTTCTATTGAACAGAGTACTGGTGCATATAGAAATTACTACATTCTCACCTATCTTGATAATTCAACTGTAAAGAATTTTCAGAAAGTCATTTGCCCAAGTAGAGTAGTTGAAAGCTTCAATATTGATAACTACCCATTGCCTTTCAACATGTTGTACTTGGGTGAGATGGAAAACTCAAAAAAACCAGAGACTACTTACTACAATGTCAAACGTATCAGCACAAAACGCTTAACCACAATGGAAGCTACTGCTGAAGCTGAAGAACTGAGAAAAATGAGTGATGAAGAACTCAAACTCGCTTACGACATCGAATATCTGAGCAATTTCAAAGATGTTGTTGAAAGATTCATTCCTTTTCGATTCAATGGAGAAGAATCCGTCGTAAAGTGCATTTGCTGTGTCGCTGAAAAGGATAGAAAAAGAGAGACTTGAATACTTTTAATACCAATCAGATACAACGAGGAAGCTAAAAGATGTGCACCTGGTGTGATGATTTACAAAGGAAAAAAACAGAGTAAGAATGGAAATCCTATTCCATACCACAATGTCGTCTTCATTTCTTCAACCAACGCTAGTGATTGGGAACATTATTGCACACAAACAAATTTCAATGAGGAGCTAACAAAAACGAATAATGAGGATGAAGTTCTTAAGGAATTCCTAGAAAACGAATTACAAGATTTTGATGAACAGCTTGGTGTTGATGGTATGTAAACTCAATCTCGAATGCTGATGACATGTAGTGATAAAGCGAGCTATAGTGCTTTGTATTAAGCAAAATTTACTGTAAATTTTAATCATCTAGCGGGTTAATTTGATGATTTTCTCAAAATTTAAGAATGTCAAAAAATTAGATATAATGTTTTCTATTGCAATTATTTAACCATCTATAGGGCTAATTTGGTGATGTTTTTCCAAAATTTATACAGAAATAGTCATAAATATGTACATAATTATCCATACATGCATGAATGTATAAAAAAAACCTATGTACTGATTGTCATTACAAGTTGTACTGTTTTGTATTACTTACTATTTACTGACTAACTATATTATATGGAGAGACTTTCCCTACTTATTATACAATAAATGTATATAATCATATATTGATTCATTTTTAATCAATGTATTTATTTAATGTAGATATAACTCCTCTCTCCTCTCTCTCTCCTCTCTCCTCTTTTCCTCTCTCCTCTCTCTCAAGATATCATATGAGTTCGAATTACAAAAAATTATCAAAACTTAAATGCCATACATTCAAAATCTAGATGCCATATGAGTAGAATTATGTAAAAAATTATCCAAACTTAAATGCCATACATTCAAAATCTATATGCCATATAAGTTCAAATTAAGTAAAAAAATAATCAAAACTCAAATGCCACTTAAATGCCACTCAAATGCCACTCAAGTACCCCTCAAATGAAATACAATATTAACTCGGCGAATCCAGTCAACGCCGTAACCCATTGCCTCAACCCCGGAATCCAATCCACAAAAAAATACTTGGTAGGGAGATCTGCTCATATATTACTACTAGTAGTACACACAGTAGTACATACAGTAGTACACACAGTAGTACATACAGTAGTACACACAGTAGTACATACAGTAGTATAAACAGTAGTACACACAGTTGTACACACACTTATCTGCTGTTACAGGCTCTACGTTGAAGCAGGATATGAGGGATATGTACCGTGTGTAGCGCCTACTAGTAAACTCTACTCCCTCCTTCACTCTAAATCACCTGTAGCTAACATAGACCATGTGAAAACTCCTGTATTGATAGTCTTAGGGGAGGGAGACAAGAGAGTCCCTCCTTCTCAGGGTGTTGAATATTACAAAGCATTGAGGGCTAAAGGTGTGCCCGCAAGGTATACTTTGTGTTATATATTGTAACTATATTGTATACTTCACTCGTATCTATGTATTATATATAATAACTATATTGTATACTTCACTCGTATCTATATATTATATATAGTAACTATATTGTATACTTCACTCGTATCTATATATTATATATAGTAACTATATTGTATACTTCACTCGTATCTATATATTATATATAGTAACTATATTGTATACTTCACTTGTATCTATATATTATATATAATAACTATATTGTATACTTCACTCGTATCTATATATTATATATAGTAACTATATTGTATACTTCACTCGTATCTATATATTATATATAGTAACTATATTGTATACTTCACTCGTATCTATATATTATATATAGTAACTATATTGTATACTTCACTCGTATCTATATATTATATATAGTAACTATATTGTATACTTCACTCGTATCTATATATTATATATAGTAACTATATTGTATACTTCACTTGTATCTATATATTATATATAGTAACTATATTGTATACTTCACTCGTATCTATATATTATATATAGTAACTATATTGTATACTTCACTCGTATCTATATATTATATATAGTAACTATATTGTATACTTCACTCGTATCTATATATTATATATAGTAACTATATTGTATACTTCACTCGTATCTATATATTATATATAGTAACTATATTGTATACTTCACTCGTATCTATATATTATATATAGTAACTATATTGTATACTTCACTCGTATCTATATATTATATATAGTAACTATATTGTATACTTCACTTGTATCTATATATTATATATAGTAACTATATTGTATACTTCACTCGTATCTATATATTATATATAGTAACTATATTGTATACTTCACTCGTATCTATATATTATATATAGTAACTATATTGTATACTTCACTTGTATCTATATATTATATATAGTAACTATATTGTATACTTCACTTGTATCTATATATTATATATAGTAACTATATTGTATACTTCACTCGTATCTATATATTATATATAGTAACTATATTGTATACTTCACTCGTATCTATATATTATATATAGTAACTATATTGTATACTTCACTCGTATCTATATATTATATATAGTAACTATATTGTATACTTCACTCGTATCTATATATTATATATAACACCTATATTGTATACAGTGAAATTCAATAGTAGAAGTGTCATTTAGAGTTGTCTGTTCATGTGATGTAGTGAATTAACTAGGTCACATGATGTAGTACATTAGCTAGGTCACATGATGTAGTACATCAAAGGACAAATAGTATTTATCAAAATGTCTGATTGGTTGTAGATTGTTGATGTACCCAGACAATGGTCATGCTATAACAACAGTTGAAGCTGAGTCAGATAGTTTATTGAATGCATATAATTGGTTCAAGAGCAATCTTTTTCCCCCGGACCAGAGCCCTGCCCCCGACCAGAGCCCTACCCCCGACCAGAAAACTGCCTCCGACCAGAGCCCTGCCCCCGACCAGAACCCTGCCCCCAACCAGAGCCCTGCCCCCGACCAGAGCCCTGTCTCCGACCAGAGCCCTGCCCCCGACCAGAGCCCTGCCTCCGACCAGCGCCCTGCCCCCGACCAGAGCCCTGCCCCCGACCAGAGCCCTGCCCCCGACCAGAGCCCTGCCTCCGACCAGAGCCCTGCCTCCAACCAAAGCCCTGCCCCAGACCAGAGCCCTGCTCCTGAAGAGACCGCTGCTCCTGACCAGAACTAGAGTAAACTGAGCTCTACATCGACTGCCATTGAGAACATTGTGTATCTCGTAGGTGCTTGGAATTTTCTTCCCACATTTTAGGTATTGGATTTTTGATAGGGAGTTATAGTTTGTGTTAGCTGCTTAGATTATGCATCGTTCAATTTACTAGTTTGGGCAACGAGCAGCTTTTAATGTGAAGTATTTTATAATATATGTAGCCTTTACACACAGGATACCACATCGGGTATACCTAGTCTATTTGTTGACCATTGAAACAAAATCGGATGAGAATAAATGCTTATCTCCAAACACAACTTGGATATTTTGATATAAACTATCTTGTATTGAGATGAGTTTACGGTCCGGTGTGAAACAGTTACTATTCATAGAATAAGCTTCACTTTCAGAGATTTCAAGTTGATGTAACGGTTAACAAGTTTGATCTTTGTACTCGAGGAGTAACTTGAAGTCTTGGGGTTTCAAATACGCTGCCTGTAGGGATGAGTTACACCGATTGAATACCTGTAACGCACCACCGAGGGTTAACAAAAATGGTCGCATTAGCCAATTTTCGATATTAGAATTATTGTTATTGTGAATAAATATGTTTCTAAAATAATTGTCGACAGATACGTTATGAAGGTCAGCTATGTTGTAAAAATAAGTGTTACGACATTTATTCCGTAATGTGCCAAACATAAATTACCATTTCGACATTCGTTCCAGGAAAGTCAACATTTTCTTTTTTTAATAAAGTAAACAATTCCCGTATGGATGTTTTATTTTTCACCTGAAATGAATGCCGACACTTTGAGTAAACGTGTGAACTTTCTTCATTATCCCTTAATTGACATTAATTCCAAATGTGTATTCTAATATCTGGCGTATCCCAGTGAACGATACATCGAACAAACCAGGTAAATGTGAAGTTTTGTTGACTCAGTGAGCCCACCAGTGGATCTAAAATACAGATTTGTTGAGCCAAATTGTCAAAACTTATTTCCTGGCTTCAAATCGTCACATCACATTATGTCATAAATATTTTTTAAAGCAAATAGTAATACCATTATAAATTAATCTGTTACTGAGAAATTATAAGCTGGGTTCACTTAGCAATGGGTGTGGTAAAGGTCGCCATTTCCTGTGAGATGACATACATCAGGTATCCTCATCTACCTTCGGTTGTCTAGTAACTAAACAACTTCCGTGTTACTTAACTCACTAGGTTAAGTCACAATCCTATACTAACTTGTGATCAGAATACTCTTTAGTGTTTGTTCACAAAAGTGAACACAGAAAGACATTTTTCTTGCATCTTCAACTGTAGTGATATATCTTCACCTTCACCGTGGTTAAACTATATACAGTATAAATACCATCGTAGAAGGTTTGACAGTTATTCTTTATTAGTTAGCATTATATGGAGTTGCTACCCCTTTAGCGGGTTTATAGAAGAAAAAGATTTTCCAGTAATAAATGGTAAAAATATGTTTTAAAAGCATTTTTGTAACAACTCGAATAATTGTGCATAAACGTTTAATCTTCAGAGCGATCATGGTCGAGTGGTTAGAGCGCATGGATTGAGATGAGCAGTTGATGAGTTCAAGACCCGAGTGAGTCATTGGTGGTGCCAGATGTGGCATTAGGCTTTGAATTGCTCCATTGTATGGTTTGTGTTTGTCTTCCTCGGTAACAAGATCTCTAACGGTAGCAAATTTTTTAGAAGTGTTCGATCAAATGGTTTAAAATAAAGATAGTGATAATTCGCTTGCACTGGCTTTCGGGACAAAATAACCACATCTTATCATCTATATATTCATATTTGCTGGTAATTGAAAAAACAAAATTAATGAAAAAAAGTTGATTAAAAAAACAATAGCTATTCGAAGAATCATAACTTTGACCCTCTGCTTGTCTCAGCTGGCCGGTGAACAAGTGACTCTACGAGATGGCGCATCCTCTAAATAAGGTATCTATCAGGCAACAATCTCTGTTGCTATGGCAGCAAAATGTATCAAAACAAACACACGACTTTCAGTCACTAACGACTCTGGCGAGACTTGAGCTGTTGCTCGTGTTGTAGTAAGGTGGATTTTGTGAGCGATTTTATTTCTTTCATAGAAAAGAGGAGACCAAATCTCATCTCCAGTGTTTGCTTGATTTCTGTAGCAGTGAATGAGTCGAGCCCCACACTACTGAGTGTACTATCCTTGTTCACTGCTGACAGGTCCGTATATCCTGTATAATATGAAAATATGACAGATCACATTTGTGTTGAAGAGGACACAAATCCCAATTCAGGAGTTGATTTTTTTGTCGACTTTTAAAGTAAAAGCTGACAGTTCAAGTCTTTGACCGGTTGAAGTTTTATTTGAAACCCAAATTTTTGCTTCTGCAGGGCGAGATGCATGATATACCTACCTGTCATAAAAATTACCTACTTGCATTACGTTTGACCTTCACAGTTCTACACCTTCAAGAGCAGACTATAAAAACTATTGTCATTGTGGCTAGGGGCCTAGTCGGCTTGTGGGATTTTGTAGCCCTCCACTATCAATTACCCCACACCCCTCTCCCGTCTAAAATAACCTTAAACTACTGGAAGTTGTCCTCATCTTTTCACAACGATAAGGTATGAACCCAAAGATTTGTGAAAAATATTATTTTTTATCAATTTTGTTTTGATAGGTAGGTTGCCATAATGTTTCCTGCTAAAAAGAAGTACAGTTGTAGTAGACACCCGCCTGAAAGACTAAAATGATTCAAATTTAAAAATTGGATTTTAGCTTTTATCACGCTGTATACTCATACTGGTCTCACAAACGTCTGCTAAATATGGGATCTATCACAACTGTGGTCAAATTTTACACCTTACAACACATATGTAGGAAACCTCCAAAATTTTGCCATTTTATGTTAAATATTGCGAAAAAGAAGAAAACTCCCAGTACTGTAAGATTATTTCCTAGATGGTGGGGATCTTTGATAGTGGAGCACCACAAAGTCTCACAAGCCAGCTAGGGCCCTAGACTAGGGTTTCAAAAGAAGGGAGCATTGCCAGTAAATTCTGGCTAACAGCCGGTCGTGCTGACAATTTAGAAAACCAAAATACTGACCAAAGCCACAGAAAATAGATTCAAGACAACATGAGCGAACCTGTTCTACTTTTTAACACACAAGTCTCATAATGTTACGGTTTCTTTCTCCCTCCTATGATTTGAACATTTTCCCATTAGGTCTTGGATTGATTGGCATCAATTGTACAGCATAGCCAGAAATTTTTATGTTATACCAAAAAAACTACTAACAGCATAAATTATTATGTATTAAAAAGTATGAGCAGTGTACCAACTTCAGTGTTGATGAGCGTAGATGTAAAAAGTAGATGAAAGAAATTGTTACCTAGAATATTGAACACATCTTGTGTCAAGTTGGTATTTTCAGTTTTTATCTTTCGATCAGCAAGCACAAAGGTGGACAGCACCGGGTGGGTTGTGTCACACAGGAATGTATCCAGTACTGATAGGCAGCTAGTCAATCTCTGTGGTAAAGCTCCACCTAACACAAAGTCATTGTCTCCCATTGTATCCATGACCACACCCACATCTCCAATACTCCCCCATTGGATGGCCAATCCTGTAGAGTAGTTTACAAAACAAAATAGTTGATTCACTATGGTATGTTAGTCGCCCACTGCAGAAGAGATAAAATGCAGGTCAACCAAAACTTGCTGCTGACTCAATGATTGGATCAATTACCTGGTAGTCCGACAGCGTGTCTCTCTTCACAGATTCTCTCCATCTCTGTGTTAGCGTAGGAATAGTTGGTCTGTCCAGCATTACCTCTACCTCCCCAGATTGAAGAGAAGGCAACAAAATAGTCCAATGAATGAGAACAAAGACTTCTGGTCACCTTGTCCAGGTTACGTGTACCCTCTACTTTTGGGTCTAGTACAGCCTGAAAGCTTTCTTGTGTCTGATTCTCTAGCCTGGCATCTCTCAGGACCTGTGAGCAAATCATTATGAAGTTAGACAACGTGTGAAACTTGAGCAGAGTGAAGGAGCAATGTTGAATCGGGTGGAAAACTTCACAATATGTCTCACATTTGTGGTTTATGAACGTAAAAGAAGCCTCTATCTATATGACTAACCATTGCTAAGTTGAATACACCACCCACTGGTCCCATAACCATACATTCCTTGACAAGTTCTTCTGTTTCTGCATATCGTGCTACATTCTTTGAAGAGATCTTGACGTCTATACCTTTGTCTCTCATGACTGTCACAGTTTTAAGTTGATAGCCTAAACATATGCATTAGTAGTCATTAACTCAGACTATGAACATAGGGGCTTTTTTTTGAATGTTATAAGACATTCACTAACCATCCTTTATTCCAGATCTGGAGGTTAGAACTAGTTTCTGTGCTCCTTTGGAAGCCAACCATTTAGCAACCTGCAGACCAACTCCACCCAGACCTCCAGCTATCAGATATGATTTCTCAGGGTTGCAGTAGAACCTTGGTAATGCTTTCATTGTCTGTAGCTCTGAGCTGCTGTTCACCTGTTACATATATTCAATTTACTTCTTCATATCATATATAACTGGAGAAATCACTGTATAACTACAGGAGAATATGACTCCATTGTTTACCTCAATGATAACTCTTTGTAAATTCTTTCCACTTGCCATTAACTGGAAGGCTTCAGCAATCTCATATCTACTAAACAGTGTATAGCCTAAGGGTTTAACCACTCCTGAACAAATACCAGCGGTGACTGCAGCACGCACCTTCTGCCACTCTCTGTTACCAGGAGCAAGGAGAGAGTCTATGGTAATGCCTTGTATACTGATATCCTTCAACAGGCAGCTTATACCTGCAATACAAATGTTATATGTGGCAGGAATGGATAATTTTATTCCACGAACAAAAACTGGCTGCATAAACCATTATCTAATGTGTGTAAGAATCGCAATACGGTAACTTCTTTAATTTATATTCAAATTTAAACAATTAGGACACGTGATTTGATAGTCATTTGATTCGCTGAAAAAACTCTCAATGTCATTCCTACCAAGAGATTTGTTGCTGTCCATTGCTACACGTCCCGTCTGGAGGAATCTTCCATGATTGGCCAACACGTTTATTGATGAAATCAGCTTTTCTTCAGCCAGAGAGTTCAACACAACATTGACACCCTTTCCATTTGTCAATATCTTTATGTCAAACTCAAAAGCTGTAGAGCGGGAGTCTAAAATGTTCTTTGGCTTCACCTCAAAAAACATCTTCTGAAGCAACTTTTTTTTCTTCTCATCATCAACTGTAGCGATTACCTAAAATATTCCCACAAGTACTAGTTTTACAGATTATACAACTTGTGGGTTTTATTAGTAATTACCCAGCAAGGCACAACACGCAACATCTACAACTTTCAACTCCCACCTGACATCCCATACTGAGTGCGATTCTCATGGCAGCAAGTCCAACAGCGCTAGTAGCTGAATTAATCAACACTTTTTCTTTAGGCAGCAGATTGCCCCTGATGATGAGTGCATAGTAAGCAAGTGAATAGACCAACGGCACAGTTGCTGCCTCTCTCATACTCCATTCATCCGGAACATTCCACAGGTACTCCTCATCTGCCTTCACCATTGTAGCCAATGCTCCTTTGTTACACAAGCCCATCACACGACGTTTGTTGTTCTGCATGTAGCCTGAGAACTCTTGCCCCAGTATAAAGCTGTCAATAGCGTTACTGGCCTGCAGTTTCCCACCCACCATAAACATATCATTAAGATTGATGGCTACACAAGAGATGGTGCAGTGTTGGGTGAATTCATCAGCAGTTGTGTGGCTTGGTGGAGACTCAATCCACTGCAGGTTGGCAAGTTCTGTTCCTGGAGGGTGAATATTTGCTCCAGCGTACAAAGTTTCTACTTTGTCTATAACATATGATTTATGTTTAAAGGTTAGTACAGTTTGTTTGGTAGAAAGGGTGTTGGCAGCATTGGTACAACTTTTATTCCTCTTTGGCATTTAGTGTAATTAAAATCAGTTTCATCTACCAACAGCATCTTTTTGATAATCCCACTGAAAGAAGACAACTCCGTAAAATCCGGAAGTACTAGGCATCCAGTCTATGAGTCTATGAGTGATAAAGATAGAGAAAAACTGAGCAAAGGGTTCTATTTATGTATAGTTTTTTCTATTGATAACTGTGCCATATGAATAAAAAATAGCCTACAGTCAGAGTGGTGAATATTTTTTGGGTACACAGGCATAGTATTTTGGTTTGGAACAATCTCTGGCCAACATGAACATTCCTTTAGCAAACGGCATTCAAATTAGACAATTAATGTTTCATCCTTTGTATTATTTAATGTAAAATTTATTATATTTTTTTGTTATTATCTGTGCTGCAACTATTTGCATACATTTTCTTTTGCTTCTAGCTTTCCTCACGGTGAGTCATAAAAATTATTATCTAGCGGCAAGTACTCTTAAAAGGGTAATTAAACCAAAAGAATATATGAAATAATAATAAAATTTTAGGTTTTTTATATAGCAATAATAAATATAATCAAATTGTTTTTATGTAGTTATATAATAGTTGCTGGCAGCAAGCTTATCACGTAACCACAAGCAATATATAAATTATTGAAAACATGTACTTAAATTGTAATGATTAAATGTTTTTTTTATCAAAAAAGGAACAGCTGTTAAATTTTGTATACTTTCACTTTTACAAGATAACGACTTTGAAAGTAAAAAAAGTGAAATTGAGAAAAGACCGAATTCTGCTTGCATTTATCTTAAACAGAACAGCAGGTTAAGTTTTAAGCTTAAAACTACTTCTAAAAATGTCCAAATGATTTATAACTTTTGAATGAAGATTTATTATGATGACTAACATGCCACTTTTATAGAAAAGTCTAGTTGTACATCTGAAGTATAATTTCTTTTTGCTAGCAAGTTTTTATTTATGTTAGAATTTACATCATTTTCATGCGGTAACTGCCATGGATCCTATACTGTTCATGTTCGACAAAAGATTGCCGTTACCATTTATTTCAGCGCAGTATCATGTATATAGTGAGCTTGCGACTTGTTATAACCTTTGTTCGTTAGATCAAGTGTTAAATTTGGTTTGATGGGTATTTGACGTGTCCTACCTTTGACTGTCAGAGGGAGATGCCTATAGGCTCCCCATGTACCATTGTTGTACACATTCATCACCAGGTTTTTGTTTCTTTGCTTCTTGCATTCTTTGGAGTTGAAATCAGGTAGTTTTCCATCACCAGCGTTAAACATGCACCTACAAAAACAGAGATATCTAATTGTATCAGCATATGAAGTAACACAGAAAGTTGTTCATCTCTCAGTTGCGAGTCTCCCATTGTAAGTATATCTCACCTTATTACATCATCAGATGTCTCCTCTCTGAGGCTGTTAGCTAATCCAATTGTACCATTTCTTTCATTGGACACCAGCCATAACTTTTCTTCATCACCAGATGAGTTGATCGCTTCCAACTTTTTTTTCAGTGGCTCCAGCCAATTTGTGCTCAATCCAGATATTTCCATCACTTCATCTCTGCTTTCTACATGATTGCAATAATATTAGTCATTACCCGGTTAGACAGTAATACGAAACATTAAATATCTCGACTTTTGAATAATCTTGTCTGGCGGCAAGCTTCTTAATTTGAAACATCTTGAACAAACAAGTATAACAAAGACAAAACGTAAATTTATTTTCAGAACCTTAATAAAACCAACCCAGAATATTTCCTTTGGCTCTCCAGAGAGTCAGCGTTTGCAGAGGGTCCTGTACTTTGTACACAAGGTCAAAGTCAGCTGACAGCATCTGTTGCACTTTGTTGTTCTGTAGTGTGTACTCAGCAGTCAGTAAAAATCCATTGGCTTGTAACATTGCCTTCGCCATCTCCACCTTGTTTGAATCCTAGAATACACAAATATATAATTTTTTGCCCGAGTCACACTTCTCACCCCTTTAAGGGAATTATTTCTTACCACAATTACTTTCGTGGAAAGTTCAAGTTTATATTGATCAAGTGCTTAAAATTTTATAGAAGGTATTGTACTTATACCCAAGCATTTCTCACCTCTATAAGATGAGAGCAAATCACGAGGTGCTGATCCCTAGCTGGTAGGTTTCTAACATTATGTTCAGACCGGTAGGTGGTAATTCTGTCACTGTCAATCTGCAGTTGATCATGCGACGAATCAATCCAGGCGATGTAGTCTACCAATAAGTTTTCTGCACTGTCAAGTGCTACGAGTCTGACTTGAGGTGCAGAAGAAGCTTGTGCGTTCACAATTTCTGTGAGTAAAAGCTTGCGGATACGAAAACTTTCAACTACAATGTCAAACGCTGGCTTTTCGTACCTCACCGAATGAATAGAGGTAAGAAGTTTATCATCTAAGTACTCCTTGGAGGCGCTGCTGCCAGCTGACTGCTTCAGGGCAGCAAGCAGTGGATAGGCTTTTGCGTCCTCATAAGATCCGTTTGAAGCGCCATTGGGTAGACTTACAAGCTGGTCCAGAAGTTCTGGAGGGACCGTGGAAGGTTTGATATCTGGTTGGTGTTTCGTAGCTTGTCGAGCTGCATTGCTACAACACTGTAGGTAGTCAGGTACTTCAGTATCAACAACTCTCTCGTATGGAATAAACTCATAAGTCTCTAACTGTGGTGGTTTCTGTTTGACTACTCTCGGTGCCACTGATAGTTCTACGCCAATAATTTGTACTCCTCCAGCTTGGCAAATCTCCAAATCTTCATTCCTGAGCAGCCGCACTAAATAACGTAAACAAGACAGTTTCCTATTTTTTATCAGAACTTTAAACAACTCATCAGCCAGTGTGACCATACGATAGCAACACTAGGTAGTAGTGCTGTCAAAAATCCTGGCAGCTGCCTTCTTTGCACCCTCCTTCCATTCACCCTACTATATCTCATTGTTTTGCGTGGCGTTGAGAACATCTGATAGTTGCTATTCGTTTTGCTCACCACAAAATACTTATTCACAAAACATTATTGCATTATGCCCATGTGGCTACTAAACCTCAACCTCCTGAACCACATGGCACTAACGTAACCATAGAGACACTAAGCAATACCGACAGCTAGTACACCTGGCCTACAGGCGGAGGAATATCGTTTTTTTTCTCTTCGGTAATTATTGCGTAAAAACAAGTTTCTAGCCACCTAAACACAATTTCTGATAAGATTCAGTATGACAGAAGAATTGTTGTCATTCTTGCGTTATAGTTGTTATCTTACAAAAGTGCCTTTTTTATCAGAGAGTCAAGAAAGCTGATTTATATATGAACGAGTATGTCAATTTGTTTGGGGTCACATACAAATCACATAAATCATAATCGTGATTTTTGAGTTTTGGTTTAGGTCATCCATTTTTCAAAAGTGAATAGCTACTGTATGTTGTCGTTCATGTGTGAAAATTAAAAGTTCAAATTTTCCAAGACAATATGCATGAACCACATGGAAAAATTTTTGTTATGCATCTGAGTGGTACCGTTCTACATTGGGAAAGCATTAAAAAATGTCATTTTCAATAATTCTTAGAAATTTGAAGATAGAAAAACTTGAAACAGTTGAGTGCAATCGCTTTGAAACCCAAATTATTGCATCATCATACTGTGTTGCAATTTCAGGTGAATAGAAAAGCCGATTTCTAAATAGAAAACTGTTTTGTAGTAAAATTTAGAAAACTTTATTTTCCAAAAATCAAGATGGCTGCCAGTAAGTTGATATAAAATTTGCTTTGACATTAAAACATCAATTAATAGATAAAATGCTTTCTTGCAAAACATTGGTCACTTTTCATCAATCTTTTTCTACAACTCACTGCCTTTTACTAAACAACAAGCTCTGTTGCTCTATCTATCACATTTTTTGGGAGAAAAAGAGGAAAGAAGAACAGTAAAGAATAAAAAACATAAATGACTAAAATCAGACGGAACAATGTTTTTCCAGTCAAGTTAAAATACCAATGAACTATTCATGTTACAATGGGTTTTGTTTTTTTTTAAATACAAGAATATTTTGTTCCACACTTGCAAAATTTTAACAAAAAGATTAATGTACAAAAACTTAAACGAGATTTTGATTTTGTGTCCACCGGTTGATGTCAACTGATGGTATTTGCTTACCACAAGATGGATTGCCTCCATACGGCTCCAGACACTCAGCATGCATTGTTGGGTCAATGCTCAGACTTCTAAATCTATGAGGCAGACGGTAGGCACCGTTGGCACCAGAGAGTAGACCTGCTTGTAGTATGTAGTCGAGGAAAGTAATCCAGTTACCCTCCCACTTGAGTACCGCTTCATGGCCTGTGGAAGTGAGTCACTCGGTAGCATACAAATGCTTCGGCTTCGGATGATGAAAGTTTCATCATAATTTTTATTATTTTTCAGACATGAAAATAGGATTTGAATCGCGTGTACAACCACAGGGGCTCTTTGGGTAAGATATTACTGTTGGATTTGTGAACAAAGCTTTTAGAAATATTTAGTAATGAATTTAAAACATATTTCTCATTTTATCCAAACAGACATTTGTTTTAGGGAACCATGGCGGTATCTTTAACATACACAATTTATTTATTTTTTTTACCTTAAATTAGCACGTTTTTAGAGCATTTTGATATTTTATGGAACTGGTAAAACACCGTCTGCTATAAGTTTAGATCAGCAAACCGGAATTGAAGCATTACACACTTGTAATATCATTATAAGGTGACAAAATATGGTTAACCTATCTACTGAAAAATATTAGCACAAATTCTTTTATAAAACATATGACAGTAGCTACATTTGATTACCTCCCAGAGATGAGCTGACGATTCCTTGGAACTGTCCTGTATATTCAATACCTTGAAGTCTTAACTCATTGTAAATATCCTTGGAGCTTATCTGTGGGTTTCCGTTCTTAATCGGTGTTGGAATCTGGAGTCGAGGGTGGTCGTCACTGTCGGGAATTCTTACTTTACCAGATGCTTTGATAGTTCCCTGATGGCAAACTTCAAAGGCTCCAGTAGATGGGAGAATGCTTACACACAGGAATGTCTGGTCTACGATGTGTAAAAAAATATTTTCTGTTATTTCTCAATTAAACGAAAGCAAAAATTACTATTCCACGCAATTATTTTTTGTTTCCTTTGATAAGATTTAAACCTAGACAGGTAACGTGAAACTTCTGCTAATAGTACATCCATTGCTATATCAGCAGTCGATCGCTGTTGATTTTATTACAAAATATTGTGTGGGGTACCTACCATCTTTATTGAGCAGTGTGGGGGCGTGTATTTCTACATCCTCAAACACCACAGGCATGTCCTTGTAGTCCAGGTCTTGTGAATGAGCCAATGCCATCCAAACTGGTATGAAATAACCTTCAAAAAACATAGATTTCGGTTAATATATACAAACTGGTGAGCTCCGTTACAGCTCTCCTTTGACCACAGAGCAAATATTGTGTTGGAACACCGCAAAACTGCTCCATGTTACAATTGTTCACATTTTTTTCCTATATCTCTGATTCTTTTTGAACAACTTCCCCCTCCCCTCCACCTGACCCCTTCAGTCCTATTTACCCTGATTTGTAGCTGAGCCAAGGTAAAGATTCTGACCATATTCCCTGCAGCAATCTAACAACAAACCAAGCTCCCAAATATAGGGTTTGTCCCCCTCCTCTATTATCTTTAGATAGTTCCAAAACTGCATTCCACCCTTCTACATGTTAAGCAGTCTGTTGGTAGCCAAGAACGGTTCACAGCACACTCGCTGTCATTACGGTGATACTTCCAGATAAAACTAGGTGCAACCATACAAGGCCAGTAAACCTAATTCCAGCCTCTCCTCTACGTAATGAAGAGTTTAACCTTGACCTAAAGTGATACCACCACCAGGGGGCATTTCTAACCAAGAACGGAAATGTTTGCATTTTATTATTGCGGAGCCTCAGTACCTACGCTGAATGTCAAAAGAAACTTTGAAACAGAAGCTATATATTTGCTATAACAAGTACTACCAGAAGTTACTCTAGCGGGGCAGAAGGCAGCGTTTTTGCACTGCTCCATGTGACATTATTGTATTACATCGCACTGTACTTTTGGATTACATAACACTGTACTGTTGTATTACATAACACTGTACTGCCAGATTACATAACACTGTACTATTGCGCTACATAACACTGCGCTGTCGTGTTACATAACACCGTTCTTTTGTATTACATAACACTGTACCTGTTATGGGGTAGACAAGCCGGCCATCCAGTTTATGGCCCACCAAGAATTGCTCCTCCTGAGCCAGATTTATTGAATACTTCAAGAAGATGTTTCCAGAATCCTGTAAGTCGTGCTCTGTAGGCACATCGTAAGAAAGTGAATGATCCCACCCAATGAGAGCTGATACTGAAGGCGTTCCTCGCGGTACAGGAAATGACACGTCGTTGTATAAATTATTGAGGTCAAGGTTGAACCCAGCTTGGTATATCCTAAGTAAAACAATAAATAATAAAAACTACATTTTTGGTTGGGAAAATCGAGGATAAAAATATAATTCAAATTTGAGAGATTTAATTTAAAATTTAGTCAAAAATGATGAACGCTGTTTTTCTTATTCTAAAATATCCAGTTTTCCTATTCAAAATTAGGAGCCTGGAAAGCTAATTTGATGAAACAAGTCAAATTTGAAAAAATGTTCGAATACTGGCATTTCAAATCTTCCTTGAGTTTTACTGAGTTTTGTTTTTTTTTATGGCCGAGCTGCATTTTATCACAGCCAGAAGTCTTTGTTAGCGATATCTTCTATGCCCAAATTTGTTATTTGTACAAATGTCTGTACAACTACATAATGTGCAGTAGTTATTTAATAAAATTCAATTTTTTTTCAATAATGGTTGTCGAATAGAGTTTTAAGTATCCTACAAAAATTTTACTCAAAATTTTATCATCAGTTTTATATTTGCTCAATAAAATTTGAATCTCACAGTGAGTAGAAATGTGATTAAGGAAATTGGGTTAACTCTATTTAAACAATAGTTCAAACAATTAATTGCTGTAGACGAGTACAAATTGATAAAGGGCACACAATTAATAATATTCTTCTATAAAAAGATATTAAATTTTATCAGACAAAATTTGTCAAAAATAAAATGCAGAAAATGTTTTTCATTTTCTCACAACATTTGATATAAAATTAATACTTTTTTTACATGAGTTACGAATTTTCTCTGCAAATATAGCCAATGTTTAAAAAAACTTGCCTTCCAAGACCTTGATAGAGCAGTCCCAGATTGTCACTATGACCTCTCTTCTGTAGTCCAATGTTTATACAATCATTACTCAATGATCTCTTCAGTATAGACTGTAGCAAAGCATGAGGGGCAATTTCTACAGCTACGGCATTGCTGGGTATTTTAGTGAGAGCCTCCTGTAAAACAGACAGATGTTGTGAGTCTTGTATGAGCTAGTAGTTGTATGGTGAGATACAACAATGTATACAATCTATGATCACCTGACAGAAGTGTCAATGAGTACATACTTGGAATCTGACAGGACAGAGCAGGTTGTTGACATGATACTCTGCTGATGAGAACTCTAACAAAGCTATGTTAGCATTCTCTACAGATGTGCTTATCCACTTTGTACTTCTTTTCTTGGGCTTTATTACCTGCAGTAATGTACATGATACTAACCTTTAACTTTAACTTTAACTAGCTTTATTTCTGTTGATTTTACCACTAGTCGTAACTGCAATTTTAATTTTCGTAACTGCAAGAAACTTTATGCCAACACACAAGCTGCAATAGAAACATATATCTGCCACATTCAATCAACTGCCTACTTCTCTGAGAATCTCACAAACCCTGTCTGTTTTCAAATCAAATTTATTTAAATATCTTTTAAATACCAATGGAGAATTATTTTAAATAAACTGTGTTTGAGTAGACTTCTTTTTTTCTGTGTTCATTTTATATTTCTGTTTCATTTTTGATTTTTGTTTTTCTTTTTCTTCTAGCTATGGCACTTTATGAAAAACGTTTTTATAAAATGATATTGATGCCAATAAAGTAATATATATATATATTAGATATATATATAACTTCCTATTCAGGGGGAGATAACTTTAGTTGAAGAATCATTGCCTCATACCTGTAACAGTCGATCTTTAAGCGCAGGTGCTACAGCCTCCATATGAGGTGAATGAAATGCAACACCATTGGTTGAGACTTCTCTGGCAAACACATCTTCCTGTTTGAGCTGCTGCACAAAGTTTCGAACAATCTCAGCATCACCAGAAATTGTTACATTGTCTGTACTGTTGTGACAAGCTGGGATAACTCCTTCAGGGCATCTAGCTTTGGCCTCTTGCCAAGTAAGTCCTACAACATGAATTATATCACACCTTCCATCTTATGTTCGTAGAGCGGGCAAAAAACTATATGAAAGGTATAAAAGGAATTTGCCTTTTTTATAATTATGTATATAAAAATATCCTTCTTTCCTACCGACAGCAGCCATTGCTCCTGGCTTGAGACAAGCATCTGTGATACATCTCCCCCTCCAATATGCTGCCAAGATGGTTTCTTGTGCTGTCAACGAACCATCAGCATACCCGCTGCCAAGTTCTCCAACAGAATGACCAATGATTCCATCAGGTACCAAACCCAGAGCATTGAGCACATCTACTATTGCAACCTGCAGTTTTGTGTTTTCTGTATAGTTTTGACACAGCGCAGACTTGCCTAATTTATCATTTTCTGATAGACTAAAAGATCTGTTGTCTCATTTATACAGGGTCATAAGGACTCATATATATACTTCCTTTGTGAAGAATTACCACTAATATCATTTAACTAGAATGCATGTATTGGTAATTCATGACTAACCTGTATAGCTGCTAGGGAGACAAAGGAATTGATGGTAGTACCGGACGAGCTGCTATCATCTCCCATGAGTAGTTTAAAGAGATCAATGCCAAACTCTGACAGGAAACCATTTGATCTCTCTATAGATTTAGAGAAGATATCTAGCTGCATCAGGTCTCTAGCCATACCAAACCATTGTGAGCCCATTCCAGAGAATATGTACCACAATTCTCTCTGATCTTCTTCGCATTTCTGCAAAAACACACTGGTTGACTTATATGCTATATTGGGAGTCACACACTCTTTAACAGACAACTACCAGTCTTGTGCAGAGAATATAAACTTCATTTAGTTCTAAACAACAAAAGTAGTATAATAAGAGCAGGTCTTCAGAGGGTGTTATCAGGATATCAGGATGCGTAAGATTTTTCTACCTGAATGTCACTGATGACATCACTTCCTGATTGATGGACCAAAGTAAAACCTCTGTACGGTTGATGCATGTTACTCTGGTCAGCTGTGTTATTAAGGAGAGCCAGAAAGTGGGCATTCTTAGAGTGAGATCTGCGGATCTGCTCAAACATATTTTGTAGGGAAGCTTCAGTTCTTCCGCAGTAGGTTACTAGTCTAACTTTGTCTGTAGACGACTCCTTCTCCTTTACCTGTAGAGATTGAAGTATTTAAATAGCATTTGTGCATAGAGTAATCAACAGTTCACCATACAACCACATTCCTCTACTCAAACAACAATATATATTACCATAGTATCAACTATAGAAGTATCCAACACTACATGTGCATTGGTTCCACCAAATCCAAAACTACTGATAGAAACCAATCCACCATCCCATTCTGTGTTCTCTGTTACCACCTTGAGCCTTCCATCTGTCAGTCCTTTTATACTTGGGTTTGCATTCTTGAAGTGCAGATTGGCTGGTAGAATTTTGGCCTCACTTGCAATGATCACTTTGGTCAGGGCAGCAACTCCTAAATACAACATTCACATACTCAAAACTTTGAAAATTTTGAGTTTCCGTACTGGAATCTTTCAACTTTTTTTAGTTTTTATTAAATTGAATTGATGTATCACCTGATGCACCCTCCGGATGTCCCATGTTAGATTTGGTTGATCCGAGGAGTAATGGAGTTGTCCGCTTTTCACAAAACATGTCAGCTATGGCATTGACCTCTTCAGGGTCTCCTGCTTTAGTCCCGGTTCCATGAGCTTCGACGTATGAGACATCATGGGGGTTCACCCCACACTCCCCATACAATTCCTTCATTAGTTTGAGCTGGCACTCACCGGAGGGGTAAGTAATACCTGGAACACAGCCAAGATATTACTGGTGGGAGTGGATAAACCATTACTTCTTATAGCTCAATATTTAGTTAGAAGTTTGTACTTACTCTCTTTTCCATCTTTGGCTCCATCTGAGTTAATCTTCGAATGAACCAGGTGGGCATAAATCCTGTTGGATGAACTTTTCTTTTGTAGAAAAATTGATACGATGGCTTCTGCTCTGGCATAGCCGTTACCTGTCACCATACATTATACTGTGGTAGTTACCTATCTCACAAACCCATAAACTAATATGTATGTATTGTCTGCCCTTACCTGACTCATCAAATGATTTGCAAGCTCCCTCAGCAGACAGCATGTTTAGTTTAGTAAACTGTACAGACACTGTTGGTAGTAGACATAAATTAGCGCCAGCTACTATAGCTGCATCACATTGTCCGCTACGTATAGCTAGCAATGCTTGATCTAGAGCTACAAAGCTAGCGGAGCAGGCTGTGTCCATGGTATAGCTCGGACCTGTAGTATCAGATTACCAAATAATTAATGGTTTTTAAAATATTTTCTATCATTCTTAGCTAACTATCGGATGTTTGGGAATCTCATAATCAAATTGATATGCAAAAGAAAAAGTTGATATTTATCCTTTTACTTAAAAGTTCTCGCAACCATTTATAGACGATAAAAACTTTCGGTATGTCAGCGAACCTTTAAAATCAAAGTAGAAAGAAAGCCTATTGGACAACATCGCACTGATACAACCAATCATGGTAAAACCAGAAGTAGTAGTTGGACTCTGAGACCAGCCCATCTGACTGTCGTTGGCACAGTTTCCAACAAATACTCCAGTGTTACTTCCTCTGAGAGTCTCTGGGTTTACACCTGAATGAAGCATTCAAAACAGGAAGGATAAAACACACAAATGGACAGCTACTCACATCAAACATGTATTTATGAATATTTCACTAGAATCTTTAAACCTACCGGCATCAACGATGGCTTCATAGGTGGTCTCCAGCAGCATTCTTAGCTGTGGATCCATTCTGTTTGCTTGTTTTAAGTGCACACCAAAAAATGCAGCATCAAACTTGGTTATATCTTTGATTTTAGCCATGCGGGGAGGTATGCCATATTTTCCTGATAAAATGAATAACAAAATTTGTTTGGCTATTGACGAACCATTGTAATTGACCTCTAGCATTCGAGCTCTGAAAGTTTTAATCAGCGAAACAGTCGCTAAACAATATAAAACGGTTAGAGGTAGCATAAATGTTGTAAGTTCTTGTAGATTTCAAACTGGGCATACTCAAAAACAACTTCAATTAACAAGATTGCCTGGACACGCATGTATTCAATGCGCTTTTTTTATTATACACAAGCACATCATTAATTTGCTTGCTTTGGAGTTGTCACGCATTGCCTTTACAATCAGAAATGTTTACACTAAAAAATGACAACTTTCATGTATAAAATTTGATTATTTACATACTACTCTAACAGTACTAGGCGTTGCGCTTACATATCATTATGGCCACTCATTCTATTCTTTCCCGGCACTTTTCCCTCCCACCTGCCAAACGCTCACCCTCTCTGTCTCTCCCTCTCGGCTCAATTTGAATGATGACACATTTGTGCTGTGTGGCTGGCACATTCCAGCACCAATGAGCCAACAAGCTCACAATCTATTTGTTCTGGAAGGCAGCGTTTATCTGAAAGCGCTGAAATAACCGTGGTGGAGACAACTTCATCTCAACAATTTAATTCAAATGTAATAAAATTAATGTTAAAACGACAATGCGTATTTCATCATTGATTTTTTCGTTATTAACAGATGAATCAATTCTGCAAACTGAAAAAGCTTTCCTGTATTATAATTTTTTTATACATTTGAAAATTAGCAAGATTTTTTATTTATAGTTTTATTTATTTCAAGTTTGCAGCTTAATTTCATGCTCCCATATCCCTTTGCTAGTTCTAATGTGTGTCACTTAAAGTTTTAAGGTAAAATTTTGCTGCCTTCACAAAGTTTCTGAGTAAAATAAAACTTTTCCGATGAAAAATGATAATTTTTGAGGAGTTATCTGCACTACAGTAATTGCAGGGGTGTCAGATAAACGCTACCATTCTAGAAGGAAGTGATGTGAGTCATAAACCTGTGTGGGACTGCTTGGTGACAATTCAACCTCTACATTTTAGCAAAATGTGGCAGTTTGTGATTCGTCTCCACTTGCATTACTAAAAAATATATGAATATTCATTCTACAGATATGTCTGAATCGAGAACTGATGGTAAAATTAAACCACCGCAATCCATCGAACTACCCTCAAGGACTGCTGTTACAGCAGGTTTTGTTTCTTCAGTGGAGCGGTTTAGGTGTGTGTTCAACTAGAATGGCAGACAAACATTTTGTTCATGTTTATATGTATAGATCTTGTTTTAGTTCTCTATATAATTCAGCGACCTCTGCTGTCCAGGAGTTGTTCACTTATGCTCTGTACACCTAACAACCCTCTCTTGAGTTTATCAGCTAGTGCTAGGCGTCGGTGGCGTTATTTACAACTGCTCTTCACTGAGGGTGCTTTTAGATATCTCACCAATATCAAGGATTATGCGTAAGAGTAAACAAACAGGTTCGTTGTGAAAGACCACTGTTGAGCGCCAAAATAATGGCAGCAAGTGCAATTTGGGGCCAACAATAAAAAGAGCGGTAGGTAGCATTGTCAAGAAACAGAAATGACCTTGACTCAGTGAGTAAACAAGCAGTGATCGAACACATTATCAATAAGTCAAGCTATTATTCCTCTACTCTCCTTGTTTCCAATCTTAGCAATACATTATGACATATATATATGTCATCGTAATTAAGTTTTGTTTTAAGAAACAGTAAAGTGAGCTCGCTTTAGCAGTAAAGTTTCCATAGGCAATGTAGAAACTCAATATATCTATGGTTTAAGATAACAATGAACTTCCTTCAATGACCGTGCGTATGGCCCATCCGAAAACACTCTGATTGTAGATGATGCAAGGGTTGGAATTGTTTTCAATTACTTTCAGATAGACTTACAGTAATCTATCCGTCTATGAGTCTATGAGTCTATGCGTCTATGAGTCTATGAGTCTATGCGTACACTAACAACCCAGGTGAGCTCGTGGCTCACACAGGTAACACGGCTATCTTGTAGCACACATTTCCTTGTACCAGAAAATTTAAAAATAACTTGAGTTGACAGACCTTCATTCTTTTGTAATATACAGTACGCAACGGTAAAAGCTGAAACTAACGAACGAAAAATGCCCATAAAAAAATTGGACAAAGTAAGAATTTATCACACAATCCATCTCTAGTTACTAGGCTCTATTTTATGCTGTCAAATACCATATATATATATCCTATATATATATATATATATATATATATATATATCCTATATATATATATATATATATATATATATATATATATATATATATATATATATATATATATATATATATATATATAGGATATACGATGTATCGTATATGGGTAAAAGGATTTTCAGGTGTCTATGGCCTTTTGGACTAAGTTTCTCAGAGTTGATTTTCTAACTAACTATTGATAAATCTCTCATGATGCTTTTTTGTGAAGTTTCTAAAATTATTCCGTGTTGGCTATTTTTAGGTTGTTACAAAGGCTAATAATAGTTTCATCCCTCTCCGTGGGTAGCCATACTGCGGCCCTGGGTAGTCAAACTCCGGCCCTGGGTAACCAAACTCCGGCCCTGGGTAGCCATACTCCAGCCCTGGGTAACCAAACTCCTGCCCTGGGTAGCCATGTTCTCTATTTTTATCAATAGTATGGCTATACAGCCTTTCAAGTCTGTCATTTAATTGAGGGACCACACACTCAGTGTTTTAGGGCTGAGAAGGTTCAAATTTATCATTGAGCAAAGATAGTATATGAATTCTCTTTGTGCACAATAGAAGAAGAGAAGACAACTTCACATCCTGTACGGGATGTATTTTGTTATTAATTGTGATGCAGACTCACCATGAAGTACAGCGGCGTTAGTAAAACAGATAGACAAACACACCTTTACATGATGCATGGTAGTAAAATCCAATGAGATATTGCATCATTCATGCATGTGATAAGCATTGTATTTGAGTTCCTGGTAGAGTACAAGGCTACGCTTTTGAATATTTCTCAATATTTGTACAGCATTGTCAGCGACCAGCCAATAAAAGCATTTGATAGCGAATTGGAAACAGATATTGACTCAGTTGAGGAAGGAAAGTTTGTTCTACCTAGGGGACTTTTACCGGCAACATTCAAACAATTGTATGGAGATTTCCTTATGCAATCTATGTAAAGAAATGTGGCTGATTTAACAACATGATAAGAAACATTGATTTTTTTGGAGCAAGTAAGCGAAGCAAGAAATACCGCGTGTACATATAGCGATTACTAAGCAATTGCGTGATTTTGCAACTTCTGGTTTCGGCAAAATCGCTAAGCAAACGCTAGCATTTTATTTGAGGTTATCGCTAGGTTTTGATCAAGATCAAAAAATCGCTAGTTGATTCCTTGATCAACCAATCACCAATCCTTGTTTCCACTAGTGTCTAGTCATTTGCAGCTTTCCGATCTACCAACAATCCTATGGTAAATTGAAGGCTATGCTTTGTAACAGCGAGTTTGATCTGAATCGTTGAAGAATGGGTAGTAGTGAAAAGTTGCGCATTTTTGGGGAGGGACTTCCCCTATCGCTAAGCAAAATCGCTAGCAGGATAGATCGTTATATGTACATGAAGCATAAAGATTCTAACCAGGCAGGCAATGATTAGGCATTTGCTCAGCTAGATTTCCTCATAGCGCATTACATAACAGTTCTTGTTGGCATTAAAGAATATTTTATATATACGCATGTACTATATGCTCCCTCACCTCGGTTTGGCTGAGCACTCTCGCAGAGGCACTAAACACTGCTAGCCTGGTGTAAAGTTCACCCTATGGTTTGAGCACACTAGTCCTTTAAACATGCTTTGATGCAATTTATTGTATCATCATTGCGACGGTTGTTACCCTTGCTTAACTATGTACCATGCCGATGAAACAACAAATTACAAAACAGCTGCTGTTTGCAGTTTGAGTATAGAGAAAAAACCGCAACCTGAGAAAGTTTTCAAATAGTGGGGAATCCCCAATAAATTATGGGGATTTTGGTATTTCGTCCAATGTCTTATATATGCCGCGATCATTATTTTTTTGGTTTCACCAGTAATAAATAATTTGCTCTGGTTGCGCGTTTTTCTCTAATATATAGATGTATTTAAATGGTGCTCTAGCCAGAGCAAATTCGTGCCTTTAAAAATTAAAATAAAGCGCTGCGTGCTTTTCTTTCTATACGCAATAAACAATCACAAAACGTCACATGAACGCATCCGACTTTTGAGTGACACGGAGAAGTTATGAGCAAACATTTGGTACCCATGTCCATACTGTAAATTTTAAATAACGGTGGTGTTTTAAGTTTCTTCTACCTAACTCACCAACTCAACCTAGTCACTTACTAGTAATAGTAGACATGCACTTGAAGTATAGAGTTGTATGACCTACCTGGTTTCCATCTTCTATCATCTGAAGTCATCATATCTCTGTTGTTCATCAGATTCTCACGAAACTCATCAACATTGTCAGACTCTGGAAGTCTACATGACACCCCAGAGATGACCACATCTTCTTCGTTTAATCTTCAACAAAAGTCAGTTATCATTTTTTAAAAGTCTTTCGTTAAGTTTTGAATACGCAACCAAAAATTAACAATAAAAAATATCAGGACGAAGAAATCTAATCAGTTTTCACGGTTGAATCATTAAAATAACTAAAAAAATTTAAATCGTGTAGTTTTTATATTATCTGTAACTAGTTTATAAACGTATTAAGAATTTACATAATGAAAATTCTTTGCTCTACATTTGTTTCGGATCAGAATCATTTTGGGCTACAACTGTTTTGTGCAACAATTGCATGGTATCAAACCTGCTTGGGTCAATAATGAGATGACCTTGACATCCTAAAACCACAGTGTGTAAAAGTAAATAAAAAAACCACAAGAATTAAAAAAAAATTAAAAAGATTTTTTGTTCAAGATGTAATGAAGAAGCATTTTCTAATGGCGCGACATTATGCTTGTAACTAAATGTAAATATAGATTTAAAAGCTAAAGAAAGTTTTTGTAAGTTAAAACTCAAAAATATTTTTCATCAAGTTTGGCTTTCAACACCAGATTTAGGTGTGAAATTGTTTCCATAGTGACAGATTAATTTCAATTTTCAGTACACTTGAATACGCTTTAAGAATATTTAATATTTCCGCATGCTTTATATACTTTTTCATGCGGACATAAACATTGCTTAAAAAACTTTTAATAACTAGATTAATCACTGTCAACAGATGAGATCATATGAAAGTGGAGACAACTACAAGGAAGAGGATGTATAAATAAATATAGCGAAATACTTACAGAGACTCCATCATCCGGCAGTTTGTAGTCGACTCGACATGTTGGTCGGAGGGCTTGGTTACGTCAGCTTCTGTGTTGCAAGTTTTATACGTTTGGATGTGGCAGATAATTACATTGAATTGCAGTTTTTCTGGCTCAAAATTGATTGGTTAAATATGGTGTGACTTTAAAAAATTAGCATTGTGATTGGACAATCAAAATTTTTATTCAGTTTCATTTTAACATTGCCTATTGGTGAAGATATGCATATTTTTAACATTCAATTTTTGTAGCTGGAAAGGAATACAAATAGCACAAACTGGAAAGGAGGCATAGTGTAGAATTGGTTCTTATGTGGGTAGGAGAAAGGAAAGATGAAGGGTGTCCCATGTACTTGACTAATTACAGATGTGATATTGAAAGAACTCAGTCTAACACTGAACTCGCTAACGTAAAACACCGAAATGATTTTGGCTAGCAGTATTGCATCATGGGTAATTTTTCCAGTAGGTACTGGAATATCTCATTTGGATTATGAATATCAGTATGTGGATAATGGTTAGTCTGAAATCGTGTTAAGGTTTTAGAAAAACGATGATTTAATATTTCATAGTTTTGCTATTAGCTTGCTTCATTGAAATACAAAAAAAAGTTTCCTCAATTTCGTCAACTTTTTAATTTTAGCGATGTAAGTAACCAAAACAGGAATAGCTACTCAATTATTTACAATGCGTCATATTGTATGCTCAATTTCAAAAGTGAAAGATCAGAGAAAGAAACTTTTTGTTCGACGAAGCAAAAGAGTTTTCGACGAAATTGTTATCAGCTCACATCAAACAAGGAACTATACTATTGATATTTGTGACCTTTGTGATTATAAGCTATGAGGAAATTTTTAGTACTTGATGTCGAATTAAATAGCTTGCCAGTGATTAGTTGAATGTAGCCTTGTATCAATAAATTAATTGCTGCTCAAACGAAACAACTTGGGTGGCACTTGATGGATTTAAGCCAAACACTTACAAACATCAGAAGCTCCATAAACATTTTGCAAAACAGAGAGATACAGAATCATCAGTTTGATAGAAACAACGAAATTGAATTAACTTTCCTCTGGAATTGATTATTCTTATATTTCAGTGTTGTTATGTAATGTAGTGGCCTTTGGATCACTACGCCCTTTTTACAAATGATTTCTTCTATTATTACTGGCTCAACAACTGCATGTTTGAGTATATGACTAATCATCAGTGAGTCTTTGTTTCCGTCCAACTGCGCATCTCTGTGATTGGTTGGTGTCATTGCATTCATCTCTGTGATTGGTTGGTGTCATTGCATTCATCTCTGTGATTGGTTAGTGTCATTGCATTCATCTCTGTGATTGGTTGGTGTCATTGCATTCATCTCTGTGATTGGTTGGTGTCATTGCACTCATCTCTGTGATTGGTTGGTGTCATTGCACAATAAAATCTAGATAAAACTTCTCAGAGATAAAAGAGCAGAATGTCACTGTTATGAAATTGTCTGTCTGCTATGAAAATAGAGCTTGGCCTGTACAATAGTGCTATTGATTAGGGGAACGTTCAGCAGTAGGGGACTGTGTCAAAAAAGTGTAGTGAAGGGTGTGACCTTGGCACTCAAGCTTGTCCTATACCCAGTATGTACGCCATTGCTAGTAACTGTACTAATGCAATAATCAATTGTAATGTTTTTAAGCTATCATTTTTGTAAAGAACCGTTTAGCACATCATTTTATATATAGTCCACGACAACGCTATCTTCGTTTCCGGTGTCCAGTTCAGCAACCATCTCTGGGTTCAAGTACTACTGCAGTTCTTACACTGATACTAGGTGACTCCTGGTCAGTTTAACCTTCAACTACCTCCAGAATAGACTACCAATAGCCCAGGAACTCTGGACAGCCCTCAAATCAAACAGATTACCTCACTCACTGTTCGATTGAATATATTTTTATTGCTCATCAAGTTTTTTAGCCAAAGCAAGGAACTGAAAGAGCTTGAACTAACAGTTGCAGAGCTTTTATAAATGAAAATCAAGGAAACTCGCATACAAAAGGGGCAAAACAGAACAAGTAAGCAATATAAAAACAAGTGACAGCAAATACTTACGATGTGGATAGTGCCAATAAGAGTACATACGCCAGGAGTCGCAGGATTTACAGGCAATCGATTCTATTGGCTGAAAATATAAACAGGCTGAGAACTTTTTGTCAGTTTTCAAGCAGGACGCCCCAAACAAAAACTATCGAATTGAGTGCAAGGTTATATCATCTCCGAGCCCACTGGTGACATTTACTTCTAAGACGACAAAGAGGCGAGTTTATATAAACTACTGTCTTTGGCATCGATGTTACAGTCATACAGTTGTAGATAATTTTGAAAGTCCATGGTTACGGTATCTGAGGAAATGTACAATTGCAATTTTTAACAATACAAAAATAATTGCTATTTTTACATTGGTCAAAACTGTTAGTTTAATTGCTTTTGCAGATTATTTTTTATTTCAACTTTGAAACTAATCTGTTTTTTCTTCTAAATACATTTAAAACAAATAAACAAGGATATAAAAACAAATTAAATAGCAAATCTGAAACGTGTCCTTCTATATGATTCAATCTGGCAAAAAACTGTTTCCAGTAATTGAACCAAATGAGAAAGACAGTCGCTATCCCCATTAACAGCTAATGATAAACAAATAAATTGGTAATGTGAACAAAGGTGCATGGTTCTTGTGGGCAGAGATTTAGGCTCCATTTACACTGGTGCACTGTGCTCACTTCGTACAAATGTGAACACTGAAGTTCGCAGCGAAAACGCCAGCTGTTCAGATGAGCTCGCACCAATACCGGTTCCGTATCGTCTCAAAACTGAAACGGGGGCCAAGGTGTTTTCATACGGATACAGAACTAATGCGCTAGACAGATGATTGTCTAAACAAGCAATTTGGTGCGGACCAGTACTAAACTGTAGCTGTTCTAATTTTTTACCGTGTTTCATAGCGTACTAGTGTAAACCGAGCATTATTTCAAAGTATCCAATAGCATCCAGGGAGAGTGGCTTCTAAATTTCCTGCCATTTATTTTGCATCTGCAAGTCGATCTTTTTATCGATAGCTGGTTAATCATTGATTAACAATATGATGCCTCCACAGACTTTTACAAAGAGCTCACTATACATGGGCTAGATAGCTGGAATCGCACCCTGGGTAGCTGTATCCCAACTCGGGGTAGCTATATCCCAACCCTGGGTAGTAATTTCAAGTAATGTTATGCTTCTAGAACCTGTTGGGAAATCTGCCACCGAATACAGGATCAGAAACAGACTGACTTATAGCAAGGAAAGAAGTAGATTGCTATAGCCTGGGGAGAGTGGAAGGGGACACAACTACCACTCAGTGTTTGAGGTTAGTTGTTATTGGCCAAGGGGTGGATACAGCTGAGTAGGCAGTTTAGGGGAATAAAGAGAGGGAATACGGCCAGAGATTACATGCAGGGAATAGGGTAGGGATGAGGACATGAGAAAAGGCATGTGTTAGGGACAAAGGATAGGCGTAGGTATGAGATGACTGGAGATGAGGGCAAGGAATAGAGACAGGGGATAAAGACAGGGAATAGAAGCTGAGAAAGAGAAGATACAACTTTAGGGCATTTGCACTAAAATCCATCAAACACTTTGTTACTCGTTTCATCATGTTACTATCAGAAAAAAAATTTCCGAATATATGATTGTAAAAAATTGAAGCCTACCAACCTTGTAAACAGAGTTACATTTTTATTAGGGAGACAACTTCACAAATGCTGTATATTAAAGTCAATTAAGGCATCAATTTCATAGATAAAGCCTAGCCCTGGCCGCAGGGAAGCCGAACATTTTGAGAAAAGTCCTCATTGCCAAGCAATAGGTGGAGATTTTAGACTTTTGTAGATTGTGCACTAGTAGGTTAAAGTCTGCGATTATAGTTGTCGAGGGACATGCCCGTTGGAGGGACAGCAGGCAGCGATATAAACAAACACACAAGCACAACGCATGCCTTCAAAGTTTTGTAATTCACTTGTTCGTATCATCAGCCAAGTATATTGATGAAAATTACAGTCGGTAATCTTGTAATTCCGTTGGTTGATATCGTATTGTTTTGTTTTTATTGCTTACAGATCACTCATCTGAACTTTCCGATTGGCACAGCACAGCAAACATTATTTGATGTTTATTAGCTTTGCACTTTTCAGAGCAGCATGAACCGTTTAAGTACCTTAGTGCAATGTTGATGCGTTATAATCGTGGGTGAGAGGCACCAGAATTGGCAGCTGCTTAAACTAATTCAAGCAAAGCCATTTGTGGTAGTTGCCATTTTGGTCTATTTCATGCAACTTCAGTCTTTAATTTGCCAATGGTCATGTCAGCAAAAACGGTTATGTCGTTTTTTTGGGATTGAGTTATCTTCTCATTAGGAAAGACAACTACGGGCATTGGGATAGTCTATAGCAGACTCTCCTCTTTCTATAATGTTTATCACGGTCAATTTGTAAGAGTCACTATAGTCTATAATACCCAGTAGTCAATTTGCAATCCAAAATGGCTGATTTTGGTTACATCCGGTTTGGTTCTCCAGCAATTCTGGCATATTTCATCCATGATAATAAAAAACTTATTCAGAAACAAGTTAATTTTTACAAGATTATTGCATAATTGAATAAAAATAGTATGCCAAGAGCACAAAATTTCCTCAAAAAAGTCATGAATAAGAATATCCCCAATCAGGGTGCATGCCCTTGGAGTTGTGTGCCTTTTCAAGTCCAGATGGCTAAAATGAAAGTTATTGCCTCAACAACAAGGACTTAGAACTGGTACTATTACAAGTTGGAGTTATCTTGTGTAGGAAAGACAACTCCTTTGTATGTACTCTTTGTCGCAGCAAAACCAGCATGTGGCTGTTTTGAATAAAAACTACGCTATTTAGTTGGAAATTTCCAGGTTTATAAAATGTAAATTTTCACCTTAAATCACCAGCTTTTTTATGACACTCTGAGGGTAAAGCTTTTACCTGCATACCCAAGCAGGTAAAAACCATTCAAAGTTTTATAATTGTTTCATAGCATTATTCAGGTCCGCAAGCTGTTTTTGGGGCCAAAGAGTTTTTGAGAAAAAGAATAGATGTATCATTCATCTATAGACAGAGTTAATGTAAGTTTACATTTACCATACAGCGGTAATACCAAATCGTTGATATTTAAAACTATTTATGATAATTGCTATTTTTTTATTTATTCATCAGTTCTTGTAATAACTCTATGCACTAGTTCATTCTCCACCATCGAGTTTAGTGACCATCAAAATTGTCATCTAAAACAGCTGATTGTAACTGTTGAGATTGTATCAAGCTTGAGAGCCAGAGAAGTCTGCAATAGATTTGATTGTTTGCCTCGTCCATAGCCTTAGTTTCCCTTGTATTACATTGATGTCTATTTGCTAATGTACAACTGGGAATTACAATTAGATAAAAGCTTGGAATGTGTTTTATTACAGCACAAGTTGAAGTGCATCTGAGAGATTCATTTTCAACAAAAATGTTCCCCTAAAGTAACTAACTCTACCCTTGTTACAGGGAAAGACGACTCTGTATTACAAATCTTATAATGCCAGTATTTGTGGGAATATTTCTATTGTCCTAATATAAAAAATTGTTTGCCATTCTAATGCTGTAAAAGCCATACCACCAGTTTATTTTCTGTACTTTTGTTTCAATGTCTCATCAAAGAAGTAAAAAGACAAGACAACACCACTATTTCACATGTTATAACTACATCATGATTGCATTCACAGCTGTGTGACAACTAGAAGAAAAAGATATAGTCTCAATCGATATATAAATATTTTATAGGTATAGTAGAAAGCAGTTTGGTGTGAATGCACTTTTTACGGACAAATACTGATTGACTCTGGCTGTCATCACAGTTGTGTCAGTGACATGCTGCTGCCGCTCTGATTCGCTGACTTGTATAAACCAATTAACACTTGATGCAACTGGGTTAACGCTGTTGCTCAGGTCAGACAGGTACCAAGGGACTAGCTAGCACTGATAAAGAGCTCAAGTAAATAATAATTATTGGATAAATGCGCTTCATTTTGGCCGGAAGTCAATTCTATTTTTCAAAACAGACCTCCGAGCTTGTACAACACTTGGAGCTATGTGGGAATGCAATGAAAACATTAGGCTAATAACCTCATTAGATTAATAGCTCCCAGTTTCCAACCTCCCCAAAATTAGTGCTTTGGTAATCTTGTTTTGATATTTGAACTTGTGGCATGCTTTATCGCATCTTGTCTACCCATCGCAATAGACTAACTTAGATAACCACTTACCAGCTGGTGTCAACGGCAAACGAACAGCATCACACAAAACACAGCAACATTTTTCTACTTTGTGGCACATTTGTCTAATTACTGTAGGCGAACAGCACCTTCAGTTGAAACTTGTATGGCGCAGCTCGTTTATAGCCAACAGCCAGTGTGCCAAAAACACGAAAAGGCAACTCCAAGGCACTTAGCCCTTTACCAACCCCTTTATATTATTGTGTAATTATGTAGTAATTAACTTTTGCAGCCAGATTGAAATTAGGAGAATCAATGATTCAACTTCTAGAGAAATTAATTTCTCATCTATATTTTTAAAAGTATATTTTGATAGAAAAAAAGTTTAAATTTTTTTCAAAGCTTTCCATTAAAGAAACTATTTTTTTTGTGTAAAAATATATATTTTCTCGATCAAAAATTTGTTATTTTTGCATATATTTTTAATTATATAACAAGCATTTTTTCATGAAAACCATATCCACACCTACTGAGCCAATAACGAAAAAGTTTAAAAACAGAACAAACCACAGAAAAAAATAATTACCAAATTAAAAATGGTTCTTGCTTTAATTTACTTTCCAATATGCTGCCACAATGAAGGGGAAAATAAGGCTGTAAATATTGGAGTTGTGTTTCTTGTTTTACTAAAATTACAGTGACGTAGCTTCTCTACAGCAACTAGACAAACTGCGACATAGTCCTCGATAATCTAGGTGAATTTTATGTGGTGCTGTTTGTCTGTCGTAGGTGTCACTGTCAAAAAACGACAGAGTAACAGTTGACTCGGAGCATATGCTGTCTAAAATTCACAAAGATTATTTTAACAAAGTCAAACTGATGTTGATGTATTTATTCGACTTTTTATTGATCGCTGACAAGAAGTGAGTTGGAGTCCGTACATTGCTGTTAGCACAGACTGCAGTAGCATCATTCCTTATTAACTCATTTCATTCACATATGAAACACTTACGAAAGACAAAATTATTTTGTTAAAATGAATTGTTCAAAACTTTCTTGCTACTTGAGAAAATAAATTGAGTTTCAAAAAGAAATAATCCCTATAAACTAATGATCATAAAAATAAATAAGCAAACAAGCATCCAAATGTAAAATGTGCGATAAAAAAAAATTGATATTATCTTATTTTTGCATATAACAATCACCAGGCAACAGTTATTTCCTGCTTAATATCACTCACATTTAGCAAACATAACATATTGCATAATAGTTGGCAGTAGTCGCTACTCATTAGATATCACTCTCTGCTGCCGGCGAGACTCCATTCCACTCATTGTTAAAGGCAGCAAACCAGACCAATGTTCTGTTTCATCTGCAGGTCTCCTCGAAGGTAGACATTCAATAATAATACGTTCACAGACCGCTGAGCATTCACAATCACTGCAATGCTTTTGTAGGTATACAATGACTGCACTCAGAAGTCCTAAGGCTATGCATATAGAAAACCCAATTAGAATACCAAAATAGCCAAGACTTGACACTTCTGTTTGTTGCGTGGTGGTTGTCATGGTTACAGTTATGTTCTGAATGCACTGAGGGTTTACAGAGATGTATGCCACAGAGAAGGCATTTGTATGTGTGTAGAATCCCCAACATTCAAGTCTAATAGGCGCACAATGCAATGGAGAGCAAGAAATACGTATAGCCAGACCTTTTGCTGAGCTTTCTACACTAGATATCCCCACTAGTTTATCCACAGAGTTCCATGAATGATTGTATGTGTCATTTCCTGTGCAGGTAAGCACTAAAGTTGTGTTTGATGGATTGTAGCTAATGTTCTTGTAGTCTGTAGATGAACTGTTTAATTCAAATGTGTATTCTCTGTTATTGCAGGCTGGTGAGAGACTTCTATCTGTGTACACAGGTATGAACAATGCTTGGATCACCCACAGCTTTCCTAAATCCGCTAGTAACATTTTCCTAATGTTACTCAGTTTCTGCGATGGCCACTACTGCCAAACTACCATCGATGCACGAACTATTGGTGATTGTTAACTTTATTAACATGCTAATTGGAGCGTAACGATAGACAAATGTAAATTGACCATCGAGTTGACAGAAGCATGCGTATATGTGTTACGTATAGCGCATATATGCTAACGTCGATCACAATTGACAGTTTATAATAACCAGTTTTATAACAACTTTTCTTTGCACTAGTTATTGGTATTACTGGTGCATTAGTCAGCTAGTCAATAGAGGTGCATTAGTCCGCTAGTCAACAGAAGTGTATTAGTCAAGTAGTCAATAGAGGTGTATCAGTAAACTAGTCAATAGAGGTGTATCAGTCAACAATAGAGGTGTATTAGTCAACTAGTCAATAGAGGTGTATTACTCAGCTAGTCCATAAAGGTGTATTAGTCAGCTAGTCAATAGAGGTGTATTAGTCAACTAGTCAATAGAGGTGTATTACTCAGCTAGTCCATAGAGGTGTATTAGTCAGCTAGTCAATAGAGGTGCATTAGTCCGCTAGTCAATAGAGGTGTATTAGACAGCTAGTCAATAGAGGTGCATTAGTCAGCTAGTCAATAGAGGTGTGTTAGTCAACTAGTCAATAGAGGTGCATTAGTCAGCTAGTCAATAGAGGTGCATTAGTCAGCTAGTCAATAGAGGTGTATTAGTCCGCTAGTCAATAGAGGTGTATTAGTCAGCTAGTCAATAGAGGTGTATTAGTCAACTAGTCAATAGAGGTGTATCAGTCAACTAGTAAATAGAAGTGTGTTAGTCAACTAGTCAATAGAGGTGTATCAGTCAACAATAGAGGTGTATTAGTCAGCTAGTCAATAGATGTGTATTAGTCAGCTAGTCCATAGAGGTGTATTAGTCAACTAGTCAATAGAGTTGTATCAGTCAACTAGTAAATAGAAGTGTGTTAGTCAACTAGTCAATAGAGGTGTATCAGTCAACAATAGAGGTGTATTAGTCAGCTAGTCAATAGATGTGTATTAGTCAGCTAGTCCATAGAGGTGTATTAGGCAGCTAGTCAATAGAGGTGTATTAGTTAACTAGCCAATAAAAGTGTATTATTCAACTAACCAATAGAGGTGTGTTAGTCAACTAGTCAGTAAAGGTGCATTAGTTAATGGTCATATGCAAACACTCATGTAATAATGGAAACGACTATAACTAATAATAGATACAAAATGCATGTACAGAAAAATATAAAACAGTTAGAAAATGTTGTTGTAGGGGATGTGCTAGTAGTTAGTATTGCACCTACAGTGTCACTAGAACAAAGCGTTGCTTATAATTAATTGAATGCATGGATAAAAATTGAATAAGGTTGTGTGTTTTGAAATTTTGACATGCTGCCACTGACTGTAAGACACCTGACAGCATTCATAGAAATTTATCAAAGACTAAATAATAGAGATGAGATCATTTGCTCGCTGCTTTGTACACTGCACTCATGTCTAAGTTTCCCAGACCCATCAACTTGGCTCGCTTGTAAAGCTGTAACAGCAAGAGCACATTATAAGAGCAGACAACTCCACAATATCTAATGAGATTGTAGGAGCAGGTAATTCCATAATATCAAGGATGAGATTGTAATGGGTCAGACGAAACCCCCTACACATACCCTACTCTACCGTCGAAAGCCACTCCCTCCAGTTGAAACCCATTACCTCTAGAGGAGGTGTATTTTCTTAGAGTCAGAGAGTGCTGAAAACTTGTAACCAAGACACTAAAAATAATGCTAAACTAGCGCATAATTATTTTTTTTATGTATTAAAGTTATTATTTATTTACATTTTACTATGAGCAATATTTTTTTCAGTTAAAGAACTTGTAATTTAGATTTGAAAATTAGTGTTGTTGCTGATTTAAAACGATGTTGCTGGAAATGCAAGGCTGGTATTTTTTTGTCACAAATAAATTGTAAATTACGATAATTTAAAAATGCTGATAATATTTGATTTATAAATAACTTCATCAACTTCGATATTGCGTTAGTTTATGAGATATTAGAAATTTTAAAATACATTTTTAGTTGGAGGTTTGTCTAGAGGTAGGGGTTTTGGCTAGTGGTAGGGGTAGAGGTTTTGACGGTAGGGTAAGGTGTCAGGTATGGGGTTTCATTTGTCCCGTAAGTTACAGTTTCATCTTGGTATTGTGGAATTATCTGCTCTTACAGTCTCACCCTTGATACTGTGGAGTTGCCTGCTCTTACAGTCTCACTCCGTTATTGTTGACTTACTTGCTCTTACAGTGCCATCCTTAATAACGTGGAGTTATCTTCTCTTACAGTCTCATCCTCAATATTGTGGAGTTGCCTGCTCTTACAATCCTAAGTTTGATATTGTGGAGTTACTTACTCTTACAGTGTCATCCTCAATATTGTTGAGTTATCTGCTCTTACAGTTTCACCCTTGATACAGTGGAGTTGCCTGCTCTTACAATCTCACCATTGTTATTGTGGATTTACCTGCTCTTTCACAATTGGTGATTGTTAAAGGGCTTAGGACGGGCTTTTCAAGACGCACTTTGTGTGTAGAGTTGTTTTCTCATCAAGCATTGTAAAACTATTGAGAAAACTCACTCGCGTCAACAGAACACCAATAGGTATCATGTAGAGGTCTATGGAGGTCTATGACAATGCGTTCGGCAGAAGGGACTATCTGCATAATGATACTATATAGTATATTACAGCAAGTAGTTTGTACCATTTTTGTTACTTTTTCAGTTCCAAACTACTTATTATTATTTAGTGCTTTTGAAGTTTTTTCTTGGAAAGATAGCTGGTATTTCAGATTTAACTATTATCGTTGTTGTAAAAAAAAACAACGCCGGAAATACAATTTCGGCAATGCTTTTTTTCACCTAGTATTATCATGAAAGTATACTAATCCCAGGGCTGATACTCCCCCTAAAATAACCCATAAGACTCAGCCTAAAAACAAGTTTTAGGGGGTGTTTTTGTGCAAGGTACACACATAGTGGATTTGCTACTTTAGGAGGTATTTTACCCAATGAACCAAGTGTTACATGTTACATACTACACTCTTTTGTTGTAAAGTGTTCTCAATTCCAGAATACGCACTAAATTGGTATGCAGTTGCATATTTAAACTCACTCAGGTATATGTAGAGTATTTCTTTTGCTCATAACCCCTGCTAACATCATACAGTGGGATGCGGGTCACCAAGTGTTTAGGGGGTGTGGGCTGGACTGACAACCAAGTGGATAGGGGTACATTTTTTAAGTGTTGACTTAGCCAGGTGGGTATATTTGAAGGAGTATCAGCCCCGGGATACTAATGTTATTGTTTGATTAATTTTTCACATGAAAATTATTATTTTGATAAAAAATTTCATTATTTCTTTTGATTTTGATGACAAACACTATCACGTGAACGCCAGTGTGTACATAATAGCGAGCTTACCAAAGATGAAACAAATTGCTGACTTGAGAAAAACAGCTCCAAAAAAATTAAAATTTGTTGCAATATCATTTTTTTGCAATCAAAAGAGTCTCTGCACAAAACTAATATCTAGGACGCCCTATTTCTATGCGAACAAGCCAAATTTTTGAAAACTCGCTTTATAGCTCTATATAACTTGGTGCGTCTTCGAGAGAAAAAAAGGCGTCTTGGCAAGTGCTGACTGTGTCTATAGGAATCGTCTTACTGGTGAGAGGGCAACTCCAGATAATTTTTCTGAACACATTTCAACCTCAGAAAGTTTAAATTAAATCAAATCCTCTTCAAATTAGGCGTCATAGGCCCTTTAACCTGCTAATTGGAGCGTAACAATAGACAAAGGTAAATTAACCACCGAGTTGACACAAGTATCCGTATATGTGTTACATATAGCGCATATATGCTCACTTCGATCACAATTGACAGTTTATAACAACTGGTTTTATTGGTATTACTGGTGCATTAGTCAGCTAGTCGATATAGATGAATAAGTCATGAAGTCAATAGAGGTGAATTAGTCAACTAGTCAGTCGAGGTGTGTGATGCCTCGTTGAGCCAACACCACTAGTCTCAACACTTGGAAGTTTCATTATTGTAAATTATAACTTTATTTATAAATCAATTTGCTGGAGTCTCTCACTGACTAAAACTCTTCCTGCTATAGCAAAAGCAACAACAATATGTATAGTCATACAAGAAGTAGTATTGTCGAAAAGTGAAAGTCAAATATGCATTATGTAACTATAAAAGGGATTGCTGCCAAAGTGTAAGGCATATAAATATAAGAAACAGTTGTAAGAAATGTTATAATAGAAATTCCCTATAATGTCTAATATAGATGTATTACAGAAGAGGGTACAAATGATGGTGGAATAGGATAGTTTCAAAGTCCATAGGGAAAGTGGAGACATACCAGAGGACAGTTGGTGTCAATTGCTGATATTAGGAGAGGCCAACTGTCTGTGTGCAACGTTAATGCTGCCTGGGGAGGAACGTCAGCTGATAAATACACGTGTTGGACATCCGTAAAGATTGGACTGGATGTCCATTTCACAGGTGTATTAGTCAACTAGTCGATAGAGGTGTAAGGATGTATTAGTCAACTAGACAAAATAAAAAACACTTTCGCTGTTTAATGTTGTGGCTGCACAAAAAAAACAGCAGTATGATAAGTCTCCTATCAAGAGATCTAGCGTTGAATATCTTTGATGAGGTAGTTGTTTGCTCTTGACATACCATAAAAACAACAAACTGATTTAATTATAGCGTCAGTTAGAAAGAAAAACAACACCAATTGCAGTGCAGGCACCACTAACTAGTAAGCAAGTTGTAATGCTACTAATAACTACAAGAGATTACTGCTATAGTACAACTTCCAACTAAAAATGAGTCAAGTAGAAATAGTAGTGCTGATATTGTGGTCAGCATAGATCATTTAGTCTGCTTTGAAGTTGTCACACCTTGTACTAACAAAAGTAGGCAAATTGATCTAAACTAAACAGTAATTAGTAGAGACTTTACCATGTCCTGTGTAGATGAAAAATGCTGTTCATAGTCCAGGTGAGTGCTGCATAGAAAGTGATTGAAAACGAAGAATGAAAAGGTTTCAATTATCAAAAAAAATTCGACAGCTCTATTAGCAGCAGATTGTTAGGGTTTTTTCTATGAATACAATTGACAGGTTCAATGATTTTCCTCCTCAAGCAGCAGATGGATACAATACATGATGAGACTTGCTCAGAATATATTTCTGTCTGTATAGCTTTGCCATGAGCAATGATGAGCGTCAGAGGTAGTTTGAGGGAGGTAATCAAATTGCTGAGCTTTCAAATTAGTATTGGCTTGTAATATCGTATGTAGGATATGCAAGTGAATGATTATCATGAAGAAGCAATCCTAATATAAAACAATGAAGTCATTGGAACTCTCTATACTAGTTATATATATTTAATGTATTTACAATGCATGCTTACTTTCACTAAGAATAAAATTATCCTGTACAGCAGAGGAAAACAAAAATTAATTTAACAAGTAGTTGTGCCATATGCAAGCAATCATGCAATAATGGAAACGACTATAACTAATAATAGATACAAAATGCATGTACAGAAAAATATAAAACAGTTAGAAAATGTTGTTGTAGGAGATGTGCTAGTAGTTAGTATTGCACCTACAGTGTCACTAGAACAAAGCGTTGCTTATAATTAATTGAATGCGTGGTTAAAAATTGAATAAGGTTGTGTGTTTTGAAATTTTGATATGCTGCCACTGACTGTAAGAGACCTGACAGCATTCATAGAAATTTGTCAAAGACTAAATAATAGAGATGAGATCATTTGCTCGCTGCCTTGTACACTGCACTCATGTCTAAGTTTCCCAGACCCATCAACTTGGCTCGCTTGTAAAGCTGTAACAGCAAGAGCACATTATAAGAGCAGGCAACTCTAACAAACTCAAACAATATCTAATGAGATTGTACGAGCAAGCATTTCCACAACGTCAAGAATGACACTGTAAGAGCAGATAATTCCACAATACACGGGTGAGAGTGTAAGAGGAGACAACTCCACAATATGTAATGAGATTGTAGGAGCAGGTAATTCCACAATACCAAGGGTGAGAGTGTAAGAGCAGATAAATCCACAATATTAAGAATGAGAGTGTAAGAGTAGGTAACTCCACAACATCAATGATGAGAATGTAGGAGCAAGCAATTCCACAATATCAAGATAGCACTGGGCAGGAATACTAATTTCAAAATCGTTAAGGATATCCTTGGATTTTGGTCGGTATTTCGGTAACCTCGGTTTGTAGGAGTTTTGGTACACTTCAGGGGCCGGTAATGCTTTGTTCGGTATAGCATACATTATTAAATAATAAGGTAAGACTTTTACAAGCATTATTATAACTGTTGTAGTAAGTAATAATAATACGAACATCATCATGCTTAGAATCCCAACAATCATGCATTTTTATACACAGTCTGAGTTATTTATACACAGTCTGAGTTATTTATACACAGTCTGAGTTATTTATACACAGTCTGAGTTATTGCAATGAAACATTATTATATTCTGCACATTATTACCAAAAATGAACATATTATAATTCATTTTAATTGTAATAAATTAGAAGATAATCTTATCATTATCATCAATTAATTATTGGTTATTACTTGAAACTAATAATAATAATAATCCTAATGAATATTTGTTGAAACTTATTGATAAAAATTATAACATCATGAGAAAACTTTAAATATTATTTATCAATGATAATCAAATAATATTTAATTTTTATTATTTATTAACAATAATAACACAAATTTTTATTATTATTTATCATCATTATTCATTTAATTACTAATAACAATTATTATTAGTAATTAAATAAATAATAATAAATCATAATTGATTATTATTAAATTTATTACTACCAAATTAACAATAATTAATTAATAAACAGTTTAATACAGTTCATGTTGCTCTTTAAAAAATGTAATAATCTCTTTGGCGGCATTACCCCATTGATTTGTTGAAAGTTTTTGTGGGGTGATGTAAATAATTATAGCAGCATAGCAAATATCAGAGTTATTATTGTTTTGGCACTAGAATGAAGCTGACGCAACACCTAACAATGAAAGTGCAGTTACTTCATTTTGTCTACTCAGACCAAACATGTAGATCTCTGCATTTTATACTCAAACATGTACATAATGTAACAACTACAATCAGCGACCGTACCGAAAGACCAATTTTATACGCCGTTTTAGGAATTCCAGTTTTTCTCATCGCTGTATGCAGTTTCATCGCAAAAATATTGCGTTCCACCTGAAGTAATAATATGAAAAATTGAAAATCATGCACTAATTTTTCTGCAGTTGCTTAATAACGCCACTTCTAATAATATTTTGTTCAGCAATGATTTGATGGTAAGATAAGCAATCAAGGGTACATGATTATTTCAGTTGAATAATAATTACTTGTTCTATTTTCTATTACTAATACTTATCAATCCATCACACAACAATAATTATTATTTATTTAAAAAATTTACCATTTTACTCACTCGTGTTTTTGGTCTACTAATTTATAATTACAGTACTAATAAATTATTGTTACCAATTATTTATTTATATTATTATTGTTTTACTTTGCTAGTTTAAAATTAATTACCCTTTATTATTTTGTAAACCATTTATCGAAAATACGGAAATCTGTTTTACCGAGTGTTATCCGGCATCTTTTTTACCGAAATTGACAAAACCCAAAGTTACCAACACCATTTTTGATCGGTAATTCTGGTATTTCCCAATCCTGCTCAGCGCTATGTCAAGGGTGAGATTGTAAGAGCAGATAACTCCACTATACTAAGGGTAAGACTGTAAGAGCAGATAGCTCCACAATACCAAGGATGAGACTGTAGGTTACGGTTAAGACAAAACGCCTTACACATACCCTACGCCATACACTACTGTCGAAACTGCTACCTATAGAGGAGTTGTCTTTTCTTAGAGTCAAAGAGTGCTGAATAGTTATAACCTAAATACTAAAAATAATCTTAAACTAAAGCATTCTTTTTTATTTTGCTTTAAAATTGTTGTTTATTTAAATTCTACTATGTACGATATTTCTTTTAGTCCAAAAACTCGTAATTCAGATTAGCAAATTACTGTTGTTGATTTAAAAGAAAGACGCTGGAAATGCCACGCTGAAACTTTTTCTGTTACAAATGAATTGTAAATTACAATCATTTAAATCTGTTGACAGTAATTGATTTAAAAAAAATTTTCAACTCCAATATTGTGTAAGTTTATGATATATTAAAAAATTTTAAAATGCACTTTTAGTACGGGGTTTTGTCTAGACTCTGGAGGTAGGGGCTTTCGACTGGAGGTAGGGGTTTCAATGGTAGGGTACGGCACAGGGTATGGGGTTTTGTCTGTCCTTAAGTTACAGTCCCATCCTTGATATTGTGGAGTTACCCACTCCTACAGTCTCACCCTTTGGATTGTGGAGTTACTTGCTCTTACAGTTTCATCCTTAATATTGGGGAGTTATCTGCTCTCACAATCTCATCCTCAATAGTGTGGAGTTATTTGCTCTTTCTGTCTCATCATTGATAATGTGGAGTTATTTGCTCTTCCTGTCTCATCCTTGATATTTTGGAGTTACCTGCTCTTATAGTCTCTTCAGCAATATTGCGGAATTATCTGCTTTTACAGACTGTAAGAGCAGGTAACTCCATAAACTCTATGACGAGAATGCAGGAGCAGGTAATTCCACAACATCAAGTGTTCGAATGTAAGAGCAGGTAATTTCACAATATCAAGGGTGAAACTGTATGACCAAAGTATAATTAAAAGATAAAACAGAATGCATGGTACCAGTTATGAGTATTTAAACACTATAAACAGTGACTTTAGTTCCGTGAGTAAAATGACCATTAAACAAATGCATTAATGGGGACCTGGTAGGAGTAATCTCCCTTTAGCGATGCACCCGGAAATGCTTCAGTCGATTATATAACTTATCATTAAAAATTGCTACTAGCGTAATTATTTATTAGTTTTGACACTTTTACAGCAAGTTATTTGGCAAAAATAAAGTTTCTGAGAACATAAAAAGGCTTCATGTGGCCTGTGGCAAAATATTGAGAAACAAAATTAATGATTAAGGACTTTTTAGGTCAATTTTATTGTGCAAACGTGTTTTGGTTTGAGGTTAAAACTTGAGGAAACTTGTTCGAGTTTGCCAACGCTGCAGTAGTAGCAGCGATTATATTACTACGATACCTGACTCAACACAAAAAGCCGACACGCAAACCACACCCACTTTTGGATTAATATTATATGTGAGAATGACATGCTCACCTGTTACTATAATGAGATTGACATGCGGAAAGTGGGTGTGGTTTTTGTATTGAGTTAGGTTCATAGTTCCAGCACAGCGTAGAAGTAAACAGTATTGTTTATTAATTATTATGATTATAATAATTATTTATTTATTATTACCAACAATTTTCTAATAATTATTATTATTTATCGATAATCCTATTCATTGCTGATGTAAACTTGGACTGCTACTGCTGTTGTTGTTGCTGTTGTTCCGCAGTTGTTGAATATCGTTGCAATTATTAGGAAATAATATCATCAATTATTTTTCTTTTCTACAAACTCCTTTTGCTTTCACCCAGTTTTTTTTACACCGTTTTCTGATAATTTTGATTTCAACTCAAAAAGGTTTATGTTTGCTTATTTAGACAAAATTTGTTTTACAAATCCTTATTAAAACCTTACATTACTATTAATATTTTTGACTACCGAAAGTTGCTAGAATTCCGATCACCAACGGATATTACATTATAGCCTATATTACAAGCGAGAAAATCGCATAAATAATAGTTCCGGTCACATCATGTTTTGGGAGATAACTCCTACCAGATCCCCATTAAGATATAAAGCACATGATATGTTATTGAGAGAAAACAGCCAAGCTGTGAAAAAGAGTTTTACTGCTTATACTGTTTTACTGTTTATAAGAGCAATGGAGAGCCAAGCGATAACTCAGTATACAGTATACTCAGTATACAGTACTAACTAGTAAGTATACAGTACTAACTAGTAAGTATACAGTACTAACTAGTAAGTATACAGTACTAACTAGTAAGTATACAGTACTAACTAGCAAGTATACAGTACTAACTAGTAAGTATACAGTACTAACCAGTAAGTATACAGTACTAACTAGTAAGTATACAGTACTAACTAGTAACAGTACTAACTAGTAAGTATACAGTACTAACTAGTAAGTATACAGTACTAACTCACCTCATTAACTGATGCTGCCACCTGGAGAGGTTGGTCATACATGTCCCCCATTTCGATAGCTAGCCTCAGATCTTTCTGTATATGCCTCAATGATAGTTGAGGTGAAAATTTTTTGTCTATGATAGCTGAAAACACAATATGATAGGTAAAAAATAAAGGTGTTGTGCGGGTTACAAAGGTATTAGGCAGGGTTAGTGTGGCGGTGCATGCTTTTGTCGCCACCATTTAGAACACACTCTACACCATGGGCAACACTACCAGAACACCCAATAAGTAACTCGCCACCGGCCGATTATTGATGAGAAGACGACTTCCTTATTACAACTGCAAGGTTAGAGAATGGTCAAGATTCGCTAGCATCTCTGGCTAAAGCCACTGAACTGGAAAGGAGAATATTTTTGTTTATTTAGGTGCAAACATTGTAAAACTTGTAAAATTTATTCTTTGTCGGGAAAATATAACTTCTATAAGTTATCAGCATAAATAAATGCACAAAATACTGTTTCCAGTAGAAATAGAAACTCATTTGATATAATCGATTCTTTCAACCAAAACTGTTGGTTAATACCCACTGCCAACTCAAACCTACCAAGGGACACGTTCCATAACTTTCCAAGCCAAACAAAAACAAAATATACAGGCGTGTACATTGCTGAAGGGCCAAGAAAAATACATTTAATTATGAATAGTGTTAAATTTCTCTTACATACTTTAGGAGACTATAAATATAGATATAATAATAATAAATGATATTGTAAGTGATAATATAATAATATTATGAATAATTTGAATACTTCCAGGCATTTCCTTCACTCTACTTACATTGTGAATAAATTTTAATAATAATGACAACTTTAAGTATTATTAACAAATAATAATTATTATTATTTAAAAAATTATTATTTTGATCTTAATCATAATAATAAACGATAATAACAATAAAAAAAAATATTTAAACTTGTTTTATTTAAAATTATAACCAATAGGTGTAATGTTTCTTCATTTAATGGCAATAATCATTCAAAAACAGTACCGACAATAATTACTAATTTACCGATATCAGCTGCATTTGTTATTATCTTGCAAACCGAAATAACGTGTTTAGACTGAGTTGACTTGACAAGATTGATGTTTTTTTTTTATTGGTTGTTGGTGGATAGCCTTGGATTTTTGTTGCATTCCAAGATTGAATATATTTCAGTAATCAAAAACTCACGTGTTGAAGTTACTTGCTCAGGCATAGCGAATACATTTCAAAATTTTTGTCAGTTACAAGAGGGGACAACTCAATAATTTAATGGTAGGCAATTTACGTTTCTGCCATTAATGCAACAGAAAAACTCTGTTTGCTAACAGCATGCATGATCTAAAGTTTTTCACGAAATCTGTGTGACAACTGGTTTAAAAAATGAAAAAGCTGCAAATTTTTGTGTCGAATTAGAGGTGACAATATTGAATCACGTGAAGTCATGTTCAATGGCTGATTATTGGGACCTTCGATTGATTATTGATGTCTACGTGGTCAATTTATGTGGGTTTCACTGTATTTACATTGTAGCGAATTATAAAAAAGGTTAAATGATCAAAGCCCAATTTACACTGTGGAGTTGTGTTCCCATAAGCTAGCTACAAACTACGGGTAGGTAGGGTAGAGAGCAAGTGGTCACACACCTTGACAAGTGTCCCCAATAAGCTGGGTACTAGAACTACCCATCACATCCAGTAAGTCAGACTGTTTCATACCGACTCTCTCAGCAAGGGCCATACCCTCAGCCACTGCTGTGTTAATGGAACCCTGCACCAGGTTGAGACACAGCACCATCCGTGTGCCGTCTCCCACGGTACCTGCAACAACCAATCAACTGCCTTGTTACACAATCACAAAAAATACTAAGACACGAGCCTAAAACATTTCAAGTTTCTAGCAAAAAAACTGTGCGCAAACGTTCTCAGTCTATTAAGCTTAGTTTCCATACATCTCCCAAGTAATCGCAGCATCTCCCGCGAGCACTGGCGACTCACGAGGAGTTGCGATCCCCTGGTTTCCATACTTTGCATTTGATGGCGCCCGGCTGCGATTCCTTTGTGAATACATGGTAGATTTAATTATTATTATCATCCTATTAATTAATTTATTTTATTAATATGTGAAAATTAGCTATTTTTATCATGCAAAGAGCTTTTATGTTAATAATTATTATGATAAGAGGCAACCATAATAATAACACAAGTTTATTGCTACTGCAGTTTAAGCAGTAAGTAATAAATAATAATAATTTATTATTAATTATAAAAGGCTGTTGTTATTAAATTATTATTATAATTATTATTATTCATAATAATAATGATCAACCCAATAGCATTATTATTATTATTATTATTTAATTAATCATAACAATTTCACCAGTGAAAATTCCCAAAATTATTTTTTATTTATCACTCACTGGTACTGGTAGCTATTATTATTATTATAATTATTATTATATTTAATACAATAATCCAATCGTTATTATTTATTATTATTAATATCAACCAACTAACTACGGCTATTGTTGCGCTTTTTATTACTAAAAGCTATAGGTTTTATATGAATGAAGTAAAAAAAATTATTATTATTGATAAGTCAATTTTTTTGTCAATGACAAAAAATAATTATTATTTTTATAATAATAATAATATTACTACTACATAATTGCTTCGGCCATGGTCAACTTTCCTGACCTTTACCCTGATCTTTTAGGAAAAAGACACAAAACGATGTCGCCTAATCTTCAGAATCTATGTTTGGTCGCATGTTTATGGTCTCCGTAAATCCTTGGCGATCGCCAGTTGTTCCCGATCGTGGGTGAGTCGCAGAAAAGTACTTTGCAAACAACTTTCGTGGACGTCGCAGCAACCTCGTAGGAAATCGTGGCACATCGCATAATCACGGTCTCCATAAATCGCAGATCGTGGCAGAAGCTTCTGCGACCTCGTGCGAGCGCTTGGGAGATGTATGGAAACCAGGCTTTACAATAAGGGCTAATTTGATCGATGCAGTTGTATCACATCATGGATGTGATACAAAGTACACCTCTGCTATCATAGCTGCACTATCATCTGCATAATTGTTCTCCGTATATCAGTGTTAGTTTAATATTATCATTTATAACCAATACCACACAAATTTGGAGTTGTCTGTCCATTGGCAAGGGAAAACTCACACAACAACAAACGATCTCCATGACCTGAGTTAGTACAAGAAATACTTGAAGAGCGAGAGAAAAGCACACTAACTTATAGCATATTAGAAACACGGGACACATCTCAAATAATGATTTCACTATTAACAAGGCAATAAATGAGGATAGGTTTCAAATTAGAAGTTGTGTCCCTCGGTCCAATATGCTGAATAAAACAATAATAAGGGTATACAGTTTTCACTTGCTACAAAATCTGCCATGCAGGCACGGCTATTGCCACGCAGGTATGGCTATTGTCTTGCAGGTATGGCTATTGTCATGCAGGTATGGCTATTGTCATGCAGGTATGGTTATTGTCATTCAGGCATGGCTATTGTCATGCAGGTATGGCTATTGTCATGCAGGTATGGCTATTGTCATGCAGGTATGGCTATTGTCATGCAGGTATGGCTATTGTCATGCAGGTATGGCTATTGTCATAGAGGCATGGCTATTGTCATGCAGGTATGGTTATTGTCATAGAGGCATGGCTATTGTCATGCAGGTATGGCTATTGTCATAGAGGCATGGCTATTGTCATGCAGGTATGGTTATTGTCATAGAGGCATGGCTATTGTCATGCAGGTATGGCTATTGTCATAGAGGCATGGCTATTGTCATGCAGGTATGGCCATGGCAGATGAAATTCTTTCAGGATAAGAACAAGTAATATTATTCATAGACACAATTTTTTTGTCTTAATAGTCCACGTGTATTGGTACATTTTTTCCAAGTAAAATTTTAACAAAAAATACCTCCAAGACTCATATTGAAACCATGTTGTTTGTCGCAATTATAACTGCTATAAATGGACATACAAATTTTTTCTTTTCAAAAAATCCCCATCGATGGGAAACCGTACACCTTGGCCAGTATCCACGCAATACGCACTTGAATAAATGAGTACATACGTACCTAAAAAGTAGCTCTGTCTACCCATGGCTTGGAAGCATGAGTCACAACGCTTGTAGAGCTTCTCATCTCCAGCTGTGAGAAAGAGTAGAGTGCCATTGGTGGCGTCTTTCTTGGTACCAGATAACCTTGCTTCAAGGTAGCCACCTCCCTTCTTTGTTATTTGCTATAGTACACAGGTAGATGCATCTGGTCATAGGTTATATATACAGGTAGATGTATCTGTTCATAGGTTATATATACAGGTAGATGCATCAGGTCATAGGTTATATATACAGGTAGATGTATCTAGTCATAGGTTATATATACAGGTAGATGTATCTAGTCATAGGTTATATACAGGTAGATGTATCTGGTCATAGGTTATATATACAGGTAGATGTATCTAATCATAGGTTATATACAGGTAGATGCATCTGGTCATAGGTTATATATACAGGTAGATGTATCTGGTCATAAGTTATATACAGGTAGATGCATCTGGTCATAGGTTATATACAGGTAGATGTATCTGGTCATAGGTTATATATACAGGTAGATGTATCTGGTCATAGGTTATATACAGGTAGATGCATCTGGTCATAGGTTATATATACAGGTAGATGCATCTGGTCATAAATTATATATACAGGTAGATGTATCTGGCCATAGGTTATATATACAGGTAGATGTATCTGGTCATAGGTTATATATACAGGTAGATGCATCAGGTCATAGGTTATATATACAGGTAGATGTATCTGGCCATAGGTTATATATACAGGTAGATGTATCTAGTCATAGGTTATATATACAGGTAGATGCATCTGGTCATAGGTTATATATACAGGTAGATGCATCTGGTCATAGGTTATATATACAGGTAGAGGTATCTGGTGATAGGTTATATATACAGGTAGATGTATCTGGTCATAGGTTATATATACAGGTAGATGTATCTGGTCATAGGTTATATACAGGTAGATGTATCTGGCCATAGGTTATATATACAGGTAGATGTATCTGGTCATAGGTTATATATACAGGTAGATGTATCTGATCATAGGTTATATACAGGTAGATGCATCTGGTCATAGGTTATATACAGGTAGATGCATCTGGTCATAGGTTATATATACAGGTAGATGTATCTGGTGATAGGTTATATATACAGGTAGATGTATCTGGTCATAGGTTATATATACAGGTAGATGTATCTAGTCATAGGTTATATACAGGTATCTGGTCATAGGTTATATACAGGTATCTGGTCATAGGTTATATATACAGGTAGATGTATCTGGTCATAGGTTATATATACAGGTAGATGTATCTAGTCATATGTTATATATACAGGTAGATGCATCTGGTCATAGGTTATATACAGGTAGATATATCTGGTCATAGGTTATATATACAGGTAGATGTATCTAGTCATAGGTTATATATACAGGTAGATGTATCTAGTCATAGGTTATATATACAGGTAGATGCATCTAGCCATAGGTTATATATACAGGTAGATGTATCTAGTCATATGTTATATATACAGGTAGATGCATCTGGTCATAGGTTATATATACAGGTATCTAGTCATAGGTTATATACAGGTATCTGGTCATAGGTTATATATACAGGTAGATGTATCTGGCCATAGGTTATATATACAGGTAGATGTATCTGGTGATAGGTTATATATACAGGTAGATGTATCTGGTCATAGGTTATATATACAGGTAGATGTATCTGGTCATAGGTTATATACAGGTATCTAGTCATAGGTTATATATACAGGTAGATGCATCTGGCCATAGGTTATATATACAGGTAGATGTATCTGGTCATAGGTTATATATACAGGTAGATGTATCTAGTCATAGGTTATATATACAGGTAGATGTATCTGGCCATAGGTTATATATACAGGTAGATGCATCTGGTCATAGGTTATATACAGGTAGATGTATCTGGTCATAGGTTATATATACAGGTAGATGTATCTGGTCATAGGTTATATACAGGTAGATGCATCTGGTCATAGGTTATATATACAGGTAGATGCATCTGGTCATAAATTATATATACAGGTAGATGTATCTGGCCATAGGTTATATATACAGGTAGATGTATCAGGTCATAGGTTATATATACAGGTAGATGTATCTGGTCATAGGTTATGTATACAGGTAGATGTATCTAGTCATAGGTTATATACAGGTAGATGCATCAGGTCATAGGTTATATATACAGGTAGATGTATCTGGCCATAGGTTATATATACAGGTAGATGCATCAGTCATAGGTTATATATACAGGTAGATGTATCTGGCCATAGGTTATATATACAGGTAGATGTATCTAGTCATAGGTTATATATACAGGTAGATGCATCTGGTCATAGGTTATATATACAGGTAGATGTATCTAGTCATAGGTTATACATACAGGTAGATGTATCTGGTCATAGGTTATATACAGGTAGATGTATCTGGCCATAGGTTATATACACAGGTAGATGTATCTAGTCATAGGTTATATATACAGGTAGATGTATCTGGCCATAGGTTATATATACAGGTAGATGCATCAGGTCATAGGTTATATATACAGGTAGATGCATCTGGTCATAGGTTATATACACAGGTAGATGTATCTGGTCATAGGTTATATATACAGGTAGATGTATCTGGTCATAGGTTATATATACAGGTAGATGCATCAGGTCATAGGTTATATACACAGGTAGATAGATCTGGTCATAGGTTATACACAGGTAGATGCATCTGGTCATAGATTATATATACAGCATTAATGTAAGTAGAGAATTAACACTTACAGGTAGGTTTACAAATAACACTTACACATGAGTACACCAATAACTCTAGAGGTAAGTACACAATGATACAGTAAGTACACATTAATACTTACATGTAAGTTTACAGATAACACTCGGACGTAAGTACACAGTGATACTTACAGGTAAGTACAAAGTAAAACTTACATGCTCAGAGTCATTGACGGTCTCCAGGTCCACAGTGGACATGTCCACAAACGCTTTACCAGGTCCTATATTCTCTAATACACCATTCTGACAGAACAGTACCTATAGCATACACATAGACACATACATGTACCACATACACGTACCACTTACACTTACCACTTACACGTACACACATACACACATGCACGCACACACAGTATGCCATTGAGAGAGAAATATATATTGAGTAGACACCAGGCTAAGTTGAGGGCTCATTCACCCTGGCACACCTGGTGCGATACTTCGAACAGCCAGAGCATTCTGGGATGCAATAAAAGGCATGAGGTGGATATAAATGGTGTTAGACAAACCTTCGTATAGAAATGTTTTTGCACTTCTCTCACAATGAAAAATCAGAGGACACACGAAACAATCTGATGTAGCAGCTTGAACAAATGGCGGGTAAAAACAAGAGACTTTGTTTTATTGAGGATACTTTTACCATTAACCATTTTTAATATTTATTCAGTGGTATACAATCTAAGCAGCGGCAATGATAAGTAACATTATTTATTATTAAAAGCCTCATATTATTACTATGGGGCATCTTAGAATACTACATAACAAATAAATAATAATAATAATAATACCGATGGAATATTGCTACTGTTTCACCAATAGAAGTATTTCACTAAATCCAATAAAGATATCAAAAAACAGCAACAAATCCCAAGTGCACACAATTTCAATATGATTATCAGCCAAAACGTTAACCAGATAGATGCGAGCCAATTTCAACCTAATCTAAAAGCCCGTGATATCTCACTAGTGTAGTTATTCATGAACAATAAAACCGAGCCAAGGTTTCAACCAATCTCCCATAATTCCAAACAAAGGCAGAGGTCAGCAACAGCTAAAGAGTCAGCTGGTTTTCTAATTATAAATCTTAGTATTTATCAATGTGTACAGGTGGACATCAAACACTTTTTGCGCATTCACGGAGTATATTTTGGACTACCTTCTACAATTGGTTATGTTGTCTCTCACTCACAAAGCTCCAAACTTCCAATAAAATAGCTAGAAACGTTAGGCTTAAATCACGCAGACCCTAGGAAACTGTGTAACACAAAGTCAGCACCTGAATATAGAGCTGGCATGTTCCAGTTGGGTGAATGTGTGACAGCAACACAAAGAAAAGTGAAGCATACATTAAAGACGTTTTACTTTTTATGGCCAGTGCTCAAACAATCTATCACATTACATACTATAAGACACAGCAGTACAGGTGATAGAGATATATACACTATAAGATACAACAATACAGGTGATAGAGAGATATACACTATAAGATACAACAATACAGGTGATAGAGAGATATACACTATAAGATACAACAATACAGGTAATAGAGAGATATACACTATAAGACACAACAATACAGGTGATAGAGATATATACACTATAAGACACAACAATACAGGTGATAGAGAGATATACACTATAAGACACAACAATACAGGTGATAGAGAGATATATACTATAAGACACAACAAGACAGGTGATAGAGAGATACACTATAAGATACAACAATACAGGTGATAGAGAGATATATACTATAAGACACAACAATACAGGTGATAGAGATATATACACTATAAGATACAACAATACAGGTGATAGAGAGATATATACTATATGACACAACAATACAGGTGATAGAGAGATATATACTATAATACACAACAATACAGGTGATAGAGAGATATATACTATAAGACACAACAATACAGGTGATAGAGAGATATACACTATAAGATACAACAATACAGGTGATAGAGAGATATATACTATATGATACAACAATACAGGTGATAGAGAGATACATACTATAAGACACAACAATACAGGTGATAGAGAGATATACACTATATGATACAACAATACAGGTGATAGAGAGATATACACTATAAGATACAACAATACAGGTGATAGAGAGATACATACTATAAGACACAACAATACAGGTGATAGAGAGATATACACTATAAGATACAACAATACAGGTGATAGAGATATATACTATAAGATACAACAATACAGGTGATAGAGAGATATACACTATAAGATACAACAATACAGGTGATAGAGAGATATACACTATAAGATACAACAATACAGGTGATAGAGAGATATACACTATAAGATACAACAATACAGGTGATAGAGAGATATATAGTATAAGATACAACAATACAGGTAATAGAGAGATATACACTATAAGACACAACAATACAGGTGATAGAGAGATATACACTATAAGATACAACAATACAGGTGATAGAGAGATATATAGTATAAGATACAACAATACAGGTGATAGAGAGATATATAGTATAAGATACAACAATACAGGTAATAGAGAGATATATACTATAAGATACAACAATACAGGTGATAGAGAGATATACACTATAAGACACAACAATACAGGTGATAGAGAGATATACACTATAAGATACAACAATACAGGTGATAGAGAGATATATAGTATAAGATACAACAATACAGGTGATAGAGAGATATACACTATAAGACACAACAATACAGGTGATAGAGAGATATACACTATAAGATACAACAATACAGGTGATAGAGAGATATATAGTATAAGATACAACAATACAGGTGATAGAGAGATATACACTATAAGACACAACAATACAGGTGATAGAGAGATATACACTATAAGATACAACAATACAGGTGATAGAGAGATATACACTATAAGATACAACAATACAGGTGATAGAGAGATATACACTATAAGATACAACAATACAGGTGATAGAGAGATATATACTATATGATACAACAATACAGGTGATAGAGAGATATATACTATATGATACAACAATACAGGTGACAGAGAGAAACAGTGCCTACCTCCTTGACAGCAAAAGGATCAGCGAGGCAAGCGAATGTAATATCACACAGAGACACAACATGGGCCGGGGTGTCACATATCTGCACATCAGAGTGTGAGTCCAGTTCATCACACTACAAATGTATCAGTTCGTATTTAATTGGTTGCACCGGGTCACTTCTTATTGGATGTTAACATAATGGTTGCCATAGCAATAGGTTGACAGAAAACAACATCAAGTGAAAGTGAATACTTTAAAATGTGACGCAGAGAAACTATAGTGAAGTATCGTCAACAGAACGTTGGCTGTGTTAAAGTAGGCGTGTCATATAATGTATAATTAGGTTTAAAATGAACAGCATTTTTAGGTTTATCTTCTCCTTCTGGCTCTACATCGTTTTTAAAATTACAAAAAAAGAAATTAAATAAAAGCGGTAGTTCAAAACTCACAAAGACCAACATTGTTACATAAGATATATAAAATGGGAGTTTTTATGCCTCCTGTTTGACCCAAAATAAATAATAATTGAAATTTTGACACGTGGACCAAGGCCATACTTAGTTTTCGTATGTTGGCACCCAGCCACATTATTGTGAACGTAAACAATGCCTTACTATAAAATATAGCAACCCTGCTCCAGATTGATGGTCAAAAATAACTAAATAAAAATTCTTAGCACACGAGAACAGTTTCTGTATTGACTCAAAAATCTAAAACCACCTACAGGTAAAAATTCTTTATGTAATGGGGATCGAGTCAATAAGAGTACATACGCCAGGAGTCGCAGGATTTATAGGCAATTGATTCTATTGGTTGAAAATATAAATAGACTAAGAACTTTTGTCAGTTTTCAAGCAGGACGCCCCAAACAAAAACTATCGAATTGAGTGCAAGGTATATCATCTCCGAGCCCACTGGTGCCGTTTATTTCTACGATGACAAAGAGCGTAGTTTATATAATCTACCGCCTTTGGCGTTGATGTCACAGTCATACAGTTATAGATAATATTCAAAAACTGCAGCTACGGTATCTGAGGAAATATTCGTTTCCGTTTATTAAAAATACAAAAATTGTTGCCATTGTTATATCAATAAAAACCGCTAGCTTAAGCCTTCCAGTAGGTTATTTTTCAATTCCTGCTTTGAGATTAATGTTTTCTTTCTTCGAAATAAAAAAAAATATGAGAAAAAATTAAATAAAAAATCGGAAGCATATATTTGTATACAAGTCCATTTGGCGAAAAACTGTTTTCCGTATTTGAACCGATTGAGAAAGATGGTCGCGATATCCAATAAATCATTTTAACACCTCAGCAAAACAGAACGAAGAGTAAAACCTCTGATGCTGCAAGTCACACAAAATAAACCACTAGCTAGTAGAAAATGGAGAGCTAGGAGAGCCCATGCATACACGACTAATGCTTCATCTACTATCAAAAAAGTAGTTGACTGAACAGGTAGGTGTATGTTGAATGCTGACAGCAGCGGACAATGCAGGGTGGGGAGAGACAAGTACCTTGGAGGCAGTCTTGTTCCACACGCATACTTTGTGTCCATATTTGATGAGATTCTTCACCATACCCATCCCCATTGTACCCAGACCAATGAAGCCAATCTTACTGTTCACTGGTTTGATGTTACGTTTGTTTGAGATGGTGTTGGTTGAGGTAGTGGACTCGTCAAACTCATACACCTTAGCCTGGCAGTAAAATACAAGAACGTCTAGTTTTACACAACTAAAAGTCAGCACAGCTAAAACAACGAGTCAACTAACAAACAGTGAAAGCTTTCAATACCATCACTCTAGACATAATTGACTATTTTTTTCATAGGCACAAGTTGCAAGATGAAAATGAAGTTGTCCTCTCTTTACTATATAGGAAGCATAAGCTTGAGAATCTGTCATTCCGAGTAAATTGATCTTTGAACACAAACGATCGAAGTGAAATAAATATATTTAGAAATATAATGATAAACAAACAATTTAATTTACAAAATAACAGTTTAAATTTCAAACATGAATATTATTAACGCATGTAACAACTCAACCATAACAGACATTCAAACAAGTCAGTGACGTTTACATTGCCATACCATTTAAAAATATTAACAAAGTCAATGAAATAATTTGTGCAAAGATTCTCAAAAGCATTGCATTAGCTACAGTAGGCAAAATCAGACACGCTTTCATGGTACTAGGTGACTAACCTTCTGTTACTAAACTAAATGAAACCACCGATTTCATTGAAGGATATTAGTTTGGGTTCACAGTCTATGAATGTTGTGAGTTAACTTATAGCAAAATATCTTGTATCAAGTGAAATACTTGTAAACTACCTCTGAGTTGTAAAGACAAATGAAACTATTTTTACTACATTCCACTTCAACAACAAAAGCACTCAATACTCCAAATAATTTTTTCAGTTTCCCACACAAAAGACAACTATAATTTTACGGGTCAATTACAACTAGAAGAAACAGTTACGCTGACCTCTACCGACAGAAAATAGCGGAGCAGACAATACTAACCTGAACCTGAGTGCGTCGGGGAGATGCATCCTTCATATATCTGGATGGAGTGGTCGAGAGACGATTAGACTTCTGAGGAGATGGGGAGCCCTCTATGCCATTTGACTTTGCTACTGGCACTGGACTCTTGGAACGTTTGTTTGTAGGTTCTGAGCTGGCATTGTTTGCTACCGTCTTTCTTTTCTGACTTTCGGTAACCTTTGCTGGCTACAAAAAAGGAACGTGTCAGTATTGTATCACAAACACAGACAGACGCGTGTCGACACATCAGAATCAGATTGTACAGGTAGTGATATACCTTCTTTGAGTCAGAACCTTTGGCAGGCTTCGCACTATCTACTGCCTTGGCAGCTTTCACAGGAGGTGCTGCCTTGGATGTGGTTGAGGCCTTTGCAGGGGTGGCTGCCTTAGCTGTGTTCTTGCCGGATGTTGCGTTTTTGGCTGGCTTTTCTTTCACAACTGTCTTTGGTTTCTGTTCTATTTCTGGCAGCAGATCATGGTCCTTGGAAGGCAGCTCATCCTAAACAATTATAGAGCATGTCACGCAGCTGAGTGGCTCAGAGCCAAAAGTGCATATCAAATCAATACAATCCAAAGTTATCAACGACAACAGTAAGTTGGTCACAGATGAACTCTCACAGCAATTCTTTGACGAGCATCAAACTGAATGTTTCACCAAACGGTGTCTGGTGCTATCTGGTGGTGTCTGGTTCTGTCTGGTGTTATCATCTGTTACTGACGAATTAGAGGAATTCAAATTGTGAAAAAAAGTATTAAAAATCATTGATGTTCCAGTTTCAACCCTAACCAACCACACCAGTGAGTAAGATTACCATTGATAGCTTGGTATACTCATCGTCGGCTTGTTCCACTCCCTCTCTAAACATCTGTGGAGCTTTGTCCTTCTCCCCATATCTCATCCTGTACTCCTTGTACGGCCATATGTGTGTATCATAGTCTACCCAGGCGCTGTAAGCACCCCACATCCAAATACAAACAACCACAGATCCATATCTCCAATATATAACTATGATGTGTAACTATAATATATAACTATAACTTATATGCATGATATATAAATACAATAAATATAATGTATAATTATAATAAACAATACATAACTTTTATACATAACTACAAAAGACAACACTATAACGTAAAGCGAAAGGACCAAGTTTCTGTCATTGTAGGGATATAAAATACTTACTGATCATTGGAACCATAAAATCTCACAAAATGCCAATTCCCTTTTTTCACTGGTCGTTTTATAGTAGGATCAACACTCTACAACAAAGCACACCAACCAATAAGATGGGTAATAATGATTTATTGGGTTTGAATGCACTATTGAGTGAAGGACTTCATGTTAGAAAGCTTGTTCTGAACAACGCCAATTGTTGTTTACTGATTGCATTGAATCTTTTGGCTTAGCATAAACAATGAACTTGAAGCGTAACACAAATAAATAATGGCCGATCCAAAATATAACAATGCAAATATCTTGGTTGAGAAATGAATGTGCAACTACCTTCGCAGGCCAAGGGCAGCTACCTTTCACCTTCGCCCTACAAATACATAGCATGAGCATAACTAGCAATTATTGCTATTGGCGTTTGATTTTTGGTATTTGAAGATTATATTTATTTACACTGTGACTATGGATATGATCATTCGTCAAGAGTTAGTATTATTTAAATGGCATTTGAACAAATTGCAAGACTTGTATTTGACCAGACAAAAGGTGCCAAGTGATGATTCCACCTGCCAGCATTTCATATTTAGTGTTTTATGGAACATAGCCAGTTTCAACCACAAGAAGATACATCTATCTATTTTATTGCTTAAAAATACAAATTCCGCTTTGCGTTAGGTGGAAAGGGAATAGGAGAAGTATTATTACTCTCTTAGATTACTATTCTGATTTTTTACTACTACTTGTGTATGAAGATAAGCCAAAAGTTTCTATGCTATGAATGGTGACGGTCTACGCTATTCCATTTATAAAATTTATCATTATTATTAATTATTTAGAAGACCTGACCACAAAAAATAATAGGGGAGAACAGGGCAAGTTCAGACACACACACAGGCAAGCCTGAACAGGTATAAACTTGGCTATAATAATAATACAGATGAGATAGTAGTAGATACATCAGTAGTAGTAGTAGTAGTATAGTTTTAGATGAAAATTTTTAATCGGACATAGATGATGGTGGCAATAACTTCACTAACAACTTACTCAGATTATTATAATTATTATTATTAATTTTAGACCACTAACTACTAAATCCATTTTTTATAACAAATAACTTCAAGAATAATAATTAATTAATAATAATAATAATAATAATAGTAAACCACCAATGAAGATAGTTAATATTATTCTATGTATTATTATACATTTTTCTGTATCATTATTAAAATGATATTAAATAATAATAACATAATAATAATAAATAATAGATGAATAAAATAATGATAATAAGTTGTTAAATAATAACGGCGGTTATAAATAACGCAAATAAATTAAATTTATTATTATTATTGATTGAAGTCTCACTCATTCACTGCAGGTTTAAAAACACTAGTAGTATTACAACAATGCATACCATAATTTTCTGATCAACAAACCAATAAAAGTGCAAAATTAGCAAACTTACAACAATGTCATACAATTCAAAACATAGGTAGGTTTTGCTTACCAAACAATTTTACCAAATTTTGTGTTAGTGGCCATTTTCCCGGGTTTTGGCGAATAAAAACAACGAACACAGCCAACTGTAATTTCCGTTCAAAAGATAAAAGCCACTGGTGCTTGTAGCCGCTTAATCCGGACTACATCTTTCAAAGAGCAGACAACTCGTCAAAACACTGCACAACTAGTCTATGTAAAATCTATCATTCAAACAGTTTGTCATTTAGGTGCAGAACTCCTACCTACCTACCTACCTACCTACCTACCTACCTACCTACCTACCTACCTACCTACCTACCTACCTACCTACCTACCTACCTACCTCCAGTTTGTAACTTGACAATTGGATCAACTAGTGACCCTGCAGGGTCACTAGGATCAACCATCTGTAATAGCAACTTTTTGTTTGTTCAACTATATTGCAGAAAAATGTGTAAATAAGTCTTTGCAATCTGGCCATTTGAATACTAAACTTGGCGGATCGTGCAATGGAAAGGGAAAGTAACAATTGGTAAAAGGCTGGTGGCATCTGCTGCAGGACAAGCTAGAATAAAAAAGCGATTGTTACGTATATACAAGTGTTTATATTTTCATTTTCAAATATTGCATATGAATATTCACCAGTATGATACATGTAAAAATATGCAGCTTTCAAAGGTAAGCAACAAAAAAATCACACATGATTGATAAATGGACATGTATGTGGAGTAATGTAAATGATTTTTGGAAGTGCTAACAGTTTGTAAAGATGGAGCATACTGGTCTCAATCTTTGCCACAAAAATATTAATAGCAATTTAACGAGAAACATATTGTAAGCAAATATTGCCAAAAGTGTGTGAAATAATGTACAATAGCAGTAACACTCGATAAATGGTATATACTTTTTTTTAAGACAAGCAAATATGCACTGTTGTCTATGGATTCTGCACACAAAAATGCAAATAATAGAGTGAAGAAATGATAATGAACGGTTGCCATTAAACTGTGAATGTTTATTCGTTCCATTGCTTGACTGTGCGAATGAACCTATAAATAAAAAACGACATAATTATAGCGTAGTTGAGCGAATAAAACATATCCACATAACTTGGAGCTATTGGGTGTACAGTAAATACACATGGATATATACCTGGTAGATTGAGGGGGCTCAAACAGCACCTAATCGTCTCCGTCATGGCTAGGGCTGCTGGGGCTGTATGCGGGGGAGCTGGGGGTGTAGGTGGGTGTACTGGGAGAGTAAGAGGGACTGGTGGGGGAATACTGGGGACTGGATGGAGAGTAATTAGGAGAGGCTGGACTGTACTGTGGGCTGGCAGGGCTACAAATATAACAACACCATTTCAAACATTTATCTTACGTTGAGCACTGACGAATCATACCTAGTGAACTATATATCCAGTAACTCACATCCATGTCTAATAACCTGATCTTAGACAACATAATTATTACCAACTATCATCACAATTATTACTTAGAATTAATATTTATTATTGTTAATTATTATCAAAAATTCATTAATAATTATTATCTATTATCAAACATCCATAAAAAATTATTATTTATTATCAAATGTTTATTATCAAATATTATTTAACGATTATTATTTATCACAGTACAGTAAAAGAAGAATAGCTCTCACCTGTATTGAGGGCTAGAGGGTGAATAGTACGGAGACGCCGGGCTGGCCTGCGAGGGACTCTTAGGGCTGTAGTTTGGTGAAGAGTAGCTGTATGCTGTAGGACTGGACGGTGAGTAGCTGGGACTCTGTGGAGAGTACTGTGGACTGCTCGGACTGTAACTCGGGCTTGTGGGACTGTAGCTGGGAGAGGTTGGCGAGTAATTTGGTGAGGTCGGTGAGTAACTGGGGCTTGTCGGTGAGTAAGATGGAGATGTCGGCGAGTAGCTGGGAGATGTAGGACTACAAGGTACAACAGGAACTGATCATGTGATCTTGTGCATATGTACAATCTATGAAGAAAACGTTAGCGCAGGACACAATACATAAGCTTTATCAGGTAACAACTGGTAGTATAAGTGCGATTTAAGTGACTGCAAATCATCACTCCATTGAGCTATTAAAATCTATCGCAAAAACATTTAAAGCATGCCAGCATTGAACACTTTTTTTAGATTTTCTGGATATTTAAGTCTTAAGCAGCAGATTGATGTATTGAATAACCCTCTAGGCCTACTCAGTCCTGATTTACAAGCCTACAAAGTATCCCTCTTCCAGAAATGCTTGTCAGATTTTCCTCTGCTTAAAATTGACGTCGTCTTCGGATCAGAAGTATATATATTTCTTTCCCGTACAATATTTATTTGGAAAATCAGACCCCGCTATTTCTTTTTTTTTAATTATTTATTATTATTCTACACATTCACTATTGTCTGTTCTTTTATGACTATCAGTCATTGTTCCCTAACTCACCAAAACAAGCACAAGCCTTTTTTTATACTTTTTATGGAAAGAGTATTAGATTATTCTTGTGATTGTGATCACATTGGACAGCCTGACAAATCGTACAGTCGTCTCTCGTTGCCATTTCACATATGAGATTTGAGTAAAAAACAAGCACTGACGTTATTACAATGCGTGTACACTAATTGCGTCCATATTGACGGAAACCACAAATTCCGATTTTATGCGCGCAGCGTGCTAATTCAAGCTAGATGAAACATGGCGCGTAATAGTAAAGAGCACCATTAATCTTAGAACCAAATTTTGATGGGGTGTCTTTATAGGGATTTTTTATTCCTGCTGCAATGACCTTCAGTGGACCCAAGACAAAATTAATTGTCTATCAGATTTCATTTTAAACGAAGATGATGTAACTGCATTCATATAAATTTGCTGTAACTTATTAAAATTGACCACGCCCACAATCCGAAGATGACGTACTCGGCAATCAATGGAAGTTAGAGTAAACCAACGTTCAGCTGATGCGACGAGCTTTTGAGGCCAATTGCATCTTGGCAAGCTTGTAAATCAGGACTGAGTGGGCCTACAGAGTCATCCAATACAACAATTTGATGCTTAAGACTTGACTATTCAGAAAACAATAAAAAAAGTGTTCAATGCTGGCATGCTTCAAGCAACTGAGAAACTTCCATCTCAGAGGTTTGTCAACAGAATTGAAACAGAGACTTTGGCAATTTGAAGATATGACAACGATTTGACTTGAAAACCATTTTATGAACAATATAAATTACTGTTTGAAGTAAATGAAAATGGTCCAGGCTATTGTTATTCATCAATGTAAACCACAAATCCCAGCTAAGGAATATCGCACTTGAAGTGAATATATATAAGGATAGACAATGTTTGCAAAATTTAAAATTCAGCAATGAGTAAATCAGCCAGTTAAATGCATACACTTGACATATAGTGACACATACAACTAGTATCAAGTAACTGTACCAATACACACCTGTAACTGGGGGATGTGGGACTGTATGACGGGCTGGTGGGACTGTAAGAGGGGCTGGTAGGAGAGTAACTGGGAGATGTGGGACTGTACGAAGGACTGGTGGGGCTATAGCTTGGGCTGGTGGGTGAATAGCTGGGGGACGTAGGACTGTAAGAGGGAGAGGTCGGGCTGTATGAAGGACTCGTTGGTGAGTAGCTTGGACTTGTAGGGCTACAATAGAATACAATAGCACGTGCAGACATTCATCAATGTACAAGTCAATGTCAATGCTTTCATTTGATAATAACTGCTTTTATTCAGAAGGCTTGGTCTAAGCAATATAAACTAGCTTTGTAAGTTATCTTCTCTCAAAATGTATTCCAGATTACCTAGACTAGTAACTAAGCAACATTAACCTAACAACACTATGATACTTAATGATAACATGGGTTGTTTGCTTTCCGCATCCAAGAGTGGACAACTAACAAAAATGTCAACAGTGGTAACTGTCAAGTAAAGAGTACTGTGTGGTAGTTATCTCCACATAACCAATGACCTCAGTGGACACATATTAACAGACTAACCTGTAGCTGGGAGAAGTCGGACTGTAACTGGGTGAAGTTGGACTGTAACTTGGTGAAGTAGGGCTGTAGCTAGGGCTGGTGGGGGAATACTTAGGGGACGCAGGTGAATAGCCCGGACTTGTAGGCGAGTATCCGGGTGAGGTAGGGCTATATCCAGGACTAGCTGGGCTGTAAAACATTGAGTAAACAGATGAAACAATCATGGGGAGACAAGTTTATATTTCTTATGATATTGATCTAGTAGTCTGACTGCTACCACTGCACTAGAGAGGACCCACCTGTAGCCAGGGCTCTGTGCTGGTGATGCATCATAACCAGGGCTGGTCGGGCTGTAGCCAGGTGACGCCCCGCCATACGAAGGAGACATACCAGGAGACATTCCACCACCAGGACTGCTAGGACTCCAGGCAGGGGAAAACCCGCTCTCACTCTGAGCGGATGGAGAGAAGGACGCTGCATACGGCGTCATGCCGCTACCGAAGCCTGGAGAGGTGCTGCCATAAGCTGGAGTGGCTCCGTGTCCCCACGGGGTCATTCCCGGGGTCATACCGGCACTTGGTGAACCGGCGTTGAAGAACAAACCACCACCGCCTACAAGGGACAATAATACATATTGTGTCATAAGAGCTGCTGGTTGAGAAGCCTCTAAACTATATTAAGACAGACCAACTACTGACCCATAATACTGCTTGGCATTGGAAGCTCCATTCCCAGTTTACATTTCTCAGCGTCCAATAGCAGGTCAAACGAGCCAGTGCCCAGACGGGCGAGCTGACCCAACATAATACACTCTGATACGCCCCTGACAGGATCAACCTCTCCATGAGCTGCTGCCTCCATCAGTACATCAACCTGCGGCAGCAGAGGTAAAGCTAAGGAGTCTACCATTGACAAAACAACTAGACACACTATGGCTATGGTAGAATAGAACTGACCGTCTCCTCAAAGGAGCAACGAGCGAGAGCTCCCGTGTCCTGTCTATTGATGCCGTGCCTGGTGATGGCCATGAGATGACCTTTACAGGTCATGATGTCACACAGCAACGATAAATGCCGATAGTTTACATACGAGCCGTCAAAAGAAATGACGTGATTCATTTCTTTCTCTATCGACCTTCGCACAGCCTCGATACCTGTAAAGAGATCACATGAGAAGTCATTTGAGCCATTGCAGAAGGGCGAAAAGGAGATAAGCTTAAAATACACAGACAACCTACCTAAACATGAGAATATCTCTACGATATCATTCGAGGTGGTGCGCTCTTTGTCCACGCTCGGCTCTGACAAAACTCTCATCAGACTCGTACCATCCGTCTCCAAGATCCATTCTCTGATGGACTCGTACTTTCCATCAGCTGTGATCTGTGGACATACACAAGTGATTTACTACAAGTGCATGTAGTACAAGCTTCAAGATCCACCAAGAATCAAGTGCATGTAGATGCAAAAGCTCATTAGCCAGCCATTGTCAATCTTTGTTAGGCCCAATATGACAACAACCGAGTACGATATGTAGTGAGCGATGCAGGTGAAACATAGACATCAATACTCACCACAGTCCTTTTCTTGTTCTCCTCTCTAGGTAAATGCATGTACACTTTAGCGATCTGTTCCACACCCTGCAGAGTCATGTCTGTGAGCATGTTAGCCTCAATGCATCTTAAGAATACATCATCTTCCATCTTGTCCGCTATCTGGTAACAGATAATAAATAATTATTAATCTTTAGTTTTCCAGTGTAAACAACATCATCTCACACAATGATGTCTGCGCGGAAAAACTTGGGCTCAGATCTGGCACCATCTCACCTCCTCGTCAGTGTCTCCCATTTTCCCTTCATCATTGTTCATAATTCGAATTCGTAGCACCAGTTTTTCAGCATTGTCATCGTTGAATATAACGTTGAGATCTTCACCAAATCCAGCCGTGATCTTTTCAGCAATCTACGAGACACCAAAGTTTTTTAAATCAAGGCGCACAAGCAATCACCATTACGGAAGTAAACCATAATGAGACAGGACACCACACCTGTTCCATGGTGAGTTTTTTGTCAGTCATTCTCTTCCTGTCCAACTCTATCCTGAGTAACCAAGGAGATATCTTGGAGACATCAAAGTCAGGCATCTCGTAGTAGACGTTGACAAACTCCTGGTCCTCATTGATGACAGTGTTCTCTGGGTCAGGGTCATAGTAGATGGCTGTGTTGGCCGTGACTTTACGTAGAGTCGTGTGCTCCAGCTTACACAACACATCCTGCGGTAAGACAACACATACTACAGTAACACAACACATACTACAGCAATACACCACATACTACAGTAATACACCACATACTACAGTAATACACCACATACTACAGTAACACACCACATACTACAGTAATACACCACATACTACAGTAACACACCACATACTACAGTAATACACCACATACTACAACAACACACCACACACTACAGTAACACATCACACACTACAGTAACACACCACATACTACAGTAACACACGACATACTACAGTAACACACCACATACTACAGTAGCACATCACATAGTACAGTAACACATCACACACTACAGTAACACATCAAATACTACAGTAACACATCACATACTACAGTAACACACCACATACTACAGTAACACACCACACACTACAGTAACACACCACATACTACAGTAGCACATCACATCCTGTAGTAAGACATCAGAGAGATGATAGAAGAAAAGCTACAGTCAGTAAATTACCTTGGCCTTCTCAGCATCTCGGGCAGCTTGGCCCTGCAAGAAGACAGTGAGTGATGGGGTCTTTGGTTTCTTACTGATGTTGATGATCTCTTTAAGCCTCGGCACACCCAGAGTTACGTTCTTAGCCGACACTCCGGCGTAGTGAAATGTGTTCAGTGTCATCTGTGTGGCGGGCTCTCCCAATGATTGGGCAGCCAGAGCTCCAACCATCTCACCGGGATGGGCGTGGGCCTGCTGGAAACGTGTCTCTATCTCACCTGGTAGGTAGATAAGCCAGCATGCTAATACAACACGTAATATGATACAAGAGCGATGCATACAGGTTACAACATGGCATGTTATTAACCTATTAGCCATTCAAAAGCCTCCGCTGATAGCCTGTGTTCCTCCACAACCTTCCTAGAACAGAGAGTGGAGCGGACCAGACATTTCATCAACATAGTAGCATTCTCATTGGCCTGCTTGGATATCCTGTCTTCCCCCTTGACAATCATGAAAGTCTCACATAGGTTTCTGCAAGGTAAGGAGACACCAGATACAGCAAATGGAGCAAGCACTTCTTCAGCAGCACAGCTTGCAGTGGAAATGCTTTGGTTTACTTTAGCAGGCACCTCCAAGAGCTAGAACCTCCTTGTTACTCATACTGCGTACAAACTTACTGCCACAATAATGGTTAATAAAGACAATAATTGAGGACAACATTAATCAGAACACTAGCCAAAAAACCAATCCAGTTAACAAAACAATCCAACCCACCTGATGCCCTCAACAACCCTCACTGGGTTTAGATCTGTGGTTTTTCTTGCATTAATACGGAAGATCTTTTTGGCGTTCCAGATGAGCCTGTCGATGTTACAAGGCAGCACAATACGCATGTCTCCTTTAGGGAATACCTGCGGTAGCAAATGAAACTTGTTGCTTCTATTTAGGTGTACGTACATATGTGCAGATCAATAAAACAGCGGTGAAAAAAATTTTGGCCAGTACGGGGATCGAACCCGCGACATTCGCGTTATTAGCACGACGCTCTAACCAACTGAGCTAACCGGCCAGCTGAGAGCCTTAACATTGATAAGGTGTTTGACGAGTCGGCTTATACTTAACAACACCAAATATTAAGCATACTATGTTTGTAGAGTTGTATGAGTAATTAGCATAATATTCAAGCCAACGGTTAGTGCAGTTGCTACTGAGCTTGTATAAAAAATCAAAATCTTGATATGATGATGAATGCATGTAAGCAAACACTTTGATTTAAACTAAGTTTTGTTGGTATCTAATCTTCAATTTACCCAGTGACGGAATTTGAAGCTGCCAGCTGATAAAGTGATCATTATCAAATGATTTTATTGAGAAACTGACAAGCTTATGTCTGGAGTTGCTTCCTACACACAAGAGGACACAACTTCAAAAATACACTATATCAGTTGAGTATTTTTCTAGATTTCAGCTGATCGGACTGGTGGTATGAGCAAAAAATTAATTGATTTAAATGATATTTAACTTGTACAAAGCAAGTAATTAACAATTTAAAGAGAAAGCGGACACATTTGCTTTAAAAGACACAATAACAACAAAGATATAGAGGGTGCCTACCTCCCTCATACCAGATCTGTCGTCACACAATTGTCTCCACTCACTCTCCAGCTCCTCTATAGCATTTGTATCTCCTGCCAAGTCTCTTATCACATCCTCTGCTAGCACATTGCGTAGTTGTCTGCACGATAGGGGACACAATTCTATGTATTCAAAGCTAACATTCAATAAATCCATTGGATAAAAAGGCACACAAAGGAAGGCACTCACCTTTCATTGGTTGGGTCAAATCTGAACTTTTTCTCAAAGATCGGCTGGCTTGGTTTGATTGTAGGAATATTCTGGAACTCTACGTGGGTGGCGTCTAGTCCATCCTCACCGTATCTAAGCTGGATCACCTGCTCTACCTGGTTACGTACCGTACCATCATATCTTACAGAGAGGGACTCCATGGCCTTTATGAGACGTCTCTGAATATAACCTGCAGATGTATTGCATATTAAGCTAGGTGAGTAAACGTCCAGTGGCTGAGAGAGTCCTTACACCACCCAACGGCACCAATGAATAGGCAGAGAGAAGCTGGTTAGGCAACAAACTGCTAGTACCTTATACAGTGTAACTGTACCTACCAGTTTCTGCAGTCTTCACAGCAGTATCAATGAGACCCTCACGTCCTCCCATGGCGTGAAAGAAAAACTCGGTAGGATTGAGACCAGCGAGGTAGGAGTTTTCTACAAACCCTCTAGACTCTGCACCGTAGTCGTCTTTGATGAAATGTGGCAGCGTGCGATGCCTAAAGCCAAATGGTATACGCTTTCCCTCAACGTTCTGCTGGCCCACACAAGCAATAACCTACAAACAATCACAAGTGTCAGCGGGTGACCTGTCTGATGCAATGAGCTCCGTATCATCAGCAGACCATAAGCGCGCACAAACCTGTGATATATTAATTTTGGAGCCCTTGGCACCGGAGACCACCATAGCCTTGAAATTGTTGAACTCTGAGAGAGATTTCTGAGCAAGCGACCCAGTCTTATCTCTGGCGTCATTGAGGATCCTGTTCACTTGATTCTCAAATGTTTGCCTGAGTGAATTACCTAACAGCAAATGTAAATATGGTAACTTTGGTAGCTATAACAACCAAACATCGGTGACTGTAGCAACCAAATACTGGTAACTATAACAACCAAGCACAGGTGAGTATTGCAACCAAACACTGGTAGCTATAGCAACCAAACACTCATAGCTAGCTATAGCAACCAAACACTGGCAACTATAGCAACCAAACACCGGTAGCTATGGCAACCAAACATTGGTATCTGTAGCAACCAAACACTGGTAACTATAGCAACCAAGCAGTAACAAAACCCAATAGATTTGTCGTTACCAAAACAATAATATAGGTTACCTGGTGTAGGCTCCAACTCATCGTTGTGAGCTTTACCAATCACCTCAAACACATCTGCCTACATAACAATACAAACTGGTGCAGTGTTTGGACAACAGTATGCACACTCAGCTATCAACAACTACTAGTCATTCATACAGAGTAGCTAATCTCTTCTCATTATAATAGTCGGCATCAGCTAACTTAGTTTGCAGCAAGCAACTTAGAGCACGGAAATAATAAAATACAGCTAGCTTTTCGAGTAATGCAATAATATTTGCAAATGATAAGAGAACTCACTCTGGCCTTCCTGATGGCCTTCCTGATGTTGATGTATGTCTCCTGGTCAGCGATACAGTCACCGATACCGATACTGTGACCCTCCAATAGGAGCCAAGCGTTGACTACTGTCTGGATATGGCTGTAAAACAAGCCTGCGTCCTCATGGCCAAGTTCTAGGGCTACAACGTGCAGTAGGGAGCCAGCAGACGCACCCAAAGTCTTCTTACACAGAATTCCAGTGAGCAATTCTCCATCTTCCACCAATACCTGCAATGGAGTCAACCGTGATGGATTTACATCAACTGTTGGTAGTCTGAGGAACGATTGCTAGCCTTATAACATTTTTTCAGCGACAAAATCTCCTACAACTTCCCAGCAACTGCTATACCGCTACATGCTAGGGTGGTGCTATGACAGGAAAACAAAGAGAATACCTTTGTGTCACCGGGAGATATCCACTTGTAAGGTCCAGTATCCTCGTCATCAGGGTGCGTTACATGTGCTCTAATACAGTTAACTCTCCCAGGGATTATGAGAGAGAACAACTGCTTGCCTGTCCACAAAGGCACTGGTTTGATTATGGCAGGTATGGGTATACGCCCGTCCCACCGGGGTAAGAACATGAGCAGAGTCATCATCTCCTCCTGCAATCATGTGAGGACATTAAACTTAGTATTGTGTGGGATGAGCGAGGGGACGATTACTCGAATAAACACAATTCACATCAAAAGTCAGCATGATAACAAAGTAGATATCTACCTATGGTAACATTATCCAAGCAAATACAAAGTTGGAAAGTAATTCTCAACTTGTCATATCAATAGAATAAACTTTTTTGGACAAAAACTACTGCTATACACTTGGCAAGTAATCTACACATAACCAGGTATTACAAAGTTTAAAAAGAAGTCAAAAAACACTAGCAAGGCCAGTAACTAAGCTTTACTGTTGAATGCAAGCTTGCCTTGGTGAGGAAGACATCTCTTTTGGTCATCTTTCTGACAGCAGTCAGCGTGTCCTGAATGATACCCATAACCGGCCTGTTTGACTGAGGGGTAATTATCATCCTGGGAGACATGGCAAGTTGAAGGATCTCAGCTCTTGCCTCCATCGACTGTGGCAAGTGCAAATTCATCTCGTCTCCGTCAAAGTCAGCGTTGTACGGGGAGGTACAACTGTATGGCAGCAATGAATAGCTCACGGATACACCAAACTGACTTGATATAAAAAGAATCCCTAAAGTGATTGAGGACTCACCTGAGGTTGAGACGGAATGTAGACCAAGGCAATATCTTAGCCTTGTGACCCATCATGGACATTTTATGCAGGGTGGGTTGTCTGTTGAAGATAATGACATCATCATCTTGCATGTGACGCTCTACTTTATAGCCGATCTCAAGGTGAAGGTCGCTGGCCTACAGCACATGTTCGAGATGACAGCGTTCCAAACTGATCATGTCAATCTCACAAGATGATACTTATCAGTAACATTGACTGAGCAAAATTTCGAAAGAGGATAGTCTCCATATATGTGCACGTGGATAATTTTAAACTTTTTGGGTTTTCTTCCCTCCATTTCAAACACAGTATATGCCGTGTCCGCAGAGAGAAAAAGTAAATAGTTCATAGCCAAACAAACTAAGACGCAGATATGCCAGTAGTCATCACAAATAACACAACATATTTTTCAGTCAGACCAACTTTATATTGTAGCCTACATATTCCCAAGGTATGAGGCCCTTTGCCAGGCCTTTTTAATGCAAGAGAAGCTTTCAAATACCACATTATCAAAAACAGTAATAAAACACAATAGTTTGTGCAACACTTTTCAGGCCAGACCCTATACTACAAGTGGTCATTATCACTAACTGTGGAGTGAGGCTATAACATCGGCATACAAGCGCTGCCGCACTGACCTTGGGATGGTAACGAAGGTCAATTCTGTCACCATTGTCTCTGATGATGTATTTGGCACCGGGATATTGCGAGTCACCTCGAGAGACGAGCTCTTGCAGTTTTTCCAGGTTGAAAGGAGTGACTATCTCAGGGAAGGTCATATTTTGTGCAATAGACCTGGGAACTCCCACCTGTGTCACGTAGCAAACAAGTTATGTAGTCTATACAACTATGTATATCAGTGAGAGCACACGCTAACCAGCTAATACAATATACTAACCTGGTCAATACGTAGATTGGGATCTGGAGTGATTACAGTACGTGCTGAGAAGTCAACTCTTTTACCCATAAGGTTGCCTCTCACTCGACCCTCCTTACCCTTCAGTCTGGCCTTCACCGCTTTTAGTGGACGACCAGACTTTTGTACAGCCTTCGGTAGACCTGACAGCACACGTTATATTACAGCCGCTATTAACCTTCTATTGGACAGTCCAGTAATTAAGGAACAAATAGGAATGTGTAGAAAGCAGTGTACCTGGAATGTCATTGTCAGTAAATGTAGACACATGGTACTGCAGGAGTTTTACATCCTCCGCAATGATATGCGCAGCAGCACCATTTTGTTCATTTCTAATAAGTTGATTATTTGCCTTGACTATATCGGCCAGCTTGTGTGTCAAATCGTCCTACAAAAACACAAGTTAATAGTAACACACAGCTCAATATATCCTTATTATCAATTTATAAAAAATTATCAGAGAAAAGTAAGTAATAGATTGTATTTATCTTTCATTTGGAGTTATGCTCTCTAGACTCTACTTCAATTTGTTGGAGTTGCCCACTCATTGACACAAACAACTTTATTCTACCGTATAACTAAGATGACTGCAGTCAATACTGAATATTGAATGAGTCCCACTGGGGGAAAGCAGTTAGAATACAAACCTGGTTCTTAGCAGAGCCAGCCATAACAACAGCGGGTCTGACAGAGAGCGGAGGCACAGGTAACACTGTAACAAGCATCCAGTCTGGTCTAGAAAATTTGGGGTGCAAACCCAGCACAATGATCTCTTCTTCTACAAGTAGTAGACCATACACAAATAAACCCTAGAGATCTACAAAGTTTCACTTGAGCACAAACCATACATAATACATCAGATATCCGTTCATCTATCATAGACAGCTCTAAGGTGGTTCACCTGAACTACCTGATCAATCAACGAATTGTTCATCATTGAACCTATATTACTTATAACAATGTCAGGTAAGCCATCAAATAACCATTTGTCAACCTCCCTACATGAAATAATCATCACTTGTGCTATACACGGGAACTCACAAAGCGGGTGTCCTAGTGATTAAATACTGGCAAACAACTGCCAGCAACTGACATTATTAAATCAACTTTTGACAAAATAGTACAAGTAAGTCACCAGTTTATACAGACTTCATGTATAAAACATTGCTGCGCTGACTTTAACTGGAATGTAATCAAGCAATAATAGAACTGTGTGAAGAGATCATACCAGATATACGCTTGAATATCTCATGCACTCTCTCAGCGGTAAGCACCATTTTCTTCTCCTGGTTTTCCTCATTGACATCTTTCCACTCAGCGCTCAATTCTAACCCTGTCCTCCTTATCTTTGGTTGATATCTGCCGCAGCCACCATGTGACTAAAACAGCGGCAGCAATGAAGAAAACTAGTCTGCTGACTCACAACAGATAGTTAGTCAGCAAGAGATGACACTAACCTTCTTCTTCTGTGATGGATCATCTCCTTGATTCTCTTTGTCAAACTCATCTCCGCCCTCACACACCTTTTTAGACTTGCACAAGTCATATATGGAGGCGAGACGCTTTCGAGGGTGCAGTTTTGTTTTGCTAATGATGCTTTTTACATTCGCTCCACTCTATAAAAACAAGTTATGATCATTTCACAATAACCCCCCATACCATAATACAGCGTTTTTCACTAGATAAATAGCAGCGTGTACTTACAGGGTCTATGAGAAGCTTAGAGCAATAGTGACACACGCATCGTAGTATTTTTATGGTTTTGGTAAGAAATCCGATATGATAAACAGGTTTGGCAAGATCAATATGGCCAAAGTGACCAGGACATTCTGTCATTGTACCAGCGCAAGTCATGCACCTGTAATATACAATCAGACAGCGAATAGAAAGCAGTCAATGGAGATGAGTGAAGGTAGCAGATAATATATAACATAGCTGACCTGGACTGCCGATCAACAGTACCCTGCCTGGGATCATTTAACCCACCAAGCTTGGGACGTCCCCCCTCCATGGTTTCTGGGTACTTTATACCACCTTCTGTCACAGACATTCGACGCTAAAATTTAACAATTGGTATTAAAAAACCAGACAGAAAAATAACACACGGTTAAAAATATGCATTGAACTGAAATAACTTACAAGCTCATCAGGTGACAGTATACCAAACTGGACACGCTTGACATCTCGCACTGGAGCCTTGGAATCCGCTGTCAAAGCATTAGTCGACATTTTGGAAAGTTGACGCTGTGCACAGCTACAAGACTAGCAGGCAAGCGGGCACCTCCCTTCTACAACCAGACATTCAATGATTCCAGGAATATATTAGTGCTGTGAGAAATGAGCAATGTTGATAGACGATAGATAGTATTTTTCAACTACTACCTCTTCGTGAACCCGTGTATATTGTATATATCTTCTTCAGCTTTGGGGTAGCTTTTGATCGATGATCATCATTATTATTGCTTGTAAAAGACTTTGAGCAATCTCAAGTACTACTACTTAAAATAATAATAATAAAAATAATAATAACAAATTAATAATAAAGCTTACGTTTTCTAGCAAGTTCAACAACAATAATCAATGATAAATAAATAATAATTATTAATTAGCAAGAACAAAAAGTATCGTAGTGTACCACGTGACCGGTCAAATTCCTCAGTATATAAAAATGTCCAACGCCGTGTTGACCAACCCTTCTCAGGAAAAATTAAATATTTTTTTAACTAACGCTCCTATTATAAAAGTAAGGTCATCACCAGGTAGCAAATCATATTTCGAAAAATTTGGCCAATAGGAAAACATCCAAGATTCACTGTGAATGTCGCAATTTGGGCTCAAACTTCTAAAACTTCATCAAAAATCTGTCAAGTCCTGAAATGCCATCCTGCAATATAAATGTCATTAAGTTATTCAAAAATATGTTTTCTACGGGTTGGTTTATTATTTTTGGTAATTGGTTAACTGATGTTTACATTCTGACAGTTTTTTCAGAAAACAACCAAAAATTTATTTTCGATCGTCAATAGGCTACAGCGTGATATTCTGTATCACAATGTAGTAAGACAGTGCGGGCGCCGGAACTCCCCCTCTAATGATTAAATAAAAAACTCTGGCTACGTTATTACGATAGTTGCTGGGTTCATCATGGCTGATCTGAGCCATGATCTGAGCATCTACTTCTTATGTGTTTTGTTTTCATTTGTAGTTTATAATAAAACCAGTTTGGTTAATTACACTTTTTCTAACCATCTTTGAATTTGATTATTATTATTTATTAATATAGTAAACAATATTAAGTATTTTTTTCTTCATTTTCCTTCTTCTTGTCTTATCCGTGCATAATAATAATTTTAGTCAAAGAAATGTGAAACAAAAAACTGTAGCTAATAAATAATGATAGTTGACAGTCTGCTTATAGTATTATTATAACAATTATTATTTGTGCATTATTATTATCATTAGTAGATTAGTTGTAATATATATAATAATAAGCGTTTATATGTATCCATATATGATACAGCGAACCGTGCTGTGCGTAACGAACATTTTTGCGGTTTGCGGTCGAGACAGGAATGCAATATTTTTTTAGGTAAGAGTACATTTTTTTAAAAAATAATTCAAAATTCCAAAATAATAGCTATGGGAACAAACTTTGTATCAATAGAATCAGCCAAAAATCTGCTTTAATTTGATATTACTTTCAATAGTGTAAAAATTTTTTGAGTGATTTTTTTGCACTTGCTATATTAATGAAATAATAATAAATCAAGTAAGTTGTTATTTTTTGCATTGTTGCAAAGTTGTGGTTTTGTATTATTTTCTGCAATAAATAACAATAATAAAATTAAATAATACTTGGTTATTAATTTATTAATTAATGATGATCCTAATAATAATAATATATACAGCAAAGCAACACGGTCAACAACAATTAATGTTCTTGGAATAATAATATAAAAAAATAATAATACACCATTAGCAGCGAGTAGTAGCTCAGCTGCTGCTAAAAAAATTGCACCGTGACCATCTATCTAGTAAGTATAATGTATAAGTATCTCCTACTACTACAACAGACAGTAGTAGTAGTAATAAATAAATAAAACTATCTCAGTATTATTATAGTAGTAGTCTAAATTCTAATCTGCTAATAATAATAATTATTATTATTATAAAATAAGTATTATTATTATATTTATTGATAATAATTATTATTATAATTATTATTGTTGTTAACTAATTAACCACCACAACAGACAACAACTACTACTACTCTACTACTACTGGACTAAAAAAATATCAATTGTTGTAAATAAATGGGAAGGCAAAAAAAATTAACCAAACAAATAACTAGTTAAATACAACCAAATGAGAGAAGGTCTTAACTTGATAATTATTATAAAAAAGATCCATACTAATAAATAATATATATGAATAACTAATAATTATATTATAATTATTGAATAATAATAATCAGCTGGGTAGTGATCCCATTTTCGTGCATAATTTCTTCATTTCAACACATCCCCGTGTTATAAAACAGAATAAATTCAACGCTGAGTAGCTCAACTATAAGCTTACAGGCGCTTAGGTGGATTGAGTTGGTTATTCCAAAGGATTCACGGGATAGTTTACAGAACTCTTACAATTCATTAGTTTTTGTCGGCCATTAAATGCTGACTGAACATAGGGGGCGCTCGGGTTCGTTTATATACCTCCTGAATGCAATCAATAGATATCGAAATACATGGTTGAATTATGTGTGAAAGCATCACTTCATATTAATCTCTATTAGAGATTTCGCAAAAAGGTTTTCTACCTGACATCTTTGTCTATGTACAACTATTATGTCTTATGAAATATGACTATTACATTTCGACATCAGGGGTAAGATTTTTGTTTTCTCGACCTTTCTAGAAAATTGACGGTGGGGTATATATGGAGCCGCATGATTTGCTATCCATAGAAGGATCGAAACTCGGGACTATTACTCAGTCGCTGAATTTTGCTGATTTGTAATACTTTACTACTAATAATAATAAATATTCTTACTTCTGCCCACTTACTGCTACCTTTTCAACTCTGTTTCCCATATTACGCTCGGGTTTGAACACTCTGCTCTCCTAATTTTATTCTCTTCACAATGGAGTTTCCTGAACTTGGACAAAACTGCTCTGATATTGCCTGTAAACAGCTCGGTTAGTAATAAGTTACAGTAATAACAGACAGTAGTAGTAGTTGTTGTTGTAGTAGTAGTAGTAGTAGTAGTGATCCAAATTTATTCATATAATAATAATATAATAATGATAATTATTATTAAATATTATAATACATTATTATTGTTGTTTATTTATTAATTATTATTTGTTTATTATAACAATTAATTGAAAAAAATTATAATTATTATTAATTAATAATTATTATTATAATAATTATTATTATTATTATTATTATTATAACTATTATTATCTATCCTATTATTAGTTAGTAGTAGTAGGAGGAGGATAATAACTGTACCAATTGTTGATGTTAATAAATAAATGGTAATGATTATGATAGTAGTACTAGTTAGTAACAGTTATTTGATACGTTGTTATTATTATTATTATTATTTTATTTATATTAATTGTTATTGTTGTAATAATAATTATTATTATTATGATCATCATGATTATTATTAATTATTATTGTTGTTATAAATAATGAATAAATAGTATAATAATAGTAGGTAGTATTTATCACAGACAGTAGTAAAGTAGTAGAACAACAAACAATTTAATGGTAGTAGTAACAGTAGAATTATTTTTTTATTATTAATTAATATATATATATGACTATTATTATTATAGAAGATTATAATATTAGTTGTAATAATATTAATAAGAAAAATTGCTTTTATTTTTATTAATTTTATTATTATCGTGTTACTTGTTACTAAAAGTAATAGTTGGTAATTATTATTATTGTATATGTAAAGCATTTGTGTCTGCTGTATTTGAAAAACAAGGGACTCGATGCTAGCACTTGAGCCATTTCCTTTTTGAAAAAAATAACCAGTTTTTTAATATTATTTTTCATAGGAGAACAAACATGAAACAAAGTCATTCAGACTGCATAAATTTCTATGTTAATTAATAAATAGTAGATCATATTTTTCTTCATTTTTTCGCACACACTTTTTCGTAGCAGGATTTAGTCATCTATTCAGCCAGTGTAATTTGGTTGAAAACTTTTTGTCAATAGCTCATAAGTATTACACAGGCAAACTGTCATTTTCATCATCTCTTCACCAAGTTTAACCACCCGTGCGTTATTATTATAATTGATACACTGTCGCATTTCTATATGACAACTTTACTGTTTAGTTCAATACTCTGTGGCATCTAACTTTTGTATTACAAATGTTACTAAACTTTACAGGCAGTATGTTTTTTTTTGATATTAAAGAGCTGTAGTATTTTATAGTGTTTGTAAACTGAATATGTAGGTTGATTTATTTTTTGCAGATTTCTTGCCCATGAAGTGTGATGCGTGTTCTCTCATATTTTGGTATGTGTTACATTGAGTAGTAATAATGAGATGCTGCTTGGCAGAACCCGCAACGTTATTTGACCAATAATGTTGTGTTTTCAGTCACAAACCCGTGTCTGTGTTGCCAGACTAGAAAATGCGCTTGATTAACATTGAGTTATTAATATCTAGTGTGAAAATTTTTGCTGTACGATATTGTAGCAAGGACCATATACAATACTCCACCCACCAATGCGCTAAATCTTACCTCAAAGATAAACAAGTGCCAGTGTGTCCCTTGTGCAGCAAACCTATTCCTCTCAAACAAGGAGAGTCAGCTGATGTGAAAGTAGGAGCTCATATTGACAGTGACTGTCAATCTGACCCTGCTAAGGAGCGGAGAAAAGTGATTATTTATCAGTGAATTCTCAAATTTATTTTTGAGTAGAAAGAGAGCATTAGTATTATTACTGTATGGTATACTAAGCATTGCAGCGGTAGTGTATGACCAATTGTCTCCTCTCATCCAATCAGGACTTCGTCTGTCAATGATGTGTTTGCTTATTGCAGGTTTACACCAATAAATGCAGCAAGAAAGGTTGTAAGGTGAAAGAAATGGTCAGCGTTCGGTGTGATAGGTGTAGCAAGAATCATTGCATCAAACATAGACATGAGAATGATCATGATTGCACAGGATCTAAATCAAACAGTCCCTCCTCTGCTAGGTCTATGTAAGTATGAACACTTGTTTTACCTCACAAAAACAATGCAATTGTGGTGGATAGACAGAGGTGTCGCGGGCTGAGACACCCCAACGCAGCAGTTTTGGGTTTTAGCGTCAGGTTGCAGCTAATGCAGTTCAGCCAGATGTACTTGATATAGCGTGTCCACATGGTTTTATGCTTCAATATAATATAAACAATGGCGGTTGTAAGATCTTAAGATTATTATTATAAAATTAATTATTAGCATTATTGTTAATAAACCCGCATTATTTCTGATCAAAAATTAGATTCATATATATATATTTTTAAAAAATGTTCCATTGTTGCTATTATTATTTGGAACGCAAACACAAAAGAAGGCAATACTTGAAAATTGAGTCCCATTTTTTTTCAATTTATCGTTTTATTCTGAAGTAATTATTGTAATTTGTTGTAGCTACGTACCTCGAAATGTCATAGGTAAATAAGGGAAGTCTCGAATGCATAGAGATCTACTGCAACGTAAAAAACCATTAATTATTAAATCACAACCAACAAACGCACTGTAATTCCGTTAGCTATAAGGATTTAATTGGTCATTTCTAAACTCGGAAAACCTTCAGATTGTATGTCGCGACAGTCTTAAAAACATTTTGTGACTATGGCCTTACTTTGTGCGATCATACATGTCCATTACTTAAATAGCTCAAAATTTATGCTGCAGTTATTTTTGCTAGAGTTAAAGTGGTTGTCAAGTTTCTGCACATTATAAAATGAGCGAAAACGCAAAAACAAAGTCAAGTTGAACGATTCTTTTTGGAGCTAATAATTTTTCTTCTCGGTAATTTTAGACAGATTTTATTATACATTATCGGGTGCAAGGATTTAATTTGGTGTCATTTATCAACATTGCAGGGCTGCTGCCGCCGCGGTTTCTAGGAATAAACAGCAACCTTCACCTAAACAAGCACCTAAACCTACTGGAGGTATTCCTCAACAGTCACTACTCAATTCTATAGGTGCGAATTCAAGTGTGTTCTGTCAGCTCCCACAGTGCTATAATAATTACATTCTTCATTCTTCATTATTGTCTCGTATCACGACCAATGGTTTACTGTCATGCTATTGGTTGACAGGATCTTCTCTAGCTCGTGATAGGCAGTCAAGGACAACTGGACAAGCAGTCCCTGTTGGTGGCTTTCAAGCTGGTCTAACAGAAGATCAGGCATTACAAAGAGCTCTGCAACTGTCTGCGACTGAACAAACTGGTCAGGCTGACAAGTGAGTTACATTATGTCCACCATTTTATCTCACTGATCAGCATGATGTCTATTCATCCTTGTCACTGCATTTCCGTTGTAACAATTCACCTGTGCTTTAGGCCGATGTCCCAGCAAGAGAGGGATGACTTAGCCTTAGCTCAAGCGATCGCGGCGAGTGAAGCAGAACCTAACAATCGCCAACAACCTGTGCAGGTAGGGGCACCATACTGCGTGTAAAAGTGATGGCTTGTCATAAGTCCTTTACATCGATTAGGAAACTGTTAGAAGCATGTTTTTCTGTTAAGAGATATATTATTTATTGCAAAACTATAAAGCCTTGTATTGAGAATAAGTAGTTAGAGATTTTATAAACCGCTAACAATGAACTAGAGTCAGTTTTCTGAGGTATAACAATGCACCAAAACCTTCCATCAACTGAATTATTTACTACGCATTACATTACTATCATGTGACTGAAATGTTCGTTGTTACCATGGATGAAATTTACCAGGATTGCCAACTGCGCCCAATCAGGTGAAGCAATTTGAATGGCCAAGTTCGTACCGGATGTAGACTGTAACTGCGACTTTTACAAGGGAGTCGTGACATACGCTATAGTAAGGGGCCGCAAGTTATGGTAAAATCTTTTTATAGCAGCCACCGCAATTTTTTAAACACTCGAATTTTATGAACGTACCGGAAATACGTCACTTTTCCCTTGGATTGGCGTAGTTGTCTTTTTTAATGAAAAGACAACTCGACATTGCATTCAAAAGACACAATATACGTACCGGATACTGCATAAAAGTCGCTAGTCATGGCGACTCCCATAAACGGCCTCACTTGAATCGTGGTCAAAGTTATATTGAACGGCCGTAGCTAGCAATCCTGGTATATTTCATCCATGGTTGTTACTACTGAAACAAGTGGCAGACAACTCCAAATGTGTATTCTTGCCATTTTTATCTTGCTAGTGAATTCCAAAGCTCAGTAGCTACATACTTGGTACATGCATATGCTATCCCATTTATCCAGCACTCTTTTTGTACAAGTACTGACCATACCATGTCACTTTGTTTCAGAGACGTAGTCAATCAAACTGTATTATCAACTAGGATGCCGTCTTTAGCCACCTGTCTTCTACTGTCAAGCATATTTATCACTATTCCGTATTCTTTATAATTATTGTACACTTGCTTCACTTTTCCTGTGAGCGATTTGAAGAATCTTTTTTTCTCCAAACAGTCGGAACTGATCATTTTTGTCACTTTTCTTCTGCCTTTCCAAATGTCTTAGCGACCACTTTATAACAATATATTGTCTGCAATTTAATATATAAAATTATATATAATTTTCTTACCAACTTATATTTACATATAATTACTGTCTACTATATTTCTAATAAAACAGACATCACTTTCGTGGTTTTTTCTTTGCTCTCTCGATCTTGGTCCTGTCCGGGTTATATTTCACCTGACCAATCTCCGCAGACAAATATCGCAATTTCTTTGTTGGCAGAGTCACTTGTGTGGAGTGAGTTCGTCTTTTGAGAGACGTGCTCAGCGATATAAAGTCCTCTTGTTTATTAAACTGTAGATCTTTTTTATACACGTAGAGTGACGCAAAATCTATATCGTCTGGCAGGTGTGGTAGAGACTTAGTGGCTTGAGATTGCAATGGTATCTCTTCTAAAACAGGGAATAAACATTTTGTACTTGTACTTGCTATCAACAACTAACTCACTCTAGATATAGCCAATAATGATGGAATACACGGCCTGAAAGAGCTTGTTAAGTGGAATGGAACCAGCCAAAAGTTGTATGGCTTTACCGGTTTTTATGGTTTTTTCATCACTTAGTTTAATATAACAATTACTGCTGCATACTGTTTGCTCATACACAGTTATTCATTTACAGAGCAATAGTTCAAAGAAACTTGCTGACGATAACTGAAATATGAGAAATGCCAAGAATGGTCAAAACCAGATACAAACATTTTATTTTATGAAAATTACAATTGGATTGTGCCTACGCCCTGAAATACAAATAAATAATTAGTTTCCAAGCGGCTATATCCGCTAATACCAGTATTCTGATAACATAAACAATATAGATATTCTTGATTATATTTCAGTTTTATCTCAATACAAAAGTAATTTAAGCAAGTATGTCATTTTATGGTTATAAAATTGAAAATTGTGATAAACAGGATTAAGTGTAGCATGCTTCGCAGGCACTATGTCATGCCAATTTTATAACGCCATTGATAGTTGCATTTTGTGTTGCTATAGGAAATAGATGTCAGCACTTGTTACGTGTTTTGTTGTTATTACAATAAAAAAATCCTTATGAAGAGCCAGGTTTACGTTTCTACAAATACAAGGAAAAACAGCACATACCTGACCTCCATTTGAACCCAAGACCCTATGGCAAAACCGCTTACAGCGGCCAGACATCAACTATTCCAACAACTAGACGTCCATAAAGCAGGGTTGGAAAAAACCATGGTTTTTATGAAAAATTCGAATAAGCCAGGTGTTTTTGGTTTAAATAATTGAGGGCAGTCAAAGCTATAGATTTGGTTTGCTGAATGGTTAAAATAATGGCAATTGATATGTAGCAATTAGCTTGTTAAAAATGTTTAATGTTTATTTTCAAACAGGACAACTGCGTAGTACAGCAAAGCAAATAATTGACTGATTGTACAATAGAACTACATCAAATCGAAAACATATACACGCCAACTACCACAGCTACATGGCATTACACAGTGTGAAACAGAATCATTGGTATTTTTGACGTATTTTCGCATTGAAGGGGTGGTAGATAAATATTTCATGACGTTTTAGTGCCAAGTCGATTTCGCATTTGACAGTGCACCATACCAAATTGGAACTTATATCAGTTATATATGTGGCTCATATTTTCAATACATATCCTTCACTTCTCTATTTTAGTAATTAACTGAAACTGAGTTGAAAAGTTGGTTTTATCATTTGAGATCTTCAGAATAACCAACAGAATGAGACCATAGCATGAATGATTGCTATAGAGCAGATAAAGTGCAAATTGAGCTTTGAAAAACTTGAAATATTTGATTTACAAACGAAAAAAAATCATAGGAACCGAAAAAACCACAAAAATTTGACTGGTTTAACTCGAGTCAACCCTGCGTCAAAGGTTCAAACCTGAGTCTACTAAAGAGAGTCTGGCTACCAGGGTTCAGGGCTTTTTATATAACGCTTACTTCTGGTGGCGGCAGAAATTCTGCTGACGACTATATGTTAACATAGAACGGAAAAACGAAAAGGCTTTTTAGATTATCTCTTATGTTAGTCAACATTAAAACAAAAAAGTATATTCCTGGTTTCATACTTTTGGTCGTTAGAGCTTTCAAATGAGCCCAGTGTTTATTGAATTTGATGTAGAAATAATTTATTACAGCTGGAAAACGATTTAACCATGCCCTCCGCATAACAATATTGTTATAATTTACCTTGAAATGTCTTTTTTACAACTATTATGCCATATTAATAACAAAATTAGTCACCGTTATTAAATAATTAATACTCACAAATAATTATTTATTATTATCCATGCGCAATAGTAATATTTATATAATTATTAATAACAATGCTTACTAAACAGCACGCTAACTCTGATAATTATTATCTATGAAGAACGCAATTATTTCACTTGACTTGACCAGTTTACTCCACCAAGAACTCTCAACTTTTATTATATTTACTCCTTAACCATCACCAATAAAAATAATATCATTTATCATTTTGGTTGTTTTTATTATTTTATTATAATTTGTTCATATCTGTGATTAAATTTATGATAATTAGCTTATAAATAACTGAAATATATTGTTTTTTATTTTTTGTTTATTTTAATTAGACTGCATTAAGAGTAAAAGTATTTTAAAACAAAAAAAATGCCAATCGCTATCATTTGGTAATAAATGCCGTTGATAAGCACATAATATAAAAACATGTTTGACCTTCCATAAATGCTTGCTCAGACAAGGAATTGCCAAACCACTTGAGATTTTGAAAAGACAAGCCTTCAAAACACCAAAATTAACAAAAAAAAAAAAGAAGAAACTTGGTACAATCTTGCTATTCTAGGCTGACAAAGTCTGCCTTCGACAATGAAATTATATCGTGGGGTGTGGCATTTCCACCGCCACTACGGTCAGAAATTACGTCATTGTCCACACTCTTTACTTATATACCACTCTGGTTCAAACCAGTCAGGTTTGAGGCGTTGTTTCCACAGTTATGAACACGAGTGCCTGGCTGACCAGGAAATTTTTTTAATAATTGACCACAAAAATAGTGGCTAACAAAAATATCCATTACACACTTTCTACAAGCTCAACTGATGCATTGTATTGGTACACTACAGTTTTGCCATAATAATTTATACCACATTTACGTGATCAAAGAATCTTTAAATTTAAACCATTAAACCAGTTTAAACCATAAAAACCTGGTTTATTTGGTATTTAACAAAAACCATGGTTGGTTTCAACCCAGAAAAAAACTTGGAACTAGTAAACAAAATAGTTCTCAGCATTACCATGTTTTTAGAGAGCCAAGTCATAAGTAATCTAAAGAATTTAATTTATTATGCTTTAATTAATTTAAAAAATACAATTTTTGGTAGTCCTCTTCTCTTCGTTATTAATGCACCATAAAGAAAATGACTCAAAACCTCCATATCGCTCTAAAACAAGAGTTTTGAAAATCTGGCTCACTTGCCCTTAAAATTTTCATTCATCACAACCTATAATAATCTTAACTTAGCTAAAAACTGTGATTTTGAATTTTTTTTATCAATATGATGTTCTTCTCTACAAGTCAGAACTTTTTGTAACAGCTGTCATCATGACCTTTAACTCGAACGCTACATAAAAATTTTTATTCGAAGTTTGGATTTTACGAAGAAGTAAAAGATTAAGCTTTGCATGAAGAGCGAAATAATTATTATTGAGACCAAGCTTCCAGTGTTGCTTTTTTTTTCAACTAAAATTATAAATTATAATCAGTTATGAAGTGCAAGCTAATTTGATGAAAAAAGGCACAAGAAATAAAAACAGAGCCATCAAGTATTTTTGTGATTGTAGAGAAGGCAACTCCGACAATTTGATAAGAAAATTGTAGAATAGATGTTCGTACAATAATTACCTTCCTTGTTTGTTGAAGTGTCGCTGACCTGCGAGAGGTCAAGTTCAGGTGCCTTTTGTTGTACAATTGGACTCTTTAACTTTGGTACGATGGTAATTATTGATGAGATCATAGAACTCAGGCTTTCATTCTCGATATTACTCTACAAAATAATGCCTTCTGATATGCTTCTACGCAAACAAACAAACATGAAGGCATTTTTCTCCATAACGTTTTGACAAACATTCCAGCCCTGGATTTTATGATAAACGCATGAAAGTCTATTCAAATCAGCCTGTGACAAATAAATTACATACCAAAAGTTTGAAGGCCAAACATGTGATAGAGCGTAATCCAACTATTTCACCGATAGTTGATAGCCCAGCGATAGAGGCAGCAGGTACATTGTTATGAACTGACAGCTCTAGAAGATGCGATGTCAATTGGCTTGGATACACATCCCTATCACATAGTAACAGGCTTGCTTCACCTTTCTCCATGCATCTTGTCACAGCATTCACACCAAATACCAGACATTTCCTTGAAAAAATCAAAATCTCTTGTAGACAGAATTTATCGAGTTCATCTTGATATGTAACACGTTTTTATTTCGCAACAAAAGATGTAAAACGATAAAAATTTAGGAGTTATCATACCATGTCGGGTTGTGACTAATATTGGTTTCAGTGATAGTGCCACCAGACTTCTCTTTTGCTTTCTTCCCACCTCTTGTACACAATTCACGTTGCAAGCCTTCATTTGTAAAAGTGTCTCTCAATAAAGTTATAATATTTTCACAAACTTGTGTAGAGACTGCTGGCCTACAAAAATGCAACAATTTTTTGTTAGGAAATTCTAAACAAAATAAAATTTAAAAAGTGATTTCTATCAGCAGGAGCAGTACTATTATTGTTTTTGTGAAATTTGTTTTGACTAAATAATGCTACTCTAGTTAGGTAGTCTTCATCGGACTCGCTGCTAGTAGTATATTATATTAATTGAATTACTTTGATGTGACGATTGCGCTGACAACGAGCTGAATTTTTTATGATTAAATGAAATTCCAAATTCTACATATATATCTTATATTACTTATGCTTTTTTTCATTAACTAATATTCAGAAGCAGTTTATTTTCAAAAAAAGTTAGCATCATAATCATCGTACAACAACGCATAGATATATTATTATTTAACATAACCATCAACACACCACTTCTCTACCCTGCTGCTATGCTGGCCTGTTGTAGGTAAGTATTATGGTCACCTTAAAACAACATAGCACATCTGTTGTTTGTATTATTATAATTATTATGGTGGTGGTAATAAATAAATAATAATAAGTATAATAATAATTAATAAATAAATAATAATAATTATTATTATCATGTATTTATTTATTATTATTAATTATTATACTACTTATTACTATCTATTTATTTATTACCACCACCATAACAATTTGTTGTATTATTATTATTATAATAATTATATTATTATAATATTTATTATTATTATTATAATAATAATAATAATAATACAAACAACAAAACAGATCAGATGTGTTCGTTTAAGTTTACAACAACAGCATTGGAACAAATTTTCCAAATTGTTAAATAATAATAATAAATAATAATAATTAGCATTATTATTATAATAATAATAATCATAATGCTAATTATTATTTATTATTATAATTATTATTGGCCATTATTATTTATTGTTGTTACTGTTATCAAGTTCTTAGTTTTTGGTGGTAATAAATAAATTTAATAATAATAATTATAATAGTAATAAATACTAATAATATTATAATTATTATTATTGATCAATGAATGATGATAATAATAATAATTATTATTATTATTATTATGATTATCATATCATCATCATAATCATTGATCAATAATATTAGTATTTATTAATATTACCACCAAAAAATCTAAGAACTTGATAACAATAACAATAATTATAATAATTAATAATAATCATCATTATAATAATGATGATTATTATTAATAATGATTATTAATTAATAATAATAACCACCATTCATGTTGGAAAGGAGTTTTGAGGTACTTCTTTTTTGGAGCTTTTTTCTTTTTAGTGTTCAATTTTTTTATATCTTGGTTTCCTAGAGTTTGACCTCTGAAAGTTTTAGCCACTTGGGAACCGACATTCCCAGGTTTAATATCTTTGTTATTCTTTTTCACCATGTTGTTGTACATCATGTTAATGGTAGCAATATATTGCATCAATCCAACGATTACATATAATCGTTGATCAATCAGCGTGCGTTCAAGTGCGAACCGCCCTTTACTGCAATAATATTGCCTTTTTAATCAAAGAGTTAGAATAACTGGCCAATCAGAAAAAATGTTGCTTGGCCTTGAAGTTCACCGGAAGAGTGACAACTTCCGGTGTATCAAATCGAAGAAAGATTGGAAGACGCTTTTCACCATTCTCCTACCTCATCATCGTACTGCTTTGTTCAGACACACAATCGATAAACATAACACTGAACATGGCCAGTGATTTTGGAAATCCACTGAGAAAGTTCAAACTGGTATTTCTTGGTGAACAAAGCGGTAAATATTGAGTATATGTAATACCGTACGTACTGTTTAACAGTTTGTTGTTCGTTAATAATTATAATTAATTAAATTTAAAATTAAGAGAGAGACAGCGAGTAGTTTTTTGTTACAGTTTAAATTATTAATTGATGAATGTATTTAGTTTATTATAATTATTTTCTTTAGTTCATCATTATTATAGTCATTATTATGATTATATTTTTTAATTAATAGGAAGTATTATTCTTCTTTATTTATCTAATAATAATTATTATTATTATTATTATTATTATTATATTTTTATTATTAAAATTAATAAATTATTATTTATCATAACTCATAATCATCATCGATCATCATTATTATAATAATCATCATCATATGACATATTATTATGTTATTCATATATATATATATATATAATAATATTCGTCATCATCATATGTTTATTATTTAAGTATTTATTAATTATAACAGCATCAATCAATAATAATAATAGTAAATAATAATAATAATAAGTAAATAAATCCATAGATTGATAGATAGTAGTAGTAACTAATAAAAAGATGGCTTTTATTAAATGAATGAAAGCTCTTAAAATAATAAGGAAAAGTCAATGAATAATAATAATGTTTTTTTATAAAAGAAAAAGTAACTGATGTTTTTATTTTTTGTAGTAATAATTCAAATAATAATTGTTGATAGTAATATGAATAAGGTAATAATCCTAATAATAATAAAAGTAAAATAATAGTAATGGTGATGATGATCGATCAATGTAAGAATAATAATAATTAATAATAATAATTTGTCTTTCATAATTAATATTATTTGTTATTATTATCGTACAACTCGGTCGATCATCACCATTGTGTTTGTCATTATAATAATTATTACTATCCTATGTTATATTATTACAATTTTATGAGACTATAATAGATATGGATATAATAATAAATTATTTATTGATGATAATAATAATGTAAATAGTAAGCAATATATATATATAGTAATAATCACAATAATTTATGGTGGCTCATAACGTTAGAAGGTTTTGTTTTTAAAGCGTATGAACGGATTTGAAATAGTCTAGACGGTTTGCAAAGCGTCTTTTGCATTGAAAATAATTGGGTAATTGCAGTAAAATAGCCCAAAAAACTATGTTTAAAAACGGGCTTGCTGGTTGTAAGAAATTGATCGTCGGCCTCAGCAGTTGCGGGATTCATACTATAAAACTGTATTTCCTGTCTGACAATCGTAAATTCTGCAAACCGTATAGTTCTCTTGCAAATAATTCAGACGGCTTAGAAATGATTCAGATGATTTAGAAAATTACAAACCGTATGGATGCTCTAGAAAGAGTATGAACTATTTACAAACCGTATGAATTATTTTGAAATAGTCTGAACTCTCTAAAATAGCCTAAACCATTTTGAAATGGTTGGAAAAGTTTGCAAGGCACATTGGCTTTCGAACTAAAAGCGATCGTTATCATTTTATTTATAGGCTCTATATAACTTTATCAACATAGGCGTCGATCAAAAGACATAGAGCAAGTTAATTGACTATATAAAAATGTTGTTGAATATAATCTCTAAAACTAATTTTTACATTTACAGTTAGGTTGTATTTATTATTTAAAATAATTTAAAACAAATAATATTTAATAAATGAAAAGATTTTATTTATTAAAAAAAAAATTCAACTTTTTAGTAAAAACATTTATCAATCATAAATGGATCTTGATCAATAGAGCGAACCAGCAAATCGGCTCGGATTTTCAAAGCCTACGAACGATTTTACAAAGCGTTCAGAAGTTTTGCAAAAGTTCAGACCATTTCAAATCGATTCAAACGGTTTGGAAAGCGTTCAGACGTTTTAAAATGCAAAACACAAAATGTTCTGAGCCACCATAGCTATCAATAATAATAGTTATTTGGATGATAACAATAATAAATGTTTAAATTGTAGCGTGAATCAATTGAATTATTAATGAATGGCATTGATCATTCAAAGTAGCAGCCACAATAATCACTTAAATTAATTTAGCGGCATCCGTTGATTTTTTTCATATCTTAGAGAAATAATGTATTATATTGCTTTTACTTGGAATTTTAAGTTGAGATTTGTGTTTTTAATAGCTGGTGTTAGCATCTTTGATGTTTGATGAAAGTGTGTCTTTATTTTGTTAAACTAGCTTTGGGTCTTTGTTACACTCGGATGTTCCCTTCATTTCATTAAATAAGTCACACGTTGAAATTCATAGTCTAGGAGTCATAGTGAGTGCGTTTTTAATTTTTGTAAATTCTTTAGCCTAAAATTTGTAGTTCTATAAATTTCCTACATGCTATGCTTGATTTAAAAAGTTGCTTGTTAGAGCCATGCTTTATTTAAGGCTTCTCGTCAAATCTGAGTGCTAAAGAGTTTTAATTATTAAAACAAATGCAAGTTTTGTCGAAATAGAAATGGTTATATTAAGTGATGTAAATCCATTCCTAATAGATAACGTTTGGGTCCTTCACTATCACATTCAATAACCAGTTATTCATTCCTACGAGGTGATATTATTCAAGTTTTGCTGTGTCATTATTATTAATAATCTTTTAATTAATATGTTATTGTTTTTATTATCGATTATTGTTATTTTTATTAATTATATTATTATTATAGTAGTCTTATTGAAGTCTTAGTAATGCATGCTACTTATAATAATAATAGCAACAATAAACTGTTAGTAGTTGGCGCAGTAAAAGTCATAATTAATAATAGTTGTCAGCGATAATTATTATAAATGATGATAGTAGTAATACGTGAAGTTGCTTCAAATTTATTATTATTATTTTGATGACTATACATTATTTATAATGACTGCCACCTAATTTACTACATTGTTGTTTATTTCTAATACGATTCGTGATGATGCTATTACACTGATTATTATATAAAAACTAGTTGTATGATGCTACTACGTTGATAAATATATAGAAATTAGTTGTCATGATCCTTGTTGTAGTTTTATGAGTACGAAAAATTTTGATAGTTATTTTGAATGATTTAGGATGATAATGCTTCGTGGTAAAAATGATCGTTTTACTTATTTAATCATGTTTATTCAATTGGTATTTAATTTTGCGAATCAAGAATATTGGTACATTGATCGATGTAAATTAATTAAAAGTAGTATAATAAAACTATCCAATGTTAGTAGACTCAGTTGCTATTATTTTTATGATTATTATTGGCAGTATTGATGCTACGATTCAGATTCACTGGATCACACTCGGCAGATTTTATTAACTATTCAATGAATCAGCAACAGATCCGAATTGGTTTACTTGCATGGCTGTTGGCTAAACTTTTCGCCATCAATAAATAGCAGGCAGATAACTCCAATTACCAATGTTGTTACTGTCTTGGCCTCATGCGATGCTGCATTATTTTTAAACTCTAAGAAGTTGTTTTTTGCAAGACTGACAAACCAGACAACTTTTTACACCCACTTGTGATTATTGTTGTGATTTGTCTGGCATATTTGCTCTACTTGGTAGTATACTAATATGATGAGGCAAATTTACTCTCAATTTTTTTTTTGATGAATTGTATCGCTTTGAAACTGAATCGGATCAGTTCAACGCCAAAATCGTGATCAAAATCAAACCAGTGACAATTTTGTTAATCGAGTATTTCTAATTGACAGTGCAGTAGATTCTACATTATATCATATTGTGATTTATGACATTATATTCTCATTTTGAAGATTTAGTTTGTTGATCATAGTAATTATGTTACTAAACGCTCGATTAATATTATTGTCATCTTTTACCGCTTTACATTGTAAAGAAAAGACATGGTTACTGTTGGCTATAAAAAAGAAACGGGTCATTTGTTCACTAGTACTGTTGCAGCTACTACTAAAACGCTTGCTACTAACCACTTTTCTATCATAATGATATTAGAAATTGTAGCCCAGAAAGTGTAAAATTTCATTTTTAAATCCATCATGCAGGTGTAAAAAAAACTGCAAAGTTGTATGCATTTGCACACGACTCATTCGCTCTAGGGTGGGTTATAATTAAATATCACACATACAATCCGTGGCGATACTTTTTCTTCAGTTTCAATCATATTATTGTGTTTTTTCTCTAAAATAATTTAATTTTTCAATAAATTAATTAATAATTTTTTGTAACCAAAAGTATTAGAATTGTTTATTTTTACAACTACCCACCTTTAATATGCTAACCATTATGATATGATAGTATTGAATATAGAGCTCTCCGTGTCATTTAAACATGTACTAGATCCTGTAGTTGCTTTTTACATATAATATTATAAATAATTTAAATGTTTAATCATGCTATATTGTATTTTGTTACGTTTTGTTAAATTTTTGTAATATCAAGTGCAGTATATGATGTAGTATTTGCTAGGAGGCATTTCTATAGAGTAATTTTGTGATGGTATGATACTTATCTCTGAAAGAGTAGGCGATCAACAAATGCTCTTTCATAAGTTGTTATCAGAGGTTAATGTTTCACAGTTGCTAGGGTATATGTTGCTATTAGTTGCCTAGGTCAAAAAACTATTATAGATCATTCATATCTACTCCCTGCAACCATCCTAGTTACTGGCAAATAACAGTATGAAAACTGATGCCAACTACCTGTCATTGTAACAGTAGAACTAGTTTATTGTTATCTAACTTGTGACTTCAGACAACCACACTGGCAATAAGTAACTGTGGATCAATTTCAGAAAAATATCATCTTCTAAAAAGGTATATTAGTAAATTTGATATCCAAGTCACTGCTGGTACTGGATATAGTCGCTCAATCAGTTCAATCGTTTAGTCTAGAATAAATCTTATTTGTTATTTTCAAATGCTGATGGAGTTGTTCTGCCTGTAATGTAGCCCAGAAGATTATATTTTAGACATGACCTATCTGGTCATTCACACCAAAGGTTTATCTGTACATCCATCAATGCTATGAGATAACTGTACTAGGTAGTTCACCTTCTCCAGATAGCCTCTCCCAGTGATTTCTATCAACCTCTTTTGACTAGTTTGTATAATATGTATTTTTTAATTTTAGTCGGCAAAACTTCATTGATCACAAGATTCATGTACGACAGTTTCGACAACACATATCAGGCCACAATCGGTATAGACTTTCTCTCAAAAACAATGTACCTGGAAGATAGAACGGTGAGACCAGTCTTTTTAAGTAGGAGTTGTCTTCTTTAATGCGTGTATAATCAGTGCAATGATCATTGCCTCACCGTTAGAAAGTGATTCATACAGCTACGTGTAGTGTTTATTGTTGTCCTGTATGATTGTGACTCATCATCTTGTATCTAATGGACTGTGGATTTTGTGTTTCGTAATGCTGAATAGCCATAATGTTGATTTGATTGTTTGCTGATTGGTTGATAGCCTCGTGTGATCGTGTAATGGTACTCGTTAGTAACGGAGTTGTTTCCTCTCATGTTGTAGATACGTCTGCAGTTATGGGATACAGCGGGCCAAGAGAGATTTAGGAGTCTAATACCCAGTTATATAAGAGACAGTTCAGTAGCAGTTGTAGTATATGACATTACAAGTAAGTTATATATTTCTCTATCATGTCTGCTTGGTTATCGTTATGTTGATCTGCCGTTTCACCTGGCATTTAACCAATAAGTCTTTAATCAAGACGAATATTTTTTAGACCTTGGGAATCTAGTTACCAATTTTTTGTTAAGATCGGTGAAAAATATCGTGTAAACACTTATGTACGCTTGTCTTATATTTACTCAGTGATGATGAAAGACTATAATTATGTAGATGCATTGTTTGTCCTAGCTGCATCATTGGTGTGATTGGAATGTGCCCCTTAGCATATAACATTGATAGTAAATTATGATGTTTTTTATCTGTTGCCTGCCGATTATCATTGCTGCCAACTGACAAAACAAATATTTATAGTGGTATCAATAAATAGCATTAGAAAATAAGTCATAAATACATTGCAACTTATTATTGTTTGATCAGTCTTATTTTATTATTTGTGTGGAAAGGATTTGTTTAGTGGGAGTAGTAGTAGCAATACAGCGAAACCAGCGTAACTCACTCTCAAAGGCCGAGAAAAATATACTGAATTATGGATAGTATTGAATTGCACAAACGTACCTTAGGAGACTATGTATATGTAATAAATTATGGTGTAACTAGTAGTATAATAATATTATGAATATAGTGCTTCCAGACATTTCTTTCACATGATTTTGTTCAAATGGTTTTGTTACACCAAGTAATGCCTTTGATTTCAGACATGACACAGCATGCTCTGCAATGTATAAATCTAGTGGTAGAATTTAGTTATATATAGGCTTTCTATACTATTATACATTATGTGTAATAGATAGACAATAGGCGTCTATAATAGCTACGGTCATTGGGCATTTTCGGATCGAGAACGTTTTTGCCAAAACGGGCAAATCAAAACGGGCAAATCAAAACGGGCAAATCAAAACGGGCAAATTTTTCGGTGAGTACAAAACCTGATTTTTGGAACTCTATGCTGAACGGTGGTTTTACCGTTCAGGGGGTTGTTCACTGTACGACGTTCTTGCTCCGAATACGTACAGTTCTGCTATAATAAATATTTTTGCATAATACGAGCCCTTTTACGCAGCTACCATTTTCGCTTAGATGCAACATATATATATTAATTATAATTATTTATTATTTTTATTATTATGGATGGTAATAAAAATTGTCTTTTAATTATTGAAGTAATATTATTGTTGTTGTTTATTACTATAATAATTATTTATCACCGTTATCTTCTGTTGTGAGTTAGTAAATAGATAGAAAACGATGATGATTTTTAAACAATTAAAACTTGACGTCCTCCGGGGGCGGCCATCTTTTTTATTTGCTTCCAGATTTTTGCGACTAGTTGACAATAAAAGAGCACAACTCCTGATATAGAAGTTTGTGTTTTTGAACGTTCAACTCACAGAAATTATGCCAGGAACGAACGTCAAAGTTGCATTTGGAAGCACTTTCCCGTACCAATTTTTTCAACGCATGGACGTTCTTGATCCAAAAATGCCTATTGTGTAACTTTGAAAAATGAGAGTAAAAACTTATTTCCTCTATTCTTAATTTTTCAATATAATTTATCCTGAAGTTATGGAACTTTTAGCTTGAAAAAGCACAATTTGTTGCACTGTTGTGATAGAATAGCTAAAGATGTGTGAATTAGCTCTGTTAATAAGACTGCTGCTTGTTGTAGCAGAGTTGTCTCCACATGCACTGAGATAATTTCAACTTCTGCACATATAGAATTGAAGCGAGGCATTTACTGGGTATTTTTTGTATTCAAAAAAATTTTTTTTTTTGTTTAGATGCCTGACCAATCGGGTGAAACAAAAAATAAACATAATATTTTTTGATACAGATGCAAATTCCTTTCATCAAACTAGTAAATGGATTGATGATGTACGATCAGAGAGAGGGAGTGATGTCATTATAATGCTGGTTGGAAACAAAACTGATCTTTCAGATAAAAGGTAAGTACTCTCTGTTTAAGATTGAGGACCCCGAGCTAAATCAGTAAATATCGTATCCAAGCTTTGCTCTTGTTTCTTCAATGTGTGAGTGATATGACTTGGTAGACAAATCTCAACGGAGGAGGGAGAGAAGAAAGCTAAAGAGCTCGGAGTCATGTTTATAGAAACGAGTGCAAAGGCAGGATATAATGTTAAACAGGTAGGTTACTGTATGGTTGATATATAGTATGTTACTTCTTCACTGGCAGGCAGCTCTGCCTTGGCCTACTTCTACACTACGCAGTTAATTATGTAGTCAAAATTGGTAAATGTATTACGGAAGTTGTCAGCACATAGATAGGATTCCATTGGGTCTTCGTTTAAAAATAAATTATATTTTTTATTATTTATTTAATAAATAATTTATTTTAGTTTGTTTGGAAATGTATACAATAGTAATAAAAAAACACAACCGTGTAAATAATATTATTTATCTTAGACCTTGTTTTCCATTGGTGAAATGTGTGGAAGTCTATTTTAAAGATCCATGAGAAGACAACTCGCATAATTTTTTGATGTTACGTATTTGTACTGTACCGTCGTATCTCCCCCGAGCCGTAGATTGTTTTTTATATGTAATTACCTGTTAGCTGTGACATGTATCCGCATTAAAGGTCATACATCAATAACGTTTCATCTCCCAGCGCTGATGGTAATATGTAGTTACTGGGTCAGAGTTACTGAATAATGATAACATGCAATAATCGCTGCTGTGTAGCATCTACGTTGTATGTGAGGTATTATTGTTTGGAAATTGAACACCAGGTACCAATACAATAATTTTTTTGAGTAATATAATAAGAGTATTGACAACCCATGTTCGCTGAACAAAATGCAGGAAAAATAATCAGATGGGCAATAAATTTAATCGATAAATGATCATTTTGTCCGGAACTCGTAGATTAACAAAAAGTAGCTCACGGAATAAAAGAATAATCAACGAGCATTTTATTTATATTGTTCGTAGGTGACGAATGAAACTGAACAATAAATAAATTATAACAAGCGAGTCTAATTTGCTCATTTTCATAAACCGGTCTTGTTGCCCTAAAAATACTACAAAATAATTGCCATCGCTGAAAATATACCAAATACAAAGGGCGACTTTACAGACTATCTCAGTTTTTAACGATGCCATTTTTGTTTTTTCCTGATTATTTAAAAATTGTGGGTTATCTTTACGATTTGTTTGATAATCTATAAGAATTTATTGAAAAATTATGATGTTCTAAACTAATGTTCCGTTTCATACGCGACGTATTGTATTACGAACATCTATTATTTTTTGTCCTTTGTTCGATGAGCACGTTGCGAATACTCTTATTTTGAAAATAATGCGGTAAATTAGATTGAGACTGTTTTTTCAAGTGAAAACAGAAATATTTTAGAGAACATCAAAATACAATCTCTCATGGAGAGTTGAACCTGAGCTTTGGATTGTGACACCGAACTCACAACCTATTATACCAAAATTTCCCTTGAAAATGGTGTTGGAAATACTTCATTAGTATGTTATCCATTCCGCTTATCAGAAAATACTCATTCCCTAAACATTTAAAAAAAGGTTTCTCAATGCGGTTATCGAAACTCAATTCCTCACTTGGAGGCTACAGACTCAACCATTAGGCCATCCAGCAATGCTGGGAGTTGTGATCAATAGCTGTGTTAATAAAAAGCACTGTACCTTACCTGGCACTTGCAGAAGAGAGCGTTTTAGCATTTTGCTTCAATATATACTGCCTCAAATTTCTCAAGGTTTTTCCTTTTTATTCTTTTAGTTCCCTTAACTCCATTTGTACAAATTTCTTCGCTGATGAAAGTTTTTTATATTTATTTGGTTTAATTCTAGCTCAGGAAAGCGTTACAAAATGCTCTTTTTGGTGAATTTACAAAAAGTTTGTAACTGAAAAAACTATTGAAATTATTCGAGTTCAAATGCTTTCCAAGTCCTAAATGGTGCATCAATAGATTATGTTACATCCGTGTTGCAAGTTTTAGGTGGATCAACCAGTCGATTTCCAAACGATGAGTTGTTTTGTGTTAAAAACTTGAATTTTCATAAACATCAAAGATGACCGCTTCTGACTTTGCATCAAGTTTTTTTTAGCAATAGACGTCAATTGATAGATAAAACGCATTGTCTCTCAAATTCGTTGATTGGTTCCTGCTTTCTATAAGCACTTTGAAGGCTAAAAAACTGTTTATGAACTTGTTTCAAACGTGAGTTGTTGTGTTCTGGAATCTTCTAGAAGTTTAGTTTTACAAAATTGATAGACCACTGATTGCAATTATTCTCATGCAAAGAATTTTGCGCCTCGAACTCTAACCGTTTTGAAAGTAAGATGTTAGAAGTACGCGACATAATGGGTGATAGTGAGAAAAATGGTAGCTCGCAGAACAATGGTCTGTTCGGTTTAATAAACAGATATTGAGCGAGTGTTGTCCGTGATTTTATTTAGATTTTTATTAAATTATGTGTTCAATATCAGTTGACAGCGCTGTATCCGGTTTTTGTTGATGTGAGAAGTGATAGAATTAGAATGTTATTTAAAGAGGATATAACTCCAAAATAATGAAATTACTGCCGACCTATTGACGTACTCATTAAATATTTTGTTAACAACTTTCTTTCAAGCATATTCCAAATGTGCTCAGTGTAGCATGGCCTTCAGAAATACCCGATAGGCGTTCACTAACTGGGTGATTGCCCGTACACTCCCTCACGTAAACGCACACACACATGCTCACCCACATAGACACTCACGCTTACGTAGTCACTCCTTCTTGTAGGCACTCACTTACATAGTCACTCCTTCTTGTAGACACTCACTTACATAGTCACTCCTTCTTGTAGACACTCACTTACATAGTCACTCACGCACACTTTCACTCACGCAGACACCTTCACATAGGATCTAAACATATGCAAGTGATTGTGTAGAAAATGTACCACAAGAAGTTCTTGAGGTGGTTGGTTACAGCAAGCTTTCCTGTGCTCAGTCACCACATACCACTTCTTTCTCTGTCGTTCCTCGTTGCATTATTGTTGGTTTTGGTGATGGATTTTTGGTAATGTTGTTGTTTGGTGGCAGATGTGAAAGGTTTGCTATGGCTTCATTTCTGGTCGGTTTGAATTAATTCAAGTTTTGGAGTTGTCTTCTATAACAGCCGGAGCCAACTCTTTGTTGGGTTAGATTCACCTCGTTTAGTAGTTCTGATATTTGTGTGGAGCATGGCCTCAGTGTCTTAGTTTGTGTGTTATTAATGAGGGAGGGGTGCAGTCGAGCCTTAGCCGAGCAGCATTCACTTCACTCCACTGCTTTGCCCTACGCAGCTATTGTACCGTGTCCTATCCATTGTGAATGTTGCTCTCTGTGTTGACTAAGGCTTGGCTGTGCTCTATTTTGTAGTGTTTTGTGCGACTGTCATCTGCCCTGGTAGCCCAAGATCCTGAAGAGCAGAGTAATGTAGAGAAGAATGTCATAATCACTGAGACAGAAAATAACACATACGAGAAAGCAGAGGCTTCCAATTGTTCTTGTTGATATTCATTGTCTAGTATCCCTGGTCGCCACTCAAAATATCATCAGATTATTTATATCCTATATCAGTCTTAATATCTCCAGCGCCTCTATTTACTGGTCATATGGTACCACTGTTGTACATATACTTCTCTGTAGCCTACTGACTTTACTAAATCTTTTCAACTAGGGCTGGTCAGTGTATAAATTAAATTATATCTGTATCAATTCTCTAAATTGTCATCTCCGCTAACATTGTGGACATTTTTTAAACCTTTTTTTTTACCCCCATTATATGACAGCTTGTCTCGATTGAAAATTGGGGCCAGGACACCTCGCCCTTTTTTATTGGGCTTCCAAACTCATGACATTTTGTAGTCACCATCTTGTCTTTTCTCACTCTTCCTCCCTCATGTACGCTGGGGAGGTGGAGATAATTTCTGATTTCTTTATGTTGGAGTTCAAAATTATTGCCTTCTTTTGTTGCTAACTTTTGATTGACATTTTCCAATTATTGAAGCTGTTGTTTAAGCAAGTCATAAATGTAGAGTCAGTTACATAGCAGATGCGATGGTTAGAAGTTGTCTCCACTCTGTCATTGTTTTATTCATCTTTCATTGCACTCAATATTATCTAGACATTTCTTGTTGTTTCTCTGTGGTTTTATTTCACTAAAGTATTGTTTTCTGTAGTTTTGGTGTAGACAAGGTATGATAGATCTAATACATTTGTTAACAAAAATATTTTGTTGTGATATCACCGTGTTAGGCTTCTCGGTGACTGAGGTGAAGATAGCCTCTGGTTTATAGTAGGATGCACTCACACTATTGGTTATTGCTAGATACTGGTGCAGACTATTATATCAGCTATAATTGCTATGTATAACCAGCCATTCCAGAATCCTTTGATCTCTAACTAGAGAGACGCGATAGTGTTCTGTGTTATGCATATTAAAATGTAGATATCGATCATCGGTTGCATGATCAAATAGCAAAAAATGAAAACCTTTGTTTTCGTCTGCGTTTTTGTGCACATGTAGCAGTCACGTTGGTTCGTGTTACAGGTTATTGATCACTGATGAAAAGTTATCTACGCTGATAGGATTAATTAATTTTATTTTTGTTCTTTGATGGCAAATACTAAATATGGGCTTTAATCTTGTCTATTAATAAATAACATTCCTGCATGGCTCGTAAGCTGTCGCTAGTGTCTATGTCTATGGTACATTGGCGCTGGCATTCCATGGATTGTTAGAGGAAACTGTGACTCGCATATAATGCTGTTTCTTTGTGATTTATTCTGTGTGGGTCGACATTTTCACCAGTTTGTCTTCTGACAGCGCTCTTTCCTTTCCAGTTATGAGTCAAACTGGTAGGTTGTGATTAATGACTATTGATTGAGATCTATCAAAGTATTGGTTTACTGACATTTGTAGGGTTTGCTATACTTATAAACAATTTTGTATCATTCTGTTTTTAGTTATTCAGACAAGTAGCTGGTGCTTTGCCAGGTATGGATACAGAAAATAAAGATCCGGATATGATAGACGTAACATTACGTCCAGAGGAAGCCGTGCCTCAAGAAGAAGGTGGATCCAAGTGTGCGTGTTGAACATTCATCTTTTACAAGCTAATATATTCTATAGCTATTTATTGACTAGCGTACGTACAGTTTACCCCTGATGGCATGTCTACATCCGCTCTATCATGCTCATACTAAGTCAATGTACCGACAACTCTAGTTATGTGATACACTTTGCCCCAACTTGGTGTGGCCACGAATTGTTGTTTTAAAACTGTGTATTAGCTACGTTAATGTGTATTATATTTCACTTATTCCGCAATTTATCCTTTTAATTTTTATGCATTTCAGCTTTTGTTCGCAACAAGCTAACTCAGCTGAATGTGTCATTTATGTTCATTCGCACCATCCTCTTTTCTAATACAGCCAGGGACAGTCTAGCTAGTATTCGGGTTGTTATGTAAAATCTGTATTCATTTTATTTTCTATGTATTTCACTCGGCTTCCGATACGGACATAATGTACGACTTCTTTATTCAATCTACTGCTTATAAGAATTTAACTGCCCATACGTCTTTATAAACTATATACTAATATCCCAATTGTTTGTTGTTATCAAGAGAGCATAACTCTCAATGCAGTTCTGCTCATTTCCTTCTATAGTTGCTAGTTTTTTTGTACTTGGATATGTTAGTGCGTCTACCTAGGCAGACATGTTATTAGCGAAAAACCAATCTGTGAGTCTCATAATAATATTATAAAATATTGTCCGTCGATATTGAACACCCTTGCCTGTGTAACTCAAAATAGCCAGAGATGTTTTTATTATTTTGAGGGCGTTAGCAGATCGCCGGCCAGTCGCTTTTACGTAAAATGAAGGCAATTCTGGTTCTCAGAAACTGTGAAACTGCTATAACAACTAATTGTTCACCATTTACTTGGGTTTAATAGGTTGAAAGCAGTCTTTACTCCTGTTGTTATGTAATCTAGTTGCCAAGCATATCTAATTTCCTTCAATTCATCAAACGCAGTCGTACTGGCTGACCTATATCTAGCCTCTGCCACCCAGTACCTCTAGCTATATGCTTTGACGATGCTGAGTAACAAAACTGTTTACTGCATTTTCTGGCTGACTAAATATAGATACAAAGCGTTTTGTTTGTCAGTAAAAATGTCTTTTAATCTTAAAGATTATTTTTCTCAGCTCTGAACCCTGGTTTATTTTACTTTGAAACTATTTTGCAATTGAGAAGCATTATTCTTAAATTTATAACCTTTCAATACTAATAGCCAGGTTACATGTTTAAAGCGTCTAATAAAGAGCTGTAATATTTTGTTTTGTTCGTCTGAGTCAGGCAATAAATCAATTAAATACTGTGTAACGTCACTACACAGAGAATCTCAACGAACTTTTGACATTGCGACGTAATAACAGACAAAAAAACAATATCTCACCATTTGAAAACTTTCGTACTACTTTTTAACATCCTATTGGCTGTGATATCTGAGTGCTTTTACATCATCATTCTGGTCATTAACAAACCTGTGGAGACAACCCCTAATTTTTACCAGAATTGTTTATTACAATGTTTATGGTTACTCCGATAAAATGCTTCTGAACGCATTCTCAGCCTTAGTAATGAGGCTACGTCACAATTTTTATGTATGGTCTGAAGGTCAACCAATTATAAATGGCGAAATACGATGTATTATAATCTAAGATGATGAAATACTTTAAAATTTCATAATGTTATAAAAAAAGGTTCGTTGTCCATTTGCATTACTTGAGTTGTGAGGCAAGGTGCTGTGAGTATTAACTTACTATATAAGTACAAGGAATCACAATCAAAGAGAAAGGCAGTGAAACAAATGTTTATATTATCTTTAATTAGCTAGTTAAAAGAACTTGTCAAACGAGCTATATTTAGTCCAAGCTTCTGCAGGTGTCTCTTGAAATTATGATTCTCTGTGGTTTAGATTTGCAATTGAGAGTATTATATTTATTTTGGAGGAAATGCATAATCTTTGCAGCTGTCTTTTGTTAATGTTAGCATTAACTTTGTTCTCTATCAAAGAATTAAGTAGCATTACTGCAGATTTGTGGTTTATACTAATCTAGCTAGCCCGAGAGATCGTTGACGTTAAAAAGCGATCAGATTGTTTACATAATCGCGCCTTCAATAACTATGAAGTTAAAACATTGACTGTACATTGTTGTTTTGTTGTTGAAAGTTTTCTGAAAGATAACTGCCAACATCATTCTAATTTGCAAAATTAAAAAATTTAAAGTAGTATATTTCTTTGTAAGTACCTAAGTAGAGCTTCAAACTTTGTTAGAAGTTGAAAGGGTCTCAAACCACGCACCTGGAAAGTAAATATTTTATTAGGTAAAAATTATTGCAACATGAAAGAGACCCAGAAGTATTTCTACTCCGATACCTAATTATCGTATCTTTCTAGGCATTCAATTCTTTAGCTGCGGTGACAATTTGCACCCAAACAAACATTACTTTTGATTTAATTGCCTACAGCTAATCAAGTGTGTATCGGTGCTTCTACCAACAAGTGGATTGTGGTATTTTTAATAAATTGTAATCATTAGTAAACTATATTTAACCTATATCTGCGCTTTGCTGCAGGCATTTCACTTACTACGCTTCAGCAACATCAAACGAACTTTCTCAATTTTTGAAGTGTTAGTCATCGTTGATTAGAACTGACTCATTTTGCTTTCTACTCAGCTGTCTACTGAGATTAACCATCATGAGAAGAAAGCTGTTTTATTAGTGGTCGGGGCAGCATTTCTTGAGATCATTATTTCTCTAATCTTTTGAGAGATTTCACTCTCAACAAAAACTCCAACAAGCATTTATTATCCCTGTAGTTATAAGTTAATCTTCGTGTCTGACTCATCCATGATCTGTTAGATAATACAAAACGATGATAATTAAGTTCAATTTAATAGCAGATCATAAATTATATTCATGGCGTTTAGAACAGGTTCAAAGGGTCAAAACAAAAGTGTAAACTAGTGTTTTTATAATATCGGAATTAGAATGGATCAAAAGTTTGGTATATGGTAGGCTTAAATCCTTTTCCATCATCGGCTTGCCTTTTAATACTTATTATCATATTTAAAAGCAAACAGATTCTGGTTTAATGAATAAATAATGACCTCGTGTTAGTATAATCACAGAATAGTCAATGAATGTTCACCCGCTTTAGTGAGATAATTCCAACAGGTGAACTCATGTTGGAACAGCTTAATAATTATTATATGCATAGTGTTTATTTTGACATTTACCATCGATTTTTTTAGAGAAAATCATATACTGTTGTAAGATTATTATTTATTACCCCACAAAATTAACACTCCGGTTATTTTGCGAATAGTTTCAAACAGCTTACAATATATTCTGAGCTCATCACCAGCCAAGTATTGACCTATAGTGAAGTGGATCCAAAACTACCAATTCGAGTATATTATATAACATCACATAATACATCAATTATATTTGTTGTCAATATTTAAGTTTTAGATATGAAAATTATGAATATATAATTAAAACTGCAAATCCCTCAATTGGTCAAGCATAGATGGTAGCCAATACTATGTAAAGTTTCCTACTTGAACACTTGATGGTAACAATATTTTGATGTAGCATTTAGACAAAACCACTTGTGTAAAAAGTCAAAAATCACTAATAGGATCTGAAGTTTCGTGGCCTGGATTTGATGCGCAAGAATAAGGTGTACAGGTAAGATCAGGTGCCAAGCAAAACAAGCTTTGTGCCCAAGTGAATAGTGAATTGTTATGGCTTGAGAGTTTGTACAGTAGCTAAGCCAAAACATGGTTTTTTGTCAAGGGGAACAGCTGCAAACAATAAAGATTGAACGAGCTTTGGTGGGACGTGACATAAAATGTAATGCCAAGTTAATGATAGACATATCCTGGGTATCAACACACTAAATACATGGTCAATTTTTGATTTCCTCCATCATGCCAAAGCTTATAAACATAAAACATACCAGTTCTAGGCATTGTCACTAATTGTAAGCAAGGGTTGACATTGAAATTTCACCTTCATTTAATTTTAGAGTTGTCAGGATTTTGAGCAGGTTGTACTGAACTTTTATAAGTGGTGATAATTGTAACAGCAGGAGACGGATATGTCGCTAATTTATCAACTTGTTGTTATTTTACTCTCTCATCAATCAGTTTTCGATGTACGCATGTCATTCAGTTATGTCCCCATTTCTTTCCAACTCATCTGAAGTCAATTCGTTCTTTGGTATCTAACTGTGTTTGGAGTCGTCCAAGATCTCTCTCTCAAATTACATTTTAATGTGACCTGACTGAAGGTCGTAGAGTACGTGTATATAACTGGTAACTACACGACTGTGCAGTGCAACTTTACAATTGGGTATTCGCCAATTGTCAGTCTTCAGCAAGTGATCGTTTCAGATCAGTGGACTGTAGTTGTCACCATAATGTTTTACAGTAAGTGATAAAGACCGCTAATTCCTTTTAATGGCTTAGGTATTATTTCAAAAAACAATATACTTGTATATTTATTTGCCAACACAAAAGCCGAAGACAAAAGCAGCTCTTTGAAGTTATGTAACAATAGTATATGATTGCATCATTATCATAAATAAACTCTTTTTTTACAAAAAAATTCAACAAAGGTGATTAATTAATGTCCTTAATAAATAATACATTTTTTACCTAATGGGTTTTCATCTAAATTTTTGTTTGATTGGTCCACTTTACTTTTCTCAAATCACTCATTGCTGAATATTATTGGATAATTCAAGCTGTCAACTTTAAGATGAAGTGTCCAAACCTGGAGACAAAAAACAATGTTGATTGGATAAAATATATACCAATAAGAATGTAGAAAAGCTTGTTAAGATGTTTAGGATGCTTACAGAAGTGATGAATGCATCCACGCACACATAAACTTGATCGTAACGCTGCCAGGTGTAACTAGATGCCAACAACCTAAATGATAGGGGTACTTTGTCAACCAAAACAACAAATGAAGGCAGTTAGTATGGAATGCAACATGCCACAATACAAAAGTTTCCTCAATCTCCAGCCATGTTTGAACACTGATGTAATCACCTTTTATATAATCTGCTAAAACTTGTCAAGGCATGAAGATGTTTTAAGATGTTAAAAGTTTATTTGCAAGTTCTTTTACGGAGAAAAATTTAAATGCTTAATCTATTGAGAAATTATGACTCAGGAAACCTGAAATTTATTGCTCATGGAAAAGATTTGTACATTCTAGTGCAATCGTGCACCGTTTTGGTCTGACTTACTCATGTTTTTCCAAAACGAAAAGAGAGAAATTAGAAGCTTCTTTCTATGCATGAGGCGTTTAACTATTCAGCGTAACTAATGGCAGCGGCCTTTGATCGCTGCCATTGAAATCGCTGACTGATTTGATTGCTTCAGGAACTTGAGCCGTAAGATGCATTCTAGTAAACTGAAAGACTTCTCCGCTAGTGAAAAATTGTGGACATTCCAGCTCAAACCAACATTGTATCATATTCGATGATGCAACTTGTTCATTACTGATTGATGATTGAAAGGTGTCCCGATCCAAGGACAAAATGCAGGCCAGCAGTTTAGCAGTTTTCAACGTTACGCAAACGCGAATGCTTGTTTTACCTTATAAAGAAGAAAGTGCAAATATTTTAAAAACTGTGTAAACCCCTTCAACCTTTGCACTTTGCGATAAGCTATTTTAAGTTAATCAATAACACTAATTTTCCATGTAATTTATTCTAATCGTAATCAAAAACGACAGAAATATAATCAACAATTTTATTCACAGCAAAAGATAATACCAGAAACACAAATGACCGCATTGGTTACACATCCGCAGACTGTTTATAGATAAATAACCTTTTATATTCGCATAATTCATAGCGTGCGGTAACAAACTGAAAAATAATCGCTGATTTTTTTTAGTTCCAACGAGATCACTAAGTAACAATATAAAAAGAGGATTTTTTGCAAAGACTTAAGCCGACACAACTTCGGGCATTAATTCTCACGTTTCCGCCATCTTAATGACCGTAACTCATAACTCAATGAAGAGATGAATGATTAGTCATTCGACTATCGGTGAGTCATCAAGGTTGTGGCCGCGTAGACTCCGTAAGTTAATGTAAATACCACTTACGGTTAAGAACATTATTGTCACAGTATAATGAATATCTTAGGATAGATTTAATACCGTGTGGATACTTGGACATAATGAGCAATTTAGAGACATCCGTCTGAGTGCACGGGTTTCGATCTTACCTTTAGATGTCGTTAAACATCTGGTTACTGAAGCCAATCAAGTTTGAATCAAACATACATTCTGCTTCTTCGTTTATTTCAATTTGTAGTTAGATGATTGTCTGTGCAACAAGTATTAAAATCAAAAAAATGCATATTTGGTGTGTGCTCGCAGTTCTTTGCTGCGAACGTATCAGAATAGTTGAAAAATATTTTATTTCTTCAAGATTTGTGCTACAGTTACGGAATGAAAACTAGTCTGTTTGGCCACAAATCAATAATGTTTGCTGATAATCTACATAGTTCCACAACTGGTTGTACAATCAGCATAGATGTATGCTCCAAGTAGCAGTTAAGTTTCTGTCTGAACATTTGAGTTGGTCATCCAATACCGGAGCAAATCAGCAGCATGTGAACAGCAGCGGGTAATTACCCAAAGTCAGCAATGATTATGTACTTGTGATTCAAATTAGAAAGTTTCCGGCTTAGCAGGACTAACGTTGGCGGCTGTAGTCTCACATCATTGGACAAAAACTGAAACCGATAGAGATCAAATGAGACGTAACGCGGCTATATAAATCATGTACGCGATTATTAATTTTTTTTGCATTGTTGTTGAACAACAAAAGATGACCATTTATTTGATCTTTCATTGTTTTCAGTTTTCTATCTCAAAGAATTAGACATTTAATTGTTGACTGGTGCATTAGGCTGATTTATGAGATATGGTATGAATTGTAAATAGATGAAGCATTTACGGCTTACAATCCTTGCCAAGAGATTGTCTTGTGCCAAAGATAAAACCATCATTAGCTAAATTGTCTTTCAGCCAGGGTACGGGCACATCTCATCTCTGAAGCAAACACTGAGTAGCATTTCAAAGAACCTTGGGAAAGTGAAGTGCTTCAGGCTATGATACGGGACTTTCAAGTATTATTGTCTACGTATTTCGTAATTTATAACAAAAACAAAATTTTCTACTTTCACAAAAAAATTTTTCGAGTTGCGTTTATTGATGTCCAATATGTTTTTGGCGGAAGGATCAATTTACCAAGTGGCCGCAGGTTGTATATGGGACGCATTTACGTATACCTCTAGTTAATACCTTAAAAATAGACATCAGAATACCTCGTACCCAATGTAGGACCAACGCTTTTTCGCGCACGTGAATCACACTTAACTACGTGCATTGTCTCTCACAACTAGTTTTAGCACTTTTGTGTAAAATAAATTTTAATGTCCAAAACCAAATTCTTTTACCATTCTCTATCTCCAATTTTCTCGTCTTACGCTTCTGGCGTCACAATATTTTCTCCACCCAACAAAGTCGGCGGTCATTACTCGATTGCTTAGTGCACAGCTGCGAAATGGTGATAAACCCAACTCAAATATTTGTGTAATTTAATAAAACTGTGGACTACCCAAGCTTATTATTCAGCCATATTTAATCTCTGTCCACAGACTAAACCCCTTCGTGAAGGATTTGGGTTTGTGCCAACTATAGACTGTTTCTGCTGCGCTTTCTGGGAAACACGATGATCAGATATCCAATATTTCCAGAATCGATAAAAATGATGGTATGAACATCGATTATTATAGAAATTAAAAGCAGTTTGATTTCCCCATAAAAGTTAATTGCTGCCAAAACTACCAACTGGTCATTTTTAGGATTTTGTAGAATTTAGCTAACAGCATACATCTGGTATTATGTAATGATTGTATATTTCTCACGTAGATTTTTTTGTATGGCAAACAATTTTCAGATCTTTTAAGAAAAGTGTGTGAGGGAGTTTAAAAATATTTTTTTCATGATTAGAAAATGGAATTTTGTTATGGAAATCATGGGTTTTGAGTTAGTAATCAAAAACAGAAGCGACGACGATATTTTTCAGTTTTTAAATTGATTTTATTGCCGTAAATTCTGGTGTCAAAATAATAGAAATGATTCATATGAATGGCAAAATGACCTATATTTAAAGTGGCTAACGGGTAGCTGCTGAAATATGAGAACCAAAATGCATATTTCTGTATTTTTATTTATTAGGCCCAAATTGTTTCGATAGTTTTTGCCTTGACTGCAGAGCATAGTTTGCAATGAGGTCTGGTCACTGCCTATGCTGGCTATTTATGTGTTTATATACAAGAGATGGTAATTATCATTCCCGTAATGGTTTCCATTTGATTGCGAGTAGATGGTTGACACTCTCTAAGTAACGAACTTTGGCCATCTGACACGATGCAAACATACAAAAGATGCCATCCAGGGTAACCAGGCAGATTTAGGGCACTGTCGGTTTGTTTGTCACTTTCATACGGACAATTCTGAGCAGAAAAAGGAATGAGAAGGAAAACAACAGGAGTGTCAAGATACCATGCTTTGCATACAATGGTGCAACGTTGTTTTAGCTGCAAAAAGTCAAACAAAGACAATACCACAGCACTATAATATGCATAAGTAAGTACCATTGGCCCAAATCCACATCAGGATGATTACAGGTGGGGTTAACACCAACTGAAAATAAAAACAAATCGTCAAGCAAAAAATCATAATCCATCTTTAATCCGTGCTTAAAGACAAAGGAATCAGAGTAAATCTGGGGCTTGTGATTGTTAGGCAGCAATACAAAACATCAGGTGTGGATATATCACATGACCTATCACATGATGTGGTTGAATCAATCAATATTGACTCCTACATGGGCTATTGTCCAAGTTCATTGTGGTAGAACCCACCTGCTTTGATTTAAGGTACAGGATCTCTCTTCTCCTTTGTAAGTTCTGTCGATCCTAATCAGAATAGTAACTAGGAAAAACCAAAATTATAATTATGCGGATCTATTATCATTCATCAAGAACTCTATCATCTTTCATCTGACACCATTTGGCAATGTAAAACTAATGTACAGCTCTACTACTGGAAGAATATAACGAGGTTTATCAGCAAATTCATAAAAGAATTCTCGAGCGAATCTAATAGCTTACATCTTGATTCATGAGTCTATTAGCTTGTCTTTTAAACATCAGCTGTAATTTTGTGCACCAGTTCCACATCTGTACAGTACGTACCACTCCTTGATAGAAAGCTGACAAGTTATTCATAAAATCAGAATAAGTTAACAAGCCAGCAAACAACTGGCCAGGGAAGTTGGAACATCTGCGTGAAAATTATGCGATATGCCGGTTGAAACCTAGAGAAGTGATAAAACTAGTTACCACAATCAGTAGACCACTAAACTGACACTTTGGATCTTTCGAATGCTTTCGACGTTTTACAGTCATGATTAGCCAAATTTCTCAATTATTCATGAAATCTCAATTGTTATCGTTTACTGCACATGTCATAGGAAGAGATTAATCAGCAAACCACTGGAACGACTGTAAGACGAAGACAAATGTTTTGCTATACATACCAGCTGATACCAAATTCTCTCTTTACATCAGAATATTTTGTTAATAGAACTCAAATTCCTATAAAGCTATTGCTAATGCGGTTTCCAAAAGAAACCTAAATCCACTATAGATAGAAGTCTTTAACTCTAATTTCAGGTTTTATTATGCCATTTGTGGTATATTTTGTTCACCGTGCACTACATACATTGATCTACGACGTTTCCATCTGGCACTTGTGCAAAGTTGGTGACATATCGTAACACTCTGGCACCAAAACTTTTTGCAGCTCAATCAAAACATAAAACTATGTCAAAACATGTTTGTGGTTTATAGTTTTCGAACCCTAACAATTTTTTCATAGTTCCTGCAAAAAACAATGTAGAAAGATTTGAAAAGGAGTTATGCATAATGATACATGACATTGGCTGTGACATGGGCTGTTATTTATTCATTTCTAGAGACAAACAATACGTTCGCATCAAAGGTTTTTATATCTTGTGTGAAGAAATACCTCAGCTTTGATCACACCTTGTACTAGATGATAAGTAGTAGCATTAGTGTTGAAGGACAAAGGCGGTCTTATGAAACATCTAATCAACTTTTCACCTGGAATGTGATATTACAGTTAATCCTCATACTTTATAATCACTCTTTCTGGGAGCTTCAACAAATGTGTGCATACAAAAAGAACATGTCATACTGAAGGACAGCTTTAACAACTTTTGGTGCGCATTTTTCAAGATAATAAATGATAATGTGTGCTTAGACGCAGTTGGTGGTGTTTTTATCACCGGGTGTCACTCAAAATACACTTTTCTTGCGTCAGAGATCGTTGATTTTAACCAATCACAATACTAGACACATATTTTATATAGCTATATCTGTTTGAGGAGGTATTGACTGTGCACTGCTTCCTTGATTCAAAGTTTATGAGTTTAAAATCGGAAGCCTACATTCTTTAAAAGAATCTGCAGACATATTGCGATCTGATGTACTCATGTACGCATTGGGTGTAGACTTTATACATAACGTTTGGTTTGTTATGAATGATCACCTAACATATTTCAAAACACAAGATCCGGAATGCAGTAGTTGTACTATTATGTCCTTGAATGGTGATTTACATAAAATCAACTAGTCAAAACAGACTCCGCTCAGAACAAACTTAATCTGAGTGACTCGTCCAGGTTACCAAACCGAATGGTCTAAGCATAAATTCGTTTGATCAAAGCAAAAGTTTTGGCAATGTGAGAATAACTCAAAGAATTATTAATGGTTTGAGACTATTCTAGCCAGAATCGTGTGAACAGGAAATGAGTAGTAATTGACACGGCCAACGCATTCTTTAGAAATGTTAATACTTGGTTTGTTACAGTTACAAGTGCAATGCGTATCAAATAGATTAGCCATTAATACATCTGCAGTCAACTGTCTGATAGTTTTCTGAAGCAGTGTGCGATTACCTTGGATACATTATATCATCAGTATTCTCTATTAGAAAATGCTTTATGCGTTGCAGAACAAAGGCTTTTGGTGGTGGCCAGGCATTGGGTGCCTTCCATTATGATAATGTACACATAGAAAACAACTAGTGATTATTAAGCTTGATTTATACTGCATTCTTTTTACCATAATGACATCTGTGAGAGTGATGGATTAGCACGGTGCGAGCAATGACTGTGAGATAGCTATACAAATTAAGAAACTAAACAACAAGTCATTTCAAATAAAAAATAATAGTACTAATTACTATAATCCGCTCATTAGTTTTGTCTATTAGTGAGAATATAATATAATTTAAATAATTCTACTCTTCAAGTAATTTATTTTCACGAAATCTTTGTCTTTGACAAAAGAACCACCAACAAGTTAGTTATTATCAAAATGAAGTAATCTTGAGGTGAGCTAACTACGTATGATGTGCCACTTTTTATAACCCGGAATCAACTCAACACAAAGATAGTTTGCCACTACAAAACCTTGCAGCTACACCAAACCAACCATGAATTTCACTAATATATGAAGACTAATCATTTCTGTACGCCCAAAGATTACCAAACGCACAATATACAGCAGTCTACTATGTTTACAGTTTACTCTGTGAAGACAATTATATCAATTTTTTGTCCTTAAAGAATGATTGGTCCGCTCGAGAACGACAAATTCTGCTATGCACATCGGCGTAACAATGGCGACAACAAATTTGATTTCTTTCTTAATTTTCCAGCGATGCAGACATCCTTGTAGTTGGTACAGAAACTCACCAAGCTTTATACGCACACAGGCAATGTAATCATGTGATCAAGTTGGGTTTAGTACTAACTACTACCATGTAAGATGTGACATGACAAATTGGAGTTGTTCCCACAATGATAAACTAGAGCTGCTACTGCAACTGAATTATGATATTTTTTGATGTTGATAAGTATATTTGAACAAATGTTTGGTGACGCATTGCAGTTTAATTTCAAGAAACTCTTTTGTTGCATCCTTGTTAGGTACAAGAAAGATTTTACACTGTATATAAAGTACTGAACAATATATATTTTTTTTGGATTCAGTATCACAGTGATATCAATAATACTAGAGGTGTGCTGGTTTTATAAGTGTTTATTGCATCATCTCAGCACTAACAAAACTTCTGGAAGACAAGAATCAATAAATAGTTAGATATACAAAATAAATTAAATAATAATTAAAATATAATAATTAAAGTTTTTTATAAACAATATTTACAGATGATTAGTAAAATACAAAAAGGCACATAAAAATGCTGATTGACTTAAGTAGAGTGAACTTTTGCACAGTAACAGGTGAGCAAGTTTAGACAGTTTGCTAACTGTGAAACAAATACCAAAATGTGCTGAGCACATGAACAAAGTATGCACAAAATTACTTAAAATCGAGTAGAAACTTCATACAGAAACTGGAGTTGATTTGCATAGAAAAAAGACTGACATCTGTTGTACTGTAGCATCTGACTTATCCACGATAAATCAAAAAGCATAAGATACAAATATTGCGCGAAAAACATTGCATAGACATAGAAAACGCTGAAGCATGTCACCTGGCAGGCAAAAGTCACTTGATGTGTTAAAAGGATGGAATGATGAGGTAGCACTAAATAGTAGCTGGACGAATGTCAAGGGCGATCGAAAGAAGATGTTTTTTAATCGTACATCTCCGAGAGAATGTCTCTTTTGCTGATGTCGTACAATACATCCAATCTGACTATGTGCTTATTTCCAGAAGTAAGCGGCGTGACCTGGTGCAGAAGGTTGTGTTGATGGATAAATACACTACCTGTAAGTAAACAATAACATGAATAAGTACAAGATACATAACATTGCAGAGTGTAAATAAGTAATGATGAAAACAAAGCTACTATCAATATGAACTAGTCAACTTAATAGTTGGCAAAGTGACAAGAAATGGTACACACCTTGGGTGGGCTGCACTTTCACATCTTGTGAAGATGGTTGCCAGTTTTTAAGGAAACTAGATTGTCCGCCCTCGTAATCGTCATTTAGAAATAGGTATACAGAGAAAAAACTTTTCTCTTTTCCCTCTACTGGTTCATAAGCCTCATCCATGTGTGGTTTGTGGCTGTAGCCCTCGCTTTGCTTCTCTAAAGTGCATCTGTAAAATAAACTAGATATTAAGCTATGTTTATGGAGCAAAGGCTAAGTTTAAAGCAATATGCTAATTTGATTCAACAAAAATGATTGAAGTGCTTACCTGTTTGACAGACCGAGCAGTCTGTTTCCCATCCAAGTTTTGGGTACTTCCCTTTCAATCACGGGCCACAATCTGTTCAGCATTGCCTCGCTGTGTGTGGTACAGCTCTCCTTGGTGTCAAGTGACTTAACATCCTCTTTGTTGTCTTCTAGCTCCTTGGCCAACTCTTCACATTCCTAAAATAAGAACAAGTGCAGGGGTGAGGAGTGCGTACATGGAGCAGTTGTTATGCACCTATTAGCTACGGGTCAAACCAAGTTCCTTAAAAACATGTACATCAACAGCAACTCTATATAATTAATCGCAATCAACAAAATCAGTAGAATGCAAAATAAATAGTTGAACCGGTGCCAACATTATCTCAACGGGTTCGTATGCACAATGGAGTCAGCTGACTCGGCAAGCATGTGATCGGACCACTGTATATTCCATGCGTATGCATTTCCCAATGGGATTTTATCTGATAAAATTCACAGGGTTCTCCAGCTGACTAAGCAATGAAATAATATGATGCAATGGGTTTTCCTTATACAACAAATGTTCCTTATAAAAAATTCTAATGCAAGCATGAGACAATGTTTGCATTGCTCACCCAAGCTTTAATAATAAAATAATAAATGCTTACCGTGACTGTGAATACATCATGTAGAAGGAAAGCTACTTTCTGTTGGTATCTTGGTATCTTTACTAATTCCTTTCGAACATTGTTATTGCCTGATACGTCCTCACAGCTATTGCTGTATGAAGATGTGCCAGAACTACGCAGTGAAGATATATGTCTTCTATTTGATGAATTGTTTAGTAATTCCTCAAGCCGTTTCTTCTCCGCCTGCAGCCTTGTAAGGGCTAGCTCGGTCTCTGTTATCTCATCGTCAGTTAGCTTTCTAGTGAGTGGAGCCTTCATTGGTACTGTAGAGTCCACTGGCCGGTTGCTTAGTGAGCGAGAAGCCGATGTCTTACCCAATTTATTAGACAGGCGAGATTTAACCATATCGATAATGTGCACCATGCTGCTCTTTGCTTTTCGTGTTAATCGTTTGCTAATGTGTGACTTTCCAGAACTGCTTTGACCATGCATCTTATCCTTTCAACGAGCGAATTGTAACTGATGTTGCCTGCAACTAGCGAAAGATTATATATACCCCGACTTATCAGCTGTTACCTGATGCACTCAATGAAATTGACTCACTTGCTGGAAAACGGATAAACCCAGCCCAAAATCTGTAAGCTCCGCCTATTTTGTTATTACGGTAATAGCCAATAACAAGACTCACACAGCTATTAGTAGACTAACTAGCAACATGTTTAATCAATCGTGTCGCTTGCTAGGCTATGCAACGTTGACTGTGCAATAATATAGATAGTACTCACGCCAATTAAATTAAACAAATTTAGACTTGCCCGTTCATGGTAGTTCACAGCTCATGTGCGTATTATGGCGATTATACAAATCTATTAGCTTTCATTCAAGACCAAACTCCATGTAAACTAGCAAGTCATCGAGTTCTTACCAATATGGACGCCATATTATTTATTAAAAAATAATAAACACGTATGCTATGTCAGTTTGCGTCTATTTAATCGCAATGACACGGCAGATTTTTGAAAAAACAATGGCAGATTAAAAAAAAATTAGTAGTAAGAATGAAAATTTAATCAAAAGTATGTGATAGTTTTGCTAATGTTAAACATTTTCTAGGAGATTTAGCTAGTTCAATGCTTGCAGTAGGTTTGCATATAGCTACACTAATAACCATTAATTATTTCGCAGCCATCTTTGCAGCCGATAATACTAGAGATGACTAATCCCCACGATCAACTTGCACTTAAGAGAGTGAATCATCCACAGACTATCAAAGTCAAGTAAAAAGTTGAGTACTTATTAGCACCTGTGAAACACCGGTCAATACGCGCTACTCGCCATCCTACGCGGCAGAAACATTGTTAAGGCTGCCAATGAGCAATGCTAACATAATATTATATTAATAATGTTGTAAATGAATGATTACAATAACAATTAGTGCTGGTGCTGGTAGGAAATCAAAGCCTCAACATAGCCTTATGTTTATAAATGCTCACTCAATGGTGGTCATTGTTTGCTTGTTAACCTTTTTTGATTATAAATAATTGTTTCCGCACCTGTGTCAGTGTGGGTTTGATAGTATAGATATACACACATCATGTGACAGCAATGCTGCCGAATTATTTAATTAACATAAGAAATCTATTTATATCAGAAAGGTGCAGTATGACAGAATGACTGGATTGGTTTTTAATGAGAAGGTGAGAGCACCTGTTGTTATTTTAGCAGTTATATCTTGGAATGTATTTTTTTAGACTTGGTAGATGACATGGTCGCAAATGGCACATCCAAACTGACATTGCCACATATGTACCTAATTATGAAAGACTTGAGAAGCAAAGGTAGGCTAAAGTTAAGAGAAAATAAACTTGAGCAAATCTCACTTATTGTGACTCACGGTGACACTCGTAAATATGCAATACTCTCCAATTTCACTTCAACAACACAACAAGTTTTTTTCAGCAAAGGGCAACTTGTTATTTACGGAACAGGCACCAAATGAGCTGGTGCAAGCATGATTCATTTATCATGCTTTCAGCGCTGAGCCAAGTACTGGCCATCACCTATTCATATACTAGCACTGCTCTGATACATTTCGCTAATTGATTATTAATGGGATAATACTAATCTCTAAGAATGCTTTTTCACTGCCCAACACAATATAGATAGAATAGTTTGGTATAGCAAGACACAACTAGCTAACACCATTTTAATGGGCATTCTATGGCTTTAGATGTGGAGACTTCAGAAAAAAAATTACTCAACAAAAATAATGCTAACATGTTCGGTATAGTTGGTAGCTGGCAGGGATTATATCATACTTCAGCTGGCAAACTACAGATACCAAACACACCGAGCATACCAGATATACCGAACACAACAATTATACTTGCCATTATTATTTTGCCAGGAAATTTTTAGAGAACAGACAAACGTATGCTGCATCTGTTTATAATCAGGGATAACACATTAAAAAGTAGCGTGTAGTTCAGGAAAAATAAAAAATATTATTATGATGGTACCCATGAGGGTCCCTTCCCGAATATTGTAACTTTAGAGAAAACAGCCTGAAATTGAAAAGTAGTAATAATCGGCTATATTTATTTATAACCTTGTACTTTTAAAACTCCAACTTGAACCTTAAGCTTTTGCTTAAAACAAAGCACTGGCCCCCCATAAATTAAAATGGCGGTCAATGAATTTAAAATTGTACTTATTTATATCTCAACATCTTTTTTTATTTTCCAGGTTTTCTATAGCCAGACAAGTTGTCTGCGATAAGCTTTAGTAAACATTTCGGACAGAAATAGAAATAAAATATTACTGAAGTTGTTGTAGTAGTAGTACCAGGAAATTCATAGTTTTTCATAGGAGCTACTTGCGTATTAGATTTATGTAGATAGTCTTCTGCATGGGTAATGTTTACTCGATTCCAAGAACCAATAATATGTTGACAAATACTAATGCAAAACTTCACCTGGGATATCATGCGGTATAAGTTACATAATTGTACACTGATCATTCCATAAAGTGTGACATCAGAAGTATAAAGTGCATTCCTAATAAATTTTTATGGGCAAAGATACAAATAACAACAACAACATCGAATATAGAACCATATATCACATAAGGATAATAGTTGTGGGAAGCAAGCATATTTTCTTGATTGCGCTTGATCATTCTTCTTGATAGCACTAAACTCTGAAATATGTTCCCACAAATTAATTTTAATCAATCAGAAACTTGTGCAACAAAAAGAATACCGAAAAATAATAATCAAAGAATAATATTTAATATCAATGTCCTATAGTAAAAAAATAAATTTTGAGACAATAATAATTTGTTATTGCTATTCACAGAAAAAATTAGTACCGACCGCTACTAAATAAAAATCAAAATTGTGAACAACTGTGCACCTAACTTAATCTTTGTAATCCTGAAAGAGATAACAGCTTTCACTGAAATATGGCGCTTTTGTGCTTTTGTAATGTCATAACCCTTTCAACCTTTGTGGCGTTATCTAAGCTAGACATGTGTGCAGCCATAACAAAGAAACAAAAGAGCATGCCATGTTAATTTAAACGTACAGTTGGATCATCACAGCTCAATTAATTCACCAATGATGAGTCTAGTTGGCACAAGAAACGTTATTTTACAGCGTTATATGTTTGCTTCATTATATGTAGATACAACTTAAGAAAACATGTTTATAGTGCATCAGTTACGTGTCAATCCACAATGTTTTGTTTAGATTAGTTAGTCTATGCCCAAGTTCAAGTATTTAGTAAACCTCCTGACCTCATGTTTCGCACTGAATATGCTAGATTAGGTATCAGCATTTTACAACTCTACCAAACAAAGCCGCAAAACATGTTGTTATACAATCCCAACAGTCAATAGACGCGCCACATTTTTTGTTTGAAATGCTTCCTTGTTACAGAAAATGATTAAACTATGGTCAGAATAAAAGATTTACTCAGGTTGGTCTGGATTTTATTAGCAGCTTGTTACATTATAACCTGGGTTTAATGATTGCACTTTGTTTCTCTTTCAGTGCATTAGAAAACGAGACAAAATTTCCTTGTTCACGCTTGTTTTTCTGCAACTGCAGGATGTTTTTTATGTTTTGTACTGTTGCAGACCACAACATTACTCTGTCCTGCCTGGTAGCATTTTTTAACAGCGCACATTGTACAATCACCTCCAGGTGTCCACGGGTGGCATGGCCAGTGCCACAGATTATATCAAGGAAGAACCTACGTCCTTATGTAAATAATTACGGTTGGATGATGAAGATTTCTAAATAATTAGTAAGATTATTTCTCACACGTGCAACTGGGTAAAATATTAACACTTGCAAGTGGAAATATAATATTATTCGTCGCCCGCAACACTCCTTCTCTAACGATACTTAGGGTAGATTATAACCATGAAATTATCATAAAATATTCAAAATTTTGTTAGTCGAATATAATGCATAAATATTCTGGTGCAGATAGCACCAACATCGGGTTCTCGCGAACTCGGATTGCCATCAGTGGCTTGTTTTATTGTTACTTTTATAAATCTTGACAATCATATGTGGTGACACTCATAGCAAGTTCTAACTTGCTGTCATTGCTACATTCCACAAATACTTGCACGTTCTATTCCAGTAGTTCTAAAATAATAGAAAGTGAATGAGCATATTTAATCACGCTCTGCGTCAGTGGATATTACCATAAGGTTATGGGAGTGATATATTTTCCCCTACTGTGACATGACTCACAAATTATGCCTTAAGTAAATTTTGCTTCAACACACCATTTGCTATTTTGATAAGTTTGCAATCGCCAACAGCACCAGCAATAGTTATCACCAAGGGCTCTACAAGTGCAGGAAATGTCAGTCCAATCAGGGCCAAGAACGTATTAACTAGGAAACAAACAAGATCGCAAAACACAATCAGAGCTTGCAGAAGGAACCAATAGGAAAGCAGATTTGGATGACCATCTTGGTTTTAAACCTTTCGTCTGAGCTGCTGGTGTCATGCACCGAGTTTTCTACAGACAAAGCAGCACCTAACACAGTAGAGGAAAAAAACTGCTTTAATCTGGTTCACCAATGTACAAACAGAGATGAATTAACAATGACATTGACCTCAGTTACATCACACTGACGTTCAAGGTCCTTAAATGTGATCTTTAATCTTTGATCAGGCATGCAAAAGCTCTGGTATGAGGATCAATAAGTATCAAATCAATATTTATGAATGAATATAGGTGAACTAATAACCTGACAATGAAGCGGGTATGTCGAGGAAAATTTTAGTGACTAACAGCAGGAACAGAAAATGTTTAAGGAAAAGCCGTTGATAATAGAGGCACCATGTGCTACCGCTTCCTCAGCAAAACTTAACGGAGCATGTGGTGGATTTAGAAATCCCTAGATGCAGCACTACCTAACAAAAAGATTAAATGGTGAAGACACTTTTTGTAAGCGATCCACCAAAATACCAATGGGGTCCCGGCAGAGTAGTTTTACTTTAGCAAAAAACTGCCGGGACCCCATTGTCATTGCGAGTATTGTATTATTATATGAATCGTTACTCTTAGTTCATTCAAAAGAGCCGTCCATTCGACCATAAACAATGCGAATGATAACGACTGGGTTAGCAAAATGTTCCCCAGTCCCCTAACACGAAATAGAGAGGAACAAGATAAAAACATAAGTGTTATGAGATCAAATAGAAACTAGGAAAACCAACGGAAACATGAAGAACCGTCACAGAAAAAAGTTTCATTCAACAAGATCGAATGGAAACTGAAGATTATTACCGAAGAATTGCTCTGCAATAATGAATAACAAAAAATCCAAGCAGGATTTGTGAGATGGAATGATTTTGCACTGATTGTCGGCAGACTCTGAGCCTACTGAGTACCTATTAGGTCATCAAACAGACAAACGGTGGGCGAGACCTGAGTGTGAAGGAATTCGGAATGGGAACGAACAGAGCACAGGGTGGCCTTTGGCAAATCAAAATTATTAAAATACTTGCAGGAAGATATTTCCTGTTATGATCAGTGATGACGACTAACAAAATAGGAAGATAGATAGTACTCATGTCCCGTACTAAGACAAATCATTTGCACAGTCTACAGATGTTAGTCCGCAATGAAGGTATTGACAGATTAGCAACAAAAAAGGAGACAAAAATAAATTCATAAACTTTATTGCCTTATAAATTGTTGTATTACCCATCGGAGATTTGGCGGTTGTGCTTCGCTAGCAGCAAAGTGACAAAAAATACAAAGCCAGGGAATGACAAATAATAATTTGGGTGGCTTTAGGGTGTTTGAAATTCAAGAGGAGACATTAATTTAATCATTTAAAACATTTGATGTCTTGAGTGTTGATCTAGCAACGAGAGCGTGTAGCAAGGTTACATCACTAAATTGCATCAAATTACTTTTGACACAAACAATGCACTCACTTTTCAAGACCCAAAAAACACTAAAATATCATAATAGGTGTGAAGCTCAATTTATTTTGGCAATTAAATTTTGCCAATTGAGTTTTGATTTAAAACGTAGCTGTCATGTCAGTAAGTTGGGCTTCATAAACATGTTTTATTCCAGGCTTTCGCGATTCATCTGCGGTGACAATTGATATTGAAGTGGTTAACCTTTTTACTACATTCGGTAAGAGGACAAAATCTTTAAAATTTATAAACAAAAAACGATGTTTTCATTTACCAGTAGAATTGAACACAATTATTTGCAAACTTTACAAATATACATTTGTAATTATGCAATTGCCGATCTGAGATCTTCTGTTGACATTTCATCTTTACGACAATTGTGATAGAGCCCGGCACTTCTTCTCAGCTCAGTACCTAAAACGAAGATTGCAAAAGTTTCATAATTTTTTAATGTTGTCATATATAAATGCTCATTTCTTTCCAGTAATTCCAAACGGCAAATAACCAGGATTCTGGTCATGATTCATCCTTATCGACTAACTTTTCCAATTTTCATGAATTATTTTTGGCAACCAATACAAGAAGATTGTTTTTAAAATTATAATACGTAAAATTTATGATGAGCCATAGCCAATACACGAGCAGCTGTCTGATGCGGAAATATGAAAAGTGTTACTGTCATTATCGCATTGCGCTGAGACACGACACAATGAGCGAAAACATAAGTTGAAAATAATTATTATCCAGAGCTAAACTTCCCGAAATCGTGAGTAATTTTGCAATGAATAATTTAAAAATATATTTAATTTGATTAAGTGGAACTTATTACATCATCTTGGCAATTTCATAAGCGTTATGCTGTTTCGGCCACAGAATGATAAATATCAATAATAAATAAATAAATATCCAATTATTTTTCTTTCTATCATATTGTGACAAGTCACGATGCTAACATAAATCTCTTTTGCGATATGCATGGGAGCGCAAACAAAGGCAAGTTGGAACAAGCCTTGAATGAATTTGAAGCCGAATGGCACTGTTATATCAGTGAATGACATTCCAATGGATAAGCAATGTAAACAGCTAGGTTGAAAGGCGTTTCATTAAACCTATCTTTTGTATGTATAATGTAAGGTTTGAGAGATCCTTTGTGGCGTGACAGCGCCTGACTCATGCAGTTCTTATACTACTTTGTCTGCTTATGGATTTATAATCGGAAGTTAATGATTTCGGATTGCTCTCGCACCACTTCTATTGCTTATCTATTGAGAAGAATTCGTCTCAAGCAAAGTGCCTTTTGTGTGGTTTTGATTCGTGGATATTTTTTAATAATAATACTGAGGCCAACTGCGCAATTGAGAAACAACATTAATATTTGCCTTAGAAAATCAGTAATTTAAATACCTTATAAATAGAGAAGGAAAGTATTAACAAAAAAAGAAGAAATTTACCATTGTTTAATCAAAAAAATATGGAGGTTTAAGACCAGTATCTTCAGTAGTGACAGTTGAGTAAGGCCTGCACATTTGTTGCTATAGTTACATTTCTGTACATCCTTTTGGGTCAAACATGTGACGGAACTATGTTAAGATAGATAGAACAATATGCAAATGTTTTACGTCTAAAATATAAAAATATGCTGAGAATTTGACAACAGTTTGCGACCCTGGTACGTGTCTGGACTCATTGTTACGTCAAGAAAGCACAAGCTTACCAATAATTATAACGCTTTTTAAATTAAGAGAATTTTGATAAATTCAATTTTTATCAAGTTAACCTTCAAGCATTTTAGACATTTCAAATATAAATCGATTATTAATGAAATGGTTTTTGCAACGGTGCTGAAATTAGATCGCAATAAAAACTCGTGTTAAGTTCATCCAGACGTCCACTTGAGAAACGAGGATCCATTTTTTAGAAAAAACCATTCACCGTTTAGATTAGAATGAAGCTTTTATAACGAACTGTTATAGCGACAATTGTTGCAAAATAGCAAAGACAATGCATACGATACATTAATTGTATTGTCTTAAATCATAATAATAATTTCTAAGACAATACAATGGAGTATTTATTTTCATATTGTATTGTCTATAACAAATTAGCATTCTAAATACGTTTAAATGATACAGACTGTATCAACCTCAGGATTTGCACATTAATTTACGCACAAGCATATAATAATAGCATTTTCCTTTTTCAATCACACATGTGTAATGTACATTGCAACAGGGTATTATATAGAAAGCAGGACACCTGTTCATGCATTAATAATAGACTCACAATAACCCTACAATTGCCAATTATTCTAGTAAATATACCACTTTCAATTTCAAATCATAAAAAAACTTCTATTTTTTACGCTATAGCAGCAACTACTTGCTTTGCAGCGTCCTGTTACTAAATATCACAAACTATATATAATTAATTATTAATCTATTTGATTATTTATATAAAATACTCATACTTAGTGTCGAGCAACATTATTAGCTCACAATTATTACAATTTGATAATAATAAATACATATAAAATAGTTTTTGAATGATAAAATAGTACCATATTAATATTCGATTGAAAAAATAACATAACATTACATTAACTTTATACTAAGCAAGATAAAGTGACTTTTGATGAAATGATTACCAAGACCACTGAAGCCTTGCTGTAAATATACAAGCTATGATATAAATATAACTAAGTCAGTAGCTGAAGTTGGAGACAATTCATTAAACAAATATATTATAATGAATAACCAACCATTCCAAGATGGTCACAACAGCAACATTAATGCCATAGAAATGTGAAAGCTTCAACCATAATAACAAAAATTATACCATGTTGGACAAATCAATGCGTGTATGTTGACAGTGGTGAGTCACGGAAGGCTATTTTCAGAGCTACAACTTGAATATTTAAGCGGCAGTTAATAATTAACTACAGGCTCTGGTAAAGAAAAGTGTCATGATTAAAGCTGTTATTTACTACCGGTCTATTCAATCATTGCCGTGGCTGGTTATTCATTGATGTACTATCTAGTTGCTGTCCGTCCTAAATATACAAACAAGTGCTGGCTGGTGACATCCGATGATTCAATACTTCAGCATTTCAAACATTTGAAACCATGTCGGTAACAAAGGGAAACTGATAATTTGAGTGCTATATACAGATGACTTATTTCCTGAAGGCCAAAAAACTAATCCCTCAAGCATCATAACATGTCAGTCTATGATCATTTAGGGACCTGCAAAGACCTGCTGGGCCATTTTTGTAATATCTATGTAGCAGTAGAATTTAAATATTATGTATAATGGTATATTTAAATTCTTAATGACGGAATTTTTTACTCAAAAACAGTATGCTTGCGGTGATATATCTGAATGTTGTGTATTAGTATTGCCTTGCACAATATTAAATGAGATGTTTTTAACTATGTAATAAGCAAACAAAGAACTTCTCTCGCTGGGAGTATATGTTCTTGTTGCCATATTTATGAAAAAAAAGCTAAAAATATTCAAATATGAGCATAATATTAATAATTATTATTATTGAGTATTGAGTAAAATGATTTGTTAATTGCTCACTATAAACCATTTTCATGCACGTAGCAACACTAGTAACGTTTAAAAACTTAGTTCATGAATAATTATTTCGGCAAGTTGGAATTACGTACGTTATTTGAATATATAAAAACCTATGTGGCGTTTACAACGATGATTGACAGAAAATCAGAAGAATAGTTGGTAAAATTTTATGGGATGCATTTTTAATAAGATGGGTACCAGCTCGGAAGTGTGTAGGATGATGAGGTAGAGGCTGGTCCCAGTGCCACCTTGTATGCTCCATAATTTACCATCTCTGGCGCAGATCTATTACTACTGTTTAGGTTTTGGAAAGCGTATTAGCAAGACCATAATCTGACACCTTCAGCCACTAATGAATGCAGATTAAAGAATAAATGCACTGCATTGCATCTAGAAGACAAAAGAATTATTCCAAGTATTACCAACAGTTTCATGAGACTGATATAACATTTTAGTGCAATGATCGGGATTGAAAACTTCAATTAGTTTGTTTATCGTGCCTTGTCATTTGCAAAGCTAATGTAGCATCACAATTTTTTTGGTAGAACACTGCAGGTGCGTCTATACAAAAAAATAGAAGCAAAAAAGCCATAAAACATCTGTCACGTTATATAATGACACATCCTGATGTTTTTCATAAATACCTTCCGCTATACTCACAGAACCCACACTAAAAAAAAGCTAGAGCCATTAAAACTGCAGTAAGTAACTATTGTTGATACGAATACGTACCTATTTAAAATCAATCAAGTGACACGAAAAGAACAAAAACCATCAGACCTTATCTGCCTACATCTAGCAATGCATCATGGTATTGTCTGCGACCATCCGCACGCATTAGGATGAGTTAATATACAAAAATATCGGTAATAGCGACGCTTGAGTCAGAAGTAACTTTCACAGCCATCTAATGTTTAACGGAAATTTGTTTACAAAGAAAAAGTAAAGCAAATAGCGGGGAGGTATGCTCTATGAAAAACGGACTAAAAATATGTGAACAGGCGATATGCAAAACATGAGAACTATTTAGTTAAAAGAATGCTCTTTATCACCAAACTGACCTAGCGCTCCAATCACTAGCCGAAATTTTTCGAGAGAGTCAGAGACATATAAGATTGCATTCTATTGGTTAGCTGTTTTGATCGCTGATAATAGGTTTCTATAAATATAAGTCATAAAACACCTGAATAGGTAAATGTGAAGCCAGCAATGGCACTTTGATCTAATTGTACACCATGCTACAAGGAAGCACAGTGTCGTGTACTAGAGATTTTAACGATTCAAGTATTATCAGTTTTGTGATAGACCAATGATCTATGAAGGAAGCACCTTTTTCGCCATGATTAGAGACAGACAGCTCCTTAAACAGCAACAGCGTGTTCCTCAATGTTTTATGCAAATTTTAATGTTTTACATGTAAATATCTTAAACAGCATAGAGATGTCATTGGATAGAATTCAACTAGGGCGTGAACTAGGAATGAACATACAATTAATACAGCTGCACTGGTCTGTACGACATGACGTAAATGGAGCTGATGGTCTGATACCAATTGATACAGAGCACATGCTAAAGCATGCCAATGTCAAGATCATATATACCTACTGCGAATCTAAGAAACGAGCTTTTAAAATGAATCATGAATATGAAAACATGATTTACATGTTTAGTCTAGAAATGTAGTGACCAAAAGTAAACAAAACAGAAAACATCACCGAGTGATGGCAGTATGGCTGGCCTGGATTTACAGACTTGATGCATATTTGGTTCAGCCTTACGCCAACACCTCTGTCATTCAGCGCCAAACATAACTACAGGAAACATCAGTAGAAGTGACAAAAACAAACTACGTATGCATGGCTGGGCTTGTTTGTTACTGACATACATAATGTATGCGTGTATGACTTTTTTAACTCACCCGGAAAAATTTCATCACCCCCATAGCACTTTTGGGAAAGTCCAAAATTTAAGAGCATGAGCCAACATTGAGAAAGATAAATGATAAAGATAAAGAAATATGAAGGGGTGACTTAGACGAGCCAATGGGCATCAAAGAACATATCTACTGACAAGTGATCTAAAGCCTCGCTTGGTTAGTAGTAGCCTAGTAAATCTAATTGGATAGCTAGGCATGCGTTACTAAACATCTAATGGGGAAGTTGAAAAAAAATTTACATGATTAATAGGTTCATGGAAATTTGAGAGGACCAATGTTTGCATGATCAGTTTTGGCAATTCTTAAAGAGCCCCAGGCATTATGTTACTGGACAATATGCAAGAACATGTCAATAGTTAAACGTGTATGGACCAACTCGTGACCAGGAAACGGTATTGGAGCAAACACAAAAAATCACCATATTGGTTAAAAGTCTTTCAAAAAAGGTTCCGTTTTTAAAAAGTATCATGTCCTCATTGGATTGTATGAAGTAGTTCCTTTTTACTCGCAACATTAAAATTCAGTAAGAAAAATAGAAAAACTTGACATTTGATTAACTGAAATACTCATTTAATAAACAACCAATGATCTTACCAGTTTGACGCAAAAAATTTTTACCTCAGGTAAATTTGCGCATATTTACATGTATTAACATCCTGTTTATAGCACCAATCATAAAACGGAGACAGAAGTAAACAATTATATATGATAATTTATTACGACACTTCGAAATATTCTTTTTTTTTCAAATACTAACTCATTTTTTTTACCTCCACTTTCACCATTAGGTTATACATAAATATTTTATTATTTTTTATGGCACGCATTCTTAAACAATGGATGCTGGCTGCTAAAGTTTATTCTATATTTAAATGCGATGATTTGGGTGCACTTAAAATAAAGAATCGATAACATTTGCTGTCACATAAGCTGGTTACATGTGTACTTAATTTTACTACAAATACCTAGCGCATGACTATTTCTAGTGCGAACAGTGGTTTAGGGGAGATAATTCTAAAAAAAAGTCTCAAAAAACACATTCGAAATTGCAATAGAAGACTTATTTTTATTGCGATTATCAGAATAACATACATTGCTATATAATTCATCAACTCAAGGTCATCGATTTGAAAACAAGCTAAAAAGCAGATCGTTTGTAAAATTTATAGTTCACACTGTTTCAAATGTGTCTATTAACAGCATAAAAAATTGCGAACAAATATTTTTCGGTATCGTAGCAACGGTGCTGGAATGCAAGTGCAACAGTGCGGTAACATAGACATAGACAATGTATGCACTAATACACAGCAACAGTTGTTAGAGGGGAAACATAGAACTTAAAGGGGACTCAAACTAGAGCTTCCTTAATAGTTGCCTAGTCGAGTGTAAAATAAATGCGAAGGCGGCATCAAACAAAAGTCTTGCGTAAAAACACACAACCAACACACCTGAGAGCTCAATTGTGTGTAGTTCTTAGCAGTTTAATTAAAGATGGATTATTATTTCTTAGATGAGTCAATGAAAAGCAAGTAGACAAAAAAGTCGGTTTTAAAAACTGTACAATTGATAGCTTCTATGTTACATCACCACTATTTAAACTGTTACACAATTATCAATGTTGATTGTTTTTAGTGTAAAAAGTGTTGGATATCTCGTCGATGGCCGTGCCAATTTTTTTTAGACACCAATATTGTTTACTAACTCGTTCATCCTGAATTACGTAATCCACTTAACTAGTCAAACAACAGTTTGCAGGTAGCATACTGTTTACTATTTACACCCAACTATCACCAGTTTCTATGTAAATCTTGTTAGGAATGTTTTGCATATGCACTCAAGCTATTTTGAAACAGTTCCAAAGGAATCACATGGCAGTTTATTAGTCGTTTTTAATTCCTGGAAACTTCCTTTGTAACTAGTATGTAGACAGTTGTTCGAGTCATTAACATTCTGCATGAATGGTGATATGAAATAGCAGCATTATAAGCTTGATTTAAGGCAACCTTTTGAGAAAACATACTATTATATGTTGGTTATGATATTTTTCATAAAAGTAAACGTGAGTGATGGGCAGTGGTTGTCAATGGAGACACATTTGTTATATACCAATCACACAAGTTCTACGGATTCACAAATGGGATTGGTATGAATATTGAACATTTGAATCATCTTGCACCACAAAATAAACAACTTTCTGCAAAAACACTCATCAATAGTTGTATCCCACGTACGAGCGTATCTGGCGTTACCGAATACCTCCATAATCAGAGCTGATAAGTAGGGAGATGCTTCCGGTAGAAAGTTGGTGAGGGTGCAAGCACTGAGAATTCACGGCGCCACAGTTAATAAGTTTGATTAATATGATTTAATATATTCAAAAAAGGTTGGAGATTCTACCGCATTAAATTGAACTGCCTACACCAGACAAATTTAATCTCTACTTAAAAGCCTTTTGCATAGATTAGCTAAACAAGCACTGATGCATGTTTTGTCACTGGCCGTTTTTTAAAAACACTTTGGAAATATTCCCAGAGAATTAGTTCTGTATGAGAAATGATGAGCAGTGTAATACTTCCTTCGCTAAACCAAAAGAATGAGTAAGGTGAAGTGTCTTAAATCAGACGATTCGTAATCATGGTTGAGTCAAACTTCTCAAGTTCAACGACACCAACGACATGGAGTTAGTCAATGATATAAATGGCTAACCATTATTAGTATATTTCATCTCAAACTGTTTTAGTTCTTGGCTTTTTAAGACTTCATCAAAGCAAATATGATTTTCTATAATATTGTATATTTTGGTGCGTCGATACAGAACTTGAATATGTGATAGATGATGTTTCCTGTGCGTAGTTCTTTAGACCATAAGTCGCTCTTACAAGAACAATGACTCTGTTGTCATTCTTAGGCATCCGCATGCCTCTTTCAAAGACCTAAACCGCTAACTTACTCATTGCCAGACATTACTAAAGATTAATTTCACTTGTGTGATATTTATCTTTTCAAATCTTATACTAGAAAACAATTGTTAAACCTTGTTATGGTACAAAACACGTCATTTCTTGGGTGTGAGCTACTGTGTACATGTCTGTGTGTCTGGCATTATGACTCAGATTCAGTTATCAAAATGCTGAAAATATTGCAATTTTTCTACTAAATATTAGGGGTTGCTGAATGTTGATTGTATGAACTCATGCAACCCGAAGCCTTCATGTGCACAGGTCGTTATTGTATGAGAATGTGCATGGGCAGTCATGGATAGAATCTACATCCAGTATAGACTTTCTGCATCGAGTGCACATGACACTGTATAATCTTTACAATATTTGCGAGGCGTGACTGGTGATGTCGCTTTGATTGAATGCAGCATTCAATGCGATACAAATAATAGAGAAATGTAAAAAACACTTCTACGGTCTCAAGAATTCGATACAGGTCATGATATTAACTTCCACACACTGATTAAGTTCGACAGAAATATTCAAATGTGTAACCATACAATGATCTGACATTATTATCGATCATCATAAGATTTGGTAAAATTGGAATTGTTGTGTTTTTTGTATTCTAGCTGTAGTATAGTGTAGCATTTTTTTTGCAACTAGGCAATTTATATGTGATTATTCAGCTAGTAAATGTTTCCGCAACTACGGAAGAAACCGCACATATGTGACTGCGGCTTGAACCCGACGGTTAATATCAAACAGATATGGTACAAGAGCCAAAGTGACATTTTTTTTGCAAGTGCCAAAGCAAGCGCGACACTTTTTTTAACATAGTTTCTCCTATTTTATAGTATAGCGGTTTACTGTAGAGCTCAACATTTGTAACATTAATTAATCAATTATGAGATGAAAGAGTCGATGGGTGGGGTACTTGCCAAGACTGCTGCCTCTATTTAGCCCATATGCTATTATGTTCTATCGTAACAACAACTTTTTCTAAAACTGTCAAACGAAAATTAAGCTGACTAACTAGTTTTAATTGGTTCAGCGATCGGAAACAAGTTGTTCCCAAAAGTAAGTCAAGTTGTTATTTAAATTGCATAAGGAAGAGCACAATTCGTCATTCGGTAGGCATTTCTGAATAAAAACACTATAATTTGTGACAGTCCACGGATGCATCGATTAGTTTACTGAGTAAGATTTGAGAAATTCTGCGCTATTAACAACACAAACTATTAAAGCATTACGTAACTGGAGTCAAGGTGAGCAGGAGATTTACCAGCACCAATGCTGCAGGTGATTCATTCTCAATTTCAGTTTTACAATGTTTAACCATTTCAGAAACAACCCGTGAATTAGCTAAGGGATGTCATTATTTTGCGTGGATTTTATCAGCGTGGATTATTGTAGACTGAGTCCCTCATAAACACTGCAACTGATGAGAGCCTTGGCACAAGATTATGACATTGAACACCAAGAAAGCACCACAAAATTCCACTAACTTCTACCCATCCAGGCACTAGCTCATTTTTGTAAATGACACCGACCGTTTTGTTTTCCTAATTAAGATAGTTAGACAGCGTTCACAGGGTAACTGATGCCTGAGTATAGATGCTCATTCAAAAATTGTAATTATATCGCATAGTTACTTACATCAGAAGACATCACAGAGGCTTGATGAAAGTCTTTGATATAATATATAACATAATGGGGACTGATGAGAGTAAAACCAATTTGTAACACTTGGCGGTCGCTGAAGATCACATATTAATAGAGGAACCAATCATGACAGTTTAGGAGTTCCAGCGGACGCAAAAAAATTGATCAAATGCAAAAAAGAAGCGCTATTAAATATTGTGGTTGGAGGCACTTTTCTGTCAATTTTATTCAGATATATATTTATTAGTAGTTGTTTAAGCGTTTGCTTATTAACAAGTGTGGTAATAGTATTGGTGTCATACTAAATATGATATATAGCAGACACAAAGAACAATGTAAAATCAACTGTCATATATATATATATGTGAATATATATGTATTATGTCTGCAAATATGGGTTAATAAATCACTTTATGTGATGTGAATGAATGTTCCAAAGATAGAACGTTAATGTACAAAGCAAATATGTGAAAATGTACAAGCTTCAAGTGAATCAATTAGAATATTCACATGAAAGCGTCGTCTGAGCCAAACTATTAGTTCTAATAACATGATGCTACCCATGAGAACATTGTTGTTTCTTTTTAATCTCATAGCTGAGTGTTAGACAAATCAGAAGTATAGATGGTACGCGCGAAATATGCCGTGGTTATGTACAAATAATGTTAATCTTTGGGAGAGAAGGCATTGAGGTGTGATTGGTGGCTAATAAATGACAGTTATTTCAACTCGCCATTGTATAAACCAATCCAAGAGAAGTTTTGCATTTCCGACTCTACCTACAGTTGTAGCATGCCTTTTGTTTTGTTTTAGAAAAGAAAGGACAACGAAAAAAGAGCCATGTTGGGTAATCCCACCGTGACACTGGTGCAGTGATCAATCATTCTCTTAATATTTGTTTCTTGTGCAATACTGTCCTACACGGTCATTTCTTTCAAATCAGACTTAGTGTGGCATTGCATTGTGTCTTAATATGAAAGATCAAAAACAACTTGCTGCATGCACCTTTGTCTAGTAGGTCGGATTCTTTGTCCATAATTCCTTGGTACCATTAATCAGGTTACCTTAAGTTAGTTATTACGCTAAATCCTTTTCTTTCTATTGTTTTCTGCGGTTATTTAGCATTAAACAATGCTAAAACTAAATTGGTTGACATTCTATAATCGCGTAATGTTCATTTTTTACTTGAAACAATGCAAAGCTGGGAGGGTCGGCCCGGATGGTACCTTGAATTGTAGACTATTATATGATTAGTGGACGCGTGTAAGTGTTTTTTTTACAGAACAGATGTATTTTTTTTATTGTTATGCGAACATCCTTTATCATTTTTTCAAACTGATAATTATTTATTATCAACTTGTAGCACTTTGTATTGTACCTACTAATCATTGATGACGCCAATAAATATGCATTTATATAAGCAACTTTGATTTGTTATACAGGCATCCAATGAAAACACAGGCGACAACATCACCCGATGGATAATGATTTTAAATAGTCATTTGTCACCATTAATATTTTCTAGAATTAAAAATTACAGCTAGTTGAACAATCAAAGAGACTATCAGGGTACAAATTGAACGTAGCACATGCGTAAAGATCTTTAGTATCTAATCCACATCGTTTGCCTTAAGTTGACTTATTAATTTATTTTATATTGCTTTATACTTGTTTCTGTTAGCACTTTGATATTTGATAAGCTTTAGTATCCTTTTGAATGGCGTACTGTACTTGTTTTCTAACTTGTTTGTGCTGTTTTATGCTTAACCAGTGCAGTTGTTTGCTGCATGGAACACATCCTGTCTGTTGTTATCATTACTAAATCTTTCATTTGATATTATCAAAATTTCCCGGGTTGATGATCATTAAATATGTCATGTTTATTCACAATACTACTTGAATATTTGCAAAGTAGGAAACTTATATAGCTATTGCCCCACAACTCATCCTAAAGGCGAAGCTAGAAAATTTTACGGCAAATAATCAGCTCATACAACTGTACCATTTCATATGAGTCGATGTATATATCTCTATACCAGCTGTATATTGTAATGAACAATGCAATATGATTGTGAATGTAACTTGATAGATAAGAGGCGAACACATTTGGAAACAGTTAAAAATTGGACACCGTTCAAATGTCATTTCCGCAAATTTTTTTTGGATAGCATTGAGGTGTGCAAATAACACAACTAAAATTTTCGCACAAATTTTTTTTTCTTTACATTGTGTTGTGAATAAATATCACAATGACTTCAATTATTGTTTTATTTTATTATTTCTTGTGTGGCAGCTGGTTAAGTGTACAAAGCATAAAGTTTCCTTGTTCATTAATAAATCAATTTGTGTTCTGATACAGAAGGCTGCCAGGAGTGTTATTGGTCGCAATCAATTTTGACTCATTTATCTTGTCTTTTTCTATTAAAAACATTTGCACACCCTAATTCAATTTAGCACAAGCCTGTCTTTGAATACGCGTAACAATTTCTCAAATATAAATCAAGAAATCTTTTAGTGCAAACTTTGCAAATTCAAATTAGATCATAAAAATAATAATTTTTTTGGTACGAAGTCTAAAATTAACACTGCATAGCTGATTCTTATAATCAGGTACAATTTTGCGATAATTCACGGCAATTTATTAGATAATAATGAGCAAAAAAAAGTAACAAAAATAGGGTTATAAGTTTGATGATAATAAATTATTTTAAATTAAATAAACTATGCATAATAATATTAATTCTAGAAGCAGTAATTTCCTCGAGAATATATAAATAACTGGAGGAACATATTGTAGTTTATTTTGAAGCATTAATGATGATCGAACAGATTAATTACGCAGTTAATTGGTTTAAATAATTTCTGACATTTGCACTATATTTTAAACCTTTAACCTCTATCTGTACCATCAACAATTTAATGACTCAAGGATATTAACACACAACAAATTTATGTGTTGGTTAGCGGATGCACAAAAGGAACCATTGTAAAGGTTTCTCAATGTCAAAAGCAATTAATGTCAAGATTGTTGATAGATTAGAGGCTGCTGCATGACTAATACACGCTAGTTTCTCTTGTTATAATAGTAGCGTGTGTTTACCCAAAACTCAGTATAAGTGAATGAAACCGATGAGGGCGGCTACCGGAATATTATGAGTAATACACAAGACATTTTTTTGTGCAGAACAATGCGTTATACTTTTCTCAAATGTCAAGTGTTTTTAATTTCTAGCTTTCTCATTAAGCCACAATATTTACTTTTTGATTGTCGTCGGCTTCCTGCAGAAGCCTCAACCCACCTTGAACACTGACAAATTAGTGTTTATGGTTTATCATAATTGGTCTGATATCATTGAAATAGTTTTGGAGAGCATAAGCATGCCGACAAATTAGTGTTGAAAACTCACGCCCAAAAGTGTGGTTTACCAAATTAAAACCAAATAAAGTGTAATGTGATCTATTGTGAAAATAAGCTAATCAGCTAATCATTACAGTTCAAGTTATTTACATTTTTTCACATTTTAGATTTCACCCAACTTTTGCAATGTCAGCGCAAAACAAAAATAGTAATAAATGTAACAGGTTATAAAAACAACTTTCAGTTTTAGTCAGCATTACCTTTAAAAAGATGATGCAATAAAAAATCTCACCATCAAGTATTTAATATTATTACCCAACTACATGAAATTTTTATAATTTTTTTTCAAAGTTTTTTTAAAAAATGCGCAATTACATTTGTTGTATGCTGTTCTGCAATAGCAGTTTATTACATTTAATTTTTGTAATATTTTGTCACGATGGTGTAATAAGAAAAAGCAGAGAATTTATTTTTTTATGACGTTTCATTTTTCTAAAAATAGATATGAGTTTAGCCAATGTTTTGGCGATTATTACTTGCCCAGGTTTCATACTGAGTAATAATCAAGAAGCAAAGCATCCTGTTATGTTACCAATTTTGTTGAAAGCACTTGTGTTGGCGACCTGGTGAGGCACTGATTAATTCTCATTTCCATCGACTGCTAGAAATACAAGCTTGTGCCAGCTATATATCTCAGTTGCACGTAATGAGTGAACCATTGGCAAGGCTAATAACAATTAATTTATCAACCCCCAGTAACAATACCAATCATACTAATGCTACGGCTGGTCCCACCAGCTCCAAGCACTTCATCCACAGATTATGCACACATGTGTGTATGCCTCTGCTAGTAATGCTTATCATGTGCAATCTTAATCTGCCCTCCACATCTTTATTCTCTGCACTTTGATGGCTACACAGCAATGAAATTTACACCTTGCATGTATTTTGCGGATATTATGACATAATTCGAATTTCCTCGAGCCACCAATCACTAGCTAGCCTAGTGACTATGACCTGTGGATGTGGCAACAGATTTAGCAAAGTTACGATCAAAGTTATTGAAAGAACTAACGGCAAACAAAACAATGCTTCAGTATGGATTTGAGCATTTCTAATACTATTTTAGGTATATCTTTTGTATAGTAAGCTCTGAAACTGGCACGAAAAAGACGCTCTGTAATGATGATTCTCTAAAAAAATTCGGAATGCGACCACATAAATCATAATCAGGTAGCTTTAATGTGCAATTATGCAGGCAATATATATAACATACATGCCAGTGACGTGTGCATACTCAACTGAATCTCTACCAGATTCATCGGAATGTGCCGACAACCACATTTCAAGGAGCAGAGAAACTAATAGCTAAACACTGAACATTTGTGGTGTCTACCGGAATGTGTGTGTTTGGTGATTTGTGCAGACCCTTCCTTTCTCATCGCTGCAAACATTCAATTTGCTATGATTCACTATTTGGCAGATGAAAGATATCGTCGGAAACAGTATACACACGGTATCATTTATTAATGTGTAGTCAAACATAAAATGAGAAGTTTTCCTGTATATTTTATTGGATGCAGCAGTGTATTCATTCATAAAGACACAGGTGGCAATGGAGTGGGTCGTTTGTGTATATATAATTACAAACCGAAAATGAATCATTAGCCTCACTCATTACTCTAGCGCACTGGGTTTAATGACATTAAATTCAACACTGCGGAACATCTTGTTCTATTTGTGACACAAGTTGGGGACCAACAACAATACTGTTAGTACAGTAACATCACCGTACACAACGACACTGATAAAAGCGTCCGTTCATGTTCCATATTGCGTTAAAAACGCACATTCAAGTTTCCCAGTAATCATATACGTGCATTGTTCTATATTGATACGTATATAACTCAAGTAAAACAGCTAGTCACGGTTTTGAATGTCAGTTGTAGGTTTTACATCAAGCAGATACTGCTGTTCATTTGGGAAAGCTACAGGATTGTTTTGAATTGCAGCATGCGCGATATGCAAGGGTCTACGCAAAATGAGAGACAACGCGTCAAAGCAAACATTCACAAGCCTGGAATGACGTAGAAATATCGCTGATAAAGTTTAGTTAACTAACCTACTGACGACAACCCGTGATTTCAAATTATTTGTCGAGATCAATCATCGTCATGCCCAAAATATTGGATTTTAGGCAGATTAACAGCACTCGAGTGTTTATTGTTATAAGTAGATCTCAGGATGAAACTCAAAATCATTTCTTGCAGTTTCTACTTTTAATTCACATTCTGTCACAGTTCCAACTGGCGTACAATGTAGCGGAGAATGGAACAATTCCGGGTAGCATATGACTAGTACATAAGAGGCCAATGAAGCTCCTAATTGCAAAAAAGAACCTTGGTGAAAGGAGAGGGGTTGTGGGAAGGAAAGAGGTGTAGAGAGTGAAAACTGACGCCATAGGGCTATCCAGGTCCCTATTAGAGCATTGCTTCGCTAGTTTCTGGCACACTTTGCAGGTATTTGCAATGCAAAGGTACTTTGCATAATTAATGATAATTACACTTGAGAGAGAAATGTTTATAATATTAGTACAATGGCAAAGAATTTCCTAACTGATGAATTTTTGACCTGCTTTAATCTTTGCTCACACATTATCGCTCCGCAGACAGTATTTTAAATCTGATTATACCTGATTTATCTAGCTCAACATTACATTTTCAAAAAATTCACTAATTGTAGGAAGAATGTCTGAATTTTTTGTGGTTATGTAATGTTCAAGAGAAAAACAAAGGTGAATATTTCCTTTCGTAGAAAATGCATTAAATTGTGACTAATGCAGGTAACGGCAAAAGAAAAAAGCGATTTTAACCAACCTTCTATTTATAACGTTGGCCGGCTGGTGACCTGGAGCGATGCCTTCTCTCCCGCGATCTGCTTCTGCCAGACCGTCTGTCTGAAGGAGATCTGCTTCTTTTCTGACGTTCTCTCTGGTTGACTGGTCGTTGGTAAGATCTGGAATCCTAATGGGCACAATTGAGACACTCAGCTTTGGGAAAACAATTTTTTATGCAGCACTCAACTTGTGTCTAGTCCTAGTTCAAGCAAGCGCCAACTGGTCCATTCCAAAATTAATTAGCGAATTTGGAATGGTTGGCATTTTTATTTAACCGAGACTGCCCTCAATCCCATGTTGCCAGGCACGAGAAACCCTACCACGGTACTTGAGATAAAACGAAGCAAGTTTAAAACTGAGAGAGTAAAATATAATACACCAACAACATGGCAACTTTCCAATGTGAGATAAAATAACACGATTATTTAGGTTGGAGAAATCACGAGCATTTAAAAAGTGCCAAACCTTTCTGGCGTCTAACTCTCTCCTTTGCACTGGTGACCTGCTCCGGCGGGAGTCACTCCTTGAACTCTTCTCTCCACCATCGGGTTCACGATGACCAGATCTTGTTTGTTCTAGTAGAGGACGAAAAACATGTGACACACCAATCCCACCACAATGGTAGTTATCCCCACCAACTTGTTGATAGTACGTCACAAACAGTCAAATCAATGATCCAAATATACTATAGCTAAAAATGGTTGGGTGCGGCTTTCAAAAAATTACTGCGGCATAATTTTTACTAAAAAAAAGTATTAGGTCCAACTCTTCCTTATTCTTCTGAGTAATCTTTAGCAGTTTAGTAATCATTTGTCTTTTTTTAATAGCGGCAATAGTTGTACAAAATTTATTGCCAATACCTGACATAAAAAATTTTGTTGGCGAATAGCTAATGCTTACATAACCAAACGATTTTTGCACCTTTTTTCGCAAACGATAAAAAAACATGATTAGTAACAGTTGCGTAAACATCTACCAAAGGAGTGTTTCAAACAATTCAATTGGTCAATCTAGCCCATTAGCAGTGGCGACATCATTTGTGATGCCACAACTGTGAAGTCACACCTAAGAGGTCAGCATTATACTGCGTAATAAAAAGGTTTTTTATGATGATAACGCAAGTAAACAAAAAAGAGCAGTGAAAGATAAATACTGGAAGCAAAAAACAACGAACAAGGAATTAGTGCTGCCGCAAGAGAGGTCAGCGGAGTTAATAGTGACTAACTTTGCACGTCTGAGTGAACAGTTTTGCGAATTAATCTGTCATCAGATGTATTTTTGTTAGATCTGTCATCACCATGTCGCCCATTTGCTACAATAACAAAATAACAAGGAGCAATTAATGGCGAAATGCCAACAAAAAATTGATAAATAGTAGAAAAATGGTGGTCCAACTTGTGAAATATAAAACTCCACAGACATCTCCTAATATGGATGTGAAATGGGCAAACTTTTAAAATTTTTTGTGATAAGTTCAAGGCCAACTTGAAAATTTACTAATACAAGACAGGGTAGGTCACCACTGAAAAATAACAGCCCAAAAGTGTTTCTTTTTTAAACTGCATGCACATATAGCTTAGCGATTGCGGGATTTTACATTTTTTTTCCGAAGAAATCTTTAAGTAATCGCTAGCATTTTATTTGAGGTTATCGTCAGGTTTTGATCCAGATCAAAAAATTGCCAGACAATTCCTTGATTAACCAATCACAATGCGCAAATGCTTTATCCTCGTTTCCAATAGCGAATCGTCACCTGCAGTGGTCCGATCTATCAACGATTATATAATAGTTGCAGGCTATACTTTGTAACAGCGAGTTTGACCGGAATCGCTGAAGAATGGGTAAGAGTAAAAACTTGGGCAAATTTTTTAGGAGCTTTGGCAATCGCTAAAGACAATCGCCTAGCGATCGCTAAATGCACTACTGTTGTCTAAGGTCTACTGATGTCGACTGATGAGAACATGAATACTACTTACTACAATTTTGATATATTTTTCTCAATTTGATCATCGCTTGTAAAATAAGTTGCATTTACTGTGTGTTAATTCCCACAATAACATTTTAATGAAACTCAAAAGAAAAAAACTATTATATTATCAACTTTTGTGGCAGGGAATGGAAAGAAAAAAATCTTCCATCAAAGACGTACGACAAAGACTAAATCCTTTACAGATACTGAACCGGTTAATCAGTGTCTAACGCAAACAAGTAGGTTTAATATATCAGGCAAAAAAGCGAGTAAGAAGCTTTATCAATTTCTGAAGGATTATTTATAAAAGTGATTAAATCGTTTCCGCAAAGACCAAGTAAGCTGCGCGACTCACTAGTCACGTGTGACGATCATACCCCTCCTATACACTAACACCATTCACACACCACAATAATTCTACATTGTCATACGTAGCTGCTACATTAGCTTTTAAAACTATCTTTTTTATCAACAGACAATATATATCCTGTGTATTAGAGCGGATTAAGGCACTATTATAAACGAAGAGCGATGACACTGCTGAGTAACAATGAGTTACCAGGTTCGAGAGTTGATCAAAGCATCTATTGGTCAGTCAGTTTCCAAACTCCAATGCACACTTGTAATACAATTTCCGGACACATTGAACAAATGAAGGCATGAAAGAGGGTTCAAAGCAATGAGAACATGAACAAGAGAGAAACGATCGGTTCGTTTTGAATAGCTATACCTATCAATTCGATGGAAATAGATGCTTCCTTTGTAGCTTAATTTATGTTTGTACAATTTGTTAAGTCCCGGGGCATTTATACCAAGATTTGGCAGCCATTAATTCTAATCAAAGCAAAACCTAAACGACGTGCGCCAAATTAATATCAGCTACATCTATTCACAATTCACTCAAAATCAATTCAATTACTTTGCATTCACAAAATGAACGTTGATAAAGAAGTTCAGCCCTTTTATGTGAACTATGTCATACAGAATGGCTAACAAAGAAATGATAGGTCTTTTCTGTATACCTGACGTACAGAAATATGATACAAACACACGTCGATTTTGCGGAAATGTTTAAAAATTTTGTAAGCAAATGTGATTAGCCAACGAGTTGCCTTAACGTTGCATTATCAGCCAGACATGGTAACCAGCATTCTTTTGTACACTTAAACAACCTATGATAAGCTAGAAAATGACGTGACGAAATGCGTATATAATTCAGAAACAAAAACCATAGATGTTCCAACAGTTGGCTAAGGTGAGAAAACTTCTTTGTTAGCGGCATTGCTGCAATTGGATGCCTTCGGATCGAGACAATAAATATTTACAAAGGAACAAACGACTTCCGAAAAAGTCTAGTTCTCGAGTTAATTGACTTGCACTCCTCTCATAACAAACGTTGTGAATGGAGTCGACTGGGTTGAGTGTTAGTCAACGTCGGCCCATACATGATTCTATTACGCGACAACAGATAACTATATAACTGTCAAAAAGACAAATAAGTCGTCAGATTTCCACAATAATCACAATATGTCGGTCTCATCACTTGGTTTTTTGTTCTGGAGACATGTAGTCACGTGTAACAGCGAGTTTGGGTTTGTGTTAGAATATCGGAAACCATGAGATTTTAGAGTCACCACTCTCATGATCTGCCAGAGTTTCCACTATCAAACTGCAATATCGCGATTGGAAAGTGAGTTGTGTGAGTAGTGGCACAAATAAAACTTTTGAAAACGCATCATCTTTATTATTGCCAGATAAAGGCAAACAAATATGCACTGGCTCACTTCCATCGTTATCAATAGAGGTGCCAAGTCCGGAAAGTTTTAAATGAAATTTCCAACGATCACTAAAAGAAAACTGGCGGGTTTTAAAACCTAAATTCTATCACTCAGCTCACTCCTATTATTTGCTCCTCCCTCATTCCACGTAGCTGAAGCTGCCTTAACAACATGTTATGACCTTGTATGTCGTCACTTTGGGCTGATTGAATACCAACGGTGTAGATGTATCTGGAATGCCTGGGACATAGTAAAAATATTACGTTACAACATTGTATGACAACTTCCTTTCATAAAAGTCGTGACGAGGTTTGTCAGGTCAGCATCCGTACATAGTCATTGGCTAACATTCTCACGCGCTCGTCATAGATCGCGCATGCCTCCCATACCTAACAAATAATCGGTTAATTTTCGATATTGTAACAGAGTAAAAGGTAGTCAAATTAGTAGAAAGTTAAATGTTACTGTAGTCAATGCTCAGTGGACAGACTAAATGTAAGTTGTGCAAAAGACAGGAAGAGAAACCTGGGAGTTTTATAAGCCATAAATGAGGAAAAGGACATGTTAATAGTTAGATAAAATACAAGAGTCATAAAACATCGTTGGTTGGGTAGGTGTGTAACCACATCATTTCAAGATGATTATTTGTAGATATGATCGAGTGAATGACAGAGTGGGGGTAGCTAGTCTACACATGAAGTAGCCCACGCTCTCTAAGCTTATAATATCATCACTTAGCCTTCCCACTAAGATCTCCACTTCTGACACGCAATATCACTTATACTTGTATCTCAGCAGATTTTTTGCTGTCAGAAAATATTGATTCAGTCATTTTACTAAAAATAAATATAATAGAACATTAGATTTGAGATATTTTTAAATACGAAATGATATACTTAATGTATACCTACCAATGATATAAATAAATAACTAAATGACTATTTTCATGTTTTTTTTAAATGTATTCAAAGTGAAGTTATAGCCTAGTAAAATGCAAGTAAAAATTTACATAAGTATGCATCACTTTCATTTCTCACAGGTTCCAAATAACTCAGCATCACGCAATCAAATCTAACACGGTTTACCAACCTGATTGTTTTTTCCTTTTGCCTTAAAACAGATTTATGATATACTAAAACAATTTGATGAATGGCAAATATATCACATGACATTCTTTTTGCGTATTGGTTGTTTTCACCAATATCTTGTCATAAGACTAATTATTTGCGTTTAAACGATGATATGCTTAGCTTCATTCCCTTATCTGATCAAAACGCTGCTATTTGTGACAATATACCTCCACAGGTATGCAGAGCATTTGGAAGATGTTATTTTACATAATCGTATATAACATGTCAGTACAAGTATTATTGGCAACAATAAACAAAAATTCCATTGTTTTCCTCATAGCTGCTCCCATCAACGGTGAAAGTTCGCGAACCGTTCAAAGCAACTCAAATTGCATAATGCTCCAGTAACATGATATGGAAAATCCTTTAACGCTATTTCCTCGCATGGTGACACCAGCAATTTTTGTTTAAGTATTTTAAAATAAAAGAGCTATTGATTTCATTTAGAGTCAGCTTATTGTTGTAACCAGGCGGTAAACAAAAGAGGATGTTTTGTCCATTTGTATGTGTGGGTGGCGTGTGATAAGGGAGGGCTATCAGTCTATGTAAAGCCATCGGTACCATTCAGTGTCCGGTGTAACATCCTCAGATGGCCCTCAAACATGGCTGCTATCTATTGCCAAGCACAAGGTGAATCATGGTGATACAAACACTGATAATCAATCAGATAATAGCAATAGACACTCGCACTTCGCTGTCTTCCAACTTTTAAATAAATAACTAAATATTTTGTAAAATTGAGAAAATAAATTTTGTTTTTCATGAACCAAAGCGCATTGAGTTCATTTTAATTTTCAAAGACTGTCCGAAAAAAACACATGTTGGCATAAAAAGATTAAAACTAAACTATTGTTTTGATAAATACAGACCAATTAGTCACATTTTACTCTAAACTCATGATTATGACTGACCAAAAATATTACAGCAGAACACTCGAAAGAATAAGTAAGCAAAAAATAACCATCATATCACAACAATACAAATCCCTCTAAGTAACACATTGCATAAACGTCTAAGCATCTGTGCCAGTCACGTGATAGCAAATACCCTTTGTATGGGTTGTAATACTTTATTATAATATATTTATTATTTATTTAATATTATTAATGATAATCTGACGTACTTTATGTCTCTGTCTTTACTTACATTGACCTTAATTGTATTTTAAATAGTATTATTATTTAATGTCATTGTATTGTTTCCGTTGTGCTCCTAAATACTGGTCTCATATGTTAGCACCTTCTGTGAGTAGCACCCTATACATATGCCTGCCATCAACCCGGCTACTCTTTCAAAAAGACAAAGAGGGTCTTTTACTAGCATGATTCCAAGGGTAATACAGAGAGCCAGGGACCATTTTATTTTAAGCCCATTTTCGACCAGGCAAAGAATTATTTAGCAGGAAGCCGAATACTTTGCTCACAGGTAAATGCGTTAGCAATGAACCCCATATTCATAGTCGAAGCGCAAGCAACTTAACCACTAGACCACATATGCCTCTATAAAACTTTCAATACTCTGTTTATATGTTAGCTAGCCAAAGGAAATGCAAAACCATGTACAACTTATAAACTAGTGAAGGGACCAGAGAACAGTTATTAAGGAGTTGTCTACTTTTCCATCAATTGAACATATTTTTCCCACAATTTATGTGGTACAGTTTGCTAGATGAGATACTCCAATTAATATTAAAATCTCCGCTAATTCCCATCACTAAAGCAGATGATATACTTTTTTCGTACCATACCAAAGCAATTTGGCATGAAATAACATGTGATCAATAACAGTAATTGTTTTTGTTGTTGTCATCAAGTATTAATCAATCAAATAAAATCTATAATGAAACTCAACTCATCTCCTTCCTCGAATACTAGTTTTGACAAGTAATTGAACAGCGGTTGGCTTGTTTACACACAGACTAGCATTTTATTCCAAATTCTAACCTATACTGGCAAGTTTCCAACCAGAAAGTAAATGAAAAACGGAACTAGACACGTGCAATTGCCTCATTATATCAAATGCATACGATTTGGGCAGGATTAGGCAGCTGTTCTGCTCTCTGAATCATGAGACAGTAAACCTCAGCTCATGTAAATTTTTGTACCAATTTTGAATTCACCAAACTAATAAAATGAGATTTATTTTTAACATCCAAGTTTTGAAGCCAAAAAGCTTAATAAAATTGCGTTTGACAAAAAAAATATTTTCTGTAACATCAAAGTTCCAAACTTCTAAGAATACAAGGTCAACAAGAGTACCACCCACACAGTAGAATTATTGCAATGTTTTACATTGAACAAAATAAACCAGCAGAAACGAGGATAATCAATAATTTTTCGTTTCAGTATAAAACGTCGGAACCGAATGCAGTGTTTTTCCAGGAATCACCCGGCTTAATTGGATTTGATCAAAGTTAATTAAATTGTCGTAAATAATTTTTGTAGATCCTTCTTGATTAATATAAGAAGAGCAATGAGCTACAAAAAAAAATGATTCAACAAACACCATCTCGAAAATCTGACTTACTTGAAACGGATTTGCCAAAAAAAATGTAAAGATACAAAGCACATTATATTTGAATAAATTTTTAATGATTTGAAAAACATTCAAACTTTGCAACTTCTGGGCATTTTTTTAACTCGGATCCCTTAGAATCCATAAAAAACAAATGAAAATAATTTCGTAAACTTGTGATGAATAAATAAAAAACTGACATTTTTGTATGACTTAACTTTTGTAGCACACAAGCAAAACAGAGATTGTTCTAGAATCCAAGGAAGTCGGGTTTTAATTTTATTTAAATTTATATGACGTGCAATCCTTCTAGCTGATTCATCGCTGGATTAACAGAGTATAATGTCACATGTGATAATCTTGTAACGCGCACCCTTCATAATTCAATAATCCACAAAAAATTAGTGAAAAGTAATATTTCACACACGACATTAATTATTCATTGATAAATGCATTACCATGTCTGCCATAGCTCGCATCAGCTCTCTCGTCCTTCATGTCCAGCCGACGATCATAACGATTTCTATCGTCACGCTGCAAACATTGAAACATCTACATTAATAGTTGGTTTTGTCTTTAAACTTGGTTGATTCTAAAACAGTATGGACAACTCCAGATTTTTGTGAATGCTGATGATTGATGTTAGAATTTAGGACTTGGGCAAGACAAGTGGTGTCTACTGTGGTAAAAGCTATAGGTTAACCCACTTGTGTGTGGATAATTTTAGATTATAATACCTGTTTAATAAAGGATATATGAAAGATTGTAAAGACTTCCACAAGATAACGTTTCCTTGTATCCGCAGACACGATTTAACTTGTTTTGTGGCCAAAGAAAAATATGGTTCTATTTAGTAAATAAATCTCTTCACTAAATGGGAAGTGACAGATACTTCAGTATATATCGGCGAGTTTAGATGATGGTTGTAGAGAGGTAAGTATAAAATGGAGGAAATGGACGGGTAAATCATAAATCTTTTAAAAATGACACGGATGCAAAATGGGTTGATGTCAGAATAGAGGAAATGAAGGGCAATTAAACTAGGATAGGTGCAAAGTTCACGCTACTGCACTAAAATTTTGAGATTACGAAAAATGCTCTATTTGCTGAAAATTTTGTAGGATTACCAGGTTGAATTTGGCATGATAACAATTTTGAACTAAGCCATTAAACAATGCCAAGAAATCATTAGATAATCGAAGATTATATAACAACAGTTACTCAACTGCAGTGCCAATTTCATAGAATAATAGTTCAAACTCATTTGTTCTCATTCAAGAGTTATGTAACCTCATCATTACGTAACTAACTATATAAAGCAATTAAATTGTAATTTGTTCTTACAGTGATAGATATGTTCTCCAAAGATGATATTGAATTAAGTCTTTGTGAGGTTTCGAAGCAAATGAAGAATGAACATTAACTTAATGAGTTGTATGCTTGTGCTGATATTACTATCTCAGGGCGTCATCTACAGAAATACTTGGCACACGAATTATTCATCAATATCTAAAATCCATTCCTCTCAAATTATTAATATCGTCACATGTCATCGTTTCTGAATATTCTCATCCAAATTATCGCAGGAGAGTATTTCTCTTTGTTTCGTTCATCTAGTGATAAGAAGTTGCAAGCAACATACTGCACCCCTTGACTACTACAGATATTTCTCAAGCACTAATGAATAACTTGATCCGAATATAAAAAATATATTATCGAATTGGCTAATATCATTATTAATCATTGTAAGTAAAGTAATCGCTGATTCTAATTATTATTTTTTTAGAATTGCACTACATTGATTGAATCTGACTCGGACAATGAATTGGTAGTCACATGACCAAACTAGAATATATCCGGGATGTAGTAGATATCATTGCAAAGGTCTAACTCGTAGCAGTTAAAAATATTCTAAAGAAAGACCAGACAATCCACTCAGACAAGTTTATTAACGTGAACTTGATAATCCAGGATTAATTGCGTTCACTCTATGGAGATAATCATTAACAATCAATTTTGTTGTTTTCCGATTATATATATTATTAATCTTCATTTCTCGACGAAGTACAATTTCACATACATGATCATATGAATTTTCAGAATTAAAATGTTTAATAAAATTCCAAGGGTGCTAATTGCTTTAATAGGAAATCCTGATTAAACAAGAACATAAAATAAAAATGAGCCTCGGAATGTGGAAAATAACTGGGAGACAGTTAAAGATAGCAAATATTTTGATGGAGGAAAGAGATGGCATATACTTTGTGCATGCAATTTTGTGTAAGCTACCAAATACACAATACAGTGGTGTCTGTATGAATGTTCGTTTTCGTGAATGTTTATATTCATAACCACCTGTGAGTGTGTGTACATAATGTGTACATAATGTGTATGTTATGAATGTATATATATATATATGTGTATGTAATTGTGTATGTTATGAATATATATGTATGTACATATTGTATATGTTTTGAATATGTACGTATGCACATATGTGTATATGTGTACATATCTGTGTATGTTATGTATACATGCATGTACATAAATGTACATATTAATTAATGCATATACTTATATGTTTGCATGCGCGAGGTATGTAAGCATACACTCATTATCAAATATTTTGGTGATGATTGACTGATTCTTTTTAATTGCAATCTCAGTTTTGAAGTAATTCTAACTAACAGCTACTGAGTAGAGACCAAGTAGATACAAGCATTGCGAAATGAAAACCCATTTCATCTATTATACATTAACTTCCAGAGTCGAACAAGAAAGCAAAACCAATGGAAGCTAACTTTAAACAATGATGGCTGCCACTGCTCTGAGCAAAAACAATCGAATTTAATAAAAAATAAATACAAAACTAACTTTAATACCCCCATCTTTAATCCGGTTCTAAAATTATTTCAAATTATATTAATATTTAAGCCTAATTCCAGGCTGCAATTACGCCAACACGAGAAGACAAAACAGAATTTCAGTTTTTGTTTTATAAATCACTGAGTACAAAATCTGAGATGCAAATTACAAGTGGCCCAGCACGTTCAGTCTAGACAAGGGTGTGATTCACTAAGCACCGAACATTGTAAACTCCTCGTACAAAATGAAAAGATAAAAACTTGGGTATTAAACAAAGCATGAGTATGGCCAGCCATATTTGCAACTACCAGTTTGCAATTCCATCACAAAGAAATCACACGTTATATGTCGTTATAAATGGAAACCAAAATTTTGTTAATCCGAAGCGATCGTGCAGACACGTATTTCCCACTTATGTCGACTGAAGACGGGGATGTTTGTTATGAAATTGAACGATAATGTGGGTCGCTTTGACCTGACCGTCACACTTGATAAAAAGATGAGTGTCAACCACCTTGCTGTAAGGAATGATAACTTCCTCTCTGCCAGTGTGATGGATTACAGTTATATAAGCAACACGTCACTAAATGCGGTTGTTGTGGCCAGTTATTGCAGTTAATGCAGTTTTGATAATACTGAAATGAGGCTGGCTAGTATCAGTTCGGGATGTTGTTGTTTCTGTAACACATTTGTTGTTTTTAACATAACTTCTTATATGCTTGCATTGTAAGAAAAAAATCAAACAGTGACCTTGACCGTGTCATATACATACCCAAACGTTTCCCACCTAGTGAAAACCAACTGGTAACTCTGGCTTGCAAATTCTTGTGGTTACATCTTGCTTTTGGGTAATCAACATACAAATCTGATAAAAGCACATGCTTTAAATTTGAGAAGCTGGTAACTTCTGTGATATAGAGGAAATGCCAGAACAATGTCAATCAGGGGTCAGTCATATTTGAGGAAGATGAAGCGAGGTTTGGTGTGACAGAAAGAGATGGATCTGATGCAAATAATTGTTTATCATTTTTCACAGCAGACCAAGGGCACCTGCAGATATTGAGTGATTAGAGGGTGAACAAAATAGTGCACATGCAGGAAAATGTAACAAATAACACCTGCAACCGTATGCCAGTGTAAGAGTGCCACTTTATTACGTGTCAAAGAGAGAGCAGACAGCTACTTGTGGTGATGTCAGCATCTCAACGCTGAGTACCTGTGGAGAGCGTGTCAGAGGCTCCTCCTTAATAACATCTTTCTTCTCCCTCTTCAACTTTTTCTCTTTTTTAGCCTTTTTTTCTTTTTTCTTTTTCTTCTTTTCTAAAAAAAAATACATGTATGCAATGAAACTGTAGACCAAGATCTTATGAGAGCTAGCAATGAATGTTTTTTCGAGTGCGTTCACTCTTCCTGGTTCCAAGATGGACAAAGAAACGAGAGTTATTTAGCAGCGATTCTATTCAAAGAAAACATCAAAGTCTAGCGATAATCAGCTCTCAGCTGCTCCAGTTATCATACGCTGCAGACTCGATTGCCGATAATTATTATCTTTCTCCTTTAGAGTCACCTGCAAATGACCGCGGTACGTTAAAAAGACATTTCAGAAAACAAACAAGCTAAACTGCCATTCCTTTGCACCAAGCAAATGTCATTTCTCGACATCTTAGACATAAAGAAAATTGCACCCCGCAGATATATTTAGATGGTTAAAGATATTTGGTTACAGAAAAATACTATTTTTAGCACTTTTGGATGATTTCATGGCGTGTTTGTGGTCAGCACATGAAAAGACACTTGACTGAACAAGCTCTCGTTAATGACAAAGATGATTCAGGTCGCTACGACACTAAGAAACTGGCAGCTTTTCTCTGTTTTGATACTCTCTTCTCATTTCACTACATCGATGAAGACAGAATAAGCCGGACATGCAATTCATGATTTATGAGCGGCTGTTAGAAAGCTTCAATGCGAGTAAAAAAACAACTGAGCAAATGCTGCAGTAGATGAGAAAACGCTAATGTTTCAATGCCGAGTTATGAGTTTTTAAGGAATGCTGAAGGTCACAAAGTGTACCTATAATTTGTTACAAATGTTTGCGATAAAATGCCTTTTGGATAAACTAGATTTACCAACTCAAGGACAAAAACTAGTTGTTCAACGCACTAGCCGATGCTTGTTAAAAATTTTTGTCACTTGAAAGTCATAATTATAGAAACTGATAAACTGGCATTCAGCCAAAAAAACTGCAAAAAATTACAAACTTGCGGGTAAAGTACGGAGTTTTAGGAAAAGACGATTGCACAAATGAAGAGATAGGATTGGTCAAATATAATTTCCATGAAGTAATAAATGCTATTAATACGGGAAGTGCTCAAGAGGTCAATTTGATAATATATATTTCAGATTAAATTTTTCAATGACAGGTTTTTCAATTCCCTCACATACTTGGGAACATTTCATATTGCTGAGTGTTTTTGAATGGGCTGTTTCAATGAAAAGGCTTAAAACGGTACTTGACAAAGTTAGTTTAGAGTTGAGTAGCTCGCTGATGTGAACGTTTGTTATTGCACATAAACAGTAAAAAAATAAACAAATGTAGCAATGCCTGTTGCAATGTAATTTTGCGTGACAGTAATGGCATATAAAACTAATATCCGGATATTCTAAAAATGCAAGTTTCAGTTTTGCGTGATTTTAATTTTGGGAAAAATTGCATTTTTTTTTATAAATCTTATTTGATTTAAAAGCAAATCAGATACAGTACAATACAAAAATCACCTTTGCTATCCAAAGGAAGTAAGGAATCCTCATCTTCACTATCAGATGGAGTGAGGGGACGGGGTGCTACTCCCTCAGCACGAACAATCTTTGTGATATCATCAACATTCTTGTCCTCTTGATCTGGAGGCCTGTAATCTTTGACATGGTCAACCCTGATGGTACGCTGAAGTATCTACAAATCACATTTATAAACTAAAATAAGATTCTGTACATTGCGCCACAGCCTCAATTAATAGGAAGATAACTCCGAATGTAGACAAAACTTAATCAACTGCTCATCAGTTCACAGCTAGTAATAAATAGGTTTCAGGCACTCCAGTGGAGAATGTGATAAAACAGTCGAAGGCAATAAAGTTTGTAAAGAAAACAAAACATGTATGAACAGGGAAGGCTGTAAATGTACTGCAGACAAGTTGTGGATGCTCTGCTGACAAGTTGTGGTTGTGGAGCAGACAAATTGTAGGTGTACTGCAGACAAGTAGTGAGCAAAGTGCAGACAAGTGGTGCGCGCAGTGCAGACAAGTTGTGGGCGCAGTGCAGACAAGTTGTGGGCACAGTGCAGACAAGTTGCGGGCACAGTGCAGACAAGTCGCAGGCGCACTGCAGTCAACTATAAGAGCTCAATGTCACTGTAGACACTCATCTCAGTGTCTACCACCAACCATGCAGATTGAAATTAAAAAAAAATATATCATTATTAAAGACAATTTAGTGAATGACTTCCATGGCCAGTTAATTAATAAGTTATATGGATCAGAGATGAGAGAATTGTCAAATATTCATAACACGTCAGCCACATCCTACCATTCAGTCAAGAGCAGCTTCGATACGATGCCAATGCACGAAGTTGGACAAAGACATGAGATACTAAACGTGATGATAGAGTGTCATTTAAAGTTTTCTCCGGCAAATTTCCAAGCCGTATTTCTATATATCGATTGATTAATAGTAATAATAGTCAATCAAAAAATGCTGAGTCAAGATCTATTTTCAACTAGTGAGATTCCTGCGTGACCACCACAGCTGCGAGTCTGCTCAGCCCGACCAAATCCACTGCGCTGGTCGTTTGTGTACTCAAGTATTTCTCTGAAGAAGAGTTCAAATAGTTAATCCAGTGGGGATTATCGGCAGGATAGTGATGAAAATTGTATATTGACAATTGAGAGCATAAACTAGCTAAAAGTGAATGACATCCTGCTAACTGTGTACGATGTAAGGATGTGACCGCCACTAATCTAGCTTAGCAACACAAGGAAATCACAACTCATCAATGGAGCTTGATGAGGCACCGTAGCCACTCTAGCCCTAGTCATCTATTCCCAAAGCACAGGATGTTGCTAATGCTGCATTTAAAGGTCAGTTACAAAGATTGTAACTTTCGCGTTTAGATGGAATTTCTATATTATTATGTTATGTAGGAGTTTAGCCTGGTTCACATACATATGGTAGATGCTCGCAAGTGATTGCGGATCCCTCGTGCGAGCATCTGCGATGTATGTGAACCTGGATTTCCTGTGGCTCGTACGACGTCGTAGAGGCTCGTAGAAAAGTTCAGCTGAACAAACTTTCGTGCGACCGTCGTACGATAGAGAGTAAATTTTTTTACTTTCTTTTTCAAAAACCACATTCAGGTCAAGGTTACTCACGTAAAAATGACTGCCATCAAAAAATTATAATAAATAATAAAATTATTATTGTTTAATTATAAATATTGATTATTATTTATTATTAATTTTCTGAGTGAAATATTGTCATAGTTGATTTAAATGTATAAATATATAGATTTTCTTTAAATCTTTATATAATAGCATCATTAGCATATTATTATAAATTGAGATTCCAAATTTTATATTAAGAGATGGTAAAAAAATGATAATGCACCATTGAACAACAGTTAAAAATTTAATTAAAAAATATGGAATAACATTTAATGATAATATGAGCAAAAATGTAATAATTTTTTTATAACTGTTAAAAATAATAAATTATTTGGTGTAATTGAACAACGATAATTCATTTAGTATGTATATAGTCGTTGGTCAGTGAAGACGTGTTTTGAGATTTTATTACCTCCCAGTCAAGAGAGTGATTATACCTCTTGCGATCGTGGGTTTGCCAAGTTTATGTGAACATGTATCGGGGATCCGTCGCACGAGGGATCCGCGATCACTTGCGAGCATCTACGATGTATGTGAACCAGGCTTTAGTCACCAAAATGTATGCATGATTATTTGTGACTCATTAGTGGAAAATAAAAATTCCCAAATTCCATGCAGAAGTCCTATAAGGATATTAAGAGAATACTACGTGTCAAATGTCCCATATACTGAAACGTGAAACTGAAGACGCAGTTCAGCAAAAATTATTATTAGTAATCATGACACAATAGAATAGAACGTTATTTATTGGTTATCTAATCACAAGCTGAAATAGCTTCATTAGCAATGCATTCTGTTAGTAGTGACTAGCAATAGTCAAAGCTTGGGAGTGACTCAAAAGCACGGTAAAGGAATCCATTTTATTCTTTTTAAAACATTGTCTCTTTGTCACAGTGACTACAATTGCAATCCAGAAAAGCTTAAATTTCGAAATAGATTTTAATTCATTTTTACTTGATACCCTAATAAACTAATACTTCTTTGTCTAATCAATTTAAAAAAATGACATAAAATGATATTTTATTCATAAAATAATATATTATTCACAAATAATTAAGTAAAGGAAAGAGAAACTCACAAAGTCGGTTAAATATTTAAGATACCAAGAAGCAATTAATGTGTAATCAATTCAGAAAACAGTAGCTTACACAAACTGTTATGTCATAAGCTGGACATGTGAAGTTACTTAGGGATATCATTAATATGTGATTATCATTAATTTCAATAAATTAAGGGGATGGGAAGTGGTTGCAGTTCCTGTTTACAGTCAGTAGCAGGGCATATGTCTGAGAGATGTTATTATGGTAGCTACCACCGAGTAACAAATCATCTCTCATTCAATCCTTTAGTCAGGATGTCTTATATTCAGTTCTGATGTTGGTCTCTACACTTCATTCACACTGCACTAAACGTAATACTAGCAGCTCTATGCTCTGTTACATCCATTACTGCGCAGGAAAGCGCGTTAGGACAAATACATATATTACATATTGTTCCCAATGACCAAAGATATTATACGCCCTAGTAGTAAAATTTCAAGCTATCAGATAACAAAAATGGAAAAGTCAGTTGAGTCAGGGTTTTTTCACTTTGACTATGTTTTACAATGTATGCTTTTCTAAAGCTAGGTTTCCGCTGACCATTTTGTCTGCGCTTACGCCGATACCGCCTGCTGGACGCCCACTGTAAACGGTCAAACGGCATGAAAATGTCACTGTCGGTTAACATCAGAGCTCTGTGACAATGTAACAGGGCTTTACCAAATCGGCCGATTAGTTAGTTCCAGGAGCCAATCAAAGTCATCGCAAACGGTAATGGTCCACTACCTTTGGCTGACACATATGCCAGCGACTACAGTATGGAAATGAGTCTAAAATTTAAGTTGTAAACTCTCAGAGTACTGCAGACAGACGGTGTTGGTGAACAAGCAGACAAATCGCCAAGTGTAAACGCAGATTATCACTGGCCAATGCCCAAGTTTATTCAATTATTAAAACAAGATATTTTCTACCAAACTATGCTTCCTTATTCAATTCATTGTGCATTTCCTACAGTATTTTCCTGCAAAGTTGACTCATTGTTTCGTATTTTATGTTTAACCTATTTTATGGGAGTCGTCACCTCAATGAGGAAAGTGCATAACTCCTACTTTTTATGAAGTTTTTAGTGCAGGTTTATATTACATACTGATTTGACAGAAAACTTTTCAACATGTGGCTACTAAGACTGACAAAAAATGAGACATACTTTACTTGTGTTAAAGTTGTCTACCGCCAAGATGGTACTTCTCTGGTCTTCATAGCAAATGAACGCATAGCCTTTGGTCTTTCCTGTCTTCTTATCCCGTACCATGTTAATATTAACGATCTCACCATACCTAATTGCACAACAGAAGCAAGGTGTAAAATATTATATATATTATATGGTATTGCCGACAAAAACTGTAAAATTAACAAATTTCCAAACCATCTGCTCTAAAATAATTGTATTTTTTTATCTTAGTAGTTGCCTTCTGTCGGTGAAAACTTGTTGAATCGTCAAATGGAGTTAACCCAGAAAAAGTACAACTGCAACAAGTTGCATGCATTTTCATGACTGAATAAATAAACTAAAAGAGAACAGGTTATGAATTTTCAATGGAGTTATCTCCTGTAGAGAAGACAACTCTGCCAAACAAATAATAAACAATTGATAACGCACATGTACACGACTCTTTGTTTGTGGTAACAAAAGAAACATGCAGTAACAACTTTAAGAGCTTTAAAATTATAAAGCTATTTCCTGCAACAACAAAACTAGTGCTGGTATTTTCAGACGAGTTTTGTTTGGATACTTTATCAAGCTGGTGAAGAGTTAAATAAAGCTTTTGACTATAATAAAACCAAATCAAGAACTTTTCTAAATGTATTAGCACTATCGTGGTCGGTGAAGCAATACTGGGAACATAAAGCTTGTGAGATAGGGAATAGCTGACTGCATTGACTGAATGCAAGAGTAATTTCAGGAGAAAATAACTCACAAATCTGACTTTCAAATCCATTTTGCCTCCATGGGAGCTGCGTTCGTAAGAGTACATATGCCAGAGTTGCTAGAGTTTTCTAACACCAAATGACTTGAAGAACATAGTTATTTCACCAAAAGAAGACGACATCAAAGTTATACTCAAGTTACCTCCTGTAGAAAAGACAACTCCGCTAAAATTGTTTTTCCATAGTAATTATAAATTATAAACGTGTCCGGTAAAAATTTGGCAAATTTGCAAGAATACATTTTTCTTCTACAACAAAAAACCGCTATTGGCATTTTGAGATAAGTGTTTCAACATTAGTTTTAACAATTCTTTTTATAGGAGAAAACATGATCAACATTTTATATATATTTCAATTGCGCTACCAAGTTTCATGAGCGTTTCCTGGACCAAATGACATTTGAGAAAGACCATCGTAGTCCCTTTTGCTGTTTGGATATTCACTACAAACTCTTATAGGAGATGGAACCAAACATTACGCTGACGACCACTGTATAAAAGAGGTCTTACTGAGAGAATAAACATATAACATCTCCTTCCGTGAGGTCAAATGGCAATCCTCCCACAAAGACCCATGCACTCTCTCTGTAAATGTTATGCCAGGAATTCTTCGTGCCAGCAGTGCCTAGTTCAATCTCCCTCTCACTCAACTTTTGCTGATTTTCAGCAGTTCTGCAGTAACAATATACACAGTTATAAGCACTATGAAACCACTTTTACTAGAGATTACATCAATAATAATAAGAATTCAAAAAGCAGTGTTTATAATAATATTTCTATAATATCCTTTAATGCATCAGAATGCAAACAGTTCGTGTAAATGGCAAAACGAAAGAAAATGCAGGATAATTCAAATATATTTAATATAAATAAATAATAATAAGTATGTCCAATATTATTACTCTTCACTTCTATCACGCTAGCCTCAATTTGCATCACATATGAAATGAAAATACTTTTTAGAAGAATGTTGGGATTTATCAGCTCAATGAGAATGACATATTCTGCAATTGACTCAAGAACCAGGCAGAAAAAATTACAAAAGTTTACACACAGAAAACTGTTTCAAACGATTTACTGAACAAAATCAAACAACACATATGTATACAAACAATATGAAATTTTAAACAAACGGGATTCGATATTACAGAACTTGCACTGATGACACTTATGATGAATTCTCTCAGTCTTTTTACAAAAATCTCAGTGCTGTCAAAACAAGCAGTTGATAAATCTAAGTCAGTAAGTAAAAGTCCCGTCCCCAAATGTCGTGTTTACATAATTTATAGACTTCTGAATGGTCGCCGTTGAATTCAAGCCTACCTATGTCAAGTGCTCATTGATGTAAGTATTTTGGAAAATTTCCATAGAATGCTACCAATGATTCACTTTTCAATATTAGCTAACTAGGTTATTTCTGGTGATAAAAAGTCAAGAAAGAAATCAAATCTAGGGTGACTTTTATGTAGATGCTTTCACTTTCAAAAGCATCTGCATCCTTGGAAATAGTCTCGACATTTAAAGAAGCACCATTTACATTAAAATTAAATGCAAGTATGCAGGAAATAGCCTGATAGCCTTTACATTACAATGGCTTTGGTGCTTTTAATGAATAAATTTTGATCTTAGTATTTATAGAATTTATGCAATGTAACTGTATTTCCTGTATAACAATTGTGGACATTTTGGAACAGAGCTACCATATGGATGATACATGTTTAACACTAATTAAATCTTGCTTCCAGTATCTATATATCAATTACACTGCCACTACGTGATAGTTGATAAACCCAAGTTGATTAATAATATAATTAAATTATTAATTATTAAATGAAATTTTGTAAAAAAGCATAATATATAACAGAATTAAAATGCAATAATACATGATCACGATCATGTATTAGATTTCTTATAAACTTTTGATAAATTAATACCATAAAGCAACCACAAAATAATAGTAATTATGTTACTGTCTGAATATTCCGTTTTATGTTAAAAACCCACTAAAGAAATTCATAATTTTAATTACCATATGCAAAAACAATAATCTAACAATAATAAGGAAGAATAATAATAACAAATTTATTTAATAAACAATCAATAATAACAATATAGCGTCCAAAAGACTCATGCAAGCGCACCATTTATAAGACAAGGCATCAATATATAAATTTGTCCTATACGGTTTTTTTAGGTTTTTAAATATTTTAGGGTGACTAAGTCTTCAATAACTTGGGGCCACAGCTGCTAGAAACAAAATTCAACAAGGTATAAATAGGAGGTACTAGTCCGGACAGGTTTCGCCAATCATTTCACTGCTTTAATAGCTGCAGAGTTGAAAAAAATATTTTGCAATTGCATTGTAAACTGGCAATATGCAGTTAATGATATATTTAAAACTTTAAATGCACATGATTGAACAATGGAGATTAGACTCTGCCCTTTAACCACCATTTACCTTTAACCTCGTTCCACTGAATGATCAATTTTTGCTTTGTTTATGAGTGATTGGTGTGGTGTGTGAAGTTACCTCCTACTATACGAACCCCAATTAGGTATTGTTCCATTGAGCATTCATGTTGATTGAACTACTAAAATGTTTCATTGATTTGATTCGCTAAGGGTACAGTTAGTGACAAAATCATATGTACAGGAAACACCTGAAAGCGAGTTTTTAGCTATATTTTTATTGCTGTTACTAAATTTAAGTACTTTTGACTTTCAACTGATCGAGCTAGCTGAGAGCCTAAATTTGATGTATGGAACCACCGACCGATAACTAGTTTTTCCACCAATTTTGGAACTTTTTACTGGCTCTCGTCATTAAAAACCAATGAAGAGATTGCAAAGTGGTACTCCTGTGATGTAACAGGTCTGACATAAAACACAAAATATTAAAATCATCTTTAAACAGCATATCTGAGAGTGGGTGCTCTTACAGAAACAAAATTTTACATGTACAACAATTACTCTTAGTTCTCTTGCTGTGAAAATCAGCTAAGTTTAAGATTTTATCAATATTCCTGCACAAGCCTCAATCTACCACCGCAATAAAACGCACGTGTGGTCACACATAACTGACTTCACTTTAATATAGCAACGGTAAGACATAAAACCATCTGCAGTGAGACCTGAAAAAAACAAGTAGTTTTGGTGAACAAAGTGTAATTTTAAAATGAACTTTTTTTCTCAGCAACAACCATCAATGTGGGACAAACAAATTTAAGACTTTTGTGTCTGCAATATATCACTCTACACCATGATACAATACTGAATGTCCCAAGCCTGAATGAAAAAAGCTTTCTACAATCGCTAAATAATATAATAATAAAAACGATCAATGATCACGATGAAGTGTGCAACCTTCATAACTACTACTCTACTACTACTACTTGGTTGTTAATATAAAATAAAATATTAATAATAATAGTAGTGTTACACATACGTTAGAGAATTCATTTCCAGCCACTACAGTGTGTTCTGATAAAAATACGATCACATGTGAAGCAGTGAAAAAGATTGGTGTCAATCATCAACAGTTTTTTTGATGATTATTATTTACTTGTTACAATTAATTTTCAATTTATCGATGATCACGAATAATACGGTGAGCAGACGAAGACGGCGTTGTGGCTTCTGCTGGTGATGATGAGAAAAACGACACAGTTCAAGATTTCAAAACTGTGAATTAATTATCTGACAATTTTAGCGGATTATTTCTTGACTTGCTATTATACACAAGCAAGCAAGTCAGCAAAAGTTCAAAGCTTCCTAGTACCAAGAAATTAATAATTATTTATTCGCAAGAAGTAGGGAAGTAAAGGAATAAATGGGTTAGCTATGAGCGTAGTAATCGCGCAAATATTTTTCATTTCAAACAGGTTTTTATCGATGCTAGTAAAGGCAGTTAGTAATAGCAAAGGCTAAAATAAGTTCGCAAGAGTTTTCGCAATATAAACACAATTTCAAGAAGGTATAACTCCCATTATCGAATCTATTTTGAAGTTGCAATTCAAAAGTAACATAACTTCATTCAAAATTAATGATAATTTGCGACAATATAAAATTATGTATTTTTTAATAAAGCAAAAACTGTTCAGTGAAACCCATTAAAACCAAAATTTATCACAAAAAATTATTTAATATAAATCTAGTTTGAAATGTTTTAGTTTCATTTAAAGCATTGGAGCATTGCTGAGTTACTTTGTTTGTACTTCGATTTTCAGACTTTGCTTAGCACCCCAGTTTGCATTTACAGCAATTAGCCACTGAGTGCCACAACTATAAATGAATAAACTATGTTGAGAGGTAGAGAGCTGTTACTCTGTTCAGTTTGTATATAACATATTTTGGTGTTTGAAAAATAGAAAACATCAAAAAACTGCTTCAACTTTTTAAACTGTTTACAGTTGCAAATAATACGGTTTTTGTGCTGTACTATAGATGGAAAATTAAAGGATAAATAAAAAATGAATTAACCACAACTAAAGTAAAGTTTTTGTATGTGCAAACCAATACCATGTTAATAAAAGAATCAAGATTTTGATGGCTTCAAGATAAATTTATAACAAGAGCTGTCCATGTCGAAAAAAAATGTACTATTGGTATAAATACACTAAGTGATTCTGCTTGGTCACCAAGACACTAAAAAAGAAACTATAAGAACAACTGTTGTTTAGGAGTGACGGCTAACAGTTTAACACAGATAATAAAAACTGAGCAAACGATTCCTATTTAGTTGCATACTCCACAAAACTTATTGTTGAATTATGTTGTAGTTTAATTGTTCCAAAATTGATATTGGGTTCTCTGTATTTCATGTATACATAACGCGAGTGAAATATCATCATTCATTTTGACTAGTATATTCTCGTGCTGCTAAGCCAAGAATGGTTACTGGACGAGTGAGCTATGGTTAGTTTGAAATAAACTGACAATAATTATTCGGCTCTAAAATTATATTTACACACTTATCGTATCTTTGGGTGTATATTATGGGCTGTTCCGATTTTTAGACTATGGATCTAATATACTTTGATCTAGGTACATGCCCGCAAGGTAGAACTACAGATCTAATGGTTACATAAGGCCTGTGGTTTCAGGGATCATGGACTGATAGTAGTAATATATGAGCAGATCTCCCTACCAAGTGTTTTTTTGTGGATCAGACCTCGGGGTTGAGGCAATGGGTTACGGCGTTGAATGAATTCGCCGAGTTTATATTGTATTTCATTTGAGGGGCATTTGAGTGGCATTTGAGTGGCATTTAAGTGGCATTTGAGTTTTGATTATTTTTTTACTTAATTTGAACTCATATGGCAGCTAGATTTTGAATGTATGGCATTTAAGTTTTGATAATTTTTTTACATAATTCGAACTCATATGGCATCTTGAGAGAGAGGAGAGAGAAGAGAGAGAGAGGAGAGAGAGAGAGAGGAGAGAGGAGTTTTATCTACATCGAATAAATATATTGATCAAAAATGAAACATTATATGATTATATACATTGATTACATAATAAGTAGGGAAAATCTTCCTATATAGTATAGCTAGAGTCAGTAAATACTAAGTAATACAAAGCACTACAACTTGTAATGACAATCAATGCATTCATACATACATACATACATACATATGGTATCTTGAGAGAAAGAAAGAGATAGAGGAGAGAAAGAGAGGAGAGAGGGAGAGAGAGAGGAGAGAGAGATTTTTTAGTTTTCTATACATTCATGTATATATGGTTAATTATGTACATATTTATGGGTATATTTATATCTACATAGAGAGAGAGGAGGTATATCTACATTGAATAAATATATTGATCAAAAATGAAACATTATATGATTATATACCTGATTACATAATAAGTAGGGAAAATCTTCCTATATAATATAGCTAGAGTCAGTAAATACTAAGTAATACAAAGCACTACAACTTGTAATGACAATCAATGCATTCATACATACATACATACATATGGTATCTTGAGAGAGAGAAAGAGAGAGAGGAGAGAGAGATCTTTTAGTTTTCTATACATTCATGTATATATGGTCAATTATGTACATATTTATGGGTATATTTATATCTACATAGAGAGAGAGAGGAGAGAGGAGATATATCTAAATTGAATAAATACATTGATTAAAAATGAATCATTATATGATTATATACATTTATTACATAAAAAGTAAGGAAAATCTCCCCATATAATATAGCTAGAGTCAGTAAATACTAAGTAATACAAAGCACTACAACTTGTAATAAAAACAAAGTAATAACAGTTAAAGCACATCTGACGACCCCAGCACCACCTTATATCATTTTCAAGCTCTTGATTCACTGATTTTGATGAAAATATTCAGATCCAAGTTTTGAGGAAAATACAAGTTTTGTCTCAATAAAACCCCTCAGCAGCCATCTTGTGTTGTTTTGGATTTGCCTTCTCCAGCTATCGATGTATTAGACTGCTCTGGCTATGTAACCAAAATGTCCTATAATTAAACGTTAATCAACTTTGGAGCAACTAACCACTGCTAACCACACTTGATGCTGTTGATGAAAAGTTGCATGAATAACCTACAGCTAGTGCATACCGTTGACTTTACCACAGCAAACAAACAGCCTTATTGTCTGAATATATGAAATGGCAGCAGCTTGTCAAATATACACATACTCCATCTTATGCATGATTGCAAATGATTGCTCTGCGATTATGAAGAAGCACTTTTTGGCTTTTCCATTATCAACCTGTGAATTGCATTTGTATGTTAGCATTAAACAATGTGCAGCACTCTGTTATGAACACTTTCCAAGTTGAATAATTGAACGAAAATCCAAGATTTTCCGTAATACAATGAAAATATGCGTATTCCAAACACTGTAGGTGATGAAAATGACAATGTAATTTCTCAATTTACAGCTACTGCTTCGCTTACTGCGCTGTCTGTTACCCGCATGTCATCAATGCCAATATTACATGGGTAATTCCTGTGGTTTTTGTTGAGGTTGACAATGATGTTATAACATCACTGTAGCTGTGATCTGTGGATTGTTTGTGACATTAGAGGTATTATACATAAATTACAAGTCGAAACTAAATATTCAGCAGTAAGCGCTACAAGTTTCCTCTGTCTGCAAACGTTCAAATTGAAGTAGCACACTGTTTTCCGATTGATTTCTGTAATATGCTGACAGTAGTACCATTCGTTAATGTTGTTTTATGTCGTTTAATATATCGATACATATAAGTATGTGTATAAGGGCTACTTTGTATATTATTGCAAAAACAAGTTAAAGTTTACTCCAACTGCTGGATCATGGCTGTTTGGCACTGTGTGATTTCGTGCAACCCAATTATGTTTTATTTATTCCTCAACAATTTTTCTTTACTAGCTCATCAAGGAACTCTTGAAAACTCAAATGGATCTGAATCGCAACGTGAGAATGTTTAGTGATATGTGAAATGAAAACAATCACTGCATCTTTAGATGTTACTGTTTTCCAATCAAATAAATGGTCATAGAGGTCACCATGTCTGTTGGCTCCATTACGCATCATTGACATAACGGCTAACGTTATAGCCCAGCTTTATTGACCGCAGTTATTTGCTTTGGCTTTGCGCCAATAAGGCAGCATAATTTGAAGGGAGTTGACAATCCCACAACTACCTTCTACCTACCTCCAAAATTGCACTTTGTCAGAGGAATTGTGAAACATTGGCAGGTCTGTGGCAAAAAACGATAGAAGATTGAAAATCAGCGAATCACAAGCTTCGATTTGATATGAAAAACTCACACCTGTCAGATGTCCTTTAATGCATAATTTGTTCCTTTACAATGATGTCTTTGATGTACTGATGTTATATCTTAGGAAGGGAGACTTCTGTTCTATGTGCTTTTAATTTCGTAATGAACTAAAATAAAAAAGTTATGTATTAGAATAGAATGATTAAGCAAAAATGTAAAATAATTACATGAATTTGAATTATAGTTCTAGTTACATTGGATAGTTTACATTATTAGAAAAGGGAAATAACTCACCAAGTTACATTGTTCAGCTTGTTCTTTCTTGAGCATTATTTTCACCAAGTGCTTTTGATTCTCTTTCATCTATCTAAAAAAAAACAAAAAATACTTGCTTTATAAATATGTTGTAAAAAATACACTAATTACACCAAAAAGTTGCTTTTTTTTACCTGGAAAAGTGTATATATTCAAAATTTTGTTGTAAAAACTACACTAATTACACCAAAAAAGTCCTTTTTTTACCTTGAAAATGTATATATTCAGCATTTTGTTGTAGAAAATACACTAATTACACCAAAAAAGTCCTTTTTTTACCTGGAAAATGTATATATTCAGCATTTTGTTGTAAAAAATACATTATTTACACCAAAAAAATCCTTTTTTCACCTGGAAAATGTATATATTCAGCATTTTGTTGTAAAAAAATAATTACATCAAAAAAGTCCTTTTTTCACCTGGAAAATGTATATATTCAGCATTTTGTTGTAAAAAAGTACACTAATTACATCAAAAAAGTCCTTTTTTCACCTGGAATGTGTAACATCTATCATTGGTGTTGGTAGATCTTGAATTGATGCTGGTTGTTGGTTTTTTTTTAAAAGGGGTGGAAGTTGGTAGGTTATGGTGAACACCACCATAGCTGTTGGTAGATCTTGAATTGATGTCGGTTTTTCTTGTTTTTTTTAAAGGTATTCTTGGTGTGTCGGAGAAACGTGCTGTCTTCAAAATCCATGTAGTTTGAGTCTTCATTGGTTTGGTATCATCTAAGTAGGTGGTAGATCTTGAAAGGAATTCTTGCTGTGTTGGAGAAGTATGCTGTCTTCAAAATCCATGTAGTTTGAGTCTTCATTGGTTTGGTATCATCTAAGTAGGTGGTAGATCTTGAAGGAATTCTTGCTGTGTTGGAGAAGATGCTGTCTTCAAAATCCATGTAGTTTGAGTCTTCATTGGTTTGGTATCATCTAAGTAGGTGGTAGATCTTGAAAGGAATTCTTGCTGTGTTGGAGAAGTATGCTGTCTTCAAAATCCATGTAGTTTGAGTCTTCATTGGTTTGGTATCATCTAAGTAGGTGGTAGATCTTGAAAGGAATTCTTGCTGTGTTGGAGAAGTATGCTGTCTTCAAAATCCATGTAGTTTGAGTCTTCATTGGTTTGGTATCATCTAAGTAGGTAGTAGATCTTGAAGGAATTCTTGCTGTGTTGGAGAAGTATGCTGTCTTCAAAATCCATGTAGTTTGAGTCTTCATTGGTTTGGTATCATCTAAGTAGGTGGTAGATCTTGAAAGGAATTCTTGCTGTGTTGGAGAAGTGTGCTGTTTTCAAAATCCATGTAGTTTGAGTCTTCATTGGTTTGGTATCATCTAAGTAGGTGGTAGATCTTGAAAGGAATTCTTGCTGTGTTGGAGAAGTGTGCTGTCTTCAAAATCCATTTAGTTTGTATCTTCATTGGTTTGGCATCTTTTTATGTGACTTAGTATAATAAATAATGTATGAGTAAAAAACTATAATTTATCAAGTTTTTACCTTGTTGCTGAGAGATTTAGTCAATGTAGTAGTAGTAGTAGTAGTAGTAGAAGTTGCTTCTCCGCTTGCTGTTGAAGAACTGGATGCTTTCTGTGTGAAAACAGTGGCTCTTAAATAGCTAAAGTTGCACTGATTAAACCCTATGAATACCATCTCGTACCAGCCTTTTTTATAATATAACTATGAATCAGCATTTTTTCCAATGTTTTCGCGGGAATAAAAATTTATTTTCAGGCGAATAAAAACCGTTTTTCTTCGCGGGGATAAAAATTTTATTTTCGTGCGAAAAAAAAAACCGTTTTTTTTGCGGGAATAAAAAATTTATTTTCAGGCGAATAAAAACCGTTTTTTTTTTCGCGGGAATAAAAGATTTATTTATAAAAAACTGTTTTTATTCGCCTGAAAATAAATTTTTATTCCCGCAAAAAAAAAAACGGTTTTTTTTCGCGTGAAAATAAAATTTTTATTCCCCTGAAAAAAAACGGTTTTTATTCGCCTGAAAATAAAGTTTTTATTCCTGCAAAAATAAACGTTTTTTTTTCGCGTAAAAATAAAATTTTCAATCCCGCGAAAAAAAACGGTTTTTATTCGCCTGAAAAAAATTTTTTTATTCCCGCGAAAAAAAAACGGTTTTTATTCGCCTGAAAATAAAATTTTTATTCCCGCGAAAAAAAACGGTTTTTATTCGCCTGAAGATGAATTTCTATTCCCGCGAAAAAAACGGTTTTATTCGCGTGAAAAATTTTTTTTATTCCCGCGAAAAAAACGGTTTTTACTCGCGTGAAAATAAAATTTTTACTCCCGCGAAAACATTGGAAAAAATGCTGATTCATAGTTATATTATAAAAAAGGCTGGTACGAGATGGTATTCATAGGGTTTAGTCAGTGCAACTTTAGCTATTTAAGAGCCACTGTTTTCACACAGAAAGCATCCAGTTCTTCAACAGCAAACGGAGAAGCAACATCTACTTCTACTACTACTACTACATTGACTAAATCTCTCAGCAACAAGGTAAAAACTTGATAAATTATAGTTTTTTACTCATACATTATTTATTATACTAAGTCACATAAAAAGATGCCAAACCAATGAAGACTCAAACTACATGGATTTTGAAGACAGCACACTTCTCCAACACAGCAAGAATTCCTTTCAAGATCTACCACCTACTTAGATGATACCAAACCAATGAAGACTCAAACTACATGGATTTTGAAGACAGCACACTTCTCCAACACAGCAAGAATTCCTTTCAAGATCTACCACCTACTTAGATGATACCAAACCAGTGAAGACTCAAACTACATGGATTTTGAAGACAGCATACTTCTCCAACACAGCAAGAATTCCTTCAAGATCTACCACCTACTTAGATGATACCAAACCAATGAAGACTCAAACTACATGGATTTTGAAGACAGCATACTTCTCCAACACAGCAAGAATTCCTTTCAAGATCTACCACCTACTTAGATGATACTAAATCAATGAAGACTCAAACTACATGGATTTTGAAGACAGCATACTTCTCCAACACAGCAAGAATTCCTCTCAAGATCTACCACCTACTTAGATGATACCAAATCAATGAAGACTCAAACTACATGGATTTTGAAGACAGCACACTTCTCCAACACAGCAAGAATTCCTTTCAAGATCTACCACCTACTTAGATGATACCAAACCAATGAAGACTCAAACTACATGGATTTTGAAGACAGCACACTTCTCCAACACAGCAAGAATTCCTCTCAAGATCTACCACCTACTTAGATGATACCAAACCAATGAAGACTCAAACTACATGGATTTTGAAGACAGCACACTTCTCCAACACAGCAAGAATTCCTTTCAAGATCTACCACCTACTTAGATGATACCAAACCAATGAAGACTCAAACTACATGGATTTTGAAGACAGCATACTTCTCCAACACAGCAAGAATTCCTTTCAAGATCTACCACCTACTTAGATGATACCAAACCAATGAAGACTCAAACTACATGGATTTTGAAGACAGCACACTTTTCCAACACAGCAAGAATTCCTTTCAAGATCTACCACCTACTTAGATGATACCAAACCAATGAAGACTCAAACTACATGGATTTTGAAGACAGCACATTTCTCCGACACACCAAGAATACCTTTAAAAAAAACAAGAAAAACCGACATCAATTCAAGATCTACCAACAGCTATGGTGGTGTTCACCATAACCTACCAACTTACACCCCTTTTCAAAAAAAACCAACAACCAGCATCAATTCAAGATCTACCAACACCAATGATAGATGTTACACAACATGAACTTCTCTCCTACTTAAATGATACCAAACCAATGACCAACACGCCAAGAATCCCTTTCAAAAAAAACCAACATCTCTGAAAAAAAACAAAGATTTTGTTTAATTTTTTGTAATTAATTTTAAAGATCATAAAGACCATAAACCTTCAGCTAGTTGTGTTAGCTAACAGAAAATAAATATTTTTACTCTTACCTTTATGAAGAGGGTGAGGTCCTAGTAGTTGCAATGGAAGGATTAGTAGATGTTGCTTCTCCGCGTTGCAATAGAAGGTTTAGTAGATGTTGCTTCTCCGCTAGCCGTTGTAGAACTGGATGCTTTCTGTGTGAAAACAGTGGCTCTTAAATAGGTAAAGTTGCACTGATTAAATCCTATGAATCAGCATTTTTTCACGCGAATACAACCCAATGCTTTCGCGGGAATGAATAATTTATTTTCACGCGAATGGAAACCGTTGCTTTCGCGGGAATAAAAATTTTATTTTCACGCGAATACAAACCAATGCTTTCGCGGGAATAAATAATTTATTTTCACGCGAATGGAAACCGTTGCTTTCGCGGGAATAAAAATTTTATTTTCACGCGAATACAAACCAATGCTTTCGCGGGAATAAATAATTTATTTTCACGCGAATGGAAACCGTTGCTTTCGCGGGAATAAAAATTTTATTTTCACGCGAATACAAACCAATGCTTTCGCGGGAATAAATAATTTATTTTCACGCGAATAAAAACCGTTGCTTTCGCGGGAATAAAACAATTATTTTCACGCGAATAGAAATCGTTGCTTTCGCGGAAATAAAAAATTTATTTTCACGCGAATAAAACAGGAATATTTCACGCGAATAACACTATTATGATAGAGTTTTCGCGTGAGTGTTTTTAATGGTTATAAGCTAAATGAGTAGGAGTGGCTTATAGTATATAAGAACAGCTTTCTCTGCATAGAAATCATTCTCTCCAGCAATAACCTCAGGAGCACCAACTACTACAGCTGATTTCTTGGTGATAAGGTAAGAATTAATAGAAAAACTATTTAATAGAAGTTAAAATGTAATTATTTTACAACACTGTTTAATCATCCTATACTAATACATAACATTTTATTTTAGTTCATTATGATTTCAAAAAGATATACAATCAAAGACTACCTTCCGAAGATATATCATAGCTATATTAAAGAATTTTCACAACAAAATGCTGAATATATACATTTTCCAGGTAAAAAAAATACTTTTTTTGGTGCAATTAGTGTATTTTTTACAACAAAATGTTGAATATATACATTTTCCAGGTGAAAAAAGGACTTTTTTGATGTAATTAGTGTATTATTTTACAACAAAATGCTGAATATATACATTTTCCAGGTGAAAAAAGGACTTTTTTGATGTAATTAGTGTATTTTTTTTACAACAAAATGCTGAATATATACATTTTCCAGGTGAAAAAAGGACTTTTTTGGTGTAAATAATGTATTTTTTACAACAAAATGCTAAATATATACATTTTCCAGATGAAAAAAAGACTTTTTTGATGTAATTAGTGTATTTTTTTACAACAAAATGCTGAATATATACATTTTCTAGGTGAAAAAAAGACTTTTTTGTGTAAATAATGTATTTTTTACAACAAAATGCTGAATATATACATTTTCCAGGTGAAAAAGGACTCTTTTGATGTAATTGGTGTATTTTTTTACAACAAAATGCTGAATATATACATTTTCCAGGTGAAAAAAAGACTTTTTTGGTGTAATTAGTGTATTTTTTACAACATATTTATAAAGCAAGTATTTTTTGTTTTGTTTTAGATAGATGAAAGAGAATCAAAAGCACTTGGTGAAAATAATGCTCAAGAAAGAACAAGCTGAACAATGTAACTTGGTGAGTTATTTCCCTTTTCTATATGATGTAAACTATCCATTGTAACTAGAACTATAATTCAAATCCATGTAATTATTTTACATTTTCGCTTAATCATTCTATACTAATACATAACTTTTTTATTTTAGTTCATTACGAAATTAAAAGCACATAGAACAGAAGTCTTCCTTCCTAAGATGTAACATCAGTACATCAAAGACATCATTGTAAAGGAACAAACTATGCATTAACTGTTATTACTGAGTATTTATTACAAGTTGTAGTGCTTTGTATTACTTAGTATTTCCTGAATCTAGCTATATTATATAGGAAGATTACAGTAAATTTTAATAGATATAATGTTTTCTATTACAATTATTTCCCAAATACTGTAAATTTTAACCATATAGAAGACTAATTTGATGATTTTTTAAGATGCGATGTAAAGGAAAAGACTTTGCATTGATTATCATTACAAGACCTCGTGCTTTGTATTACTTAGTCTTTACTGCCTCTAGCTATATTATATGGGAAAATTTACCCCTACTTATTATGTAATAAATGTATATAATTATATATCGATTCATTTTTAATCAATGTATTTATTCAAGCTAGATATAACTCCTCTCTCCTCTCTCTCAAGATGCTATATGAGTTCGAGTTATGTAAAAAAAATTATCAAAACTTAAATGCCATACATTCAAAATCTATATGCCATATAAGTTCAAATTAAGTAAAAAAATAATCAAAACTCAAATGCCACTCAAATGCCCCTCAAATGAAATACAACATAAACTCGGCGAATTCATTCAACGCCGTAACCCATTGCATAACCCCCCGAGATCTAATCCACAAAAAAACACTTGCTGGGGAGATCTGCTCATTTATTACTACTACTGATCTGTTCGTTACCTGTATAACTGCATATGAGAGTTGCTTCCTCAATTATATTTATAAAAGCAGAAGGAGGCAACTTATAAAATCTGAAAATGATCATCATCCAAATGTAATGCTATGTAATGTACATAATGATAATTTTTTCCGCAAGCAAAGGATTAAATTCAAAATCATTGCTTTTATTGCCACTGAATTGATATGTTAGTCATACAGCAAAGCTGTATTGCCATTTGTTTTATAGTTAACTTCTTTTTAATAAAAATGGACTCCTTTTCTGATAACAACAGTGCTAAACAAGAATTTTCAAAAGTTTTTATCACTGTTGCAAAAGAAGTATGTGGGCAAAACACCGTGCATAGCGAAGTCTCTTTATCATTATATCCAGCTGCAGTTTTGCAGAGCAAAACTGTTTTGCTTCAAACAGTCATACATCAGTTATAATCTCCACTTACGCTATCAATTAACATTCAATCCCTAGACTGGACTGTTGCCAAGTTCTGTAGCAGTCTGGAGTCCTCTTCAGAGGAGTTGTCTTATCAATCAGCCACTGGAAGGACAACTTCTCTCTCACATATTGAGCTTCACTTTGTAACAGGTAGACAAAAATAAATGAAAGTTGTATCAGCTAAAGTGTGTTTTGAAATGATGAATATATTTACCACGTAATATCAATCATACGGCAGAAAGCAAAGAGGATGACACTATAATTAGCAACCAACTATATCTAGATTGCGTAATGTGACAAAACAAGATATTTTTTTATTTAAAAACTGTATTCCAAAAAAGCGCCTGAATTATTGAACATATCTGATTGCTTATCTACACCCGTGAAGATGAAAATTAGCTGACCAGTAGCAAAGGTGGAGCAAACTACAGGTAGAGCAAGGCGGGGAATGACAGGGGTAAAGGAAGGATGAGGTAGAGTGGGAGCAGGTAGAAAGCAGGGATATAGATGGGTGGGAAAAGAGTATAGAGCAGGTCTGGGGATAGAGCAGAGTAAGTGAGGGGATAATACTGCTAGTAGATGTAGAAGAAGCTACGATTGTCTTTTATGGTGAACAATCAAGGTTACAATGTAATAGATGCAGTAGTTTGTATGTACTTAAAAAGATGGTAGTATACAAGTAGTAATGTATGAGCAGATGTAGTAGACTATTGTTCGGTACTTTTAAACATCTATTGCAGTGAACAGGCTCAGTAAAGAATTATATTTTGTGAGCACTTGCATTGCATCTATTTATCCAGATTTTTTATATTATGCACGCTCATGCCAAAAGCCAAAATAAATTTAATTGTTCTCTCAGAGCTGGTTTCACAAACGAGTGCAGCAATTACGCAAACAATTAACCTGAACAATACCTTTCTACAGCTTTATTTGGAATCAGAGAAATAACTTATTTCTTTCTGTGGGCATTAAAGGAGTGATGACAACTAAAAAGCCCTAAAAATCCCATCAATGAACTTTCCAGATACTGTAACTTGTGGACAAAATTTAAAAAAAGATGCTATGAAATGGATTCTACACATAATGTAATGATATTCATATTCTTTACTAATGTGAGCATACACCATATGACATGATTCTTAACCAGAGTAACTGGAAAGCAACTGGTGCTCTAATAAAAGAGAGATAGCATGTAGAAAAACATTCTATAAAAATAATTTAATGCAAATATAAACATCAGTTAGCATAACAGAAAACAAAATACTGGATAACGGAAAATGGCTCAATTTATATTAACGTATTTGCAAGAGTCTTGGAAAGGGGGGTGAAAAAGGAAAAGGGGTAAATGTTGGAAAGGGGGGGGGGAGTGGGGGTTGGGGTAGGTGAGGGGGGTGGGGGGAGAGGGTAGACGACGTGAGCAAGATGTATAGATAATGGAGATGACATTTCCTTGTTCGAAATATAGGTGGCCTGAAGCTGGATTATCGACACAGCGTGATTCTGTATTGCTGATTCAAATCTTTTTTATTCTTAGTAAATGGCCTGGTGTGATGGTTGCCCCTCAATGCTAAACGCCTACTTCTGCGACACTGTGTTGGCTGTTCATTGCCATTCTCAACTTGACGATCTCCAGACTTATTTCCTTCTCGTAGTAATTGGGCTGGGGAAAATCATTCTCTATGCGAAATATTAAAAACAGCTTAAATAGTTCCATGAATCTATGTATAATACTAGGCATTGGACAAGAATGAATGTCAATAAACCTGTAATGAATGTCGACTGCGCGATAAAAAAAAGAATTTCAACATTTATAACCGGAGGTGTTGATGGTCAATTTTGGCAACATATAAAATCCATTTCATTCCAGAAATGTTTGTTTTAATGAAAATGAGAATATTTGGCGCTTCTGGAACGAACGTCAAAACAATAACTTTTGTGTCACCACAAACGAATGCTGAAACATTCTACAGGGAAAGTTGGAATTTTCTTCTTTATCTAAAAGCTGACAGTTATTCCTGGAGATTTTTACTCTCAATCAAGTAGTTTGTATTTGCTTACGTTGACATTCACTCATATCTAAACTCATTCCAATATTCATTTGTAATTGCTGCCTGTAGAAAAATAATTATTCCTCACCCACTCGAGACACATGACGCTCTGCTGGCTTGTACTCCTGTACAACAGAGTTCATTTCATCACGTTTTATTTCTAAATAACATACCAGAACATGATAGATGGCACGAAGTTGTAGGGTGGCGGAAGTGAATCAAACAGAAGTTTTAGCATGTCTGTGTTGCCGTGGTAGGATGCCTATAGCCAGGAGCTTTGATTTAAATGTCTATCCGTAATTTTTATCATTTGTTCGAGCCTTTCTCCCTATGTAGGCCAATCAAGTATCAGCTTTACTGAGAACAAGTTCTCCTGTTTGATCAGGCCAAGGTATAAGGAGTCGTGCCATTATGACTGGCAACTTTCATTCAAGGGTTAACGGACTCAATAACTACTTAAAAGCTTTTAGTTGGCGCTCCAAGATTGTGTAATGCAAAACAGTAAAACCATGTATGTCCTTTATCACGATAAGAGTGTTCTGTTCTTCTGGAGTGAGCAGAGTACACAGCGTAAAATATTAGTTTGCGCAGACACAGCTGCTCTGTGTGTGACATTTTTCCTTTAGTCATTGACACAAACAGCCAGATTAATACCAAGCCTCTGCTGATAAGGTAAATTTTGCAGAAGTGATGAATCTGACGATGGTATGCCCATAACGCAACCTCGTAAAATCTTGTGCACAATCCTTTGAGGAGACATTAATTAACTGGAAAGCAACACAAAAATGATTTTAAATTTAGGGAGCTTAGTATAGAATTATCACCTTTTCTAAAAGGCTTACCAATGGTAACGTCTTTTGATTTTAGATCTGTCTGGTGCTGCGTAAAAACAGCGTACCAGACAGTGTTTTTCCCTATTTGGTTTACATTATAAAATGGATTCTGGTGATTAGAGGAGCAACGACACCATTTTATCAGCGCAATGTGTGCTAGTATCATAAGCCACTTGTGTTCTAGTTGATCTATGGTTTGCATTCTAGAAGTAGAGATAATTCTATAGAACTTACATCCAGCATTCTGATGACATAATAATACTACATTAAAGGTTAATGAAGCTTTTTAGAGCCATCACAGTTTGTTCTTCTATAATAAAAACAATATTCTCCCATTGCACATTCTGGCTTGATTTTAACATTTCTGACAAAGCGAAAACCAGCTAACAAAATGTCGATTTAATGTTTTGCCTGAGTAGGCATTGACCACGAGGGGACTCCAAATAAAGATGAAACTTTCGATCAGGGTACTCGAACTATAGCCCAAGTGAAAATGTTAATCCTCTAGCTGATCATTGATGGCCCACTCGGCGTGCATGATTTTAGTCTGATATCTATTCATGGCTAAAATTGCACCACTGAAACAATACAGGTAGTATACATAACAATTCAGAGCTCCAAAAAATGCATAACATTGCATCTAAAGAAATTTTGAACATCTGTTATTTTTTTCTTGGCGTATAGAAGCATGGCCCATTTTAGTTTGCTATTTCTTAGGAATGACCCACGAGTTGGCTGAATCCGGGGAATGGACAATTTTTGGCAAGACTTTGAAGATTGGTTGGAACATAATTTACAGAAACCTAATATTATATTTCCATCTCAGTGTTTCTGTAAGTTAGAGACTGAAGAAATGCTATACAGTAGTAAGACAAATCTATTGAGAGCTGTAGTTTATTACATTGTAGAAGATGACTTTTTACAGCATCAAATATTATCGCAAACAAATGAAAAGTATAATAAAAATTACACATACGATTCATTTAAACAAATTGGCAATTTGCAACACGGATGCAAACTAGGTCACTCACATCATAATACCAAATAATATAGGAAAAGCATTACAAAACCATGCATAAGTAAAATATATTCTACTAAGATTTGTGCAGAACTGATTATAGTTGTGAAAACATGTGACTTGCAGCAAAATTGAAAATTTGAATGAAATCTCTAACACACTTTAAAAGATCAGCACCTAGTAACTAGTAACTGCTACCAAAAAGAGTGATTGGGTCAGCCTTAGAGGCTGGTGTAACTTGAAGGTCATCTTCTCTTCTTGGTGGGTGCGCCAGCTCGTTGTTGCAAGTCTTTTGATGTCAATCGCTTACTTCTGCGATTTTGATTAGGCAGAGAGTTTGTGTCCTTTTTTGGAGCTTCAACGGAATGGCTTTCTTCACATCGCAAAGTGGTAGATGAAGGTACATTTCCTGTGTAAAGAAAACAACACATTAAAATTTGACAACAGACACATCCAATAAGTAATTGAATACTTTTAAAGCACAAAAAATAACAGTGTTTAAGAACTGAGACTTGCATAAATGTTTGAAATCATTAACTTTGTAATTTACTCATAAGTTTTCATATTGATGCAACAGATTTGATCGTTATACATGCGTATGGTTCTGTTGTATGTTGATCAAGTAACTGAAACATCTTTTTTAGAAATGGTAGATAAATAACTGAGTATCAAGCAACTCCAATAATGCTTGTATTCTGTACTGTGGAATATTACTTCTTTTTAATATTGATAATCGACTACTATTAAATATTAAGTTGCACTATTGCATGTAGTAAAATCATTGACTGTTACATTGAAAATTATATTACATCAACAGTAATTATGCATATCATTTCGTTAGTTCAAGTAATGAATGTTAGTTCAAGTAATGAATGTTAGTTCAAGTAATGAATGTAGCGTAGATAAGCATGTGGTATAACAGCTTTTTTCTCATCAGCTGATCATAAAACAGCTTTGACTGTCTCACATGAGGCTTAGTACGTGATGTTGTGACAAAGCCTTATTAGGTAAATATAAAAACCAGGCCCATTTGAAATTTGCATTTGACCACTACACATAGCTTGTGTTTGTAAACTCTTCTCAGCTGCGGATCTGTGCTGATGCATAAAAGACACCATTTCTTGACTTGCCCTATATGTGGCTTTCCCCATAGCATTGTTAATTGCAATGATTCGAGAAGCTGGTAAAAGAGAGCTGAGCAAGGTGTCTATCATGTCTGTTGTACCATGATAAGATGCATATTGTACAGGGCTTAAATTTAAATGTTTATCTGCCACTTGAGTCATTTGTTGAAGTCTTTCTTCTTCTGGGAACAGATCCAGCATTATTTTCACCAAAGCAAAATTTTTCTCTTTGATTACACCGAAGTATAAGGGAGTAGCAGCCTGTTTGCCAACCACTTCCAGCAACTCACGCTGCCGCTCAGGAGTAAGCTGATCTAACAAATATTGGGCAGCTTCCATGTGGCATTCCAGAACGGCGTAATGTAAAGCTGTACAACCTTCTTTATCCCTAGTCATGATCAGTGTATATCTTTCCTCAGGTGTAAGTAAAGTAAGCACACAGCGCAAAATACCTGTATCTCCAAGAACTGCTGATCTATGTATAACAGTTTCACTTCCACTGTTTACTCGAGCAGACAAAACAACAGCAAGTCTCTGTTTAGGAAGCACATTCTGAAGACTTTCACGTAGTCGAGGTAAATCTGACAATGGCCCATCCATGACACATTCCTTTAACAGTTTTTGCACATTTCTGTGAGACGGCATTACTCAGCTGGAACAAAATTACACAAAAGTGGATTCAAATCACTGGATAGCTAATCTTAAAAACTAAAAAAAATTATATGTCAGCATAACGCCAGCATGGTAGACTAAAGTTTATTCAGCATAGTTTATTTGATAAGTGTATGTATGTAGACATTGGCCATTTTTATTCCTTTACGACTGATAGACAGAAGAACAACCAAATCACATCCTTCTATTTGGGAATTGGAACGAACGTCGACAGGAAAGAATGCAGGCACTGTTGGAATGAATGTAGAAACATCCTGAAAAAACGCCGACAGACTTGGAATGAAAGTCAACTATGTTATAAAAAATAAATTTTAGACGTTCATTGCCGCAAGTGTCTACATTTGCTCTCAGCGGTATATAAATTGTAATTTCGAACTTCATTCCAGGAGCTGTCTACTATGGGAAAAATGATAAATTTTATTATTTCAGGAACGAACGCCGAAACGATTGTTTCTATGTCACCAGGAAGAAATGTCGACACTTTCAAGAATGAACATCGAATTTTTCTTCCCTCTAACATAGTCGACATTCATTCCAGGCCTGTTGACATTCATTCCAAAATGTCTACATTCATTCCAGTATGTGTCTATGTCCATTTCAGCCATGTCTGCATTCATTCTTGTGGATGTTCATTCCTGCCTACGTTCGTTCCAGATTCCATCAAATCACACAAATGGCCAGTTGTTGAGTTGGGGAGCTGACACGGCAGACGGTGGTTAGTTGTTGTATAGCAGTTTTATTTGCATGTTTAATAACGTTATTGAACAGGCAAATAAAACTGCTATACAACAACTAAAAACCGTCTGTGGCATGTTTAATAACGTTATTGAAAATGCAAATGAAACTGCTATACAACAACTAACAACCGTCTCTCTGTCACACTCTGTGGCTGACACCCATAAAAAATAAACATGATATTGTTATAGTGGGTAATACCTTTTATAACAGTCGCAGGATCAAATAGTCTATGGACGTCTTACAGCGCAAAACAATGAAGTAATGATGACAATATGGCGAAATAACAATATAAAGAGGGAACGTGTTAGTTACTAATGGTGTGTATTCGACTCTGATGTTCAAGAATGTATAATAGATAGTGTGCCTATACAAAGACTACAACAGATTATAAAATAAAGATAATATAAAGTCTTACAACACCTGACCTTAGTCGCGACTGGCCCTTCCAAATCTGTGAAGATTCTAGGTAGTGAAAGAGGAAGACTGTCGGCCAAGCCTCTGTATTTATACTAGTGTAGATACCTAATTTGCTGACGTAGTTGTGTTCCGCTTAGGGACAGCCTGAGATCCTACTGTTGATACATTAGTCGTATATGTGTACGTGGCCATTTCTTGTGTTTTTTAAGTCCTCTGCAAATAAGTTGAGGGCCTGATCTGGTACCAGCATATGTGGGGAAGTTCCACTCAGGATGCCTGCATATTGCAATCAAGTTTGCCTCAAACCTAACCTCAATTTATGTCAGTGCCAGTGCTTTGTTGAGTTCTATGAATTTTGTGTGTCATGCTCTGGAATAACATGTTGTTGTACTGTGCAGGAATTTCTGGTAACGCTATCAGTTACCCCGGTAGCACACCTGCACCTCCCTAGGTAGGCAGAGTTGTTCACTCGCTGTAGTCAGCTTACTGACAGGCCGTTGGTATCACTGCCTATTCCTCATCATTGTCTGCTAAGGTAGGCTAGATAGGCAACGCCTGCCAGGTAGGCCTGTAGTCTGTCTGCCACTCCTAGACAACTTAAAGCTTTTCGACCGAAGGGTCGTTAAAGCAGTTGTCTCCTGAAGTGGTAGAGCTGTGTAGTCTTTGTGTAGTCTGTGATAAATTCAAGATAATCTTGAGTGAGTGTAACTGGTTTTTATTCTTACGAACAAAAGGCCAGCTGAGCATCCAAAGTAACACTGATTAGTGTGGAGCCCAGCCGCGATATTTATATAAACCGTTATGTAATGTCTATTGTGTAGGGTTAGCCTTAATACAATGTATAATAAAGGGTGGCTAACAAAGAGTGCCTTAAGCATGTATACAAATAGCCTCAGTGGTACATAACTTGGCTAGACAAAGAAAAGTCTATAACAGGTTGGTCATGTACGCAGTCTCACTTGCTTGTTACTATGTTGACAGGTCTCCACAGGAAGCTGCGTCATTTTCCTGTACAGTACAGTGAACTGGTTTCTTTTGAATACGATATAACAGTATCATCAACCATAACCTTAAACTTACTAAAAGTAGATTCAATGATCATGGCGAGTTTACTTTTTATTTAATTTTACAAGCAACAAACTACTACTAGTTTACTATTATTCATTTCATTATCTATCATTATTACATCATTAAATATTACCTCAATCAATTAATTATTAATAAAAAGAATAGAATAATCTATTTGAATAATAATTAAAAAATTATAATAACTAACAATTAATTGTAAATAATTTATTAAAAAAATAAATATTAATAAAATTACTAATTTTTAAAATAATAATTTTAATAAATAATAATTAATGAATATCATTATTATTATTATTAATAATCAATAAATAAATAATTATAATAATAATAATTATTATATTATTAATTTGTTTAGTTTTAGGGCCAGTTGAGTCTGAGTTTCTTTGTCGACCTGAAATGAAAAGCATTAGAATCGGAACTGCTTGTTGACAACTACATAAAATCATATTGATGCCTTTGAGTGTACGAATTAAAATGGCATAAATATACATCTCACTGTAACATTGATAATACACAAAAAAAGTTTGGTACACCAAACAACAATGAAGTCAGAAATGTGTTCTCAACAGCTATGACTGAAGGCAGTGCCATGCAGTTTGTTGCAATTATAGCCGCAGAGACCTTTTATAGTAACGGAGCCACTATATGATCGCAACGCAGTTTATTGCGATAACTGTAGTGAACGGGCTACAAACAAAGTGAATTAGTGCACCCTGATTGGATATATACCGGAGAATCCAGGGAACTCTTTAGCGAATCAGTTTTTGCCATGGATCTACAAGGTCCATCCATGGTCTTTGCAAAGAGGGTCTTTGCTCACAAGTCGGAGACATATCTTTTTAAAACATTTATTATTTTAACTAAATCATATAATATTATATTACACATTCACTTTCAACTTTTGTGCGCAGCTGCTACAATTGTCATGCTAAAAATTTGGATAGTCAAAGTGAGATATAATGATGATATGAATTGCAGTTGCGTGACTTTTGTAGATGATAATCCAAGAATAAGCAGCAGCATCACATAAATAAAATAATAATTATAATTTAATAAATAATAATAATATAATAATCATAATGATAATAATTAATAATAACAGTAATAAATAATTAATAATAATAATAATATTAATTAATAGTATAATTAATATTAGTTAATAATATTATTATATTTATATTATTATTGTGAAGGACCGGCGCCATCTTACTAACATTCTATGGTATACTTATACATACACTTACCTAGTTCTATGCCTGCACTCTAGCGCAGCTTCGTTCTATGCACTTATTATTTGTTATGTTAAGTTACGGATAATAATGGATGCTTACAACAACAGTATCTACGTATAGTAGAGACGTAAGTAATAATAAAGAATAATAGTGACGCAGCTCCAAGCTGCCCTGCAACCTCCTACCACCCCTTAGTTGCAGCCAACACCACCTACGGTTTGCCCAACAAACCACACGTCTTATTGCAAACGCAAGACTGCAAGAAGGTACTTCACAAGCAAGGGTAATTATATTTTGCAAGCTAGCTCAACAACACGACTTTCACAGTGCAAAAGCCACAGCGGTAATGAATCAGCTTTCTACCCAGCGATCTCGACCTTGACCTGCCTGCGCACGCAGGCTCCGCTAGTAAGAGCATCGGGACAAGTACCCAAATAACCACATCTCCCCCAGCTTCTCACGAAGCTGCACACAAATTCCCTAGGTCATTCCACATACTCTGACAAGTAAGCAGGCCGATGCCGCTCCCGCTGCGACCGTCTAAGAAGTGCCGGCGGCTCATCCGCCACGGCCACATTTTCATCTACAGTGGCCTCGAGCTCCTCTACTGCGTCTGCAGCTCGCTCTGTTCCACCCATGGGCTGGCCAGCGTCGCCAGCAGGCAGGGCCTGATTCATCTCACCCATGTCCTGATCAGCGTCAGCAGCAGGACGCCCTGCCTCAAAGTGTTGCAGCCCCAAATATTCAGGCTGGTGTGCCTCGAGCGGCACACACGTCGGGCCTCCCAAAAAACCCCCGAGAGGAGCAGGCCCAATGTTGTCACCAGCCGTCATGGCTTCCCGGTGACCTCTGCTGACTTGTGGAGCGTGGTACCCGCTCCCACTATGTCGACGCTTCCTAACGTCCCTTACGTGCCGTGGCACACCGTTCACACACACTGTGTGACTAGACACGACCCCAGTAATTTTGCCGGGGGCCCACTGTTTGGTGCATGAGGGTATAGGTGGCTTTATCCATACCTCATCACCAACGGAGAACGCACTGTCGCCACAGACATCCGCCTCAGGGGCGTTGACATCAAAAGGTACCCGCCATGGGTACCGAAAGAGAACATTCGAGGGGACTGATCCCTCGTCGGCATCTTTCCTCGGCGTTACATTATACCAAAATGTAGCCTGCTCAGGGGATATTCCCCCTCTCTCCGCAATCCTCTTGATTGTCCTGTGGTTCCTTTCCACGATACCGTTGCCACTCGGGGCGTAAGCAGCTCGGAATCTGAGGGAAATTCCCCACTCGTCAGCGAACTCCTCCACAGATGCTGACCTAAACGCCATTGAGTTGTCCATAAGCAACTCGTCACATGGCCCTCGCTCAATCACCACACTGCGCAATTGAGCGACAATATTTTCCGCAGACTCCGTCTGCAGGCGTCGCCATATAGCGAATCGCGATGGACCACAGTCGACCATCGACAGAAACAGTCTGCCACCAAAATGTGTGACGTCGATTGCAACCCTGCGCCAGTTTCCCTCGACCGACAGACTTCCTGTTGGGACAAGGTTCTCTGACCTCAGAGCAGGGTCAACCCGCTGGCATGCCTCACATCCAGCCACCTCGCGCTTCACTTGGTCCCTCGACAGATCACTACGAATCTGCCGAGCAAGATACAACGTCCGGTCGACGCCCAAATGGTGGGGCAAATGCGCTGCCCAAATGGCGTCCTCTACACTCTCCCCTGTGGAAAGTGCCGCACTCACTTGTGCTTCGGTGCTGTTAGCACCCCGGTAACCCAGCCATGCCTTGGTCACCCTGGTCATGCAATCGGCTTTGTTTTCGGCCGAGAGCACAAAACGAACTTTTATATCAAGTCCAAACTCGGTGATTGTGTCACGAATCACCCCCAGACGACGCTTCACAAGCATCTCCGCAGCACTCTTCGTCTTAACACGACTGCGCGCGTCTACCGTGTTGCCCATCCAGTTAACGACTGTAAGAGAGTCAATGGCTAGCGTGAAAGCTCTAAAGCCCCACGCGATCGCCAGATTCACACCTCTTGCCACAGCCTCCAGCTCCGCAACATTTATGTGCGAATGGTCTGACTCTTTTCGCAGCCATGATGCATCCTCGACAACCTTGCCACACACATCGAGGACCACACCAATCCCCATAGAGCTGGCGTCAGTCCAAACTGTTACCACCCCACTGGAATCCACATTCCAACATCCTTGTACGGGGTCCTCGAGTTGAGCTCTAGCGAGAAGCTCAACAGCCAGCCCGCCAACTGTCTCCCCGACAGGGGCATCCCAGCTGCCGCCACAACCCAGACGCTTCAAGAAACTACAGTGCAAACGCAACCACCCTGCCACAGGATAGTGACCGACCAATCGGCCACACAAGGAGAACAGATCTCGCTTTGTTAAAATTGATGGCTGCACACTGAGTTCCGATAGTGCAGTAGCCCTCATCATCTGGAGCTCCCCTTGACTGTCACGCCTTAGTGCAACTCCCAGTAGACGACCTCCATCAAGGTCTTCCGGCTCTTTAGTCTCGAGCCCGTATTTGGTAAGATGCTCACGCACTTCTTCAGCGCTGGCAACAGATTCTTGAACCACTATGTCGTCAACATAGTGATCTGTTGCCCGATGAATTCGATCATCCAAAGACAGCACCTTACCCAGAATTGAGGTCATAATCCTGGGTGCACACGACAAACCAAAACCTAATCGAGTCAAGGCGTAATGCACACCCTTATACCTCACGACCTGATACTTCCACAGGTCTTTAGAAATGTGGATCTGCAAGTATGCTGACTTCAGGTCTACCACCCGAACACCACCACGCAGCTGTCTCCACTTCCTAATCTTCTCGCCACACACGGCGACCTTATCATCACCAGTGTGACACTCGACAAACGTGTTCAGCTCACGATAGTCCATGACTGGTCGCACCTTGTCCTTGGTTGGCTGAAACACTGCCAACAGTGGAATGATCCCTTCAACAGGGCCGTCCCACTGTCTCAGCCAGCCCTTAGAGATCCACTTCTCCAACTCCGCGCAATAGCGCTCGTGCATCAAAGGCACTTTCGTACATCGGTACTCGGAGATACGGGTCTGCAGTCCTGAAGGAGACTCTCCACACCAACGCCAACTGACAGTCCATCGACTGCCGTTAAAGTTAGCCACAAAGTCAGGGTCCTCAACCTGCAGCAACTCTGATTTGCCACTCCCACTACCACCAGGCACAGCCACAGCCCCACAGGAAGGACCCGATACAGCGCCACAGCACCCAGTTGGAACAGGCTTTCCCCATTTAACTACATAGCGTAAGTTGGTGCTCCTCTGGACATTCACGCCTCCCATATGATCAATGGCATCGCCACCAAGGAGACAATCAACGCCAAGATTTTCCAGCTTACCCATCACTAAGGCAGAGACATGAAAGCAATGTCCCTGCAACCCAATGATGACACGACAAGTACCTTTCACATGAGAGGCATTGCCATCTGCCGTTAACAACGGCCGGCCTGTCTTTAGGCCTTGTCCCACCACCACCCGCGGACTTACCAGAGTCCGCTCGCTTCCCGTGTCTACAAGACAAAGGAAACATCGACCGTTCACAACGGCCTGGACGACTGGCATGCGGCCTGATGTTAACTTAATGCCAGCCGCCCCCGACAGGTCCAACCTGCCCTGTGGCACACATGCACCACTCAACAGCTCTCTTATGAGAGGCTGTCCGCCATGAGCCCTGCTCACTCCGTTTCCATGACAGAGGACGCGCCGCCCCGGTCTGCGCCCTCTGCCCGAAAACTCGGTTGCCCATCAGCTGATGCGGCAACTCTAGCCTGTGAAGAACAATCCCTCACAAAGTGGTCGGTGCCTCCACACCTGAAACACCCGGCCTTTTTAGCCCTGGCCACCGGAGCCTTCCTCCGACTGGTACAGTCTTTTACTCTGTGGGCACCTCCACAGCGAAAGCACAAAAGCTCCCCGACAGGTTGCTTTTGCCTCCCAGACGCAGCCGCAACTTCATTGTCCGGATGCCTAGCCTTCTGGTGGCCAGCAACAGCTCTACGTGAGACCAGTCGATCTCGCACACGAGCCAACACCGTGCCAAAGTCGGCAGTATATGCACTCTCATGCGTAATAGCCCACTCGTACACAGAGCCCGGCAGTCCTTCATAGAACTGAGCCCTAAAGCTCAGCTCGCTGCAATTCATGCCGACTCTGCCTCCGAATCGTTCCAAACGATCCATATACACGTCGACGGTGTCACCAGCCTCCATCCTACAGGATATGAATTGGCGCCATGCCTCCTGACGTGGCATGGCATACTCGGCTGTTAAAACAGCCTTCACAACCTCCCACTGTGATGCCTCCCCAACTCTCATCCTATTGTAAACTCGAGATGCATTACCACCCAGCATATACACCAGAATGTCGGTTGGGGTAATGCGCTCTAGAGCGCAGAGCCTCTCGTACTCTGCCAGCCACACGGTCACTTCAATAGACCCGTCACCACAGAAGGGACTCAGCAACTGACGAATCCGGCTCAGGATCGGGCCCCTCGCCTGATTGAGGATGCTGGCCAGGGCCGCGGCATCCACAATCACCGGTGCCCCACCAACAGAGGCTGGCACCTCTTTGACAGAGGTCGAAGCTCCCTCCTCGCCCTCTGGGCGATCTGGAGAAGCCATCCCTGACCTGAAATTAATTAACAATTAACACCATTTATAAACTGATCAATAAATTAATTAATTACATAATATTATTACAATAATAATCAATAAAAGCCGAAATAGCTTGTTATGTTAAGTTACGGATAATAATGGATGCTTACAACAACAGTATCTACGTATAGTAGAGACGTAAGTAATAATAAAGAATAATAGTGACGCAGCTCCAAGCTGCCCTGCAACCTCCTACCACCCCTTAGTTGCAGCCAACACCACCTACGGTTTGCCCAACAAACCACACGTCTTATTGCAAACACAAGACTGCAAGAAGGTACTTCACAAGCAAGGGTAATTATATTTTGCAAGCTAGCTCAACAACACGACTTTCACAGTGCAAAAGCCACAGCGGTAATGAATCAGCTTTCTACCCAGCGATCTCGACCTTGACCTGCCTGCGCACGCAGGCTCCGCTAGTAAGAGCATCGGGACAAGTACCCAAATAACCACATTATTATCTTACTGTACCATGCAATCATATATGTTGGCCATGTGCAACTACTCATGCAATCACTTTAACACCACCTACTATGTTTTATTGGCACACTCTAGCCAATTGTTTGTGCGAGGTGTGGCCTCCTTTGTGTATCACTTTTATGTTATATAATCATGTATATAAATATGGATGTAATTGCTAATAAAGTCAGAGTCAGCTTGCACACTCTCAGAAGTTTCTTTGTTCTCTAACAATAATAACTTCACTGCGCTAGTACATGCTCGTACGACAAAACACTATTACTCGAGTAGTAATACATAAGCAGATCAGCCTGAACCTCTGCTGGCCGAACCTAGCTCTGACTTGTTCGCCCTTCAAAGTTCGGCCTCTGGCTTGCACTGAAATAGCTAACGCAACCGACAGCTAGACAGTAAACTAGGATGGTAATGCACCACTCCCAAGGATACTAGTCGACCTGTGGGCGGATTGTATTGCTCAAGCGATAGACACAGATTGCCATCACAGTTCGGGAGGTTGTGCAGGTAGGCCGAGTTACCAACTCACACCCCCACAGTGAAATCCTGCACATTGGTGGCAGCAGTGGGATTGACAGACACCCACAAGCAGCATCTCCCAGAAGAAGGATGGCGACACGAAGACGAGCGCTGAGTACGGACAGGGATCCTTCCAGCCTGCAGATGATGGGGACGCTCACTCACATCTTGGACCGCATGACAGTAGCCACAACGCGAGATAAGTTCAAGGTACCACAGTACGATGGTACAGGGGATGTGGACTACTTTTTGCAACGGTTCCAAGAGGTGGCCGACGCTAACCATTGGCAGGCGGAAGACACGGTGATCCACCTACGCCAAGCCTTGATAGGCAAAGCTGAACGGTGTGGTCGAGGCGAGACCGTAGGAGAAGTGACACGGACACTGCAGGCGACCTTTGGCATGACTCGTTCGGAAGCACAAGCAAAACTGCTGAGCTACTGACGAAACCCCAGAGACAGTCTCAGAGACCACGCACTCACGGTCGAACACCTCATCAAGGCCGCCCACAGCACCTTGCCACGACAGATTAGAGAGGAGCTGGTACTGCAGACCTTTCACAGTACACTGGGGCATACGTACTTGCAACGACACCTGTTGGCAGTACGCCCACAGAACTTGGAAGAAGCAATTCTGGCAGGAAATGAGTTCCTGCAGGTACCACATCAACCCTTAGGCGGACCCCACATCAGGACAGTGGAGGCCGACCCCCTGGAAGAAGAGACGACCCAACAGAAGGAGATGGCTCGACACCAAGAGGTACAGGACCCCTTGGCACAGCTACTTCGGACCGTAGAGGGACTGAGCAAGGAGATTGCCGGTCTAAAGGCGGAGACGAAGACCGAGCCACCGAAGAGATGTTGGGGATGTCAACAGATAGGTCATACCCGGAAGGCATGTAGAACCGTCCCTTGGCCTAGCCGCCAGGGAAACGACTACCGCCCGCAGCAGTAGGGAGACCAACTGGCTGCACACGGGCAATGACGAATCAGAAGGGAAAGGCACAGGCTCCCTCCAGTGGACCAGCGACAACGCGGCAAGCAACTCCTCCTCTGGACCTCCTGACTAGTCCCCCTATCGCCCTACACAACCGTTTTGCCAGCCTGTCGGTCCCCGACAGCTCAGCGGCAGTAGAAACGGACGGCGACGGGACTCTCGAGCAGCAGGAACCACCCAGGCCCAGAAGGAAGGACAGGCAGACCCAGACGCCCCCGCTGGAGAAGGAAGAATTCATTCCGAAACCTGTGACCCTCCAACTCAACCAGATCGAGCGACCATATCGATCGAGCTACTACCTACCTGGAAGGGTAGAAGGAGAGACGGTAACACACCTCATTGACACGGGTTGCAACACTAACCTGTTGGCCAAGCGAGTCTTTGACCGGTTACCGAGCCACGTACAACGCAACCTGCAGCACTATGATTCCCATGGGATCATGGCCGACGGCACCAGACTTCCATTCTACGGCTTGCTCGCACTAAAGGGAAGGATACGTCATGTAAAGTTTGAGGAGATCTTTGTGGTGAGCCAAATAAACGAGGACGTCATCCTAGGGATGCCCTTCCTGAAGAGCCAAGGATGCCAGATGGGGTTTGACCGTCCAGTGTTGATCATTCAAGGAAAGGAGCTGGCATGTACCGACCGCCACGGGAGAAATCTCGTGTCCAAGGTACAGGTCCGACAGGACACCCAGCTGCCCCCACAGACGGAAGTAACCATTCCGTGTCACCTGAGCTCCAGGGATACGTTTCCCCAGGGAGTGATCGAGAGCATACAGGGTGGGATACCCATCGCCACCAGTATCAACAAACCAGACGCCCAAGGGCGCGTGCTGGTCAGATGTCTCAACCCAACGCAGGACACCCTAAGACTACCCGCCAGAGAGGTTCTTGGTACCTTTACGGGAGTGGAAGAGGGTGGCGTCCAGGGGTTGACCGAACAAGAAGGACAGCAGAGGAACGAGACGGGAGGAAGAGAGATACCCCCCCATCTACACGACCTCTTCAGTCAGGCTAAGAGAGGGTGCCAGAACCCGTGGCAAGAGCAGCAAGTGAAGGAGCTGCTGATCAAATACCAGACGGTATTCAGCAGCCACAATGGAGATTTGGGCAGGACGACCCTAGCAGAGCACTCGATCCCCACAGTAGAGGGGGCTCGACCCATCCGGTGCCCACCACACCGCCTGGGGCCAGAGAAAGAGGCGGAAGCAGAACGCCAAATAAAGGACCTCTTGGAGAAGGACCTGATTGAGCCGGCCGATGGAGCATGGAGCTCCCCCGTGGTGCTGGTGAGAAAGAAAGATGACACGTGGAGATTCTGTGTGGATTACCGGAGGCTGAATGATATAACCAAACAGGACGCCTATCCCATCCCCAGAATCGACGAGTCGCTGGACGCCTTGGCCGGTAGTAAATACTTCACTACGCTGGACCTCACCAGTGGATACTGGCAGGTACCCCTGGACCAGGACGCAAGCGATAAGTCGGCCTTCACCACCAGAAGCGGCCTGTGGAAATGGAAGGTGTTGCCATTCGGACTGACATCAGCTCCCGCCACCTTCCAGAGGCTCATGGAAAAGGTCCTCAAAGGTCTCCACTGGAAGACTCTGCTCCTGTACCTGGATGATGTGATCATCATCGCACCCGACTTCCAGACGCACTTGAAGAGGCTAGGCGAAGTGCTAGGACGACTCCGCCAGGCAAACCTGAAGGTGAAGCCCTCCAAATGCGAGCTGCTGCAGGAAGAGGTCAAGTACCTCGGACATGTAGTGAGTGCAAAAGGGGTGGCCACCGATCCAGGGAAGGTGGAGGCCGTCAGGAGATGGGAAGCACCTAAGGGCGTAAAGGGACTGCAGGCATTCCTAGGAACGGCCGGGTATTATCGTCAATACCTCCCGATTACGCCACTATCGCCAAACCTCTCACGGTGATGACAGGAAAGGAGACACCATGGAAGTGGGGACAAGCAGAGCAGACAGCCTTTGACCAGCTCAAAGCCAGGCTCACCCAGCTCCAGTACTCGGGTACCCCGACCCCAACCTACCGTATACACTGGACACAGACGCCAGTGCGGTAGGAGTCGGTGCTGTGCTCTCCCAAGTGCAAGAAGGAAAGGAACGCGTCATTGCGTGTTTTAGCAAGACGCTGGCGCCAGCCGAGAGGAATTACTGTGTCACTCGGAAGGAGCTGGTCGCTGTCATCAAGGCAGTGAAACATTTCCGTCCCTACCTCTATGGGTGGGAATTCAAGCTCCGGACGGACCACGCCTCCCTACGCTGGCTGTGCGTAAGGAAGGAGCCATCGAATCAGATAGCTCGCTGGCTAGAGATATTGGCTGAGTTCCGGTACAAGCTCGAGCACCGGGCAGGAACTCACCACGGTAATGCTGATGGACTCAGCCGACAAGGACCCTGTGCAGACTGCAGGCAGTGCGGCTCCATCGAGCAGAGAGATGGGGGACCTTCCCACGCAGAGCTGAGGCAAGAGACTAGGCTAAGGCCTCAGAGAGAGGTGAGAGACGACCTCAACACATCAAACCCGGTACATCCCCCCAAAATCTGGCTCAGAAGCAGTCGGAGGGACGGGATGCGGTAGGCCGGACTTATGCCGAGCCGAGACGGCCGGGGGACATGCTGAAGAGGGAGTCTGTAGAGAGAACAGAGCAAGAGGAGCGGGTTAACCTCACTGTGACAAACCCGGTACATTCCGCCCAAACCTTAGCTCAAGAGCAAAGGGACGGGCAGGATGCGGTAGGCCGGATCTATGCCGAGCTGAGACGGCCGGGGAGCGTCACAGAACGAGAGTTGGCCGAAGGGAGCGTCGAGTTGAAGACACTCTATGAGCGGAAGGAGGCCATGAAGATCCGCCCCGACGGAGTGCTCACCATCACGCTCCACCACCCTTCCAGGCCAAAGCAGTGTGTGGTCTGTCCACCAAGCAGAAGGACACAGGTCGTCTGGGAGACACACAGGATGATCCACGCAGGGATTCATCGGACAAGGCAGCGCATCCTGCTAGATTGGTACTGGCCAGGCATTTCACCCCTGGTCAGGAGACTAATCAAGGGTTGTGAAGTATGCCAGGTGGCCAAGAACGGAAAGAAGGCAGAAAATCCCCACCGACAGCGGATGTATGCCGGCCGACCCTTTTAGAAGCTGGCGATTGACCTGGTCGGTCCTCTGCCTTTGACCAAAAGGAGGAACCGCTGGGCACTGGTCCTCACCGACCACTTCACCCGCTGGCAGGACGCCATAGCGCTGCCCGATGCCACAGCACCCACGGTCGCCGTCGCACTGGACGAGAGAGTGTTTGCTTACTGGGGCCTACCCGAACAACTACACTCCGACCATGGGGCACAATTCGAGTCGGTGCTACTCGAAGAGCTATGTAGCCTGTGGGGCATCAAGAAGACGCGGACCACTCCCTACCACCTGCAAGGGAACGGGATGGTGGAACGCCAGAATCGAACGCTAGGAGATGCGCTTCGTACCCTGATACTGACGAAAGGGCAGGACGAGTGGGACAGTCTGTTGCCGCAAATTATGCGCGCCTGTCGCAGCACCCCCCATTCAGCAACAGGAGAAACGCCCAACATGTTAGTAATGGGACGGGAGGTCCGCCTTCCTGACCAACTAACGGATACGCCTCCTTCCCTGGACCCTCGCAACATCATGGAACACACTGCAGAAGTGCAGGAGAACCTCCAGAAGGCACACGAATACCTCAGACACCAGCAGCAGGAGACCAGGAGCCAAGACAACGAGGAACCCTCCGTATTCCAGAAGTGGGAGCTCGTCGTGCTTGAGAATAAGAGAAGGGTGAAGGGCAGCAACCCGAAGTTACAACCCCGGTTTGTGGGGCCCTATCAGGTGACGGAAGCATTCCCAAACCACACCTACAAGGTGGAAAGAAATGGACAGTGGTCTATACAGAATGGGATGAGACTACGCCATTACAGAACGTGCCAAGAACCGATCGGCCGAGCACCCCCCTGTCGGGAGCCAGCCCTCCAGCCCAACATGAAAGGGGCCAGAAGAGGACGACTCCCTAAGGCACGCCAGGCACCAGTTGAACCAATGGAACTATTACCATTACCGTCACCCCCACGAGACAGGTCCCCACTTGTCAGAGAGCCGCCGACATCACCACCCACCCAGGAGCCCAGGAACCTCCTCCCAGGAGGCGGGCCACCCGACACCCCAGTACCTACACCCCCACCTTCACCTACGGTCAGCCGTAGCCCGCCATGAAGGTCAGAGCAAGCAGGACATAACAGCAGTGATGTCGAAAGAAGGAGAAGTATAGAAAGACATGGCACCCCACCCCTGGAGGTCATTCAAAGGGCACCCAGCCCCCAGAGGCCTCCCCCTCTCGATGAAAGGGAGTGGCCACCTTTGAGCCAAAACCCGACAGTCACATCGCCCCTAGAGCGACCACAGCGAGAAAGACAAAAGCCAAAGAGACTGGACGACTACCACTGTTACACTACAGTGGGAGAACCACACCCGTCCAAAAGCCCACCCACTGGGACAAGAGAAGGAGGAGCAACTCCACAGCAATGTGTAGCTCCCACCCAAGAGAACACGTTAGCAGAAAACCCGGCCGAAATCGGTTGGACAGTGGTAAAAAGAAGGAGAAAAGAAGTTAATAGAAAAGGAGACGAATTGTCATCAAGGGGGACGAGGAGAAAGCAGTGAGCAGGAGAGTACAACTCCCCAGAACGATAACTTCGTCGCCTGAAAAATAAATAAGGAACAGGAGAACGTAACTCCCCAGTGTAGCGAACAAACACCCGCCGGAAAATTCAGCCAAGAAACCGCCACCGTACGTCATCAAAATAATACCACGTGGGGGGGAGGGGGGGGGAGGGGGGGGCGGCGCTGAGAGAGCACGTGGTGGCCCTCACCAATCAAAATAAAGAAAGGTGTAGGAGCCACCAACGTTCAGTTGCCAGCCAGCCAAGAACAAGTTCGCTACCCAATACAAGAAGAGTAGATCAACCGGACACAGCATCGACAACAACTATGGCTAGAACCTCACAACACATCAACGAAAAGATCGACATCACGTCTACCACAGGTGAGAAACTGCCGAACGTAACCATACAATCACTGACGAAGGCTTTGGATCAGCAAATGCGGTTAGCAGTGACTGTCCCCCGCAAGGAGGACATGTTACGAAAAACTGGCATATCACCTACCATCAACATAAGACGTATTGCTGGTGTAGAGGAAGGAGAAATATCGACACCAACGCCAACAGCCAACAACCTAGCCAGAGAGATATGGCTCAGTGGAGAGACAATGCACGCAATAAAAGACATGGCAGTACAGATTGGCGACAGCGAGCAGTGGAGATGCCGGCGCTGTGACTATCAGCAAGTGGAAAGCGAGTAACGTACCATGTACGACAGCACCTAACATTCTTTTTCTGCAAGTGTGGAAAAAAGAGTGCTTCAAGGGACGCCATCTTGAAGCACATCCGAGTGCAAGGAGGAACTGCAGAGCACGGTGGAAAAGCAAAGCCACTATATGAAGTAGACGCTGATCGATACGACGAGTTTTGTCAAGCCATAGGCTGGAAGTCACCACCACCCTTCCCCACCCCGACCCCCAGCATAGAAAAGGTGACGGCAGAAAGAGCACCGACAGAGAAGGTGCCAGAGAAGACGCCAGTAAGGAAGCGACTGGGAAAACAGCCAGAGTCATCCCCCCCGCTAAAGAAGAGGAGGATAACTCCCCCCCCCCCGACGCTCGATCTCACCTAGAAGAGAGCGCCCACAGCCAACCGCATACAGTTGGTGGGCCGAACGTGAGCGTTCGGCCGAAGCTGAGAGAAACAGGCGCAGGAGGGAGCATAGACACCGCATGGAAGCACTTGACCGTGAGCTGCATACCGTCACGCACGAGGCTTGCCAGCTGTTACTGAGAGCAGAAGAAATCAAGAAAGAGTTGAACCGACCCTATAGAGAGTAAAACACACCGTTCGACGCCGCCGACTTGTTTATTGGCCACCATCGCCAATGGGGCGGAGTGTGTGAAGGACCGGCGCCATCTTACTAACATTCTATGGTATACTTATACATACACTTACCTAGTTCTATGCCTGCACTCTAGCGCAGCTTCGTTCTATGCATTTATTATTATCTTACTGTACCATGCAATCATATATGTTGGCCATGTGCAACTACTCATGCAATCACTTTAACACCACCTACTATGTTTTATTGGCACACTCTAGCCAATTGTTTGCGCGAGGTGTGGCCTCCTTTGTGTATCACTTTTATGTTATATAATCATGTATATAAATATGGATGTAATTGCTAATAAAGTCAGAGTCAGCTTGCACACTCTCAGAAGTTTCTTTGTTCTCTAACAATAATAACTTCACTGCGCTAGTACATGCTCGTACGACAAAACACTATTACTCGAGTAGTAATACATAAGCAGATCAGCCTGAACCTCTGCTGGCCGAACCTAGCTCTGACTTGTTCGCTCTTCAAAGTTCGGCCTCTGGCTTGCACTGAAATAGCTAACGCAACCGACAGCTAGACAGTAAACTAGGATGGTAATGCACCACTCCCAAGGATACTAGTCGACCTGTGGGCGGATTGTATTGCTCAAGCGATAGACACAGATTGCCAACTACAGAGCTACCAACTCACACCCCCACAGTGAAATCCTGCACATTATTATAATTATTAATCATTATTATTATTATTTATTACTACTACTAATAACTACTATAATAATTATTATTACTCTTCTATCATAATCACTTATAATAATTATATTGTTATTATTGTTTATTATTTAAATTTATTGAATTATAATAAATCAAAATAAATATATAATAATAATTGATGATGATAATTAATAGTGTACAGGAAATAATATGCAGCACGGCGCCTGTAACACAGTAGACATTATAGCGAGTCAGATTATACCATGTGTGATATCATTATTATTATTTACTTGTACCTTTTGTGATAACATGTTAAGGCGATGACTGTCTAAGGCCATAACTGTAATATTACATAACGCTTTACATAAATACAGCTGCTATGCCTCTCACTAATCAGTGTACACCGCGAGGCATAGCTGGACAATTCTTTCTGAATAAAGATAGCTAACACTCATTCAAGCTCTTATACTTGAATACTCGCCTATCACGGCCTACCTTCTGGCAGATTAGCAGAAGGGCGGACGCTGAGACGGCCGAGCTGGCAGCAAGCTTGTCTGGACAGGCAGACAACTCTGCTACCTAGAGGTGGTGCAGGCACGGGCCCCTGGGGATTTTTGCAAGCATGTTCTTCCAACGGCCCACTATCATATATACTATAATAAAAAATTTATTATAGTAGTATATATGATAGTGGGCCGTTGGAAGAACATGCTTGCAAAAATCCCCAGGGGCCCGTGGGTGCAGGTGTGCTACCAGGGTGACTAGTGACATTACCACAAAATCCTGCACAATATGGGATGAGTTCGCATTTACTGGGGTTGAACTGCATATGCCGGAGTTGAGCCCCTCTGGCATATGCAGTTCAACCCCAGTAAATGCGAACTCATCACTTTTAGCAGGAAGAGGAGCAAATAATCAAACAACGCATACTCCCTTCATGACACAACAATCCCAAAAACCGTCACAATAAAATATCTCGGAGTGAAGATAGAGAGTACCCTCCAATGGAACACCAACACCAGCTACATAACAGGGAAGGCTTCTGGTAAGGTAGGTTTCATACACAGAACCATACCATCATCTCTAAACAGACTCAGGGACAAAGCCTACTGTTCCCTAGTTAGACCGATTATGGAATACTTGTCCACGGTGTGGGACTCCTCGATGACAACCACCCAAGCCAAACAACTGGAGTAGGTGCAGCGTAAAGCTGCTCGAATGGTGCACAACATACCAAGAACAGACCATACCACCAGTTCCACTGCCCTTATATCAGAACTAGGGTGGGAGCATCTCCAGGAGAGAAAAGAGAGATAAGGAGACTGGGTTTCTTCCGGGCGATGCACTTCGGGGAGGTCGCGACCAGTGTTGAGGACTTCCTCACAGGCACATCCCAACTCTGGACTACTCAAGACGCCATGACCAGCAGTACACCATCCTCCACTGCAACTCGAAATCACACCAAAAGAGCTTCTTCGTTGCTACAGCCAAAGTTTGGAAGTCCTTGCCCCCCAGTAGCTCACTGCTACATGGTCCCCCGGTGGCTGCCTAGGTCCCAAGACTGGCAATCCACTGATTTCCCGTTGACTACACTGGACCGATTAGTGACAGACGACCTGCCACATTGCCGGGACCTTCAGCATTGAAATTTGCGATCATCCTAAATGTACGAAGTAAGTAATTATTATAACAATAATCTGTAAAAAAAACCACACACAGGTTTCATCTGTGTATGATTAAGAACAATAATAATAAATAATTATAATAATAATAAGAATTAACGTTTGTATGTTATCTTTTACCTAATTAAATATAATAATACATAAATAATAATTTACACAACTATTAATAATAATAATAATTATTAATAGTAGTGCCAGGAGGTTTGATAACATACTGTAAGGGAAGAATTGCACAGAGCAGCCGTGCGCTTGGCAATTGGCCATTTATTATTACAAATAAGTGTACAAGTTGACCATCACCTGATAGATGCCTAGCAACCACAGACGGCGAGCTAAGACCAAGATCCTTACCTGAGGAGAAGAGCCAGACGAACGAAAGACCGTAGCTGAGGAGAACCAGGCTAGAGTAGTTGAAAGACGCCATGGTTGACCTGTATTATTATTCTTATTAACTCTATTATTTTACAACTTCTCTAGAGCGTCATTTATGCTATTGTCTATATATATATTTTATGTTTGCCGCTGTTGAGATGAGATTTCTAATGCGATTGCTTTTATATTATCCAATCATTGCTGTACATGTTTTAGTTACTGTATTTTCCTATAAATCGAAGGGCAGATCGCCCAGTGCTTCAGAGTTGATTTAGAGTTGGTTGAGAGATTACTTAACGCACTAAAGATAACGTAGTGTATTCTGGGATTTACTTGGACGTTATTAGTGGATATTCTAATTAACGTCAAGTTTACTACACATTTCGAGGACTATCTCTACTTGCCAGGTTTTGATTCTCATTGACAATTTACTGTTATTAAATCTGAAACTCGTCTTATCGTTGTGGCTGGTTTGCCCGTAGCACTAGTTTTCTATAACACATGTTCCTGACGATAAGTTTGCATACCTTGCTTGACCGGACCTGTCTGCTAAAATACAGATCTTTTGCAACAAAGAACTGATTACCGTATTGGTACTGCTATTGGTCTACATTGCTACCGTCCTACGCTAGAGGATCCTACCATCGTACCGATAGCCTTGGATAACTGTAATTATTTGCCTTGCACTGAGAGCTAACGCTACCACTTGTACCGCACTCAGCAACTCCATATTGTTTTCTCTAACATACGGGCTACTCACAACAGTGTCGGTAATGATTTTGGTGCAATACTGACGGAATCCTTTACAATACTACTTGGTCAAAGTTTGTCCTAGAATATTCTTCAAAGCCATCAAACTGCTTGCGCTCATATGTATTGTAAAATTGATGCTGAATTTGTAAACCAGACTGCTCAAGAACACGCATTTGCTGAAGTCAACAAAACTTTAAGATAAAAAAAAACAATGCATTATTTGATCCTAACAAAGGATCCGTGTTAATAACTACTGTTTCATCACACAGTTAAGGTGCTGTCCTTGAACATTGAGGAAAATTAATGGAATATTATGCAGTGCAATCACTGTCTCCGAAACAGTGCATAAACTCACAAGTTTTAGAAAGAGAAATAAATGATTGGTTTGACTCATACCCATCAATGTGTGTCTGTGAAGAAAGTTAAAAATCAAAGCTGATCATCAGCTCCGAATAAAGATCAATAATTGGTCATTGGCCAACATATCCTGAAGGCTTCAATTGATAGAACTGCCAGTAAAGAAATGTACAAAGTACATATCAGGTTATCTGGCAACATATAGAGCAAGCGTATATGTAAATGTGTTAAGTCTTGCCCATTGAGAGCCCTATGCAGCAAATATATGATGTCATGCTAAGAAGCACAGAAATAAAAACAAATCATGAAGTCATAAAACGATGCAATACATGCTTCTAGTTCTGGCTTACAAAAAAAAGGCAGGCCAAAGAAAATGTCACTGTCGTCCATAACCAAAGTCCTTGCTCCACATGCAAACGACATGAAAAAGCTCAATCTCATGCTGTTATAAATCCAAGCGAGATCCTCATTATTGTTGGCAAATGATTGGCAGTGATTTTTCTCCAATTGGGTGAATCACATAACGTTCAATGTAGGCTATTATGCTTAGTGGTCCAAATGTATCCCGGCTTGATGATTTATCATTTAAGTTCGCGATGATTGAATTCAGAAAACAGCTGGCAAATTTTGAGCAAGTCTCAATCAGCAGATCAAGCAATGGGCCTCAATATAGCTTTTGAGAGTTCGGAGATTTTGTCAGATAGTTTGATATAGCTCATAGGCCCCCATTTAGCTATCGTAGGTCAAGTATCAAACAGTTTTGGCAAAAGTTTCTTGGGTTCAACTAAGGAAAATGGACTCCCTTCAATTTGACGACTAAAATACTATTTACGTCTTACGAGAATACTCACTGATCAGATGTACTGAGAATTATTATCAGTAGAAAAGATCCAAAGTCGGAGAAAAGTTGTTTCCGCATTTGTTAGTGATGGGTGGATGCTATTGATAGAAAAAACTGTCAATCAAAAATGATTTTTTGCCAAATAGCATTGCCATATTGTGTCAGGAAACAATTGTAATTCTACAATGCTATCACTCACGATGGTGCTTTGCGTGAGTTCCTGGCGGTTGCTGACTTGATAGCAAATACAGTACAAGTATTACCGTATTGCCCATTTTTTTACCGACAATAGGCTTGTATTTTCAGGAAACAAAGTGTTACGCCGACCTTTTGTTATATAGCTCAAGGTTAAGTGACTTACTCACTGTTCCAAAACGCCTTTTAAAAAATTTAACAGCTGATATGATTGTGTAGTTTAGATAGGTTTTCGGTGTATCCATAAGAATGGGTGATGATGATGAGGATCTGTCATTTTTAATCGCCTATGTAGGTGCCCAGCACCACTTCAATCCTCCATCACTCGTCCATGTGAGACCAAACTATTAGACCCATTATTCCTTTGAACAGGTGATAAAAGTGATTGATAATACAGTTGTCTATAGTAACATCAATGGTAGCTATAACTGTTATTGGAAACATACTTGCCAGATCATCAAAACTTGATCAAATATGCTCATATAGGTGATAGAGTTTTTCAACATCGTTTTTTTTATTTTAGTTCTGCTGGCAATACTTCAGTCACTCAGTGTAGCTTCAAATCGCTCACATAAAGAAAATGCCTCCCAGAAAACGAAAAATTGACAGTAAGTATCATTATATCTACACCTGCTATGTTTCTATTTTACTTCCATGAATTCTTTTGTGTTTAATTCCAAAAGTGGACTATGTAACCTTGTGATGCCTCATAGTGCCATTTCTGTTAGAAGTAGTATATCATTTGATTCGAATTTACAATTCAAAACAGGCTATTTATTCGCCTGTACACCTAGCAATGGCTTGGTGATTGAGCTCAACGATCAAGGCTTTCCCTATTTCGTTTCCAGTAGAATTGCTAAGGTAATTACTAGTATTTATTTGAGGTTATTGCCAGGTTTTGTTCGAAATCAAAAAATTGCTAGCTGATTCCTTGATCAACCAATCACAACACAGATATGTTTAACTACAGTTTTTAATAATATATCACGTGCAGGTCCTCGATCGATCAACAATTATATGAAAAACTTTCAAGCTTGAGTTTGTAGCGGCGAGATTGACCAGAGTCGCTAACGAATGGATGTTGCCAAAAAATTGTGCACAAGTTTTAGGACTTTCCCCAATCGCTAAGAAGCATTGCTAGTAAGATTGCTCTATGTACATGCCACTTTAAACACGATGTCATATTTTGATGACAAAAAACAATTTTCACGAATAGTTTGTTGAAATAAATATCATTCACTCATTTCTGTTGGCGTAACATTAGTACTAGCTTTCTCTACTGCGCTAGTAGTTCTAGTAGTACTACATTTGTGCTGTCTGTCTAGCCTCACATCACTGTATCAGTTAGTCCATGCAATTGGCCTATTGATTGGTAGCCAAGCATTGCTAATTGAATCTATCTATGTACCATATAATATATAACTTATCCGTGTTACATTACTTCTAGTCTTCTAGGGTCGGTCTACCACTTAGTATTATATTGCATGCTACCGAGGTTATCTAATGTCTGCAAGCAGATAGTATGCTGACTCTTTGACCTACGCTAACCCCTGTAATAGATTTCCATTGTATGTGCAACAGCAGTATCAATATTCTTTGTAGGCTGATCCAATTCTAAAACGTGTACGAATTTAGTGCTATAATTTTACTCAGTGTTTATAGAATGCTGATGAGGCACACATGTATGTATCTATACTAGTAGGTATCTGTCTACACTGTATGTCACTTGATGTTTTGTTATAGAAGAAAAGCCAGAGACAGCAGCTGCTGGTAAAGCTGCTGCCGGTAAAGCTGCTGCCGGCAAAGCTGCTGCTGGTAAGGGTGCCGCCAGTAAAGCTGGTGCTGGTAAGGGTGCTGCCAGTAAGGCTTCTGCTGGTAAGGCCGCTGCCGGTAAAGCTGCTGCCAGTAAGGCTTCTGCTGGTAAGGCCGCTGCCGGTAAAGCTGCTGCTGGTAAGGCTTCTGCTGGTAAGGGTGCTACCGGTAAAGCTGCTGCTGGTAAGGGTGCTGCCAGTAAGGCTGCCACTAAGGGTAAAAATTCAGAACCCAAAGCAAAGAAAGCCAAACAAGGTTTGTATAATATTATATGATTGTGAGATAATAAATTGGTAATCGTCTCCTCTTGATTGTACCCTCAGCTGGTACTAAATAGACACTACAAGTGTAGTAGGTTCTGTATCTTAGCATACACTGTATTGTAGAGAGCTCTGATGTAGCATTGGGTACAGCTCCTGTAGATGTGAATTGTCCATCAGCTGATAAATTTCATGTCTTCTCTGACTCTGAGGCTATCTGGGACTGCATGCTTAATCAGGTGATCAGCTGTCGCTGTAGTTTTATTGTATATAAATGTTGGTATTTGACTAGCTATTGAGTTCAGCTGTGTTAGTCGCGGCAAATGCGCCTAAATCACTGACATGCAATCATTACATTACATTTATTTATCATGTAGTGTATTGGATAGATAGCCCGGGCGAGAATAATTTTCAGTAGTACTCTCTCTTACTAACGGAATAGATAACTCCCAGTATTTTGTATTTCTACCATCAGTCATTCTACTGAAATTGATTCATAGTTTGTGATGATGTTTTCAGTGGATATCTCTGCTATAAGGAGTTAATATCATTTGTTGTTTACTGCAGACGTGTATATACGGCAACAACAACAAGTATTATGTAATTCAACTGCTACAAGACAACAAAAATGGGGACTATTCAGTTTGGTTGAGATGGGGCCGAGTTGGGTTACAGGGTCAGACTCTACTCACTCCATTTGGATCTGATCTGAAGGGAGCCAAGAGAAAGTTTTGCAAGAAGTGAGTGAATTGTTGTTTCGTATTGAGTGTAACATTCAGCTGTTAAACTGAAAATGCACAATGGATACTGCGACTGTCTTTCGCAAATTTCATTTGGTCCTAAAAACAACGACCAGACCCGGTAGCGCTATTAAATATATATAAAAAGTTAATTACGTTTTATTAAAATATACAGTCATATTTGTCAATAAATCACTTTCATAAATTATCTAAACTAAACTTAAATCTCAAAATTAAAATTAATTTGAGTATCTCAAAATGCCAATACCAAAAAAATTTTTCTGTGAAAAAAATTATACTTTGACAGCCCTAGAAATCCTAAACAATTCCATAATATTTTTACCAGAAACAGCTATAATATGTTATAATTATGGCTTTATTGATTATTTTGACTAAGTTGTCTGTTCTTGAGGAGACAACTCCACAAGTTTTATCATTTGGTCATGGAGACACTAGCAACTCCTGGCTCATGAACTCTTATGAGTGCAAACCCCATTTAAAAAGCGTCATTCATTTAGCGTTATTGGATATCCATTTCTTTCCATTTTGTTGTTTTAGATTTAAAGAGAAAACTGACAATAAATGGTATAATAGAAAAAACTTTGTAGCGCAATCTTCTTCTTATGACTTGCTGCAGATGGATTATAGTTCAACGGTAGGTTTTGTCTCTATTATTGAATTATAGCATTCTATGCTTATAGAACTAGTGCTGTGTTTTGTATAGAAGTCTATTTCTAACTTGATATCTTGTGTACAGTCTGTAGAGAAGGATGTCGTGGACTCTGCCTTGACCAAACTAGAGGAAGTCCCTGAATCTAGACTAGACAAGCGAGTACAGGTACTTGATGTTATTATTATCAACTGACAGGCACTTACAGGTACTTGATGTTATTATTATCAGCTGACAGGCACTTACAGGTACTTGATGTTATTATTATTACCTGACAAGCACTTACAGGTACTTGGTATTATTCTTACCTGATAAGCATTTACAGGTACTTGATGTTATTATTATCAGCTGACAGGCACTTACAGGTACTTGATGTTATTATTATTACCTGACAAGCACTTACAGGTACTTGATGTTATTATTATTACCTGACAGGCACTTACAGGTACTTGATGTTATTATTATCAACTGACAGGCACTTACAGGTACTTGATGTTATTATTATTACCTGACAAGCACTTACAGGTACTTGATGTTATTATTATTACCTGACAGGCACTTACAGGTACTTGATGTTATTATTATCAGCTGACAGGCACTTACAGGTACTTGATGTTATTATTATTACCTGACAAGCACTTACAGGTACTTGGTATTATTCTTACCTGATAAGCATTTACAGGTACTTGATGTTATTATTATCAGCTGACAGGCACTTACAGGTACTTGATGTTATTATTATTACCTGACAAGCACTTACAGGTACTTGATGTTATTATTATTACCTGACAGGCACTTACAGGTACTTGATGTTATTATTATTACCTGACAAGCACTTACAGGTACTTGATATTATTATTACCTGATAAGCACTTACAGGTACTTGATGTTATTATTATTACTCAATTTATTTATGTACTTCTTGTTATTATTAATTGTTTTTAGTTTTGTTATTTATTTCATAACAATTATATATTGTACATTTTTCCTAGCCACATCAAAAAATGGCGTTATTACATACCAAAGTATTGTGTAGTTATGCACAACTCTACATCAATAATAACTACTAGCTAATGCATTTGAAAAATATTGCTACTGGTCCAGCAACAGAGTTGTCACGGAAATGACAAATTAACACAGGAGGTGACAAATCCCAATAATCTGATGGCAGCCGAACACTTCATCGCATTCCAGTCACACATCCAAAAATTAGATCCGTTTGAATACGATCTAATCCAATCCTCGCATTCTGAACATTCCCGTCGTATAGTAGCCGAAATTACCCGAAATTATCTGGTTCAGGCAGACTCTGACTGTCTTGTTTAGCGAAAACCTTGGCCTGTAGAATGTAGTTGAGTGAACTTTGGTAAACCATTAGGTAACACAAGTATATCTATTTTATTCTACTATATATTTATAAAGAGAGGCTTTCCTCTTTCTCAACTTATCCTACGGATTTGAAAGCAGCGAAACCAGGATTTGTGGGGTGCAGGTTCAGCCTATATCACGCGAATTGTTTTTATTAAATTTAATTATTTAATTTGAGTGTTACATCTAATGGATAAGAGAGTACAGTTTGTGTACATCTTCTAATTAACCTAAGTGACCAGGTAACGTTCTATAACACTGTTGATTTTAGTTAAGATTGGGGACTAACAAGTTCCGCATTTCTGTTTATGTTTACCCACAATCCATCAGTTGCCCATGTCATGCTCAATGGGGTCTGCGCTCATAAGAGTACATACGCCAGGAGTCGCTAGTGTTTCCAGAACCAAATGACTAAACTTGTGGAGTTGTCTCCTCAAAGACAGGCAAATCAATCAAAATTATTACTAACGTGTAGATGTTTCCGGTAAAAATATTAACGATTTATTAAGGACTTCTGGGGCTGTAACAGTATAATTTTTTTCGCTAAAATAATATTTTGGTGCCGGCATTTTGAGATATATAATTTAACCTTAGATAAAATAATTTAACAAACTTGTTTTTGACAAATATTACTGTTTATTGCAATAAAACTTAATCAACTTTATACATATATTTAATAACACTAGCGGGTCTGATCGCTGGTTCTAGGACTAAATGACATTTTAGAAGACTGTCACAGTCATGTGAGCAACTCATGTTGAGTTTATTATCTTTGGAACTGAAGATACCTTTTACTTGGCAGTAACTTATAGTTCTACTTGTGAGTGAAGGCCTTTATTTTGCTCACATCCCTTTCATCTCACTAAAGTTGAATAATAAATCTGAGCTGTTTAGCTTTGTATACATGTGTATTCATAATATAACTGCGTACAGTACGTATGTACTTATAGTGTAACTGTATACAGCTCACATATACAAAATTTAACTGCGTACAGTACACATATATATACATGAAGTTATTGTGTATAGTATGTATAGACATATATTAATGTGTGCAGTAGATATACACATAATATTACTGTGTACAGCACATATATACATGTACACAATAATTGCATTTATACAGGAACTGATCAACCTGATATCTGACGTGAAGACTATGGAAGAAGTTGTTATGGAAATGAAATTTGATGCTAAGAAAAGTCCCATTGGTGAGTGCATGTAAATTTTCTAGTACATGTTATCTGGTACATGTGTTGTTATCTGGTACATGTGTTGTTATCTGGTACATGTGTTGTTATCTGGTACATGTGCTGTTATCTGGTACATGTGTTGTTATCTGGTACATGTGTTGTTATCTGGTACATGTGTTGTTATCTGGTACATGTGCTGTTATCTGGTACATGTGTTGTTATCTGGTACATGTGTCGTAAGTATTTGTCCACGAAGCATTGCTAACATAGTTTAACGTCAATTATTGCTTTTTAAGTTTTGTTTGTTTGATAGTTACATTATTCTGTAGTCAGAGAGAGTGCCAAGAGTTTTAATAAGGAAAGAGGAAAAATGTCTCAAAAATTGCCCGTTTAGGCTCAAAGCCATTGAAAGGTTCCAGCGCAGAATTGGCTGGTAAATTTTTTAAGGTCGTTTTAATACATGACACGTGTAATATAGCTCTAGAGAGTGACATAGCCTTAGTGTAAGTATTATAGTTTGGCGTAGATAAAACTCTATGGATATAGCACCTTGTATAATTTTTAAGGTAAACTGACAAAGGCACAAATTATGCAGGGTTACGCTGCCTTGAAGAAAATAGAAGCTATGATTCAAGCAGGCAATGTCGGTGAAGACTTGGTGTATGCTTGTGACATATTCTATACGCGTATACCTCACGCATTCGGGTGAGTACTCTAGCGTGTAATATACCAATGTACTAATAATATGTATATATTGTATACTTTTTACTTGTGTTATTGTTTACTATATATGTTGTATACTTTATACATGTGTTGTTGTTTACTATATATATATATTGTATACTTTATACTTGTGTTGTTGTTTACTAGTGATATATATTGTATACTTTATACTTGTGTTGCTGTTTACTGGTTATATATATTGTATACTTTATACTTGTGTTGTTGTTTACTATTTATATATATTGTATACTTTATACTTGTGTTGTTTACTGGGTATATATATTGTATACTTTATACTTGTGTTGTTGTTTACTAGTTATATATATTGTATACTTTATACTTGTGTTGTTGTTTACTAGTTATATATATTGTATACTTTATACTTGTGTTGTTGTTTACTAGTTATATATATTGTATACTTTATACTTGTGTTGTTGTTTACTAGTTATATATATTGTATACTTTATACATGTGTTGTTGTTTACTAGTTATATATATTGTATACTTTATACTTGTGTTGTTGTTTACTAGTGATATATATTGTATACTTTATACTTGTGTTGCTGTTTACTGGTTATATATATTGTATACTTTATACTTGTGTTGTTGTTTACTATTTATATATATTGTATACTTTATACTTGTGTTGTTGTTTACTATTTATATATATTGTATACTTTATACATGTGTTGTTGTTTACTAGTTATATATATTGTATACTTTATACTTGTGTTGTTGTTTACTAGTTATATATATTGTATACTTTATACTTGTGTTGTTGTTTACTAGTTATATATATTGTATACTTTATACATGTGTTGTTGTTTACTAGTTATATATATTGTATACTTTATACTTGTGTTGTTGTTTACTAGTTATATATATTGTATACTTTATACTTGTGTTGTTTACTAGTTATATATATTGTATACTTTATACTTGTGTTGTTGTTTACTAGTTATATATATTGTATACTTTATACATGTGTTGTTGTTTACTAGTTATATATATTGTATACTTTATACATGTGTTGTTGTTTACTAGTTATATATATTGTATACTTTATACATGTGTTCTTGTTTACTATATATATATATTGTATACTTTATACTTGTGTTGTTGTTTACTAGTTATATATATTGTATACTTTATACTTGTGTTGTTTACTAGTTATATATATTGTATACTTTATACTTGTGTTGTTGTTTACTAGTTATATATATTGTATACTTTATACATGTGTTGTTGTTTACTAGTTATATATATTGTATACTTTATACATGTGTTCTTGTTTACTATATATATATATTGTATACTTTATACATGTGTTGTTGTTTACTAGTTATATATATTGTATACTTTATACATGTGTTCTTGTTTACTATATATATATATTGTATACTTTATACTTGTGTTGTTGTTTACTAGTTATATATATTGTATACTTTATACTTGTGTTGTTGTTTACTATATATATATATTGTATACTTTATACATGTGTTGTTGTTTACTAGTTATATATATTGTATACTTTATACATGTGTTGTTGTTTACTAGTTATATATATTGTATCCTTTATACATGTGTTGTTGTTTACTAGTTATATATATTGTATACTTTATACATGTGTTGTTGTTTACTAGTTATATATATTGTATACTTTATACTTGTGTTGTTGTTTACTATATATATATATTGTATACTTTATACTTGTGTTGTTGTTTACTAGTTATATATATTGTATCCTTTATACATGTGTTGTTGTTTACTAGTTATATATATTGTATACTTTATACTTGTGTTGTTGTTTACTAGTTATATATATTGTATACTTTATACTTGTGTTGTTGTTTACTAGTTATATATATTGTATACTTTATACATGTGTTGTTGTTTACTATATATATATATTGTATACTTTATACTTGTGTTGTTGTTTACTAGTTATATATATTGTATACTTTATACATGTGTTGTTGTTTACTAGTTATATATATTGTATACTTTATACTTGTGTTGTTGTTTACTATATATATATATTGTATACTTTATACTTGTGTTGTTGTTTACTAGTTATATATATTGTATCCTTTATACATGTGTTGTTGTTTACTAGTTATATATATTGTATACTTTATACTTGTGTTGTTGTTTACTAGTTATATATATTGTATACTTTATACTTGTGTTGTTGTTTACTAGTTATATATATTGTATACTTTATACATGTGTTGTTGTTTACTATATATATATATTGTATACTTTATACTTGTGTTGTTGTTTACTAGTTATATATATTGTATACTTTATACATGTGTTGTTGTTTACTAGTTATATATATTGTATACTTTATACTTGTGTTGTTGTTTACTATATATATATATTGTATACTTTATACTTGTGTTGTTGTTTACTAGTTATATATATTGTATACTTTATACTTGTGTTGTTGTTTACTAGTTATATATATTGTATACTTTATACTTGTGTTGTTGTTTACTAGTTATATATATTGTATACTTTATACTTGTGTTGTTGTTTACTAGTTATATATATTGTATACTTTATACATGTGTTATTGTTTACTAGTTATATATATTGTATACTTTATACTTGTGTTATTGTTTACTAGTTATATATATTGTATACTTTATACTTGTGTTGTTGTTTACTATTTATATATATTGTATACTTTATACATGTGTTGTTGTTTACTAGTTATATATATTGTATACTTTATACATGTGTTGTTTACTGGTTATATATATTGTATACTTTATACTTGTGTTGTTTACTGGTTATATATATTGTATACTTTATACTTGTGTTGTTTACTGGTTATATATATTGTATACTTTATACATGTGTTGTTGTTTACTAGTTATATATATTGTATACTTTATACATGTGTTGTTGTTTACTAGTTATATATATTGTATACTTTATACATATGTTATTGTTTACTAGTTATATATATTGTATACTTTATACATGTGTTGTTGTTTACTAGTTATATATATTGTATACTTTATACTTGTGTTGTTGTTTACTATATATATATATTGTATACTTTATACTTGTGTTGTTGTTTACTAGTTATATATATTGTATACTTTATACTTGTGTTGTTGTTTACTAGTTATATATATTGTATACTTTATACTTGTGTTATTGTTTACTAGTTATATATATTGTATACTTTATACTTGTGTTGTTGTTTACTAGTTATATATATTGTATACTTTATACATGTGTTGTTGTTTACTAGTTATATATATTGTATACTTTATACTTGTGTTGTTGTTTACTAGTTATATATATCGTATACTTTATACTTGTGTTGTTGTTTACTTTGACCGTGTACTTTTGTCTATTTAGGATGAGGCCACCAGATATAATTCGTTCATTAGCTAAAGTGAAAGAGGAAATGTTACTTTTAGCTGTAAGTACATGGAAACATTTCATTCAACTGACAAGTTTATCCGCAGTGTTTACTTTATATACAAACAGCGTACAATAGATCATACAGTAGTAGTCTGATATAACAAACAGCGTACAATAGATCATACAGTAGTAGTCTGATATAACAAACCAGAAGTGACCGAAATATTAGATTCTTTTATACATAAAAACAAAATTATAGGTTATAATTATAAAAATAGTTATAAATGGAGTCGATGTCGTTTGTTTGGACTCTGAAGTTTGGTTTGCTCTTTTGTAGATAATAGTTTATTATAACAGCTTCCGTTATTGGTATGTTTTATTTTACTTATACATTCCGTAGGCAAACAACACAAAATGTAATGAACATATATAGACTTGTCTGTGTGTCTGTGTAAATGTTTGGCATCCCAGGCTCATAGATGCCTAAACCGCCGCTCTGAGAGAACTAAAACCTGTTGTAAGAACTCTCCAGTGGATTAATCTAATGTATGGCCGAGGGGGAGGGGGGGTGTGGGGCTTTAAGTTTCTCATTGGTTCTCTAACAGGAGACTTTTTTTGTTTTTAGCATTTTTAAATGGTCAAAGCAAAACTAGTTTCAATGACCATCATGCTTTGATCCAGATCTTTGCTAACAAACTATACCAAAGTTAACGAACTATACCGAGGAACACAACAAATTGTGATGTTCATTGGTTGGTTTAGTTTAGCATTGCCATAAGTTGCAATTTGAAAACGAGGCTAAAATGTTATTTTAGCGAGCCGTGTAAGTTAATATTTTTCTCATCTCTCTGTTATTTATTACTGCAACTACCTTATCCGATTGTGGATTTAACTTGTTACTTGACAAAAGACAATTAATAATACAAGGACTATGGATCATTTATTATAATTACAAAGTTTTACAAACAAAATTGTTGAGAAAATAATAATATTTGATGGTCAATGACGATATATATTATTATTATTACTGTTTATTATTATCATAATAGTTGTTTTTTTCGAATACCTCGTTTTGACAATAATTATAATTTCTCCATTTATTTCAATCTAAAATAATTATTGGATTTGGTAGTTATAATTATATTTTATCAAATTTTATTGTCATATATTAGTTTAGTTATTCTTGTTAGTATCAACATGTTTTTCACTGTTAATTATTATTATTTATTATTCTTACTCATTATTACTGCTTATTAACAGCTACTGCTGTTATTGCTTGCTTTTTTATTGTTTACATGCTGTATTAACTTGGTACATGTATATGACAACAATGATAACACCGTTAAAAATAATCACAGCAAAATTGACTACCAAACAAACAGATCATGTATCATCATTGATAGTTTTTAAATATTAAAAACATTGATAGATCTTCGTCATATTATCATTGTATTGTTGTTATTTAATGATATCGTTATTCAAATTTATTGCTGCTGTTATGTATTTTCCTACTTATTACTCTTCATAGTTAATGTCAAATTATGCATCATGCATCAAATATAACGGAATTGCCAGCTGTGGCTTTTTAGTAAAACTTTGACACTGATTCAAATGTGGCCGTTTATGGAAGTCGTCATGTTAGGAAAATTCGACGCAATCTTCGCTCTTGGAAACCGTGTTATTATATCATGTCATTCACCGTTGCGTTCTTGTTGACTTTTATACACTTCATCCACGGCACTCAGTACTTTACTATTTTTGACGATTCAAGTAAAGTTACTTGTACTACCATTTCCACTCTGAAAATCGTAACGAATTGTGTCAACGATAGTATATCTCTAATTGTTGGTGATTTAGCAAAAGCCGTAATCATTTTGTAATTGATATTTTTAAGATTTCACCAGTGGCGAATCTTCACCATTACTTTTATCACGAGTCAAATGTAGCCATTTGTAAGAGTCGCATGACTTCTCCTAAAGCTGAAATACAAAGATGGCCTACTTTTGGCCTCACCTCGTTCAGCTTTCTGGCATTTCTGTTATATTTCATCCGTGGTACACATTAATGGCAAAATTATTTTCAAATGTGAAGAGGTAGACACGAGATGAGTCTACGACGGGAGGCACCTTCCACGAGATGAAGTTACCACAGGAGTAGGCGACCACGGAAAGAGATTACCATTGGAGGGGACAACCATAGGAGGAGGTTACCATGAGAGGTGGCGACCATGGGAGGAGGTGACCATGGAAGGAGGCAACCATGGAAGGAGGTGACCATGGAAGGAGGCAACCACTGGAGGAGAAGCCACGAGAGGAGGCAGCAATGAGAAGAGGTAACCACTCGAGGAGGTGACCACAAGAGGGGGTGGCCATGGGTGGAGGCGGCCATGGGAGGAGGCAGCTATGGGAGGATGCAACCATTGCAGGAGGCAACCTTGTGAGGCTATCGCAGGAGGAGGTGACAACAGGGACCATGGGAAACAGGGCTTTGGAGAAGGGCAACATTATGTCTGACTATATGCATTCAATGTTGTTTAAAATTTAGCTAGTGGCATTATGTATACTTTGTAGGCGCTGGATGATATTGAGATAGCCATGAATATTGTTTCTAAAACTGTGGGAAGTTATGATGGACTGAACCCGATAGATCAAAGTTATATATCACTTAAATGTGATATAAAACCTTTGGATAATTCTGATCAGATGTACAAGGTTAGTTCAGAGACTGTTTCTAGTTTTGTAGTACTCCATTTATTAGAGTGTTGTTATCTTTTGTTCTGTGTATTGTGTACTGCTGTCAATACTGGTCGCACTCATCACCTTGTTCAAACCTCTCTCACTCTTTCCTTTACTCTCTCAGACATTGTCTGTTCTCCTTGTCTGTCTGGTCTCCTTGTCTGTCTGGTCTCCTTACCTGTCTGGTCTCCTTACCTGTCCGGTCTCCTTACCTATCTGGTCTCCTTGTCTGTCTGGTCTTCTTACCTGTCTGGTCTCCTTGTCTGTCTGGTCTCCTTACCTGTCTGGTCTCCTTACCTGTCTGGTCTCCTTACCTATCTGGTCTCCTTGTCTGTCTGGTCTCCTTACCTGTCTGGTCTCCTTATCTGTCTGGTCTCCTTACCTATCTGGTCTCCTTGCCAGTCTGGTCTCCTTACCTGTCTGGTCTCCTTGTCTGTCTGGTCTCCTTATCTGTCTGGTCTCCTTGTCTGTCTGGTCTCCTTGTCTGTCTGGTCTCCTTACCTGTCTGGTCTCCTTGTCTGTCTGGTCTCCTTACCTGTCTGGTCTCCTTGCCTATCTGGTCTCCTTGTCTGTCTGGTTTCCTTACCTGTCTGGTCTCCTTGCCTGTCTAGTTTCCTTGCCTGTCTGGTCTCCTTACCTGTCTGGTCTCTTTGTCTGTCTGGTCTTTTTACCTGTCTGGTCTTTTTACCTGTCTGGTCTCCTTACCTATCTGGTCTCCTTGTCTGTCTGGTCTCCTTACCTGTCTGGTCTCCTTACCTGTCTGGTCTCCTTACCTATCTGGTCTCCTTGTCTGTCTGGTCTCCTTACCTGTCCGGTCTCCTTACCTGTCTGGTCTCCTTGTCTGTCTGGTCTCCTTATCTGTCTGGTCTCCTTGTCTGTCTGGTCTCCTTGTCTGTCTGGTCTCTTTGCCTGTCTGGTCTCCTTATCTGTCTGGTCTCCTTGTCTGTCTGGTCTCCTTGTCTGTCTGGTCTCCTTACCTGTCTGGTCTCCTTGTCTGTCTGGTCTCCTTATCTTTCTGGTCTCCTTGTCTGTCTGGTCTCCTTACCTATCTGGTCTCCTTGTCTGTCTGGTCTCCTTGTCTGTCTGGTCTCCTTGTCTGTCTGGTCTCCTTACCTGTCTGTTCTCCTTGTCTGTCTGTTCTCCTTGTCTGTCTGGTCTCCTTGTCTGTCTGGTCTCCTTGTCTGTCTGGTCTCCTTACCCGTCTGGTCTCCTTACCTGTCTGGTCTCCTTACCTGTCTGGTCTCCTTACCTATCTGGTCTCCTTACCCGTCTGGTCTCCTTACCTGTCTGGTCTCCTTGTCTGTCTGGTCTCCTTACCTGTCTGGTCTCCTTACCTGTCTGGTCTCCTTACCTATCTGGTCTCCTTGTCTGTCTGGTCTCCTTACCTGTCTGGTCTCCTTACCTGTCTGGTCTCCTTACCTATCTGGTCTCCTTGTCAGTCTGGTCTCCTTACCTGTCTGGTCTCCTTGTCTGTCTGGTCTCCTTATCTGTCTGGTCTCCTTGTCTGTCTGGTCTCCTTACCTGTCTGGTCTCCTTGTCTGTCTGGTCTCCTTACCTGTCTGGTCTCCTTACCTGTCTGGTCTCCTTGTCTGTCTGGTCTTCTTACCTGTCTGGTCTCCTTGTCTGTCTGGTCTTTTTACCTGTCTGGTCTTTTTACCTGTCTGGTCTCCTTGTCTGTCTGGTCTCCTTACCTGTCTGGTCTCCTTACCTGTCTGGTCTCTTTACCTGTCTGGTCTCCTTACCTGTCTGGTCTCCTTGCCTATCTGGTCTCCTTGTCTGTCTGGTCTTCTTACCTGTCTGGTCTCCTTGCCTGTCTGGTCTCCTTGTCTGTCTGGTCTTCTTACCTGTCTGGTCTCCTTGTCTGTCTGGTCTTTTTACCTGTCTGGTCTTTTTACCTGTCTGGTCTCCTTACCTGTCTGGTCTCCTTACCTATCTGGTCTCTTTGTCTGTCTGGTCTCCTTACCTGTCTGGTCTCCTTACCTGTCTGGTCTCCTTACCTATCTGGTCTCCTTGTCTGTCTGGTCTCCTTACCTGTCTGGTCTCCTTGTCTGTCTGGTCTCCTTGTCTGTCTGGTCTCCTTACCTGTCTGGTCTCCTTACTTGTCTGGTCTCCTTACCTGTCTGGTCTCCTTATCTGTCTGGTCTCCTTGTCTGTCTGGTCTCCTCACCTGTCTGGTCTCCTCGCCTGTCTGGTGTCCTCACCTGTCTGGTCTCCTTACCTGTCTGGTCTCCTTACCTGTCTGGTCTCCTTACCTGTCTGGTCTTCTTACCTGTCTGGTCTCCTTACCTGTCTGGTTTCCTTACCTGTCTGGTCTCCTTGTCTGTCTGGTCTCCTTGCCTGTCTGGTCCCCTTACCTGTCTGGTCTCCTTGTCTGTCTGGTCTCCTTACCTGTCTGGTCTCTTTGTCTGTCTGATCTCCTTGTCTGTCTGGTTTCCTTGCATGTCTGGGCTCCTTACCTGTCTGGTCTCCTTACCTGTCTGGTCTCTTTGCCTGTCTGGTCCCCTTACCTGTCTGGTCTCCTTACCTGTCTGGTCTCCTTACCTCTCTGGTCTCCTCAGCTGTTCCCTCAACCATTCTTCATACTTGCCATCTCCAGCTACTTCCCATACAGCCAAACAAGTTTATCACCTATTCTCTTCTTCGCCTACCTCCTCCTGACAGCAGCGTCTTATTGAAACCTTTGTACATTTGTGATTGTAATAAATCGTCCCCTCGGAAGCCCTCATGCTTGACTCTTTCATAAATTGAACAAAAAGTGTTTGGTATATCTTTGTGTTATTTATTGGCACTGGTAGAAGAAAAATAACCTTGTAAACAAGTAGTATCTGTGGATTTTGAATCTAGAAAACCGTGTACTACTGTACTGCCGTCTGAGTGATTCCACCAGGCGCTTATTATTGCTTCAATCAACCTCTAATAATACTCGTGTTATCCGATGTTTCAAAATTGGTGCATTCGTTAGGATATGTACAAGCTTGCTTTCAGCAGCCTTCATAAAGTTTCTTGTATTATAGTCTTCAAAAGAAAGAATTTTCAGACATGTAAGGTTTCAGTACAGTTGTTGATACAAACCTTTTACGCTACATTTTGATTGAAAGACAATAATTGCCAGGAGTTTTAAATTTTGTAAATGCAGTGGAATTGTATTTATATAAATGCACAAACACAGTATTCTTTTTTTATAAATACATGTTCAATTTCTTCGTGGCAATTGTGCTTTCATCCAAGGACATTTAAATGTCACATCTCTACTATTACATTGTATGTGTTGTAGATACTAGAGAAATACCTAAAGAACACGCATAATCCAAAACATAATAGCTGGTCTCTACAATTGATGGAAGTATTTCAGTGTGACAAGGCCGAAGATTATTCCTCTACCGTCGGTAACAAGTAAGTTTACATTTTTTGCTTAAAATATAAATATTATTTTTATTTATGGTGCGTTTGGCTGATCCTGACATCCTAGAATGAAGTAAAGGCGAGATGTGTTCACAAACAACTCGATAATTGTTATTTTGCAGTAAGCTTTTCTAGATCTGGTCATGAGCTACTCCATGGCGTGCTGACATGAATGCTCGGCAAGTATTGGGAGATACTTTCTCCAATGATAAAATTTTAGCGAAGCAATTTGTTTTTTTTCAATCACAATGGTCTGCAATCGGCATGGTTTATCGCTGTGTTATCTTTCTATTTAACTATTTATGATAAAATAATATTTGAGCTAGATGAAAGCGAATTGTCTATTGATAGATCCATAGATACAGTATGAGTATTTCTAATAAGTTGCTTATTTTTAAATCACTGGTGTTTATTTACGTTTTTCTATTATCAGCTTAGAAAGAAAATAATTAATAATTGACAATTATAGAATATTTAGCTATTTCAGAAATATGAAATATCAAAATATAATTGAATCGTGACAGTAAGAATAAAACATTGCGGTGGGACATATCTCTTTATTATCACAATTATGGCTGGATACGCTGTTTCACTCGTGCATCTAAAATTTTTATCCTCCAATCTTATTACCATGCAAGGACTGACTGTTTTATTATTATATCTATCCGTAAAGAGAGAATACCTGGATATATAGCATGTATTGTATGCGAAGTCTGTTATATACTGTATTGTGTAGTTGTACTTTGCATGCTATGGTAGGGTACTTCTATGGCATGGATCGAGCGTAACTAACTTTATGGGTATCCTATCTCAAGGATTGAGAATTGCCCCTCCTGAGGCTCCTGTGTGCGGATATAGGGTAGGTAACTCCGACACTTGTAGCTTTACTCTAGCTATGAGATAGTGTTGATAAATGTGTACTGTACGGTAATCGTTTGTTTGTTGGATGAGATGAGATGAGATGATTCTTGTTTTTAAATGCGGAGTCAATCTGAAATAAGAAATACAAAATGAAGAAATTGCGGTCATGATATGAAAATCAACAGTAGACTTTAAAATTTCAATGAAGAATAAATATGAACTAATTTAGTTCTTAAAGGTAAATTTGTTCTAGCTATGAAGGACGTTTTGTTACTTGAGTCTTGAAAATGTGTAGGGACTCAGTGCAGATCGATCTTTAAAGGTTGGAAGGCAGTAATAATTCTCTGCACAGCGCCCATATCTGGGACACTCTACTTTTATACAAATCGCCCAAATTTTATAAAAACTTGTTTTACAGCTCTATTTAACATGTAGCGTTTTCATAAAAAAAATTTACGACTTGAAATCTTCTATCTGGCAAAGTTGTAACTTTGTATACAGTTTTTTAACATAACTTAACCTAAAAAGTTTTGATTCAATTTGCTCAAAATTAGTTGTTCTTAGCTTTTGACGAAGTTGTTTGCTCATACATACTGGGCAGATAACTCCAAAATACGAGTATTTTCCATGGATGTGACTTGTCTAATTTTGTTACTAAATGTTTTGAAGTTTAGTTTATCATCATGTCTTTTTTGAAATAGTAAGCTTCATCTCAGTAGATGATTGCATGCTTCAGGGATTATAGAGTATTCTTTTAACCTTATTAATGCATATGAGAAATTTATTGTAGTGGGGAAAAGGTGTATATTTCTCTGACAGTGCGTGTAAGAGTGCCTGGCACTGCCGCCCTACTAGAAGTAGAAATATCGGGCTATTGCTTCTAAGTGAGGTAAAATTGGGTGAGTATTTGTTGTTCTAAATATTTAGTTTTCGCTATAAAACCCACAAAACCAAGTTCTTATTTCACCAGTAACAGCTGCACCCTCGTTGCATTCAGCATTTATAATGCCTCTCCTCACTTGGCGTTTTTGTCGAAGTTGTCTTTTTATTACAAATTCTTTCTAGAGTGCATCACCATGTCTATTCTTGATGCTTGTAGGAGATCTGAATGAGCTGACATATGATGACTACCGTGCTAAGAGGCTGCCAGCTGGCAAACACTCCGTTAAGGCTTGTGGATCTTTTGAACCAAACGCTTGTGATGTTGTAACCATGTAAGTTATCTGGTATTGTAACCGTGTAAGTTCTCTGGTATTGTAACCATGTAAGTTATCTGGTATTGTAACCGTGTAAGTTATCTGGTATTGTAACCGTGTAAGTTATCTGGTATTGTAACCGTGTAAGTTATCTGGTATTGTAACCGTGTAAGTTATCTGGTACTGTAACCATGTAAGTTATCTGGTATTGTAACCGTGTAAGTTATCTGGTATTGTAACCGTGTAAGTTATCTGGTACTGTAACCGTGTAAATTATCTGGTATTGTAACCGTGTAAGTTATCTGGTATTGTAACCGTGTAAGTTATCTGGTATTGTAACCGTGTAAGTTATCTGGTATTGTAACCGTGTAAGTTATCTGGTACTGTAACCATGTAAGTTATCTGGTATCTGTAAGTTATCTGGTATTGTAACCGTGTAACTTCTCTGGTATTGTAACCGTGTAAGTTATCTGGTATTGTAACCGTGTAAGTTATCTGGTATTGTAACCGTGTAAGTTATCTGGTATTGTAACCGTGTAAGTTATCTGGTATTGTAACCGTGTAAGTTATGTGGTATTGTAACCGTGTAAGTTATCTGGTATTGTAACCGTGTAAGTTATCTGGTATTGTAACCGTGTAAGTTATCTGGTATTGTAACCATGTAAGTTATCTGGTATTGTAACCGTGTAAGTTATCTGATGTTGTAACCATGTAAGTTGGCATGATATCGTATGATATTATATAATAAAATATAATATTTTGTGGTGTCACATTACATAATGTATTTCCATAATGCCAATGTTGTAGAGACGGAGACGTTTCCGTACCTTGTGGGAAGCTGAAAGAGAAGAAAAGAGGCGTTCACAGCAATCTCATACACAATGAGTACATTGTATACAACACTAATCAGATCAAGTTGAGATATATCCTTAAAGTCAAGTTTAACTATTGATATCAAACACTTATCTAGTGTATGTCTACTATGTATGTGAAATGAGTTGTAGACGTTGTGCTTGTTACCGATTATTTCTTCATCTTAGCTTTAGGGCTTAGTTTTTAACGTTTTGTTTTTTCGGTGCTTAAAAATGAGATTTAATCAAATGCTGACAATGCCCAATAGATTTGCAGCTTGTTCAGCTTGCTGTGTATTGTGTACCTCGCTGTTAATTTGATCTGCTTTTAATGATAGCTAGCTAGCTCAGTAGATATATCCTAACCCAGTGATTGTTCTAGATTGTATTTTATATTTGTTTATAAATAATTTTTGCTAATAGCATTTCAATTAAGTTTTATTGTATAGCTTGTTTTTAATATCTTTCTTTATATATATAAATATAAAACATATCTGTATTAGCAATGATTATACATGTAAGTATGCCCACTTTCATTATACTCAGGGGGCTGAAAGCTGCTGTAAAAGCAACTAACCATTATACCGGCGTTCAGAGATGTTTGTGGGTTTATCCTTTTTCAATAGTTCTAGTAAGGTGAGACAACTCACAAAAACATCGCTTAGTAATAGCAGAAGGTAGGAGCTCAATGTAACATATATTAATGAGTACACTAGTTCGCTGTATCTTTTACTATAATATACTAGAGTATGATTGACGTTGTTATCTAGTGAGGGATGAAAACTGGTCCAAACTTTTAAAACTGCAAAGCATTGGAATGTTTTTTCTTTAGCATTTTGACTTTTTATTAACTGCAGTCTAACATTAACACTGATATGTTGCATGAAATTATGCCATCCAATGATTTTTAATTTGGGCATGAAATGAACAATAACAGAAAGTAATAATTTTCAGACAGAACTGTTTCTACTAATTCAGACATTTGCATCATAATATACTTGTATGTAGATTGTAAGTAATTGATCAGAGGTGATGGTGATCACTAGAGAGTGATGGGAAATTGAGGTTGTTTTGAATGAAGATTTTTAGATTCTATTTCTACAATACACTGGTCTGCAACGTCAATATTTATACGTATGTATGCATAGATGCGCGCAACAAATCAATTTTTCGTTATATGGGAGTTGTTACACCTTATGCTTAGACCAACGGGTGGTCGTATTGCATTTGAGAGTTATCCTACGCTTAGGTTTATGGTGAAACCTTATTGGCTGGTTACAATAGCGAAAAGCGCAATTATTGGCTGCAAGCTGGATAAACCAATTATTTACTCAGCGTACTTCACTTGCAGCTGCTACAGTTGCTGGTCAGCTGTGTTGATTGATAATAATAATATAATTAATAATAAAAAAAGTCGTTTACTAATTATTAAAGACCCACATTATATGCAGCTGTGATGGCTAAACCGAAAAAAATCAGAGAAACTTATTGACGTTTAATTATTATTATTATGGTGATAAGATCGCTCACTGTGACTTTTACCAATTCATGTCATCCATGTGTGTGTGTGTGTGTTTGTGTGTATGTGTATGTATTGAATTGTTGCTGTTGTTGTTGTTAATTCTAATAATAAAAAAATACAATAAATAATAATAAATAATCATTATTATTAATTTATTAATTACTTATGAAATAATAATAGTTATTGTTGTTATATTTATTATTATTGTGCAGGATTTCACTGTGGGGGTGTGAGGTGGTAGCTCGGCCTACCTGCACAACCTCCCGAACTGTAATGGCAACTGTGTCTAGTGTGCTAGCGATACAACCCTTCCACAGGTCGACTTAGTATACTGGAGAATGGTGGTCGACCATCTCAGTAACTAGTGAGCTGCCGGTTGCGTTAGCTGTTGTTTGTGTATGCAATGAGTTCGAACTTTGAAGGGCGAACTAGTTGAACTAGATTCGGCCAGCAGAGGTTCGGCTGTCCTTTTGTAGTGCTGTGCAGAGGTCGAACATTGAAGGCGAAGTTAGACAAGCTAAGTTCGGCCAGCAGAGGTTCAGACTGATCTGCCTGTATATTACTACTCGAGTAATGGTGCGCAGTGAAGTTATTTGTATGTACAAAGAAACTTCTGAGAGTGTGCAAGCTGACTCTGCTTTATTTGACATAAACATCCGTATTTATGCATGCAATTACATAACAGATTGAACTGATAAGCGATAATACAAAAGGTAGCCACACCTAGCACAGCAATTGGCTAGAGTGTGCCAATAAGGAAAAAGGGGGTGGCTCTAGAGTACATGCATGGTTGAGTCCACATGGTGTTCGTATAAGATTGTATGGTAAGAATAATAATGATAAAATGTGCATAGAGTTACTGGCTTTAAAGTGTACATAATAGAAATAAGCATGTAGGCAATAGTCACGATAGGCAAGTGTTTACATAGAACTGGACTCGGTAAGTGAGTGTCGCATAGAACGATCTGATGCATAGAACTAGTAATGTTAGTAGAGTGTTACCAGATGGCGCCTGTCCTTCACATTATTATGATGTTTTTTATACTCATACTGCATCTATTATTATATTATTATTAAGTTAATAATATTTTATTAATTTAATATTTATCTCCCTTCAACTTCAAGTTCTTTTCTCTATTTTTTATGTTTTGTTGTTGTTGTATTATTAATAAATAATAATAATTATTATTATATTTTTATTTATTTACTACTCGTCTTCTCTCTACTCATGTTTTTTTTTATCGTAATATGATATTGAAGTTGTTATCCTTAGCTATTCAAGGGTGTACAGCTCTATGTCAGACAACATATAAATGACCCCAATCCTTCCTTGAGTGAGGGAGGGGACTGTGGTTATTTAACTGTCAGCCTCAATCATGGCTAGCAGCACTCCTGGAGGAGCTGAACACAGGTGATCCCTAGTTACTCAAATAACTAGGGAGAGATGACTATGACCGAAGGTCTATCTGTCTCAATTCAGCGTAGTAGTAGTCTGCCTAGCGAAACTCTCCCTAGAGGTGGGTACAGTCATGTCTAGTCAACCATTCAACTAGAGGGGAGATGACTACGGCCCAAGGTCTATATATCTCAGAGCAAGTACCAGGCTAGCAACTCTCTTTAGAGCTGGGCACAGGTAAACAGGAATAGCTAACAGAGTAGTTATTGGAGCGCAGCTGACTCCGCTCTTATTTATTCCTTAAGTCCTGTATGTTCAGAGCCTCAATATCAAATGATTTTATCTCACAAAATGCAAACTATTTATAACGGTATACAATACACATACATACAATACACAATACACGTACACAATAATTCGTAACTGGCCAATGAAACTACGGCTAGGTAATAAGAATAGCGTAGTATTTAGAAAAATAAATTAATATAAAATTGCAAAGATATGATATAATAAAATAAACAGCATAATATGATTCCTTAGGTATCAAGGAATCATATTGCAGTGATATATGATATGTATGTAAAACCAACAGGGAAATATTTATTTGGTAGATACTTATTGAGAACATAAATTAATTCTGTTCAATTTAGCGTCTTTTCGGTTCTAGAACTTTTAGTTCAAGCGGGTTATTGTTGCTGATTACTTTTTCGACGATGGGCAGCTCTTCCTCTTTCTGTCACACAAGTGTTTTTAATATTCCTCTTAGTAGTAGATGGTTATTAATTATTTTCATAATTTATTTAGGTAAAATTTTAGCTGCAATGGCTATACTTATGCTCGTTGGTTGAAACTGCACTGTTTGGATTAGTCCGTTTCCTTTCTAGATCATAGGCAATAGGTGCCTTATACGTATATATTGCAGCCGTGAGATTGGTAGCATTCATCAGTTCGTCATGGAGCACCGCTGTGACTTCTGTACCGCTACCTTTCTATCTCCCCGGTTGCTAACTCGTCATCATCATAGGCACAGCTCGGCTGTAAGTCGTGATCTTTGCCCTGCGCTCTTCTCTAACAAGGCAGACCTGCTTACTCATAAGGCACTCCTCTATAGGGACACATCGACCCAGACTGAGACAGAGCGACCTCACAGCAGAGAGGAGATAGCCTCTGCTCTTACTCACGGCAGTAGGCAGCCAGCCAGGGCATGGAGGCATTCTTCTGTCTCCCAGACAGGGCGGCGTTGGAGGGCCGCTCCAGAAGATGTTCCACTCCCTTAGTGAGATCCCGTGTGATCAATCCTCACGATCCACTGGGGCTGCAAAGCCAGACGTGTTCGATTGCTTGGCCCCTGCTAAGGAGATCTCCTTTCCTTGCGTACTTGTGCTTCTTCACCCTCTCGGCTCTTTTCAGGGGCACCATTTATTTCTGAGAGTTGTTCTGTCTTTTGGGAGGGTATTTTGTTTTGCTTGTTTACTTCAATATATTATCATCTCTTCATTTATTTATTGTACCTTCCTCTTATTTTCAACATAGTTCAACGTTTCGGTTAAAATAGAGCCTCTCGATCACCAAAAAGAAAAGTAGAGGCCATTGAAAGCTTGAAAAGTGAGATAATTTGAAATATAAAGTAATAATAGCTGAAAGAAAGTCATAAACTAAAATATAATATGATCAAGATCTCATATCTCTTGCCGTTCTAGAGACAAAACTATTAAAACCTATTCTGGAGTTGAAGTAGAGAGCAACAGACAGCCCTTAGACTGTGGTCAAGTAATGTGTACAGAATATTAATTATTGGTTTGCAAGATTGTTGTTATCTTTGTTTCAGTTTTTTAGAAAAAAACAGTGAATTTTTGCTCAGCCCAGAAAACTCTGATTAAAAGACTCTTTTTATTTATTATTATTAATTTCTGTAAGTATTAAGTTGACCTATGTGCAGCAATTCTGTGTAAGAGTCAGCCAATGTTTAAAAAAGAATGAAGACAGCTTCAGTTGATTATCTGGAAATGAACTCAAAGCAGGATTGGTATATAACTCTGAATGAACCAATAGCAGGCTCGGTTGAATATCTGTGAATGGACCAATAGCAGGCTTGGTTGAATATCTGTGAATGGACCAATAGCAGGCTTGGTTGAATATCTGTGAATGGACCAAAAGCGGGCCCAGTTAAATGTTTGCAGATAGATCGAAGACGGGCGGATTGAACATATGTAAATGGACATATAACAGGCCTGGCTAAACATTTGTGAATAGGCGAAAAAAAGGGGCAAGTTGAATTAAAGAACAATCTTATTAGTTGACTGGTGCTGCATTTATTTTCCACATTAACTTGTAGTAATGTAGGGAGAGATTCACTATACAACGGACTCGTAGTCATGTGTTATAATGTGTCTATATAAATTAATGACTATTTTAGAATTTGCCCAAAGCTTATTTTCTCACGAGCTGTTAGCAATTTGGTGAGCTTTAAATGAGCTATGTACCCAGTCCCAGTCTGTGTATAGATAACACTCCTCTAGATATTGTCGTATGTGCTAGCCACAGTAACACATCCCTTATCCATTTGTAGATTTTGTGCTAAAACTTATATAAAACGGTGATCAGAGCATCTCCACACCGTGTCCCATATGTACAATGCCTCCTAGGAAACGAAAGACTGTGAGTAAGTATCACCCTCTCCTTAACACGAGTGAAGAATTAGCAGTACTGTATACATTAGGCTAAATGAATGTATATATAATAAACTTTTGAAATAATTTTTACCTTTTTTAAATTATTTTTTTTGTCATTCACTTTAAATTATTGATATCTTCAGCAAGTCTCTGCAGGATATTTTCATTAGCTGATGAGTAATTTCAGCAAAGCCCTAGTTTATTTCACTCAGTATAAAACGGTTGCCATTATTGCAGTATCACATGGTAATTAAAAGCCTACAGAAGCATACGGTTATTTCGTAATCTCTATAAAATGTCATATTTTTGTAACCAAGTGCTTTACTAAAAAATCTGAGATTAAATAAATATCGTGCAAGTATCCATTTCTCTCAGCATGTGTACATGATACTATCTAGTACTGATTCTATCACATCCATCTTGGCTCTCACTAGTGTATAGTCTTTGTAAGCATTGTATTGATTGCATGCCTTGCTAATAGGATTATCGCTGACTTGGTTTCCTATTGGAAAATCTAATGTTCCTCGCATTGACCTAATTTTACCCACTTTTTATAGAATGCTGCTGGGGTACACTGTTAGTATGTATGTACACTGTATGTTTTGCTATAGAAGAAAACCCAGAGGCATCAGCTGCTGTCAGTAAAGGTGCTGTCGGTAAGGCTGCTGCCAATAAGGTTGCTGCAAGTAAAGCTGCTGCCAGTAAAACTGCCACCAAAGGCAAAAAGTCAGAGCCTGAAGCCAAAAAAGCAAAGCAAGGTTTGTATGAGATTGTGAGGAGACACCTTCGTAATTGTCTCCACTTGGTTGTACCCTCAGCTGGTACTAAATAGACACTAAAAGTATAGCAGGTACTGTATCTTAGCATACACTGTATTGTAGAGAGCTCTGATGTAGCATTGGGTACAGCTCCCGTAGATGTGAATTGTCCATCAGCTGATAAATTACATGTTTTCTCTGACTCTGAGGCTATCTGGGACTGCATGCTTAATGAGGTAAATTTCTCCGATATGAGAAATGTTTATAGATGACATTGTTATTAAGAGTATTCATGAATCGCAGAGAAGATAACTCTCCACAACTAACATAATTTTTGTTACTAAATGTTGTTAATGAGCAATTTCTTTATAATATCGTCTTATTGACTTCTCGCTGGATGTGAAGCTTAATTTGTTCTGGCTAACAAAATAAAGCTGTCAAACTCGGTACCATTTTGATTTATTATTAAGTTGAGTTAGTGGCCTACAAATGATTAATAATAAATACTTGCAGATAATTTTTCTGTTCAATGAGCTAATATTTGTAGATTTTCAAGTTCTGAATTAGTTTATTTTTATTTTTTTATTCATATAATTTATTATTTACTGAGTTTTTTATTTTATGTGCAAATTTATTAATGTTTGGCTGATTTTTTTATTGCATTTATATAAATCGCGAGAATTCTCCCTCTTTTTACTAATTGCAGAGACACTATTTGCTCTCCGTGTAAGTTTTCTTGTTTTGTTCTGTTTAACGAACACAAGCTGTAAGTCTCTAACTATAGGTCGACTCTAATAAGGATACTCTCGCAAGAAGCCCCTTACATTTCCTTGACCAAGTAAATATCCCAAAGTTATCATTTTTTTAAAAGTAGACAACTCCAAACTGGCCACAAAAGCATTTCGTGTAGACAAGACAACTCTGCCAAATGCAATCTTTACTCCAGCAATGCTGATACGTACCTGTTTTTGGTAACCAAATAAAAAACAATGAGAACTTTTACAGCTGTCAGAGTATGAATTTATTTTTTGTAACATAGAATTTGATGATTTTATTGTGAGGTAAGTATTTTAGATTTGGTTTTGGTACTCTATCAAACTGATCTAAACACATTGTCGCTTTTTCATAATAGTGTAGAACATTTCACAACTACCCTGACCTTGTTACTACAATTTCACAAGAATATCTAGGTTATGTGTAATATCTCTTACTGCCCCTATTCTCTCCTAAGCAGCCAGTATCTCAGTTAATGTAAATTACACATATGTGTGTAAAAAAATATCATACACTAATACCATTCACAATTGGAATAAATTGTTGTTATATAAATAAATCAATCCCGGTTTAATTAAGGTATACTCGTTAGTTATCTCCTCATTACGAATTGTAGCCGGCGAGTCTCAGTGAATTGACTGTTGTCGGTAAGCGATCAATTGACGGGAAAAACCCCGGTAATAACAATCTGCAGTCAACGAGTCTTGCTAGATTGCCCGTTATCGCTAGGCGGACAACTGACGAGAAAACCCGGTAACAATGATCATATAATTAAATTTAATATGATCGTTATAAATAATTGACAATGCCCGTATAATAGGAGAGTTATTGTTCGAGTTGATTATCTCTATGAATGTTGCCGGTGGCAACCTTGGTAACTATACTAGAACGTCGAAAGTAATAATGCCGCTGTAACTCAACACCAAAGGGCAAGTTTTCCGGGTTGAAAACCTTTGTTCGTCGAACGGACTCGAAATAAAAATAATATTGGTTGACACAGTAAAATCGTGTTAATCCAATGTAGATAGAAGAATGAACTGCCTGTACAAAGTGGGCTTTGCTGTTTATACAGGAATATGCGTGATCTTTACCCCAAAGGTAAAATCAAATACAAAATGAAATTAATCGTACAACAAATTCCTTAAGGTATTTCTACATGTAATAAAACATATAATTAATTTAATATCTTACAATAATATTCAAATTTGCATCAATTCTTTTAACTGTTATCTCATTGCAATAGAAATATGCTCACATATTGTTCCTAAATTTAGCGATCGCAATTATTACGTTTCTCTACAATAGGACCGAATCAAAATTTTCTATATAGCATTATTGTGGTTTGCAAAATACTTCAAGGATAAAACAATTTTTGAGAAAAAGGTTACACTCCCCATTGTGGTAATTATCTTTAGCAGTTATCTATTCTTGTGATTACAGAACAGATAACTCCCAATATTAAAGATTTTTATGACATCACTTCAGCTTCAGTTTCTTTTATAAATTTTTGTTTTTGATCTAATAATAGCTTCAGCGCTTTTTTTTTGTTAAAAAAATTAATATCATTTGTTGTTTACTGCAGACGTTCATAGAAGGCAACCACAACAAGTATTATGTAATCCAGCTACTACAAGACAACAAAAATGGGGACTATTCAGTTTGGTTGAGATGGGGCCGAGTTGGGTTAAAAGGTCAGACGCTATTCACTCCATTTGGATCTGATCTGAAAGAAGCTAAAAAAACCTTCTGCAAAAAGTGAGTGAATTGTTGTTGTGTTGAATGTAACATTCAGCTGTTCCATATCCTCAACTTTACTCCCTGTTATTTCAGATTCAAAGATAAAACCCACAATCACTGGTACAAGAGGAAAGATTTTGTCAAGTTTGATTGCTACTATGATATGCTACAGATGGACTACGCAAAAATGGTAGGATTTTCTGTTAAAGGTGGACGATCATCATTTTTTTACTCCACTCATACTGCGGAGTTGTCTTTTCTCCAAATGTTATAGAGCGCTACATATCCCATATCAAATTACTGAAAATAATCCTAAATTAGCTCATATTTATTTTTTCTTTCTAAATTTCAAAATCATTTTTAACTGTTTTCATTTTTAAGTTGCTTTAATTTTTTATCAGAGAAATAATTTAAAGTCAGGTATCATACTCCACAAATCAGTAGATTAGTTTTTCTACAAGTAATTTCTAAGCTATATTAATCTGATTGTTATGATTAATTTTCTCTTGAAAATTTGTTTTTTAAACTCCAAATTTGCCTTAGGTTTCAAGAGATCAGCTATGTAACATGTCAGGTGGGTGCCGGCGTGTAATCGCAGAATTACCCACGATAAATGGAAATTTGGACTCCACTAAAACCTGTAAAAATTTTCTTGCAGTTTTAATCTTTGGCAAGCTTCTGCGCAATGACTTTTTGTGAAGTGCTTCGTAGCATTACACGTGTCACATCAAAATTGCATACTCGTTAACATCTATTACGCTCATACTATAGGTGGACTCAATGAGAGCACAACTCCCCAAAAGCCCTCTTGTTGAAAAAATCACTTTAAATAAATTAAGTTGAATTCCATCAAAAATCCATAATTGGTCTGCTGTAGTGTAGATGTATTGCTATGGTTGGCCAGCTGTAGTGTAGATGTATTGCTATGGTTGGTCAGCTGTAGTGTAGATGTATTGCTATGGTTGGTCAGCTGTAGTGTAGATGTATTGCTATGGTTGGTCAGCTGTAGTGTAGATGTATTGCTATGGTTGGTCTGCTGTAGTGTATATGTATTGCTATGGTTGGTCAGCTGTAGTGTAGATGTATTGCTATGGTTGGCCAGCTGTAGTGTAGATGTATTGCTATGGTTGGCCAGCTGTAGTGTGGATGTATTGCTATGGTTGGTCAGCTGTAGTGTAGATGTATTGCTATGGTTGGTCTGCTGTAGTGTATATGTATTGCTATGGTTGGTCAGCTGTAGTGTAGATGTATTGCTATGGTTGGTCAGCTGTAGTGTGGATGTATTGCTATGGTTGGCCAGCTGTAGTGTAGATGTATTGCTATGGTTGGCCAGCTGTAGTGTAGATGTATTGCTATGGTTGGTCAGCTGTAGTGTAGATGTATGCTATGGCTGGTCAGTTGTAGTGTAGATGTATTGCTATGGTTGGCCAGCTGTAGTGTATATGTATTGCTATGGTTGGTCAGCTGTAGTGTAGATGTATGCTATGGCTGGTCAGTTGTAGTGTAGATGTATTGCTATGGTTGGCCAGCTGTAGTGTAGATGTATTGCTATGGTTGGCCAGCTGTAGTGTAGATGTATTGCTATGGTTGGCCAGCTGTAGTGTAGATGTATTGCTATGGTTGGTCTGCTGTAGTGTAGATGTATTGCTATGGTTGGCCAGTTGTAGTGTATATGTATTGCTATGGTTGGTCAGCTGTAGTGTAGATGTATTGCTATCGTTGGCCAGCTGTAGTGTAGATGTATTGCTATGGTTGGTCAGCTGTAGTGTATATGTATTGCCATGGTTGGTCAGCTGTAGTGTAGATGTATTGCTATGGTTGGCCAGCTGTAGTGTAGATGTATTGCTATGGTTGGTCAGCTGTAGTGTAGATGTATTGCTATGGTTGGTCAGCTGTAGTGTAGATGTATTGCTATGGTTGGTCAGCTGTAGTGTAGATGTATTGCTATGGTTGGTCAGCTGTAGTGTAGATGTATTGCTATGGTTGGTCAGCTGTAGTGTAGATGTATTGCTATGGTTGGTCAGCTGTAGTGTAGATGTATTGCTATGGTTGGTCAGCTGTAGTGTAGATGTATTGCTATGGTTGGCCAGTTGTAGTGTATATGTATTGCCATGGTTGGTCAGCTGTAGTGTAGATGTATTGCTATGGTTGGTCAGCTGTAGTGTAGATGTATTGCTATGGTTGGCCAGTTGTAGTGTATATGTATTGCCATGGTTGGTCAGCTGTAGTGTAGATGTATTGCTATGGTTGGCCAGCTGTAGTGTAGATGTATTGCTATGGTTGGTCAGCTGTAGTGTAGATGTATTGCTATGGTTGGTCAGCTGTAGTGTAGATGTATTGCTATGGTTGGTCAGCTGTAGTGTAGATGTAGTGCTATAGTTGGTCAGCTGTAGTGTAGATGTATTGCTATGGTTGGTCAGCTGTAGTGTAGATGTAGTGCTATAGTTGGTCTGCTGTAGTGTAGATGTATTGCTATGGTTGGTCAGCTGTAGTGTAGATGTATTGCTATGGTTGGTCAGCTGTAGTGTAGATGTATTGCTATGGTTGGTCAGCTGTAGTGTAGATGTATGCTATGGTTGGTCAGCTGTAGTGTAGATGTATTGCTATGGTTGGTCAGCTGTAGTGTAGATGTATTGCTATCAATGTAATGTTGTTATACAAAATTATTCGTTCAACTTGTTGTCATGTATACAGTCTGTCGAAGAGGATGTTGTGGACGCTGCCTTGACCAAACTAAAGGATGTCCCTGAATCTAGGCTGGACAAGCGCATACAGGTACTTGATGTCATTTATGTTACTCAATTCTGTTGTTTTATTGATGATTTTATTTTTTCTCTCTCTGATGTTGGACTCAAATTTGGTTTAGACTATGGATGTAGTATTTCTGGACTAGTGACTCTTTTGGCCAATTGAAACATTAGAGGACGTTAAAAAGTTCCCCAATTACCATTTTTGCTGTTAGAAAGTGGCGACTCTTTTAACTGGCCGATAAACTATCAACGATATTTACCTGGGTTGTTGTGAATATTATACAAAAGGGGTTTATCAAATCTAGTTTTCCTGATAAATCATGGCCCATAAATGCTCTATTTGCTATGTACGATGATTTTGTGTAAAGCCGACTTGGTTTGTGTTCCAGAAATACTACGTCTACGATTTAGATCCCTAAACCATATTGGATTATACTGTAATCAAACGTAAATTGCGGGTATGAGAATTAATTATGTTGAATACAGTTCATTACACAGTATGTAATACACGTGCCCACAGGAATTGGTCAACTTGATATCGGACGTTAAGTTTATGGAAGAAGCTGTTATAGAGATGAAATTTGATGCTAAGAAAAATCCACTTGGTGAGTAATAATTATTGGTAAAGTAATTTTTATTTTTTTGCTTGGTATGTTAGGTAATGTTAGGTACGTTAGGTAATGTCAGGTATGTTAGGTAATGTTAGGTAATGTCAGGTATGTTAGGTAATGTCAGGTATGTTAGGTAATATCAGGTATGTTAGGTAATGTCAGGTATGTTAGGTAATGTCAGGTATGTTAGGTAATATCAGTTATGTTAGGTAATGTTAGGTATGTTAGGTAATGTCAGGTATGTTAGGTAATGTTAGGTAATGTCAGGTATGTTAGGTAATGTCAGGTGTGTTAGGTAATGTCAGGTGTGTTAGGTAATGTCAGGTATGTTAGGTAATGTTAGGTACGTTAGGTAATGTCAGGTATGTTAGATAATGGTAGGTATGTTAGGTAATGTCAGGTGTGCTAGGTAATGTCAGGTGTGTTAGGTAATGTCAGGTGTGTCAGGTATGTTAGGTAATGTCAGGTATGTTAGGTAACGTCAGATATGTTAGGTAACGTCAGGTATGTTAGGTAATGTCAGGTGTGTTAGGTAATGTCAGGTATGTTAGGTAATGTTAGGTAATGTCAGGTATGTTAGGTAATGTCAGGTATGTTAGATGATGTCAGGTATGTTAGGTAATGTCAGGTATGTTAGGTAGTGTCAATATTGTGAACTTCTGAAGGTAAACTGACAAAGGCACAAATCATGCAGGGTTATGCTGCCTTGAAGGAAATTGAAGTATTAATTCAAAATGGAGTTTCTGATCGACGTTTGGTTTTCGCTAATAACAAGTTTTATACACGCATACCTCATGCTTTTGGGTGAGTACTATAGCATATAGCATGGTAACTTACTAGTTATGTATATTGTATACTTTATACATGTGTTGTTGTTTACTAGTTATATATATTGTATCCTTTATACTTGTGTTATTGTTTACTAGTTATATATATTGTATACTCTATACATGTGTTGTTGTTTACTATATATATTGTATACTTTATACATGTGTTGTTGTTTACTAGTTATATATATTGTATACTTTATACTTGTGTTGTTGTTTACTAGTTATATATATTGTATACTTTATACTTGTGTTGTTGTTTACTAGTTATATATATTGTATACTTTATACATGTGTTGTTGTTTACTAGTTATATATATTGTATACTTTATACTTGTGTTGTTGTTTACTAGTTATATATATTGTATACTTTATACATGTGTTATTGTTTACTAGTTATATATATTGTATACTTTATACTTGTGTTGTTGTTTACTAGTTATATATATTGTATACTTTATACTTGTGTTGTTGTTTACTAGTTATATATATTGTATACTTTATACTTGTGTTGTTGTTTACTAGTTATATATATTGTATACTTTATACTTGTGTTGTTGTTTACTAGTTATATATATTGTATACTTTATACTTGTGTTGTTGTTTACTAGTTATATATATTGTATACTTTATACATGTGTTGTTGTTTACTAGTTATATATATTGTATACTTTATACTTGTGTTGTTGTTTACTAGTTATATATATTGTATACTTTATACATGTGTTGTTGTTTACTAGTTATATATATTGTATACTTTATACTTGTGTTGTTGTTTACTAGTTATATATATTGTATCCTTTATACTTGTGTTATTGTTTACTGGTTATATATATTGTATACTTTATACATGTGTTGTTGTTTACTAGTTATATATATTGTATCCTTTATACTTGTGTTGTTGTTTACTAGTTATATATATTGTATACTTTATACTTGTTTTGTTGTTTACTAGTTATATATATTGTATCCTTTATACTTGTGTTATTGTTTACTGGTTATATATATTGTATACTTTATACATGTGTTGTTGTTTACTAGTTATATATATTGTATACTTTATACTTGTGTTGTTGTTTACTAGTTATATATATTGTATCCTTTATACTTGTGTTATTGTTTACTGGTTATATATATTGTATCCTTTATACTTGTGTTATTGTTTACTGGTTATATATATTGTATACTTTATACTTGTGTTGTTGTTTACTAGTTATATATATTGTATACTTTATACATGTGTTGTTGTTTACTAGTTATATATATTGTATCCTTTATACTTGTGTTGTTGTTTACTAGTTATATATATTGTATACTTTATACTTGTGTTGTTGTTTACTGGTTATATATATTGTATACTTTATACATGTGTTGTTGTTTACTAGTTATATATATTGTATCCTTTATACTTGTGTTGTTGTTTACTAGTTATATATATTGTATACTTTATACTTGTTTTGTTGTTTACTATATATATATATTGTATACTTTATACATGTGTTGTTGTTTACTAGTTATATATATTGTATACTTTATACTTGTGTTGTTGTTTACTAGTTATATATATTGTATCCTTTATACTTGTGTTGTTTACTGGTTATATATATTGTATACTTTATACATGTGTTGTTGTTTACTAGTTATATATATTGTATACTTTATACTTGTGTTGTTGTTTACTAGTTATATATATTGTATCCTTTATACTTGTGTTGTTTACTGGTTATATATATTGTATACTTTATACATGTGTTGTTGTTTACTAGTTATATATATTGTATACTCTATACATGTGTTGTTGTTTACTATATATATTGTATACTTTATACTTGTGTTGTTGTTTACTAGTTATATATATTGTATACTTTATACATGTGTTATTGTTTACTAGTTATATATATTGTATACTTTATACTTGTGTTGTTGTTTACTAGTTATATATATTGTATACTTTATACTTGTGTTGTTGTTTACTAGTTATATATATTGTATACTTTATACTTGTGTTGTTGTTTACTAGTTATATATATTGTATACTTTATACATGTGTTGTTGTTTACTAGTTATATATATTGTATACTTTATACTTGTGTTGTTGTTTACTAGTTATATATATTGTATACTTTATACTTGTTTTGTTGTTTACTATATATATATATTGTATACTTTATACATGTGTTATTGTTTACTAGTTATATATATTGTATACTTTATACATGTGTTGTTGTTTACTAGTTATATATATTGTATACTTTATACTTGTTTTGTTGTTTACTATATATATATATTGTATACTTTATACATGTGTTATTGTTTACTAGTTATATATATTGTATACTTTATACATGTGTTGTTGTTTACTAGTTATATATATTGTATACTTTATACATGTGTTGTTGTTTACTAGTTATATATATTGTATACTTTATACTTGTGTTGTTTACTGGTTATATATATTGTATACTTTATACATGTGTTGTTGTTTACTAGTTATATATATTGTATACTTTATACATGTGTTGTTGTTTACTAGTTATATATATTGTATCCTTTATACTTGTGTTGTTTACTGGTTATATATATTGTATACTTTATACATGTGTTGTTGTTTACTAGTTATATATATTGTATACTTTATACATATGTTATTGTTTACTAGTTATATATATTGTATACTTTATACATGTGTTGTTGTTTACTGGTTATATATATTGTATACTTTATACATATGTTATTGTTTACTAGTTATATATATTGTATACTTTATACATGTGTTGTTGTTTACTAGTTATATATATTGTATACTTTATACATGTGTTGTTGTTTACTGGTTATATATATTGTATACTTTATACATGTGTTGTTGTTTACTAGTTATATATATTGTATACTTTATACATGTGTTGTTGTTTACTAGTTATATATATTGTATCCTTTATACTTGTGTTGTTTACTGGTTATATATATTGTATACTTTATACTTGTGTTGTTGTTTACTAGTTATATATATTGTATACTTTATACATGTGTTGTTGTTTACTAGTTATATATATTGTATACTTTATACTTGTTTTGTTGTTTACTATATATATATATTGTATACTTTATACATGTGTTATTGTTTACTAGTTATATATATTGTATACTTTATACATGTGTTGTTGTTTACTAGTTATATATATTGTATACTTTATACTTGTGTTGTTGTTTACTAGTTATATATATTGTATACTTTATACATGTGTTGTTGTTTACTAGTTATATATATTGTATACTTTATACTTGTGTTGTTGTTTACTAGTTATATATATTGTATACTTTATACTTGTGTTGTTGTTTACTAGTTATATATATTGTATACTTTATACTTGTGTTGTTGTTTACTAGTTATATATATTGTATACTTTATACTTGTGTTGTTGTTTACTAGTTATGTATATTGTATACTTTATACTTGTGTTGTTGTTTACTAGTTATATATATTGTATACTTTATACTTGTGTTGTTGTTTACTAGTTATATATATTGTATACTTTATACTTGTGTTGCTTACTAGTTATGTATATTGTATACTCTATATATGTGTTTATGTTAATTCAGAATGAATCATCCAGAAGAAATCCATACTTTAGCTAAAGTGAAAGAGAAGATGTTGCTTTTAGCTGTAAGTAGAAATATTATATTTTTGACTGGTAAGTCTCATTGTGTGCTCATCGCTTTTTAGACAAACATATACAATACAATATAGTTTTATATGCTTTGTTCACAAAGTAGATATGCTTTGTATGTTAAATGTATAATACAGTTATGTACACGTTGTATACAAACGACATACAATACAATGCAGTTATGTATACTTCATAGACGCTGGATGATATTGAGATAGCCATGAATATTGTTTCTAAAACTGTGGGAAGTTATGATGGACTGAACCCGATAGATCAAAGCTATATATCACTTAAATGTGATATAAAACCTTTGGATAATTCTGATCAGATGTACAAGGTTAGTTCTGCCTTTGGATAAGTCCGATCAGATGTACAAGGTTAGTTCTGCCTTTGGATAAGTCCGATCAGATGTACAAGGTTAGTTCTGCCTTTGGATAAGTCCGATCAGATGTACAAGGTTAGTTCCGCCTTTGGATAATTCTGATCAGATGTACAAGGTTAGTTCTGCCTTTGAATAAGTCTGATCAGATGTACAAGGTTAGTTCTGCCTTTGGATAAGTCTGATCAGATGTACAAGGTTAGTTCAGAGACTGTTTCTCTGTTTCATTCACATTATGTTTTATTTTAATGATTTTACGCTGTTTTAATGTACAATCAATAAAAGATTAGTTCTACTGGTTTGCCGCTAAAAGTAGAGGTTCAAGGACATTTGAATGTCACTATTGCGCTACATTGTATGCGCTATAGATACTACAGAAATACCTAAAGAACACACATGATCCAACACACAATGGCTGGTCTTTACAATTGATGGAAGTATTTCAGTGTGACAAGGCCGAAGACTATTCCTCTACCGTCGGTAACAAGTGAGTTTGTATGTCTCATTATTGCTATAACAGCTGCTGTGAGTGTGTCAAAGTACGATATTTGTTTTGCTAGTCTTGAGTGATAATAATAATAAATATGATTATTTAAGTCCCTTCCTTAGCATGATTCGAGGGAGATAACTCCTATCGGTTTCCTATTGATTATCATACATCCTGTACTACTATTACTACTGTATAGCTTGTTTTATTGACAAAATGGCCACTAACATTATCCGCCCACAAATGTACGCCCGTTTGTTGCCTAAAAGCCAACCGGTTCCTCGTCATTTTATTTTCAGATATGACTGCATATAGACAAACAGTTTTGCTTTCGTTTACATTGTTGTATATTATAACTATGATAGTAGGCTATTTCTATGCCATAGAACTAGGGTACAACTATATTATATTGTAGGGGTGCTTCTATGGAATGGAACTAGGGTCACCAACTATATTATATTGTAGGGTACTTCTATGGCATGGATCTAGGGTCACCAACTATATTATATTGTAGGGTACTTCTATGGCATGGATCTAGGATCACCAACTATATTATGTTGTAGGGTACTTCTATGGCATGGATCTAGGGTCACCAACTATATTATGTTGTAGGGTACTTCTATGGCATGGATCTAGGATCACCAACTATATTATGTTGTAGGGTACTTCTATGGCATGGATCTGGGATCACCAACTATATTATGTTGTAGGGTACTTCTATGGCATGGATCTGGGATCAACGACTATATTATATTGTGGGGTACTTCTATGGCATGGATCTAGGATCAACGACTATATTATGTTGTAGGGTACTTCTATGGCATGGATCTGGGATCACCAACTATATCGGTATTTTATCTCAGGGGTTAAGACTTCCCCCTACTGAGGCCCCTGCTTGTGGATATGCAGTGAGTCACATTCTTGTACATTCATGCAAAGCCGTATATGTACAGAATCACGGCCATTGATTCATCTCCCTCCCATAACGCTAACCGATGGTATTGTCTGGGGTATTTTACAGCCGTATGGTGTGGCTTAAAATTGGCATACCAGACTACATGTTTCCCAAATATTTATCGTTTTTTCAATATTTTATTTTCGTTGCTAAAGTACGCACTCGCGGTTGAACATCAATATTGAGTAATACTCACCTACAGTTTGTAAATAAAGAATCACTCCATCTATTCCTCATCATATGATAGCTTTTAAATGAAATTGTATTGTTTGGTCAATGGTAGAGAGCATTCAAATGTATTACAATTGTATTACAATGATAGTAAAGAGTTTACCTCATTAACATTAGTTATTACCACAGCCTCACAGGCATTGCAATAGACAAGGTCTCTAGTGCAATGCAACTTGAAATTGTAAAAACAATTGCAGTAGGGCAGTAAGCAGGCTCTCCGACACCATTTTATAGGATTATGATTAGCATTCTAGGAGGGAGATAATTTTATTGTCACGACAAAAGACGCCATTTTTTTTCCAATGCATTGGTTGTTTCCATCCCAGGACCCACAATATACAATTGGGTAGCTTTCAATGCAATATATGTTGGCTTTTTTACGTGTTCAAAAGAATAACATAAAATTCATAACATCGGTTGTTCAAAAGCTGATGGATGATGGAAAAAAATGGCGGCCTGTACCACAGATTGTCTTGGCTCTGTAAACATGGTTTTGCATCAATAGATTTTTATGTTTGTCCGGTGTAAGAAAATATTAATCAAAGTTCAATCCATGAGTTATCCTCCCCTCGCTAATTATACATAATAGAATGTTTACGAGTTGTCCTCTCCTGGCTTATTACAAGGATATAAATGTAACCTAGTTGCTTCAGCAAAACTAAACTGGTTTCAGGATAGTGTTTGTTAGCTGAAAATACTTTTGAGATAATTTTAATAAAAACCATTGAAAGCAAAATAAGTCAGATTATTTAACTGGTTTTATCAACTAAAGATTATTAAAAGTGTATTTTTATTTTAATTCACACATTATTAATAAATGAAGAAATAAATTAACAGTAGGAGTGTCTAGTAACAAGCCAAAACCTATAAATTATTGCAAACCTATAAATTCTAAATTTTATTTTTGATGGTATTTTTTGTGAACTAAAATAATCGAGAGGTTGTAGTGTAGGTATATGTGGAAGACTAGAGGTTTTTGATGCACTCCACATTGGCATTCAATCCTCGACGGCCGTTTTTAGTCTTTGGATCATCGGCCAGTTGACAGGCAATTATTTTCAACGCGCATCAATGCTTATTTTAGCATTTTCAACAAGTTTTTGAGTTCGCCGAGTGCTAAACCCAGATAAAAATTAACTCATCTTAGGAAAATGAAGTAACTTTGCAGCGTGGTTTGCAGCATGCGCCATGCACAATAAGTTATTTTTTTATTTTTATAGCTAACGTAACTAAACAATATTATTGATTAGAATTGCTCCATCCCTTACTGCGCTGTAGCAAAAAAGTAATAATCACTTGAAAGATTTATTTAACTCTTTTAATTGTCTTCTCAATTTCTTTAGTGTAAATCTGAAAGTTTTCATCTAAATATTGGATATGTGATGCGATAAATGGGTCAAGATAAATTTTATTTACGGAAACAGAAACAGAATTTAAAGTGTGCTTATTAGCGTTTTACTGCGAATGATTGATATGAAAGGTAAACTCCAAGTTATTAAGAAAAATATGCATAATTTTGAATGTACTGCTGCGTATTTTGATTGTTTGAGGGTTTCACGCGTCAATCAAATTTTGTCAAATCCACTCATTGGGACTCCAAAAACCCTGCTGTATTGGTCAGCATAAAAGCAGTATTTGGTTGTTTTAGGTCTTAGTTACTAAAAACTTCCATAAAACCTCGCTGCAAAAACATTCATGGTATGTCCAATGTCTGTTGATGTTAACCATTTTGTAACAATAATTAAGGTGAAAAGACAACTCCCCGTCTAGCATTTTTTCTGTGAATGACAAGTTGTCTGCTCACACCTATGGTCAGATAACTCCTTGCTTAGTATTCTTGTTTCCGGTGTGAGCTGTATTGTGCAGACACGTGCAATAAATCTTTTACCTTTCTCTTATTTCTTACACAAAATTATCATATAAAAATTGTGCCATTTTTTGTCTGCATTAAATTGTTGAGTTTTGGTGATATATTCTGAGACTGATGTGCATATGTAATGTATTGTAGTGGGGAAAAGGTGTGTATTTTGCTGACAGTGCGTGTATGAGTGCCTGTTACTGCCACCCTTCTAAAGATAGGAATATCGGGCTATTGCTTCTAAGTGAGGTGAAATTAGGTGAGTTTTTGTGTTATAGCGAAAGTTTTCACGTGTAACCTGTAGAAGAAAATCAAATTTTTGCAAGTTAGTAGCTTTTCATATATTTAAGAAAGCTGAAAGTTCTCTCACAGCTATTTTTTGATCAGTTTGTGCCTGTATTTTCGGAGTTGTCATTTCTGTACTAAGCGGATTGTATTGTTGGTGTGTTGCTAGGAAATGTAAATGAGCTGACATACCCTGATTGCCATGCTGACAGGCTGCCAGCAGGCAAAGATTCTGTTAAGGCTTGTGGATCTTTTGAACCAAATGCCTCTGATATTGTAACCATGTAAGTTATCTGGTATTGTAACTATGTAAGTTATCTGGTATTGTAACCGTGTAAGTTATCTGGTATTGTAACCGTGTAAGTTATCTGGTATTGTAACCGTGTAAGTTATCTGGTATTGTAACCGTGTAAGTTATCTGGTATTGTAACCGTGTAAGTTATCTGGTATTGTAACCGTGTAAGTTATCTGGTATTGTAACCGTGTACGTTATCTGGTATTGTAACCGTGTAAGTTATCTGGTATTGTAACCGTGTAAGTTATCTGGTATTGTAACCGTGTAAGTTATCTGGTATTGTAACCGTGTAAGTTATCTGGTATTGTAACCGTGTAAGTTATCTGGTATTGTAACCGTGTAAGTTATCTGGTATTGTAACCGTGTAAGTTATCTGGTATTGTAACCGTGTAAGTTATCTAGTATTGTAACCGTGTAAGTTATCTGTTATTGTAACCGTGTAAGTTATCTGGTATTGTAACCGTGTAAGTTATCTGATATTGTAACCGTGTAAGTTATCTGGTATTGTAACCGTGTAAGTTATCTGGTATTGTAACCGTATAAGTTATCTGGTATTGTGACCGTGTAAGTTATCTGGTATTGTAACCGTGTAAGTTATCTGCTATTGTAACCGTGTAAGTTATCTGGTATTGTAACCGTGTAAGTTATCTGGTATTGTAACCGTGTAAGTTATCTGGTATTGTAACCGTGTAAGTTATCTGGTATTGTAACCGTGTAAGTTATCTGGTATTGTAACCGTGTAAGTTATCTGGTATTGTAACCGTGTAAGTTATCTGGTATTGTAACCGTGTAAGTTATCTGGTATTGTAACCGTGTAAGTTATCTGGAATTGTAACCGTGTAAGTTATCTGGTATTGTAACCGTGTAAGTTATCTGGTATTGTAACCGTGTAAGTTATCTGGTATTGTAACCGTGTAAGTTATCTGGTATTGTAACCGTGTAAGTTATCTGGTATTGTAACCGTGTAAGTTATCTGGTATTGTAACCGTGTAAGTTATCTGGTATTGTAACCGTGTAAGTTATCTGGTATTGTAAACGTGTAAGTTATCTGGTATTGTAACCGTGTAAGTTATCTGGTATTGTAACCGTGTAAGTTATCTGGAATTGTAACCGTGTAAGTTATCTGGTATTGTAACCGTGTAAGTTATCTGGTATTGTAACCGTGTAAGTTATCTGGTATTGTAACCGTGTAAGTTATCTGGTATTGTAACCGTGTAAGTTATCTGGTATTGTAACCGTGTAAGTTATCTGGTATTGTAACCGTGTAAGTTATCTGGTATTGTAATGGTTAGGTTGGTTTCACTCCAGGCTGAGGATGTTTCCATGTAGATAAATGCTCACAATTAATATTTGTAATATTGACATATTTTCACTTTGGGTAATGTTATGCTATTTTATTGTACGATATCATAATGCAGGTTTCCTCTTGTATTATATCATATTGTATAACCATACATTACATAACATATTGTTATATATTACCAGCAGTATTACTCGTCATATTCAAATATGCCGGCCCGCTCTATTCTCGCCCGGCTCTCCCCGTGCCGCGTCACACGGCTCAACTCAACTTTTGATTTACACAGACGTGCTGAAAGCCGATCACTATAATGCGACTGCGAGGCACTTAAACTCACCACCGCCTTGTAGAAAGCGCAAACAATAACAAATTTGTTCAGTCAAGTCAACCACATGGTAGATAATTAGATATTTGGGCGATTGGCTATTGTCGATGCGGTTTCTATTTTCCTGCCAATAATTAATGCGACGACCTGACGAAGTGAATGTTTATAAATTAAGTTGCAATGATAAAGAGTCATATTAAATGAGTGAAAAAATATATACATTATAATTTTTAAAATCATAATAAATAATAATTTTTTTATAAACTGTTCTTCTTCTCAGATTTCAGTTCCATCACCATCATCCAAAGAAATTGTACATTTCTACTGATTATTGTTTTGAACAGCCTATTATTTTGTCCATTGTTTTGAAAGATATATCCGATAAATATCATAATTATTAATAGCAGCAGTATTTTTTATCATGAACAGAATTTTTTCTGATGTAAATAAATCGTCGTTGGTGTTTAATATACATTTAATGATTAGATAACGACATAGATAGCATATAAAATATGTGAAAAAATACCAAATATGTTGGCTAGCCATGTTTGGCTAGCTCAGGTTAGGGGTATCATACGACATCCTGTATCATGTTTAAATCCATTCATCACTTCAACACGACAATAATAAACTGATATAAACAGGTATAAAAAGCTAACTTTTAAAAACAATGTTAAGGAAAGAATGTTCCAATCTGCGCACGCTGAAAGCAAATAACCTGAGTCCTAAACCAACACGGGGTTGCTTACTCGGCCCTCAAACCATGTGGTTCTAGCTAACGTTGACTTTTTTGGATTTGTCCCCACTTACATTATTTAACTGTTGTAGTACAAATGTCAAATTTAAGCCTGGCCGCCCATCTAACACTGTTTGTGCAGCAGTTTTTGTTTTTCTCAGAGTAGTTAGGTGTGGAAAAAACAAAAATGGACAAAAACACCGACAGAAAGATACACCATGTTTTTCAGTTTTATATATATAGATTGCATAGTGTCATATTGTATAGCTTTATACTGTGTATCATGTTATGTAATATCAGGTTGCGTAATATCAAATTGCCGATGTTGTAGAGATGGAGACATCGCTGTACCTTGTGGGAAGCTGAAGGAGAAGAAAAAAGGATTTTGTGAGCATCAGATACACAATGAGTACATTGTATACAACACTAATCAGATCAAGTTAAGATATCTCCTTAAAGTCAAATTTAAATATTGATATCAAACTCTTTTCTAGTGTATGTTTACTTCTTATAGTTTTAGACATCATTGTGGTAGAAGACATATTTGTTATCTATTGCTTATAATTTGATTTTTGATTTTAGAAGATTTACGTATTTTTATTTATTGCTGCTACAAATGAGATTCAATCACACGCTGACAATGCCAAATAACTTCACAACAAACTAAAATTGTTGTATTTTGTTTTCTTGCTGTTAATTTTAGCTGTAGGTTTAAATATTTGTTTTTACTAATAGTAATAGCTAACAACTTTAGTAGATGTAACCCAGTGATTCTTTTAGATTATGGTTTATATATGGTTATATATATTGTTGACAGCATTTCAATTAATTTTTTTGCGAATTATCTATTATATTGTGATAAAAAGATAAAGCACACTCTAACACATGTAATTTGTTGATCTCCAGTGATATGAGATGAAACTGTGAGTGCGTGACCCACAAAAAATAGCATGGCATTCATTTGATGTTTGGTTTGTCGAGAGATTAAGCGCAGAACATGGTCCACTGAACAGTGAGGTCTAACAGTGCATATGATCTATAGGAGGCATTTAGCTACATGAATCGATCATAACAAAAAAGTTTTTTATTTTTCGGTTGCACATGACAAAGTTGCTTTTTTGAGTACAGAAGTAGCGGTTGAAAGGTATGATGATCATTAGAAAATTTTCTCTGAGAAGATAACTTCTCATTATATCAAATTGGCGAATGCTATTGACAGAAAGTTTATTTTATAAAAAGCTGAAATCCATTTCTTATTTTTTTCACACAATGCGCAAATGCCTGAACAATTAAAACGTATTTTTGTGTCAGCTTTTGTGTGATATTGTTTGTATAGGTATTATATTTAATTATTTTGACTTGATACAGTTTTCTTTGCCTAGAGCAGCTTAACGGTGGCAAAAAATTGTTCCATGCGCTGGAGTATAGAGTTACATAGAGATTGCATTGTGATTATATTCTGCAGAGAAATTCATTCTTTAGTTTCATTACATTTTAAATAATGAAGTATAAGATTACAATTAATAGACGCGTTACAAAATGCGTCACAACTAACAGCAATTGTTATATGTCTATGGTAGTATTATAGTCTATGGAAAAGAACTTGATGTAATGGAGTTTATTCTATTACAATAAATCCCGTTGGTCTAAAAGTGTTTCTATTTATAGATCTTTTGAAAATTTGTTGGTTATATAAACATGATCATTCAATGAAAGCTGCTATTAAAATGTTAAGTTATAATCATTGAAGTTTATTGGACACGATTATAGCCTTCAACATTTTCAGTCCAAATGGCCGCTTCATGATGAGCCTGTGATGTCATACATTATAACCCAGTTAATCCTGTGATGTCATACTGTACAATATTTGAGGTAGATATCGCGTATAGAGAGCAACTACTACTCATTTGTCCTTATATTTGGAGTTGTTGTCTCGTGGGTGATCGTCATTGGCAGCCTTGTCTTGTTGCTCTAGCAACGACTCATGAGCTTCAAACCAAACATTGCACTTGTTTATTGAGTTAATTCGAGCAATTTCCGCAATAGCGTGCTCTTCATCTACTTCCTCTGCTTGGGCGGATGCTGTCGGCTTTGGAATGTCAGCATTCACAATTTCAACGATTTCCATCGCATTCTGTAGTTTTCCTCCTCCTGTATCAGAGAGAGATGTGCAGACGATGACATTATCTTTATATGATTCACTAGTTAAGGTTTCGAAACTTATTATTTTGTTTTGAAGGAAATTTGGCATATAATACAAGGAACCACTTCCATATCAATTTTCTGAGGTTGACATAGCCTGGTACATCATTTCGCAACGTGTGATAAACAGAAATTACTTTTGTTAATGTTTTTACCAGAATGATACATGACTGATAATGTAAACATTAGCTCGTATTTGACTTTTTGTTTTTGTTTGCATCTACATTGTTCACATTCGCCACTCACCCAAAACGAATTTTGTTGCACTTTCATCCCATGTGTTTGGATCTGTAATGTCACCATCCAGTTTTTGTTCAGCACCAAGTTTTTCATAGACATCTGATAGTTTTACTGTGCAGACGTGTCTGGCTTCTTGCACTCTATAAAAAAACGTCATAGTAAAATTTCTGAATATACGTAAACTCCATGCATAAACTATTTAACGAATTTGTTACCTGTCTGTGTCGCCCTTTTTCTTGCTGACAACTCGCCTTGTGCCTTGTTTGTTTTTTCCTGGTAAGCATTTTATCTGTGTTGTGTTGGTAGAAGATTTTGATAACTGTTGCATCGCCATGGCAGCTTCTGGAATTCCCAAGTAACAATCACAATACTTATATTGAATCACCTTTTGCTGTTTTTTTGCATTGTAGTAAAAATAGAAAATATCCTTGTTTAAACAGCAACTAAAAACATGATGCCATTGATTTCAAAATTTCAATTTTCATTATTCAGAATGTCACAAAATTTTGTGGTTGTTTTACCCGGAAAATAAGTTTGATTCAATTAAACGATACAACCAGATATAAACACTGTAACTATAGTCACAATGAATCATGATGAACAGCTTTTATTTCGTTATTCTTGTGCAGGTCTTCAAAACGACCCGCGGCATCACGTTTCTATATCACGAGCGAATTAAAATCTGTACTCAGTTTGGTGGTGCAAACTGTTGTTTTAAACAACTGAAACGGCTGGATCGATTTCATAGCATTGTTTCCAGTTATGCAAAGACTATTTAGGTTAACTCAATAGATTTGTTGATTGAGCTTTCATTGAATTACGTGAACCACAGATGCAACTTTTTACAAAATCCAATTGCATTGTTTTGTTAAACAATGCCTGTTAAGAATTTACCAAATATAGCAAGCATGCATTGTATAAATACGTAACATGGGGTCATATATGATCTGAAATATTGACCCTTCGTTCTTAAAACTATTTCTAGATCTCTCAAAATTTGAAAATCTCTGAAATTCGTTTTAAAACACTTAAAAGTCAGTGACCATAATTGGCCGAATACTCAAGTGGTTTTGAATGAATCTAGTTTCAAAGAGCCAATTTGGTCAAATTACTTGATTTCCAAGAAAGCTAGCTACGACAGGACTCAAAACAATTTCTAAAAGTTTAGTCATCGCAAAATCTAAACTGATTTCAACATCAGGAAATTGATAAGAAGTTAGCCAAGCAAAAAAAAGACAGTGCCAAGTTGTGATATCTTGATTTGAATGCGGTCAACTAAATTTCATAACCACTTGGTGTGACCGTCTCACCAAATAGTTTTCGGTACATTTCAGTATTTATGATATTAAACTATTTTTCACCTGCAGACATTGGAGTAGTCATGGTTATAGACTTTCGTTCTCTGGCCGTAGACATACGATGTCTCGCTTTCTGAGACCAGATATCATTGCAAAGCACATCGGCTTCACTCTTGTAATAATTATATCCAACACTAGCCTTCGCCATTTGCGAACTCCTCAGAGAGCCCGACGTAAACCTAAAACAAGGAAATAAAATCAGTTTTAAGAAATGAGAAGAATTTGTGTTAAAACGCCTGTTTATTAGAAGATTGCTAATTAATGATGGAAATTGAGTAAATAAAAATTCTAATTACATCTGTTTTTGCCAGAAAAGTCCGAGAAAATGGCAAAAAAATCAAGGCAAGCTAAATTTTTTTTAATTTATTGTTCATGTTTTGATAAACTAGTCATAAATGACTACTTTTGAAGTTGTTTTACCAACTCACCTTTTTTTTGCAAAGTTAATTTCTCCAACAATCAGATTAATGCTTCATTATGAAGCAGACTTTAACACAAGTGATCAGCAATGCAAGGTGAATACATTCTCTTAGAAACTGTAGCCTCGTTCCGAACACATTCCAAAGAAGTCATAAAACAAATGGCATTACTCGCCTTACTGCAATGCAATTAAATTTTAGATCCAAGGTTATCAAATTTTACAGTGCAGTTTTTTACTGAGCAATTTCTTTAGCGACGCCTCCCAAAGATTATTATACCTTTGTTTGTTAAACACAAAAACTTGATCCGTTCTTTCATTGCGTTATGTAACGAGAGACTGCTAAGAGAGTTCAGGTAAACAATTGAATTCAATCAGACAATGATTGCGGCTAAAACTAATTCATGGTCACTGGTTTAAAACAAACAAATTAAAGTTTGAATTTCAAAGAGTTTGAACTGAGGACCACCTCTTGGCTTTGAATACATCGTGCTTACTATGCACGTTTTTTTCAATCGGCTATTTAAAAACAAATTGACCAGTCAAGAAGAAATGAGTTTGCTTTTTTTGCAGAGCTATGTAAACTTTATAATTTGCCATATTCTATTTGATTATTACAAGGAAAGATTTAACGACTCTTGACAATGCTTTTGAATGAACGTGAAGGGAAAAATTTAAGCCAGAATAATGTGGTGCTTAAAACAGATTGATTGCAGCAGCCAAGATTAAAACCATGAGGTTACTTTTGATAACTTTGCATTGAAGCATTAAAGTTGTCAGAAAATTTCAATCTAGATTTATGGCACTGCTCTGAATTAGCAATTGAATGCTTTCTCAGTTATTTTTTTATGAAAACTTGATGTCTTCATTTATTTTCTAAATATTCAAACAAATTTCATTTATGTAATCATAAGATCAAAATAATTACACAACAGATAGTAGGTAAGTGTAACACCAGTGTAAGATTAATCTTCCAACAGAGTTAAATAAATTTCTAACAGCGATTAAATATTTATTTCATTTTGTATTCAAGGTTTAGTTCCAGTTTTATATGGTAGCATTTCACTCCGCCGATTTCTGTAAACAAGTTTTTCCTCAGTGATCCTGAGGACTTGATCAAATGTCGCTGGAGTTGTCTTACCATGCTGCTCCAACTATCAGAGCTATTGGACATTTACCATTGTGTTTGGTCATTTTAGAACAAGCAGTTACATAATTTTGTCATGAACACTTGTTAGCTTGTGAACTTATGTAATCATGTATGGATAACTTTGTATATACGAGCTCACAAGTATGTATTTGAATGTTTGAAGATATTGGATGCAAATATGTACGTACATTTGTATGTAAATGTGGTCTATGTATAGATGTATTATGTAATATCGCATGTATTTTTGAAATATATGCATTAGTTTATTAGGCAATAATAATATATTGTTAATGATTTATCAAAATATAAAAGATAACATGTTATAAATTGTTGTAGCCATAGTTTTTCATTTTTTAAAGATAGCCAAATATCAATCACATTTCTATACAATATTGTTTGCCAAAAGCGTCACATCCCATCCAACATAAAATAAACCAAGTTCAGTAACAACGTAAAAGTTTCGTAATAAATGTCTGTGAAAATAGGCAGAATCAATTCAGCTGCATCAAATACTGTGCCAAAGTTAGTTGATTGTTAATGATATATGAAAATTCTTCATTTGTGCTTTTTACAAAAATAATAATAGTAAAAAATGGCAATGTGCCACAAACAATGATAACGGAGCATGAGAAATGCTATTAGTGATAACGAAATAGTGAGAGAATGTAAAGTGTTGGATGATTGGTCAATTGAGAGATGTGAAATGCTGGTTGGAGAGGTCCATGAATACTGTTTCCTTATTTACATGTTTGAGTTGATGACATCATCTCCGTTCTTGTATGAGGCGTATGAAAATAATTTTTCGGTCCTGGATAATAATATAATCAAACGTCAACATTTTCAAATATAAATGCTATGCGTAAACTGTGACAAAAAACCTGATGTAAAACATCATATAAATTCAAATTTATTTAAAAGATAAAACAATAACGCATACGTAAATGCCTCAGCATTATCAGATTTTGGTTTTTCATGCTCATTATAAAATGATATTTCACTGAAACTAGAATAATGCTAAACAGTGTTTCACTTCTTAATTTAGTATTACCGCTGTGCTTGTCGCACTAAAAACAGACTAAAATTTTGGCCTTTTGAAATTAAAAGTCAATTAAAAGATCTAAAACAATGAAAAACCAGTTGCATCTGGTAATTTTTTTATGTGTTTTCAATCTACTATAAATGTTACGTCACTCACCCTTTTTTCCAAATGACCACGTAGTTTTTGTAAAGATATTTGAAAAAATAAACCAAGCATATATCTGCAAAATTTTCAAGTTGCAGACATTTACTTATGGAAAGCGAAGATGCTTTATCGTAATAACTGAGCCATAAAAATCTTAGCCTTAGATCAAGCAAACCATGATATGATAAAAATCTTAGCGTTAGATCAAGCAAAGCATGACAATTTCTATCCATATTGTCAAACGCAGTGCATTAGCAACTAACTTTGACCAAGGGAAGCAACTCCCTGCAGGTAGTGCAATGCACTCACTTGTTAGCTATAAATAGCTTGTATATCAATACAACCAGGCAGAGAAGGGTGATCACTCCAAAAAGAGCACAGGCTATGGCCAGTCCAGTTAAAGCGCTATTATCAGTATCAGCGCTGCCAACTTGTGCAGAAGACTGGGGAGCTGTTTGGCCTGCAATAACATAAAGAGTTACACAATGCTTACTATAGAGTTATCTCCCACTGAGCTCTCTATTGCTGGAGTATTACAACTCACCTGGTGGAAGTTCGCATGTTGGAGAGTCGGTCCATCTGCCATCATGATTACAGTAAATTTTAGCAACTCCAATTAATTTGTATCCTTCCTCGCAGGAGTAATCGACTTCTGAGTTGTAAGTGGTAGATGTCCAGGTGTGTATGCCAAAGTGAATCGATGGAGGTGTGCGACAATTGACCACTGCAACAAACAATTACACGAACAATATTATGGTACATAAATAAAACAAGGCAAACCGATTCCATAAATAGTTGGAACACATAGTTAGTTGCCCAAAAGTTAAATAATTATTGCAAAAAATATTTGAATGCAAACTGGTCAGGCTAGTAGAAACATGTTTGTTTGAAACTTGACTGTTTTACGCATATCAGAGACAGCTGTAACTTGTTTGAGTAAATAAATGTTACTTTCCGTAAAATTCATCAGCTTATGTTTAGACAAAAACAAACATTTACTTTTACGCAACTGTGGCGTGACAACAAACGATTTGTGGTTCGTAGTTAAAACCTGCACCAATCATATCACAAATGTTTATATAATTATTGAGAAATATAGTGACTCAACATTTTATCTCATTAAAATAATTTATTTGCTCAAATTATAATACATCGCATTAGAAAAAATGTTGCAATAGCAACATCAATCAATTGCGCACGTTATTTCTTAGTTCACAAAGAATAATACAGGTTCAAATGCCAAAATATTATTTTATTATCACATCTGCGTCAAATGTCAAGTGTTCGCGTTTCCTGGCAGAATATAACATTTATAATTTCTATTATTTATGCCTTGAATAATAGCTACACGCTATTTATGCACAGCCTATTGTTCAGCTGTTTAGGAATTCCATACTTGTGGTTAGAAAACAATAGTCAGTACGCTCACATCTGTAACAAGTGTGCTAATTTTTATTCAATTTACACCATAGTTTTAGTAGCAATTTTGGGCGTATTCCACAATCTACCATTATTTGTATTTGTTATGTAAATGTTGTAAGTCGTACATGTAAATTTTTCTAAACATTGTTGTTGCGAATATCTAATTTATTACTATTGCAGGAGCAAATGTGGTAGTTAAACTTACGACTGCAAGTGGGAATTTGCGTCCAAGTTCCATCAGCTTGGCAGGACACCATAGGTGCACCCGTCATCTCAAATCCCTTGAAGCACATGTAGTTGGTAGAGTTACCATAGAAAGCTTTACCGATGAGAGTAAACGTGGCATTGGCCACTTTAGGTGGAGTTTCACATTCGACTTCTACAAGACAAACATAGAAACACTCAACATTAATTTATTTGTATTGCCATCAAGTAAAAATATGAATTTACTAATATGAACAATAATATAAATAGTAATAATAAATAAAAAATCGCATATAATTAAAGTAAACAATAATAAATTTAAATAATAAACAAGAATAATAACTAAAATAGATAATAATAATATTATTAGTTGTTAGTAATTATTTTAAAAATAGTAAAACTTACTTCTACATTCAGGTTTCACTGACCAGGTTCCGCTGTCTCTACACACAATGCTGTCGTTTCCATGTAGCTTATAACCATGATTACATTCGTAAGTGACAACATCTTCATATTTATGGTTGCCCGATGAGTATCTCACTCCATTGATGATGTTTGACGGAAGACCACAATTCTTGGCTAAAAACAATTAACAAAACTTTTTATAACAAATTGCTCAAATTTTTAGCTTGAATCACTTTTACATCTCTATAAAAATTTTAAGTTGAAAATTTAAAACTTATTCTTTGTTTGGTTCATAACCAACATCAAAAACCAAATATGAATAAATGAAGCATGCATTACATTCTGGCACATACTATATGAGATAAGAGATTTATTATAATAACGTGTCAGCGTCAAATCACTCACTTCTAAATAATAGCGGATGCACAAAGACTGGTTCAAACTGATACCAATCGTCTATTGCCAAAACCCATATCACTGTTGACGTAACAAAACTGTTTTACAGTTGATCAACTTTGGTAAACAAATGTTACAAATGGATATACCAAGCTTATTATTTGATTTAAAAATGTAAACGAGTATTCCAGATGTTTCCGAAACAGAAATAATATACAGTTACGTACGTTGGCACGTTGGTGTGCTGCCCCACAATCCAGTAGAGAGACATCTGACAGTTGATTGGCCATTTCTCTGCACGTAGCCATTATTGTACAGGTTGTGCCCTCTCTGGCAGGTATAAATGGCGCTGCTGTAATAGTCTGTAGTTGTGTAGGTCACATTGCTGCCGCTGACCGCTGGTGGTGGTCCACAGTCTCTCTCTATCGTTGCATTAATAAAAAAAAAGTTAGAAAATGCAAAGAAAAAATTACATTGAGCACTTGTCAATGAAATAACTTTGCTGCTTTTTCATTGGCTTCAGTATTCTAGCATGAAAAGAAAAGAAATTTGAGTACAAATCAAAAAGTTCTTTTGATTTATCATTATCTGCTGTTGATCAATCTGCAATCAGCATTTCGAAATGGCTGTAGAATAGCCAACTCTACTGATTAATTATAGCAGCGAAGCTACTGCATATACCGATTATAGCAGCGAAGCTACTGCATATACCGATTATAGCAGCAAAGCTACTGCATATACCGATTATAGCAGCAAAGCTACTGCATATACCGATTATAGCAGCGAAGCTACTGCATATACCGATTATAGCAGCGAAGCTACTGCATATATCGATTATAGCAGCAAAGCTACTGCATATACCGATTATAGCAGCAAAGCTACTGCATATACCGATTATAGCAGCGAAGCTACTGCATATACCGATTATAGCAGCGAAGCTACTGCATATACCAATTATAGCAGCGAAGCTACTGCATATACCGATTATAGCAGCGAAGCTACTGCATATACCGATTATAGCAGCGAAGCTACTGCATATACCGATTATAGCAGCGAAGCTACTGCATATACCGATTATAGCAGCGAAGCTACTGCATATACCAATTATAGCAGCGAAGCTACTGCATATACCTTTATCATATTGCAGAATGCGTGTAGATTTTTTGTTTGCTCATTGCAGTACATTAAAATTAATTTCATCCTAAAGTTGTTTCCCTTAATTTAATGACGGCAATTCTCAATCGAGTAGAAAGTGACATACTTGTGCAAGAAGGCAGCGGACTTGTCCATGTTCTGTTAGCTTGACAAGTGATATCCGCAGACGTACCATTGATAACGTAGCCGGAGTAACAGTTATATGTAACTACAGCTCCAACAGTGTATCTAAAAGCGTGTAATAAAACATGCAATATGCTGTACCCGATAGAAAAAACGAAGTATCGATATGATCAAGATAGGGAATAATGTAAGCAACTGTCACTTTTTGATGCAGAATTCTCTAACGTCTGAAACGAAATGGTCTGCACAGATGACAGCTGAACTTTCTATCCTAGCTAATATTTTACATATTGAATGGATACATCTGTCTGGATTAGTGCAGCAAAAACATGCCAAACTGACGTACAATTTCCGAAATAGAGACAGTAATTAATGGAAATAAATTGGCTACCTTAGGATGAGAAAGGATATAGCTGTGACAAAGGAGGTATATTGCCCATGATTGATGAAGGATTAACACAAATTTTTACTGTATTAAATATAGACACATAAAGGATACAACAAGCTTTTTATATCTTATGAAACAAAAATACTATTACATTAGGTTAGGGAACAAGGATATGAAAGCAAACAAGACAACATGAAGTGCAGGAGGGACTTGACAAAGACCTTGACATTGACCTAGACATGTACAGCGACCATATACCGAGCCACTTACGATCTGCCAGGTATACTCAATGAGTGAAATGATTTTTCTACCAGAGACGGTGTTGGACACTCAGCAGCTGTATCAATAATAATTAAATAATAATAACTTTGTATAACAAAACTAAACATCTGTATCATTCAACCAGTTTGGTTGAGTGATACAAACGTGGTATATATGTATATTCTCACCGACTGCCAGAAATACTTCTGTAGGAAGCTCTTGAAACTGACGGCGGACTATTACAAGAGATTACTAAAATGTAAAGAAATAAATTGCAATATTACGAACTCTAAAATTAAAAATACATTTTTTCTTAGCTAAAAAAATTTGCAATATAACATCAAGTACAACAAGCACTTTGGAGATAAAATGGTTTAGAAATAGAGAGTAGTAGATATAATTTAAAAAAAACTGCCATTTGGTCACTTTCCTATACTTTAATTGCTGGTGCTAAACCATAAATCTAGCGACACAAAAAACTGTCAAACTAATTTTCTACAACAAACGTAGAACAAATACTAATGACAGAGCTGAAATTTTCCGAAATTCAGCGGCAGGAAAACGTATCAAATGTTATTTTAATAATAATTAACTTCAGATGAAATGGGGCGTGAGAGATCGAGGTCCAAACAGATTGTCTGTTTTTCCTTTTTAAAAATTTTGTCATGTTTAATCATTCACATCTATTTTTTTCGTTCCAGAATGGAAGCTTGGATTTTTAATTGTTTTGACAGGTAAGAAACGTGTGCGTTTCCGTTTATTAATATCATTAGCTGAAAAATGCTGTTACGGAGCAGCACAATCATACTTACCCGCAATTGACATTTTTTTCGAAAATTGAAAAGAGTAAAAACAATAACATCAATCTTTCTAGCGATCTTTTATAAGAAAATGACAGTTATACCACAAAGACGTTAAAAATACAATAGAAGTGGTAAATTCAGCTGTCAAAAAGCTGCGAATGCTTGAATTTTCATTGGTCAGTGGTTTAACCACCTGACCAATGCTACCACACTATGGCATTGGTCTTTGTTAATATACCCACACATTGGTTAGCTTTGCCCAAAGTAACGGCTGATATTTTGCACAATCCTTGTTATTTACCAAGATATTTCATCCGTAGACTTTCAGAAAACTGTTTTCAGTCTTTTACTTATGCATTTTGGTGTAAATCAATGACATACCACTACAATACAAGTTTGATCCGCTAGATACCCAGATTCCATTTCTACACGTTCTGTGTCGACTTCCTGAGGCCCGATAGCCTGGCAAGCAGGAATAAGTGACAATTGACCCCTCAGTTAGACCATTTGTTGTGTAGTTGGCATTTGATACGATGGGTGGTTCAGTACACGCTACAACTAATGAGCAAGCAGAATTAGTAAAAGACAGGCTACGTGCTTTGATGGAAACGAGGTAGGCAAACATACCGACAGACAGAGAGACATACAGACAGAAAGACATACAGACAGACAACAGGCAGACATTCATACTGACATGCGTACGTTCGTGCATGCATACATACGTACGTACAGACAGACAGACAGAAAAAGTAAGTTTTTGTGATACAAGTTAGCTGCAGGCTTCCATATATTTTCACAAACATGAAGCACACAAATAGCAGTCTTGCATACGATGGGATAGCATGCATATCAAACGAAAAAAATCTTTTTTGATAGATTCTCAAGTAGAATAATCAAAAGTTCACACGGTTGATCAATTGTTCGAGTCGTTTTCTCTTATCGGTAAGGTTTTGCCTCTCAAGAATTTACTAGGATAGCATGATAAGTTTCAAAACCTTGGTTATAGTTAGACAAATAATTGCTTCCACAAAAGTGTGGATAAGACAAGATGATAGTGAGTGGTGGCAGTGAACTAGACATCACGGCAAGTGTCACTACAGGAAATGGGATAAGAACCCAAGAAATGCCGAACTGTCATGTGCCAGCTCCGTAGATTCAATGATAAATGAGCGAGTCGTCACACCGCAACAATGATATATTGAAAACCGTGAGAAAAGAAATTTTTTGATCTGTTAACGTACCTGTTCGCTGAGTTGTAGATGGTTGGCTGTCAACTCCATTCAAAAACAAAATCAGAGCACAAATCAGTAAGCTAAGATACTCTGCCATAATGAGGAGATTTGAGTTGTACAACTATGCTATGTCTGGCAGCTAGGACTACAAGTAGATGATAGAATTACTGTGTTAATTGGTTGGCTTTTTCTATACATTGCAGGTTATTATTTCCAATAAAAGAAACTGCTATCTAACAATCTACAATTTTTTTTACAAGTTTAGATGATCATATTTCTACCAGTATAAAGTTAGTGAAATGATTGTTGAGTTAAATTTTTTAATGACGGAATTGGCCTTTGGTTTGAATTTTGAATGAAACGTTCTCAATGTAATCATTTCAATGTTAAAAACGCTATTTCAAACGATTCCACAAAATTATAATGACAAAACATATATGAAATTTATGTATGAAAACTGTCAGCTTCAAGTAATTACATCATGTTAATTTTCATATTATTTAATAAATTTGGAATAATGATAATAACGTTTGTTGGAAAAAGTTTGTTCGAATATAATTAATTACAATGATCACAGTCTAACCAGTATTTTACAAAAATCCTTTCTGGTTCAGTTCTCTATGATTTGATTCGAATTAAATATAAATAGATTCACACACACACCATATTTTCTTTACAAATTTACAATACAGCAATTATAAGTTAAAACTCAAACTATCCACCCAATGGGTGGTAACATGCTGTTCAGCCTACCTTCTTCACTTGCATTGAGCTGAAGTGACATATCAGGGGGTCATCTATTATATACTATAAAGCTAGCCTGAGCTCTCAAGCGCAGCTACCAATCATTTCATTATGCTGTAGATTAAATGAGGGGCATACTGGTAACCCCCAACACAGTTCATTAAAAATTCAACTACATAGAGATGATATTGAGAAAAGACCGTCCCTAAATTAGCAAACAGGAAAAGAAGAATACCACCCGGTGAAGGATCAACACAGAGCGGTGAGCCACATGACCAATGCATCAGCAGAAAAAACTTCTTTAATAATAAATAAAGATGTTACATGCAACCACCCTTCAGACATTGGCTTGGCCAATTTATATTACTGTTAACTTCTTACAAGCATGGGGCAATGATTTTAGCTGGTAGATCGGAGTAAAAACTTGCTGCAAGTTAGAAAAAATCGCAAAATACAACAAAATTTTATGCTAAATTAATAACAAATAACTTTGGCAAAAACAATAATCTTTGATAGTTTTTACATGCCAAGTCAATGGCTCAAACATAACCCCTTATTTGTGGGTCTAGACAAGATTACAGGTCATTTACTCCTTCACCAGAGGTTAAATTTTTCAGCAACTCATAATTTTGCCTGACCAGCTTGTTTGATTTATGTAACAAGTAATTACGGTCAGAAGATATATAGTCGCGTGTTCACCCGATTACTTCCATGTGTCAAAGAAACTGATTTATAACCATTATATGAAATGTTAGCTGATGAATGATGCAAAGAATCTATGCTATTACCTACACCAATCTCTAACAAACTTTGTCAATGAAAGTTAGCGGTTAGATGCAATTACTTGATGGTTAGTTACATATCGTACTAGCAGAGGCATCTACCACAAGTTTATTGCACTGTTCTATTGTTAATCGTTGTATGGTAATTACATATATATAGTTTTATGTTTATTACACGCCCTCATTAGTACTAATTTATTTTCAATGCTGACATAATAATTTGTGATGGAATTTAGAGCAGAGGTTTCTTTTGAACTATTTCGCAAACGGATCTTTCATCCGGGCTGACATTCCGAGATATCTGCCAAAACTAAATCTACCCAAAACTGAGCGGTAATAGTTCATTAGAACTATTTCGACCTCAGAGAATATTCTAGAAAGGTTGTTTTGTACTTTTTAGCATTTCCTTGGATGCCACAGGGTCTCTCTAAACTAGGTTGTAACTGACACTAGACAAACTGGTATTTTATTACCATAAAAGCAAACAGAGTTCTGTTATATGTTTTATTTATGGGTTTCATGTCATCCACCCCTGCTCAAGAGTTTAATTTTCGATTGTTCAGCTGTGTCAATTACAGATGTATTTGTAATTAGTGTAAGATAGTGACAATCTATAAAATTTCATCTCTAAACCAGAAAAAAAGTTCTCACAAAGGAATATATGCAAATGTGGTGTCACAGAACTTGTGAATGTTTCATTTGGTTTTGTATTGAAATAGCTCTTGGTATTTGCGTAGTTTGCCATCAAAAACATTTATAGTAACAAAGGGTGAATGAGAATCAATCTATTTCACTCTCTCCAAACCCCGCCCACCACTGTCAACCCAGCCCTTAGCTAACAAGGATCTAGCCGAAGAGGCTCTCAAAGGGTGGGGCTTATAACATTCACACCCCCCTCTCCCACAAAGAACCATTCTGGCTAGCAAAAATCAAGCGATCATACCAGAGTTATTTGCCCTTGAAAGCATTGCAATTCACTGCCATAATTTGATTGGATAGATGGCCTATCGTCTAACAATATTTTTTGCTGTCTTCAATTAAAAGAATAGATCAAAAATAGAAAATTTTATTATGTGACTCTCAGATGTGAAACTTTGAGGCGTTTCCACCTATTGCAACATAGTATTATGTAACAATCCTTTGCCGTTTATGTCCTTCAAGTCAACTTTTGAACTTCACCAACATAAAATAACTCAAAATTGGCAAAAAATTGAACAATCCTATTGAAAAGTAGAATTACATACGACAGTTGCTCAATTAACGAAAGCAATAAAATTTGATGAGACAAGGTCTGTGATGTACATAAATATGCACGAGAAATGACAAGGGTTTTGATGAGACTGGCACCAGAGCTACATATATCAAAGATCATTCTGATTAGCCGTCCATTGTCTGGGCTGATCCAATCGGTTCATTTCTGAGTCTGATCTAACACGCACGCTGCCATCAACTATTTAGATAGGAGGAATGATAGATTTGAGGAGGGTGACACACTTGAATTATCATAAAGCATCAATCATTACATCAGCAAAAAGAAATTGTCCGTAACAACTAGTACTTGGCAAATTGCCAAATACTAGTTCCGAAGATTTGTAAAATGATAATCATCCATTTATCTAGGTGCATTATCACTTACTTTCAATTCATCTAATTTTTATGAGATCAATCAAAAATATACGAAGTTGCACTGAATGATAGATCTTTGAAAGGGTGAAAGAGAAGTTCCAAGGCAAAAGTTTCATATTCTGCTACTCAACGGGCTGCCGATTATATTAAAAACAAGATTTGTGCCAAGTTCCAGCATTCTTCGTTTTTTTTACTACGTAATATTAATTGCTCACATCAATAAATAGTCAAAATCACAGAATTTCGTTGATTTGTTACAATTTATGACCGGTTGTGCAACTTTGCAAATCACTTGTTGGATTGAGCCAAAATGTAAACAGCATGTAAACTGCTTATTTACAAAACATTTTGCACGGCCACCTTTTAATCACTGACCATGACATAATCTATTCATCTGTTGTTTGCTGCCTTCAAACAGATAAATAGACCGCAAAATCAGCATTAATGGCCAGCTTGTAACTGTTACACTTCCTATTACGCAATTTTCGATCAAAGTAACGAAAAAAACAGCGAAAATTAAAAAACATCAAATTGCATTATAATGGATTTGAGGCATGAGGTGTTACAACACGATTTCAAACAACAATTTTTGAAACATGAAGCTGACGTTATGAAACTGCTTACAATTTACTAGTCATATTCCCAGCTCCATCTATAAATAAAATTATAGAGATTAATGAGGATATAAATGAAGCTCTCATGTCAGAAATAATAATTTCTGTCACGCTTCATCCATCGTTCCATTATTATAATGCAAATACACAATAAACAATCGTAGTTCTATGGATGAACCATCACATAGATTCACAAAACCTTCGGTTTGAAAATATTAAACAATGTAACATCAACGCCTACCTGCCTCAATGTCACACCACCAACTTCAGGTGTAGTTCGGTATGTACGAGCGAAAACCCAACTCTATACAAATAAAATTTTCTGTAAAATAATAGCAATATAACGCGCAGCTTGTTGGTGGAGACAATTCCATATATGGGACACAGTATTGTCCATCAACCGCTGTTTGATAGTGCATTAACGCCACTAATAGATGGAATTGTCTTCACCTTGGTTATGGTAATAACCAAAATACATGTTAACAGGAGTCCCACGAAATCACTCAGAAGTCGCCTTTTCACAAGACATCAAGTAATTTTCAACAGTTTAAAAATGATTAAATTAATCGAGGTTGAGGTTGTTAAAAGGTCATTCATTTGATATGTACACAATATGTACGGTTATGTACAGAAATGAAACAATGTACATACATACACAAGTAAACGCAGTAGACTTAATATATAAATAGTACCTTCAGGTAAGGCACGACCTATGTACAACTGCTTATATCAGTCGAATAAAACCCATCAGAGCTAAGAACATTCGCAACAGTAACAAAAATATAATCCGTCCCATTACTAGAGTCAATAACAGCAATTGCTTATATATTCTAAAGCACCAGATCATGGAACAGGAAGAAATGAGCAGCTCATCATGTGACGCTGTCGATAAATTAAGGGATGGACGGCTGACAGCAATAAGTAATATACTTATAATCCAATCACATGACTTCCTGTACCGTATCTACAAACGCCAACCCCACATCTACTACGATTGACGGATAGTCAGGGCATTGGATTTCAACACATTTACAGTGTCTAGTTTTGTCGATTGTTTCTGTGCTGACGTTGTGGAAGGCAGCGCAGATTTAGAAAAGGTGGAGGATTTAGAGACAGGGAGTGTACAGGGATTGTCTACTCCACTAGTACCATTGACTAGGGGTATATCGGCCAGGGACTCATTGTATTTGATGAGGCGATTGGCTAGATTCACGCGTTTAAATCTGTAGGCTTCGTATATTACACTGTCTAATATCCACCTCTTCTCCTCTATTTCACCTCTAATGTTGGACAGTTGCTTGAAGAGCTCGGTGTGGTCTGTAACATAGCGCAAATGTAAGCGTGCGTATCATAGAAATAGGACTAATATGCAGCTCTATGAATGTACATTTGAGACAAAATAGCAAAAAGTAATTCTCGATTGTTTGATGAACAAAACCAGAATCATACCAGAAATGGAGTAAATGTAGTCACTGTGATTTTTTAGGATCTCAACAAGTTATAAAAAGCACCGACTGGGATATTTGTGACCTCACTTCTCATTGTTTTTTTTTTAAAAACTTTTTGTTAAGCTTTCCATAAACAATCGGTTTTACAATATATCATTTATAACACATAAATTATTATTGATATTGAAATGATGGTTTATTGATAGAGTGTTCATTATTGCATCACATTATTGATAACCATCTTGACCATGACATTCAAACTTTTTGCAGCAATTTAAAACAAAAATAGTAATGCTTGGATAAAAAAGGTTACACATACACGTTTTTTTATATCAATATTCATTGCGGTCAAAGTAACAATATCATGTTAGGAAGTTTTAATATCTTAGCAAAATATATCTAATAATTAGCTAGATTTCTAAGCCATTAAGCCTGAGCACCTACATACAAAATATACGTACTTTTACCGGGTCGTTTAACCTCTTTGATAAGAACTTTCTTTAGCAAACTTTCGTTGTGCTGCTCAATACCAGAGGGCGGGGTATCTGTCTTAGCCTTAGAACTACTAGTTTGTTGTAAGACCTTGGCATTGAACTGAGTGGGTGAGGTAACTGCAGGAGCTGGAGCCTTACCAGCTATTCCATTTTGTTTAATTATTCCATTCTCATCAGGCTTTACCTGCAAGGCCGCAGGTACAAAGTAACTTACAAGCCTATATTTTCTGCCGGACAATGGAATGTAACAATGCTTACTAGAGCTTTTAATAAAACTTGGCTTCTTTGCTATGAACTGAATATTCCACAGCCATTGACACAAGGCTCATGACTCAAAGTCATTACAGCGTCTAGTTTTTACTTAATTAAAAATGAAACCTTTGCCAATCGCCAATTGTCACAAAATACAACAAGAGAAACAACAATATTTGACTCATTAAATGGATGGAAGCGCAGAAAGTGAAGTGACCAGATCAACCTACCGTTAGTAAAGAGCGTATCAGATTCTCCTTGCTATCAGGCAGACCGGTTAGTTCAGGTTCCTCACCATTGCTATCTGGTGCGGAAGGCAGAGTTGGGGTGGTGGGGGTGGTAGGAGTGGTAGGAGTGGTAGGGGTACTTGGTACAATAGGAGGTGTGGTTGGACGATTGGATAGAGTTATATGTCTGGGTAGAGGCCCAGGTTTACGCAACCTCTTCTTCGCCGGAGAACTTGGTAGTGCCTCCGCAGCCTCTCTTTTATTTCTCTTTGGACTGCTACTTCCTGCCAAGCCTGGCATAGACTCGTCTGCTTCGTCAATCATCAGGTTCTACAAAAAAAACGAAAAATCAAAAACAAGGGAAAGAAAGCCAATCTCTATACAGAGGAGTTGTCTTCCCAACAATTAAAATGAATCAACATGTAGCTTACCTTGTTGACTTTGAAAGGATTACCGAATGTGTGCATACGCTCTGGCTGTGTGTCGAGCTTACGGAGAGGTTGAGGTGCTTTAGCCAGGTACTCGTGGTACATACCCATACGCTGCACTGGCACACTGTGTAGATGTTCTAAAGGTGAGAGGCGTAAATAATTAAAACCTCAGATAATAATTAAAACCATAGTCATAAATGTCACATAAAAACAAGAACTAAAACTGAGGACAACTGGTATCATAGTATGGTGAAAAAACTGACCTTCTTTCAGCAAAGAACCACCGACACCGTTAGGTTGTAGTAATGTCGCCCTTAATTTAGCTATCTGAGAGAGTAGATCTTTGCGAGCAATATCATACGGATTTCTAGAACAACGTATACTTCGCAGTAAGTTTCACTCAACGAGTAACAATGCATAGAATGCACAACGTCACATTCCAATTACATCATCAAATAATCCAATTAAAACTCTAGGGTAAAAATCAGATATAAAACTGTGCAAAATATAACTCAAGTAGACACATTTGGTGGTCTAGTATGTTACCATAGCAACGGTTATCAAACATGCATCGCTAAAGTAAACAAGTATTAATGCAGCCTATTACAAGGCTATAGTCAAACTATGAGTATACAAATATGCAACATAAAGAACACAACTCCGAATTGTTAACAAAGTGAATTCTATAAAAAATACCCACAAAAATAACTCACTTGTAGTTGAATGTTTTTCTGGTGCCTGCGCTCGACCTTGGCACAGATATAGGGAAGCTTTCATACTTGACCAATTCTTTCTGTAGAGAGGCTATACTGGAGTAATCTCCTCCCGTATACTGCAGCAACTCATTGAAGTCGTGACGCCCGAGCAATGAAGTGGAGTTCCTGCAACAAGTAGAATATTCTTATCGAAACAAATGGCGTCGATAGTCTCTAGAATCTAGATGAACGGTCGCAGGTACAATAACCAGAAACAACTATTGTAAAACAAACATGCCTACTTTCAGTTCATCTTGATTTTACATATTTAACTTGGCAAAACTCCATATGGCATCTTCAAAGGTGTGACATAGTTATGCCATGACTTTACACAAAAAATTGCATAATAAAACTGTTTAAAAATGCTTCTATGAATACTGCAAGCAATTTAGCCAAGATGACATATTTTAGAAAATGCATATTGATAGTAAATAACTATTGTGATAGTGACCACACATATTTCAGTGTTGGCAATAGTTTCCTAGCATCTATTTGAATGCAGAAAGTTCTTAAAACCAAAAAGATAACAATGCAACTACTCTATAACAAAACTGCATTAAATAGTTTATTTTTAACGAGCAAAAAAGCAATAAACTATGAAAAAGTTTCTAAAAAAAAATATAATAAGCGAGGTGATGCATTGAAGGTGGCATGTCATCGATTGGCGCGCAATTCATTAGTCGGAGTTGTCTTTTCTTTAGTGTCAAAGAGTGCTAAATAGTCTCAACCAAAATAATAAAAACAATCATTAACTAGTTCCTGTTTATTTTTTTTATTGTATTTGAAAATCATTATTTACAATCTCTACTGTCAAATTTTTTTAGTCAAATAACGTGCAGTTCAGATTTGAAAATTATTGTTGTTGTAGTTGATTATAACAAACAACAATGCCAACAATAACCATTTGGCGTTTTTTTCTTCACAAATGAATTTTAAATAATGATAATTTGAATTTTTTGATATTATTTGATTTAATCTTCTTAACTGTAACATTGCTTCAGTTTTTGAGATATTGGCCATGTAACTTATCACGTGAATGCCAGTGTCTACATAATAGCAAACCTATCAATAATAAATTAAAAAACTGACTCAACTAAAACCCCTCTAAAAAATTTTGAAAATAATTTCAACCCTGATTTTTATGCTCTTGAAAGTCTGTGCACAATAGCTATTACTGGGATGCGTTCCTTCAATCCAAATAAGCCAATTTTTTGCAACTCCACTTTATGGCCCTATATAAGTTGTTGCGTATCGAGAAAAAATTGCGTGCAAGTCAGCATCTATTGCGCTTATACTATAAACAAAATTAATGAGAGAACAACTCCAGAAAAAGTTTTATGGGTAAAAATTACTAGAAGTAGATATATTAGGTTGGATTCAGCCCAAGATCAGTGACATAGCATCTTTAACAGAGATAAAACATTGTGACCAAATAAACGACGTAGACATTCAATCGTAACGTAAACAGCTCCTGGCTGGTTGCCAAATAAGCCCAGATATTTACAAATAAGCTGCAGGTAAAATTTCCAACTCACCTATTTGTAACTTGTATAAACTCGGTGGGCGGTACGCACTGACCAACGGAAGCTACTAGAGCTTCATACTCTTGTTTAGCCTTAGTTCTCACTTGTTTCAGATGACCCACTACCATAAAATGCAGAAAACTATCTAAGGACTCTGAGACTACACCGTGTACTCCCATTCTACCGAGAGCTCTCCGTAAGTACTACAATAACAAACATACAATGTATGTACGACCTTAGAAACAGCATTGGATCCGCAATCATGGAGTACTTGAAGGGCTTTCCACACAAAAAACACTGGTCCATGTGAAAAAATGGACCAAAAGCTATTAATTAAAATCCCAATAGGCTCTATAGGAGATCGATCCTGATGAAATCATTTACTAATATGTAATACATTCAAAATTACATTACTTCCTTCATTTCAACACCCTAAGGTACAACACAACAGTCGGTACTGTACACATCTACACACTAACTGCAGTGAACGTGGACAGGACAGAAATACTTACAGATGCATAGTAGCCTGGCATACCTAGCAGAAATTTTTCAAACTCTTGTTTCCATTTAGGCGATATCTTCATGGAAGCTTTCCGTAGATCATCTAAAAAGTACAGTTTCAGAGCAAGAGAGCACAACTATCATTTCTTTTTCCATTACATGGCAGGCATTGCTACTTATAGTGTGTTATTGAATTATTGGTATTTGTGGGAAAAACCAGCAGTCAGCAGGATTGTTATCACTACAAAAGTGTAATACTGGCTATAAAACCTCAAAGTACCAGACAAAACACCTCAACTGGTGGAGTACTTCTCAGATAAATGTAGGAGTAGTTTGCAGTTAAACTGCGCCGAATATGCACCAAGTAGTTCTATGGATAGCCTGCACTCACAAAGTAGTTTTATGAATGGCTTGCACTCACCAAGTAACTCTATGGACAGTATGCACTCACTAAGTAGTTCTATGGATATCACAGTAACAATAAAACATCCTCACCTAGCAGATCAAGTAACACAGGGTAGTTGTATGGCATGATGTGGAGAAAGACCTTCTGGAAACTGGTGTGAGGTTGTAGGAAACCAAATGGGTGTTCTGCATACTTTGCACTGGATGTAACGTATGTCTACAGTAGATACAGTATTATGTAAGAACAGGGCTGCCAACTCTCTTGCAAATGATAAAATATGAAGCTGAATCTGATGGAAAAATGCTAAAACGGTTGTTATCTCCTCTTTAGGGCAGACAACTTCATGTAAACAACAAGCTTCAGAGACAGTATTGTGCGAGGTGTAGTATTTTGAGATATACTAAAAATTATTTACAAGTAGGGTTCGCTTTACAAGAACATTAAAGTGAAACTGCCAGGCTTGTTATACATGAATTTCCCGATGACTAAAACATCAGACTGTGAGGCCATTGAATGAATAACACACCTGATAGCATGAGTTAGATTTATTCTTCAGTATGTGTTGCGTGAGAGGGCTCGGTTCTAGCTCGTACACATCCATTGGTAGGATCTGCATTAGGTGGGCAGCTGGGGGTGGTTTGGGGGCACTGAATTTTATATATGGTTGAGCATCTCTGGCCGGCTATAACAAGACATTCACTAGGTACGCACAGAGCAAACTAATTAGATTAGAACTCTCACTTACCGAATCTGTTTCTCTAGAAATAATGTAGCAGTCAGCATAAATTGACATCACATAAAACAAACAAAGGAAACTATCCATGGCTAGCTACAAAGAAACCATGTGAAAAATTATTAGGTGTAATTGGAAATTACTAAAAATTAATCAAAAGTTTTGCATCAGTTTCACAAGTTCTCGTCAAGTTGTGTTCTCTTGACGCGCCATTAAATTAAACCTCTATCATTTTCACTGGATATCAACAAAATCGGCGCACAGTATAAGTATCTGCGAACTATGTTCACCGAACAAACAGCAATAAAAATAATCAGACGAGCAATAAATTTAATCAAAAAATAACCATTTTTTTTCAGAACTCATGCGTCAACCAAAATTAGCTCACTGCATAAAACAAAATAATCAATGAGCATTAATTTGTATTGTTCGTAAGTCATGAATGAAACTGAACACTAAATAAATCGTAGGAAGCGAGTTTATTTTTTTCATTTTCATAGACTAGTTTTATATCTTTAAAAAAATAATTCAAAATCATTGCACTCGTTCAAAATTTACTAAATTAAAAGTGCAGCTTTACAAACTATTTTTGTTTATAGCGATTCAACTTTTTTTTTTTTATTATTTTACAAATTGAGAGTTATCTTCTTTATAACTTGTTTGGTAATCTATCACATTTCATTTAATTATGTTCTAAACTAATGTTCGGTTGCATACGCGACGTATTGAATTACGAACACCTATTACTTTTTGTATTTTGTTCGCCAAACAGGTCGCGAATACTCTTATTGTCATAAACTTTTACTTTGCACTCAACAAATATAATTTTTTTGTAAATTACTGGTATGTTGTTGGCAATGGTCTTGCCCTCTTATTTCTAAACTATTTTATCAAAAATATTCGATTGCATCCATTAGCAATGCTTTCTAAGACTATTAGCAAATGACACATATATCGCCATAAGGGACACAACTATGACTCAAATAATGTGTTATCTAGATGAAACCTGACACTCACCAATGTTTTAGCCTTGCTATCAGGCCAATACGACTCTGGCATGGGCCAATGGCCGACTGAATGACCTCGTTGTACCGAACTCTTTACAAATATCATTCGTTTGGTTGTCTTCCATGCCGCGCCAGGTGCAGGACTGTTAGACCTCGCGACAGCTGCACCGTCTGTAAGCAACAACAATAACAAGCCGATGTAACAGGAAGTAACGTAAAGAGGATGTAGGGTGTGCCAAATAAAGATTTACAATATAGCAGAAGTGAACAAAATTCAAAATACTTTGACAAAAACTTGTTTTTCTCGTGCTAAAATCATCAATCTTACCACGGTAACTGTATTTACAGCCTTAGGACCCTAAGACAGAGCTATGTTACTGTAGTCAATGTTACTAGTAGAATATTGGCTATTGTCCAGTCACCGCAGTGACAAATGGACACCAGCCAAACTGGAGGTATATGAATAAATTACAAAAAACAACAAGTTAATTTCACACAATAAAAACTAGAAAATGTCAAATAAAATGTTAATCAAATCCGAGCAACAATAATTATACTTGCATATAACATGGAAGCATGCTTGAATTGTCAACCCAAATGCCAAAAAATATATAAAATACTGTTTGACGAACCATCGTTTGCAGGAAGTGGAGGCTCTATGTATTCAAAATTGACTACAACGCCGTGCATTGCTGCCTTCTGAGCAAGAGACTCTAAAGTCTGAGCTAGTTGTCGTGGAGTAGACACTAAATAGGAACGGCCTACAACAAAATCAGCGTAGTAACAGATTGAGGAAGTTGTTAGGTCGAATAATTATCAGAACCATTGTTAGAGAATGGAAGAGGGTGACAACTCCAAAGTAAAACTGAAAAGACCTCAATGTGTATATATTAGAGAACTTGGGAGAGAACAAGGTTGTGGTTAGGCGTATTTATCTTTGGTTTGCCAGGTAGAGAATGTTTATACAACAACGAAGATAAAAGCAAAACTTTACATAGAGATGTATAAAACTGGTAATTGCATGTCTATGTCCATGTCTATGTCTCCACTACGACAATCAATATGATTCTGTTAGTTTTGAAGTTGCAATACGAACGATTTACAATGTACGGTGATACTACACACATTGGATTGAATTACTTGGACAAATGGCAGCTTTCGACTGACTAAATTAATTAAAAATGCAAAATTTATCTGCCATTACAATTATTATTCAACATCAGCTGTTCACTGTTTACAAATGAATAATAATAATCTGTAATAATATTATAAAGAATTCTGCCCTTTTGTCTAACTACCTCTCTGTACTCTATGCACCGACTTTAAATCTTACAAAGATATAAAAATCGATATAAATGGGTGGCATGGCCAAGGTTTCACGTCAATATCTGAAGTTGAAGCCGAGATGTTTCCAATATTACTATTTCTACTGCTGTTTCATTCATAGCTTTGTTTCAATCAGAATTATGAGAGTAAAAACTTCTAACTTTGAGGCTCCGATTTTAAGTAAAATACACTTAAGACTTTTTTTTGCAAATCAAAATGAGAAATAGTGGTAGACTGGTGTAAAAATATCCGTAACAACGCAGACGAATCAGTCAAATTTAATCCATAATAGCTTTCTTGGAGCTCAATGGGATATGAGACAAAACAATGAAGTACTGGGCTGGACAATGAGAGGGTTAGAACAATCAAGAACAAAAACTCGAAAATGTATTTCAATTCAACAAGTTTTACAGCTGGTTACAATATTAAATGACTATCACTGATGTACAACTAAAAATATTTTTTTCTTTCTTGACGCAAGTCGAATCTGCTAGTAAAATTTTTTGGCCATTTTTCAACTTATGTAAAGTATCAAAAGTCTGCTTCCCATCATTTTTTGATGTCCCACAACAAATAGTTCAGACGTCATTGATTTATACGAAATGAAACAATTTATGTTGCGAATAGCTTTTAATACAAATTCGATAACAAATGATAAAAATAAACCATTCAAACACCTAAATATAACATAATTTTGTTATACTCATTTTCCTAGTGTCAGAGTGGAACTAGAACCGCACGTACATATAGCGATCACTAAGCGATTTCCTTAGCGATTGCGTGCTTTTGCAACATCTGTTTCCGGCAAAATCGCTAGCATTTTATTTGAGGTTATCGCCAGGTTTTGATCCAGATCATAAAGTCACTAGCCGATTCATTGATCAACTGATCACAACGCAAAAATGCTTTATCCGTTTTCCTATATAATCTCATTATCTGCAGCGCTCCGATCTATCAACGATCATATAACAAGTTCCATGTTATGTTTTATAACAGCGAGTTTGACTGGAATTGCTAAAAAATGGATAGCAGTGAAAAGTTGAGCAATTTAGGGGAGGGATTTCCCCTATCACAAAGCAAAATCGCTAGCACAATCGCTATATGTACAGAAGGCATAAGGTTTAGAACGCTTGTTGTAATTCGCAGCAAAGCAAACAAGAAGTTGAGTTACCAACAAGTGTTAGACCTACCTCCAGTGACCTCACACATAGAGTCAATAGGACTTGAGTCTGCAGGCGGAATAAATGTACTTTCAATAGCAGGTTCGTGTTTTTCTACAGCTGGTAATTTTAGAACAATTCCAAATACCCGCTGATCCCACCGGAATGGCTCTTTAGTGAGTTCGCTGCCGACTAACCCATTTGCCATCGGTAACGTCAACTAAAACAAATATATGAAGAATTTTTTTAGAGCTAGCAGTTGAAATATCAAAGGATCATTTTAGGTGGGGTACACAAATAGATGAGGTACAAAGGATTGAACGAGTGAACCCAGGGCCACGACCTGAGCACTTTAAAAACTAGGCAATTCAGACTCTGTTAAGCTCTTTATCAATATTTCAAATCATAATGAGTTGGATTCAGAGATTGCCAGTCAATTTAACAAAAAATGACACACTTAACACAATAAAGTGATGGTTTTTTCAGACTAGCTGATACAAGTATTGATCTTACCTGTTTGTGTATGCCATTAGATGTCACCATCGATTCACCATCAGAGAAACTGATAATTATTGCAGGTTCGATATAAAAGGGACATCGACCCTATGATATAACAGAACATGGATATTTTGTATCAGTTAATGATAGCATAGATGCATTCCTTGATGAAGAAAATAATACAATCGTCGCAATTTGACAATTATCTTCAGAAAATGTACCTGTCCATATGTGTCAATACCGCTCTGGTTTCTGTTCATATTTAACATATCAAAAGCATTTTTTAAAGCTGGGCCAATTTCCGTGACACCGTGAGCAACGAGATTCTTGAGTTGAGTTGCGAATTGAAGATGAGTTTCCTTCCATCCTGCCTGTGAGATTTAAAAACAATTAAATAATTAATTTCACTAGGATGCTGTTGGTAGAAACAAACAATTCCTTTTGAGTAATAGCAGTTTTTGCAAGAGGCGAGGAATCTTTGCTAAGAAAGGGCAACTCATGTACCATGGTAAAAACATTTTAGTATTCATTATTTTCTATATTTATTATTACTGATTCATTTTTTTCACCCATTGTTGTAGTTGACATCAAGAAAAGTACAGCTGACCATTGGATAAAAGGATGCTTTAATAAAAGAAGTAGTATGAGCATAACACATTCTCTGAATAAGTGCGTGACTATTGTTAATAACATCTGCAACACATAGCTAGTACTAGTAGCGATAACTACTAACCCATCACAAAAACCATTGACAAAGCTAAATTGACCCTTGACCTCTACTGACCTTGATATTCCCCGGAGGCTCGTCGTATGTTAACAACATCAACCTATCCCATTTACTATTTGGGTTCTTAGACCTTATCTAAAAATAAATTTTGCCATTACTTACCTAAATGAAACATTTATGTACATAACCACTACAAAAAATAAATTTATAAACCCATATAAAAACCAAACTACAACGCGGATTGATCACCTTCTGAAAAGTTTCAATGGCGTTTTTTGTGACGTCTAAAATTGTGGTGCCAAGAAAAGTTCTTTGATTCATAGAAGCACTTGTATCCACCAGGAACAAAATGATAGTCATCCTGCAAAAAAGAACCCAATCTTTCACATCACATATGTAAAATGTGTGATCGGGGCCTAGTTTACGAGTTTGACATAGAAAGTACTACACGGTTCTCACTACGTTACTTTTTGCAAGCCACTTTTACGCAGCTTGGACACTATCACGTGACCACTCCACCATTTTCTAAATTTTCCTGATTGGCTAATAACCAGAGCCCTTTAGAGCTGGAGGTAGAAATCCGTTCGACCCGCGCAAACGTTCCTCGCTAGATTTGTTTTGCTGTGAATTGGTATTGCTGAGATTAAAAAAATCGTCACTCACATGCAAAGGTTCTCTCTTCTACAAAACTAATGCTACTTTTGTGGCCATGACATTGTTTAGAAACCTAACTCTTTTCAGCTTCAAATTTATTCGTGGTTTGACCAAAAACCTCACACAGTTTTCTGTGTCAAGTAGTAAAACTACTAGTAAGTAAGTTACAGTAGTAATAAGTAAGTTAAAGTAGTTAGTAAGTAGTAAATAAGTAATATAACTTTAAGTAAAGAAGAAGTAGTAGGTAGTAGTAACTTTTTTTTAAGTAGTTGCTTGTTAGTGGTAGTAGTAGTAGTGGTAGTAGTGATAAGTAAGTAGTAGTAGTGTTATTTATTATTATAAATTATTATTTTTTAAATACTGTACAGGAATTTGTGTCTGGGTGGTAGCCACCTGTACACACTCCCGATATGCTCTGCTTCTGCCCAAGTCTACTCACAATAATCTGCTATTATTGTCTGGAGAGCATTTATTGGTTTGTGCAATTATGGGTGCAGCCGAATCTGGCGTAGAACACTTGCGGACAGTGAACAATAATTATGCTCTAATTATTGGCTGCATCTGAACCTTCACAAGGTTCGACAATAATCAATGCCGTGATTATTATCTAGTTTAAAGTTTGTTTCAAACTTTGCTGCACACAATAATTCCGCAGGAATTACTGTTTAGTTTAGAGTTTGTTGCGAACTTTTGGCCACTGACAATAATGGTGCGGTGATTGTTATTTGTCTAGTTCGACTCAGTCGAGGTCGACAATAATTACACTCTGATTATTGTTGTGTTAGTTTTGCCTCGAACTCCACGGTTCGGATTTCAGTATGGGTCGAACTAATAGGGCACCAGGTGCTTTGCGTCGTACACCTCGAGTCGAGGGAATACGCAGTAAGAAAGCGAACTATCTTACATTCCACCAAGCCTCGTGCTTGCTAATAGTTGACCAGCGCTTGTAGTTATGTTGCTCCTAGCTGTGCTCAGTGCTGCTTCTTGAGAGTAAGAATCTTCTGAGAGTCAGGCTAACTCTGAACTTTATTGTACTGACATGAGTTTAAATACAGGGTAGGCGGGTACAATTTACAAACCACACCTAAGTAAAAATATTGGTACAAGCCACGCCTTGCCCTTACAACAGCACCCAATTGCAATAATTAAAAACGTGGAAAAAATATAACATGTGATAAATAATTATTTGGTGTATCAGATAGAACGCACTGAAATAGACTCTAGTATCATGGATACATACAAACAATAGAACCATGCACAGACATATACAATGCGTAGTGAGTAGATATTGAGATGCAAACGTAGACATGTTGTAGACAGTGAGTTACCAGCTTAATTCTTATACAAAGGAATACGAACAATGAGATATAGGCTCAGTCGGTAATTGCGAGATAATGTCTTACTGAGTAAATGTTAATAATAAAAATAGGGAGAGTACTGGCGTCCCTCACAATACTACTTCAAGTCGTAGTAGTAGTAAGTTTACTTTATTTATCATAAATAAATAAAGTAAACTTACTACTACGACTTGAAGTAGTATTGTACAGGAATTTACTGTCTGGGTGGTAGCCACCTGTACACCTCCCGAATGCTCTGTCAACCCTAGCTAATGCAGTGCACAATAATTCTGGAATTATTGCTAAAGAGCTTGTACTGACTTTGGTCATGCAAAAGAACAACCGAATCTGGTGTAGAGCAAGTGCTGGCAGTTGCAATAATTATCCAATAATTATTGGCTGCGTCTGAACCTCCCTAGGTTCGACAATAATCTGCGCCGTGATTATTGTCTAGTTTAAAGTTTGTTGCAAACTTTGCTGCTTACAATAATTCCGCAGGAATTACTGTTTAGTTTATAGTTTGTTGCGAACTTTGGCCACTGACAATAATGGTGCGGTAATTGTTATCGCCTACTTCGACTCAGTCGAGATCGACAATAATTACACTGGAATTATTGTGTGTTAGTTTTGTCTCGAACTCTATAGTCCGAATTTCAGTATGGGTCGAACTAGTAGGGCACCAGGTGCTTTGCGTCGTACTTCTCACCGTAGCGAGGGAATACGCAGTAAGAAGGCGAGCCGTCTTACTTTCCGCCAAGCCTCGTGCTTGCTAATAGTTGACCAGCGCTTGTAGTTATGCTGCTTCTAGCTGTGCTGCTTCTTGAGAGTAAGAATCTTCTGAGAGCCAGGCTAACTCTGATATTTATTTCACAAACACAGATATATAAATAAAGTAGGCGGGTATGATTAGCATAAGTCACACCCTTAGGTAAAATCTTGGCAAGCCACGCCTTGCCTTCCATGAAGCACCAAAATGCAAGTAAATAATAATTACGTGGAAAAGTTAATAAAATATAATAGAAATAATTATTTAACTGTATCCTGGATAATGGCAATAGAACTACACAGTTTGGCAAGCATAGAACACACAGTGAGAATAAAGGTGAATAGAAATGTAAATGTCCGTAATGGCTATGTAACTAGGTAAACAATATGGCGTCTCTTTACCGAAGAGTGCCAGCGTCCCTCACAGTATTTAAAAAATAATAATTTATAATAATAAATAACACTACTACTACTTACTTATCACTACTACCACTACTGCTACTACTAACAAACAACTACATAAAAAAGTTTTATTAATTAATTAGTATATTATTATTTATTTTTATTATAAATAAATAGTACTTTAATATTATTATTTATTATTATTAATTATTCATTATTATCATTTAATAATAATAATTTATTATTATACAATTGAATTGTATTGCTATTAATGAATCATGATAATAACTATAAAATAGCAGAAACGGCTCCAAATTGAAATTAGCAATAACTATTGTTAATTTCAATTTGGAGCCGTTTCTGCTATTTTATAGTTATTATCATGATTCATTAATAACAATACAATTCAATTGTATAATAATAAAATATTATTATTAAATAATAATAATTAATGATAATAAATAATAATATTAAAGTACTATTTATTTATAATAAAAATAAATAATAATATAATAATTAATTAATAAAAATTGTAATCGATAGTTAGTAATAAGCAGTAGTAAGTTAATTATTGATAGATACTAATTATTATTATCTATGTGATATTTATTATTATTATTTATTATTATCATCATGAGTAATAATGATAATAATAATAAAATATAGGCCTAATAATGATTATAATAATTAGTTATAGTAATAATATTATTATTTAGAATAATGAAATTTAATAAACAAAAATAATAATTGTAGTTTTTGAATGAATCATCTCTTACGATTAATATTATTTACCTACTGCAAAATTATTTTCAAGAATTATTAATTGTAATTTTTGTTTAGCTATTAATGGTAACTGTTACATACACTGACATCATCATGAAGTGAAATTATGCCCAGTGCACTTGCTGATTGAACTATGATGCCAAAAGAATAGTACCCACCAGTGATAACAGGCCCAGTTGAATATATGCGAATGAACAGCAAACAGGCCCGGTGGAATCTTCGCGAATGGACCAATAACAGGTCCGGTTGATTTAGAACAAACTCATGTTAAATTAACTTGCCTTAGTATTATTCACCACCTAGCGGTAGCAGTAATGATGTGAGCAGAGGTTTCCTCAACAACAATTGGCTCACATTTAATGTAACCAATAACTTGTTCACTCAAAAGACTTGCCCGACTGAACCAGTATATGTACAGTGAAAACTGTGAGTCGTCAATTTCGTAACCGCCACGTAGTAGATTGGGTGCAGAAACTCACAGTTAGGGTTGAGAGATGCAGTATTCTTTTAAACTTACAACTTGGTTTACTGCTACAAATAACAAAAACTCTGACTTATTTAGTATTAGTAGTCAAAGTTCATGTGTCTGATTAAACAAGATTTAATAGGTCAGCCAAGTTTTTATACAACAGTAAAATATTTGTACCAGAACTAATTAAAGGTTGTAAAGTATGATTTTTCAAAAACAAATTTTCTTGTCATATTTAAAATCTCTATCCTTTTTTACCCCATAAATGTAAATTCTGTTGAGATTTATTCATAAGAAGTAGGTTAAATTGTGGGGGAAAGTTAGGTCTCTTGTTAAAAAACACTTGGAAAACTTGGTGCTGGTTTATGACGTGCACGAGACGCTAAAGCTTTGCGGTTAGTTGGTTAACCAAAGATCTGTATTAAAAGTAGGTGAGCACATTATTTCCAGGCTACATACTAAGATATTAGGCTTGCGTTTCTTCAATAGCCTACAGTTAGTAAAATAAATCAAAAGCGGTTGCTACGCTAATTAGCCATTATAATATGTTTACCTCGTGTTAAAGGAATCGGCGCTATCGAACGCCCATTCATTCATTGAAATTAATTCTTTCATTCGCTTAGCCAACGATAATTTAGACTAAATATATGGATGTTGATATAGCGCTGATAATATATGTTATCATCATCGTCGCACATCTCAGGCTCAAGTGCTGGCAGTGACGATTTAGTCGGAATTAGATGCAATTATTCAGGTTGGAACATGAAGCTATGTTCCTGCTAGATGTATTAGTTTTTTATGTAATAACAATCATCTTTATTTCATATATTATTATTGGTAATAGTAATTATTATTATTATTATCAATATTTAAACCAATATATATTATTATTTATTATTATGAATAACAATAAATAACAATCATTTTCTACATTTATATAAATATTTATTCTGAATAGCAAGAAACAATAATAATAATTACTATCAATTGTTATTCGTAAATATTTTTACCATAACCATTTTTGTACAAAGATTGGTGAGATTTTTTTTAAAAATAATAAACACAAAAATTAGACTTTGTACATTATATATTGTACAGGAATTTCGTCTGGGTGGTAGCCACCTGTACACCTCCCGAACTATGCTCTGTGTTTGGCTCAAGGCAATGTGTTTGTTTCTTGCAACAATTTCTGTAATTGTTCTGCTAGTTTATGTGCTCATTAGTACGGCCGAAATTAGGGTGGAATAAGTTGGTGATAAGGTGGCGATAATTACTATAGTAATTATCGTCCACTAAATTCCGTGCTAATTCGGGCGAACTATTGGTGGCCGAACTATAGTGGCACAAGGTGCTTTGCGTTGTACTAGAAGAGAATACACAGCAAGAGGTCGAACCGACTCCTGCTTTCTGCCAAGCCTTGTGTGTACCGATAGTTGGCTTATCTGTGCTCGTAGTTATTCTTGCGGCTGTGCTTCTTTTTAGTGCAGGTGAAATCTTCTGAGAACTAGGCTAACTCTGATTTTATTACTCACTTACACAAATATTTATAATAACGACAGACAAAGGTTTAGTAAGCCACGCCTTACTTTATAACAAATGTAGTTTTCTAGTTTTCGTGGAAAAGGCTATCAATAAAAAGTAATAAAATAATAATTGTTTGAATATTTACGGTTGTGATAAAATTTGTAGAAATACAGACGTAGAACAGCTAGCAGGAATGAATATGTGCATGGGTAGACATGTAAGGTATTTAATAATAATAATAAAAATGGCGTCTCTGTAGGTAGGGAAAGTAGTGTCCCTCACAATATAAGTGAAGCAATCATTACTCCACTTAGCATTATACTATGATCGAGATCATTGGTGACATCAAATCAAACTTGAAAACGATATTCACATCACGCGGGGAAGTTTTTTTAAATTAAGCCAGAAGCACAAAAGCTCAATGATGTCTTCCCTCAAAACTATAAGAAAATTTCAAAATTTCTCAAAACACCTGGGATAACAAAGTTCGAACTCTCATTTCAATGTAGGCATGAGCAATAACCCTTTTGGGAACGTGTTATAGGCTAATTCTATCTCTGAAAGTAAGGCTATTTTCAATATTTGGCCATTTAGCGGCTAGCATGTTGAATACATCATCAATCCAGCTCGTTTTACTGCGATGGTTTTTTCCATTAGCAATTAATATCGGAACAAAACTAAGAATTTCTGATGTTAAAATTGTTTTTTTTTCACACAAAATTTGGCTTGATGTGGTAAAAACACCTGCAGATTTCAAATATGACAACCATTTTTGTTTTAGTTCTGTACAATCTTTAAACAAAAGTTATAATAATTTTCTTATGTTCGCAAAATAAATTCACAAACATAAGTTGTAATAACTAAAATATTATTTGAAAAAAAATTATTACCATAGAATACTATATAACAATACAAAAAGTTCCAAATAATTCATAGTTATTAATAAGTTTTTTACCACTCCACGTGCTTTATTGTTATATGAGTGCCGACACGACTTACCAGCATCAGTGTTAAATCACTAGCAGCAACATGTTCTTTTGCTACAGCTCACCTTTGCTTGTAAAGGTGCTTGAGTTGGCTAAGCACGAAAGAATCTTTAGACGAAGAGGTTGTTGTATAGACTGTGATGTCTGTTTCACTTTTAAAGAGGAGGCTGAGCATAAATGATGATTCCACCTCCAAACTGTTTCGTTGCAAACAGAACAACCACCGAAAGAGCACAGGTCACAGATCAATCTTGCTCTTGGGTGCTATCGCCTTACGCGAATGAAAGAGATTGCCTGCGGCCTTCCATACAACAACGGGTACAATGCCCTTTGTGACATTCACCCCACCGCAATCACGGACGAGCCCACAATGGCCCTTTTCAGGACCACCAGCTGTTACTAAAGGGTCATGTTGTTTTTTGCCCTGGTTGGTAGCAACATTCCATAGCAGATTTACTTCAATCATCAATAATTGAAATTAATAGATTTTACAATTATATATTATTTTAGTATATACATCACAATAACTTCCTAATGACGATGATATTGATATTTTACCTGTGAAACAACAGTAGGGCCAATATCAGGCTCAGAGATATTAAAAAAACATGTTTTAGTATGAAATTGGATATATCTAGGAATACAAAATTAATCAATAAAACGCCCCGAGATTTGCGAAAGATCAATGAAACTTTGTGAATTCATGATACAAAACTTGGGACATGTTGTGAAAGATGTGACTTCCTTGCTGTGGCGATAACATGTATACTGGAAAAGTTCCATGTCTAAGAAAAATAGATTTAGCAGTTTTTGAAACCACAATTATTAGAATAAATGAAAAAGAATTTGCACAGTTATTCTGATGCCGCACAATCTTAGGTACCCACTTTTATTTGATCTGGGAGAATCGCTAGCTTACTAGATCGAGTAAATAGTGTCTGCAAATAGATTAGCAGGCTGATGCCTGAACTCTTTTGTTATATGAAATATATGCTATTTTTGTAATACGAACTTTATTTACTGTAATAATATTTGTTGAAAATCAAGTTTTGCAAGAGGTATGATGTTCATTAATGATAGCAAATAAAAATAACAATTAATGTAATTTACCTCATTGGTGCTATTTTTATTTTTTACTTCAATTGTTTTTCTTAATTATTTAGTTTTAACAATTGTGGAATGATCGGCGTGAAATATGATGATTAAAGGGCCTATGACGCCTAATTTGAAGAGGATTTGATTTAATTTAAACTTTCTGAGGTTGAAATGTGTTCAAAAAAATTATCTGGAGTTGCCCTCTCACCAGTAAGACGATTCCTATAGACGCAGTCAGCACTTGCCAAGACGCCTTTTTTTCTCGAAGACGCACCAAGTTATATAGAGCTATAAAGCGAGTTTTCAAAAATTTGGCTTGTTTGCATAGAAATAGGGCGTCCTAGATATTAGTTTTGTGCAGAGACTCTTTTGATTGCAAAAAAATGATATTGCAACAAATTTTAATTTTTTTGGAGCTGTTTTTCTCAAGTCAGCAATTTGTTTTATCTTTGGTAAGCTTGCTACTATGTATACACTGGCGTTCACGTGATAGTGTTTGTCATCAAAATCAAAAGAAATAATGAAATTTTTTATCAAAATAATAATTTTCATGTGAAAAATTAATCAAACAATAACATTAGTATACTTTCATGATAATACTAGGTGAAAAAAAACATTGCCGAAATTTTATTTCCGGCGTTGTTTTTTTACAACAACCAAAATAATTAAATCTGAAATACCGACTATCTTTCCAAGAAAAAACTTCAAAAGCACTAAATAATAATAATTAAGATTTTTGAAAAGTAGTTTGGAACTGAAAAAGTAAGAAAAATGGTACAAACTGCTTGCTGTAATATACTATATAATATCATAATGCAGATAGTCCCTTCTGCCGAACGCATTGTCATAGACCTCCATAGACCTCTACATGATACCTATTGGTGTTTTGTTGACGCGAGTGAGTTTTCTCAATAGTTTTACAATGCTTGATGAGAAAACAACTCTACACACAAAGTGCGTCTTGAAAAGCCCGTCTTAAGCCCTTTAAAGATGGCAGAACTGATACAAAATTTTGTTACTAGTGGAATTTATTAAAATGAAATTTTAAGCCCTTAAAAATTATTCCTAGCTTGTAAGATATAAATTTACATATTGCTGCATTGGCCCAGCTCTGAATTTTTTTTAAAATTATTTGTCACACCATCATTTATTCTCTACATATAATTATCTTATGTATAGGTATACAAAAGTCTGATAAATTTGTAATGTAATTAAAAAAGTTGCTGGAATCAGCTTTATGATCAGTACATACCAATTGAAATTCATTTCCCAGCCAACAACATCAGACTTGCTTGCTTTACCAAGTTATTGAAATTATCTGTTCTTTCCCCCCAAATTGTGTCATTTAACTAATACTAAATCACTGAAGATAAACGCATGCGTCGGTTGTGCTGGAATTGCTGTGCTAATTCAATTCTAACCATGTGGTCAACCCTTGTGATATGGAGAATCAAACATCATGATCCGTGCCCCAAACTCTGACAAAAGGAATCGTTGCGTTGTCATAACCAGCTGTATAAAGTCGAGCATCATACATGCACTGAAGACCTCATAGACACCTGCAGAGTTTATAAATGTTTTACTGTCAACACAAATATTTTTTCCTCTCGCGTAATACCTGACCTTGAACTAGATTAATTTGCGTTAACTCCTACTACTCCACTTAATGGCGGCTGCTATCATCTTTCTAAGAAAGAAAACAGTTGGTCCTGGAAACAGCTGGCGGGTCGCTATAGTGTTATAAAATATACATAAATTTGTCATTTGACTTGATTACAATAAATAGCGGTATTTCTCCTTGGATCAGTTTGATAGAGTATTGAGACAAAATTTAAAATACTAGCCTCAAAATACCAACTTCGAATTCGTAGTCAATGGAAAATAGATTTATACCTTTACAGTCTAAAAGTTTTTTCTTTCAGTTTTTTTCTGGCAACAGCAATATGTTATTATGAAAAAATAGCAACTATAATAATCGGAGTTGTCTTTTCTACAAAAAATAACTGTTGCAAACTCGGAGTTGTGTTCTTTCAGTGAAATGAATGCATATTATTTATTTGGTCCAGGAAATGCGCATGAATCATTGTAGCTGTGCTCTTATCTGCACAGGCTGGCTAACAATCTTTCGATTCACCTGGTATACTATAACATATATGATAGACTGTCTGCTCACGCCATTTTTTCATTTGCAAATCTTAATTTAAAAACTCGTCATGCTATAAATGTAAAACTTTGTACGGATTTGTCATCTTTGGTAGGACAATTTCAGTAAATGTGCTCAGTGCTGACTTACCTGCAAATCATGAGAGTCAATTGTGAAAAGTATGAAAACAAATTGCTGAAAAATTATCTAAGTGTTGTAGAGAAATTTTGAAACACGACGTTTTCACTATCCACATATGTGACTCATCAGTGTTTTCTACAGGAAGTGTGTTTGGAGTAGTGCTGAATGCATTTGTTGAAATTGCTTTATCAAAAAGAGGACAAATCTGCATGAAATTTATTACGAACAAAATAAAATAACGATAGCCAATTTTCAAATAGTTGAAGCACTTGGAAGAAATTATTTGAGTTGTAGTATTTTCTATTGTTTGTAATTAAATATTCAACAAGGTGTTCCATTCCTATTCTACCATTTACAACCCGCCTTGAGCTGGCAGATTGCTGGCAGCAATTGATTATTTTTCCGATCACTTTTAGGAAATGTAGAATGCATCATTCCAAAGTGCGTCACTGTACAGCCGTACACTACCAGGTTATACCTCTCTCAGTCATTACAAAGTGTCTGTGCGTATCAACCCGGACAATCTAAACCATATTTAATCAGACAGCTCTCCACTCTCTCACCCGCACACTTTGAAAAAGTCAGCGAAGAGACTCTTGAATCTTTGTGTGAAAAGTTTGAGGAATTGAATGAGCTGCCATGCTGTCCAGCTGACTTTGATGTTACCTATTCGGGAGGAGTGCTGACAGCGAGCGTTGGTGGAGGTAAGTGTATCATTAAATCTCATAGTTACTATGGTAATAATAATAATACTATACGATGGATATTCTGTTGGCGAGCTGGACTCAATGAAGGGTATTTAACAATAATATTTTGTTTGTTGTTATACAAATGAGCCTGTCATAGCTCATAAATTACTGTTGCTACCAAAGTGATTTCCTTTACGAAACTGGTGAACGGAGATAAATATTATTCACTAAATGGAGACCTGTCTCCCTTTACCGATGCAACCGGAAGTAGTCTGGTCCTTCATTTCAATTTATCACTAGAAATCATGGATTTGCTTAATTATTATCCTGATTTGAGACATTTCAAGCAACGTTTAGGACAAAAGTGATGTTGTTGAGAAAGCTCAAGGGATCAATAAAGCCTTTGAAATTTTTTTTATAAATTTTTTTGGATTTATTTACAATAAAAAAAAAGTTAGTTAAATATGCTCATGTATATTATGTGGTAGAGCCATAGAATTTCGTATTTCGGGTTTAATTAAATTTGCCGACATAAGTAAATAAGGATGCACCCTAGTTGTAAATTATTGTGGCCTGCTTCCACAGTAGTAGTAGATGTAGTGGGACAGTATAGATGATTTAGATGAATGGCGCATCGTCAGTATTACACCCTGTGCCTTTCTACTACTCGTGACTCTGTAGTTGCGTATTTTACGGATCCAAAATAATAATATCCAATTATGACCATCCCCAAGTGCACCAAGCATGTTGTGTGACTGATAAATGACAATTGTTTACTTTTGCTGCATTTTCTAGCTTGCTTATTATTATTATTATTTTTGTTGACTTTATTATTATTTTAATAATCTAATGCTTATTGAGTAAAATATGTGATTCTTAATAATTACAATTAGCGTCAAACTTGCGCATGAATCAAGATGATTCAACATTAAATTGAAATAAATAGTAAACACGAGAAAAAAATTAGAATATCTGGTTGGGAGATAACTCCTACCAGGTACCCATTGGTACATCACATTGCTTTCAACTATCACCGTTTGATTGGAATATTGGGAGAACCATTACCATCGGTGTGTTATCATGTTTTGTGTGAATATTTTTATATGAATAAACTTGCACATCACCTGCGGTCCATTGTTACAAGGCTGTTGTTGTTTATTATTATTTATCAAGTCAAAAAAGTAACATCAATTTATGTAAAGTCAATCAAGTTAAGTTGTTTTTAATGAGTTTCCATCTTGCTATGGTGTACTCTACACCAGGTGGAATAGAATAACTCACTGGGATTGCCACATAAGCTTTGTTAGTTCACATCAAATGGTGTGGAAACCATAAATCACGCAACTATCATGCGGTGCAGGTGAAATTTTTCTTTGACTTGTAGGTTATGGTATATACGTAATCAACAAACAAACTCCAAATGTACAGATATGGTTGTCCAGCCCTGTATCAGGACCAAAGAGGTATGACTATGTCAACGAAAGGTGGATATACAGACATGATGGCAGTAACCTACATGAACTTCTATCTGACGAGCTAAAAACTGTATTTGGTGAATCTTCTGACTTTTCGTCTTGTTCTTACAGCTGAGTTAGCTCATGAGCTTTACATCAAGTTAGCCATGATCAGGAGTTGTGTGCTCACTGAATGAGGAATTATTAGCTGACAGTCAGTAGAATTGTATGAATTTTTTGTAACAGTGGCTCGAAACCACTAACATATATCATGATAAACTGGTAAAAACTTGTGACAAATGATGAAACTAGGTATTTTACTGTGTTGCTTCTAAACTGTTGACTCCAGAAATTTTAATTGCCTGGTGAATGATGTTTATTTTTACAAACTTGACTCTAATGAGAGGTTTGATGTTTACTAGGTAATTGTTTGTTATTGGCTTTTTCCAGCTTAAAAAAAATTCAATGCAGAGTATGGCCGCTTTCATTTTTTGTCACTTGAGTAACTCCAGGTTTTTTGTTTGGCCAGAAAAATGAAAGCGTGGAACCGAACAAATCATATGACCAGTTTTCCATGATATCAGATTTTGTTTTTCAGTTTTTTGTTCCAAAGTTGTGTGTAATTGATTGACAGTAAATAATGAAGGTTATACATCATCATTATCAAAGCAAAAACTAATGCAATCGTTCACAGATGTTGCCACCAGAGTTGGACATCAAATCTGTGTTATTTATTTTAGTTTTATGGCATTAAAAATAAACACAATAAATATATTCCAAAACATTTGCTGCAATCTAAAATAACAAATGGCTGAGGCAGCACTGCTGAAATAATTGATATAAAGCTAAGAAAATAAATAACCATACAACATGCAAACATTTCACATAAAAACAACCAAAAACAGTAAATTGCTTGATAAAAATGTCTACTAAAAGACAGAGGAAGACAAGTACAAGTTGGGCTCATCTATGAAGGCGATATGTACAGAACTGGACGGTTTATGTGGTGTTGCAGGTGGGTTTACTCTCTGATAGTGACTAGTATTTGCTGCATGGAATGAACTAGTGCTTGAGACTGTGGGGGGCACCTGCTGTTGCTCTTCACCTGCCCTTGCTTGTAGTTGTTTACTATATCTTCTAGCCTCTCTGGTATGTTCAACCCTTTCACTAGCGCCTTACCCTGCAGTACCATACAGAAAGTAGTCATATATACTAGTAGTCAAGTCTAGCTAGTTTAGTGATAACAAACTGAAGCTTTCTAGGTATTCGGTTAGTCTGTTAGTTATTCTCTGGGAGTGATCTTTCACAATCAATCATGTTAAACCCAACATCTTTATTTTTTTTCTATTTAAGTTATTTATTACACAGAAGAAACTTTAAAGTATTCGGTAAAATATTTACCCTGAATTTAATTTGATATATAAAACTATAAAAAGCATTGAAAGATTTCAGGAATGTTTATCAATGGTAAATGAATCATCTTTGAAGCACCAATTTTACAGACTTCTAGCATAGCCCTTAGTTCTTTTTATAAAAAGGTATTTTATGGCGATAGCGCCAATAATTTCTAGGTAATTGATTCTATTGGCTGAAAAAATAAATGAGCTGAGAACTTAGCCAGGTTTCAAGTAGGACGCCCCCAGACTAAAACTTTTTAATTAAGTGCAAGGGAGATCATCTTGGAGCCCATTGGTGACGTTTATTTCTAAGATGACAAAGAGGGTAGTATATATCAACTACCGTCTTTGGTTTTGATGTTACAACGATACAGTTGAAGACAATATTTAAAGTCTATGGTCATGGCATCTAAGACAGTATGCACTTCCGTTTTTTTTTAAAAATACAAGAAATATTGCCATTTTTATTCTGGTCAAAACTGCTATTTGAATCCCTTTGGAGGTTTTTTCTTTATTTTAGCTTTGAAAATAATTTGTTTTCTTTCTTCTAAATACATTTAAAGCAAATAAACAAGGATATAAAAACAAATTAAATAGTAAATCTGAAACGTGTTCTTGTAGATAATTCACTCTGGCAATTAACTGTTTCCGGTAACTGAAACGACTGAGAAAGACGATCGCTATCTCCACTAAAACAATTTTATTCAGCTACATTTTATGAAAAGGCAGAACTAAACCGCAGGTAAGTGACAAATAGTTACCTTCATGCTGTCATACACAATTGCCTGTAGTATCTCCACGGCGTATGACATTGTAGTCAAAGAACTGTTTGAGTCCTCCAACACATTCACAGCTGTGAGAGGTACTGAGTCTACAATATATCACAGCATTGAATGTATCATTTGTTATGTCAATAGTGTAATTTACGCGAATTAAAAACTCTGAAAGATGTGAAGTTGACGTTTCTACCATATTTTTTTGACTTCATATGCTTGAGGTCTAGTTAGGGGGGATGAATAAAAGTAAATGTACATCAATGCAACATTCCATTATAATCATTTACAATTCGATAAAACTGAGACTTATTGAAGACGATTTCGTGATCAGGAAATAATGGTGATTATTTTGTAGCAGCTCACAACGCCACACAATAATAGAAGGTAAGTTCTCAGCACTCACCACTGATAAGGACTTTGCTACGAAATCCCACACACAGATTGTAGAGTATAATTAATACCATCTCTTTGATTGCATCATCTGTAGAGTTGAGCTGGTCAACCAGCAGAGCCACACTATCTGTAAGGGAGCATGTGACTATATATATAACTGTTCCATCAAAACTGGTGAAAATTAAAATTTTAATAGATTTCAAGTTTTTTTAGATATTTAAATTTGACAATTTTTAATCCAATAAGGACAACAATTGTCACATCTGTTGCATTTAAAAGGTGTTGAAAATTCAATCAACGGTACAAAACTAATATTTACGACCATCTATTCAGAGATATTCAAACTGGTAGCTTTTTTCAAATTATCTCTTGATATAAATCAGTATGGTAAAAGACCTAAATCATTTTCTTTAGTACTTGCCCTGAAACTCATCTATAGAGCATGCTGTAGCTACAGCAGAGTAGCCATTGTTGTTGTAATGTCATTCATACAATAGCTGCTATATACAAACTTTTCAACAAAAGTCTCTACCTACATCCAGTGTTTGAGTGAACAAATGTATTGTTAGCCAAACAAGTCATGTTTGTGAATGTCATAGCTGTATTACTGCAGTGACTTGGTTTTGTCCCAAACTGGGAAATCAGTGATATGCTTTGTTTATTTACAAGTCTCGAAAAATTATTGGTTCGTTCTGTGTCTAGAAAAAATGATTATTCCACCAACACCGTTGAACAGTAGACTCTAACTAAACCAACCTTTAACTGCAAGTATCAGTTTTTGTCCATCAAGAGTGTGTGAGAGACTCAGATAGAATTGGATCCATAGTTTGGTGAGTGTAGCTTGAATCCTGGGCTTTCTCTTCAATGACTGCTGGGGATTGCATGAGCTGAACCCCCCAGCAAATGAATTCTAAAATATTAAATAGGTCTTTAATTAATTTTTGCCAAAACTAGCAACTTGACAAAATTATTTTAGCATGCATGCGCAGCAGTTACAAATTGATCATTTTAGATTTTTTATAAACAAAGATAACTTTTTCCACTGAGTAAAAAAATTGAATAAAAATACAATTAGCCTCGAATATAACAAAGTGACAAATTTTAAAAATTTTACTACATATAAAAATTTATAATTCCCAATGAAAATAAAAATCATTATATATGGTGGAAAGGAACCACCATATGCAATCTTCACTAACAAACTGCAATGGCGTTATGTAACATCCTTTGGGCTTTGGTTCGCTTCAAAGACACATAATCAGTATCAGGCAGCAAGCTGTTAGAAATGCTGCCGTACCCACACAAACCTACCAGCAGCTGTGCATACCTTACAAATAGCCGAGAGAGTATCTGGAGAGAGAGCAAAATTACACATGAGCTGGAAGAGTTTACTCAGGGCGTCAACGTTGAGGTGCATTTTGTTGAGTTGACTGTGAGTTAGTCTAACAAGTACATCAGCCAGAGAGTTGGTCTGAATCTGTTGTCTATCAGTGGCCATTCCCAGACAGGAGACTACAGACGTGCACACCATGTATCGGCACGCTACAATATGTACGTAACATAATAATATTATGATGACATATTACATAATATAATATAAAAATAATTTTTATCAAATTTTATGATAAACTTTTAAGTTACAATATCTTTTCTCATATTCAACATAAATTGACTGACTAGCAATCGGAAATGATTCAATTTTAAAAACTATCATTAACGGAGTTTTTATTTCGAGTACGCTTCATCATCGTTTCCTCAACTTCGTGAGAAGATGACTCATAAAATATTCATGAGGCAATACGGCCATTTACTTGGCCAACCAACAGAAAAAATCTGATAAATTATTTTATGTTTACGCATCAGATTCTATTTCAATGTGACATGATGACCTCTCAGATAAAGGGGCCAGTCTATGTATAATCAAGTTTAGCTGTGGTACCTGTAGGAGACTGCTCTGTGTAGGTGATGAGGGTGGATATACACGTCATCATAAGCTGCGCATCTGACTCGCAGTAGAACCACAGTCTATGTATAAGATTGGCTAAACCCACCTCAGACATGGCCTGCTTCACCTCATCATTGTCCAGCATAAAGTTGGTGCACATCTCCAGGCTAACAACCAGCTCAGCGAGGTATGCATTGGCCTAAAAGTATCGGTATTGTGGCTGCACACTATTACTGGTTACGGTGTACAGACACAATAGCTGCCCATCCATAATACTGCTGTGCTTAAAATAATATCATCAAACAATTCATTGCAACTGGTTGTTCGTTTCTTCACAAGCGCATGGTATTTTATGTGAACAGACAACTCCAATAATGTACGTTAACACTGCCTAGCATTAGATACAACAATAATAAATGCAGATACCTCAGTGAGAGCACCAAGTTTGTGAGAGGCGAGCAGATGTAACTTTGAGATAAAGCTGTTCATATGTGACAGCAAGGACTCCACCAAGCCATCTAGGAAGGAATAAAAAGTTGATTGGTGTTTCGAAAGCAACGCTGTGATTGACTAACACAAAACGCAATAAATATACAATAATATTTAATAATGAAAATAATAATAATAACAATGTGGTATATAACATACATAATATAGAGCTGGTAGGTATAATATTCAAAGAAATGTCAGCAAAGCCATCAAGCAGACAGTTTTTTGCAAAAAATTTCAAACTGAAAATCAAATAACTATTCTCTTTTAACTTGCAGACAACTCCAACAATATCTGTAAGCAAACAAATTTTAGAATCAAATTTTGTATGCTTCAGATAATGTTGATTGCTATAAAAGGTTGCGATGTCACACGTAAAGCAGACCTTTCAAGGCTGCAGACTTTGCTGTTTGGCTGACAGCGAGCAGACTCTTCATACAGTTAATCACCGACAGCCTCTCCTGGATACACTCCTTGTCCGAATACCTCAGCAGCATTGCGTCATACAGCGGCAGCATGCAGCTGTACAAAACGCTACCAAATGCCTCCCCATCTGCAACAGGTAATGAGAGGTTGCTACTCACGAGATAAGGTGTGCGACAGCTAAACACGAATGGAATCACTCGTACTTGTAACTTATATATACTGCTGAAACAGTTAAGCTAAAATGTCCGTCAAATAAAATAAATAATAAAAGATAAAAGGCAAAAAAATAACCAGAGTATCTACACAAATTACTAGTGTATAACTATCTGCCCCCCAACCTTCTGTGCTATCTAGCAGTTCTCCAAGTCTAGAACTCTTCTGCTCCTTGTAAGATAGCCCTAGAACTATACACCAGAACTCAAGCACACAGATTCTATTTTCCTCTTTTTCCATCTTTAGCATGTGCATAGACATCGCTGTAAGCACACATCACAGGGGAGATTAGTACATTTGTACACAGAACAGTGACAAATATACTTTGTACCAAAACTTGTAAAATGCACCAGCTATCTACGAATATAAGTGTACTAAAGTTCTAGGAACCCAAGCTAAATTAACCGATGATAGTGAAACACAGACCTGTGAACTGTTTCCAACTACTAAGAAGGTTAGGCAATACAATTCTCTCCATACACACATCACTCTCTAAGTCTATGTGTATCTGTGCAGTCAGATACAAGAACAACTCATTCCATAGACGTGTGACTGCAGCACGTCTCACTGCCTCATCTACAACACAATAATTGGTGAGAAAAGAAACAGCCAGCAGCTAAGGGTTTGTCTAGTTCACAGGCTAAACACAAACAAGTAGTGCTACTAAGGCTACGCACCAGGAAGCTGCACATCAAACATGGATAGAATATTGGTCACATGATCAGCCGTGTCCATAGACAGGGTTCTGTTTCTCAAGTATTTGCTTTGAATGACGCAACTGCGTAAAAGAGATATGACGTCTGCGCATAAACCAATTACATCACAGCTCAGCTCTGATTGGTCAGTAGAAAGCAGGTCCGCACTAACTCTTTCTTTTACAGAATCATTGCTAAAGAATCTGCAAGACAATGAATAACTTAGAGTTACAAAATCTTCCTGGAAACCAAAACCATATTGAAACTAACTTTAGAAAAAAGATAATAATTCTATGATTGGTCTAACAGTATTCACTCACCCAATGAGATGCTGCGTTACATTAGCCTCCTGAAGGCCAGCCAGTGTATTGGATGGTAAGACTTTAGTTAGGAGAAGGAGGCCTTGTATGATGGAGGAAAGAAAAGCAGTGGTTGCTACAGTTGGGTACACAACATTGCATACACTGTCACCTGCAATATACATACCAGCAAATATGTAATAAATCGATATAATATAGTAACATAATATAATATAATAATATATTGTATAATATATAATACACATCTAACATGTATTGTATAGCCAGCCCTTGGTGGCACACGCAAAGAGAGAGAAAGCAATGCCCACTCACCCAGCTCTGGGCGGATCTGTCTGTGTAAGGAATCGATATTTAGATCTGACTCCATGAATATATCTGAGGAGAGAATTGTGAATGCTTCGTTGAGATAGTTAATGGACTGTAGTACTTCGTACAGTACAACTAGCTGTCTCTACAATAGTACATACAGTACAACCAGCTGTCTCTACAACAGTGCATACAGTACAACCAGCTGTCTCTACAACAGTACATACAGTACAACCAGTTGTCTCTACAACAGTACATACAGTACAACCAGTTGTCTCTACAACAGTACATACAGTACAACCAGTTGTCTCTACAACAGTACATACAGTACAACCAGTTGTCTCTACAACAGTACATACAGTACAACCAGTTGTCTCTACAACAGTACATACAGTACAACCAGTTGTCTCTACAACAGTACATACAGTACAACCAGCTGTCTCTACAACAGTGCATACAGTACAACCAGCTGTCTCTACAACAGTACATACAGTACAACCAGTTGTCTCTACAACAGTACATACAGTACAACCAGTTGTCTCTACAACAGTACATACAGTACAACCAGCTGTCTCTACAACAGTACATACAGTACAACCAGCTGTCTCTACAACAGTGGATACAGTACAACCAGATGTCTCTACAACAGTGGATACAGTACAACCAGCTGTCTCTACAACAGTACATACAGTACAACCAGCTGTCTCTACAACAGTGGATACAGTACAACCAGCTGTCTCTACAACAGTGCATACAGTACAACTAGCTGTCTTTACAACAGTACATACATGTGTATATACATACTACAACAGTACGTACATGTATATATACATAGTGTAACAGCGCATACATGTATATATACATAGTACAACAGTGCATACATGTATATATACATGTATATATACATACTACAACATTATATACATGTACATATACACACTACAAAAGCACATACATGTATATATACATAGTACAAGAGCACCTTACACACCTTGTCAGTCTTCAGGTGATGGTGTACTGCTGCTATAAGATTAGATACAAGTATGGCTGCCTGTCTCCTGACCAATGAGCATTCAGTGCTGTCAATCACGATGCTAGCTGCATCCTGTACCATATCGCTGACTGATGAGAATATCATGTTGAGCTCAAGGGACGAGTGCACTAAGGCTACACTGACTCCCAGAGCAGCTGCTCGCACCTGCAATGTGGAGTATATCAATATATATGTCTATGAACGCGCACAGAGCTGAAAGGACAGGCAACTCTCGCTTCACACAGCTAAGTATAGATAACTCTCACCTCATACACAAAATTGAAAGAACAGACAACTCTGACCTCAAGCAAACAACTAAAAGAACAGACAACTCTCACCTCAAGCAAACAACTAAAAGGGTAGACAACTCTTACCTTCTACACAAAAAATGAAAGAACAGACAACTCTTATCTCAAGCAAACAACTAAAAGAACAGACAACTCTCACCTCAAGCAAACAACTAAAAGGGTAGACAACTCTTACCTTCTACACAAAAAATGAAAGAACAGACAACTCTTACCTCATGCAAATGACTGAAAAAACAGACAACTCTCACCTCCTGATCTCTATAGTTCCATAGAGATCTTAGCCACTCCAATCTAGTCTCCCCCTCACTGCCCTCTATCCATGGAGTTAACCAGCTGTCGTTGTCTTCAACAACAGAAGTGATCTCCTCCACCACATGCCTCAGGCACAGGGTTGCATTCCTTAGCACACCTTTACCCATGTACGACATGGAGTTGCCCTGTCTCCCCAGGTGAAAGGCTGACAGCACCTGTAAATGCATCCCGGTGTAACAGCAGTTGTTGACGCTAAATGTCAAAAACTTAGCGCAAAAAACTACTTTTAAGTCAAACAGAAACTATTAATAAGTAAAAAAACAAATTGCTATCACGTTGAAAAGAAACGTTAATAGGTAAACAAATATTTTGATAACCAAAGAGAAACCGCTAATAAGTCAAAAAGAAACTGCTATAAGGTCAAACAGAAACTTCACATAAATGGAAAAGAAACCACTGATAAGTTAATCAAAGAGAAAGCACAGACCTCAAAGAGAGCCCTAATAAGCTGGGCACAGAGAGATCTACTGTCTAAGTCTGCACAACCAAAGCTCCAGCCTCTCCTGAAACAAAAAAAAAACTTTCTACTCAAAACAAAAACACAAAATAATTCAACAAACTCAAAAATGAGGACAACAGCTAAATAAACACAGAACAGCGATATCTACTCACCTTGATGTCAGACGTAACAAAGTAAACACTGAGCTCTCGAGAGAAGCCAAATTGTAAAAGTTAGAGGCATCTGCCATAGTGAGACGTTTCAGAACGGCACGTACTAGAGCGCCCCGTCTAGGCTTGTCTGTCACAGAACTAATGCTATTTATACCCATTGCACTCAAAAGGCTTAGCATGCTGTTCTGCATAGAGCTGTAAACAGATAGAGGCTCTAGGGCTAAACTTACATTTGTAAACTCTTATGAGGACAATAATTTGTCTTCAGATTTTTGAAGGAGCGGAGAGATTAATTGTCAATTAAATTTGGCTTAATTTAACGGGCCAGACAAAAACCCCTACACATACCCTAGCCGTACCCTATCATCAAAACCCTCTACCTCCAGTTGAAACCCCCTATCTCTAGAGGAGTTGTCTTCTTTTAGCGGCAAAGGGTGCTAAATAGTCATCACTAAAATACTAAGAATACTCTTAATCTAGCACATAATTATTTTTTTATTTTGTTTTAAAATTATTAATTATTTACATTCTACTATGTGCAATAGTTTTTAGTCTAAAATCTTGCAAATCTCAGGTGTGAAAATTATTGTTGTTGCTGATTTAAAATGATGACGCTGGAAATGCTAGGCTGATTATTTTTCAGTCACAAATAAATTGTAAGTAGCTATAATTTAAATCTGTTGATATTACTTGATAGAAAAATAATTGTTTAACTCCAATATTGCTCTAGTTTGTGAGATATTTAAAACTTTAAAATGCACTTTTCGTAGGGGTTTTGACTAGAGGTAGCGGATTTTGTCTAGATGTAGGGGGTTTGTCTAGAGGTAGGGGGTTTCGTCTAGAGGTAGGGGGTTTCGTCTAGAGGTAGGGGGTTTTGTCTAGAGGTAGGGGGTTTCGTCTAGAGGTAGGGGGTTTTGTCTATAGGTAGGGGGTTTTGTCTAGAGGTAGGGGGTTTTGTCTACAGGTAGGGGGCTTTGACTAGAGGTAGGGGGTTTTGTCTAGAGGTAGGGGGTTTCGTCTATAGGTAGGGGGTTTTGTCTAGAGGTAGGGGGGTTTTCGTCTAGAGGTAAGGGGTTTCGTCTAAAGGTAGGTGGTTTTGACTAGAGGTAGGGGGTTTCGACTAGAGGTAGGGGGTTTCGTCTATAGGTAGGGGGTTTTGTCTAGAGGTAGGGGGGTTTGTCTAGAGGTAGGGGATTTTGACTAGAGGTAGGGGGTTTCGTCTATAGGTAGGGGGTTTTGTCTAGAGGTAGGGGGGTTTTCGTCTAGAGGTAAGGGGTTTCGTCTAAAGGTAGGTGGTTTTGACTAGAGGTAGGGGGTTTCGACTAGAGGTAGGGGGTTTTGTCTAGAGGTAGGGGGTTTCGTCTAAAGGTAGGGGGTTTTGACTAGAGGTAGGGGGTTTAGACTAGAGGTAGGGGGTTTCGACTAGTGGTAGGAGGTTTTGACGATAGGATATGGCGTAGGGAATGGGTAGGGGGTTTTGTCTGGCCCTAATTTACCTACTTTAGGTGATTATGTAATATAAAACACTATTGCGGAGTTGTGCGCCCATTAGCTCCTTCTATAGTATAAGTGTGATAGATGCTGACTTGTATACAATTTTTTCTGACATACAACAACTTAGGCTCCGTTTACACTAGTGCGCATCATAGCGTATATGCACACTCAGTACAAATGTGAACACTGAAGTTCGCAGCGAAAACACCAGCTGTTCAGATAAGCTCGCACCAATACCGGTTCCGTATCGTCTCAAAACAGAAACAGGGCTTTGGGGTTTAATACAGATACGGAACTAATGCGCTATACAGACGATCGTCTAAACAGGCATTTTGGTGCGGACCAGTACCGAACCGTAGCTGTTACAATTTTTTAACGTGTTTCGTAGCGTACTAATGTAAACCGAGCCTTACCTTGCCTTGTTTACATAATGAGGGTTTGTCATAGGACTTTCAATAATGTTAATAATTAACATTGCAAAGTGACTAATTTTTTCATAGGTATTTCAATTAAGTCAAAATTTCTATTTATTGTTGGTAAACTTGCTATTACATACACACCAGCCTTCATGGGATAAACCACACGAACAATATCCTAAACACTAAGCCTACATTTCCAGTTGAAGAAATTATTTTCGAGGTTTGACATTAACAAAAGAACCACCATTTTTTAAAAATGTAATTGAGAAAAGTTAATTATTAAGTTAAATTATAAGTTATTTGATTGAAAAAATTCTAGCAACAAAAATGAAAATATATGATACCTTTTAAATAAACAAAAAGTAATATGAAATAATTCATGGTTATTTTTAGTAGTGAGGTTATATCTAGCATTGAAGAAAAGACAACTCCAATGGGTGGATTGTGTAACAAATCAAAAATCACACCAACATTGACAATAAAAATCGAACATTAGCGAAACGACATAGGTTTGAACGGTGCAAAAGAAAATTAAAAAGCTAGACTCACCGTTTAAAAGGAGTATCGGTGGGCTCGCTATATGCAGAGTCATGCAGTAATGAGAGAAGCACGCTGTCTCTCTCAGAGTTGACGCTGGAGTACAGCTGACTCAGAAGGTTATTGGTCGCTGACTGCATGTCAAGGTTGATCACTGATACAAAGTATGATAGGACTCTTGTTAGCAGCTCTTTGTCCATGGGGGCCACAGGCTCGACATTGAGAAACCTGAGCAATAAACATATACAACACATGTGGAAGTGGTCATATACAAACATATACAATACATGTGTAAGTGAATGTTTGAAAGAAAAGCATTCACATCTCTAACTTTCTCAAAAACATCAAATTTTCCTTGTATTATACATAACAAATATTACCAGATATCATATACAGGTAAAAACAAGAAAAAGTGAAGTTTCACATTGTAAGAAGTTTGCATTTTTACAAAATATGTACAAAATATGTACAAAAAATGTACAAAATATGTACAAAATATGTACAAAATATGTACAAAATATGTACAAAATATGTACAAAATATGTACAAAATATGTACAAAAAATGTACAAAATATGTACAAAATATGTACAAAATATGTACAAAATATGTACAAAAAATGTACAAAATATGTACAAAATATGTACAAAATATGTACAAAATATGTACAAAAAATGTACAAAATATGTACAAAATATGTACAAAATATGTACAAAAAATGTACAAAAAGACAATTATTTCTGAACAAGGGTTAGGTTTAATTACAACTGTATTGTAGTATAAATATTGAAATGCAATGTATTTATTTATATTTGAAGACTGGAAAATCACACTATTAGAATATATAACTGAATTTTATGAAGCAAAGTTTTGAATATATCAAACCTTATATACAAATTCACCAGTTTATGTAGATGTAACTCCTGTAGCAAGCATACATACAATCCCACAAACAAATACAACTGTCAGACAGTGACAAGCACCAACAAGTGACTACCTGTGAAAGTATGTAGTCCAAGATATAGTAGATACAGTCATGTGATCTGAGCTCATAGCACAGATGAGAGAGTAGGCATTGAGGGTCCCCAGTTCTTCACTGACTGTCTTATGGCTACTAGCATTGGTTACATTCTGTAGAGATCTAAACACTGCATACAGTGTGTTGCAGTCCTGCAGGGAGCGTACATCTGCTGGACCTAAGGCTAGCTTGTCTGATCTGAAGAATATACACAAGGAGTTGTCTTCTACTCTAACTACAAGCTGGTACAATGTAATAGCTGCTAACATTGATAGAGTTACCCAGGAGGTGAAGGTTGTTTATCGATACTGTCTAGTAGGTTCTCTACTTTGCCATGCCACTTTATATTCCAATGAATCCGGAGCATCTGTTGTGGGAGGGTCTGCGTCAGCGGATCGTTAGGGGGCGGAGCTTCTACTCGGTGTGTGCTGATATCACAGTATGACATCACTCGCAGAGGGAGTTTGTATCTAGTAATACAAGTGATATAGATAGTATATATACATATAGGGATATAAGCTGTACTACATATACATATACAGTACCCAGTAGTACGTATTGTAGTACCTGACACAACAAGTCTTCGGTAGAGAGAGAAAACTAGTTTTAGACGTGGGGCATATCTCATCAAAGACTATATAAGTGAGACACTGTGCAGCTTCAATACTAACTCTAGTAGAGCTAGGAAATAGCCAACAGCCTGTAATACAACACACACAGTTACTATATATACAACACCAATACATGTAAGTGTCCATGTAATATCCATGTATTGCTGCTGTGTTACAAATAACTACCAATAATAGCAACTCACATCTAAGTAAAGTTAGCATGTGTTTGACATCTGCTGCCAAGGTCAGTCTAAGGTCGCTGTTGTATTGAAGCAAAGATGCCAGAATTGAAACAGCTGGTGCAATTGTCTCCTCTTGTTCATCAGACTACAAAACATTAGAGAGGGTCAAATGTGTGGCTTGTACAACAGTTTTATTCACCCATAGAGTGAAAGAGTCTCAACAACCAATCTGAGAAGCTAGTTTCTACAGTTTCCCAAATTTGTTAAACAAAATTAGTCACATTTAAAATAAATCTCTCTCATGGCCGAAACCTGTACAAGCTAATGCTCTTTCATCATTATAGTATATATTCAAATAAGAAAGACAACTCCGAATATGCTAAATAAACTACTGATGTAGAGAGGACAACTCCAGTTGGTAATTTATGTATACACCGATATCGATGGCATTTCATCCTTAGACTGACAAAGAGCTCTGTATTGTACATATCAAGAGGTCTATGGAATATATTTCTACTAAGCTATATATAAACCTTTGTACAAAACGACAATACATATGTGAGTACAGTATACATCTTACACACAATGCATGTGATACATATGGTGCATACGATATGCTGTACATGACATATATAGGACATGCTGTACACAATTGTGAAACACAGACTGGATAACTTACCCTTTGTGGCAATAAGCTATCTGCGATAGTTTTCAAGGTCAAACCAAGGCCGTCTTTCTCTAGATAGTATCTGTGGGTGTGTGGATCTAATAACATACAAGTTATCATAAACTTTAGGGGAAAATTAGCAGAGAGTGAGATCATGGATAAAAGAAAAAAGGAGTGGGTGGGGCAGAGGGGAGTGGGCGGGGCAGAGGGGAGTGGGCGGGACAGAGGGGAGTGGGCGGGACAGAGGGGAGTGGGCAGGGCAGAGGGGAGTGGGCGGGACAGAGGGGAGTGGGTGGGGTTGAGGGAAGTGGGCGGGGCTGAGGGGAGTGGGCGGGGCAGAGGGAAGTGGACGGGGCTGAGGGGAGTGGGCGGGGCAGAGGAAAATGGGTGGGGCTGAGGTGAGTGGGCGGGGCAAAGGGGAGTGGGCGGGGCAGAGGGAAGTGGGTGGGGCTGAGGGGAGTGGGCGGGGCTGAGGGGAGTGGGCGGGGAAGAGGCGAGTGGGTGAAGGAGAGGCGCATGAGTGGGGCAAGTGGGCGGAGCAGACACAAGTGGGCAGGGCAGACACAAGTTGGTGGGGCAAGTCAGAGGTGGGAGATTAATGCACATTGTCGAAAGCGATGAAACAGTAGAAAATTTTAACCTTAGATACCAAAATATACTAAAGCTCTACCATGCTATAAAAATCAGTTAAATTTTATAAGCCTAGACATATAAAATAGAGACGACATACTCTGTAATATAACTGAGAGCTGATTCAGAGAAGTCAGACGTACAGCAGGCTCCACTTCTTCAGCGATAAACACCCTCAGCACTCTCATAACGCTGTCTTCATTCAACACAGCCCTCTGGGAAGAGTCAGCGTTGTTCTCTCTCACTAGAGTGTCCATGTGTAGAATGTGACTCTCATATCGTTTGGTGTCACTGAGTGGATAGAGAACGTGGGAATCGTAGACAGCGTTCAGCTCAGTCATCAGCATCTGCACATAGACAGGGTTAGAGTGAAGACAGATTCAATAAATTGTAACTTGATATTATTCCGAGTTAGATGTCTTGTCATGTAATTTCGTCTCAATACCGTCAAATATAAAATATAGTTTAAAATTTTGATGATTGGACAATTGTTCAAGGTCAACCATTTACGATTATTTGGTTATTTACAAAAAAATAATAACAACAAAATCCATATAAATAAATAACTATTAATGTTGTTCAATGCTCAAACATGATCATTTTCAATGCCTTTCATTGACAGTTATTCCATCATTATCACCAACAACAATCTATCACAAAAATTAATATTATCATTACTCATTGATTAATATTGCAGTTACATTAATCAAAAGTGAATAAAAAAAATTGTATGTTTGTTATATATTATGGTATTCTGTATCAGTGTTTGCAAGACTACAACAGAAGTAAAAACATTTTACTGGTAATATTTCAAACATTATAATTAGAGGTTTGTTTGGCCTTCTGTAGAAGCTTTCTCAAACAAGGAGTTATCCAACCAATCAGTGTTTTGAGAAGAAAAAACTTCAAAGAATCAAAGTAAGCAATAACCACGAAAAAGACAGATATAATAATGCTGGGGTGACAAGGTCTGCCTCTCTGGGGTCTATCACCACTACGACCAAAGTTATACTGTTGTTCATGCTTTTTAAATAAAATATATCACTCTAATAATGACCCACCTTGGTAGCCTGTGTTCTAGCCTCCTTGTTGTTGGTAAAAAGAATTCTCAAAGCTCCCTTGACGCAATGCACTGTAGATATGTTAGTGTCAAAGTGTGTATCGGTCAAAGCTAGTACACACTTGCCTAGTGTGGTGTCTGCGCTAGCATAACTCTACAATAAGATAACTCTATTGTTGTACTTTATGGCCAAATAACTCTTTGATGGTTGTAAAATGTATATGGAGCAAAGGCTAACCTGTATGACAGGAAGTATGGGCAGTAATGCTTTACATATACACATCCACATAGCCTTAGATACAAGCATTCTACTCTGTATCAGGTAGTTGAATATATCCTGGCTTGCTGACATTATCTACAAATAAATGCTTTTCAGTAGCACAAATCTAATAAACAGCTTCAATAAAATTTATTAGTACTATCGGGAATTGTTTTTTCATTACATAAAGTTATATTAAGAGGACAGACAACTCCAGATATATCTCTATTCCACGACAGAATTGCTGAAAAAGCTGGCACTAACCTCCGCAATCTCGGAAGAGAGACCAAAGCAAGCGACTTCCCAGAGTAGACTGCGATCTGTCAGGAATCTGATACCTTCTGAAGTGTTCCGTGTGGGGACATCGAACGATAGACATGACTGCGATATATTACAACATAACATGTAACACAATATAACATGTAACACAATATAACATATAATACAATATAACATGTAACACAATATAACATGTAATACAATATAACATGTAATACAATATAACACGTAATACAACACACTCTAAACTATGTAATATATCATACAACACAAACTACAAAAAGCAGACATGGAAGTTTAGCCATGCAATAATTATAATAAATGATCACAAACAACACCAGAGAGGCAGAAAAAGGCGGTAAATGGACAAATTAGGATAGACTGATAGTAACAGACCTTAAGCACAGATACAATAGACCGATACGCCTCCCTTCTGATATCAGGAAGGGCATGTGCCATGTATTTAAGTAAAGTATTCATCATGTAGTCTGTAACTCCCTCCTCCAAACTGTCTACTAGCGTATAACTGTAACGCATAGACATATATAACAACTACTCTACTAATGTATAGCTGTAACGCATAGACATATATAACAACTACCCTACTAGTGTATAACTGTAACGCATAGACATATATAACAATTACTCTACTAATGTATAGCTGTAATGCATAGACATATATATAACAACTACTCTACTAGTGTATAACTGTAACACATAGACATATATAACAACTACTCTACTAATGTATAACTGTAACACATAGACATATATAACAACTACTCTACTAATGTATAACTGTAACACATAGACATATATAACAACTACTCTACTAATGTATAACTGTAACGCATAGACATATATAACTACTCTACTAGTGTATAACTGTAACACATAGACATATATAACTACTCTACTAATGTATAACTGTAATGCATAGACATATATATAACAGCTACTCTACTAGTGTATAACTGTAACACATAGACATATATAACAACTACTCTACTAATGTATAACTGTAACACACAGACATATATAACAACTACTCTACTAGTGTATAACTGTAACACATAGACATATATAACAACTACTCTACTAATGTATAACTGTAACACATAGACATATATAACAGCTACTCTACTAATGTATAACTGTAACACATAGACATATATAACAACTACTCTACTAGTGTATAACTGTAACACATAGACATATATAACAACTACTCTACTAGTGTATAACTGTAACACATAGACATATATAACAACTACTCTACTAGTGTATAACTGTAACACATAGACATATATAACAGCTACTCTACTAGTGTATAACTGTAACGCATAGACATATATAACAACTACTCTACTAATGTATAACTGTAACACATAGACATATATAACAACTACTCTACTAGTGTATAACTGTAACACATAGACATGTATAACAACTACTCTACTAGTGTATAACTGTAACACATAGACATATATAACAACTACTCTACTAATGTATAACTGTAACACATAGACATATATAACAACTCCTCTACTAGTGTATAACTGTAACACATAGACATATATAACAACTACTCTACTAATGTATAACTGTAACACATAGACATATATAACAACTACTCTACTAATGTATAACTGTAACGCATAGACATATATAACAACTACTCTACTAATGTATAACTGTAACGCATAGACATATATAACAACTACTCTACTAGTGTATAACTGTAACACATAGACATGTATAACAACTACTCTACTAGTGTATAACTGTAACACATAGACATATATAACAACTACTCTACTAATGTATAACTGTAACACATAGACATATATAACAACTCCTCTACTAGTGTATAACTGTAACACATAGACATATATAACAACTACTCTACTAATGTATAACTGTAACACATAGACATATATAACAACTACTCTACTAATGTATAACTGTAACGCATAGACATATATAACAACTACTCTACTAATGTATAACTGTAACACATAGACATATATAACAACTACTCTACTAATGTATAACTGTAACGCATAGACATATATAACAACTACTCTACTAGTGTATAACTGTAACACATAGACATATATAACAACTACTCTACTAATGTATAACTGTAACACATAGACATATATAACAACTACTCTACTAATGTATAACTGTAACACATAGACATGTATAACAACTACTCTACTAGTGTATAACTGTAACACATAGACATATATAACAGCTACTCTACTAGTGTATAACTATAACACATAGACATGTATAACAACTACTCTGCTAGTGTATAACTGTAACACATAGACATATAACAACCACTCATCTCGTATGCTAAGACAACAGACATAACAACGATTGTATCCACTATGCTATACAAGTAACTCACCTATGAGAACACAACTTCACAAAACTAGATATTATATCCAAGTTCATATGGTGAGGTATACTGTAGACTGATTTGTCTGCTTGACTTGTCAGCAGTAGTATATGCCTGGAATCCTGTAACACATACTATATTTGTATAGCTTAGAGAACAAATGTTAGAACATACCTACATTTGTATTGTAGCATACCATGTAAATACTGGGTACTTGTATCATGGTGGCTAGTATAATATTTACCTGTAAACGGTAAACCATCTACAGGTAAGTATGAGTTGTTTCAAGTGTTCTTAGTTCATCATTCTTTACAAAAACTACCTGCTGCAGTAACATACCACCCAATGTTTATAAGTATCATAGACACATATTAAAGTCACCCTTCTAGTACCATATCGTCAATAACTCACCCATTGAATAATAATAATGCTAAGGACTAGAACAGAAAGGAACTACCCATTTTGACGCGCACAAAATGCGAATAACAAAAAACATCAGAAAAAAGTAGAGATTATGCAGTGCAGTTGCACATATCCAAGGATAGGTTAAACATTGCTTAAAAACCTGAAATTAGCTTGTACAGTTTTATCAATCGTAAATTAAAACAGACTTATGACCATATCAATGAGTAGTGACAAATTAGGCGTTTTTAATGTGCTCGTTATTGACATTTAATCTTTCATGGCCGTTTTCAGCCACCGCATTATCACTTTGTTGATAGTCAGTTTTTTTCAACGCCCATCAACACTCATTTTGGCACTTATCCAACATGTTTAGCATCAACGCTCAGTACTGAATGCAAATAGAAATCAACTTGTCTGACTAAATCAACCCACTTGGCAGCATTGCATTATCCAATCACAATAAACCACTACTTATTTTTTTGATTTATTTATCAGATTCTAACTAAGTAAGTTACGAAAAAGATAAAATCACTTAAGCGATACAATTAATTTACCGTATCTGACATTATTTTGGGTATTTGATAAACAAATAATTCAATGTGCAAAAATAAATTATTATTTTCTAAACAGGAAGCAGTGCTTGAGTGCAGAGTCAGCATGGATAAATTACATGGAGAAGAAAACTCTTAGAACTTTCGACAAATGTACGAGCTGTTTTTAGATGGACAAAATGATCGTTCAGGAGTTATACGTGTTACCTGACTAGGGTTTGAACCTAAGACCACAGAACTGCTCAGCCCAAAGGCCAAGGGCATTAACCACTACACCAATTAAGCTTCCTCTCAATCCAAGAGTGTTTATTAGTAGTAAAAGAAAATACTAGGTGATACGTATTTTTTTTATACGGCCATTGGCAGTGTGATTTTCAAATGCATGACAGCGTCAATCTCACCTTTCCTGTATATGAACTAGACAGTAGGAAGTCACAGAACATATTCATGCTGTCACACACAACCCTCGCTGCCAAATACACGTCATGTGACCCAACGTCAGTTAGTTTGAGCAGCTCAGCACTGCATTCTCTCATAGCTGGTAAAGACTGAGCCAGACTTTCGTCACAACAAACTGTGTACAACAACTGTCTCTCATTGGTCCCCAGAACGTCTGCACACTGCAATAGACAGACTAACTGCATGCCTGGTCAATGAACAAAAGTATGTATAGTTTTAAGTCTATGGAGGAAATGACCCTCACAGCTGCGTGTGGTATAAGACTGTATAGGTCAAGGCTGAGCTGCGACAGTAATATATACGTTTGTCTCATCTGCTGCATCCCTAACAGCTGATTGGCTCTCTTAACAATGTTTGGTATCTCATTGGGTGATGAAGAGTTAGCCAGTTGGTGACATTTCAGTGCCACTCGAGCTGCGGTGCTTGATTGACGTCTTAGCGTTTCACACTGTAAATGAAACTGTTGCATAGAATTTACTGCAGATGAATGGGAAAATAATATTATATTATTACATAATTATATATAATACATTATTCTATAATATTAATATATTATTATATGCATATTATTATTTATATATTATTATTAATATTAATAATATTATTCATGCTTCATTGTGCATAAATAATTTGATAAACCCAGATTTAAACGATCATTGGTAGGATGGAAGAATTATGTTGTCAGAAAACAACCAGAAAAGTTCATCTTAATCAGTAGAGTATTTCTATGTATTTCGCTAGCTGAAAAATAGTTTCATTTCTGAGTGAGTGACATGTTGTATGAGGTCACCTCCTACATGCTGATTTTGATCATGTAATGCACTTCTGAGCAATAATTTTGATTGGACCAGTGAAATGGTTCATTGCATTTGATTAGCTAAGCGTACAGTAAATACCCAAACCATAGGCACAGTCAACACCTGAATGCAGTTTTTTGAGCTGTACTGCTGTCAAATATAGGCATTTTGACTATAAACTGAAAAGGCTAGAAAAGAGCCTCAATTTGAGGTATGGGAATACTTGCTAGCTAGTTTTTCTAGCAAGATGGAAACTTTTTACTGCACTTTCTTCATTAAATGCTAATGAAGAAATGGCAAAGTGATACCCCTGTGATGTTACAGCTATGACATCACACACAAAGTATTGAAATCGTCTCTGAACATCTGTACCTTGTAGAATGGCAGCTTTTACAGGCGCAAAATTTTGCATGTACAATCATCACTCTTGGGTCTATTCATGGAGCGAAAATCAACTAATCCAAAACTGGACCAATGTTTATGCTCAGGGGCTTTAAAAGTTTCAAGTGGAGAATGAAAGTTTTAATAATGCTACAAACAGACCAGTTCACGAGCATATTGGGTAGAGTCGGACCACAATGCTTTAGTTATAGATAGTTTCAGCAATGTCTGCAACTTCAGCATTAATCTCAGCAATTCCAGCCTCAACCTATAATAGCACATACAGAGCGGCTGGTAACAATACTCAGCTAGAGAAAGACGGAAAGTCTAAAAATCCAGTACTAAAGATTAAGTGACTTTGATTTAGCCAATAAAAGCATTGCATCGGTAAACTGGCCAATATGAAAAGTGACAACCAAATGTCTCAGAGAAAAGAGAAATTAAAACATACCTGTTGTTGCATTTCTCTGCTAAGGCAAGCGCACATTTGTGCAAGCTGAGACAGAAGTCTGGAAGCAACAGCTGCAAGTTCTGTAGTTCCAGCTCGTCCATATTAGGAGTTGTCATCTGAACAGATACAGAGCGATGGCTCGACTTGGTGAGATGTTCATCACTTGAGCTAGAAAAGTAACAGACTTGAGAGTCTAAGCAAGTTGCTTGGATCGTAGATGACTAATTGATGGAATGGGTTTGTATTTGATTTCACATTACAGGGGAGTGGGCAACTCCTAAATGTCTTAATGGAAACTGGGGAGTGGGCAACTCCTAAATGTCTTAATGGAAACAGGGGAGTGGGCAACTCTAAATGTCTTAATGGAAACACCTCCAGATATTTGTATTTTATACAAAGCAAAAAGAAAAAATCAAGTGTTATGTACATTAAAATACACAAAAATTATTTATTGTCTCCTCATTGAAATAAAGACATGATAACTCCAACTGTAACAATGAAACTACAAAGGCTATGGTATAGCTCTCTCCACAAAAAACAAAAGGACAACCGTGCTTGTTGAAGAAAACAGTTGAAACAAACATGATACTGCGCTGTGAAAGCAGAAGATGCTGGTAGATACAAGACTAGTAACTCTACGGAGTGACTCACAGTGTAGTGGACTGAGTCTTATCCTCTAGCTCATCACTCACACCAACCACAGAAGGTCTGGAGTACCTGGAGCTGCTTGTGGAGCTGCCAGCCTGGTCTACAGAAGAGCTGACATTGTCTGCATTGACAGCTGATAGCGGGTTCAGTGCTAGAATATCTACAAAAATAAACAACTCTCTATATATACAACTCTATACATATACAATTCTATACATATACAACTTTATACATATACAATTCTATGCATATACAACTCTATACATATACAATTCTATACATATACAACTCTATACATATACAACTCTATACATATACAACTCTATACATATACAACTCTATACATATACAACTCTATACATATACAACTCTATACATATACAACTCTATACACATACAACTCTATACACATACAACTCTATACATATACAACTCTATTCATATATAACTCTATACATACACAACTCTATACACATACAACTCTATACATATACAACTCTATTCATATATAACTCTATACATATACAACTCTATACATATACAACTCTACACATATACAACTCTATACATATACAACTCTATACATATACAACTCTATACATATACAACTCTATACACATACAACTCGCTATGTATACAACTATTTCGGGATAAAATATATATGTTCACCTTGTTTGGGTGCAAATGTAGCTGGGTCTTTGTGAAAGCTAACTCTTGCCTTCAAGCTGTCACACAGCTTAGTGAGAGTGCTGACTATAGACAGCAACACGTCTGAGACAGCAGTGGTGTCTGGTAAACTTGTCAATAACTGCATCAACGTCTGCAAGACACGAGAGTCGACTAGTGAATGACTCGCGCATAGACATATAGAGGTGAAGGGTATGTATACAAACTAACGCGCACACAATTTATACATAAGCAGTATAGTATGTTTGGAATGAGAGAATGTCGACAACCTTAACAATGATAGGTCTCTGAAGGAAAATCTCAGCAGGAAAGTCAAATAACATGACATCAACAAGAAAGTCGCAAGCAGACAACATAAGCTGGGGATCTTGAGACAGGAGTGATCTGTAAATATGAGAGTATATCTAGATATGACTACCAAACACGTTACATAATATAATAGCTATATATGTTCTGTATCTCAACAATAAATCAACTCATTAAATGTTGGAATGAGGGTCGATATGGATGAAATATTAAAGAATAATTAAAACCAAACTTGCAGCGACCATAGACAACGAGTTTAACCAATGTAGGCGTATCCAAACCAAACCTCGATGGCAACACTCAGTAACAGGAAATGTCATCTTTTACTGCCAGCGATTATGAAAAAACGTCATTTTGTCATTGTTGCAGGAGTTGACTATTTTCATAAAAAAATAAAGGAAACATGCAACTTCCTGGATTAAACATTGGAAGAATATCTGTTATTTCATCGGGAATAAATTTCAATCATAGCTAGAACAAATTATTGCTCCTAACTGCATCGAGCGCATTTGTTTCAGGTATACTGATGTGCATTGTTGGAGGTTTTCATTCCAGTCTATATTTGTTCCAATACACCAAAACACTCGGCAAGTAGCAAAAAATACAAACTAACTGGTTAGCACTCTCTAGGACGTGTATGTCTGTTGGACATAGAGTTATCCATGGAAACTCAACCACCAAGAATCCAGAACCTACGAATACAAATAGAATATGGACAGAGTATTAGTTATATTCTAGAATCAGTTCATTTAATAATGATTGCGACACAAAATAATAATAAACCCTACCCGTGCTTTCATCAGACACAAATGCTTGACTGTACCACTCTTGTCTAAGGTTTGATAGGACACCACCATCACTTTGTATCACCGTTGGGAATGATTTATCTCTGACATTGCTGCCAACCGATGCCTGGGTTCTATCAGAAACTGTCTCACTCGCACTAGGCACAGGACCTGCCAAAATACGGAAGTGATAATAGCCAACTAATTATATTCTCATCGCTAGTTTTAATTTAAACAATAATACTAAAATGCCTTACGACTGGATCTAGTACTACTGGTGACTGCATCTTTTTTTCCTGCACTTTTAGGTGTTTCATTGCTTTGCTGGTATACAACACGTTCTGCGGTAACATCAGGATCAACACTGTGACAATTGACAAACAGTTGGTCTAATATACGATCTATAACTGGATGGCAGTCTAACGATATGTCTGGTTTGAGAGACTGAAGGAATTGCAGTCCACCGAGGCTGAATACTGTCCTACATCCCACTTCCTCCTAAAGTATACACCAAATGGCAAGATAATAACTTCACCATAAATAATAATATATTAGCGTTTTTATCCACACTAATGCAATGCTGGACCTTCAGATAAATGTAAAATTTTCACACAAAATGCTGCCGATATCAGACGAGAAGTATCTCTACATACGGAGCAAATCTTTTGTAGCAACTGCAGGCATTCTAGTTTCTTGGGTGTAGCTGGCCGTAAGAACCATTGTAGAAGTTTAGAGATGAGCAGACGGTCACAAGCAAGGTCGATTGTTTGCACTATACCATAGTTCAACTTACTGATAATGTTATCTAAGGCTCGAAGCCTAACCTCCTCTTGGCTGTGGTCTGCGTTACAAATGAGTGAACATAGAAGAACAATTTACGGCAGGAGTTTTTCAAGACAAAACCAGCTAATATAAATAATAAATAACTTGAAGTCGTTTATTATTTTATTTGATGGTGTTGATTGAGTGGCAAAAGATTCAATTATTATCATTTGGGGACAAAGTGATAAATAAAAAGCTCTTCACCATTAAATTACTAACAACACTTTCTGCACATTGAACCACCTATGATGATGGAAAGAGCTGGTCTCCTAGTAACATTTAACAACCGATGATAATCAAATGTCAACAGTATTAGGTTGACTTTTAAGGTCAATATGGGCTAATTTAACCTCTAACCTTTCAAGGTATTGGCTGGCGAAATAATACCTGAGGGTATAATTTAGGAGCATTAGTAGTTAACTGCTAGTTATGAGCTTTGCATATGCAACAATTCATTAATAAAAAGTGATATTTTTCAATTTTCGATAAGGCTTCTATCACTAGTAGTGTATGGTGCTCATAACAAGAGGCTTTTTTTATTGAAAGCTTATGTACAATGTCAAGATAGTAGCCAAATAGCAACCAAAAATGTACTGCCTCACAACAAAATTTTAGTGTTTTTTAATCAACTAATACCACCAATGCTGGATAGGTGTGTAATGCAAAGAGACTTTATTTCGTTTCTAACAACAGAGAAAACTTTAAAACCATCTAGCTAATTTGCAAACAATCCAGATGCTTAGAAATTATTTAGATGGCTTGGAAAAAGTCAAAATGTGCAAACACTTCACACATACTTGAACTATTTCAAAACCATGTTAAAAGGTAATAGTCTAAGCTGTCAAATTACTGGGAGCCTGTTGAAACCCAAAATAGCTGCTCTCATTTTCGTTATAGCCTTAAAGATGGCATGTCACCGATTGATATGCAATCTCTAGTGGGAGTTGTCTTTTCTGTAGTTTCAAAAAAGTGCTAAATAGTCTCAACTAAAATACTAAAAACAATCATAAATTAGTCATTATTTATTTTTTATTGTATTTGAACATCATTATTTATTCACAATCTAAATTGTCCAATTTTTATCAATCAAATAACGTGTAATTCAGATTCGAAAATTATTGCTGTCGTTGATTACAACAACAATACCAAAAACGAATATCTGCAGTTTTCTTCTTAATGAATATATTCTAAATAATGATAATTTGAATCTTTTGGTATTATTTAAGTTAAAAAATAGTTTTTCAGTTGTAATATTGCTTTAGATTTGACATATTGGCCATGCAACTTATCACGTGAATGCCAGTGTGTACATAATAACAAACCTATCAATAATAAATTAAAATGCTGACTCAACTAAAACACCTCTAAACAAACTGAAAATAATTTCAAACCTAATTTTTATGCTCTTGAAAGTCTTTGCACAATGATTATTACTGGGATGCCCTACTTCTACCCAAACGAGTAAAAATTTTGCAACTCCGCTTTATGGCCTTATACAAGTTGTTGCATACGAAAAAAATTGCGTACAAGTCAGCATCTATTGCGTTTATACTATAGATGAAACTAACAAGAGCACAACTCCAAAAAATTCTTTTTGTGCAAAACTTCCCAGAAATAGATAAATTAGGTTTAATTCAGCCCAAAATCAGTGACATAGCACCTTTAATGTAAAGCATGCATTATAGACTTCATAATCAACAAGCATTATATAATTTCTTCATTTGAATGAAATGTTAGATGTAATCTCAAAATTAAATAATTAACTCTGATAAAACTACAACAATGAAACAACTTTGTACTTTTGCAATTCTCTTTCATTTTTTTTAAGCAAACATTGTTTAGGCAAGGTAGCAAATCAGTGCTGGTTTGCATAAGGCATCTATAATGTGATAAAGCATTCAGACAATTTGCAAGAGTATAAATGCCGTGGAAAGCGTCCAGATTGCTTGGAAAATCTCCTACAATAAAAACTTCCAATTCTTTCAGCCACCATAGTAGTAGTGGGCTAACATTTATTTTTACGTCAAGCTTGAAAAAAATGCAAATCAGCCAGGCACTATCTCTATTCCGCCACATTCATCTATCTACCTCAGCAGATAAAGTGGACTGTATGTATCAGATTATTGCAAGTTTTTCAGCTCAACTATTAGGTTCTTGACAGAATAGCGTAATAATCATAACAACAATACAAATTTTATTGTTCTTGTGGCAGACAACAAGCAATTCTCCCTCCATCAATGTTAAAAGCAACAACAATCTCTTTCACTCAATTCAGCACAATAATAATAACCATACATTATTTGCATTATTATTAAAAAAAACACTCTAATAGTAATAATAAATTTAGATAATAATAAAGCAATGCAATGCATACTGATATTTTCTGACCCGTTATATTTTTAACAATTGCATTTTAGAGCCAAAGGAGTGGAGTTATCATTTTATTAGGCATAAAATAAAAAATCAGGGTTTGGAGTATTTGCAAATCAGTGTAATTTGACAAGTTAAAGCTTGAAGATGGGAATAAAGCCACAAAAACACAACACACACTCTCTTCCGTACTTAATAGAAGCCTTGCTACTGAAGCAGTATCAGTAGGACCAATAACCACACAATTCTCAAAATACCAACTACTTGGTACAGTGGGATCAGATAGATGGCACCAACGGGGCTTCAACCAGTAATCACTCACTAATCAGACAAGTGAGTCAGACTCAAACTTGGCTGAGCTATGCCGAGTAGATAGCCTGACTGACTTTTGAGGCCTGACACTAAATTGTAGAGGCAGTTAAGATCTTCCGACTAAATAATAGTGGCGTGCAGGTGCCTGCTTTCTTGTGAAACTAGTGAATTAGAGCTGACATTGCCACAAACAGTAAAATCCTTCCTGCACAAGTGACAATTAATAACAAATTTAATAATATAGCGTCCACAAACTGATCACGAAATATGACGTCACACGTCAAAAGCATCGATATAAATATTTGTAGCACCTATTTTTTTTCAGTTTCCAAATATTCGGGAATTACTAAATTTTTAATAACTTGGGACCACAGGCTGCTAGAAACAAAATTTTAAAAGGGTTTAATAGGATACACTTTGCCGAACAAGATTAACCAATCACTGCACTTTTTACATATCTGTAGTTTTGGGAAAAATTGTCTGGAAATGACGTTGTAAACGTGACTTTTCCCAGTGCGCCGATGGACCATATGATTTTAGTTTATGTTATATCACTAGCCTGTCTTATTACCGACCTGTTGATATACTATTTGTTATAGATCCTTTACATCTGGAGGTAGGAAAATAGATATAATAATTTTCTTGCCAAATAAAAACGTAATTTTTTTTAATATATATTATCATGAAGCAATTAGTAACTAACCGCAAATTAATTACGCTCGCTTGGTCTTGCGTCACGGATTTCACTCTAATGTATCAATAATGAGGCGTAAAACTAACCGCAGTGCGAACATGAAACAAAGTAATTTTTTTGCTGAGAGGGTCATTTTTAAAACTCATTTTCTCAGTAACTATCAATGAGAGACAAAAAAGTTTACTACTATTGTGACTGCAAGATATGATTCTACGCCATGATATGTTTTTTAACGTCCCAAGGCTGATTTGAAAATTGCACTTGATCTAGCTAAATAATATAATAATTATTATGATAATACTACAACTGTACATAGAAATCAATGTTGTGTAACATTCATAACAACAATAATTAGTATTACAATAATTATTATCATCATAACAATAATAATTATAATAATAATAGTTAGTTATAGTAGTAATAAATAATAATTAATAAATTAAATAAATAAATAAGTAGTAATAATCATATAATAATAATCATTTTTAAAATGTAGATGATGCAAGCAATAAATTGAAGACTATCATTTAATGACGAACAATCAACAACAGGAAAAGCTAATTCACTCAATCAACAACAATTGTTGTTGAACAACAACTTGTTCTTGTTGTTGGAGTTGGTGATTCAAATTATTACTTCATCATTGCAGTAGTAGTAGTAGAGTAGTTAGTTAGTAGAGTAGTAGTAGTAAAAATATAATTAACTAATTATAGTCTGAGCATAACTGGTCTTTGTAATTTATCAGACTATTAGTATAACATCAACTAACCTAATTTATGCACAAAAGTTCGGATATTCACTTCATCTTTGGCTGGAAGCATTATTAAATATATGAAAATTAAAAAATAAGATTGGTGTGCAAGGTTTTAAACCAGCCGCTGTTTATACGGAAACGACTCCAATGACGCATTGTGGGAAAAGTAATGAGCTAAGCTAAGTAATGTTGCGAGAGCTTATCGATACGTCTCAAACTACAAATATAGTTTGTAGTCTGCTCAACATCCAATCAATTGAAAGAATTTTGAGAGTTGACCAATCACAGAAAAATTGCAATTGAATCTTGTAGAGGCAGCAATGTAAGAAAAGATAACTCCATAAGTAGAACACAGGGTAGTAATGTTCCATTATCATTATTACATATTCTTTTATTGAAGTTTACTTGATTTGAATTGAATTGAAAGTATACGATCTGAAACAGAAAAAACTAGTTGACCTCTGACAAAAAAAACTAATATAATGGAGAAGAAGTCTGAACAAGAGAAAGATAATGTAGTAATTGACAATAATATAAATAAGAGTAATGGTTTGTGCGCAGTAAAGTTATATAATAAAAATACATGAGTATTGCAACAAACAAGGGTTTTTTCCATCATGCAAAGCAATAGTACGTACAGCAAAATATTAAAGCGTAAATAAATGTTATAGTGCAGCAAGTATTTAGTTGGGAGTATTTCACTTATTAACGATGTAAAATTGAAAGTGATTGGGTGGATATCAAAAGCAAGAACGAAAACAACAAACACCAAATGAGCTGAGAGCATCCAGTGCAACGTAAGACAAAATAACATAAATTATTAATGGAGTAAAACAGTAGTGTAGGATCTACTACAGATTGTTCTAGAAGCATTATTGAGCATGCTAAAACATAAATATCAATCATTATACAGATTAAAAAAAAGTTGTATTATGTAATAACCTGTTATAGTCGTGGTAAAGTTCACCAAGTCAGTGTCTTGAATGAACTCCCATCTTTTACGTTCAATCCGTATCTTCATATAAAACCCAATTAACTTGACATACAGTAAGCTATAAGTTGCAAGGCTGCTCATTGCGAATCAATGGCAGAAGTAAAAAGAACAAGTTCCGCTTCATATTAAAATGAAAGTAAAAATTTATCACTTTTACCTGGAAAAGGTAAAGAATTATAATTTAATCATACTTGGCAACTGACCAAATTTTTTCATGCCAATAAAATTACTCCATCCATATAATAGAAGAACCCGGAATGTCTTTATGGATTTATCATAGAATTATAAATGGAGGCGTTTTTGAACAAACGCTGTAAACAATGTTTCTGATTTGCCTGGTTAGCGATTGAGTATAGAAGGCACATAATTAGAGTTTATAGAAGGTTGGCTCCATTTTTATTATATGGTGTAAGCTCCGCCCCTTTCTTTCTAAAGTGTTGCTTATACACTTGGGCTCTTTCAAATAAAAGCAATCAAATTTTGCCAATAAACCACTTTGTAATGCATTGAAAATGCTGATGATAATTTCAGATTGATGAAAAGTATATCGGTAAATTATAATTGAAGAGAAATAGCACCAACAAGAGTACAGACTCAAGGATTAGCCTGAGTGACCGAACTTTATAGGCCGTAAATGCAAATAGACTTGTAGCTGCTTTGAAGTGTGATACTCCACACAAAAATGTCTGAAGTAACTACTGTCTTCGGAAATGATGTTATGATCATAAAATAACTCTGATTCTCAAAGTCTATGGTCACGGTACTTTGAGAAACTTGAATTTTTGTTTTTTGAAAATATACACTCTTTTTACTTTTTCTTTATCATTCCAAACTGTTGATTGGAACACTTTGAATTTTTTTTAAAATTGCTTTGAAAATACTAATTGTTCTTTTTTCTACATGCATCTAGAAGCAGAAATACAAAAATGTAAGGAATAACAAATCTGAAACATTCTTGGAAATAATTTGATGCCGTTGAGCTGATGAGTAATCAACTGTTTCCTATGATTAGAGGCATTTGAAAAACAGATTTGCTATGCTAACTCTTTTGATAACATGATATTAATTATTATAGTATTTTTGTTCTGCAGAGTCAGTAAATTAAGCAAAATGATTGTTGTTATTATTAGCCAAAATTTAAATAGTGTTGATAAATTTTGTTTCAGCTAGTTTTCATAGAGTAACTGTTGTGAAATCTAAACTGGAATATACTAGGGTTAAAGATCATTATGTTACCGCAACTCAAAAGTATGCCAAACTTTGGCCTCTATTTATACACGTATACGGATTTTATCAATACCTGCAATTGTAAAGAAATTCGTTATCAGTGTTTCTTTTCTCGGTTGGAACAAAATCATGTGTACTAGTTGGTAAAGCTTTACTAAGTGAAAAGATTTTTCCACAACACAGTTAAAATAGTATATATATAACATCTGCTTGCTTACCAGCAAATGCAAACATATATTCCATGTTGGTGACGCCCACCTAATTAAAAAATGAAATGGAGTTATTTTCTCATGGCAAGCTAACTGTTGTTGAAGAGTTGTTTTTTCTTGTAACTTGCAGTTTTTATTTTTTTCTATCAAGTTTTGCTATTTCTGAAGATCATTATTGAAGTAACTCATTATTTATCCATTTGAAATTTGTAGCACAATTTTTTCGCTTTTGGGCACAAAACTAAAACCGTAAGTTTTCTCTCTGTGTGTTTTTTTCATAACCTAAGATCCACAATAGTTCTTCATTTTATTGGTACCACCGTCGTGTAATTCGTGTGACCTTCACAAAATAATTTAGGCTAATATCCAAACAATGCAATTTCGGTTTTATAGTAAAGAACTGGTTTAGTAAGTAGTTATAATATTCTTGTGAGTAGCTGCACGAACTTATTGTTGTCTGAGGTATTTCATTTAAAAGCTAGTACAAGCTCTATGAGGTTTTAGTTCAGCTAGCCACTCATCATGACATTGGATCAAACTATTGATACGGCAGTAACTCCAGCTGAAATGGAGAGGTTAAAAAGTTTTGACAGGTGAGTGAGTAGTGCTAATAATAATAACTGAGCTCATCAAGATCAATCAGTTCAGTTAGTAAGTAGTTATAATAGTAGTAGTAAAAAGTAGTACTGGTGGTGTCTTCTTTGCTGTGTCTGATCAGTCAAACCTAAACGAAATAGTTTTGTAGAGAGAAAAAAATATTGTTGAAGTCATAATAATAATAATTAATAAATAATTATTATAATAAATAATAATAGGAGGTTAGTGAATTGAATAGTGGGATGATGATGTATGTATTATTTAAATTATTATTATTATTATTATTGGCTTGCTTTACTTGGTGGTTGGTGTAATTTGAAAGTTAGTTATCAGCTAGTATAGTAGTAGCTGCTATTTTTTTAATGAATTATTATAATTATAAATAATAGTAGTCATATAATAATTATTGTTGTTAGTAATAATAATAAATAATTATAATAATAGCATTATTGAATAATAATAATCCATTGCTAATAAGTTTGAATAGTAATGTTTATATACATAGTAGGTACCTATATATAGCAGTGTAGTAGTAAATCTGGTATTAATTTTTGTAATAGTTACATAGTCATTGATTGTGAGTGTCTGACTCAATTTCCAACTGGTAAAAATCAGCAATCAACCAATACATTAGCAATAAACTGGCTGTCATAGCTGATGATTATTTGACTGTAAGATTGCAATTATAATAAATAATAATCAATAATAATAATCTTTATTAATAATAATTCATTTGACTTTAGGAATATTATGATAATAGCATAAACAAGGGATAGAATCTATCTAACGGTACAATGTTCCTTATTGTGATAATAAATAATAATGATGTCAGTTCCAAAATTAAAAAGGATAGCTTGACATATCACTAATAACTGACATTCTTCATGGATAAAAATCATTAATATCTAGATAAATCTTAACTTACTGTGAATAGTTTAGTGTGATTTATTTGTGTAAATGATAATTGTATGATTAGCTTGTCAACCTTGCATCCACGCTTTTATTCATAAAGTAATGTTCTAGTTATTTTGCAACATGTACAGCTGAACTCATTCGTGAGCTGATTTTCCCCTATTTTTGTGATGTTCATCTCTAGGCAGATCATGTTGGCAGTAGCATTTAAACCTGTTCCAGCTAACGTAAAGCATAATTTTTACAAAAATAAAATGTTCCATATACGGTATTCTATTTCTACCATCAGCTTTTTGAGGCCTCTTGTCCAGTGAATGATCCGGAAAGTGCTGCTATATTCACTAGTGTACTAATCTGCTAATCTGGATCACACTTCATTTATTATGTGACATACATGCCACATTATATTGTTAGATTGTCCTTGTCAGTTTTACAATGGTCGCCTGTGATATCCCTGCTGTTTAAAGCTGCTCAAAGATATTCCATTATTTTTTTGTAATACTTGTTTAATAATATTTTGTTTTTGTTGGTCGGATGATATAAGTGCGAGGAATGTTTCATCGTATTAAACAGTTTTTAAACATTGAGCTCTTCTTGTGTGTTACATAAGGTGAGCAAAATTTTTCCCGTCAACTTGGCACTCTTATCATTCAAACTTCAATCATGCTCAAAGACCACCCAATTTAAATGAAGTTTTATTTGAGTCATAATAATTAACCATTTTCATGTCGTAATGCTGAGTGGGCTAAATCAAAATGCTGAGTGTCGTCCTGATGTGTGAATTTATTAATTTGTAAATTTTATTCTGCATTGTCACAGGGTTGCGTCAACAATATTTTTGGCATCAGTAGCAACACTGAAATTTATTGCGATTTCAAATGATTTAGCTGGTTGTGTTTTGAAAATTCTCTCATGTATTAGTTTTTGTGGCCGATATTTCCTCGCCCAGTATTAGGAAGTGATCATCCGTTACATCTTCAGTGGTTATATTTTTACGCACACGCCTACTCCATTGGCACAAAGTTTCTGCTTGACTAAAGACTATATTGTAATCTCATTGAGCTGATTGGTTAATGCGAAGGGGTGCGTACGTGACTTCCAGCATACTTCTCTCCGTGGAATGTTATTAGCCTTGTCCACTATAAGTACTAGGAAATTTTTACTATAGCGCAAGACAAAGGCTAGGTCTATTGATTAGTGCTTTAAGCATTGATCCTATATATAACTGTGAATTAGCTAATCTCGCTGCCTTTAGTTGCCTGTTCATGTGTCTGGTTACGACCACTCATTACTGTAGACACTACCCTAGTTACTACAATACTAGCTACTCTGCAATGCACAGGGTCATTCTAAGATGTTGAATTTACTTGTAGTTCACTATATGGCCAGCTAGATCTGTTTAACAGCCCCGAAGGAGAAACTAAGAGATCCTTGTTGTTGAAGGTGCGCTAAGTCATATTGACAAGGAAGGAACTTATTTATCTTTCCTGTTTTATATTATAGTCGTGCAAATAGATTGAGAATGTCTTTTATGACCGCAAAATTGTCCATGTGGAAAATTGATTTGAAAGCTCTTCGCTTAATGTCCTACTGTCGTGTGGTTACATAGATACTGATTGGTGGAATACAGTTATGGTATGCGCTTGCCAAAAGTGTTACTCTTCTACTCATTCAGTTGATGAAGTCTGACGCATTCTTACAATTTGGTAGTTGACCACTTCCTTGATGAAACTGATTTTTTTTTAATGTCGAACGTATATATTTTTTTCCTTATTGATGTCAAACATAGGATTTGCTCTGTCACACTGAGCTTTTTTTGCTTTGAAATATTACTAACTTTAGCCGTTATCTATTGTTTACATTCAATGATAACATAATTCCCCAGGGAATGCAGTTTGTCTTGTTAGGAAGTGAAAAAGATGTTGGATTGTTGAAAGAATTTCTTGAACCAAACCCATTTAACCAAGTGGCAATCTAACCAACCATTACACTAACTGAACTTTTCAGTTGTACTTAATGTAATTGCTTGCTAAACCACAATATGGAGCACCCAGAATTCTGTCTGTACAAATACGCAAGTTATTGCACTACCTACAGGGTGCCCAGTGTCTAGAACATGAACTTATCCGGGCGAACAAGCTGAACTCTACTGTCTCACCTCATCTCATCTGTTCACTTGGCCATATCCAGCTATTACTGGAAGAATTTCCAAAAGGTAATGCGTACAGATTCACCTGGCACCAAAGGTTATCCAGTGCTTGATTGTTATGGTTATGATTAACATCTGCAGGTTGTTATCCTAACCTGGGGACAAAACCTTAACAACCAACCTATGTCACTCACTGTATTCCGCAACAACGATCGTGTTGACATTTCAATTGTGATTCATTCATACTCTGCAAGCATTCATCCGGTCTAGAATTGAATCACCGTACAGTAGAGTTGACTGGTTTTTAATACAACAAGAATGTAAAGCAGCTAGTAATGGGTTGAAGTGTATCTAGTGACGGCCAGTTTCTCTACTTATCTAGCTATTCAGTGCTTCAGTTGATATGCAGGCTGATTTTGTATTCTGATCCGTGTGTGGTTTAGTAGATAAAAGATTTTTGAACTCTGTCAACTGTTTAGGAATGACCACACAGCCAACTAACTAGTTCATTCCATCCAATCGTTCTTTGTTAATATTTTAATGAATATATTCAAGCACTTCCACTGACTGTCAGCTGTACATAACTCATTATATATCTGTCCAACACACTCTTTTACCCAGCAGTAATCTCTGCTACAATCACTATTTCATATATCACCTGCTACTTAGTGCTTCAATTACATTTGCCTTGTTTAATTAGCCTCATGTAAGATGTTTTATAGCCCAAGATTATAAACCACTTCTTCGTCTGCTCGTGTAGTATTTAGTTGATTATTTTTTACCTACTTGCAGCTCTTTCGGCGTACCAGAAATACTACAATTCAGAGCCTAATTACTGGCAGAATACACCATTTCTTTATGGATTGGGCATTGTTTACTCCTACTATCTACAAGATGCATGGTTAGTGCTCATCTCCGATCTTTGCTAGCTTTTTCTACTTCATTTTTTATTATTAAGTTATTATTATTTGATGCCATACATTGAGAAAATAATTAATAATAACAAATGATTCTAATTTAAAAAAATTAATTTTGTTCAACTTCCTACCAGGCTCAGTTGCTTTCAATTCCCTCTAAAGCTACGTTCACGCTATGCGATTCTCGTACGAGTGGGTGGAGCCTAAAATCAGCGCGCAAGTGTGAACGATTTCGCAATCGGTGGCAAATTTCTTCCATCGGGTAGTGACGGAGCTCTGTACGATTATCGGCCTGTCTAGCCAATCAGCATCCACATAACAGCTTTTCAATGTAATACTTTTCAAGAAACTTGCAGCAGCTTGATAATTATTGTTTAACCAGTGATAGAATATTTTTTAATATTTCCCTGATCAATTGCAAGCCTCGTTTATAAGTGAAATATTAAAGTGGGTATACTGACTATTATCAATATAATAAAAACAACTACATGCTTCGTGATTGTAATAAATAATTGTATTGAAAAAAGTTATTATCATTTAGTATTATAATTGAATAGTACACTTACAATTATTTATTATTAATTGTAATTTATTTCTTATTATTGATGAGTGGAGAAACGCTATAGTTGATAGAAATCTCCGATAATATAATATAGTAAGTTATATTACATTATTATTAATAATAATTTAATATTATGTATTTATCAATGAAATATCCAATGAGAACTGTCAAGACCGTGCGATCTCGGGCACAGAAAATGGCAAATGTAAACTTTTGGAAATAATTGGGAGAGCAACTACCGATTCCACCCGATAATCGCATAGTGTGAATGTAGCTTAATGCAACGATTTGTCATGTTGAAATTATATTAAAATAGTACTATTTTATTATTATAATTTATCTAAATCAATAATTAGCCGTAGTCATTTGCTCTCATTGTTAGTAGCTAAAATGTACAACATCCTCATACATTTCTGAAAGAATATGCGTCGCACTTTTTAGGAGCAATTCCGTAACCGTAAATAGGCAGTGCATCCTGTCACTCCCAGGATACATTGGCTTTTTCATTGGATGAAATTCTTTTATTATTTATCTATGAATTTGTCGTATTATTTGCTGATATTTATTTATGATACTAATTGTAGAATTATTTGTAGACGGTTTTGTGCTATCAGATATTTATGACCCATTGTTGTAAATGCTCTATGAAAGTTTAGTTGTTGCCTGCGACTGCGAATATTCTTCTGCCCAACTCAAAGATATGAGATTATTGTCACACAGGAAGCTTGACATTTAATGCTGTTTCCTTCACGGCTATGTTCTTAAAGCTGGCATCAGGCTTTGCATAAAATTACTGAAGGAAATGCCAAATTCTCGTCAACTTGAATGATTTGCATATCGCTGCTGCAAGGGCATTTATATTGGGTTGGCGAATGGAATTCTCTCACTCCGACGTCTTCCTTTTCATGGTGATCTAGTTTTGCTGTCAAAATGTCACTCTCACGCCTGTGTATTTCTGCTTGCCCATCAATGTATAAAACTACCTTTGGTCTTCCTTTATACATAATCAATTACTTTCCCCGATAGTTTTGACTAGTAGATGCAAGATACAGGAACTAGTAATTTGGCCGGGATTCAATCGCTGTGATTCATTCCATATGAGAGGTGTTTCCCCATCGATTACTGTGGGTGTTTAATTCGCCTGCAATTGATTCAGGTGACGCCGTACTACCACATGATTGGTAGACTAACCAACCAAGGTCACCCAACCGACTGGCAGCTATTAATAGTCGTTTACTATTTCTTTCAATACCTCGTGGCAGGTCAATTTGGCAGTATGCCAGCTCTATTTCTATATACACTTTGCTGCACCCATGGGGCCCATAGTGTGATGCAAAACCTACACAAAAAATTAATTACTTTTTTGTACTTGACGAAATAGTTTCTTTTTTTATGTTGTTTTGCTGACAGCCAATAAAACTGACATTTTTTTTATAGTTTTTCTTCCCTTTTAGGGCAGTTCAAGCTTTTCAGATGTTGCTGTATCGGGAGCCCAACTTCAGTCGCGCCAGTGATGTGCACCTCAGGCTAGGAGTAATCAAGAAGAAAAACAAAGATTATGAAGCAGCCACCAAGGTAAGTGGGTGAAAGCTTTTAGTTAGTTACAGACTATCCGCGACTGAAATATTACCATTTGATCGCTCACCTGTAAGTTGACCTAATTTTCAAAGTTGAGTGATTTAAAAACGATGGTATTTGGGTGTGGTTTATTTCCGTGTCACCTTCAGCCAACCAAGATCTTTTTTGGACAGTCTGTCAGTCAAGTAAACCTAAGCTAATCTGCCAGTGTGGGTGGTTGCTTTGTGTGGCTCATTCCCATGGAAACCCAATAACTAACAGTTTATTTAAATAGAACAGTCCAGAAATTATCTCTAGCATGCGCTCTTCTTTTTGGACTTGAGACTGAGTTGTCTCCACATCTCTTGAGATTTTTTGTGAATGACACGAATTTGAACAGCTATTGCTCATTGCGGTTACCACAGAAGAGTTGGTGAAGTTCTCAGTAATAATAAAAATGACACATCTTCTCACTAACTGACAACTGAGTCAGCTTTCCATCAATCTGTTGCGAAACATTTATTGTGACTGCTGCCATTATATTGTAGCACTTCAGACAAGTTCTCAACGACAGCACTAGCAGCGCGCTATTAAAAGCAGAAGGTGAATACTCAAACGACATCTATTCATATCGCTTGTGGTTAGCATAAATGGTTACTGATTATTTATTTATAAATAATGTATACATAGGACAGTGTATGTTTATACATCAGTAACACATCTAATGGTTTCCCCACGCTCTATTTACAATATTTCATGGCTAATAGCTTATGCAATAACTGAGGGAGTTCTAGTATTGCGGTTTGAAAGCTTTTCATTGTGAATCTACACACGTGTGTCCGTGACGAATCTTTGGTCTATTATTACGCAGTAATATTGCAACCAATCCCAGACCTTCATGGTAGTTGTAACATAATGTATTAGTGCGTTAAATATATATATATAGCAGAGCTGGATGGAAACTGTTCATTTAATGATTTCTTGTTATAGTGAGGTTTCACGGTGCACACATGTATGAGTTGGAAGGGAACACAAAGCAGGCTAGAGCGCTGTATGAACAACTGTTACAGGGGCTGAATGTACCAAATCAGGTCAAAGCTAACGCCTACAGACAGCTTGGTGAGTGGCTCAAACATGAAGTAATTTTTTTATTCTGGAGATTCTGTAGTAATAAGTAAAATTTTATAATTTTTGATAGAGTTGTATATTTTCATTAGTATTTATTGTGCGGTCATTCAGAAAAGCAAGAGACCAGGTTTTTCCATACGTAATGATACTAAAAGGGGAATTTTTTTATTATCAACAGTTTTCCCGGAACAATCTCGCCATATCAGCTATCGTTTCCTCCTTAATGTTGTGAGACAGTTTGTTTTAGCTTTGAATTCGCCAGTTTTGATGCGATTCAACCTTTCATTAGTCCAAGGTTTTCCTATTAGCGTCAAGAATTTGTCTGTCTGGAAGATTGCCAACATTTTCGCAATGGTTTTGCTAATTTTAACAACCAATGCAGGAATGACTTCCAAGGCAGTTGCGGAAGAGTTCTATTGTCCTGTCTAGAGATACTAGGTCTGATATGGAGATTATGTCTATAACATGGCTGCCTCACGGGAGCTCCAGGCTAATACTCAATAACTATTTCAACATCCTCGTTGCGCTTGCTCCCTTGTAATCCAGGAAATGTTGAGTTATGTAATGGAATCAGCTGGTGATCCCTGGTATTTTTAATATGTGGAAATAAGCTTGCAATCTACAGGGAATAGAGTATTGCGATTAGCTAGTACAAGAGTATGTATATTTGTAGGTTGGATGTATCACAGTGACGAAGGCATGGGTGAACTATCTCATCGCCAATCTATAGCCATAGAGTTCCTAAAAAAGAGTCTAGATGCGGACAACAACAACGGAGAGAGTTGGTACTACTTGGGTAGATGTTATTCAATTCTAGGCAAAGTACACGACGCGTTCGTCAGCTACAGACAGAGTATTGACAAATCAGAAGCCAGCGCTGACACCTGGTGTTCAATTGGGTAAGCAACTAGTGCAGCTCCTTTTTGTTAGTTTATGCTTGGTCTGAGAGTATATACCTTGTATTGATGTTTAGTCATGTGTCATCTCTTTGACATGACAATAGGGAGCAGGTTATTGTAGCAGTTTGAATATAATTTATCATATCTACGCCCAGCGATTAGCATCTGAAGCCCTTTGTAAGCATTTCTTCCCTGCGTATAATACACAAAGGAAATAGATGGATGAAGATCCAATGATTTATTGTAGTGACAGATTGTCTAAGAAGTTCAATACTGCGTTAAATGTTTTGTTAGCTGGTCTGGTTTGTTGTAGTACGTCGTCGTACTGTTGTGTACTTTTTACTCCCGCTAATGAAACTTTCCATTAGTTACAGGAAGGAAGTGAGTGCTTTGCCAAATTCTGATACATTATAGCTAAGTTGTCACTACTACCTGCCAACTGTTGGTCATTAATTGGTGTTGTCTCTTGTAGAATACTTTACCAGCAGCAGAATCAGCCAATGGATGCACTGCAAGCTTACATCTGCGCTGTCCAACTGGATAAAACACATGCTGCTGCCTGGACCAATCTCGGGATACTCTACGAGGCTAACTCGCAGCTCAAAGATGCATTGCATTGTTTCCAGAACGTTCTCAATGGCAATCCAAGTAGGTTTAAACTGTACATCGTCTTGACATAACGCAATCACCTGTAGCTAATATCGTTTGTTCGAGACGGCCATTGCTGTATGGTAATTATATTCATTGCTTTTTGCTGGAAGTATTGCTTTGAACTGATGCAATGCGTGTGGAAAGAGTTGGTGGGTTGCTTTGACAGTTATAGATTGTCTCCACTTCTGTAGAGAATGCTCATCCCAGTGTCAAGTCTAGGATATCCCTTCTACAGAATAGCCTTAACAAGTTAACCCCTCAACAGCTCGAGGAAGTCATGCTATCCCAGCAGAACCAGTTGCCTTGTATAGATAAAGCTTTTCACCTGCCGATACCTGCCGAACTTACGAGTCGCCAACAAGGTACGATTAATATTTCCACGCATTTATATTTTCTCAGATATCTTCAAGCGTTACTGGTTTTCCCATTTTATTACGTTTTAATCGACTTTTTCTAGCTACGTATGTTCAAGTCATGATGTATGAATTTTCCAAGTTTAACAAGCTATTTCTATGTTTAGGAGGGTTATTTTTGATTGATTGGTATTGTATTACGCTAGACGTAAGTTCATCCTGGTACATCCTGTTTAATAGGTGGTATGGTAGGTGGGGCGCCTCCCCAGGGATACAATGCTTGCACTGACCTCTCTCCGGGCTCTAACCAACATATCAACGGCCAACAGTCTCCACGGAAACGCAAAGCAATCTCTAAAAAAAAGGTTGGAATGCAGTAATATGATTGGTTTTAGTGTCGTAGTGATCAAGTAGAAATCCGGTGTCATGTAATGGCTATAATCTTAGTAGATGTGATATCCTAGACAGTACATTAGCCTACATGTATGTTGGGTGGGTGACAGGTACTAGCAAGTGTTACTTAGTAACACAGGAATGCTAAATATTTAAAGTCTATTACCTGTAGGCTTATAATAATAATCATTCACTTTGGTAGGGTGACCCCAAACAGGCTGAGATGACAGGCTACATGGGTACAGGACAGGGCCCTATGGCCCCATATATGCACCCCGGCCAGGGGCCAATGAGTCATCAGCAACAGGCGATGCTGACCAGGCAGCCTTACTTTGGGCAGCAACAGTATTCGTTGGGAAAGGTGAGTTTGTGATGCCTAATTCCACCTTCACTTTACATTAATTGCATTTTCAGCTCATTGTAGAGTAGATAACTCCAGCGGTTGTAGTGAAATCTGTACTTTAATCAGCATCTTGTAAATGTTATGGTTTACTTCCTTTATACAGAATGACAACAGCATGGACATACAAGAATCTAGTTCTGAGAAACGTATGCAACCAAAAGGTGTGTTTGTCTATATGTTTACTGGCAATGCTGCCAGCTGGCACTGGTCCAATTATGTTGGCAGCAGTGCTATATACGTACCCTATTCATGGGAAGTTTTGGTTTAGGAGTGTTTTTAGATAATGTAATAAGGACTTTCTAATGTAAGCAAGTGAAGAAACGCTATTGCTAATGTTTGTTTTGTAACGTCAGTTGGCTATGTAATAGCAAAGAACGTACCTTTTTTTCATTTAAATTAGCTTTTAAAGTCTTCTTTTTTGGCTTGCTCAATACAATTGCACTTTTTTGTGTCTAGTAAGAAAGTTTATATTTGGGCAAACCTCTTAGGTGACTCTTAGGTCAAATACAGCAATTTGGGTTAGAAAAAAACCACAAATATATTGATATTGTTGCTAAAAGCGTTGTTTCTATAGTGATTGCTCTGTGGATACCATAACATCATAGACTTGTGAATGCTTACGGTTATTGCACTAGGGAGGTTTGTTGGACTCAGTATCAATTATACGGTATACAATATTCTTGTAAATATTCATCTGTAGAAGATCCAGCTTTAGTGCTGCCATCTGATGGCGTTACCGTCAAACAGGAAGTGATAACTCCGGCCTATCCCGTACCTCCCTCCCCTACAGTTTCTAGACAATCAGTGAAATCTAAGCTAAACCTGTCCATGTCAGCTCAGGAGATCCTTGACGCCAGCAAAGGAAGTGAGTATCGTTTTTTTGTCGGTGTAATTATATCGTGTTATATTGTATGTCGGTACATGTATATTGTGCGTTATATTATAATCACTGCTATTTGTGTTAATAACATAGACTTGGTTCTCCAGATTCAATGAAGGAGACGGTACGAGGCTCTCCCTACATACTGTCCGAGTTATGTAGACCACCGCTGCCTCCTCCTGCTCCAGAAGTTTCTCTCACACTCGAGCAACTCACTCCTGCCACCCCCACTATCACTATTGAATGCAAGAAAGATGCTCTCTCCAACGACCTCCGAAGGTTTGTACTTGAGTTCTGCTCTTTAGAGTTGCCTTCTTTAGTTACCAGTAAGAGAAGACAACTACTAATTAGTGAGCATTTTGTTAATTTGATTGTTCATCCTTTTGCAGGGTGGCGATGGCTCAGCCCATTCTACTGGTGAAAGGCCTGACTAATGTTCTAAGGCTAAACTTGGGGTTGTTCTCTACTAAGACATTGGTGGAGACGGCACCAGATCACACGTGTGAAGTGAGGACTCAACGCAAGTATAATGTGGAAGAAACTCGTGACGCCCACGGTAAGTGTGTTGTCTTTCCTTGTAGTTTGCTTTGTGTACAGATTCACTAATCAATTGTAGATAGGCCTGATCAACATATATACTTGTAGTTCATGTTTTAGCTCAGATAAATTAGTATTTTGTCTGATAGATGTAGTTTTGCAGTGGATTCACCATGTAAAAGTTTTGGTAGAGTTACTTATTGTGATATTGTAGGCAATAAAACTTGGAAACAGGAAAGCACTCGTACCTCTACCACTATCGCCAAATACGCACAGTATCAGGCTTCATCATTTCAAGAATCTCTAGCTGAAGAAACAGGAAAAGCCCCGGTGAAAACTGCCTCTCAGCAACCAAAAAGCAACTCATCAAACGGCCCAGCCAATCAGCAATCAAAAACCAACAGAGACTCTGATTCAGATTCTAGCTCATCTAGTATGTTGTTGGATTTATCCTCTCTTTCATCAGCCATTTGTGAGTTTTACCAATCTATATTATATTATCTCTGTCCGGTTGCAGGCTCGAGTGCAAAGAAGAAGTTGCCTCCCATGATCAAATTTGGCACAAACGTTGATCTCTCAGACAGAGAGAAATGGAAAGATCAATTAGTTGAGTTACAGAAACTACCTCATTGGCTGAGAGTTCACTGGTCCGGTAACGGGCTCAGCCATCTTGGTCACACGGTTCTCGGCATGAATAGGTTAGTGAATAGTTAGTGCGGCTTCCATAAAATCTCAATAACAGATAAATTTGTTGAAAGTTTTCTTGTGTTTATCGGATTGGTTTCTCCGTATTACTGATAGCTAATTTAGCAATTTTCTCTGTCCAGCGTGCAACTGTACATGAAGATCCCTGGATGTCGTACCCCGGCTCACCAGGAGAATCTTAATCTGTGCTCAGTCAACTTTAACATCGGCCCAGGAGACTGCGAGTGGTTCGCTGTACCAGATGACTATTGGGGAGCTTTGCATGAGCTCTGTGTCAAGTGAGTCAATAATCTACTATTGTAAAGTAGATTATTGTAAGTAAATTATGTATGCTATTGTATAGTATGAGTACTACATATCTGTGTCCATTTATGGTATTTCCTTATAATTAAACTCTGAAAAATCCGCAAAATATAAAATTTAAACATTCAAAAATTTAAAAATTAATAAATGTGATTCGTTTTTTCTATGATGAAAAAAATCGCTATTCTCAGTATTTCATCAATTCACTCGTTTATTGCACCAGTTTATTCATGTTATTGCTACAGTAGTACAAGCCATCACACGGTATAACATTCTATGTATCACCTAGGAACAATGTAGACTACCTGAGTGGCGCCTGGTGGCCCCTCCCTGAGGATCTGATCAAGGCAAAGATCCCATTATACAGATTCACTCAAAAACCTGGTGATCTGGTGTTCATACCTCCCGGTACAGTACACTGGGTACAGGCAACGGTGAGTAATTTCTGGTAACTCATCTGCACTTGTTCATAGTATGTAGAAGTTGTCTACTCATAGTTTGTAGTATGTAGAAGTTGTCTACTCATCGCTGTGTAGTATTATAACTGTCTTCTCTACAGTTTTATCTGAGTTGTTAGTTCTATTGTCTATAAGCTGCTGGTTTATCTACATGCCTCTCTCTATCACATGCCTCTCTAACACATGCTGGTGTAATGATGCAGGGATGGTGCAATAATATAGCATGGAATGCGGCTCCGTTAGACACTACAGTGTTCAAGTTGGCGTATGAACGTTATGAGTTTAACAAACTCCAAAACTACAAGTCAATCGTTCCCATGATTCATCTGTCGTGGAAATTGGTGCAGAATGTCAAGTTTACTAACCCTGAACTTCTCTCTCTCGTCAAGTGAGTCTAAACATTAATTTAATCTTGCATTGTATTTTGTATCTTCTAAAATTGTTGTTCTTGTTCATTGATGTTTATTTTTTGGAGTTGTCTTGTCTCAACGTAATGGCGTGTTTTGACTAGTTTTAACGTCATCTAGTTTATTGTAGGTTTGCCTGCATGAAGTCCCTGGAGCACACGAGTCAGATAGAAGAGCTGATGTCGGCCAAGGGTAAACACATCGTGTGGCACGGAAGGCAAGATGGTGAACCGCCTCATTTCTGCTTCAGCTGTGAGGTAAACATCTAATAATAAATATTTCTGCAAATATTTATTATTATTATTCACCCGTACGAGCCTTCAATTTATTTAATTATTTATTACGTTCAATAATTTGTTTTATTGCGATACTCTTTATTTATTTCTCGTTTAGATATGATTGTATACTTTATTATATCTTTTATACTTTTACTATTGTGTAAATATTAATGTAATTTTTGTAGCTTGAAGTATTTAACATTCTGTTTGTGAGAGAAGTGGAAAAGAAGCATGTTGTCTATTGTCTCGATTGTGCTCTGAAAATATCTCCAAGTAAGCTTTAAATATTCTCTCAAATTTTACACCATTGGAGTAATCAGTAGTTGTCTCCTCTTTATTGTTTATTGGCTTTCATTTGCCTTTAGAATCGTATCAAATTAAATTTATATCAATCTGTTGCAATGGATTTTGTATGAAACGGGATACGTGACAGCATTCCTTTATCTCTGCAGCTCTGGACGGTTTTGTGGTGCTGAGGGAACATCTAACGGATCAGCTCGCTCAAAAGTACGACTCATTCGAGTTGCATTCACAGAATACTACTACTGAAGTAGTTAACTCTGTCCTTACCTTCAACACTAAAGAGCAGCCTACCTCACATACACGAGAGCAAACTGTGTCTTGAGTTCAATGTCTCAGGTAAAGCTTAGTTTGCATCGGTTTCGCTAAATATTACTCGATGTAACCACGTTTCAGCTGCCAAGTTTTCTAATTTTTCGTATGTACATCAGTAAGAATTTATTGCTGTTAAATTATATATTTATGTTTATTTATAAAGTATGGGTTATGATGTAATAACACTAACTATGTTGGTATGTTACAGTGAGTGTACCTTCAGGAAGAAAGATATAAGAACACAATGATCTCAAACCCTGCACATACATCGATATATATTATAGCTAAATGACATCGCTGCTCGCCAATATCTTACAGTATCATGTATTCAAATTTTCTCCCTCTATTTTTCTGACAGATTTTTTTCTTGATGTTTGTAGTGTAATTGTATTGCTGTTTTCTAGCGTCTACTTACTAACCTTGTTAGCGCCTTATTTGACCAAGTTTTGTTGTGAGGACACATGTTTTCTCTATTCATTGCAATTTATCTAAAGCACCGAAGAGCCCGTAGCCTTAGATAATTTGAGAAATCACCTTTTTTTGTAAAGAATTATACACAACGAATACACATTAAAGTACCGTCCTCATAATTGCGAGCAGTATTTTTGTTAAAATGAATTTTTTTTAACAAAATGCTAAATGAACAATTTTTTCTTAATATTATTTGAGTTTTTAGCTACAATATTATCGGCCAATTTTGTAGCCGAGGTGGTTAGCTGATTTTAAACGACAGCGCTGCCGTTTCAGTGGTACCAAGAAATCACTGGTTCAACATGTAGGACATTGTTAGCATCAGTTCATGAATTTTTTTAGCAGCACTATCTTTGATTTTTTTTTCTTGGCAATGTTTGCAATATTGTTTAATTTGACGAGTGTTAGTGTAGATATCGGTTGTACCATAGAGACCTCTAACTTCTTTTTATAATCATTTCTCCCTGGACAATTAGTTTGTTGTTTAGAGATTTATGGGTGCCTGAAGTGTAACATAGCGCACTATTCATCTGTAATTAATATTTATTAGTTTTATTTGAAACTTTGAGCTCACTCAGTTTCGTAGTATTTCAGCTTATCAGTATAATAAAATGCTATAGCCTTAGAGATCTCTCTTATCGATGTTTGAACTGATGGTGTGCTCTGTTGTCTCTGTTGTCTAATTTGAAGTCAAGTACAGCGCAGAGACAGAAATAGCTTGTAGGGAACATAAAATGTACAATACAAGCATTCAATGTGATGGCTAAAGTAAACTTGGTTAGAAAAGCTGGCAGTATGTGACAATGTCTAGCGTTACTGTGAAAATGGGAGGAAAGCAAATATTTAATAACGGTTCAAAGATTGGTTGTGATTACTAGCACCGGTCTTCATTAATAGGGGAGAGAAAGGGTGGCTGCATTTGGCAATATACAAAATGTAAAAAGTTATAAGCTGCCTTGTTTTGTATGAAGTTTTTCGGAAGCTCTCATGAGATTTGGTGAGGTATATGATCAGAGTAGGTTAAACAGTTTGGAGATATTTTTACTTCAAAACAATATTTTTAGCGCTCTTTTACAGGAGAATGCCATTAGAACCCCATTATTAATGATATTTTGTGCTAGAGGTAGTGCTTTTTATTACTTTCTGTTTTACACCATTTCTGTTGTATACCATTTCTGTTTTACACCATTTCTGTTTTACACCACTTTTGTTATAGACTATTTTCATTTTACACTAAATGTAACAGCAGCATTATGATTTACTTTGATTTGATAGAAAGTAAAAAGTACCATGACTGTAAGAATAGAAAGAATGAGGTTAATGGTAAGTAAAAGCTAGTTAAATAAATGTGAAGGAGTTGTCTGCACTGCACAACTCACTCCTGCATTGTCAGACATGGATACATATAAACAAACAAACACATAGTATATGTAACACTGATAGCATGTGCTATACATATAGGTGTTGTAGTCAGTAAATATTTTGGCAAAGATTATAACATTTTAGACTTTTATATCCAAGATTTTTGTCAAGTGCAGACAACTTCGAATTTGCTTTTTCAATGTGTCAACTGCATTGAATTGTTGACTGCTGAATTGAAGTGTATTTCTGTACGAAAGTAAGTAATAAAAACAATTTCATATTTTGCAACACCTAGGCTATGATTGAGAAGTAAAGGGAGAGGACTTACTTTGGTGAGAAACCAGGGCTAATATCTATTTGGCTAGTACAACAACGTAGTTTATGACTCCAGACTCCCTTTGCTGTTTGGTTTGTTAATCGCGGGCCTGTAATAGTAATTGTGGATTCGTGGAATCTGCCAGTCACGATGAGCGTACCATTCATCAGTTGTCCTCAGGCCATTGCATATTCTCAGCGGATGTGGGCTGATTAATAGCCAATAGAAAGTCAGCAGTTATAGATTAATACCTGCTGCCAATGACTATAATACAATCCAGATTGAACTGGATTGGTTAGTCTTAGCAGTAGCAACGAAGTGTCAGAAACAGTGGCAGCATCAAAAGATACAAAGATGAACGTGTCAGCTCACAGGTGAGTCGTCTTCTATTTCTGTGATATTTCACATCAAATACCAGCTTGGTTTTACTTTTACTTTCAATTGTTGTCTATTTTCAGTTTGTTGGTTGTGCTATTGCTAGCTGCAGCTGAGGGCAGATGTTATGATCACAAAGATTGTCATACGTGTACTAGTGAGATTGGATACTTCTATCTGCCCTGCACCTGGTGTCCTCTTTCTGACAAATGTCACACCTACGGATCCCGTGAGTTCTAACTATCCTTTGCTAATGACTACTTACGTATCTACACATTTCTGAGCATTCTCAGTTTTTTGAGACAATTTTACCTTTGAGTTTGTATTTTGATTGGCCCAATCAATTTTTGCAAATTTCTTATACGATACAAAACCATGCTCTAGCACTACCAGTTAATGTATCAATTGATTGAGTTGTTTTCTGAAATGGTCAAAGTAATCCATTCACTTGGTTTACTACCCAACAAAACAAAGCTCAGTATATTACCCCGTGAACAAACTAGATGACACCAGTGTTAGGACAGTTTTAGTCTCAAAAATATTACATCTAACACAAAAAAGCTGCCATTTATACATTTAGGTGCAGAACTGGCGATTTATTGCGATAATACTCTTTGGGACAAAAGGTAGACAATTTTTGTTAGTTAGATAGGAAAAATAACATGGGCGACATTCCAAAATAGCCAGTTCTGCACCTACCTCCATTTATAACACATTATTTCTCATTTTAAACATTATCGTAACTCGTGTTATCTCAACAACTTTAGTTTCCAGAAAAACTGAACACATTTATTTTATGAGAGAGTAAACTGATAAGAGAGCTAGATGGTGAGTTACCATCGAAACTGCTTCATTAGGATGAAGTTGTTTCACTGAGCAATTTCAACTCTTGAAATTGCTAATGAAAGTTACTAGCCAGGGTGGCTCTCTAGGAGGGGGTTCTCTCTCTCCTCCCTCTCCCAAAAAATCCTGTCCACCATCATAAACCCCGCCCCATGAGAGCCACCCTGGCTAGAGAATTACAGGCAAGTATTGCTCTTTGTTTATGGAGGGGGGGGGGGTAGGGAGAATAGATATCAAATAGACTTGGAATAATGCCAGATTTATTTAATGATGGAACACTTAGCAAAGTTGAAAAATCTGGGAAAATGGTATTTTCAAACCTCATCAACCACCTGTAAATGTTCTCATGACCTCACCTTGCCTACCTGTGGTATCACACCTGTGGTATCACACCGCACACCGCAGCAGACTGGCTGGCACCAACAAGCCACTTGTTTTCAATTTAAAACATAATAAACCAATTGTCCTGTGATCATTCCTTTTATATTGCATAATGAGTATTTTGGCAGCGTAGTCAAAATATTGGTTAGAACAAATGTTGGCAGCAATCGAATGACTTTTTTGTTTTTTATTGTTGGCGTGCCAACGGGAGGTTGATTGATAAAATGGATTTGGACAAATGACAAGATTAAAAACAGTTTCGCAGGAGTTATACAAAAGTTAATTGAAATACAAAGACCACTCTTCAAACCAGGAGGTGTCAGAATTGCTCTCTTAACACATCTTTAATTATGCAAAGCCATCAAAATTATTTTTTCATCAATTTTTGTATAAACTTCTGGTCAATTGAAAATTGAAAAAGTATGATTTAAATGGTCTCAAAGCTTTTCTAACATTGTGGATCACAAAATTTCGTCTTAAAATCTATCAAGTCTTTGCTACACAGTCTAAAATTTCATCTATAAAGCAGAAGATCAAAACCTGATCTTTTTCATTGGTGGCGAGTCCATAGTTATCACAAAAGATTTGCTTATCAGAAGTTCAAAAACTAAAGTAAACAAAGATTAATCTACAATGCAAAGTCTATAAATGTCAAAGTGCAAGATTTTGCATGTTGAATGTTTACATTAACAGACATAATAACAAGAGTGATATATATGTCAAATTGGTTGTCTCTTACTGTTTGTTTATTTTACTGTGTAAACTTCAGTAACATTTTATTTTATGTCAAAATTGGTTTTTCGTATAACGCAAGATCATTTAATATAAACAATCTGAAGGTTGAAATACAAAAGATCATTCGTCAGCTGTTTTCAAGGTCCCTCATGATAGGCGTTGCCAATTTTGATAACATCTGCTGACAACCAGAAGATTATAATAAACAAATTATTTTGGATTTTCTTGTATAATAAATTGACTTTTGTGTTGTTAAGTTAGTTATCAACTTCCCTTTTCAAAGTTTGGAATAAATTTATTAATAACTATTTAAACGCTTTGAAACTTTTTTATTTTATTTATTAATATACTATGTAACTAAATAATTTGAATATGTTTCTAGTATACAATGACTGTAAAGAGGACATTACTGTTACCAACACTTCCACATGCAGCAATGCTGCCTTGGTAGCGAATGTTCATTACAACCAGACATTGGCGGAGCAACTTGCATCTTGGTCGTCTTTAGCCTACGCCAAACCAACGGATATTGACCCCGAAGTGCTGAGAAATGTTTTGGACAATGAGTTACCTGGCAAATACAGGGTAGGGTTACAGATTTGGAGCAAAACTTCAAGAGAACCGCTCATCAAAAGCATTTGTTATAACAATTTTCTCGTTTAAAAAAGACCATATTTTATTGTCGTTTCGTATGTAGATTCATAATTGCATACTTTATTTTTGTTATATTAGAAAATGGGGTACTATTTTCTTCTTTGCAGATGCTGAAGTATATACAGAAGTATTGTGATATACTGGTGCATTACTCAGCATGCTCGCTGCTGGTTGCTATTTCTGACCAAGAAAGAAACATCATAATAAGCTTTGAAGGAACCCAGAATATGGATCAGCTGTTTGAGCAGCTTACGTCTGCCATTGTCACAGGCTTAGAAAAATCTGCAGTCGGAGGAAAGGTGAGATGTATGAAACTGCGTAAATATTTGGAGGTGTGTTCATCAAGTAAGTTACACGACTTCTACGCAGCCTAAAAAATGTCCGGATGATTGTTATAAAACTGCTGCCATTAAACGTCTGCTAGTTGATGACTGGTTTCTTTTCATTGCTTCTAACAAAAATATTAAGCAGTTGGATGTGAAATGAGATGATATTAAAACTTCATGAACTCACCTAAATTTTTCTAATTTTTTTGGTGTAAAAAATAAAGTAAAATATTATTATGTTGGCAGGTGTTGTATTACAACTACAATGTGCACCATCTCCTCTATCCTTGCCTCAAAGAATATCTGATTGACCTGTTGAAAAGTAATTCCGGATACAGGTAAGCTCTCTATTTGCAAAAAGGTGAAGGATTTTAAGAAGTTTGAAAAGTTCATACATGCGAAAATTAAAAAATGAAATAATACAAATGAGTGGTTTGATGAAAATTATTTTACCCATTTTGGTCGAAAGGAGTTTTCCTATCAGTGTGTGATTGAAAAGGCAACTCTCTGACTAGGCATTTATAGTACAAATTTTGGCATCTTTCCAAGCAAGCAGCAGCCGTATAGAAAAACTCATTCAATCCTGAAATTTTAATATAAACTATTTATTATTTTTGAAAAAATCAGAAAACTTTAGATTGTCTTCATCGATTTAGTTTTTACCCCAAGACTACAATGGCGTGTTAGTCAATTGATTTGGTTTGTGGTTCACTAAAAAATATCTATCTTTTTAGGCTGACGGTGACGGGACATTCACTGGGAGGAGCTCAGGCACAGCTAGCCGCTGCCGCATTAGTCAAAGATCATGTGATACATAGCGACATGATGGAGGTTTACACTTTTGGAGCTCCGCGTTTCGCTGACTCTGACTTTGCTAGTAACTTCGACAAGGTGAGTACAAGACCACTGAGGGTTTACAAACAATTTTCGTTAACCAATGAGACGTAGATGTGAACATACTATTTCAACTAGCAAATTTTTTCGTCGACTTTTTCTAGCCATGATATATACCAGAAAAATCTTTAAGGAGTTATCCTCCTCAGGTGAGATAAGAAGGATAACTCCAAAAATGTGTTCATACATGGTAATTTTCTTAAAATAATACTGGTAAAGTCTGAAAGAGTCACTTCAACAAACACTAATGCAAGACTAATGAAGTCCTTGGCATAGGCTGTTGGCTAAATAAAACTCAACTTCTGTTCTGAGCTCGAAACAATATGGCCTACGACTTGTCAAAGGTGTTTCATTTGCTACATTTTATTCGTGGCTCAGAAATACTATTTCAATGGACATGTTATGTCTAAATTCATCTTATATCTTGCAGTTGGTGAAGAACAACTGGAGGTTGGTACAAGCCATGGACCCAGTGCCCAGAATCCCCCCTTACTTCGTGTACCACACACACGAGGAGATCTGGTTCGACAAGCCTAGAGTGACTGCTGCATCAAGCTATACCGTTTGTAAAATAAATGAGGTGAGAAATGCCTAGCCTCAGGTTATTGAGCGTAGGCTTATCCTACGGGCATAAAGCAATAAATCACAATTCTCAATTTATTACATGTCTGTGAATTTGAATTGTCTCCCTATTTATTTTAAAATGCCTGTATGTTATTTCTAGCAAAATATTCTTCATAAAATATGCTTGTTATGGCTGGTGATCTTTATTTCCAAGCAGTTCATTTAGGCCTTGGATTAAATAGAGAAAATAACTTCATTTTTTTAATTAGTATCAATTAATTTATATTAATACTATATTTTTTTTATTATTACACAAAACGAATCTGCTTTCATTTTGTCATATGATCAGTTAATTTATAATATTACTATTATTGCATATGATTATGATATAATTTATTATTACAACGATTATTATTGTTAGTTTTATTTAACGTGGTGAAATTGCATATCCCACAGATGTCATGTTTCCCATAGTAACACGTGTAGCCAAATGAAGATGGGCACTATAGCACTGCTGCAACTACTTTGATAACTGCTTGATACTAAAAATACATGATATTATTATAAATAAATCATTAATAGTAAAGTTATATGGAGTTGTCTCCTCTTTTTCATCCAAGACCTAAATGAACCACTCTGAAATAAATATCACCGTTATGGCTAGCTATACCCTATAATGTTGAAGAGCCCAAGCTATATAGTAAATGCAAAGTTTGGTGCATTAGCCTTTGGTGATTTTAGGATCCCAACTGTGCCCTCTCTCAAGGCTCTCCAATATGTTTCACCGAGGCGTGTGCAGACATTCACAAGAGTTACTTCCTGGCAGACATTGGCTCCGCATTCACTGAAGGAAAACTGGCCGGAAAGAACCGCCCAAAGACGTCTATACTAGGCACATGTGACTCTGTAGATTTTTCTGAAGCATAGCTGTACTAGTGAGCTGTGTTAGTGAATAAATAATATGACATACAATTTTATTACCTTATTATATCCATGACTATGTGACATGCAGTCATTGCATTTGCCTGTAAGTAAACACAACTCCGACTGTACTTTATTGTATTGTACACCCAATAATTGTAAACGCTCAGTTTTTGAGTTTATGTTCGAAATAGAATAAACAAAAAGTAATAATTTAATTGATGTTTTGATCCTTGTCTAGAACATAGACAAGCCCTTCTGTATTTGTAATTATGAAAAAAAATAGCGTGTAAAGTTGTAACTATTGACCAGAAAATGTAGATCAAGTATATCTAATATGCACAATAGGATAGGCACGCAGTAATATCACATGAATAAACACAGTTAACAGGATTTGTCTGACACAATATATCTCTAAGCGGAAGTTGTCCTTCCATAGGTAAGTGATAGCCATTTGGTTGAGCATAAGGAACACAGGCTAAATATTAACACAGTCAAAAAGAGAGATTAGGGGCAAAAAGCTATCTATGACATAGAAATGATGTAACCAATAACCAAGCCATAAAACATGAAGATGTAGTACACTACAGAAAAACTGATGATCAAAAACTCTATAAATATCAAAGGAAAATATCAAGGGAGTATTTGTAGAGTATCTAATCAAGAAAATTGCTGCAGACTTCTTTAACGTCTCTGCATAGAAGGGTGGGAAGGCCAAGAGAGACGATGTCATCTTTTTTATGAATGCAGAGGGCAATGGTGAGAGTGCAGGCTCTCTTTAACGACGGCATGTAACAAGGGAGGTGCAGCTCCTGATACAGAAACAGCCTCCATATCAATGGTAAAGTCATCGCATACATTTTCTGCTCCAGTGATCTATAACAGGATAGGCCAGTATATTCAGGTTCTAGTCATAAAAAGTTCATGTTTTACCATTTATCAATATGCAATATTCATTTTGCCTAAAAAGATTAAAATTAAAATCTTTTCGCAATCGTTTTTACATTCATGTGGATTTCATCATGTGGATTTCATCATCTGGTGCCTCTTTATTTTTGAAACTGTGAACTTTAGTAGTTGTTTACTCTTCAAAACAAAATCTCTGGCAGTTGTCTACTCTTTGAAATAAAGACTGGTATTAGCCTACTCTTTCAAATGAGGACTGGTAGTTGTCTACTTTTCAATCCACAAACTCTGACAGTTGGGGCCAGACGAAAGCCCCTACACATATCCTACGCCGTAACCTACTGATGAAACCCCCTACCTTACCTCCAGTCGAATTCCCCTACCTCTCAAGGAGTTGTCTTGTCAAAGAGCGCTGAATAATCATAACCAAAATACTAAAAATTATTTCACACTGGCCTATAATTATTTTTTGTTTGTTTTATAACTATTAATTATTTACATTCTACTATCTCCAATATCTTTTTAGTAAAAGAATTTGTAATTCAGATTTGAAAATTATTGTTGTTGCTGATTTAAAATGACGACGCCGGAAATGCAAGGCTGATATTTTTTTGTCACAAATAAATTTTAAATTACAATAAGTTAAATCTGTTGATATCATTTGATTTAAAAATAATTTTTCCAACTTCAATATTGCTGTAGTTTGAGATATTTAAAACTTTAAAATGCACTTTTCGTAGGAGTTTTGTCTAGAGGTAGGGGGTTTTGTCTAGAAGTAGGGGGTTTCGTCTAGAGGTAGGGGATTTTGTCTAGAGGTAGGAGGTTTCGACTAGAGGTAGGGGTTTTGTCTAGAGCTAGGGGATTTCGTCTAGAAGTAGGGGGTTTCGTCTAGAGGTAGGGGGTTTTGTCTAGAGGTGGGGGTTTTGACTAAAGCTAGGAGGTTTCGACTAGAGGTAGGAGGTTTCGATGGTAGGGTACGGCGTAGGGAGTTTCGTCTGGCCCGGCAGCTGTCTATTCTTCAAAGTAGACTTTAGAGGTTGTCTACTCTTTGAAACAACTTTGGCAATTGTCTACTCTTTAAAGTAAAGGATAAAAAGCGAGGGGATAACTTTTGCAAGTTCAACAACGGCCTGTCGTTATACTGGACAAGTTTCACAATGGCTCAAATCTCTACAATCAGTGTAGTGTGCAATATCATAAAGCAAGAATGCAAACAACCTTGACTTACCTTTCACTGTTGCAGTACCTGAAATGGCTAAGTAACGTAAGGAAAACACGCTGACCTAGGGGACTCAGTCTACGCAATGCTGAGCAACCCGCACAAGCTCTGAGGCTGTTGAACTACAATAGCAGCAAGTTTGATAAGAGATTTCAGTTGAATGGGCAGGCAGCGATATTGCAGTAAAAAATGGTGCATTATCATAATATTTCACATCATTTCTGCGTTATTTTGTTTACAAACAAAGATGAAAGGAAAAACACTCAACGAACCTCATTCAACAGATGTGTCAAATCAAATCGCACATTCAACTTGAAGTCTGCCGGCACTACTGTGTAAAGCTGAAAAAAAAAATTATTTATGACTGGAACGAAAAACATTCTTCTACGTTTTTATTTTCAAGGAAAAGAACTGAATAAAAAGCTACAACTTTGCCAACTTGATAGAAAGTTAAATTTTGGAGTTGCGACCTCTCAGTAGATAAACAAAATGTGTAAGATTAATAATAAAAGATTAGTAAAGTCAAAGTTAGAGTGAGATCCTATACATTGGGATAAACCGTAACAACTATAGCCTGAGATTAAGCTTGTGATCGGTGAAGCACACAGTAGAGTTTCTCAAAAGATATTTATTCCTTTCAACATTGATTCCATGACTGCCCAGTTTTATCAACAATAAATTAAATATTCTCATGTTTTATTAAAAAAAAAATCTTCACATTAAATTTTTTTAAATAAGTACTTTATCCACTAATTGTTAGGCTTTTGCTTAATGGAGAACAAGGGAGATAATTCTTTATAAGTGGAACAAGCCTAAGTCTGCAATCATAGACAGTAGATTGTACGTACATGGAGACCTTGACCTTCGATACAAGTGTAGTACATGGTTGCGGAGTAATTGATAAACCAGTTAGAGTCACAGATGTATCTGATGATATCACCTTTTGCTATGGTAGAAAGCATACCACGCCTATCACACACAGTTGACCATCTGTACAATAGAGAACCCTTCATTTTGGCATTCTCAACAGCAACAACAAACAGGTAAAGCAATATATCATGTATGCGCGACAATACTAGAACTTGTTAATTTATAATTCATAATAATTTCTTGAATGACAGCATTTCATGTAACGAATTAAATTTTGCAGTCAAAATGTCAACTTATATATGCGTAGGCTTGTGAAGAAATTAAGGAGTATTTTAGACGAGTTGTTTGTTTCTGATGGTCACAATTGGGTCTGCGTTGATGCAAAGGCAAACAGTAATTAGGTTTTTAGGTCAAAAAATCAATTCCTGAAGTGAATGTGGGATGGGGTAAGAAAATTACTAACTAGCCAACTAAAACCATTTATGCAAAAATAATGTGGAACAATCTACAAGCTGAGCTATCTTGAAGTCAAGTCTTTGTTCAAGAGAAAAACCAGTAAATTAACAGAAATTTAAGCAAAAAAATGAATTCAGGGGTTTTCAAGGAGTTCAGGAAAACCGTCAAATACTGTCAAAATTGTTCAATTTCTTGAGAGTGTCTGAAAAATTTGATATGGACTATATGAATATGGAATTCAATGATCATTCAGGATGAAAAACAATAGGCTGCCTACGAGTTTTAAATTAAAGGGGAACAATAATAGTTATTTCACAGCTTGATTCATCAAATAAAAAAAAATCCTCCATCCAAAGCAAAAGCTACTTTGTCAATATGAACAGAGACACTTACATTATAACCACATCAGCATCCCCTACTCTGTCATAAGCTGATATATACATAACTGTTTGAAATCGTTCATAATTAATTGAAGTAATCCGTGCATTCTCGCACCACCACGGTATCTCTATCTCTATTTGTGTTCCATAGACACGTGGTACCTGATATGTTCTACACACTTGAGGTATGATGGAAGTGGGAGCATCTAAAAAATGAGTCATGGACGTAGTCGATGGGTTGATCAAAAGTTTTGGAAGGAAAAATTAGTTTTAGAACAGTGATTGCTTTCAACAATAAACAGAAGCATACATTTGGTGCCATCATTTGATGTAAATATATGTGGTCCAGATAGGGTAGCACCATTTGGATCTGCAGAGTGATTAATCATCTGCTGCATTGCGTGACCCAGCCAGAACCTAGGAACATTCTGCTGCAAATATAATTTTTTAATCATCAGTTTTGCATTGTATTTGGAGTAATTAATTTACATGAGTAGCAGTAAAACCAAGGGACGCACACTTGCTGCAAGAACTTTTATTCAAACACAAAGCTACTGCTACCAAATGTTTTATCAGCTTCGATAGTTCAGCACTGGCAATGAACCTGATTAAACAAAAATATTTGCGATCCAGCGAGGCTCCAAAACAAACTCAATTTTCTTAGTTCGCTGGAAAAAAAATCAGAGAAGACATGCAAACTAAACTGAGCTTTTTTGGGTATTCCATTGATAAACATAATACAACCAAATGAGCTTCAATTCACAACAAATAGATCGACCCAAGAAATCACTCTTTATGCAACACATCACTGTAAGTAGAATAATAGGAAAGCAAAGTATTGATCGTTAATGATTTATTTTACAAGCTTATACTATAAAGACAAACTATTTACAAAATATTACAATATGTTGCATCAATGTTCTCATTCGAAATGTTTCGCCATTGCATGGTTATACAATTCACACAGTGACTTTCCAATCAAACGTAACCTACTAGCTTTGTTAGTCGCTTGTTTAAAAGCTTTAGGATTCTCCTCTAAAAGTTCGATAATTTGGCTAGAAGAGAAAGCAAGAATAAATGGAACTTGGGCTATGTCCTTTTTGGTATAGCCAGTGTTTAGTAAATACACGTAAGTATTCTCTATAGTGTCCAGATTGAGTGAATGTAACATGTGAAGAATTACTTCTTTGGTAAACCCAATGTCATCAGCTTCGGCTTTAGAGAGTCCAACTAGTTTTAGCACCTCACCAGTGGCGTAAGATTTTGCACCTCTTAGCGCTGGTTTCATGTACGCCCCTGTAGTGTAGTTTACCACCTCATAAGGCAAATTTATCCCAAAAGCAAGTATATCCTGCCATTGCTCCAGTAGAAGAGCAAGGTCTATTCGAGCTAAGCAATTATACTCGGAGATGATGGAGTCGGGACTGGTATTCAAATAAGCCATCAACAAACGGGTGATACAGATCGCATAGCTGCACTCTTGAACAAACTTATTTTCTGATATTTCGTAGCTATAAAACTTGTCTCTAAGTTCCGTTACTGACTCTTCAATTGCTCCACAAGCCATCAACAGTTCAGTCAAAACGTCAATGCACTGGTGCCCAGTCATTCGAAGCGACAACGTTTTATCACTGGGGTAGGGTAGAGCAGGTGCTTGCAGTCCGTTCAACAAATTTTCGGCAGTCAACTAAAAAAAAGCAGTACTATTAGAACAACAGCATGAAAAGATGTAAAAATTTGATAACACGGTGACTGCTATCCTGTAAGATTAGGTCATTTGATTAATGATTTGAAAAGAAGATACCAGAAAACATCAAATATTTGTTTATTTGTCATGTCTCTAAGCCAAAATGATTCGCTAGACCTTGTAAGCTTTTTTTAAGCAGCATCCCTACATGCCGTGCCCACAAAGGTAAATTCTTTTTTAAACAGACACGGTGGTTTTTCATCAGCATGAATTACCATCTATGCAATTAATTTTTATTCAATAAACACAAACAACAAGGGTTTCAAGCTTAAATTTATTATTTGCAGCACATGTATGAGATAGCAGCTTTGCAATTAAAGATGCATTACCAGTTTTTAAGTATTTCTTCACTCAAAGTAACCTATTCTATTGCAGCAGTTTGATTTAAAATGGTAAGGCCAAAACCAACTTACGCTTGCAACAACAAAACAGGATGTGAGAATCTACCATCCCAGAAAGATGTATAAAAAATTGCAATAGAAGCATACACAAAAATTATTACTTACAGGTGTATGTTTGGCCAGAAGGCTATGGCTAGCCCAAATTATCTCCCACACATTATATTGCGCTACTTCCTGCCAATGAGATGATACTTCGCTGAACTCGTAGCCGAGATCCTGCAACTGTTGACAAAGGTCGAGAACTTTCTGGTGGCCTGATGCTTTATTAACAGCTGGCGGAGCTTGAGACACAATCTTTAACATGTCTGTTGCACTCCAAACCTTTTGACATTTTAGCAGAGGAGCAAATTTGTTCCGGGAGTGACCTCTTGTCCGATGGAAAATTATGGGGTCTACGGATCTGCGGTTAATTTCTCGTAGGAGGTATCTGTAAAAGTAAAATGGAAGAATAAAAATACCAGTAAGTAATCATTACTAAATAAAAACTTTAAACTTGCAAATTATTATTGCACATGTAATCATTTTACTATGAGTTGGTGACACTTACCTACATGAGAAAGTAAATCGCGCACAAATTACCGCTGACATCTTTTATTGTTGTAATGATCACTGCAGTAGCACGTATCAGTTAGAGGTCAAGGCATTAAAATTTTGTCTGTTAATGAAAAATTCGTACATAAATAGGAAAGGGTTTAAAATGTAGGAGAAACAGACACATGCAACCAACAAGACTAGACATCCATGAATGAGATAATTATGATAGATTGTATTGTTTTTAGCAAAATGGTGCGTAAAACTGAAAACAACAAATCATGCAAAAATAAAAACAGAAAAAAGTTGTTTTGAGTGAATATAAAATGGTGAAGAAATATAACACTCACCATGTTTTGATTACTACTTGGTTTAGTCATAAGAATCTCGAACGAAATCAAATTCTAAAATTGTAAAAAAAACTCGGAAGATAGTCTTTGAGAATACACAAAATCGCAGAATTTTTGGCTCATTCCATGTCGGAAAAAAACCAAAGCTGAAATGAAATGGAATTATACTGAGACCTACCCTTAGGGTTGCCCTCCAGGCACAGCAGAAACAAATGACAAATACATTTGATAAAAAGCATCATAAATCAATAGCCGCACTGACAACCAACAATATTCGTATTAATTCTGTGCCATGATTGTTATCGTAACAAGTCACACAACAACAATTCTTTTTATAGGAGCCAAGAAATTACCATGCGTATAAGTGAACATGTCATCAGACTGTTAAAACACAAACAACTTTGAAAGTATTCCTGAATAATATGCACCCCACTATTCGTTGATTGTATTCTCTCAAGGTCTACATCTTTGTTGAGGCAACATTTTCATCCAGTAAAATTATATTTTATTAACAGTTTTTTAGATGCTATTCAACTGAAGCTAATTTGGCCTAATATCAGCCTTATACCTTGATAAAAAATAGTTTGTAAATTGATGAGCTAGTTATTACCAGATCATTTACGTAAATGCCTGGATCAACAAAACTTTGATCAGAAATTGCAACAACTTTAACAGTTCTTCTAATGGCAATTTTTAGTGAGAAAAACTATCATACTAGCTCAATTGCTAATAACTAATATTAACATGGTTTCGCTCATCCATGTAAAATGTGCTATCAATCTATTTTTTACCGCCTGTATACTTTTACTATCAACTTTTAGCGTTTTAATTATTATTCTTATTTAAATTATTATTATTGTAGTATTACCTGATGGAAAGTAACGATAACGATAATAGCTTCCATTGTGATATTAATAATCTAATAGTAACAAAATTACTATAACTCTACATATAATACTATAAAGGACAGGCGAGTCAGCATCGGCTCGCAGTTCCAGTGGCACAAGAGTTTTGGTCCAGGCAATCTGAGTGAGCTGTCAAGACCAGTGGTGCACAACAGCAGGTAAATTGCTAAGTACTGCTATGAATGTATCAATCTTTCTAGACTGCCAAAGTAGTACATCTCACGATGCTTTTATAGATGAATGTTCTGCAGTACAGCTTATTATAATTGTCAATGTTTGTGATCAGGTACAGCATGCAATAAGGGACATGTGGTCCTTTTAAGGTGTTTTCGGATACCCTATGCGTAGGGCTTAACAATGGGATTAAATGAAACCATTCGGAAACCCCATCGCTGAGGACAAAAAAAAACATGGCGGCAACGGGCAACTTGGGCTCACGATGAAAGTTACAAGCGAGGTAGGTAGCGTCGTTGAGGGCATAGAATTGTCTCCACCTAGCCAACAATTTTAATGATTCAACTTATTTATCAGTTTCTCCCTGTTTTAAGTCGTGACAATACATTATAGCGATATAAAAAATTTAGTAATTGATAACATCATCGTAATTAATTTCTGCCTGTAAAGAAACTGAAGTGGGCTCGATTTAGCTATACAGGTTTCACAGAGGTTGTGGAAATAAAGATGTCTATGGTTTAAAGCACAAATAACTTCTGTTAAACGACAGTCATCGATGAGCCCTCAACGACTCTTCAACGACTGCCCTAAGCGTAGGGCATCTGAAAGCACCCTTAGTTCTGACACTATTTTGTATAGGTGTATTAGTCCCTTATGACTTCCAGAAGAGAGCATTTTAAGTCATAGAAAAATGAATGTGGTCCTTTTTATAAAATGCGCTGCTGGTAGTCGAGAACCTATTTCAATTGGTGGATGTCATTGTTGTGATATGAAGTTCAGATAATGCAAGATTGGTTGGACTATTGTGGTGTAAGCTTTCCTTCAAATTCTTTGGAACAAGACTTGAAATTTCTCCTAAGGCATTGCAAAGTACTTTGAATTTGTTTTGTTGCTTTATTTATGTTCAGTTTCAAGTAGATTTTGCCAGTAATGCCGACTCTGCCACAGGTAGCACTATTTATTTTCTGATACAAAGGTGATAGTTCCAATGTTATAGGGAAAGGCAGCTTTGGTTGTTCTCCTTTAAGTGTGATAGCTATAGTGATAGATATTTTCACGCTAAAAGTTGTGTACCACTTGTCCCTCAATAGGGTAGAGTAGATGTGCTAGGAGTTGCCTTCTCCAAACATGTAATAGTCATTTTTGTAGAAAAAAACTCGGCTAAAATTAGTTGTTAGGTTATAATTGTGATGTACTAGCAGTATTACCCATCAGCCGTTCTATTCTGGCCCCACTCTCCCTTTCCAGAATGAAAGCAAACAAAGCTGAAACAAACGCAAACACCCGGAACAGTTGCCGGCAACACACACACGCTCTTCAAAACTTGCAAAAAAAAACATCATCATATACAGTTTGAATATAGATAAGATTCAAAGTCTGTACCCAATCAAAGTTTAGTTATGAACCGTGAAAAATTGGATTAAAATGGCAATTTTACGTCTCTTTAGACAAAATGATATCATTCTTTTTGGCCTTGTCCTGCAACTGCTGTGCAATTTTATACAGCTAGAGCGCAAAAGAAAATGGTAGATGATGGTAGCTCATAAAATTAGACGTTTTCGCTTTCAAAAACATATGAATGGTTGTGAAATAGTCTAGACAGTTTGTAAAATGATTTTTACATTGAAAATAATTGGGTAAATGTAGTAAAATAGCTTAAGAAACTGCATCTAAAAACGAGCTTTGTGATTATAATAAATAAATGTTCAGCCTTAGCAGTTGCGGGATTTCATTCCATCAAACTGTATTTCCTGTCCAACAACTGTTAATTTTTACAAAGGGTGTAGTTGTTTTGCAAATAACTCAGAAATTTTAGAAGCAATTCAGATGGTTTAGAAACCACAAAGTGTATGAATGCTTTACAAATAGTATAAACTACTTTGAAATAGTCCGAACCTAAATGAAGTAATCAAAGTGTGGCCAACTGACTTTGTCACGTGACCCTCTGGAGCCAAATGCTTGAGTGACTACACTATGACTTACACAAAAAATCTCATTTTCAACAGCTCATAACGCAACAGATTGACAAGCTAAAGCTTAAAACAACCATTCATCTAAAAGCTCAGAATGTCTCCTAGCTCTCTGGAAACTTTAAACCAAGAAATTTAACTTGAAACAAAAAAATACGGGCCGAAATATAGTGCTTATATTACCATTAGTATTATAAAAAAAATAGGAATTTTAAACTATTTTTCTTGTACCATCCAACTTTCATATGAAATTTTAAAGAACTAACTTATAAATATTAATAATAGTTAAAAGTTAATCATAGAATTATAATCTCGAAATGGTTTAAATAATAATATAAATATTCCAAAAAAAAATTATTTTTACGTTACCATTGAAATCAATAATTTTTTTTTCAAAGTGGGCATACTAATTTTTTGAGATTATTTATACTTCACTTCAGAGTAATCTATTATGGATTTTTGTTAATCAGCCAACTGTTGGGGAAAAAAGAAAATTTCTAATAAATAGTAGGTAAAATAAATAACAGAACAGATTAGTTTGTTATTTTTTTTAATTTCATGCTCGTTGATTCGCACCAGCTGCAACACACTAACAACAAACACCCATTTCAAAGAGTAAATACTGCACTTTTACTAATATTAGCTACCAGTATCTCAGTATCTGTCAAATTATTCCACTTATTTTATTATTATTTTGTTTTTCCCACAAAACCAAGTGGCACTTTTGTATATATGGGTGTCTGCCATATATATGGTAACTAACGCGACGGTGCGCTCTGTATTTAATTACAAGAGGTCATGTAAGCTCACGGGTCTGAAAGTGAACATTTTTACAGTATAGACCACGTAATCTTTAGTAAACGTATTGGCAAACATCTCAGTGGTACTGATCAATATAGAGTTATCCCTCCGAAGGGAAGATGACCCTTTGTTTATTCCTGGCTTCAGTGACGATTAAAAGTTTTAAAACAAAGTCTTGCTGCAAAATTCAGCTTAATAGACGTAGATCAATAAGTATAGTACAAATTAACGAACTATATAAATGACTATTGAATATAGCTTATAAAGTTAATTTCTTAAAAACATGATTAGGTTTTACATATTATTCATAATAAGATGAATTAAATAATAAAAAACAATGTTTTGCTTGGTCCTATGACATTTAACTGCGTTTAGAAAAAAAATATCAGTTGTAAGTGGGCTGGAAATTTATGATCAATAAAGAGGACCAACAGATCGGCTCGGATTTTCAAAGCATGTGAACGATTTCACAGAGTGTTTAGGTGTGCAAAAATTTGGAAGTTTTCAAAAGCGTTCAGTTTGGAAATCGTTCAGACATTTCAAAACACAAAAGATTTTGAGCCATCAATAGTAGGTAGATTAAAGACCGTTTTGTGTTTTCTTCACCTTTCCCAAATCAATGTTTAGTTGTGTTTATCTTAGTTGTACAGTTTCATTGAAACATATATATTACAACTAGCACCACTATCAATCATATCCAAATACACCCACACACTTTATTCCGGCCCTACCTCGTTCTTCCTCCACTCTTCCCTTACTTTACGACGCCTGCTCCACTGTAAAACCCCTCCCTCCGCTCTTTTTTTAACCCTCTGCTTCACTCCACCCCGCCATGTTCTATCCCTGCCCAACTCTACTCTCTCTATTTCTCCGCTTCTCTCTCTTCACTGCTCAATTTAATATAATAGACGAACACATTGTGGTGGCACAGTGCAGATACTACCAAGACAACTAACTTGCATAAAAAAGTATGTAAAATTTGCAATCTATGCATACTCACTGTAGGAAAATGATATGAGTAGCAAACCAACAAGTAACTATTTATTCAACACTTCGACTATCTGATAATAGCATACTACTGTATTTTTTTGCCATTTATTATCTACCCATACATACACTTCAGAAAAAAGACTGCTTTTGCCTTTTTCAACACAATAGTATAGGTTGGTACCCATCGAGAAGATGTACAAACATACAGATTATATACTGATTGTTGTTACACTAGACCACCATTGAATGCACTTGAATGAGCAAAATTCTCACTCCAGGGGCTTATTAATTATTATCATAATCATTTGTCTTGGTGGGTGGTCCGAACAAAAACCAACTACTAACTAACAACTACTACACATCAATCAATGAATGATATCATTATTATAATAATTATTATATAATAATATTCTATTGTCATTATAATCATTATTATGATCATCTTATCTTATGATGTTAAATGATGTTATAACAAGATAACAATTAACACCAATAATAATAATAATTGTAATAATAATGATGATTGATAATAACTAATAACGTAGTTAATTATAATAATAAAAAATAAATATAAATAATTATTTAATATTGTTAATTAATATGAAATTTAATAAAGAATGACAACAAAAAAAAAATTTAATAATAATAAATTATAATTATAATTAATTAATTATTAATCTATAAAAATTAAATAATAAGTAAGAAGAAAGAAGTAGTAGTAGCTAGTAGGTGGTAGTAAGTAGTAGTAGTGGTTAGTTAGTTACTTGTTAGTAGGTAGATAGATCATAATAATAAATTATAGTAATAAGAATAAATAATAATAATTAATAGATAGATGTTGAACCAACAACTTGAACTTGTTGTTGTTTCACTTTTTTGCTTAGAAGCCAATTTGAATTTTGCGATAATAATAAAAAGAATTCTAAATCAGCATTGAAACACCAATTATCAAAAAAATAATAAACAAGCAGTAATATGAATGTATATTGTGTATGATTAGTCATTGATCTTGAAACTCTTGTCGGCAAATGTATTTTTTTCTTTCCTCTCGACCATGCAGGAAACTATCAACGGGGAACTTGTGCAGACAGATGGCAGAGAGCAACTGGACGAACCATGGCTTTAAACCATGCCGATGCTGTATTAAAAAATGACTCGAATTTATATAAGTTGAAGAGTTGTGTAGGGCAGTGGCAAGTCAGTATCGTAAAACTGGGCGGCTTGACATTCGACTGATTCCAACACATAGCCTACTCTCTAAATACAAATAATCAAAGACATAACTATTTGCATAGAAGTACAGTTCTTTTGTGCATACACAGCTTGGTGAAATAGATGGTAAAAACGTTGTCTATGTTTGCTTTTATGATAATTGATATGAAACGGTTTTATAGATCTTAGGTTACATTGACGAGCCAATTGGCCTGTTCAAAACTTTTGTGATCTTATACATAATATATTAATTATTATTTGATCTCATCATCATAATAATAATAATTAATAATTATTATTGACCCATTATTATTATTAATAGCAATGATGATACTTCTTGTGGACTCATATACATTGCTGGTTGTGCAACGTTTTACTCTTACGAATTTATTAATTTGTCTATGGCATTTTTCTTATAGACAAAAAAAAAATGTCTGCTGTCACTCACTGACTCAGTCATCAGTGTTGTTTGTGTGTGTCTCCTGTCTCTCTGTCTGTTGTTTGTAGCAGCAGTGTATTATTATTAATTATTATTATAAGTAAATTATAAGTAAATAATATTATTATAATAATAACAATAAATATCATCTATCATGCAAATTTTTTTTCAATTTCAAATTATTGATTGAATGAAATTAATGAATAATAATAATTAATAATAATAATAGATCAATCTATCTCTTATTACTTACTCTCTCTCTCTCTTATTATTAATCTTTTTTTTTAGAACATACTAGAGCTTGAAGTTGATGCAAGGGACATGCCTCATTTGTAACTGTTACCAGGTTTTTGATCAAATATGCTGTGGTCAGGTTTCATGCTGTTGCAGCACTAATGTGATTTGACAATTGTTACTTATTGATTTGTCTTCATCTCTCGTGCTGTTCGTGGCAGGAAGCTGTCGTGATACGCTGAGGATTTGGCATATATGGTTGGGGGTTCACCCCTGGTAGCAACTCTAGTTACTGACGTGTCTGGCGGCCTTGTATTCATAAGTTCGTCATAAGAGCTTGTTAATGCCTCGTGACACTCTTCATTTGACAGGACTCCGGGAAGCAGATTGTGTCGGCTTATTTTTTGACGTTTACTAAGATTGTCAAGTTCGAATGTATGAAGTGCTGCAGATATGCTGGCCCTGCCTTTCAGATCACATATAAATCTGACGGCACGGTGTTGAATCATTTGGAGGTCATTGACCTATGAATCAAGAACCGGGTCCCATACTGACGAGGCGTGTTCAACATGCGGACGACGCAGGCTTGTGTACGCAAGTAATTTGGCATGTTGAGAGGCGCCATGGAGGGCTCTTTTGACCATACCTAGCTGCTGTTTAGCTTTAGTTACTTTTTGTTTGATGTGAATGTTGAACTTTAGATCATTCTGAATTACCACCCCAAGATATTTTCTCTTTTGGGTAGTGACTAGTTTGGTATCGTTGAGAGTGTAATCAGCACCAGGTGCAGTAGGCCTTTGATTGAAGAACATGAGTGAGCATTTGGTAACATTAAACGACATACACCATGTGTCAGCCCAAGTTGACACGGAAGTGATATTAGACTGAAAGACTGTGTGATCATTGGCTGTGTTAACTGTCTGGTACATTAGAGTGTCATCGGCAAACAGGCTTACTTTGCAGCTAACATGATTAGGTAAGTCATTAATATAAACCAAGAATAGGGTTGGCCCTAGAACAGAGTCTTGAGGCATGCCCGATGTTACAGAGGTCTCAGACGAGTTGTTCTGTGCTACCACCACTCTTTGTTTGCGATTGCTGAGGAAGTTGTGTATCCACATGAGAATTTTACTGTTTATGTTGGGAACCATTGACAGCTTGCTCATGAGGAGTTTATGTGGGACCTTATCAAAGGCAAAGTCCAACACCACTGCATGAACAGTGTCACCTCTGTCCGCACTACGGGCAATATCATGAAATGTTCCACATAGTTGAGTCTCGCATGACAGACCCTTACAGAAACCGTGTTGGCAACCACGCAGGAAGCTATCTAGTGCTTGACTCAGATAATGCAACACTATATGCTCCATAAGCTTACACGGGATGCTCGTCAGTGATATCGGTCTATAGTTGTTCGGTTGGTCTGAGGCACCTTTCTTATGAAGCGGAATAACATGTGCTAGTTTCCACGCATTGGGGAGTTTGGAGCTAGACAAAGAAGCATTAAATATATGTGAACGACAACATGCTGTCATGATTGGATCAACTACGAGGTCTTCCTTGTGTATACCATCAGGCCCAGCAGCGTTACCATTCTCTAACGCATACAGGAGCTTTATTACTCCTCCTGGGCTTGTTTTGATTTCATCAGTGTTACTGAAATGGTGGATTAGTTCATCTGTTAGTTAGTGTAGTGTACAGAATTGCCCAGAGAAGAATGTGTTCAGTATAGTTGCACATTCTTTCGGATCATCTGTATGTGCACCGTCTGCTTTAGATAATTTTAGAGGCGGCTAGCTGAGTTCTGCACTCATTTGAGATGTTTGTAGAATGGTTTGCTGTTTCTGGCCTCTAGAGGTTTAAAAATTCTATTTTCAATATACGACTGTTTTATAGATGTAAGCTGCTTCTTGCCGCTCCATCTCTCTTCTTCATACTTACGCTTGAAGAAAAGGTTGTCAGAGGTTTTGTGTTTATTATATGTTTGCCTTTGTTTTTTAACTATACGTGCAGATCTGTTGAACCATATTGGTTCATTCGGGATTTTAGGTTTCACCTTCATGACAGGGACCGACTTGTCTACGGCATTTTTAAGTTCATCAACAAATACTTTCCACATAGTGTTCACATCAGTCATATTAGCAAGGTCATTTTGTGTCGGTCAGATTGAGTCTTGGAATTGATCTACATCGGCTTTGCGATGTAATTTTATTTGATGGCTGGCTTGTAGCTTTGGAGATGTTTGATAACGCAACTCAACGGAGATGATGAAATGGTCGCTGATGCCTGGTGATATGACCTGAGCTGTTGTCTTCATCGGCTGTGTAGAACATACAAGATCGAGTGTGTTGCCCTTTATGTTAGTTGGTTCATCTATCACTTGCGTCAGACTATGTTCCCCAATCTACTATTATTAATTAATAATTATTAGTAATGATGATGATAATATTGTTATTTGTAATTTATTGATTATTATCATCAAATTCAATCATCATCATCATCATGATAATAATAATTATTAATGATAGCTGTAGTTTTTGCTAATAAGTATTATAGTATCATAAAATTATTTATACAATAAATATGATAAAAGTGATAATTAATTAGTGTAATAATATTGTGACGGACGGCGCCATCTTGTACCACATGTCTACTTACATTTACAGTCTATTACTAGTTCTATGTCTTCGCTCTAGGTCGAACTGTTCTATGTACACTTATACCATATATATTATATAGCGATTCACTCATGCATTATTCCAGTACCACCCACTTATTATTATTGGTACATTCTAGCCAACCACTTGTGCTAGGTGTGGCTTCTTTTGTGTGCACAAATCATGTTATGTAATCATCTGTATAAATGCTAATGTTTTGGTTAATAAAGTCAGAGTTAAGCTTGCACACTCTCAGAAGTTTCTTTGTTCTCAAACAATAACTTCACTTGCGCTAGTACATGCACGTACAAACAAAGCTCTATTACTCGAGTAGTAATTAACAAGCAGATCACCGAACCTCTGCTGGCCGAACCTAGCTCTAGCCAGTTCGCCCTTCAAAGTTTGGCCTCTGGCTTGCGCACCGAATCAGCTAACGCAACCGGCAGCTAGACAGTAACTTAGAATGGTCAAACACCATTACTAAGAATACTCGTCGACCTGTGGGCGGGTTGTATCGCTCAGCAGTAGATATCAAAAAACCATCAGCAGTTCGGGAGGTTGTGCAGGTAGGCCTAGCTACCAACGTACATACCCCCACAGTGAAATCCTGCACAATATTAATATTATTATAACAATCAATCCACTCACTTTGAGTTCACAAGCCAAAAGTGATCCGTCTTCTGAGTTTCTTGAGCTTTCCCATAATCATCAGCTTACCACAATAAACAACTATTCATAGACACTAAGCTGAGCCCAGATTTCTGTTAACCACTTACTTAGCATAGCAACGTGTTGAAGATGTAATTATATTAAATGCCCTTTTTTTCAGGAGATCGACAATATTTCATACAAGAATAATCTTATACCATCAGTTTTGAGCATTAGCGTAACAAAATCTTTCATTGAAAGTAAAAGTTAACTCACTCCCTCCAGGTGCCCATCTTTACAATAGATCTCATAGGCCCCATGACCACCAATAATATATGAGGAATAAAAACCCCCAAGCATTCTCCTCTGGCCCTAAGCCATTACTGGCATTCACATTCACTTAAAATTTTAATTTTATTGGTGGTTTTCAGTACCACCTCTTCTCGCGGAATCTGCAGCTGCTGTCACGATAGACATTGTATAAAATTGGATTTAGCTCGCTAGTATATTCTAAAACTGTAGCATTCATCACTAATTAGTAATAGAGATAATGCTCTTTATGTTTCTGTTTTCTCAACCTGGTGCCCCTACAAACTAGGTTGTTCCTGTTGTTTAACAGCCTTCTCTTGTGCTTCATAATTTACTTCACTATCATCACAGCTGACAAATTGTTCACTGTCTTCTCCCTCATTTTCATTTGGGTTACTAAGTAAAAACCGATGCTTTCTGTTTTTCCTCAGCTCCCTAAAATTGATGCCAACCCAATATCTGTCAGAGAGTTTATCCTTCCTCACAACCACACCTTCCCAACCTGCTTCCAAAGGGGACCTGACTCGAAATTGTTGAGCTGGTTCTAATGAAGGCAACTGAGTTGCCTTAAGTTTGATATCCCACTTGTCTTTCCTCATGTCCCTGTTTGCCAACTCTTTCACATCATATTTTTCACATTCTATCTCCAAGTTGGTCGGAGAGCTCACAGGAGATTTGAGCATTCTCCCAAACATCGACTCACAAGGGGAGTGCCTGAGGACAAAGGAGTTGTCCTATCAGTTAGTAAAGCGTCAGTCTTATTTTCTGATTTTTTCCATATACTCTTGACTGCTTTTGCAGTATCTGCATTATTTATAGTCTCAAGAGATGTTGGGCTACAAGAGATATTAACATCATGCTTAATCACGTTAGACTTTATGTGACCCAGGCAAAAAAACTTCTGGATTTTAGAGCATTTGTCATCACCAGTCCTAATAACTTCTGGGAAACTAATTTTGAAAATACCCCCCTCAGAACACAGACTACGGATGAGGATAACTTATAATTCAAAGGAATTGCCTCTATCCATTTAGAAAAGCAGTCTACAATCAGCAAGTACAATCTTGGCTCAAACTCAAAACATTCAATTCCTGTTACCTCCAATGATGTGGAATGCAAAGCATCAACACTTAATAATTGCTCTGTTTTCACAGAACTCACACCTAGTCTCGTTTCTCCTGCAAACCTCACATTCCTATTAGGCCTTGAACTTTCACACCTTGAGCTAGGACTTGCTCTTGCACTAACCACCTAGTATTTCAATCACTAAAGAAGTGTTTACAGTCAAAAACTGTATGATATATACTGTGACATCTATAGCACAGCACTTAAAATAAGGGCATCACCTAAGGATATGTGAAAAGCTGCCACACTGATAGCACCTTTGTCTGTTTAATGGAAGTTTATGAGGAGGTCCATTATACTTGTCGCACAGCCTAGATGAACCTATAAAAGTGGCTTTCACATCTTCTATGATATCTCAAATTGTCATTATCAGATTCTCTTGAGTTGTTCGAATAAGTGCTGTTTTTATAAATTCTTCGCTACCGTTCGTTCTCACTACTGTTAGATTGTAGTAGTGAAGACGCCACTCCTTTCTTTCCACTTTGTATTCGCTTTATTTTTACTGCTATATACCCTAGACAGCCATATTTTAGAACTAGGCTCATCAGACTCTGTATCCGATTGATTCCCACCTGTTTTATTTCTTGAACTCTCTAAATTGTGGATTCTAGCTTCTAAGATAGCTTCTGTACTTTTTCTAGCCTATGTTCTAATCCCTAATGTATTTGTAATTTATCCCAAGTTAATTCATTCTTTTGCATTAACATGGTTTTCAACTCCATTTTCATAGCCTATTAACAGCAGCAGTCACTAATAAGTCTACTCTTACCTCACTATTGTTTGCCAAATCAGAATTTTGACTTATTTCTTCAACCCTCAACAGAAAATCCAAGTCTTTCTCGCCAACCACTTGACTAATTGCCATAAACTTTCGGGTTCTAACATAAATTGCCTCTATCGTCAAAATTTTTCCTTCAAATTTGCATAGGTTGTTGGTAGCTTCTAGTATTTATTATAAGGTAATTTAAAACCTAATGCTTGCAGTAGTTTCCTATCTCCTTTCCCTATTGCTCTCAGCAACGCTAAGGTTTTTACCATGTCTGTAAGACTTCGCTGATTGGTAGCTTTATTGACTCTTTCTATTAGCATTGCAGTCTCAATAACTAACTCAAATTCAGGAATCCAATCATTCCTTGATCTGAACACCTCATCTTGATCTATCACCAGTAAACGAAATTTTCTCAGATCCATTGCTCCTCAGTGTGAATATGAAATGAAAAACAATGTGACAAACAATGCACCAAGTGATAATTTCACGCAGACTGGAAACGAGTCACAGCACAAATAACAATTTGCTGCTTGGAAAGAAAACAACACTTCAGCAAGTAACTCAATACTACAAGCACTTGCAGTAACGCTTAACAATCACTAACACCCAGTTTACAGCAAGAACAATAACACAGCACCAATAGTTATCACTGGGGCTTACACTTAAAACATGTTTCCCAACAATAACAATATCACTACACCACTACTACACCAATGACCACTTACACTTAAATATAATACTAACAACAAATATCTTAACAAAAACAGTATCAAAACACAAACTTTATGTTAACAACAATGGACACCCACTTTATCTCTTATCAACTACTCTGCTCGCTATTATTATCACAAAACACAATGACTGTCTTTCACAGCCATTCACATTTTTACCATACACAATAATCATTGACGAACTCAACCCGCGGTACCATGTAATATAACGTGGGTTCAGTCACCTCAAGTTCACAAGCCGAAATTGATCTGTCCTTCAGTTCTAAGCTTCAGCTTTCCCATACTCGTCAGCTTCCCATAAACATGTATTCAAAGTCGCTACGCTGTGCCTCCTGTTAGACAGTTAAACATAACATGTTATGATTATATGGCAAAAATTAATGATAGTAATAAATAATAATAATTGATTGATAATTATTATTAGTAACAATATTAACTATTAACAATGATTAATAGCAATATTACAGTGCATTCATTATTATTATTATTTATTACTAATGTTGATTTTTATATTAATATTTGATAAAATTATCAATAACACTAACTTATTATCAGTTATTACACAGAGGAAAAAGTTACTAAATGTATGATCACGATAATGGTGAAACAGCAGATACAACATACGTGTAACTACCTACATGCATTATTGATTATGATCGTTATTTATTAATATACATTACGCTATACTACTTTTTATGCATACGTAATACTATACCATCCTTATTATGATTATCAGTTGTTTTTCACAAAACCGTTGTTTTACCTTAGACCCAGTTTTTTCCAAATACTTGCGGTCAGCAATGTCTCTCCTGTCATTTCATTTCTTGTTCTATTTTTTGTTGTTGATTGCTTTCCTTAATACATGTATTTATGCGTTTCGGTTAAAGTTTTCTTGTGGATGATCTCAAATGCTAGTTTTACTCCTCCTAGCATGAAGAAATAGGGTACAACTCGTTTGGCAAATGAATGGTATCACCGTTGTTCTCATATCTCATAGTCTTGAAATTTTGGGTGCCAAATCATCTTCGTACTCATAGCTCTTGCATTACCGGGAACTGCTGCGTCTATAAGGTTTGCTTCTTTCTCACTAGAATAATATCTGGTCATCTCGCTTCTATAAACTTATCGACATAAACATTGAAGTCAAACAAGATCACTTCATTTACACCCAATATATTTGCTCTGCGTTTATCCCAAGTTTTAAAGTGGGTAATCCATTTGCCTTCATGAGAAGCCAGTGAGCAACTCTTGCAGCACAGTCATACCGCCTTTTGTATTCTGTCTGTGCTAATTAACTGCACTCACTAATGATGTGTGAGAAACGCTATCATTAATATATTATTGTTATTATTGTGATGTTGTTATAAACTAATAATTGGAAAAATTTAAAAAAGGGAAATTTATTTACACGATTTGCGGGAATCATCAAGATTTTAATGTCTATATGATGCAATAGTCACTGTTGATAGATGATAATGTACAGTAGCTGCTCTACTGCCAGCTTTTATGTTGTTATGTGAATGTTTAACAATTCTGATACTTATTCTAATACATACATTATAAAGAAGCAGTAAGAACTCAGTACAAGTTTTGATTTACAATATGTCATCACTAGTCAAAACAATACCATTAAAATATTTAATATCTCAATAGTGATAATTTTATCAGAAGTTTTTGGAATTACAAATTATTGTTTCTTGTGCTACAAAAAAAATAATCGTTTGTGAGGTTAGTGCTACACATGAAAGTATGAGTAGAAAAATACTCCATTTTTTTCTAGCTGCAGGACAAATTAAATAAAAATTATTTATATATACTTATCATTTCTAATTATTAGTATCACAAACTACTTTTGATGTTCCGCTTATACAGAATCATGCTGCCAGTGAAGTTTTTAAGTCCCCGCTTCCAGCAGTCCTGCGCTGCCTTACTGAAAAGCAACCAAGTGTGGCAGATCTCAGCTCGCTGCGTTGCTACAACCGAACCTCCAACTATTACTATGAAGGTAAGTGACACTCCTTTGCTCTAATGAAGATTTTCCATCTTACATCAAAAAAATTTTTTATTATTTATTACAATATTGGGACAACTGGTTCATGGTTCAATAAGCTCACCCAAATAATCATAAATTATTTTTGTAGGAGTTGAGAAAGCAAATGCTGCAGATGATGTCATCGATGAAATCTTGGATTGATACCACAGACCAAGAGACTATGCAGTCTAAAGTACCTGCAGATCAAGCACATTTACCTACCATGTCTATGAGTGATAGTATAATGAAAGGCGTTATCCCTCTCAGCACAAGTGGCAAGGATAGACTGCAGTAAGTATAAACAGCTTTGATATGTAGAACTCATTGCAAACGTTACTTGTTATACATTTGGTTTTGGGTGAAGATCATAACGACACCGTCTAAGTCATTTTTGTTTGTCTGATTTGATTAATTATTTTAATTAATTTGGATATTCTACAGTTGCCACTGACTAGCTCTGCATAGAAACCGACTATTCTTTTAACAAAATGGTACATAAATAAATGATTAGAAGTTGATAAATGTTAATTTCCTTCTGTTGATGTTGTCTGGTCACAGATATCTAACTCCGTATAAAGATCATGTTAGATTTGGACGTCTGTTAGAAGATTTGGATACATTTGCGGTGGCCTGCTGTTATAAACACAACGAGTCATCTTCACCCCCTGTAAGTTACAGGAAAGTGTCATCTACACAATATATGATAGGCTGAAAGTGTTTACTCACTGAATTAGTTGTAATTAAGGCTGTCAATTAATCGAGTTATTTTAAAGATTAACCAGATTAATTGATTTTTAAGATCAAAAAGATTAACCTTTTATGGCTCAATTAATCTTATAAAAAGAAACCCCAGTTACGTCACTATAATAATACTGTTTATTATGCTGAACACATCTATCAGTTTGTCTACATGAAGAGGGAGATGCCTTTTTGAGTGTTTCGCCACATAACCTTACCTTTGTCACTAAATTTCAATCATGCTATCCTGAAGGAAAATCATGAAAACCTCCATCTTGTCACTTTGAACAAGTCAATTTAACTTGATGTGAATCAAGACATTTGTCGGTGAGTGTTGTTGCAAAACGAGTAAACTATCACTAGTTTTCAGGCTATTATTTTTCTGTCGATTGGAGTGCAATGGAGAGACCTTGAATGTTGTTATGATTCTAAACTAGATTTGCTTTGGGATCTGTTTTATTTTAGGGATCCAGATTGACTTCATTACTTTGGTACACATTTTGCTGCGGTCAATCTCATTATCCTCCATCCAATGGAAAGTTTTATGATCAGAAATGCTTATAAAATACCTGGAATGTAATAAATAAATAATAATAATAATAAAAAAAAACTACAATAGATATGTAAAAGTGACCAATAATAATAGTTAACAAAATATCTTATATAATAATAACATGTAATACGATGTAATACAATTTATACTTTAAAACAATTTTCATATTACTGTCTTTATTCGTTCTAATAATAAACAATTATATTTTTTTTATTTAACTGTTGTTTTTATTGTTATTGTTGTTATTATTCAGCACAAACAATACAATAAATTGATAACATATTATAATTATTATTTAAAAATTGAATCTTACCGGGCATATCATTTTTTTTACTGTAGTATCTTTCTAACAATAATAATGAATAACAACAATAAACAATTATTTGTTACTAGATTTCGCGGTTTTATTTATTTATTATTCTAATCAAAGCTATTTATTATCCATAAACTATTGAGCTACAGCCCCTAAATAAATCACGATCAGTTAATCAGGTTATCAAAAGTACCTAAACAAAGATGAATTGCGATATTTTTTATTATTTATCCTGGTATATCCAAGGGTTTTCTCTTTTTCCCTCATAGAGGTTTTGGAGAGTAGCAGTTTTGTGAGAAAATAAAAAGTAATAGTTTTCTATGTTATATTATCATATGCCAAAGATAAAAGTATATTCTTTGTTCACATTCGATATTCAAGTTTCCGTTAACTTGTGTATCCGACAATCTTATTTTCTTTCAGTCATGTGTGCCTACACTTTGTACCTACCTGCACATGTACTGTAAATATCAAAACGTCAAATAGCAACTGGTTTTAGTTTGTTTCCTTCTTTTTCAGTCCTGCATTCAAAAAACTTTAGTTCCCAGTTATATACATAAATACATACATACATATTTTGTTTATCATTGTGATATTACACTGTTGTGATATTATATCTGTTATTTGTTCCTGGACTGACAAATCCAAATTGAGGTTTGCTAATCTCATTCTACATGTATGCAGGTAGATGGATGAGGACTTTACTGCCGCATCATTGCATGTATATCACATGAGTACATAAGATTAAAAAATAAGATTAATTTAAGATTAATGGAAAAGATTAAGATTAAGATTAAAAATTCTTAATCTTTGACAGCCCTAGTTGTAATATTGCCTTAGAAACTAACTTGAACTATATGAAATAGAAAACTTCAGATTTTATAACTACAGATAAAGTTGGAAGGACAACTCTTAAAATGAATATCAGTTATCATTATACATGTGTATTTAGCAGTTGTGTTCTCTTTAAAACTTCCTGCTGCTTGATATCTATGTCGACTAGCAGTATTACCCGCCATATTCAGTCATCAATATGCTGCCTTTCACCCCAACCCTCACTCTTTTTCTCCAACACTTCGCCCACTTCGCTCTACTTCTCACTCTCTGACTCTCATACCACCAGGTATTAGCAAAATCTGGCTTTTTGTGATTCATCTCCACCTACATTATTGAAAAAATTATTTTATTTACAAAAAATGACTAGTTTGAGAACAAATGGCAAATTTAAACCCCCCCCCCCCCCCCCCATACATTAGATTAATCCAATGAAATGTTTGTATAGCAGTTTTTATTTTTCTCAGTCTAGCGGTTTAGGTGTTTGTTTCACTGGAATGACGGACAGATGGACAGATGTTTGTGGCATTTATATATTATATTGATGGTCAGGTAGTGGTTGTCTTTTTAGCTGCCTGAAAGAACCTTGCTACTCTTTGCTGTAGGTCTAAATCAAATTCTTGAAAACTTTATTGACAACCCAGGTTGGGTGCATCACTACACCCCAACCTCTCCAAAAACAATCGTGACAATGACAATCTGTATTAACTCATTAACCGAAGCATCTTCATTATCTACATTTGCAGGAAGGGTTGTACCAAGTACCTCGGGCTATTTGGACTGTTCTTGTTGATCGAATAGACTTGGCTCCAGCTTTTAGAAATGTAGCCTGCAATAGAGATATTATGTTCTCAGGCCACGTTTCTTGGGTGGGCAGATCGTCTATGGAAGCAACTGTTGATGTCTCACAAGTGGATGTTGATGGACGAACTCAAAAACTTATTGGTAATTGTCTGCCCTCGGCTATGCATGCTCGTTGTTACTACAGCAATTTATTTTTTTAGTGACAATGAAGCACGAAACTTATCAAGTTGAAAAATTTTAATAGAAATATTGAAAGATTTTTCTGAATTTATTTTGCTATTTCTATGCTGTAATACTCTGTAAATATTTTATTGTAATAAAAAACGGTGCTTCGATAACATTTGCTGACGTTGAAGTGTTAAGAATTCTATGAGATTTCATAATTATCTGTCAACAAATCTCATAAAAATTTAATTGAATTTTTACATTCAATAATCTAAAAAGATGGCAATTTATAGTTGAATGAAGAAACGTAAAATTTTAATTGTTTGAAAATTTAAAGATAAATATGATCATTTATAGGATAAAGTTTAAAAATCGAATCCTCAAGATTTTTTTAAGAGATTAAGAACCAAAAAAGTCGTTATGAGTTACTCTTTTAACTTCTAAAGTTTTCTCATTTTTACAGAGGCGGTGTTTGTTATGGTATCAAGAAATCCTCTGGTCAATAAATCAGAGTTTGTGAATCCACTGGCAGCAAGCAATGAAACAGAGAAGGCTATATTAATTGCAAGCGAAGCTCATCAGAAGCAGCGAATGAAAATGGCTGATGAGTCGCTGTTAAGGACTTGCCCAAACGAAGAGGAGCGAGCCATCATTCACGATATCTTTCTCAAAACCCTGGACCCTTCGGCCACAACATTCAAAGTTCGAGTAAAGCCTGCAGGTAACGGCTCAATGTGATTGTTTGTCAGCGGCTGCTTGCATTAGATGCAATCGTTAGGCCACATATTTCCTGATCTCGGCCAAACTTTTTTTTACTTTTTCAAGTATTTTAAAAGGTTTCTCAAGAAATTAAACGATCTCAGATTACAAAAGTTATATTTTTTTTAATTTCTTGATAAAAATTTTTTTATTGTAAGACAATTTTCATGGAAAATCACACAAAACCCAGTCTGGTATGAGGTGTTTCCTGCAGTTGTGGTGATGCTCGTGTCTGATTGGCTATGAAAGTAGCTTTGAATAGAAGAGTAATTATTTTCTCATTTGCTCATTGTTACAGTGAATCATCTATCCAGTGGTGAGGGTTGTATTAAGAAGCTCTATTATTATTTCAGTGTTGACCTAATCCTCTTAGTTCGTGTTTTGAACAAAAATAATATTAAACATTTTGTATTATGTTAGACAGTTTAATGTGATAAATTTTTAATTTAATTTTTTTTTTATAATTCATGTTGTTTACTTAGGTTGTGTGTGGATGGAAGACTGCATGCTGAAAACTGTCAGGATTTGTTTTCCTGAACAAAAGAATCTCTATAACAAAATATTTGGTGGTTTTCTGATGCGGCAGGCATTTGAGCTGGCATGGGCCAATGCCTACACCTTCTCTAGAAACAGGTGATTTCTTTTTAGCAAAGCTCCAGGCTGCATCAAACATTCTGATGTTCTATGGACGATGATTTGTTCCACCTTAATTATTATTACTTCTTTTTCTAATGAGTATTTCTATATTTCTGAAACGTATTTTATAACAATCTGGTAGTTAAGTCTGTAAAACTATCAAAAATTAATTATTTAGTTATAAAATTATTTTGACAGTTAGTTTTTTTAGCAGTTGTCCTCTCTTTTTGTAGAGCAGATAACTCCAAATCTCTTCACATTGACAGCATCATATTATTGACTGCTTGTAGATGTATCACTGTGGCAGTAGATGATATAGTATTCAGGGCTCCTGTTTCTATTGGGTCCTTTTTGTACCTTTCTTCTCAAGTTACATACACTGACCAGCACAGAATGCAGGTACATTTACCTGCCTGAGCTCTTCCATCATATTGTGCTACATGACTTGTGCAATGTTCTGCATCACCTGCCATATTCTATCTATTCTTGTCTACCAGCAAACTGAGCTTTTTGGTTTACCAAAACACATTTAGTGGTTTATTTTTACCACTTGCTCTCATGTGTTCAAATATAGCACTAAGATTGTTTATGCACTGGTAACACATATGACCTTCACCTGCGACTGGGAAATATAAATATTTGGTTCAAGTTTCAGTCATAATTATCACAGTTCTATAGGAAAAATTTGTTTGCCGATGCGTAACGATGAATAAATGATGGGTAGCGATTTTTTTGGCAAATGATCAATAATTGGTGGGATCTGGAGCCGTCCCCTCATTGTATTGATTGATGTGTGACAGTTTTGATTACTTGTGCAGGTGAGGGTGCATGCTGAAGTTATAGACCCAGAGACTGGAGCTAGTTGCACTACTAACGAGTTTCACTTTACGCTGGAGACGGCAGATGGAAAGGCAGTACCCACAGTATTACCTAAGACCTACGCGGAGAGCATGATTTATCTCGACTCTCGCAGGAGGTTTGAGGAAGCAATGTCCGTGTGGAGACAAGTGCGTGTGTAAAATTAGGCATTTATTTATATTTCTGTGATATGCTATTTGTCGATAATCTCAAGCAGTCAATCATTTTATACAGTCGATAATCTCAACCAGTCAATCATAAGTAATATTGTAAAGTCCTATTTTGTTTAAAAAGGAGCCAGTTGTTAACGTTCTGTTCATCTGGGCGTAAAAAAAAAGACATCCTATCAACCTTCGAAGTAAATTTGACTATAATAAATTGCTACCAAATAATAGCGTTTTGATCAGCCATATTTATTTAATTAAAATGGTGCATATTTTAGTTTTTGTCTCCCCCTACAGTTTTGACCTGTCATCGATCATAATCCATCATCGCGTCCAAATTTGCCCTTTTGCTTTGAGTAGCAAGTTTGATTATACCTAGTCGACTTCTACTACTAATCTTATTGCCTCAATCGATTGTTATTGTTGTGTTGTCCTCATTACACAATCACACACAGATCAACTACAAATAAAAAAATTAGTACACTTGATGAATAATAATAAAATAGCAATTTTACAATGCGTGGAGACAACTCCCAACTCTGTATTATTTAGTATTCTTTTTGAAGTTATTACATTTTATATCATTAGATGTTTTATGGTTTTAATGTGAGTTCAAGCATGGCAACAACTCTCATATATTTTATGTTTGCTCATGACCTTTTACTTGCATTATTTGTGGGCTAATTAACTGATATAAGTAGCATTATTTTTCTTAGAAGTGCGTTTACCAATGCTGAAGAAGTTGTTAATCTATATTGTCTACCGCAATAAAACTTTGAGCCTGTGACGTTTTTTTCGTTAATTTGGTTACATTTTCTCAGAACTCTGGAGCGAATGCTTCCTCGAGAGATATCATTCTAGAGTTATTGCTTTTTATCAAGTGTTCTACCGAGAAAAAGTCGGGGAGGCAGAGGGGGTTTGCATATTTTCTCAATCTAAACTGAACTAAACTACTTCCAGACTCTTGGCACAAAGCCAGCAGACTCCTTGAATAGCTGTTTTGTTTGAAATGAACGATAAAACACACAAATCATGTCAGCATTATCAACAACGTCTGGCATGCTAAGAGTACAATCACAAAAAGTCTCACGTATACACATTCAGCACCAAATAACCAAAGTTAAATATTTATTACCCCAGAAAACAACTACAGGTTTGTGACCGAGACAAAAAAGACATTCACTAAAAACGCTCATCTTTGCAGTAGTAATAACGTAGTATAATTAGTTATTTCCTGGCGAAAGGGTAAACATTCTGTAAGAGCTTTTCATGCTGTAGAAGTATAAACTTCATTTCTGTAACGGCAAAATTTGGTATCGGCATTTTGAAGCAAGTATTTTCACTTTTGGTCTAAAAACAAATAATGCTATTTATTATAATAAACTCTAAGAAAGATTCTCCATGTATATAAAAGCTATTTTCAGGATCAAATTTAGTCATTAGTTAATGTGTAGTAAGCTCCGCCTCCTCAGAATATGTACATAGCCATTTCATAGCCTATGTTCTTTGAAATTCTAATCTCATCTTGTATCAATTATGAGAATATATACTTGTGCCAATCATTTATTCGTCATGAGTTTGTCAATAAGCTGTTTAAGGTTCTAGAGCCTTCTAATTCAGAGTCAGTGTAAAGCAATCTATTCGGGTGGGGTCTTTGTAATCTATAAACAACTCGGGAGTGTATGTTCAGCTTGGCGCAGCTACACAACAGTTTTTGAACATTTTTTATAGAAAAAAAATCATTTTTGCTGTTAGCCAGCCTTAAGACATTCGTTTTGTTAAGTGGTCGGGATTGACATTTTCTCGGAGTCAAATAAATACTCTTTTGGAGAATTTGAGGTACTAATTGATAGTTGACAGAAAGGGGTTGAAAATTGGGCTTCCAAAGAGGAAGTAAGGACAATATAAGTTTTTACTAAAACTTGTAGTAGCTTCGTCATACATCTGACCTAGCCAAAGGCTGGTGCATTTGCATCTAATTACTAGAACACCTGAGAACTCGTAACACCAAATTGTCATTTACCTGTCACCAAAATATTTGGAGGAAGTTTCTAGTAACACTAATGATATACTGCCTACAGGCAATGTTCCTGTAGACTCAGTGAAAACTCAGTGGAATTGTTAAGTCATGGACACTTTTACAATTATTTGTCATAATTTCATGTTTAAAAATCACCAACTTTCCAAAAAGCAACGTCACTCTAACAAATGCTTCTTTTACATGCCACAAAGCAGTTTTAAAACAAAGATTTGTTTACGCTTTTTTGCCGCTTTGAAATGTGATTTTTGACCTGTCTGGGTGGTCTATTTATATTTTATTTTAGTCTGTTCAATCACTTCCTCCCCCGAATTATCAAACAAATAGTCATCATGAGCCTAGAATATCGTCCGTATCCGTCGTTCCGTCAAGCAGGATGAAGCGGAACGGACATGATCAATTTTACCCTGTCCGTCATGCTGTGATTGGCTGATAAACCCACAGCGATTCCATTTGACAACGTTTTCGCTTGTTTACAAAGATCATATATACTTGTAAGATTGTAGTACATATTACAATAACTATATGATTGTTGAAGTTCATCTGAAACTACAGCGGACATATAATTGTTAAAATAATTATCGGTTTTTTGGAAAAAATTGTAAATAAATAATTTAGAAGGCATAAAAGTTATAAATGATGATGAATTTTACACCTAATAAAAATAATTTCTTGATTACTTGACCAATAATGATAAAACTAGCAACAACAAATATGTTTAAATAAAAAATAAAAATAGTCCAAAACAGGAAACCATGTGGAATGCCCAAAATATTAATCGCGCTCTTATTTGCTCGATTGAACACTACTCGAGTTGTTTCAGTTGCCAGTCAGGCTCAAGTGGCATCTGTCGCCAGACTCTAGCTCTGGGTACAGCAGACAGGCTTGTGTGGCAAGGGCATAACAATGAAACAATCATGTAACTATATCACACTTTATTTGGTTTGCTAAGAGTATCAACCAATCAAAAAGCAGACTAATAAATCTGCATGCAAATGAGGGAGAAACAATCTGCAGCATCATTCAGTGCTGTGCAGTGCAGTTGAGTGCAGTGCAGCCATGGCTAGTAAACAATTCAAATTAGTGGTTTGTATGATAATCTTCGTCGTGGTCTACTCTAATGGTGAAGTTTTTGGTGAGTTAATAATATTGAAATGTTATCCAATTTTTTTTTAAAAGTTTGCATAAAATTAAAAAGCTTCTATTTCAATTTTTCAACTATATTTTTATTTATTGATATAGTTATGTGTCACTGATAATGTATCAATGAATGCATTGCAATATACCAAACGTATAGTGAACTGATCAGTAAGTTCTGCAATGCTAAACTTGCTAAAATGCGTATGTTTGTGCAAAGATGTGGTGGTGCCATGGATGAAATATACCATGATTGCCAGCTGCGGCTGCGTAATAGAACTTTTGTGATGAGCCAAATGTAGCCGTTTGTGGGAACCGCCATACTGCTCCGAAATTTTCAAGACCGCTTGGATCTCGTAATCAATATCGTTTTCTTATTAATTTTTACGCGATAATTTCACGCCGTGGGCATACTTTGTTAGTTTTGACGATTCAAGTACTGTTACTTACAATACCATATCCGCTCCGAGAACAAAATTGAATATGCCAACGATAACATATATGCAATCTTTGGTGTGTGGCAAACTCAGTTGCAAAATTTATTGATTCTATGCAGCTTCCGCTCCGAAACTAAAAAAGCTCCTGTCATGTGGCAAAAATCAGAACATTGCTTTGTTAGAAATAGTTACGATTATTTTGCGAGCTGCTATATGTTTCCGCTCCGAACAATCAATTCAATATGGGCTCCATGGATGACAATTTCACACTTCCTATTGGCCAAAATTGGCTACATCCCGTTTGGGTTTCTGGCAATTCTGGTATATTTCATCCATGGGTGGTGCAGTCGTACAGCGGTTGCGCCAGGAAAGTAAGAAACGAGGGATTGACTCCTTCTAATATGAATACATTTTTTTCTACAAAATTTTTCCTTAAAACAATTAGAGACTTTTTCTTTGCAGGTCACAACATGAGCAAAAGTTATGATATTTTACTAATGTAGCTCTACATGTCGGCACAGCTTATCTGGCAATCATTCTTTAGGATATGACATCCTAATGCTCGCACGCAATGTTTAGTTTCTACCCTGTTTGATAGCAATGGTAGTAAATAAACACCCTGGGTGAAAAATGCTAGGATTGCCAGAAAATTTAGGCCAGATATCGCACAATGTAGACTATCATTCACTTGATGGCTCACACAAACGGTTATATTGTGATCATGTGTAAGCTATAATGGGTGGCAGACATGGCAATCCTGGTACATGTCGACCATGATATAGTGGTGAGAAATCAGCGAATACACAAGGAACAAATGGTTGACATTAGGCTATCTTGTCATGTGTCATCTCATCTGACAGCTGTAACAATATTATCGTGGTCTTATTGACAATAACAAATTTAATCATTTTTCCTTTTAGACAAAAATCATTGGTATAAAAATAGTGCAGAAGAACTGGAAGCGGCTCTGCGCAAACCAAATACTAACAAAGCAAAAAATCTTGTTCTGGTCATTGGAGATGGAATGGATATCACCACAACGACTGGTATGTTCTATTTTCTTTCACTGTTTATAGTTCTAGATCCTGATTTACATATCATTGGTCTGTGTCTGGTAAATAACATTTACATAAAACAAAAATGAAGTTTTCAACTGTTTTTCACATTTAGGTTTAAAATATTGCATTTCTCTATGATTCTACATCAGCTTTTGCAATGGTTTTAGTCATTTGGCACCAATATACTCTACTAACAGATAATATAGTGCCAATATCATTATTTAACATTAGATTTGATTAACATTTCTTTCAGTAGAGGTTATCCCTCGTTCATCTGCTTAAAGGAGGCCTTCCACGCTTTATTTAACTATTACCATTGGATTCAGCACATAATTTTACCCCTGAATACATGTTTTCATGTCATCAAACATAACAAGTGCTGAGATTTTTTATCATTTGTTGAAAATCTAATATAGCAACTGAACTCAGAAATCATGACGTCACAACAGGCAATCAATCATAGGCAGCCCAATAACAGACGCTATGGCTTTCGGTAGCAATGCTGCAGCTGCCAGCTGATAAGTGAAATGTGATTGGACAATCAATATGCATGATAATTAGTGCAGGAGTACTAACTTATTTATTTATTTTATTTATTTATTTATTATTATTTATTTTATTTATTTATTATTATTATAAAGAAATACTGGCATTGCATTGTTGCAGTATGCAGCTTCACAAGGCCTACTTTTACGGCCTTTAGTTGTACTAGCAGATTCCATAGTAGTTATAACTTACAAGTAATAAGTAATCAGTAATCAGTAATGTCAAATTAGTAACACACTGCACAACGGTGAGTGACACAGGTCAATGTACTAATCAACTTCTCAAATTCCCAACACTGAGACCGCGAGTCTAATTTGATTTAAATCGCATGCGCAATATTGCCTACTACTCCCCTTCATGTTTGTAATATAAACATCATCTAGTGAACCGAATGTATGATTTATATTTCAATGCTGTTTTATACAATTTCTAAGAGACTATGAGTATTCCAACTCCTGTGAATGACAGTCTATGATCTTAGGTTAAATTTGATTCAAGCTTGAATCATATTTGCTGCTATTGGCTGAGTTCAGGAGCCTTTAACTTTCTCTTTGTCTTATATGTAAATTGACTAATCGCTCGTTGTGACGTCATATTTTTTCAGTGAGCTAACATTTTCAGTTTGATTATATGGTGAGGAAAAAAGAACAATATCTAGTAAAATATACCATTTGAAGAGATGAAAATTTGCACTTAGGGGTAAAATCATGTGCTGAATTTAATGGTATCATTTAAAAAAGTGTGGGAGGCCTCCTTTAACTGTTGGATCTAACTAATGCTAAAACAAGTCTTCTATACTTTTGGCATCGCTAGCTCGCTGTCTGATCACATTTCAGATGCAATTAATAACATTGGCATTTGACCTTTGACCTTTGATTGTGTAAACATTGTAGTTCTTATATTACCAACCTCAAGTGTATCTTGGCCAAATTGCTAGTTTTTGCCAACAATTAATTCACTCAACTGCAATATTCTTCCATGCCAAATTCTTGACGGTAATTTATTCTTACTTAAGTGTTATGCAACCAATACCTTGAGTGTGTCATGAATAAATTTTTCTTCTTTCAAGACTTTCATGGCTGTCGTAGTTTTTGATGGAAGTACAGTAGTAGTTTGTGCAAAACAAAGACAGTTTAGATAGCAAGCTCGAGGCAGATTTTTTTAAGGCTGCTATGTCAACCCACACCTGTTAATACCCAATTATAACCTTTCCAATACTGCTTGATAACAAAACAGAGCAGTTTACTCCTTGGAGTCGTGTACACCATGGATGAAATATCGCAGATCGCTAGAAACTCCAAAGAAAATGTATTTAAACTGGGTCCTACTCTCTGTAGACACAAAACTGCTTGCGAGAAGTGTACATAGATCCAAACATTTATCTTATGTACATGGTGCATTTTTTCGAAGCTTCAGCGATAAACACATGCAGTTACTATCTTTGCTAGGGTCAAAGACATGGTAGAGCAATTATGTTTATACATTGTGTCACAAATCTCACCAACATGGTGGCTGTGATGATATGCCACGGGCGTACAACAATAGAAGCAATAGCGCAGCTGGTCATACCTTTATTAATGTACACAGCCCTTGTCGCATACTGTACCATACTTCATTGACAGAAAGCAGATAACTTCAAACTAATTATATATTTTTTTGTCGTTTTGATCAATAATTGAAACCTGATTTATTTAATATAACAACTGTTGATAATAATGCAATATTATATGTGTATTACCACTTTGCATCCTGTTTTGCCTCTTAAATGGTAAAAAATAGAGCGGGGTGGGAAATACTGCTACTAGCTGAATATAATATATAAAACATACAGTAACAAGCCACAAAAGCCTGTGATCCTATATCTGGTAATTTATAGCTACTCGGGTGTACAGAGGACAACTCACTCAAGGTATGCTTGGTGAAGAGGCTTTGCTTTCCTGGGACAAATTTCCTTATACTGGCCTTAGCAAGGTGAAGGTCATATTCTTCTTATTGGCTTTTTATTACGTAATAAAGTAAGTGCATATTTTACATTGATTATATAATATATGCGTGCAGACGTACAGCACAGATATGACAACTACAGACTCTGCTGCCAGCGGTACAGCTTTCCATTGTGGTGTGAAAACCAAATATGAAATGGTGGGAGTAGACGACACAGCTCAACGTAAACAATGTTCTACCGTTAAAGCAGCGACAGTCAAATCAAACATAGACTACGCTCTAGAAGAGGGTGGGTAAAAAACAAAGTTTCTGAGTCTTTGGTGTTGAATCCATTTATAACATAATTAAAGCGACAGTGTCAATAATTTATTTTTATCGCTCTATTTCTATGTTTGCTGAACTCGAAATATAAACATGACATGTTATTCTCGCAGGTAAATCTGTTGGTATTATAACAACAGACGCATTAGTTGGTGCGACTCCCTCAGCAGGCTATGCACACGTTGCCTACAGAAACTGGAGGGACGATTCCGAACTACCTGATGACGCTAAAGGTGTTTGCAAAGATATCGCCAGACAGCTTGTTGAAGACAACCTAGATATTCAGGTATTGCTGACTAGCTAACTGGCTGTAGGGTCAGCGTGCTGTAGTGTCAGCTGATACAAACAACCTATCATAGTCTGCGTTATCTCAAATTCAAGTTCATGCTGACACAAAATTAGGTCAAACTGATAATGACTGCATCAGAAGCTTAGTTCCCCTATACTATACTAACCCTGTGTAACTATTAGGTTCCATGCATGTGCCGTGTGACGTATTGCATTCCTTACATCGTACTAGTTATAATCTACTAGTCATATCACAACGGAGATGGTGCCAATAAGAGTACATACGCTAGGAGTCGCAGGTTTTTCAGGTAATTGATTATATTGGCTAAAAGTTTGAGTGGGCTGAGGACTGTTGCCAGTTTTCAAGCGAAACGCCCCAAACAAATACTTTCGAATTAAGTGCAAGGGATATCATCCCCGAGCCCATCGGTGATGTTTATTTCTAAGATGTTAGAGAGGGTAGTTTACATAAACAACTGTCTTTGGCGTTGATGTCGCAGTCATACAGTTATAGATAGTTTTCAAAGTCTGTGGTCACGGTATCTGAAGCAGTATGCAATTCAATTTTTTAAGAATACAAAAACTATTGCCACTGTTGTATTGGTGAAAAATGCTAGTTTAAACTCTTTGGCAGGTCATTTTTCGATTCCTGCTTTGAGATTAATATATCTTCTTTCTTCTAAATACATTTAAAACAAATAAACAAGGATATAATAATAAATTAAATAGCAAGTCAGAAACGTATCCTTGTATATAATTGAACCTGGCGGTTAACTGTTTCCGGTAATTGAACCGATTGAGAAAAACGGTTGCTATCTCTATTGCACATTTGAAATAGGAGTTATCTTTCCATTGTAATAGCATTAGCAAACACCAATAAAACTGCAATCAATTGTAATCTTAGCTCCATCAACAGCGTGAATAGTTAATTATTAAGGTGCTCAAGCTAATTGCAGTCTATTTGCTGCAGTGTCCGTGGAAGTCACTGTGTAAAAATCGAACATCTTTGCAAGTTTTCAAATAAAATTCTACATACACATCGGATTTCTGGGAAAACTTGTTTTATCCCTACAAAATGTATGATAATCTTGCATAGCCTTGGCACCTAACAATGGACTGGAAAATTGATGGTTATTCTCTTAGAGACTTTTTAATAGCTTCAAACGAGCGGAGCTCACAGAAAAATATTTTGGCTATAACTTGATCATAAATCAGTCTTATGCAATTCCAAGTATCAGATAATGGTATAAGTTCTACATCAATGGAGTATTTGTACTCCTGGCTAATAACAGATCATATGATTTAATAGCTGATTTATTTGTTGGAATGTTCCAGATCTGCCAATGGATGACGAATATATTTGCTTTTTTGTACTAAAGCAACGAGACTTACGTAGGTGTAGTTGATTAAAGGTAAAAAAATTTACCCCCTCACAAACGATTTTGATAGTTATCTTGGTTATTTTTATGTGAATATGCAAAAACAATATTGTTTTTATTAGAAACTCAACGGATGTGAACTGCTCAAAATTGTGTTTTCAACTTGATCAATCAAGTTTAGAATCTTAGCCTTAGAACCTTTTTACGGTTCTATAACATCAAACTCATAACATAACTCAAAGCATTAGGAATGTTCTCAAATAAAATGATAGACAAATAATTAGAAGAGGAATTTATTGTCAGTAGAACAAAGATATAACTAGCATAATATAGAAATCACCCACCCATCATTTGTCTCTTCAGTTTTGGGCTTGAAGCTATCATTGTTTGTAGTTTGGTGAGAGAGTTGTCTTTCCTTTATCCTTGATGTTCAAGATAATTATTCACAGTGCATTCAATGTGTAGTTGATGTGAGACCATGGATGGAGTATAACAGAAATGCTAGTTGCAACCACTTATTATAACTTGTATCAATGTTTCAAGAGTTGCCGTTATAATTTTTGTTTGCTTCATTTCCTGGCATAACTGTTCATAAATTTTATGGTCCTAGCAAAGATAATAAATTACATCAGTGTTTTAAATGACAAACTACCTACATAGATATTCCATGTATATGCCTGAATATTTCCCTTACTACAGGTCTATGTCAATGAAAAATGATAGTGCATATTTTTGACTTCATCCAGTTTGGCTTCCTGGCGATGCTGGTTTGTGATTGGTGGACAATAAACATGTGACTTGCATATGAGCAGATCCATCTCTGAAAACTCTCGTTTGTTATGCGTATAGACATAATTTCAGCTCGACAAGCTTTCTTCTGGTAGATTGTGTGATTCCTTATATATCCAGGTGCTTCTTGGAGGTGGGAGAAAATACTTTATGCCAAACTTCACCTCAGATCCAGAACATCCTGAAATGAATGGTTCTCGAACTGATGGTAGAAACTTAACTCAGGTGAGGGAGAGATGTTAAAAAGATATTAAACCAAATCTATTTGCAAAAAACGTGAAAATTCAAAGGAAACACAATTTTCCTTGATAAATAAATAATTATTATTTAATTCAAACTGTTTTTGGTATCAATAGAGTTTAGAAAATTCTACGTATAAATTACAGGAATGGTTGCAGTCTCAGAAAGATAAAGGAAGAAAAGCCAAGTACGTCACAGATCAATCCGAATTCGATGCTGCCACTGCTGCTGATACAGATTATCTCCTTGGAATGTTTGAGCCAAGTCGAGTTCAAGAGGAAACTGATCGAAGAAAATCAAATAATGAGCCTTCAATAGCTGAAATGACAAGAAGGGCAATTCAAATACTCAGCAAAAATTCTGAAGGGTTCTATTTATTTATTGAAGGCACGTACAAAGAAATTTTAACTTCAAAATTTTTATTGGAGTTATCCCACTAGAGTGATTCTCTCAACGAGAAATGGCATTCCAGTTTTTAACAATTGTGCTACCGAAGTGTTTTTTCTAAATGGCTTTACCATCATGCGACACGAACTTGTTTTGAGTGCTGCAACAACTTTTTTGCAGGTGCGAATATTGATGTGGGTCATCACGAGAACAGAGCGCGGAAAGCTCTAGAAGAAGGGCTGGCACTTGATGATGCTGTTACTACAGTCATGGAAATGACATCGACCGAGGATACTCTTGTTGTAGTCAGCGCTGACCACTCCCATGCATTCTCTTTTGGTGGTACGGCTTCACTTTCTCAAGTTTTCTCTCTTTTACAACGTGTTACATATCAACATTTAATTCATTAATATAATTTTAATGAAATTTTTAATTCAGATGGTTTATACACCTTAAAAAAATAATCATAAACCTGCCTAAAAAAATTGTGTCGCTGGAAACAGCCCAGTTAAGAAGCAAAACCATAGTTGAGAACTGCGTCAGCAAATTTTGCTATGTAACAAGTTTTTTCAATGAAAAAATTTTTTTTGAAACTGGTTTCTTTGTGAAATCGTGTTCAAGTGGCTGAATGAACGAATTTGAAAAAACTTTGAAGAAACTTTAGGGGAGTTGGTGCGCTATAATATTCTTTTGTATCTAGGCCAAACATGTTTTCTTTTATGACTAGCTATTCTGAGGCATCAGTCAACATTGCTTGATGGCTGAATGGTTAATGTTGCTGCCTGCAGTTTGTAGGTTCCGGGAATGATTCCCGATGGTGGAAATCTCTTTTAACATTAAAAGTCATTGCAAAGTTTTGCTTACTGTTTAATTATATCAGCAGCAACATTCAGGTTGTTTCCATAACTCGTCTTCAATGGGATATGATAGTGTTGATGGTAGAGGGTATGGTTAACTTTCCACATTCTACGGTTTAAACCTCCATGATGTGAGTTTTTCAGTTGTGTTATTCTCTAAAATACTCTTGTCTTCACTTGTGAACACAATTTCATTTAGTTATTATTTATTATTGTCATCAGTTTTTATTTGTTTCAAAAGGTTATTCTCAACGAGGACAAAGCATATTGTCAGTAGCCAACAACTCGTACGGCCCGGAAACTCCCAAAGATGCTTCCGGAAACTACTACACAGTTCTAGCATACGGTAATGGACCAGGATTCACACCTTTGGTGGATCGTGTCAACCTCACACTAGATAACAACACAAACTATTATGGTAAGTACGTAATTTTATGAAATAATAACTATCTTTAAATTTAGTTTTAAAAATTTAAAATTATTTTTTATAGATGAGGACAGGACGTACATATCAGCGTTCGAGCTGCCATATGACACCCATGGAGGATCCGATGTCGGTATTTTTGCCTCAGGTCCAATGGCTCACATCTTTACTGGCGTCCATGAGCAGTCGTTTATCGCTAATGGTATGGCTTATGCCGCATGCATAGGTAGAAACAAAGATCATTGCGAGGAGTCCAGCGCAAGCGGAGCCTCCGTAGTCACTCCAAGCGTTGCACTTACAGCTGTGCTTCTCATTTTTAACTTTTTCTCGTTGTAGTGTACCACTTTTGAATTTGTTGAACATTGATATTATTTTAGCGTGCACTGCTGTCAACTGAGCACTGCTGTCGATGATAATTACATTATTTTTTATTGCATATATTCTCGTTGCGAATTCACAATGTTCTATTTTAGCACCTTACGACTAGTCAAGAATGGTTTGACACTAGCTATATATAAAATACACCGTGTTAATCTTAACATTACATACTACCAATATAAATAAATAATAAAAACTTTTCACCGCAACTGTGAGTTATGGTCTTTCACAACGTTTTGAATTTTGCTCCAACGAAAAAACTCGTCAGAGAAAATTGAAAAGTTGCAACTCCTAAACGCTTACATAATTGTCTAAACTTTTGCAAAAGTCTGAAGGCTTGCCAAATAATGCATGTCCTTTGCAAAATCAAAGCTGGTTCGTTGATCATGTTTTTTATTTCATGTTTATTGCTCATAATGAAGATAGATGTTTTACATAAAGTTTAAAAAAACTCTAGCCAGTAGTTTTTGTCATGCATGACAAGCCTTTTTCGTTTGAACACCTCTAAAGCTTTTCAAAACTGTGAGGTCTTGGCTGTTTTATAGGTGGCGCTAGTAATGGAAATACCAGAAGCCCGCTTGCCGCGGCTCATACAACTGAAACGAAAGTCAGCTCATTGTAATGAGACAATCCATTTTTTCCCATTTAGGGCAGTAGATGGGTATGGGTGTATAATAATGACGATGCGCCGTTAACCTAAATCATAACAGTACATCGACACTGTCGAAGCAGGCCGCAGTAATTTTCCAAGTGTTCACCCTCATTAGTTCACGTTGGCAAGCTCAATCAAACCCGAACTACGAAACTATGGTTCTAACCATGAGGATAATATTTAATTAATTTTTTGCAAGTAAATAAGACAAAATATTTTTTAAAAATAAACTGGCAAAGGCTATATTGATCCCCTGACCTTCCTCAACAACATCTTTTTTGTCATATCAGCTGGTCCAAATGTCACAAATCGGAATAACAGTCAAGCAAGTCGTGATAGACAATGCTACTTCCGGTTGCATCACCAAAGAGAAACTACTCTGTCGGGACCCCATTCAGATAAATTTAAAGAGGTCAAATTATTTCATAATAATTCATACAATTTTTCATGAGAGTTCACAAGATATCATGTATTCTCACTTCATCAGCCAATCATTATAATATTGTTTGACAATAAATTGTGTCAAGGAGTTGTCTTATCAATATTTAGTTTCTAATTTGGCTCCACATGAAAAATTCTTTCCATAAACTATTCATTGCGTTACAAGAAAAACATTTAATTAAGCAGTCATATTTTTTATTTCTGTAGGGAGTTGTAATAAAGTTTTTTTACAGAAAATAAAACAAGTTTATTAGAGTCATCCATAAAAATTGCTGAAATATTAAACCGCACACATTCTAGCTTTGTAATTTGAATTAGTTATTATTCTAAGCGCCAATCAAAGGAAAAGTATAGCTCCAGAACATTCTAATGTATTGTGGGCTTATCAGCCAGTGCGTCCATTATCACATTTTTATCAGGTACGCGGATATTTTATTACATTCAAGTCTATGAAATGGTAAGATGGCGCAGCTAAAGCGAGCTGTAGTTGCTGTCTTTGTTATACTTTGTATAACAAAAGTTATTGTTAGCGCCAAAACTTGGGGTAAGTTTTGTAAACTTGTATAAATATTGATAAGAGTTACAGGTTAATTTGAGTTAGTATAACTGATGTCTATGCTGAAAATTCAATGCTCACCTAAATTTTGTAACATTTGTCATCAATCAAGACAAATATAAATTTACTTTGAAAAAAAGTTATATGATATAGAGACAGATAAATATAGTTTTTGGATGCAACTGATATTTCAATCAAACAAAATCTATGTTTCTCGTTTAATTTTTATGAGAATTATGTTTAAAGATCGGAAATACTGGAGAGAAAGCAATGCTGTTGAACTAGAGTCAGCACTAAGGCAGCCCAATATGGGCGTGGCTAAGAACTTAGTGCTGGCTATCGGGGATGGAATGGGTATGACAACCACTTCAGGTGAGATTTGTCTTCCTTCACTTTAACGAATTATTAGTATTATTTTACCACCGTCGGATTTCTCAAATCTTTGTTAAAAAGTTATCTGAGACAAAAATTCAAAGTCGACCTTAAATTTCCTGCAAAATGTTGACAAGTTATCTCCCCATGTTGTAGCAACTCGAGTGTATCGAGGGCAGCTGATCGATGGTTTGTTAGGAGAAGAAGCTTTACTGTCTTGGGACAAGTTTCCATACACTGGACTTAGTAAGGTCAGGACTTCTATTTACTCACTATCTCGCTATGTAATTACGTGATAATACGTGCCACCTGCTCCCTTTACATGTCTGTGTTATCTATCTGTGATATAAACACTCACCATTAAGTAGGTAGTAAGCCTGGATAGTTAACAGTGAGGGCTTTTAGTGCTTTATAAACTGTGATGGATAAGAATCGGGTCCCGGCAGTGTAGTTTCGCGTTAGCGATGCAATCGAAGTAGCGCAGTCAATCGTCGAACTTATCATTAGAAACCACGACTTGCTTGACTCATATCCTGATTTCACACATTTTAAACAGCTGATATGACAAAAATGATGCCGTTGCGGAAATTCACAGGATCAATATAGTCTTGGAAATTTTTCTTCTGAAATAATTTTGGTTTGTTAAATATTATGCTCATGCGTAGACCCATAGTTTCATATTTCGGGGTTAATCGAGTTTGCCAACGTGAATTAATTAGAGTGCGTCCTTGTTTTGTTCTGGTCCGCTTCCGCAGTGGGGATTTACTGAGATTATTGAAGTGAGCAACGCATCATCAGTATTATACACCCCGTACTTATCTATTGCCGTGAATCAAAAACATTTTGATTATCTGGTTAAAACGAGTTGACTTTTGTTTTAATAGTACTGGTCTTAGCGAGCGGGCTTTCGGTATCTTGACTACTAGCGCCACCTATACCACCGCAAGGCACCCAGCAAGTTTGTGCAGTGCCTTTATTGTCCAACACCAAAAAGTTTTTGCCAAAAATTACTTACTGCCATACTAAAAATAAAAAAATACTCAAAAAATTTTTAGTGCTATAATAACTTTTTTTCATGAATATAAAAATTCGCGTCTATTAGGCATTTATATTTTGCAACATATTAAAAAACATTTTATATGAAAACTATTTTGGCAAATTTTTTACAAAAACTTAAATTGCTTGGTGTGCCTAGTGGTGACAACTGAGGAGTTAAATTCCTAACATTAATCTTTGAAGATTAATCTCTGAAGATTAACCTTTGAAGATTAATCTTTGAAGATTAATTTCATCAAAGCAAATTTTCAAACAATACTTATAGCAAATGATTTTTGATTGGTCGATGCAAAACAAAAAATCAGTATGAATTAAGATTTAATTCCAATAGCTTATTGATTGGTTTAATTGGTCCACCTGTTTTGCATGTTTAACAGACATATTGCACAGATATGACAACAACAGACTCTGCTGCCAGTGCTACAGCCTACCATTGTGGTGTGAAAACCAAATTTGAAATGGTAGGAGTAGACGATACAGCTCAACGTAAACAATGTTCTACCGTTGCAGCAGCTAAAGTGAATTCCGTGTTAGACCATGCCTTAGCTGCAGGTAGGTTGAAAAACTAAAAATGTGTGAACTTTACCAGCTGTTACATGACTTTTTCATACAATCAATAACTTCCTTAATAGAATCAAACTAGCATTCTGTAGAAACAATGGTTTACATGACCAATCATCACCAATCACTAGTGATGACTAACATGCCATTTCAGTCATAGAAGCATTTTATATCAAAAAATGTCGTGCTTGTTGCTTTTATGGTTTTTAGTCACAAATAACTATTTACTGTTCAGTTTGTTGTTGCTAGGGAAATCCGTTGGCATAGTAACAACAGACGCACTAGTAGGAGCCTCTCCTTCAGGGGCTTACGCTCACTCCGCTTATAGAAACTGGAGAGACGATTCCGAACTACCTGAAAACGCTAAAAGTGTTTGTAAAGACATTGCGAGGCAGCTTGTGGAAGACAATCTTGATATTCAAGTAAACTAGTTTCATGTTTGTTTTGCAGTTTTTTGAGCATGTATTTATTAAAACAATGTTTGGATAAAGAATATAATTTTTAAATCGATCGAATGTTTTTAAACTTACAGGTTTTACTAGGTGGAGGAAGAAAATATTTTTTACCCAACAACCAATCAGATCCAGAATATTCGACTGTAAATGGATCTCGCACTGATGGTAAAGACTTAACAAAAGTGAGTCGGCCATATTCTTTTTTTATTTCCGTAAACTTTAAAGACTAAACAATTTCAATTTTGCTGAATAATCCTTTTGTTTAAAGTTTTTTTTTATTTATACTGATATTACTATAGGCATGGTTAAACTCTCAAAAATCTAAGAACAGAAAAGCCAAATATGTCACAAATAAAGCAGAGTTTGATGCTGCCCCAGCTGCCAATACAGATTATCTCTTCGGAATGTTTGAACCAAGCCGAGTTCAAGAAGAAACGGAAAGACGAAAGACAAATGATGAGCCGTCTCTGGCCGAAATGACAAAGAGAGCCATCGAAATTTTAAGCAAAAATCCGAAAGGCTTTTACCTATTTCTTGAAGGTAAAAACATTGAAATAAATTATTTTGCATGCGATCTATACAATTTACTGAAGTGACCAACATGATGATGTACTGCTGCAGGAGCCAACATTGATGTTGGGCATCACGAAACTAGAGCCAGAAAAGCGCTGGAAGAAGGCCTAGCATTGGACGATGCAGTACAAACAGTGATGAATATGACATCACCTGATGACACCCTGGTAGTTGTCAGTGCCGACCATAGCCATGCTTTTTCTTTTGGAGGCAAGATCGAGTCACAAATATATTTATTATTTTTCAAACTAGATGTGTTGACTTAATTGGAAAACTGTATCAGTAATAAATGAGTTTATTTAAATAATTAAAAAATTGAATTAATAATAAATTATTTTATTTCAATAATTTCAAACTGTAATAATAAAAAATTGTTTTACGTAGTTGAAAAACTATATTAAAAATAATAAATAAATTTATTTAAACAATTTTATGGGTGCGATTATGTATCCATAATGTTACAGGTTACAGTCGAAGAGGATTAAGTATTTTGTCCATTGCTAACAGTACATACAGTAGTAGTAGAGATGAAACTAACAACTACTACACAATACTTACCTACGGTAATGGCCCAGGCTATAAAAATGAAGCGAATAGAGTCAACCTTACTGTGAATTCAAACTACTATGGTAGGTGTAAATAAAAAAAACTAGTTATTTTTCATGGACAAAAATAAAAATTTTATCACAGTTGGTGTTTTTGTTATTTAGACCAAGATAGAGAATATCTTTCTACAGTTCCTTTGCCTAGCGAAACACATGGTGGTGAAGATGTAGCCATATTCGCCTCGGGACCGATGTCGTATCTGTTCACTGGAGTCCATGAACAAACATTTATAGCTCATGGAATGGCTTACGCAGCTTGTATCGGAGACAACACGCAACATTGTCCACCTTCTAGCGGAGAGAGAGCATTACCTCTCAATTCGTTGATTATTGCTGCTTTTGTTCTGATTAGTACTTTGATAGCATAAACTATTGAATAATGTTGAAAAGCCTGCCTTGAGTGTTAGTTTTTGAAGAATCGCCATTTTTAACTGTAATGTTTTGATTAATGTCTAAAAGTCACAGATATAATGTAGCATTTCAAAGTATTGAATAATAAAAAATCTACAGAAAAGTGCGACAACAAAATAGAATAACGCGAAGAAAACATGAAAGTGTTCAAATAGGTGACAAGGAGGATTCACGGTCTATAATTCTAATGACATAAGTACGCGCGATTTACTTGTTAGTAAGAACAGCTACTATTGCTGCAGACGTACTGGTGCTGGTGCGTATATTCAAACCTGTCATTGGTTTACCCAACTAGTCAGCTGCTGACATTATCCAGTGATATTCTGATTATTTCCTGTTGGCAGCTAACCAGCTTACCTACTAAACACGGCAGCAGTACTAGGTATCTCAGCCACACTAAAGGTATAAGGTAGATATTTTCACAGGTACATTTTGACAGGTGAGTAGATTAGCATTTGTTTCTTTGTTGCACGAATAAGTTATTTTGTCGTCGCAAAATTACTTTTGTCTACAAATGCTGGTTGACATACATGATGTTAAAAGGTCATGCAACTTGACCGCAATGAGTCTGGCAAAACATTTATTTGTGACAAAGTCAACCGAATGTTGCATTAGATGATAAGCTTGATATCAGATGCCAACTATCATTACATCATAAGGCAACTCATGATGTGGGTAATCAGTTTACAGAGAAAGCTCCGATAATAAGCAATCCTATGGTAAGACGGTAGCTTCGGTTTCTTTACTCTCTAGTGTCGGAGAGCACAAACACTGTAACTATCGTAATCTCAGATAAAATGGAGTTCAGCCTGCTCTACTTGGTGATGCTTTTTTCCACGACGACAGGCCAATCTCTAGGTGAGTAACTAACAAGATACTTTTGCTTTAATCTATACTAAAAAGCATGGTGCAGTAATGGGGTCTCGGCAGAGTAGTTTCACTTTAGCGATGCAACTGGAAGTACCTTAGTCGATTGTGAAACTTATCATTAGAAATCACGACTTGCTTGACTATTATTCTGATTTGAGGAAATTTGGGCAAATAATATGACAAAAATGATGTTGCTGAGAAAGCTCAAAGAATCAATAAAGCCTTTGGAAGTTCTTTTTTGAAAGTATTTTGGTTTATTCAGTTAAAAAAAATAATTAAATATCATGTTCACCGGTAGAACCATAGTTTTGTATTTCGAGTTTAATTGAGCTTGCCAATGAGAGCGCGCCCTTGAACGATTACTGTGGTTTGCTTCCACAGTGATGATGTACTGATACGATTTATGTTGATGGCGCATCATCAGTATTGTACACCCCAAACTTATCAGCTGCTGTGAATAAAAAAATGTTTCTTCAGTAATTGTTAAAAAACGAAGTGACCTTCGTTTTAATAATATTGTTGGTGGAAAGCGGGCTTCCGGTTTCTTTAATACTAGCTCCGCACAAAAAACTGCCCGGACCCCATTATATGGATCAATAATTTTTCTCACTTCAAAAATGTAAAATCATTTTCCAAAACATGTTAACTATTAAAACCAACTAAAGTGATCAACATCATTTCTTTGTTAAAAGCATCGTTTTGAAAAGCTAAAAAATGGCTAGCTTTGACAATGTTATCTATGGGTGCATTTGTTAAGCGTGTATGAATTTTCATTCGCTAATGCATGAGATAAAAATTTGAAAGTGTGCCAGTGCCATTTGCTGTTTATCTTCATATACGTACTTTTAAGTACAATAATACATCAAGTATGAGTGCAATACAATTTATTGTCTCCAAACAAAAACCATTTACCAATAACGTTCAAGCCTTTGGTCTATGTGTTTTGTAGAGAAAGATTTTTGGTTTAAGAACAATGCTAAAGAGTTAATTATGGCCATGAAAGAACCAAACAAAAATGTAGCCAAGAATCTGGTTCTAGCGATCGGTGATGGGATGAGTATCAGCACAACAACTGGCAAGTACATTTGTAGGTTTGTGAGAAAATTGTTTGACTCACAGACACTGTCAAATTCTGGTTGTCACATATCAAAAACCTCTTTAGTTAATTATTATTGCAGGCTACCACATCTTTTTTGCATAAAATCTTTGAATAGATGATAAAGACATCAACACGCTAGTGGGAATTATACTTGTTATTGGAACCAATTCATGTGGAAAAGTTCAATAAAAGTTAATTACAGTCATTTTAATATCCAATTGTTAAACACAAATACTAAATTGATGTTTATAAACAAAAGCACATGGGCCAATGGGTGTGGTTACTAGTAGTTGAGTCCAATCATCTGCTAGAGGGCGGGTCTAGCTCCTATTGCATCATCTGTAGCCTCAGCGCTTAGGCTGGTCATAATTATTCACCTGATTTTGTAAAAGATTAGGCTAGTAGATGTCTCTAAAGCTATTACTATGTTAGCAGCACTAGTTACTTTATAAAATCCGGGGCTGATGACTAACTATGGGTTGGAGCCGGGCTGGGCCAGTGTAGCTCACTAATGGTGCTTACCCTGGCCGGCATAGCCTGCATGTTTAATTGCCCGTCAAGTCATGTTCATACAATCAGGTTGGCTGTATGATACATAATATGGATTGGCAATAGTAAACAGGTTTGCGAAAGGTTATTTTGAACAAAATTTTAGGCAAAATAGAAATAAAATCATGTTAAATATTCAGTTCATTCACTGATACGTATGAAAAACCTGTAAAATGAATAGGCCTAGAAAACATTTGGTTACAAGTTAGAGCCAATTTTCGCAGTACAACTTCGCTGGTGTTTTCTATTACAGCGATACGAATATACAGAGGACAGCAGACGGAAGGACTGCTCGGAGAGGAAGCATTGCTATCATGGGATAAATTCCCTCACACCGGCCTTAGCAAGGTGACATTTGTTGGGTAACATAATATATAAATCTCTGACGCTGTTTACATAATAATAGATCGAAAACTGATACCATTGCATGCACGAAACTTTGAATTAATTTATTTGTGGCTATTTTGAGAACAGATTATGAAATTCAGACAAAATGTTTGCATTTTCTATCTCTCAAGGGCTTTAGTGAACATCCAGTGTAAAACACAGTTTATAAATCATCTCATGATTGTACCATTCTCAGTCTTCATTAAAGTGTTCAAAGAGCAACTACTATTTCAACTTCTTTGTTGGTTTTAAATTTTCTCCATCGCTACTTCAAGCATAATAATTATTTATTTATTTTAATTTTATTATTTTGTTTTATTTATTTTGACCCTGCAGACCTACAGCACTGACATGATGGTAGCAGATTCTGCCTCCACTGGTACAGCCTATCACTGCGGAGTTAAAACCAAATACGACACTTTGGGAGTAGACGACTCCGTGATAAGAAACGATTGCTCAACGGTATCCGGAGCTACTGTACGTTCCGTACTTGACTTTGCGCTGGATGAAGGTTAAAAATTGACTATTTTTAAATTATGCATACTTCTGTAATTCATTTAAAATAAACTTTTGCCCAATATTTTTTAAGAATAAAAATAATATTTGTGACTTGCAGGAAAGTCGGTTGGAATAGTCACCACGGATGCTTTAGTGGGGGGTTCACCAGCTGCTGCTTACGCCCACACGGCTAATAGAGATTGGCAATCTGATAGTGAACTTCCAAATGATGCCCAAGGAAGATGTAAAGACATCGCGAGACAATTGATAGAAGACAACCTTGACATCAAGGTAAACAGATATCACCATGCATTGAGTCACTATTGATCGTAACTTTTGGCAAGCATGAAAGATGCGAGCTTGAGGTAGGAGAGGTGAACATTTTAAGGAGTTGTTTTCTTTTACATCGGGGAAACAACTACTACTCAAATAACGTCTATCTTCAAGTTGAAAGCGTATAAGTTTTTTAGGTCTTGCTTGGAGGAGGAAGGAGATATTTTTACCCCAACACTATGCAAGATCCAGAACATTCTGATGAGAAAGGAGACAGACTCGATGGTAGGAATCTTGTGGAGGTAATTAAAAGCATTCATCAAGCTAGTTGATAACAGTAGTGGGAGGGAGGGGAGAGTAGTGTAACTATGTATGTGCTATATAGGTCTAGCCACAATCATATACACACAGTTGCGCGAACAGAATCTGTTATGATAAAAACAAGTCCAAACAGCTATAACCAATCATATAACTTACCGTTAAAAATGGTTGAGTTCTTCTGAGAAAACATTGTTTTACCATAAAAATACTTGTCATCCCTTGGCAATCTTTTACAAATATATGTGCTAAAGAACCTACTTAACACACGCAATAGCCAATTACATGGCTTTTGGTTGCTAATACAGGAAATTATCTACGCTGAACGGGACAACTTGCCATTGTGAGCATGGGCAATATGAATAATGGACATTTGGCTGCAGTATTATTTTGAAAAATTACTTCATATTACTAGCAAGCAAGGTCTTTGGTTGGCATTTCAGTGGAGAAGTTTTTGTTTATGAGATTTGGCAATAAAATTGTTTCAACTTATAGAGGCCATGTTCATCAGAAATGAGAAATTTTGTAAAAAAAATTGACACTTAGATGTGATTATCTCTTTCCTTTCCTTAGGCTGCCCATAGAAACTTAAAATTTGTTACTTGTGTAGATGAAGAGGTTTTCTTTCATATTTTTAATCAGCGAAAACTCAACCGCCATGTTATTCCCTTCAGATAAGTTTTTAGTAGGCTCTGTAAAATTTCTACATCGTAGCTTATGTAAAAAATAGGCTCCGCCCTGTTTTTAGGAACTCAAATACACTTTTTATATAAGCTGCGTGCTTTGTGCAACTGTGGGTCTAGCTAACCTCACTCAAAACAATAGCCATGTATCCTAAACTGATATGAAGATTATTGTTTTCGGCTAACCCCGCCCCCCTCCTCTCCCAACTGCCTCAAACTAGGCACATTTTATGCTGTCTATAGTTTATGTCTACACACAGGAATGGCTGAGTGAACAAAAAGCCAAAGGTAGAAGAGCCAAATATATCACAGACCAAGCAGGTTTTGACCAGGTTACCGCTGCCAATACCGATTATCTGTTAGGAATGTTTGAGATCAAACGTATGCAAGAGGAAACGGATAGACGGATAAATAACACGGAACCATCTTTGGCTCAAATGACGGAAAAGGCCATAAACATATTAAGTAAAAATCCTAAAGGGTTCTATCTCTTTATCGAGGGTGAGTGAGTGGTGTGTAAGGATATTGTATAACCATTAAAAAAAGTATTAAATACATCAAAGATTTTTATACTTTAAAAGTAATGTAGTGCAGCAATTTTAAATTAGATTTGAAAAATGAAATTCTGTTGTAAATTGTGTTCATTAATTGAAAGAAAGCATTTGCAAGTCTAATTGCTGGAATAACGCCATCTAAAAGTCTTTAAAAAGCCAAAAACAGGAAATCTCAGACTGCACTCATTATTTCAGGAGCTGCCATAGACAAAGGACATCATGAAAACAGGGCACGGAAAGCTCTAGAAGAAGGGCTGGCATTTGATGATGCAGTCACAAAGGTCATGAAGATGACCTCTACGGAGGATACGCTAGTCGTTGTCAGCGCTGACCATGGCCATGCTCTTACATTCTCAGGTAAAATAATTATGTATATATTTTTTCCCAGAATTTTAATTGAAATACTTCCCAAGTTTCAATTTCACAAATAAAAAAATGTTTGCTGTCAAACACATTTAGCCAAAGCTCTGTGTACTTTAGCCACCACACAGTAAATTTGTCAATTTTTCTTTCTGCGACTTTTCTCAACCCTCGAAACTAACTATGAAATCCCTTCCGCTTCAACCTGTGACGAAAAAATTTAAAAATTTATTATCACACTTTATTGTAACAAAGTTATCATTTGAAAAAAAACTCTCACATTTTTGTTGATTGATAAATTCTGATGCTCAACTCAGAGTTTTTATTGAATTCTAAATGTTGTTGAACGTCATCAGAGTTGTCCTTCCTTAAAGGTTGTGTAGACAACTTCAATATGTAGGGCTTACACTCGATGCTTAGCTGAAATATTTGACTGGTTTGTCCATAGTTTAGGGTGGGCACAAGCCTGCGCTGCTTTCATGATTACTTCAGAATTTAAACACTGGCTAAAGGGTAGGTAGCATTCGTGTACAAAATAAAACAATAAAACTAGGCAGAAACTTATGGCAGAAAAAATTATCTGCAATTATTGCAGCTCCAGTTTTTTAGCAATCGCGTTTCACACTTTCGGAAATCTCTTGGGGTTGTTAGAAGTCAATTCAAATCACACCGCCCCTACGAAAACTTTAGCGTAAATGGTTTTCGTGAAAACAACAGCAATAATCATTATCAGCAAATTGAAGATGCGAAAACTATGGCTAATTTCAAATGGTAATAATATAATTGCTAAAATATTTCATGGACAAAACTGTCCTAGCCAAATCATAAACAAAATACTGTCGAACCAATGAAAGAAGTACAAAACCCAATTTTTTAATCATTGATGTCAATAACTCAGTTAAAAAAAGAATACCTGTTTTGCAGGTTACGCGCAAAGAGGTCAAGGTATACTATCTGTGGTAAACAATACAGTCAAAGACACCATCTTAGATAAATCTGACAGATTCTACACGATGTTGTCTTATGCCCAGGGACCTGGCTATGTGCCAGAGAATGAAAGAGTCAATGTCAGCAGCGAGTACTACAGTATGTTGTCATATTATTGTCTGTGTTTTGAAAAAATTTGCTGCTTGAAATTTAATCGTTGCTTTGCTGTTTTCATAACATTCCTCAACCAGCAAGTAGTTACTACTACTACTACTACGTAGACATAACAATCAAACTAGCTCTCTTGCGCTGATTATTTGTACTGTGATTTTGCTCGCTTTGGAGTTGTCATACTATGACCAACACAAAGTCTGATAACTCCCAAGAAATTGAAAAATTAAATGTTAATTTATTCTGAACATGTATTTTATGGCACAGAGCAAGACCGTGAATATCCAGCAGTAGTTCCTCTGAAATCAGCATCTCACAGCGGTGATGATGTAGCCATATTTGCCTCGGGACCGATGTCACATCTGTTCACTGGAGTCCATGAACAAACCTTTATAGCCCATGGAATGGCTTACGCAGCTTGTATTGGCTGGGATAAGACTCATTGCAATAGTCAGACTTCAATGGCCACAACACTAACATCATTGCACAGCATCATTATCTTTGCTGTGACTGTAAGCTTTATATTGAAAAGTTTTTGAACTTGGGAATTGTGCTCTCTCTGTACTAAACAATGATATATTGATTAACAACTGATACATTTTTTTGCTTATGTTGTAAGACATGATAGTGAGTGTAAGTGAAGATCAACAAACTAGTAGTAGTTATTAGTTCTAATAAATTTTATTACTGCAAAACTCAACGACTTGATAAACAGCCAACAAATTATTTGGCATTATAAAAACCGTTACCTCCTAACAACGTGGAAGACAAACAAGATGGTAATTATACAAAAATATCTACCTTATAAGGGTTCGGCGTTAAAGAATAATGACAATACTTTCCAACAATTTCAAATAATTTATATAATCTACATAATTCTTGTAATTCATAATTTAAATAGTTAATAACAAATAAGAAGAATAATAATAATATATACCGCTTGCTATTTCATTGTCATAACAAAATTGTCCTGTGCATGGCAATTGTGTAATGCTAGTGAGTGATACATCTAGCAGTGCTAGCAACTGTTAGCAATTTAAAGCTTTACAGAGCATGGGTCTCATTACCAACCACCCATCCTGGTAAGTGGAGACTATGGCTAAGCACCGAGTTAAAACTACAGTTTACAGCTGACTAGTATGAAATACCAGTATTTTAAAACAGCTCAATATGCTGGGAAGATTTGTAATGGCACTGACAGAATGGCTGTGCAGAATTTTTGGAAATAGGTGTTTCTAATAATTCAAAATGGCTGTCAGTTTTCATCCAAATCATCAGCGTTACTATTTTGGAGCTGAGGCTAGGCAAAAGCATAGCTACAGCAAAGGGAATAACAAACTAATACGTTCTACTACTGCAAGCAGCAATAGCCTGTGATCACGAGCATTAATACGATATACAGAGCAGCCAGCAGTGATAGCATCTTACTAAAATTTCAGCAAACAAATGCATAGATTTGCTAGCGGCTTGTAAAAATGGTAAATCATCATTTAAGAATAGCAAGATGACAGATCGAAAGTTGAGCAATGCATCCACAGAAAGTTGCAATCAGCTGGTTCAGAGATTCTGAAGCGAAAGTCTTGTTAGTACAAGTAGTCTCAAGGTCGTTGAGAAATCACTGCATGGCATTTGCGGGTGGCTACTACGGCCCCGTAAAGTGGGATGGTGCACAGCAAAGGCATGAGCAGCTAAGCTTAAGCCTCTGTCAAGGATAGATAGATAGCCTTAGGATCTGCCACAGCAACACACCAGCTAAAGAGCAGTCAGTATACCGCTCCCCACTAAACACTTGTGATTGTCTTGTGATAGCAAGCACCACACACCGAGCACGGCGTACATACTGTAAGTGGCATATGTAAGCAAATCAGACTCGCAGCTGATTGGTTGAGAGGAAAGTAGTTTTTTATTGAACTAAAAGCTAAACGGGAAAAGACAAAGTTGGTGTAGCAATGAATAAACAGCACAATACCGTAGAACTAATAACAAAACATGCAAGCAACATTTCTTTCAAGATATTTAATAAGCAATATTGGCGTCTAAAGTGGTTGGGGTTAAGCGTTGGCCAAAGATCTGAATGAAGATAACGGGTGGCTGATGCTGCCGAGAGCTTCTCGACAGCATTTTTTGTCTAGTAAAAGCAGCTGCTCAAATTATAATGCTGACAAAATCAGCATCGCTTAAGCGAAGTGGCAGCTAGCAGAGCTGGCAGCAGCAAGCGTTGATGACATCACACACCCACAATGCACTGTAATTATTTGTAACAACAATGATGGTCTCGAAAAAAGACTATAAATTCGGCGGTGGTTATAGAAAATATCTTGAAAGAACATTTCATGTTCAAGAATATTTGTACATAAAACAAAACAAAATACTATGAATATACCCTCAAAATATATTTGAGGCGATGGTTGGTACACGTACATAGTAACTGAAATAATTTTGATTATAGAATATCTATTCTCTTAAAATATAATACTTAACAATATAACTGTTGAAAACCTGTTTAAACAATAAAATATACATCTATATATTAATAGACCCAAATAACGTGTGACTGAATGGAAATGCTAGTTAACTGCTACTAATGCTCATTCAATTTCACGCGTTACTTCCGTACCAAAACATTTACAAATGCTAAAATATGCAGTCAACTTTTCTTTTTTTTCACTGTTTGATGTTCCCTTTCAGCAGTTTGATTAAAGATTTGCACCTTCCTGTGCTGGTTAAAGATCGACAGATTCGACCAATCGTCATCTCAAGTAAAAACCAATGAAGTGGCGTACGTAGATTTTGATTTGATGCAATCAATGACCAGCACCTTGAGACAGTGAGCTGAGAGATTTCAACAGCAACTTATCGTTGAATATAGAACAATGTGACAGTTGGGCGGTTTAACAAATGTTCATAGTTGTGCAGCTAACAGTAAAATAATAGTCGTGGCTGCTATTGGTTTTGAGTCGGGCGTAATAAGACGTACCAGGGTAGATGGAAATATTTACAGTTGGATCTGAGGCATTTATTCTTAACATTGTCCCTACATACCGTCACCTTACCATCTGATACTTCCACATGATCTACAAACAGAAACGGCCATTACTATATAGACACACAAATTTGGAATTGTCTGCACAATGCATAATGCTGGGAAAATCCAACAAACAATGCGGTAAAAGAGCAAAGTACACAAATTTAAAGTTTATTTGATGCTGTGAATAAATAATTATGGTCAATTTCTGGGATCAAATGCCACAAAGTTCAAGGACAAACGCTCAAGCTGATTAAAAAAAAAATAAAAAAAGAAATACAATTGCACAAACCATTTTTAATTAGAGTTAATTAATATCTAAGTATAGACTTACCGTCTAATAAATGAATGTATTTGCAGGCGGGTCGGTTACACTGACCCGACCTATAATCTCTGCACACCGGCAGGGTGTCCAGCAACTAAAAAAGAATAAAAATCACTTTACTAGGAGAACTCAAATACAAAACTGAAAGGTTGCTCTGGCGAAGACTACAGGATAAGCTCATTATAACGGAATGTAGAGCAATATGGCAGCAACGCAGGGATACATAATCAACTGGCACATCATAATGAGTTGGTGAGATGATGCAATACTAGCAGAGAGCAATGAGTGGACAACTGCTTAGATGAGAAGCAACGGGATAGCATCGAACGTGATGAGAGCTGAACCCACGGCAGGTTTGACTAAGGACAATAGCACAATGACTGTCAGGATGCATGCAAAGCCCCATTAAATAGCCTAAGTTTACTAATATTGGAGCAAGGCAAACCAGCAACCATCCTGTGCTGGCATAAAATACTGTTAACATGAGAACTCAGTCTAAACATATAGATTTAAAGCGTCAAGCAACAGCCATTGACGTAGCTTCAGGAACTGACCTATATAATTTGGTGCGTGTTGGCTCATATCGTAACCATAGACTATAAATAAGATAAAGATAGGAATTACACTTCACAATCCCGCGCCAAGTAATCAACTTTTTAAACAACTTTACAGTATAATAACGAAAGTGGATGATGATGAAGATGAGAAGACATTGAGGTCAAGGTCACGATATATGTATACATATATACTAAACATAGAAGCTAATCTGTCTAGACTGTAAGACATTGTAATCACATAGAAAGAGAGAGAATAGAATTGCAAGAAGTAGTAATCAACACCCCCCACTAGCCATCTAAATCCTGAATCAATGATAAATCTTAGCTGGACACACATGTCTATGCCTGTCACCATATTGTTTACAGACAATTTCACAGACATGCAGCCATTTTTTGAGCAAGTACCTGAGCGTTGTCATCATAATAATTGACGTTATCTACGTTATTACTCATCAATTGTATGCGAGGTAACGCAGCAGTGCCAGTGCCCTGGTCACCGTTGGCTGTGTTACCTGCGCTACCATTGCTAAGTAATTGATAAGATGGGCTGGTCATCTGGGCTATAGACCAAAACATAACAATTATTTAAATGAGAAAATAGAAAAAAAATGTTGGTGAAACTAAAAAGCTTAAAAATACCGACTGAAGAGCTAGAGCCAAAATTGCAGATAAAATCCAATTATAATCACCATAAATTGTTGGTGTCAAGTTCAAGATCAGCATTTTTGAATTTTACAAAATTTTAATATTTTAGTTAGTGAAACCTTGAAACTTGCTGTTGAACTCAAATTAAGAGTTGTTTACTCAATAAAATTGTTAGTAGGTATTATCTGCTACTACAAGAGAAGACAACTCTGAAAAATTGATAGGGTATTCTACAATTTTGGACATATGGTGATGGAAGCGAACATACTTACAGGAGACTGAAGGTACGTAGGCCGGTTGCTGCTGTGCGTAGGCTAGCTGCGGGTACATTGCCGGGTTGAACATAGGAATAGCACCTTTAGCGTCTAAGGCTTGCCGTTTCATAGGCACACCCATGCCTGGCATACCCTGCATTGACTACAATATCAACACTACAATACAACTTTTATTCTTTACACAAACAAGAGCAAAAACCCCTGAAAATTCACCGGCTGTACCAATCAAGTGAAAACGATTGTTTTGTTGATTTTTTGTTGACGACGTGAGGTAATGTGCATAGCAATAGCAGCGAGTATATTGGCTAGTTCGGTCAATTCATTCATAAAAAGCCAAGCACATTTACAAACAGTGATTGCCGAGTGACATACAGTGATTGGTTTGGTGTGCAGACAGTATATAGTGAACTATAGCCATGCTGTTAGTTTGTAAACTATCAATCGAGTCTCATCAGGATTCTATGCACATATTCAACAAAATGACGCGCATCCGAAACCGTAACCACAGGAAAAAGCTTTTGGTATGAACCAAAAAATAGCTTGACAAAAAGTTCATAAGAAATGGGATGTGCTTGCATTAGACGAAAACAATGAGAGACAAGCTGGGGGAATAGCTTGCTGGCCACCATGTGTGCGTATCATACAGCATTGGTGCAATAGCCATGCTAGGCTATAGCAGCTGTCAATATCCATCAGCCAAACGAGCAGGTAGAAAGGTGGCCATTACTAGCAGTACAATAAAAGCCTCTAGCTTACATTAATCACATGACTTGAGGAAAGTTGCATTGCACTGTTTGAGTGAGGAGCTCTATGCGAAAAATGTGAACGGGGAGGTCAATTGAGCGTGTTTAGTCACGCTAAGCGATGTCTAAAGAAACCAAAAACACACTAATAATCGTTACATGGCCGCTAAGATTAGCCAATCTAGCCAAAAAATGTAGCTTTTTTAAAAGGTGGAAAGCAAGTTAGTTTTTCTACCCAGCCTGTCTTTTAAATAAATAATTCTCAATACAACAACTAGTAGCCGTGTACCGAATGGATTCCACTTTTAACAGTAATTGGTAATGGAGCTCGCGAAAACAAGATGGTCGCCAACAATGCAATCTTTCGATGATCATGCATGTGAGTAGAAAGTAAATGGAACACAATAGTGATAAGTTGGTATGTGCATAATATAATTAAGCAAAAGCAGAACCCATTCGTTACAAGGACAACTAGCTGAGGAAAAGTATGCACTTGGAAGCCTCCATTAGCCCATAGCCTATTGGAGAATGAGCATTGGTACAAGCTAGCTGATTGGCCACTAGTTATAAGTAAATGTACAAGCAGGCTAGCTAAGTGAGGCACCCGACTGCTAAGTAGACAGTAGTAAGTACCAGCAGTAATTCATCCTCTCTAGGCCTCTTCTTAGCCTGCTGTTGAACAGCATCTTGGGTGGCCGCTGATGCTGCCACAGCTTGTAGACTTGCTCCAGTAGCACTTCCTGCTGCTGCCGCTGACAGCTGCCCTGCTGACGCCATGGGATTAGCTAGCCCCGTCTGATACGCCCCGATTAGCCCGGCATGCATTCCTAATGCAGCATTTTGGTACATACCGTACGCTGCATTCATCGATGCCTGGCTGACCATGGGCATAGCAGTAGGTAGAGCGGAGGCAGGAGCGACGCTAGCCGTTGCATTTTGACCGAGTCCAAGCAGAGGCTGAGGCTGTATAATTGTTGGAAAAATGCCAGAGTGAGTTGTAATTGGCAGCGTGTATGGTGGGCATTCAGAGCAGCAAAATGTGTGGAGAGTAGCAGGTATGAGCAGCAATGGAGTCACATGGTAAGTAGTAGTGGTAGTAGAGGGAGCACAACATGGCCAGTGGCATTAGCAGTAGATATAGCAATGTTGGTAATGTCGAAAGGGGACAGTGTGGAGTAACGGCAGCGGGCAAGGGACAGGCAGACAGCAGGTAGTTGACAGCACACAGCCAGCACGAAGAACCAGCAATCGTTGGTTGAGTGATTTCAGCCAGTTTGGTGAGAGCCCAGTAATGTGTGGAACGTAGTGTGGTAGTAGTGGAAGCAGCCAAATAAAAGAGAAAAAATATGGCACCCAGTTAATTTGTGTTTACGATGCATGTCTCTCGCTTACAGTAGCTAGAAAACATGCACTAACATAAGATCGCGGATAAGTAGCCTGGGTACCTCGGTGAACGCACTCAAATATGATGAGAAACTTATTGAAAGTAAGTACAGAGATAAAACAGAGTCTAAAGATTTGAGCCGGTGCCCAAGCTACTACATAGAGAGAACCGACAATAGAGTGAGGTAGGGGCAACTCTTTGCTAGCACTACTACGACCTTCAAAGAGCTACCCTTAACCACATGCTAACATTTAAAACCACAATCTAGCTTCAGATGTCTATGGGCAATTTTTGCAAACACTAAAAACATAGCAAAGGCAATAAAGAGCACACACAATCTTACCGCTGCAGAAGAGCACACTGATAATCATCGCTGTTCAATTTATCAAAAAACTACCCAAAAATTTTATCTTTTTTCAGCTACACTGAAAGCCATTCAATGGAAATGGCCATTTTCGGCGGGTATGCAAGTTCGATTGTGGTTAATATAACAGATGGTGTAGCAGACGACTATTGTAGCAGACGACTGCTGTAGCAGACGGATGGTGTAGCAGACGACTAGTGTAGCAGACGACTAGTGTAGCAGCATATGGTGTAGCAGCCGACTGCGGTAGAAGACGGATGGTGTAGGGAAGTACAGTGCATAAGACAGAAACCGAGCAGCAGCAACAGCGTATCCAGCAGCGATAAGATTGCGTGTGGCACTGCAGTACTAACAACGCAATAATTCATTAATCAAAAAGCTGTTGACAAGCCTGCATTATACCCAATGTTGGGGACATTTAACTGAATAAACACGACATCTCCTGCGCAAAACAGGGAAACTTGTAAGTATGAGTGAATAAGCCAAGCACTAGCCGTAGCTTTAGGGCAGTCATTTGCAAACAGACATGGAGTAGGTACACATTATCTTAGCGTAGGAATACACAACATGCCGGCTGCAAACTGTCTGCGCAAGAATACAGGTAGTGCCAAGTTCATTCATAAAGAATATAAAAGCAAAGAGTTGTCTTTTCGTTACATGTACACACAACTCCACCTTTTTACTTATAGTTTCAGTGGCTAAATGCTCAGTGATTATACAAAGCTATTGAGTATGGAAAGAAAATGCCAAGCAACCAAACATGCAGCACCGAAGAGATGAATGTTAGCTGCAGGCAAAACCAAGCAACAACTGAAACGATTTTCGGTGGCATTAGCAAAAAGGCATGTAATTTATTTTGCAGCAAAGACTGGAATGCAGAAGTAACAACACATAATTATTGCAAATAATTTAGCTCATGCTTTCGTGTTAATTATTATGCAACAGCAGCAAGGCTAAGCAACATGTCTGACACAAGCAGTGCAGATGACCGTCTTAAAAATGCAACAGAATTTCACCGATTGGTAGCCTTGTTTAGTTAGTTGCTCAACATTTTTTTTTGCAAAATAAAAAAAGTAAAAAAAAAATGCTTGAGTGGTGACCTACAAGAAGAAATATGTCAGTTAGCGAGAATTCTGAAATATTCACACCAACTACAGTAAAAGCATGAAGAAATATTAAAAAAGTGCCCGAAAAGATTTGAGACAGCTGTGTACTACAATGGAAGGGTTGAAACACACAACAACAAAAGAAAAGGAGGTTAGCAAAGTGAACGCACACTGCACACTGACTGACGCAGCTAGGCGTGTGCAACACAATGTACGCAAAGCATCTACGTTAGGGAAAATAAGTTGTTCCATTCTTCGGCCAGGTTAGAATAAGACAACCAATGGAAAGGAGGGTTATATAAATGAATATTGTTATAACAACCAATGAGCAGTGAGGAATTAATATGAGCTGGCTGAAGCATGGACTAGAAAAAATAATTTTTTTATTTTGAAGTTTGTTAAACTTTTTAATTATTTACGGGCGAAAATTGTAATAATAATTAGAATAGGCGGTGATATGTGTTTGGCAAGAGACAAGTAATAGAAGTGAGACTGTACCGTTTGAACTGCAGGAGCTTGGTGCAAGGCAGCGGCAGCTAGCACCTGGCTAAGAGCTTGCTGTGCTGCGTGTGAATTTGCCTGATTAACGGCAGCAAGCGCTGCTCTATTCTGGTTCACTTTAGCTAATAGTTTAGGAGTTGGATGATAATATTTGCAGTGATCTCTAGAACATTTGCCTTTGACGAAATCCATACAGACTACAGCGAGGTCATCCTCGGTGAGCACATAATCGGGAGGATGGGCCTTATCACATTCTGAATCAACGGAGGGACACGACCCGTCCTTGCTGAACTCCGCGCAAACCTAAACATTGATGTGCACTAAAGCTAGGAAAGAGGCAAAGCAGGCAACACAACATCTAATGCATAGACTATGTAGTAAAGATTAATAGACTAGTAATAGGGAACTGCAGGTAGAACAAAGAAAATCTACATCACTCACTAGTAGTTTCTAGGACTATAATAGGTAAAACACATAAGTCAGCGTAATGTCTGGAACAAATTAATAATTGAAACAAAAAATTATTTTGATTTAATAATTTGAAGTGATAGCCTTAGCTCCAGACATGACAACTGGCTTGCAGAGTCCAGGGCTAATAAGAAAAGCATTCTCATCATACGACTGGCATGGATAATTAACGGTGTGGTAGGCAAAGCTGTACAATATTGACATAGCGAAGGGGTGCATGTACACAATTAATAGAAATATTAATTTTGAGGAACATACAGTTTAGTTTTGCGGGTTTCTAGAAAATGTTGTCGGTGTACATGCTAATACAAGTAGCCTGCTCAGTATGAGTCGTCTGCTCCTGACCTGGACCCCACCCAACCTTCAGTACTAGATAGTACATAACTATCTACTGTACAACACAGCGAATTAGAAAGCATGTGTGTAATAAAACAGTTTTTGTGTTGTGAGTGATAGAAGTTCGGCTAGCCTAGAAAGCGGCCATGAATAGGAGGGCAGAGAGCGGCTGGACTAGTAGTAAGTAGTACGCGGCAAGAGCGGTAGCTACTAGGAAACGTATAGACACTGCCTGCCACGGCAGAGTTGAGCAGAGGCAAGCGAAGGCAGAGCGAGAGGACGGGACAGTGAGCTGGACTAAATACTAAGCAGACTACGAGGCCTAGCAAAATGACAACTTAAATATTTCTAGTAAAATTAGAAGGGAATAAAAAGAGAGCAAACACGGGGTAGGCAAGTTGTCAAACCGTTGAAGATCGGAACTCAAACATCTAGCAATAATAAGGGAAGAAAACTCCAGTTGTAGACACTCGCTGCAGCTATAAAAGATTGGAATCAGGCACTTCTAATCTACGTCGATTTTCTTCAAATTTTACCCTAGAAGTCTACATGATGGTTTAGACTCGCGCTGACCATCATCTAGACTGAGAAACATACCTCCAATCTGTCAGCTCGGGGTGCCTTCTGTCCATTTGCTGTGGGTGTTGCGCTAGATGTTGAAGTGCTAGGAATTTGGGCTAAAGCTGCAATAGCAAATAAAACAACGATGCAGAATAGCACAAAATTAAAAAAACAACACAGATTTTATTACCATAATATTTTTGTCCCATTTGAATCAAAATATTTTAACAATTTTAGTTTTCGGAGTAAGTTAGCCTCAGTAATAATAAATTGAAATCATGTTTCCTGTTTTAAAGAAGAATAGTTGAGGTCCATACTGTTAGTCACTCAACAACGGACAAAAGTCACATTTAGTAACCAAGTAATAACGATTATTTATCAATTTATATTACAGTATTGCCTTAGCAACTGAATTTCACTGCAAACAATGCACACTGTTACCATGCAATGTCGAGGTGAGCAAGCGGAGCCAGTAGCTGATGCAATGAACAAAGAGCTATCACTGTTAGCTAGCAACTTATACAAAGAAAAATGTTATCATAAAAGGATTACTTGAAAAGGTGAGCATGAAACAAAGCGGTTGATTGGTCCATCGCACACCATTTCTTTTTTAAAGAAAATTGAACAATAAATTTTTGTTATCACCAGTTTTGTTTTTTTAAAATCAAATTTAAAAGTTTCCGAAGTAAGAGATGAACCAATCGGAAATATCCACTGATAAACCAATCAGAGATATCCACTGAACAGCATTACCACATCTGAAAACAAAGCCACTCAGCAATTATGGGGAAAATAACCCGAGCGTTGAAATCGTCACAAAAGTCACCAGCTTTTTAGTAAGATGAGCTTTGAAATTAATAAGAAATTTCAATTTCAGTCCCACTCACTTTTATCTCATGGCAAAATATGTTTCAGTCACGAAACAATCGCTCTTTTCATTGTTATCACTTAACATGAGATATCATTATCGCAATGACACTTTCAACGCGAGCAAACAAAACCAAAGAGAAATGATATAGCTGGTGATCATTGTTGACGCGGAAGGAATCGACATGGTCCGCAACCAGTCAACTCAATGGGGAACAGAAAAGATCATACCCTGGCTTTCTAGCGTAGCAGCAGCAGGAGCAGCAGTTGGCGCACCTTGTGAGACAGCAAACTGTAGAGGGAGTTGTCCTATACCAGCAGACATTGGGGCCGCAGCCTGCATCCCTGTGTACTGATTATATAAATATGGACTAGGCTGCAACAAAAGCATAGAAACAATGAGTCTACAAGCTAATAGAATAGTGCCACAATGAATTCAGACTACAATGGTTGAAAGTTTTTTTAAAAAAATAATAGAAACGATGAACATTCAGCAGAATTCTACAGAGAAATGAAGAGTGGATGAGCTAGTTGAATGTATATAGCTACTAGCGCAGTCACCACTACTAATGGCACTACTACTGCTATTGGTCGTACTAGTAAAACTACTAGCTGTATCATACGACAAGTAGCTTTAGAACTAGTAGCTTTAGAACTATTTGTTGTACTACTACAGTCTACTACTAGTAGTAGTATCGTACTTCCAATTATAGTAGTACCACTAGTCATAGTACTACTACAATTAATAATAATACAGTACTATCAGTATCAGTAGAAGTACTACAACTAGTAGCTACCAACTGTAGTACTATTACTAACAGTAGTACTATGGCATTACTACCAGTTGTAGTACTTCTACTAAGCGTAGCACTGTTACTGTTAATTTATCTAGTAATAGGACTGTCACAAGTAGTAGTAGTACTAGTTGCACTGTTAGTAGTACTACTAGTACATGTAGTGGTACTACTAGCAATACTGCAAGCATTAAAATCCCATTCATTAGTCTGAGCCAGCCAACGGGACCAAAAACACACTCAACTACCAAATCTTATGTAATCAGCCTGTCATGAATCCTACACAGCGAGCAAACACAGCATATCGTGGTAGCAAAGCTAGCAGTACATTTTGGCAGCAATTATAGCATTAGCGAGCAAGCAGCAAAGCATGCACAGCCCCTAACTATCAAAAGAGAGTGAGACGACTTAATCAGAACATGCGTGGTGAAAGAAAACAACTTTTTATGGAGCAAAAGCTATCTCAAGTGAAGATTGTTAGCTACATTTCTTTCAAGTTTGCATCAAAATATGTCAAAGATGACGACTTATTTATTTCTGGATAAGGAATGAATGGATGAGACAATGAGTGACAGATATGAGGTTGTAGGAGCACATGCTATGGTATGCTTTGAGTACTTTGGCATCTGATTTCATCATCGACTATTTATAAAACGCGTATGACCACGGATACCAGCAGTGTTTAGTCAACCATGTGCAAATTTGGATACACACACACGTATTTATAAAAATACTTGTAAAATACTTTCATGGAAATATACTTTTAATGATCACAACATATTATTCATTCATGCATGAAATTAATAATTATTTTTATTATTAATTACTTATTTTAATTATTAATGAATCAATTTACACTTGCAATATGTTTGATTTAAACTATTTAAGTATTATGACAAGTGTTACTATACACTAGATTATGTTCTATCAACTGTTAACAAATCTATTTATATATTAAATAGATAAAAAAAAACAAAAAAAGGCCTGTTTTATATAATACTTAAATTAGATAGCTGTGTGTAGAGTTGAGGCAGCCAGGATTGGATGGAGAAGGGCGGTGAATGCAGGGGTGTAGTTGGATGTGCACATGGCCAAGTTTACTAACCGTTATCAACTGTTGATTGGCTAACCCAGTATGCAGTACACCAGCATTGGCAGCTGCGGCAGCACTCATATATCTATTACCATCCAGAGCCAGTAAGAGAAAGATACACATAGTGGTCAATCAAAGTTCTAGCAACACAACAGTGTATTGAGGGCGGGCGTCTATCTATACACCCTCAATGTAGCAAACAAATAGCTTAGACGTGAAAGCTTTGAGAAAGACTGAGCGTCTAGTGTAACTTATATAGCGCAGGAGGAGCGGGGTAGCTACCAAGACCATACTTTTGCTTTGTTGAGATGAAAATCTCAGGCTAAGTTGTGAAAAATTTTAATAAACGATTTTTTATAAATTAGCGGGGAAATATAGTTTTAATCGTGTGTTTGCCAGTGAATAGCAGAAAATATAAAATAATAGCAATATTAGAGAGGGTAAAGGGCCAAATCAAATAGCCATACCAAATTATATCCATAGCAATCATCAGCAAATATGAAGAAAACACTTGCACTCTACCAAATACATGGGGGATAACCACATATTGTTAGAATTCTAGCAGCTTTTACCAAAGAGCAATCAAGCAAAGAACACACGGTGGTACTAGTCATAAAAATGGTAACCAACCATACATCGACGATACAACTCGATGTATTTCCTGTAAGGTGTGATCATGTTGTATAGTCGATGTATGTGACTGACTAGAAGATGGCGGCAAGTAGCGAGGTGATAGGCAATGGAAACGGTGGAGCAGCGGAAGAAAGAGCTATGATTAGACTTACTATGTGTCCAGCCATGCCAGGCATGCCTGGGATCCCGCCTATACCAGGCATCAGTGGTGCTGGCGAAGGCATATGTGCAACTTGATTCTGGGCTAATACTTGATTCCAGTGGTACCTGTATCATATAACTCGGTCTATGAAACAACCTTGACCTCTATATTCTAACCTTTGACAACTAAACTAGTTCTAGTGTATTCTGTGCCCGTCCAACCGTAAAAGTCCAAGTTGTGAAATTTGAAAGAAGTCGTAAAAGTTGATGTATTGTCACCGCGTGCCACCATAACTGTCTTCAGATGTGAAGAAAATAACAAATTGGCATTTAATATTTTTTTGTTTTTGTCTGCATTTCCACATCGACTCGGGGCCAAAATAATTATATGTGAAGATTAGTATCCTAGTTTGGCCATGCCACCTCCTATTAATGATTTTTGCAGATTTTGAAACAAGCAAAAAACCAAAAATTGAAATGTACTATAAATGCGTACTTGATGGCTAGATTTTGCCTTCCATTTTGTAAGAGTTGCTCTTTAAGGTGTTGTGGAGGGTGTAGATATTTACATGGTGGTTCCTTTCTCTGACACTTGCCCTGCAACATAGACGTATACAATACATAGACACGCACTACATAAGCATACACACTACATAGACACAAAAAAATTCATAGATAGAATACACATACGTAGACATCCACACTACATAGACGTACCCAATTCATGGATTAGAAACACACCTTAATTGTACATACACAATACATAGATATCCACAATATATCCACATATATCATACACAGACATAAACAATACATAGACAAACGCAATGTGTGATTTATAGTGGTGAAAATATCAAAACAAATTCAGAGGTTCGAATCACCCTAGAAAAAATCTTTATTTTTTATCTCTCATGTGACAGGCAGTCAATATTAACCCCCTTTCTTCATCCCTTCACATGTAGAGACCAAGGCAACAGATTACAAAACAGATGGAGTTATACATTGAGAAAGGCGCAAGTGAAACAGCCAGTAGGAATAACCGGGACAAGTAGTCTTCCAGAGCAATGCAATATTTGACTAACTATCTTGAAACTTCTAAGCGACTGCTGAAAATTGGTATTTAAAATGTCGAAATAATTAACTGATCAGTGTGTGTTTGTAGATTAAAACAAGTGGTAGCTACGGAGAGTATGTCAGAATGTTGATTGTAAAACAATACTATATCAGTAGATGCGTTAGTACAAAAGGCTATATACTAGATACAGTGCAATGGACGGCTACTGCAAAGAGTTTTACACCGAACAGTGAAGTGTACTTTGATAACAGTCAGTTTTAAGTAATGGTTGATATTTGTCTCCTATCTACATCAGTCCGTGGAGCTAAATATTATAATAGAGGTTTAGCTACTATCTAGCTTGTGATAAGCTCTTCAAACAAAATTATCAGTGTTCATATATGAGCTTTGCATGGGGACGCAGCAATACGACTCAAGTCAACACATCAGTCTCTTTGTCAACGGTAGTTTATTTGGTTTGAACGAGAAGTCGGCCATTTTGAATTCTATCAACAACCAAGTAAAAGATCCTAAATAATTACATATAAAGTCAGTGTGTCACGTCTGCTGTTTATGTCAGCGTTTACAGCAGTAATTACAATTGCAGGTTTATGTTTTGGAAAATCATTAGGTTTGCGGTTATTTGAACTAAAAAGCTAGTAGTTCGCAGTTGTGGACAGTAAGATTCAATTAGTTTAGTAGAAGTTTGTCAAGATGAAAGCTATCAATTACAGCTCTTATACAGAGGTTGTCTACGACGACAATACAGTTACCATGGGTACGAACCGTTGCTAACTAGTAGGTAGCAACAAGAAACTGGCATTGACACGTGAAACCGGCCTGACAATCGATGACAAATCATACCAATAATCCTCAAAAGTTAAAGAATATCGTCTGCTACCAAACCGTCTGCTAACAAACTCAAACCACTACAATAAACCTTTGAACAATTCGTATAGGAAACAAACACGCCTGTTAGAGATGCTAAAATAGCGTACACATTTGTGGCTTTTTATGGTGCAATGAAAGCGTAGAGGTCATTAGCAAATGTCAGTTGGGCCATCAAACGTGGGAGTGATGACATTCTAAAGCAGTTTGAGAGAGCGAATAAAGCGCGAGGCAGCCATTGTGGTAATTAACTGGTGGAGATTAACACTTCTGAATCAACAACACCAAAGTGATGAAGAAACGGCCAGCTGCCGATGTAATGTTACATGTCAGACACAGAGAGCTGACTTTTTGTTTTCACAACAATGAGCAAAAACAATGTAACTATTGAAAGATATCAAACGCATCAATCAAGAGTATTGTTTAAAATTATTATTTTCAATAGAGGCTTTCAGCAGGCCTGTGCACTTATCAATAACAAGTTCAGGGGGAGACGAGTGCAAACGGGTTGGTCGCCATTTAACATGAATTAACAAGCAAACAAAGTCAAATAGCTGTGAATGACATGCCATTAAGTTCGACGATAGGTACATGAAACTGTTCAAGTGCTGACTCAGTCAATCAATACAGCAGCAATGGCCAATCGACTGACAACTCGCCGTGAAATATGACAAACAACCGGATTAAATGCTTAGGTAAATAAAAAAGGTTCCTTTGTGTTTAGTTCCTCTTCTCACCTCAACTTTAAAGACAACTTTTTTACACTCCAGTTTACTCAAAATATTATCATATTTAGACAAACTAATTTTAGAAAAATCCCAAAACATCTAAATAAATAATTAATTCATGTTAGAATCTAGAAATTTTTTTTTTAATTTTTCCAAGTATATTACTAGCAAGTGGACGGCTATTATGAACAAAAAAGACAATCAATTAAAAAATAGAGATATTACCGCTGCATCAGGTGACTGATCATCCTGTGGAGACGCTGCCGACATATTATAAGCTGCCGAATATGGATCTTGTCCTGAAGTCATCCAGTTACCTTGATACATACTATGAATGAGCAACAACTAAACACTCTGTCCCTGAGAAATCTTCTTGTTCGACGGTTAAAAGTGAAGAACAGATGAATGATACGCCAGGCTGTATAGATGTGTCGAGGAAGAGTGAGATAACGTTCAGTACGACAAGCCAACCAGCATAGTAGTGTTAGCAGTTGAATCGAGTACCCATAGATAAGAGTGTTAACGATGGTGGCTCAACAAACCAATCACTTCTGACTTGGTTACAAGTTAACTTGTTTCTAAGTGCTAAAGCATGCAACTAGTATAAAACCTATCAGCAGGCCGTTCGTCTGCTAACTGCATTCAATCAAACCACCAAATAGAACCGTAAACCTACCACTGCTCTCTTATAATGATTAATTACGATTCAAAAAGTATGGTTAATAGTCGGGGCTTTAATCAATCATCCCAAACCGCTAAGCATTATCTTTAGGATCTAAGCCTACTCCGTGTCAAATACAATTATATTTGGGTAGTCTACTGTATACGATTATAAACAATGTCCGTGTCTTGCATTTTTCGGTATGTGATCATGTTGAATTTAGGTTAGTCGTGATTTGTAAACTATTTGTTGTAGATGTCATATGGTCCCATAGGTCATAAGCTAACTGCCGATGATATGATACAGACATTTAATGGCTGTATGTACAAAATGTACATAGAGAGACAATATCGCTAACATTTAAATAATACAGCAAATGTCACAATCAATATATGCAATTAAACTGTGTCAGGCATCAGATGTGGTGGTGAAAAATAGTATTTAGAATCTGTATATTTTTCAAAACAAAACAAGATGCAAAAATTATTTTAGTCATAGATTTTGTGAAAACAAAGCATACCAACCAAAATGAACAAAAAATAAATTTAAAGCTTTTTCAAAATGCGCTTTTTTGAAAAACATCCAGCAAAGGTGGTATAAAATAAAAAATTTTGAAATTTGAAAACAATTTTGAAAAATGGTGGAGTTGTCCTCTCAATAACAATTTATCACATTTTTGGAGTTATGCTCTATTACAAATATTCAACTTGAAAATTGAAGAATTTACTTCAAACTAACACCGCTGAAATGACAACTCCCAGTCTGAAATAATTGTTAATATGAAATTTACGGGTTAAAATTTATTTCATCTCTGTTGTCTCTCCGTTGATTTGCTGAAGAAAAACAAGTAAAAGGAAGCGAAAAAGTAGTTGTGGAGACGAGGTGAACAATGCAAGCACACTTCGCTGTTATCTCAGGGGATTAGAACTGTATGTGGATGACGGATCTCAATAAAAAGCTTGCATTAATTCTCTCTGAGCCGCTGTGTTTCATTGTATGAACAGCAATAAAATGTAGTGCACTCAGCATACATGCCGATCAATATTGCACTATAGATGCAGCAGACAAGGTTTGAGCCAGTGCTATGCAAATATACAAGACCATAGCTACACAAGCAACGCATCCATTTAACTCAATTATTCATCACCACGCCAATGCTCATTGGCTGATTCGTTCAATACCGTATCGACAAACTTCCTAAATTCGCTGTTTTATTCAATTGCCATCGCCAATAAACTATCAAGAGCAGATAATTTTATCATATATTTTGCTCAACTCATAAAATTTGAACATTGCCGGGAGCGGTGACATCGTCGGACTAATATTAGCCCAGCGATTTCCCACCAACCAGTTTTACATAAATATATTCGACTACGCTGTGTTGTATACAAGTTTGTGTAAACGTCAACATGTCACTGATATTTTCTCACAAAAGAAACAATTTTTGAGTATCATAGTTTGTTTTCAGGAGGAGCAGACATTATAAACAAACATGGCCGCCGTAGTCAATAAATATAGGCTGCGACAACAGACAGTCTCTGGCTAGAGGAAAATAAATATTTAGGTTATGAGCCGTCCAGTGAAATAATTATTGTTACCACAAAAGTTGATGGAGAGCTTGTAAAAAAAGATTATTTTTTTATTTTTTCTCGAAAGCATTTTTGTGATATTACATCACAAGCACATGGTCATTAATATGATTGCACCACAAAGTATTGAGTCATTCTTTTGGTTTGGTTTCAATCGACTTGGTGTAAAAAGTCTATTTTTAAGCAATATGCCATGTAATCCTTCAGCAATGAAACTAACACCAGAAAAGTTGAGAGCAAAATCAAATAAATTTTTGGATGTAGCTTATTAATTTTAAAAACCACTAGATCAAATGGTTCATGTCATGGAACAGTAAGTTAGTGGCAAACTAACAACACTGTGAAAATGTCACAGTTCGCCTGAGATATAACAAACCAGCAGGAGATGAGTTAGATAAAATACAGTAAATAGTGGCTTTCAAATTTCTACTAGCAAAGAATGTTTTGATAGGAGTAGAAGAATAATAGGAAAATGCGACACAGATGGGACTATGAAAAAGCCCAACAGCTATGCCTGTCACATCAAAAAAAACTTGAGTAACATGATCCTTCCGCAAAAATTATTACGCTTTGCTAATATTAATAAATAATAAACAAAGCGGAACCTCTAAATTTAATAAAATAAATAAATAAATAATTAAATAAATAATTGATAGCCAATGGCACTCACTTTAATACTGTCAAAGCAGCACATGACTCTGCCATTCTGTTGGTCTACGTGAGGGGGTGGATGCGCGAATTTACATTCTTCTTCCGTCCTGGTACACCTGTTCCTCTGGAATTCTCTGCAAACCTCCAGTGTCAGCCATCTTGAATCTTTTGAATTGTTAAACAGCAGCGCTGCCTGCGGTAAAGCTGCTTGTGCCGTCATTGCGTAAGGATTCTCTGGCTTGGGACTTGTTGACGTCAATTCTGTGCAACTACAAGAAAATAAATAACTTTTAAATTAATAAAAAAAACTTTTTTCTTAATCATTTTAAAAAAATGATTGTTTTAATTGGCGCTTTTTATATAATAATTCTTTAAAAATAATTTCAACCAAAAAATATTAAATAATAATTATTTTGGCCGATAAATAGTAAATTCCTCATGTATAATAACAGATTGATATTTTGGAGTTGTCCTCACTTCTCTAGTAAACTCGAGTGTCTTTGAAATGAATGTCACGTAAGTATTCATCGTGTTTAATCGCTATTGACAGTAATCATTAATTGTCACGGCATGTAACCTGTATAGTACTATTATTGTCAATGAATGCATCAGCAATGATAATAACCATTCATTTTCCTCAACAATGTCTGCCATATTGAAAGCTAAAAGGAAGCCAAGAGCTACTACTAGCCAGCTGAAGAGCAGTGAGAAGAAGATATGAATACAGCATCAGTGAGAACAATCTTTCTACATATCAATTACTAAGCTATCAATTAGCTGAAATAATTGTATCCAAGACAAATCAAACAGAGGCCGGTACATCATGTAATATGATGAACAGAGCTGAATAGAGCATACACCAATTAGCTAGAAAGTATGGGATGTAAGTTGAAGTTGATGACATGCAGAAGAACCAAACACCAAACACGTCTGCAGTGCAGTGTCGATGAGTAAGGGGAGACAACTGAGTGCTACTACTAACGTCCTGTTCTTGAAAAATTGTTTAAATCTCAGATTTCTAAATAAAGTGATAAGCAATTGTGAGCGAAATTGAGGAAATAAAAATCTCTTCGCTGATGAAATATTTGGTTCCTAAACGCGTTTGATAAAATTGATTTTTATTTTAACAAAAAGTTTAGAAATAAACGGGAAATTTCAAGTCACGAATTCCCCTGCAGTTGTTAGCGCTATTTGATGAAACTGATGAATCAATGCATTGTATAACAAGCTCGAGCAGATGTCAGCATAGATATCATTGGCCGTTCCAACTTCTCATCAAGGTTATACATGCGCAGACGCATATGGATATTATAACAGTGACAGTAGAAAGTTAGGCAGATCATTCGGGAGGCCGAGGCAATAGATGTAAAAAAAGGTCAGGGTTAATCCATGGATTAATCATATACTCTCAGAAAGAATCTTCTTCAAGTTTTAGCTAGTACGGTAATGACTGTGTAATCTTTGTACAAAGCAATTGGTCTCTGTGACAGTGAACTACAAATTGAGACTGATCGAAATGAGCTCATGACAGAACGCATAAAAACGCACATTTCTTCAGGCCATTATATTGTAACCATGACAACCACTAGCGCTTGTGCAACTACTGAAATCATCCCATAGAATGCTTAGTGGCAAGCGGGCAGACAGGCTAGTAATACTAGTGCTACTACTACAAGAAGGCGCATGATTGGATGAGACCTAGGACAATGGCCTGTGGTCACCTAAAACGACCTATTACATCACAAAGTCCCTTTGTAGAACAGTCGGTAACAGTGCATCTTTGTAGCCTTGGCTTGTACTCAAGTTTTGTAAGCAGGTGGCAGACAAAGAAAAAGAAATTAATCAAGATAGCACACTCTGCCACACATGCTATACATATGGTGGGTGGCATACATGCTGTGCTATATGTACTGCAGTAGCCCTCTTTCATTACAGCCTAAGATCATAGAATAACCTGCAGCTTACTACCAGAGTATTGAGAATCAATTCTATACAATATTTCAACTGACTCAAGCAGTAGAGTGTTTACTGGTGGCACAACAAGTCAATGATTTATCTTATCTAATGAATGTGGCAAAAACAACACTAGCAGTTCAATTATCATCACTGCGACATTTTCAGGAAATTATTGTTATTGGACAGTTTATGTTGTGGTTATAAACAAAAAGAAGAAACCACTGCAGTCGTCTCTCTCGTTGTGATATATCATGAGAAATAAAAATGCATGAGAAATGGAATCTCTACAAAGTCAGCATCAAGCGAAGAGTAATTATATAACATGACACTATCAAGACAGAAATCAAACACTCCTAGCTTTCCTATCAATGAGTCAATCTCAACAGTTACATGAATAAACTCATCCTAGTCTTATTACAAACACAGTCTCTGCCAGACTCCAAAGGAAATGAGGTGCCACCATTTACATATGTGAAACACAATGAGCAGTGGGAAAGCTTGGTTAAAGTAGGGGAATAGTTAGTGGTGAGCCATTCACGTGAGAGACATACGAAGGACCAAGGTTCAATCCCACTGACCCAACGAGTTTTTTTTTTAAAAGTTAATCGAATGTCAACTCAGTATGCGGTACAATCGACTGTTAGTATAAATACAATAGCAAAATAGTCATTTTCAAAACTGATATGCAGTTTTTTACTTGACAATGTTACCACAGCTACAATTCCCACAGTGATGCGTAGACAAGATATATCTACAACCAGCACAAAACATACAAAGAGTTTCTTTCATTCTAGCGCCTTACTTTTAACACATTATTCATCTAATATCCCCAGAGATGCCTTGTCATGCTTTGTGTAAATTCTATCGTTAGCGACGCAAAAGCCTCTGGGGTCACATCACTATTCTACGCTCATGTATAACGTATCAGGCAGTTACTAGTCGTTTCAATGAAACTACTGTCACAATACCCTGTCAGCCGTGAATTCATGTCTCAGCGCTCTACTGTCATGGTTATTAGCAACACGCTGTGCCTTCAACCTTATCCATTGTCAAGCATAGAATGAGGTAGTGGCAGCAGGTAATTATATTTTTTTAGCTACCTCGTTGGTCGATGATTCAAAGCCACAACTTCCACAAACGATATAACGAGATTTTGATTGATATTACACAAGCGAATAGGTCGAACATGTGGCACCTGTAGGCACTGCCTCTTGGCTAACAGCTATTGTGGGTGGTTGGTTTGGCAGCAATAAGCAAGTGATATCTAGCTGTATGGGGTATCATCAGCTAGGGACAATGAAAACTTCTGGAAACTAGTAGTAGTAGTAGTAGTGGCAGCTTTTACTAAATAAAGGACACTTTATGTAACTACTACTACTACTACTACTACTACTACTACTAGCTTGTCAAAACAAAGCAAGGAGATAGAGTATGAAGAAGTCCCACTCAAGAAACTGTCAAGGTTGTGATGGCGATATCGAACATTAGAGTATTAAAAGGAGGCCATAAACTATAATGAGTGCCAGTCGTATGGAATGACCTTGTTAAATAACCTATATAATGATTTGAGTTAGTTAACTAAAAAGTTCAATCAGGGCAGGTAATACGATATTGCTGTATATAATTCAATGCTATACATACAAACTGCCTTCGTCTCCGATGACAAAACCATCCATTCAGCGTATTGTCATGAATTTTCAACCATCTGCGCATAAAAAATCTTACTAGTGTAAAATTGACAAACAAAAGATCAATGGCGACTGGAAATGTATTAGAGATATTAGCACAAAATGGCTGAACTATTGTTACAAGTTAATCGACAATGATTTATAATGTCTAATTCGGTTATTGCTGACAACTAACAACTACAGCCATATTATCACTAATACTACAACTACCATATATCGCTTATTACAATTAATATTTAAATATTTTGTGAGAAAAGTCATACAGGATGGTGATGCAATAGGTAAAAACACATGCCAACAAGAGGTAGACAACTTCACGTGTCAATAGAGAGAGAGACTCCATAGGAAAACATCATTAGAGGGTCTAGTAATGATGATTGTTATCACAGCGCAGGTATACAAACAGTAACTACCTGACAAATATTTATATTGTCAATGCTTTAGTCATCAGAGGTCAGAGGTAGTTAATAGGATTAGTCGTAGAGGTGCATGCCGGCAGCAAAGGCAGCATTAATTGATTACTCTGATGAAATAATTGTCTTTTGGTTTAAGAACTGACAATGAAAGAAAACAAAATGTACCACTAGCTTCACAAGGATGCGATGTTTTGTTTGGGAAAACTGAGGCAGTGGATGGGTGAAGGGGGTGGTGGAAGTAACCCCCTATGATTTCGAGTAGAAGCAGCAACCTTGGCCAATAATTAAGTCACTGACTAACCGCAAACAAAAACATTCTGTACCTATTTTTGACAGCATTGCCGTGGCTTTGAGGTCGAAAACGTTTTAAAACCAACTTCCTTGTAGTTAATGGATGCTAAAACGATCAATTTCACTCCCAGATATATCTAGCATGTAAGAAATCTTGATGTCATTATTTGACGACAATGAGAAAAAATGTAGGCACTAAGAGAAGATACAAAAGTTGAATAGCTAGTTTCTGCTTCAATACACCGACAAGATATTCTATTCAGCCCAAAGCTACACTCGATTCAGATGCAAAAGTGGATAATAAGACCTGAACAGAAATCTAATTAACCAGAGCTGACTACAAGCACCCTCTCAAGCATACATTCTTTGTGTAAATAGATGTTATCGACAATTTTTTTTATAGCAATAGCCATGGGACAATGTAACATCGAGCATGAATCGTTTTAGTCTTACAAATCCCTGTAGCATTTGCTCAACATTTCAACTTTCACCAATATGGTGCTAACTAAACCGCGTTATAATAATAAAATAAAAACTCAAGCGTTCTAAAAAATAATAATTTTTTCTTTAATAAATGTTATTTGTAATAATTATTTATTATTATGCAGAGCGGATATTTCATCGAGTGTTTCAATCTAAATCTATGGCTTCCTCCTGTCCAACGGGTATTTGTAACGGAGAATTACAACAGTGAAAAGCCATGAACATAAAATAGTCATAAATCATCACAGAAATCCAATCAGTGACAACGATACGCCATCACTTCAACAGCTTGTCTAATCGTGAATAATTTATAATCCGATGAAAATAGCATTCTACCTTTTTGCTTAATCATATTCTGAGTTACTAGTGGAGACCCAAAAATTTGTTGCCCGGGCAACAAGGAAGAACTGAAGGTGCAGTTTCCGAAGAGGGAAGTTTTTAATGAAGGAGGTAGGCCAAGTCATTATTATCAGCATTAACTGAAGCTTTACAAAAGTCGTTTGCTTTTCAGTCTTTACAAAACCTTTCATTACTCTAAGCTGTGGTCACACCATGAAAAACTTCAATACACTTAGAAAACGCACAAAGAAAGACAAATACGCTGTACAAATTCATTTGCCAAAACTATTCTTCAGATTTCTAGTTGCAGAGAAAAGTAAACAGGTTGTAAAAACATTTGACATCAAGAGCAAAATAGGCCAATACAATTTCATTAAAAATCGAACAAACAAAACTATTTTCTAGAATAAATAGCTTGCACTTAATTTATGATAAGGCAAGCGCTGAAAACAATAATATTATAATTTTTGGCAAGTATCGAGTTACGTCTCATAAAAAAATGTCAAGTATGAAAGTCTGTACTTTAGCAAATGAAGTTAGTTAGAATGTTCTAATGATGACAGATAGGAGCAGGTGTGCCAAGGTATTCCCCGCTGTTGCAAATCCTTATCATTTACGGACATATAGATAATAATATTGACAGAGCATACAAATGAAGCACATGTAACCAACCACCAACTAAGTGAAAATGATCAGTTAGACATCCTTGTACCCGCACAAAACCTAGAAAACATTCAATGAACAATTCATACAAACTTCAAGGACACAGCGAGGTTAATAACCTACTGACCGGACACTGACCATTGGCTAGCTGAATACAAATGATTACATAACAGTGTTATGTAATAGTAGCTTACTCACCTCACCATTCATACAGTTAAATGTACAAAGTTTAGAATGAGAATACTAGAAGGTAGCTATGCTCCCGTTGATATAGAAGAGTACGATTGTTGTCACTGATGTACAGTCATGTATGTAGTAGGTAAAACAGTACCAGAACAGTCTAGATATCAAGTTGAGGTCTTTATGAGAAAGTAGTTTGACTTGAAGAGCTCATGCGTATGCTACTATTATTACTGATGATAAAGCATCCAAGTGCTTGGCATAAAAAATAACAGCTAATCATGAACAAGTAGCTGTACACACTAACTATTATACTTGGATGCATTGTGGGAAGGTAGCATTATGGGGGCATGACCTTATAATAAAAAACTATGCAAGTATAAAAAGGAGACAACTCCACAAAGCAAATTAAATCATTCTGAGAATAGAACTGAAAAATACCGAGATACTGGAGAACTGGAGAGCAGAAAGAAGTAAGCAGATGGCAAAGAGCTAAAAAAATAGACAAATACTTTTTTCTTTCATGAGTTGTTGCTACCAAAAAGCCATGTTTTCTCAATATTTTTAACAAACAACGCAGTGTTTTCTGCTATGTAATCGTCGGCATAGAAACTGAGCTTTTTAAATTCCTTCAATACAAAACATGACACATCAAATGAGAATTTAATTATTTATTCAGTTATAAACAAAAGCAACTTTCGCACACTCATAAAAATTTCATCTGGCTAGTCCGTTTCAAGACGAGAACTGTGACGAAAAGAGCTAAAGTTGACAAGCCAAACAAGGATTGTAATGATGAGATAACTGCTGACGTAGGCAAGCGCTGCCGCCAACGAGCCAAAGGAGACAGATGAGAGTCAATGACAAGCTAATTGTATTGTTTGGACTACAAAATATCTGTCAAGCATCATCTTCCAGCACTCAAGACGGTAACATAAACAAAATGTGTAAAGGAGATCATCGAAGTAGTTACGTGTCACTAGCACTAATTATGCCTTTTTCATATCAATTAGTGTAGCCTGTCTGCAATAAATGTATCAAGGTCCATTGTAATGGTTTCTGCTCTTCACCTCATTACGGTCTCAAATGTGACAAAAACGACCATTAAAAGTGATTTGATAAAAGTCCTTGACACAAAATGTTGTCATTGAAACAAAAGCTAATTGGTAAAAAAGAAGTACACTGTGCAGGGTTTGAACCACAACACAACTGGGTGCAAGTGTCAATACTTAAGCACTGAGCCACCGCGCATTCCTGGAGAAAGACAAACACACAAACCTTCATTATACCAATTTACACAATAGTAAAAAATTATGGAATTGTGTAGAAAGTAATAAATAGATCATTTCAATCAACAGGTTATTAGTGATCATCAATACTGATCGCAGCGTGTGGAGACAATCTATAAATGTGATTAGTAGTCTAGAATGTAAAGCTATCGTTCAAACAAATAATTTGCACAACTAGCTAATACTTTCTTAATATGAGATGCAAATTAAAATGCGACGTAAAATCATATACACTAAAACATCAAAGGTAAAGCAATACATAAATATTTACTTACTAACGAGCCAAGTTAAAATTCATATGACTAATTCATGAAGTTATTTGACTACAAGTTAAATAATTTAAAAAAAACTTGTTACTAAAATAATAAAAGCGATTGAGATTAATAAAATCTTACCAAATGTTGGCAATATTCTTCAAGCGTTAAAAGCACTAGTTTAGTTTCGGCAGCGAAGAAATAGCACAAATGCTATGTACAGTGGCAGCACAACGTATGAAGTGGTCAGGTAAGACAAGCACTAGTAATAATATGTAAGCGTGTCGCTGGTTATAGCCACTAATGCCAGGATACTGTGCCAACTTATAACAATAACACAGAGAGCAGAAAAAAACAAAAAAGTAGAAGAGGATGGGTGGTATAATGATAGGATCTGAGGCTTACAGGATGGATCTCATGCTTACAGGATGGACTCAGTCATCGCAAGCAACTAGAAACGTGCATGAAGTCAACTGGAATGCAATATACAAGTAATTATATATACTGCGCCATGACATTTGTAAACAAGTCATTTTATAATGATTGCGCAATGTGCCTGGGTGTTGGAAAAATAATTGGCCATTTTGAGATTGTCATGGTTTTTAATACGGACGTAGTATTTCTAGACTAGTCACTTTTCAGCCATATGGAATACCTATAGACCGTAAAAATCTTTTAGGTGCAATATTGCTGCCAGAATTTTTTAACTGGACAATACATGTATATCAACAACATTTACCTGGGTTGTATATATCATAGGAAAAAAATTATGGACCCTGTAGTAGAAAAAACTGCTGTTAGTGGGGTACGCAAACATCCATTTTTCTCGCTATAATATGGCCGTTGACGTACCATAAGTGCTCTATTTGCCATGTACCATGATTTTGTATAAACTAAATCTGTGAAATGGTCAAAGGAATTTAGTTAAGATTAATCTTATTTTCCTATTCATTTATCTCGATTAATCGCAAAATTAATTTCCTGTGGCATCTATCATTAGCTCCAATTTTCCAATATATAATTCAGATTTTTCTGCTGATTGGAAATTGTAAGCGCGGGTTTGCATCATGGTGGATTGGAGTTCATTCTCAGTCATAGAAATGGTGAACTTGAAACAATACAAACAATAATAATAATAATAATAAATGTAATTTAGTCAAACAAAATTGCAATTGCCAAGTTTAAAAAAAATTAAAGCAAAGAAGTCACTACTAATGGCTACTAATTAAAAAATGGTTTTTAATCGCATTAATCTTTTGTGGAAATTGTTCGAGTTAATCTTAAAAATAACTCGATTAAATCACATCCCTAGTCCATAAATACTACACACATGGTTTTTAACCATAATATTTTATGAAGACCAAATCAAAGTAATATTTCCAGACAGCAATCTGCGTCAGCAAGTGAATAGGAATAAAATAAAAACCTTTGAGACGCACTCGTCAGGTAGCATGACTCGGTACAAAAATAGACATATCAAAGTGATAGAAAGGGATGGCAGCTATTGACATCGACTACCGATGGGAAAACTAGGCTGATTATGATAATATTATTCAGCGAATTCAGCAATGATGGGATGCATGAATTCATGATACAGAGCCAAATGTCAGAGGCAATCAGTTGCAAAACTGTAACAACTACTATAGACCATACAACGAAATCTGAGAAAAACCAAATCCTTTACCAATTGTAACAAATATTGCTGATGTAAGTGGTAAAGCAGCGAGTGCTGCCAGCTAGTTACGCTGACCACAGAAAGTCATATGAAGTAACAAGAATGACTAATACTTATATAATTATGCTGTGATAAAGGATGTATGATACCATCTGTAGATAATGAGCTTTTGTATAGACTCTTTCCTGCAAGCCTATTGATGATCATTACCCACTTCTTTCTTTCAGGACTGTTCAAGAAACCCTAGTGAACCAGTCATAATGGCTTTCCCACCAACAAAGCAAATCGAGAAAAAAACTTTGGAGCGGCCGAATGTGTAATTGGGAATCTATGAAGACTTGCAAGCTTACATTTTATGTAAAATAAAAAAAAAATGCCGTCACGAGGATTCAAACCTGATCAAATAACATCTCCTGTAGCAAACGTGCTACCACTGAGTTACGCACGCATATCCTACTTTGTGAGTCATAACAACAAAAAGTAGCAACTTTTTTTGCAAAATATAGTGTCATATTGATTGCACGGAATATTGAGCAGTTTGTGGTATTGTCTCGGTATCATCCATTTAAAAGTTGAATACAACTGCAAACAGCCGTGGGAGATGTTGATAAGTTTTTCCATTTCATTTTAAGACGTTTGATACCAAAGGATGAGTATGAAATACAAGACATGTGACCAGCTAGCGTCGGTACTAGATGCATGTTGTTTCAATCCCATAGTTCTGACTGACTTGACTGTGTATGTATATATATATATATATTGAATGCAAGGATTCTGATCTCTGTTATACTCAAGGAACTAACGCAATATTGTCACGTTATGTATGCGTGTGCGAAGAAAAATTATTCTGATGTTTTTGACATACGGTGTGGCTTAGCTGGCTATAATATAACAATACTAGCAGCAGCCACACATGTATAGCTGCCACACATGTATAGCTGCTAGCTGATTCCAACCCACCTACATTTATATATAGTAACATAGATGACATGTCCTCATGTCTTCATTCAGCTCGAGCCAAATATAACATAACCTTTAAATTCCATGGCAAAGAAAGATGTATTATGTACAGGTATATAGCCACCTACGCTGGAACGTATAGTATGAAACAATGAAAATAATATAGCTATTATTAGTACAATGTATAGTCTAGTTGTAAGTGCGTCAACTTTTACTACTTTCTGAATTGTTATATAATTTATCAACAAAGCAGTCACCAAGGTGATTTATATTATAAACAAGGTAGACTCAATACTTCAGAGTATATTCTGAGCTCTTGTGTAAAAAAGGTAACTATATGTTGTGCCATGAAAAATTAATGTGCGATGTCGATGTGCGAAGTCAGCAGATTAATATTAATTGGGGAACATTTGCTCTGATGCAAGTGATATTGTGGTAATGATAGATGCAAATCTTACATTAAACAATGCACACCTGGTACTATGTACTGTTTTCTGCATTTACATGTAGGTACAATGTAGTAGTAACCATAGACATGATAACTGGCTTACAACATTGACACTGATCAATTCTAAAAATCAAAGTCAACAAGATTGCATAATCTAACAAAAATTCTATTTAAAAACACATAAAACAAACCTCTCTCAGTTACATAAGAGAGGGACTGATAAAATCTACATAAATCTCACTTGTCTACAGAAGATAAATTAGCTATAGACCGTGACACGTATCTCAAACAGAATGTGTTATCTCAACCCTGAACCACACCAAAGCTGCCCAGGTGAAGGACAAAAAAGCATGCCAAACTATGCAGAAAGTAAATCTCGACACGTAACCTCGCAATATCAATTCTACCAACACTGACAGTAATTAGAAATAATCATGGCACATTTTTTGCAGCAACAAAAATTAAATGGAAAACATGAAGAGGCAAGAGATTTGCTGTTAGCGAGCTGTTATGTAATATAGCACACCAGCACACACACCAAACAACCGCAATATCTGGAGAGTGCGCCATCACATCTGTCTCCCGGGAAGTGCTGTCTGTGGTGGACACAAGGCAGCAGAAACTAGTGTATGATGCTCTAGCAAAGTGACACAATGCATTCACAACAAAAGCCTTACCAAGTCTATTTCCCATGTCAGGCTAAAAATAGAGTCATCATTATTTACGGAGTGTCCATGCAATATTTGCACAATAAATTCCAGAGATGGAATAGCTACAAAGGTTAGCATATAAGGTATGGCCTGGGAACTATTACATAAAAAAAACCAAATAAAATAATAATTATTTTGGGTTATGAAATAATTAAATAACAAGACGTAAAACATTATTGTTTCCGAATTTCGATTATTTTTCAAGCGGTTTTCTTTTAAAACATGTTTAAAGCGAACTTTGCAGCTAAAACATAACTGCAGTAACAAAAGATAATTTTCAAAAGGGCCTCTTATTCTCTATTGTCAGTAAATTCCTGTAAATGTTAATTTTTAATTTTAAAAAACTTCTTAAAAATTAACTTTACACAGAAAAACCTTATACATCTGAAAGAATTGATTCAAAACTGTCAAATACACTTCAATACTTACATTTCGATTGTCACACGGAAGATTATGGAAAATAATTGCAAACTCTTTCATAAAAAACGTAGACACGGCGGCCATGTTTACGTTATTGCGTAATACCTGATTCGATCAGCCATAGGAACGGGTATACCATGAGATGGGAGAGGAATGCCATCAGCTGACATCTCACAACCTGTGGTCAGCCCAGTTTATTTTGTATCTAAAATGCCAAAATTCCTGCAAAAACAAAACGAGTTTTAACCGGACACATACAGGTGTACTAGTTTTGTACTGGCACTAAAATATGTACTCAATGTCAAGTCTTTATCCTAGAGGTCATTGCAGAATGTTCAAGATTTCATTCCAAGAACAAAGACTTATTTTATGTGCGATTAGAACGTCTGTTGCACCGAGTTCTACTGAGCTTGTTTAGTTTACAGGAAGTCAGCTCAAACAAATTGTTCTTTATGTTTTTATTTTCTGGACCAATTAATTTTCAAAATAAAAAATAATTAATTGCACTGTACGTACGCTGGTTGTTGGAAACATGATATAAAGTAAAGGAATACATTTTTAATGCTAGCAAAAATTAAATAAAATTAAAGTCAGTATACAGAGCTAAAATTTGAATAATAAAAAAATTATTACTGCCACTAACCAGTTTTACATCAGAAATAATTAATTTAGTAAAATTAATGCAAAGCTGTCAATCAATAATTTGTAACCGCATGTGATTGGCACCGACCAATTTTTTTTATTATCCTCGATAAGTCAACTAAATACTGTAATAAATAAATTTTTAAAAAAATCTAATATGAAAAAATCAGCCACTTTTCAGCAAAAAATTTCTGTGTAAAAGCTTTACCGATCTTTGTCAATCAGGTAATGATTTTGATATTTATTTACGCTTTGAATGATAAATATTTTATTTCAACTCTTGCGAATAGCCTGAATCAACAACTAACGACAAAAAAGCTGTTTGATCAGGTTTACGACTTTAAAAACAGACAAACAGTTTTCATTAGTATTATTATTGGAAAGTTTTGCCATCAATTCACATAGTCAAATGGAATGAATAAACCGAAAAATCTAAATTTTATGAAGAAAATGAGAAAGTTAAAAAGATAATATAAAATTGCTGTCCACAAACCATTGCATGATAGTAGCGCCATAACCACCACCATGGGAGGTACTTTATTTATTTTTTGGCTTGATGATTGTTTTAGAATTTTTTCTTTGCTTTACATTCAATTTTCTACTAAAAGTTACAGCAGGACTAATTTTGGGAGAGAAACATTGAACCTAAAACTCCGCAATGGGGTCCCGGCAGAGTAGTTTCACTTTAGCGATGCAACCGGAAGTAGCTTAGTCGATCATTGAACTTATCATTAGAAATTACGACTCGCTTGACTATCATTCTGATGTGAGGAAATTTGAGTAAATAATATGACAAAAATGATGTTGTTGAGAAAGCTCAAAGAATCAATAAAGCCTTTGGAAGTTCTTTTTTTGAAAAAGATTTGGTTTATTCAGTTAAAAAAAATAATTAAATATCATGTTCACGGGTAGAACCATAGTTTCGTTTTTCGGGTTTAATTGAGCTTGCCAACGTAAACTAATGATAGCGCGTCCTTGAACGATTACTGTGGTTTGCTTTCACAGTGCCGTTGTAGTTTTACAAATTATGTTTATGGCGCATTGTCAGTATTATACACTCCAAACTTATCAGCTGCCGTGAATAAAAAAATGTTTCTTTAGTAATTGTTAAATTGAAGTGACTTTCGTTTTATTAGTTTTGTTAGTGGAAAGCGGGCTTCCGGTTTCTTTAATAATAGCTCCGCACAAAAATATGCCGGGACCCCATTGGCATCCATAATTAAACGTCAAATTTTATCGATTTTCAGTAATAATAAAAACTGTGATATTATTCAACAAAAATAATAATTCCCAACACAGCTGTTTTTAATATTAATTATCGCACAATGTATCAGTCTTCACACAATTCATTTTTACAAGAAAATTATTCAAAATATATAAAATACAACATATAATTTAAATAACAGCATAAAATACTGTTTCACACTTCATCATATATAATATCCTACCCATTGCCTAACTTTGCCAAATCGTTATATTATTTAAAATTCAAATTAACAAGGAAGCAACCGGAGGGTTTCATCTATTCGTTTTATTAATCAAGAACTACAGAGTAAGTAAAAATGGAACAGCTGTCAGGGACTGTTTCCGCAAATCAATTTGGGTATATATACCAACAAAACTAGGCATTAGTATGAATATCACACTGAAATGTGACATTTGTTTTAAAAATAGAACAATTAAATTGATTTTAGTCATCCGACAGGAAACTCATCAAATTAATCATACAATTCACTCAACAAATATACCAGAGTACCAGATCAAAGTCAAATAATTTAAACGTGATTTAACTGAGCCAGGATTGAGCACTAGTTTTGTACCACTAAAACATAGTACAGCAGAGGAGGATAACTCTACATACTAATTGAATCAGGTCTGTTGATAATATAAAATTTTTTATACTGCATCAAAACATGACGTAAAAAATTGCAATAACAAATAAAACAAAAATAATCAGTAAATTTAATAGTTGTAAACCAGTTGTTACAGTTAAGATCTCACAAATTGAAAAAAAATAAATTTTAACGCTAATCTCAAACACAAAATAAAATAACAGAGTAACAACAAACAAGAATATGGCTTAGTATTATCAGGAAACACGATGATGAGAAATTTATTATTACCTGTAGGGTTTTAATTCTGGCGGATCTGTGATATTGACAGTCCAACATAAAATATTTAAAAAGTCTTAAAACTGTTCTTATCCCTACAATAACACAGTAAGAAAATATTATAAATTATTATTATAACAATCTTATCGAAGTCACTTGTGATAGAGCGGAGTCGAGGTGTAACTTGAAATGGTCAGTAAAGAATTGAGATGAGACAACTCCTTATTTGTGTGTCTGTAAGTAGCATAAAACAAAAACAATGTTCTTCCTTACATTAACTAACCTTGATGAGTATGTAATGCTTGCTCGCTGGGGATATCTATTTCTCTATCACTACAACTAGCCACTTAGTGTTAGGATGTTTCAACTTGTACCAAAACGCCAGTACGAACTGCAACAATGCACATTGTGTAAACAATCAGTTCAGATAGTTTTGAAGTTCTAAACATCAAAGACAAAAACCAGTTGAATTGTTACTTGTAATGACCAGCTGTAAAACAAAAGTACAGCAGATTATATCTCTGTAGAAAAGTGATTATAATAAAATATAACAATAAATAAATAATTCTAATTATTAACCCATGATATGTTGGGATGCATCCTCAAAAGCAGAGTGGTTACATATTTGATGAATAGAACAGGTGATGTCATATCCACGCAAATGTCATGACAGCCACATGACAAAGCAAAGTTTTATGAACAGGTGGTTGAAATATTATATAATATCCACCTACACAATATCATTGCTATTTAAAAATGATGTCGGTTTTTTGTAGACCCTGTCATTATAAACTTGCAAACTAAGAAAACCATATGAGCCGGCAGGAAGTAAGTTATAATTGGGGTATCAGTGAACTGGCTTGACAAAATCTGTTGGGTCATTCAGCCTAAAAAATGAAAAATTGAAAAACTATATCAACTTATTAACAAACCCAGTGGCTACTTCGATCAGCCAGTAGCAATCGATTGTTGCTGAACAAAATGGCTACTACATGACAACTGAGGATGTGACCTACCAGCGTGTGTTTATTTGAAAAAGACTTTTTGTTTATTAATGCATGTTTGCTTGAACAGACCAGTGCTTTCACTCAACAAGATGGCCTGATAGAACAGGTGACAAGATGTTGATAATGACTCCATTCTGTCTAATCGGCGTATAGCAAGCAACAAAAACATTGTAGGAGCTATCTTCCAAAAGGTGGCGCTTCTGCTGTGACGAATATTTCATATTTTCTGTATACATCACAATTCACTAGTGCTTCTTTTGTTCGAATCGAGACACGATCGCAGACACTTAATGGATTTTTTGCCGATATATAGCTTGTAGTGGCACCCATTTTGAACTCAAGTTGATTAAAATATTGACCGTGTTGGCAGTCGTCATCCCTTGTTTAAAAATTAAAATTAATTTAAAATTAATATTAAGTTAATCGAGCAGAAAAAAACGTTAGAGAAGCTTGCCGAAGCAATTGATAATTTAATAATCCATTAAAACAATTATTATCATAGCTAATTAATTACTGTTAACATTTTCCCGTAAAACTACATTTGTTCTAAAATTGATTTAACTTCATGCAAACATGCACTCAATAGTAATTGTCATGTTTGTTGAACAATGGCCAGAAAATAATAGGTATGCGCAAGTCAACACGTGTCGCCTATGGAACAAAAAATTAATTTAGAACATCATGATTATTCAATAGATTGATGAACAAACAATAAGGAAGATAACTCCCAATTTCCAAAATATTCAAAAAAAATAAAAAAAACAGCTCAGCAAACAGTGCATAGTTTGTAATGCCACTATTTTCATATCATATATTTTTCAAGATGACTGCTATCTCATGATAATGTTGAGGATAAAAGCCAGTTTATTAAAATGAACAAATTAGACTTCCTTTTTATAATTCATTACATGCATAGTTTCATTTGCGACTTACAACAATATTAATAAATGTTTGTTGATGTTTTTTTATTCAGCAAGCTACTTTTTGTTGACCTTCAAATTTAGAAAAAGATGATTATTTATTGATGAAATTTATTGCCGATTTGAATATTTTTATCGCATATTGGTAAACATAGATCACAAAAACTCTTATGAATTCGATATTTTTATATTATAAAAGCGCTATCACTAATCATATTGTTGTTACTTATTTTTACCTATAATGTTTAATTGCTCTTAAAGCTTGAAAATTCAACTGAAGTGAACAATCACCATTTAGGATTTACATTAAAACTGCTCAGTGATGACCAAATATTATTTATGAAGTAGGCAATAATTAAGCTCAAACCTTAGAGAGGTTCACCCTGCATCCAAGTTATTTTTACTGTACCACCAGAATGCATGTTTCGGCTGCAGGCTGTCATAATTTGTATGCTAGGGGTATCATCGCTGATTCTAGTCTGCTTGTGATGCAAATTTATGGCCTCAACACGCAGTATTTATGCATATACAATATTGTTTTTTTCAGTAGAAAAGTAAAAAAAAAAAATCATTTTCGAGAAAAAGATTCCTAAAAGCTATGTTGAACCATCGAGTATTCTCAACAACGCCATTTTTTCTACACGAGCAATGGAAAACGTAATAAAAACTTGGTAGGTTGTGTTTTTCAATGGAGTGCAGTGCTTCAGGTTTTTATATATATATATCATTGAAATATAGCATGCTATCGAATTACTGCTATTTAGTATTCGATTAAATACATTTATATTATTTTACATTTATTTTAAAGTCAACAGGTAATATATTACCAGTGACAAAAGTTTGGTTTTGACATCAAAACAATTAGCTTGTGTTCTGAGTGTTTAAAATATCTTTCATGAAAAGTTTAAAACCTAGAACATGTAAATAAAAGTATTTGTTTTTGCTGCCAGTCAGTAGTTGCAATACCAAAGACCGTTATCTATGCGACCAAATTTGCGGACAAAGCGAGGAGATGTATTCTCTTGTAACAACAATAATCAGTCTACTGCTTTTTGTGGTAGGTAATGTTGTCACCCCTAAGAAACTAGATATTCAGCGGACACCCAATAAAGTGCAGTGGTGTAACAAGTAAACGGATCGCCCTATTTTTTTTATTTTCCTTCGGCATAAAAAGGTTGTTTTTATGCATTTCTAGTGACCCTACGCACTACTTCCATACACCAAAATGATCAGAAAAACTTCTCTCTGTTGAAAATTTAACTTATACGTATATTCAAAATCTGTGATAAGTGCATTAGAATGTCAGAAAACAACAATTTAATTGGCTTTTCTAGGGCAAGCGCTTGAGGCTACTTTTTACTCTTTTTCCTCAAAAATTTTCAATTAACTCTTAGTATGAGTGGATGGCCCTGAAAAGGGCCGTTGGGGTATTTGGTTGACATCAATATTTTGTAGACATGCCTTTGGCTTTCATTACAGCTTTGCATCTGCGAGGTATGCTCTCGGCCAGAGTTTTGAGTCAGTCAGTGGTTGCAATATGGAACCAAGCTTTAATAACTTCCTCAATCAGCTTGACTTTGGTCGTAGGCTTATTCTTAATGATTAAGAGGTTTATTTCATGCCATAAGTTTTCTATGGGATTGGTATCTGGTGACCGAACTGGTCAACCCAATACGATCACTTTTTGCTGTCTACAAAATTCTTTGCCCTTCTTTGCAGTATGACATGGTGCATTGTGCTGCTAAAATATCCACTCATCATCTGTATCAAACATTTTTTGAGCAGATAGCAAAAGCTTATTCTCCAACACATAAATGTATTTTACTACATTCATCGTTCCTTCACATATGTGAAGACGGTCATACCCCTTCATTGAGAAACAGCACCATACCATCACAGATGTTGGATGTTTTACAGTTGGAAGGAAGCATTCAGCTTTGTACACAATGGTTGTGTGGTGAAGTTTGATTCATCAATGAAGATAACCTTGGACCATTGCTCTACTGTCCACTGCTCGTGAATCTTTGCCCATGCCAAATGCTGTTTTTGCTATTGCTCTGTGAGAAAAGGTTTTCTTCCTTGGTTTAGAGCCTCTTAAACCATTTTTCAACTGGATTTTTTTCACTCCTGGTGGACAGATTGCTGTTCCAGTCGACTCTCAGTTCTTTGCACAGTTTAACATTATTCAAACAGCAATTCTGTTGACTGAGCTGCACCAGCTTTCACTCTACTCTAGTAGTCTTCTTCTTTCTTCATCTCCCTGTTCTTTTCTTGAAATCTCCTTGCTGTTTGAACCTCTGTATGGCATTGAGAACTGTTGTTCTTGCTACTCCAGTCTCTTTGGATATCTGTATTTGAGACTTGCCTTGCAGGTGAAGGTAATGATGATTGCTCTTTTGGTTTCGGAGAGATGATGTGGCATGGTTGCATGCAGAAACTGGTATAAAACTGAAAACTAAGAGCCTATCTTGTTTAGCCTGTAGCTGACTTTTGTTATGCTGCTAAACCCATTAGGATGTGGCAAACGTAAAGTCAACACAATGAAGTTGGAAATATACGGTTAATGTACTGTGGGAACATCATTGATTGAACAGAAAATTTTGGTGGAACTGATGAGATTATTCAAATTTTACCAAGTTTCTCAATAGCGTACAGGGCTCCTAAATTGAATCTCTTTACGAATAATATGATACTTTCAGAAATAACCTGTAATTTGATATCTATTGTCCTTTGTTCAAATTTTTTCATCAGCTTCTAATGGTGCGGCGAAAACCAGACATTCAGACTATGTACATAGCGCAATAATAGAAGGGGCGGTCCGTTTATTTGTAACACCACTGTAGATAGTAAACATGGTGCAGCGAACATACACCATGTTTATTCTAGTATTAACAGGTCTTAATGACTTGTTTCCAAACAAAATTAAAATTCAATTAAAGTACCTAGAGTGTGGAATATACAAGTATAGTAGTTTTACTCATAAAAAACACTGTACCAATAAATATTTTTATCTTATCAACACAGAGGTTACGTATAAAGGAATTTAATCAAAATATTCATAGTCAGCCTATGAGAAAAGTGTATGCAATGAGGAATGCCAATAGATAAAGTTATTTTGAAGTTAATAAGTGATTCAATTATGGCACCAGTCGTTTTGATATATTATTATTTTACTGTGGTTCACCACAAAATAGTTGTCAGCTTTTAGCGTACCATGGTAAGATTGGTTGAAAGTGAGCCATCATAGAATCTTTACACAACTTGGTTTTAGAATTTTTTCTACCTGGACCTGGAGCCAAAAACATATTGAAGAGTGCTACACGGATACATGAAGTAGTTGAATTTTAGTTTTCACAGTTAGCAATCATTCATCTATTAGTACTTTATGTTGCCTACCTTTTTCAGCCAAATAACTGGTAGTTGATTTTTTTCACTGATAACATTTTGGTTTGCAATTTCAGCAAGAAAATTTTTAAAACAATTGAGTGAAAACAACCACATCTAATTTTTTAATCTATTCTCTACTTGAAGGTGGCGTGTCACGGACTGATACGCAATTCACTAGTCGGAGTTGCCTTTTCTTTAGTGTCAAAGATTGCTAAATAGTTCCAACCAAACTGCTAAAAATAATCATAAACTAGTAGCTATTTCTTTTCTTATTGTGTCTGAAAATGATTATTTATTTACAATCTATGCTGTCCGATTTTTTCAGCCAAATAACGCAAAATTCATATTTGAAAACTGTTGTTGCTGTCGATTACAACAATGACGCCAAAATTGAAAACCTGGCGTATTTTTTTCATCACAAACAATTTTTAAATAATGATAATTTGAATCTTTTGATTTTAAAATAATTTTTTCTACTGTACCATTGTTTTAGTTTTAGAGATAAGAATGACGGTGTAAACATAATAGCAAACCAACCAATAATTAATTATTGATTAACTTAATTAATTAAATTTAATTACTTAAATTGCAGACTCAACTAAAACACCTCCAAAAACATCTGAAAATAATTGCAAGCCTAATTTTTTTATGCTCTTAAAAGTCTGTGCACAACGACTGTTCTTGGGATATTTTCGCCCATGCAAACCAGCCAAATTTTTGTAACTCCACTTCACGGCCTTATACAATTTGTTGCGTATGGAAATAAAATTGAGTGCAAGTCAGTCTTTATTGCGCTTATACTGTAGAAAAATTAATGAGAGCACAACTCCGGAAAAGGTTTTTGCCAAAAATCACTAGAAATAGTTAAATTAAATTTAATTCAGCCCAAAATCAGTGACATAACACCTTTAAAAGCTATGTTCTCACCAGGAAAATTGCCTGGTTTTATGAGATTTTGGAAGCGCAACACTATCATCATTACTCTCAGAAGCCCTAAGGAGAAGACAACTCTGTAAAAGTTTTTCATTGCGCAGTTACTTTGAATTGACTAACTTGAATGTGTTTTCGATAGAAACACGTTCAACGTCTGCTATTATGCCACATTTGGAGAATTGTATATAATGATAATAATAAAAATCATATTTGAAAAAGCCATCAAAATAATCATTATCAACAACCAACTTCAAGCTACAACAATTGTGATTTAGTGAATCATTCAATTCAACCAACCTATAGAGGTATAGATAAAGGCACAGGTCAATGAAACGCAGTTAATGGCGTTTCCTGTTCGCCAGGATTGTGGTGAAGTATATAAAACACATAATAGCAGTCTACTACCGATCAACTTTATCATCTTTACCATAGAGATATAGCCCAACCCCTCTTTTTCTAAACGATTGTTACTACACTTGACCGGCATTCAATGATAACAATGAAAAAACAAGTTTTGCTAATAATCCAATTTTTGATGGAATGAAACTGCAATTGACAAATTTATGTTGATGAAAATCATAGTGAGGTACTATTGATGAGTTATTAATTTATAAATAAAAAATTATGATTGCAAAAAATAATTGGTAAAATAATAATAGTTATAAAATTCTTATCATCGTGTTTTTGTTTTGCAGGTAAAATAAGATAACAAGAAAAATTGTTCAACTCTATTTCTAGTTGAAAAAAATATAATTTTGATAAAATCAGCCTAAAAATAATTTTTCAAATTTTGTTTGAAACCCATAACTGTTGATATGTAATCATTGTAATCGTGAACCGGAACCTAGAGCAGGTGTATCGTCGACGTACAAAACTTCGGCAAACTCTATCTATTCCTCTATGAACCAACCAATCTATTTCAAATATATAGCGAAATACACAAAAAGTAGTTTTCAGAGAGCGCTAAGAATTTATTAGTATTGATGGGAATTTTATTGGGAGAAAGCAGGCTGAGAACTCTGTAAAGATACATTAGCACAAGTTGAGTCATCTATGTTTCGGCACTGAGAGACTTGCATATTATGAGGGTATCATTTAATCGTGTTGTTCAGAATAACTCAAAATATAACTTTTTTTTATCAAAAATTGCAGCTTTACCAAACACCGTCACTTTTGAGCGATTGAAAGCAAGGGCAAAGACCGAAGCTGTAGCTTTTTATTAATTATTTGACAAGTTCAGCATATGAAATAAATATGTCACCGAGCTCCAAAGTTTCCCTTTATCAACAAATGTAGACATTTAAAAATGCCTAAATTATTCATTGCTGTTATATCACAAGAACTTGACTGAATTTATCCATAGTCAGGAAAAAACTTGCTTTACTTGCCAATTACTTGACAATACCTAGTAAAGTTACAAAAAACTTTTCAAGACCAATAGAAATAAAAAAGATAAAAATAACACAGCTTTATTACATTTTGCTACTTTGTGCATATATCATTTTTTATTGGCCATAAAAGTTAATCACAGGTATCATCAGGTTTATTATTGATCAACTAGAAAATGACTACTATTAATGTCTTTATTATCGGGTTGTTTTCAATTGGTTCTAAAAAATTAATCTAAATTGATAATACAATTAGGATAAGGTTATGGGATCATAATTCAATATAGCAATGATGGGAGATGGTGAGAAAAAAATAATTAAATATATCAACCTAATTTCATAATTGAACAATACGAAGACATTTTTTAAAGAATTTTGCAACTCAACATAAGTAGGCTACAATAGTATCACATTTGAGGAGGATTGTTTAATGTATCATCACTGATTGGACAAAGAATGATGATAAATTTCAAAAGGCTTAAAATTTTTCATTAAAAATCAAAAACAACTCATGAGGCAATGTTATAACAAACCATATGCTAGAAAACACATGCTAGAGTGGTTTAAATAAAACAGTATTCTAATATAATGATCCTGTCAACATAAATGCTGACTTGTCATGTTCAGTATGGCAACTGACTAGGTAGTTCTAACCATCAGTAATTGTCTAATATAAATTCTTCATGAATGAATTATTACAACTGTTTTGCAACTTGCTTTGCGCTATTATTTTAGACATAAACAGCACAAAGTCAACATAAAAAAACTACATTGATTTAATCAGTAAACAGTTTTTTCCGCAATCGTCTAACCTATATTATTGTGTATGTGGACAAATGCCAATGTGCAACTGCTTTTAATGTATATAATCGTCATTATTATTATTATGTTAATTACAACAAAATTCAGCATTATTATTATTAAAGATGGATGATTCTTCTTCATCATCATCTTTATTAATAACAATGCTGATGATTTTGTTTTAAATAATTATAATAATTTACAATAATAATTGTAACAGCAGTTTAAACAATTATTATTATCATCATTCTATTAATAATAAATTTAATTGTAATAACATTATATGTAGCTAGTAAAGCTGTTGAATAGTCACGTTAATCATAAGATTAAAGCGAATAATATAATTTGTGAGATTAATGCGAACAATACTCCTAATCATGAATAAAAAAATAATTGTTTACACATTAGGCAACTCTCCACTTTTTACAGTAACGAAGGAGGAAAAACTGTCCCATGAATAGATTTCAGCATGAGTAGTGGGCGAATCAATCATAGAGTATTTATTAAAAAATTATATTCAAGTTTATATAATTTATATATATAAAATTAAATAATTAATTTATAAAATTACTCATTAATTATAAGTTTTTATATTTAGACGAAGCTGATAGGTCGGTGTTGTTTTAATGCAGCAACACTTGACAGATTTATCAGCCTTATTATTTTACTTACTGTTCTTTCACTGGCTGCAGATACTTTTGTAACTGACTTCTCACATTGGATGTTTATATTTTATTATTTTACTGTTATTTCACTGGCGGTAGATACTGTTGTGAGTGACGTCTCACATTGGATGTTTTTATTTTACTGTTATTTCACTATTTCATAAATTGCAATACATACATGCATGAAAAATAAAAATTTAACCAACCTTTATTTCTTGCCAATTACTGGAATCTGATATGAGTGCTTATTGATATTTTACGCTTTATGTATCAGCTATTACAGTAATATCACAGCGGAACAACTTCACAATTCCATGACATGTCACTGGACATGTAACAAGACAGACAACTCCAAAGTTAATGACCAATTTATGTGAAACAGGCTGCATGCTGCAATAAATGTTGGCATAAAAGCATAATTAACATGAGTACAGTTAAACAAGATTAAACGTCAGATTAATTGCAGATTATTCTGAATATCTACAAAGATTAATCGCGATTAGAGTAATAAATCTTTCAACAGCCTTAGTAGTAGCTAGCACAAAAAAATTTTTGAAAACTTTTCAAGCTGGCTGGCTGCCAGAATGCTACCATAATTTTTTTCAGTGTGTAGCTTTATGTTAAACCGCATCAAAATCAATTTTAAAAATACCTTATTATAGCACAAATTTTTTTATTGTTTCATGTAATATTGGAGGTTAATGCCGGTGGATCAATCGAGCGTGACGTTATAAAAAAAAATAAAAGGTGTACGGGCCTTGTTTATTTGTTGTGTAGTAACAATAATAATTATTATAAATAAATAATAAAACAACTACTGTAAATAAATAATAATAATATAATAAAGCTACTGTGTTCAAAATTGTTAGTTTTTATTTCCCTGTAGCTTTTATGAAATTGTCGAGTTCAAATTATTGTAGAGATGACAACTCTCAATACTTCCATTCATTTAAATATGTGCCAACTTAATAAAAGTTGTCCCCTCTTCCTTTTATGGCTTAATTGAGTAAATAACTCCAAATTGCCCAGTGATGTACATCAACCAGATATGCTATCACATCAACTCAGTTCAGTCCAGAGCTAGCAACTGGCCAGTCAACTAATTACTTAATAGAAACACAGATTAAGAATCGACTCTAAAAATTCAATAGTAAATGGAATCGATCAACACGTAACCAACTTAAAAAAGACACTCACTACCCAACCTAACCCCAACATTCATGGGAGGGTGAATGGAGAGTGAATGAAGTAGATTCGAGCGATGATATTCCGTTCTACTACAAATACATGGAACTAACCCCTAGCTGTAATTGTAGATCAACATATACACCACTGATAGCTAACCGTGGAGACCGAACCTACTAACAGCCAAGACAACTCTATGACACTTATCCACTCCGACGCAGGACCGTGGAAAGTACTACTTACAGTGATATAGCTAGGATTCGAGGAGTCGATCATACAACTAAGTAATAAGTAAGTTACAACAAACAATAATATATAATAAACCTCGGATTTTATACATATCACTACCACAATAAGAACTTAATTATTTTAAAAATAATTATGTTAATAATATATTAATAATATATTATTATTTATGTATAAATAATAATAATAATTAAAAGAATCATTAAAATAATAAATTGATAATTTATTTAAAAAATAATTTTTTAAATAATAAATTATCAATTTATTATTTTAATGATTCTTTTAATTATTATTATTTATACATAAATAATAATATATTATTTTTTAATTACAATGAATAATAACAATCATAAATAATAATTATAATAATAATAATAATAAATAAATAATAATAATAATGAATTTTTTTCTCCCAGGCTTAGGCTAGAGCCCGGTCCCAGTTGATGAAAAACACTGAAAAAGGACAAAACACACTGCTTCATTGCAGATCATTAGTTTGATTTTAAGAGCATAATACTTGGCCAAAGGAATAATAACGTGTGCATTACCAAAAAAATGTACCAGTCTAGTAATTCTGCTAAACTGGCGGGGAAATAAATATTTATGTATTTTAGTTATTCCACGTTGTAGACTGTTGATCATGCTAATACCAGGGGTTGAAGACGGGGGTGTTTAGTACAGTACGTCGATGAAGTTATACTGCATCCTTGGTAGAGTTTTAAATGAACCCCAATGCTTTATAATTCTTTGAGAAAACCTGGCACATATGGCCTAGACCTTGGCAAGCCCACCCCGAAATGAAATATTTTGTTTACGGGACCTCTAGTTTCTCGTAGTAATGAATAGCTGCAGATATTGAGCTATAATTTAAGTGCATAAAATAAGACAACTCCATATATGGCTAGCGGTGGTGATATAGCCGCCATAATTCTAAAATTGACCATCAACAACGTAGTGAGTAGAAATGTATCACTAAAATCTAGTAAAGTATATATCATAACAGGAAGTGCGTGTTTCTCCTTATGATGCCTGTGGTAAATTTGATGGAGGCATGAAAGTAGTTGCAGTAAAACTTGATGGATTATTATGCTTTTGACCTTTTTCTAGAAAGCAGTTTTAAGGAGACAAACATGAACAGTTACAAAAACAGATTTCATACTGGGGATGAAAACTTGCATTATGCGTAACTGCCAAACTTTGTGAAAACCCTGACGATGAAAAGCCAATAGACTAAAACTTAACGCATAGAGTGGGGATGAGCATCAAGCTAGTGAGATGGACTAAACCTGGCTTAAAAATTTCAAATGCTACGCAGAGCTCAAAACAGCTAGAATGTTTAAAAATATTTAAAAATAGATAAAAACAAACAACACTATTGGTTTTGTAAAAAAAGTCGGGATTGAGATTTTTGGTAATCTGAGGGAATCAGTCAACCTCTCTATTAAAAACTGAGCAAAAATCATCTCTTGCTTTTTTGTTGCTAAACTAGTAGTCAGCTGTTTAGAGAGGGAGACAATTTTCTTATACTCCCTGACATGTAATTCGTGTAATGTTGGTGCATGTCATGAGGTGGAAGAGAAGACAACCTACAATTTATGCAGGAGTAGCTTTCTTAATGGGCAAAACTCGTGGCAGCTTGCTGCTAGCTGTCCAGTAGCTAGATATCAAAGCACCTGCTTCTCTTTTCATTTCACTAATTGTACGATGTCTAACATAATGAACTTCCAAAATACCAAGCAAGTTAATAACAATAAAACAATATTTCAAAATGCTTCATGAGAGAAAACAGACACGACCCAACAATTACATGACTGATATGATAAGTCTGATTTAAAAAAGCAGAAACCAAATTGAAGTTTCTACAGTATTTGCTATAGAATGTTGATCGTGAAATGATTAGAAACTAGATCATGCAATTTGACCCTAATCATTTTTATTTAAAGTTATCTCCTCCTTACACAGGTGGAAACAACTACTAAAGGCTATGAAAGGGTGGTAAAAATCTCAAACCGCATGTGATTCGATTTATATCTTGTATCAAACCGCCGACTAATAGTGATTAATCAGCGAGTTTTACATAATGCCGTCGATTGCTGACTGTATTTGATCAGATTAGTCTCTACTGCTAAATTTGTTAATCTTCCGTTTGTAGAATATTTGTTATTTAGTGTAGCAATATCTAGAAATAACACGTTTAATTTTGGGCGATTATTTCTGAATAATACGAAAGTCTTGTTTTGTTTTGATGTCATTTGAAAATCGAAATGCAAACACTGTACACAGGTTAAACTATCTTCGCTTATAAACAATCAACTTTTAGCCAAGCATTGATTGTTATTTGTTTCTTTTTTAATCTTTTTAGTCTGTAAGCTATAAGACGAAGACTAAAACAGAATAATAACATTTTTGAAAACTATGAAAATAATTTTTCTTATAATATAATATTAATTCGGCAAAAAGAAATTTAATAAAATAATTTAAAATTTCGATTGATAGTTTGTAATAATTAATAAATTTGGTTAAATACCAGCGCTGGTTTAATGCTGCATATTATAATTGCACCCTCAATCAAAACCAGGTGACTTGAACTGCTCATATCTTACTACTCATATTATGATGTTGTGATTTGGTACCGCAGGTGCAGGTGGGTGTGGTGTATGGTTGAGATACAACAACATAATACAATCCTAACTAATAAATACTAGAGTAAATAATGCATTAAATGTTGTACTTTACAATTCTACTTTACACAATTCTTCATTAACCTTAGTGAGGAATAAATGTAGCGAGCCCAACATCAATTCCGTATTCTATAAAACGGACAGTAAATTGCATTTTACAACTACTAAGGTTGATGGATCATTGCCAATAAACAAAAACTGTTTAGATTAAACTGGAAAAATTTATAGCATTTTGGTTTTGTTTTCAGCAAAGACGTGAAATCTGATTTTTTAAAAACCAATCAAACTCAATTGGCTACAAACAGACAATCAAGTTCGACCCGAACTAAAGTCCAGGCTCAGTCAGCTTGGTTTTATATATACATGTAGAGGAGAAAGCATCAAATTCTGATTTTATTGTACGTTTTTATTATATCATACAACGTGTATATTGTTGCGGGGCTTTAATGTATATTATTATACAGAGCTGTAAAGAGTAACTATTGACGTTTTCTATGCTGGTAGTTGTCATATCTTGCACTCAACGGTAACTTTTGATAAGTTTAAAGAGAGACAACTACTTTACAGGCAATGTAATCATGTCTTATTTATGTAAGCAGGATATTCTATGAAAGGGAATTTGCCGTTATCAAAGGGCAGAGCTGTGGGTTCCCCTTCCCTCATGGCACTCAATGCACTATTAAATAATAAAAATCAATATAATACGAAAGGCTATTTGCGTAATAAAAAGGGGCGTTCCATGTTTAAAAGGGCTCTACAACACTGAATGTGTAAAAGGTGACACAAAGAGTGATATTTATCAAAAGAATCAAATATACTAGCACAGCCGACGCAAGCTGATCACAACAATATCAAACATAGATTATACCATGGCAAATATGAACCGCTCTCTTGATATCAACCTTCATCAACTTCAGCTTGCTAATCTTCCTTCATTCTCAAAACCTAAAGAGGTCTCGTCTTTTTCACTAATAGTTAATGACCAGGAACCGTCGCAAAAAGATTGTGATGATCTCGCTAGAAAGTATACTGTTCCTGGCTTCTACCCAAGAGCACTGAGCAGTGATCCTGTTGCTAATCGTTTGGATTTAGTTGCCCCGAGCTCAATGGATGGACTTGACTTAGACCTCAAGCTTGGATATGACACACACATTAAGGAGAAATATCAACGTGAATACATCAAGCCACTTTTGCAATCCTTAGACGATTGGTAGCTCTGAGTTTGTCTGTAAGAGAGGTGTGCTGATAAACATAGCAACATCCCCTTATTATGCCAGTAGTAGATTTGATAATGGCACGAAGATTGTTGTTCAGAAAGTTGGCGGTGTATTGTATATGATAACAATTCATACTAAAACGACTGAGAAAATTTCAGAGCAGCAAGAAGAGAAACACAACCAGATGTCATACTGGGGTTTGAAGTTTGAATCCTATGTGTCTGCAAAGCCTGGGGAGAGGCCTGATATTCAACAGGTGATCGATTCGAACCTGAAATACAGAATAGTCGTGGACAGCAAGTTAGGCAAACATTCTTTGGTTTACAGCGGTGAGATAGATTGCGCTTGGCCTGAAGATCACAAACGTTACGTTGAGCTCAAAACAGCTAAAATATTTAGTCACCCTGGAAACGAACGACCGTTTCGACGAAACAAGCTGTTAAACTGGTGGGCGCAGTCATTTCTGATCGGAGTAGAAGACATCCTGTGCGGCTTTAGAGATGAGGACGGCGTAGTGAAGCACTGCAAATGGTATAAAGTGTCTGAGATTCCCCAAATTATACAAAGAGATAGAAATTCGTGGGCTGAATGGCATCCATCAGTGTGTTTGAAGTTTTTGGAGGAGTTTTTGGATTTTGTGAAAGTTAACGTAACAGAAGATCTTGTGCCACACGTGATTTCTAGAGCACCTGCGAGCAACACATTTCATCTCACTGTAGCTAGGGATGGAGAGTATAAGTTTTTGCCTCAGTGGTTTGTTGAGAAGTATTCAGCGATTTAATATGAAACACATATTCACTATACATTACAGAGACTATAATAGTTGTCAATGTATGGTTTTGTATTGCTCTTATTCAAAGAATGATCATGAATGATCATGCGTATGACTTTCATTTATGCAAATGTTAATTTGAAGTTATGATAATGACAATATAACATGATAACATAAACGTTTACTAAAACTTGTTTGTACTTAAGCTACAATAGCTGAAGTAGCAGGGGTTTCTTTGCTCATTGGTTGATTCATTTATTAAAATCGTGAAACTTGTGGTAGGCGATTCTTGCTGGCTACATGATACAGTCATAACAATTATAATCATATATATAGATATAGTTATATATATGACTATAATGACTAGTTATAGAATTATACGATTATTAGAGATTGTGATAAGGTTAATCTGACTTGCTAGGATGGTGTCTTGCCAAACTACCATGTTAGCTTATGACAGAAGAGAGAAAATTTGGAACTGTTGCTTCCACTGGTCACAACTGGGCTTGATGCTATGCAATGGACAATTTTCTAAATATGAAGTCAAATAATAATTTGTCTTTTAGTTTAGAAAGCCATTTGCAACTTAAATATGGGATGCAGTACAAAATCTGAAAAGAACGTAGACTCTGAGGGAGCCAACTCGAAGTCTACCTTTGTGTTTTATAGAAAAGTAAAAATGAGGTTTGCTGGAGGTTTTTGGGAGAATATTCAAATTTCAGGAGTTTTCAGAGCATTTAGTTTTCAGGAGTAGAGAATATTTGTGCTTAAAAATCAGGTGGTTCCCTGACAAATCAGGAAACATGACAGGTATGTATTCTAGCTGGCAGAGGAAGGTTACCAGGTAAATTTTATTAATGAACTTTGCTCTATTAATGACAACATTAATATGTGATTAAATGACAATAACAAGCATCGCAAATAATGTTTGTTTTTAAATTGTAATTTGTATAAACAAAAACCACATGAAGCCACTAAAAACAGAATAACTAAGATAATGGTGGGTGAATAGTTATGGGGAGGATGGCAGATAGAAGGAGTGAGATTTGGCCGCATGGTGTCAGCATAATAAGTTGGCTCCGGTCTCTAGCCAATGACCCGAGAGGGCAACTCCGCATCAACACTCCCCCTCTCTTTATCGTGGCGAATGGCCAGTCCTTCTACAGTACTTGTAGAATCTGTAATCTCATTTACCTAATCAAATAGAGTTTTGAAGAGCTTCTATGTGTTAAGGTTGAATTCTTTCCCACTCACGGAGTTTCTTTTTGTAAGCTTTCACTACAACGATACTACGAGTGAGTCACTATATCATCTATCTAGTAGTTGCATAGCATTGTTGAAGCCATTGAGAAGAACGCTCTACACAGTTTTATGCTTTTGACTCCAAGTATTTCTTTAGACAAAATACTTTGTGTACGTCAGGAATACGGGATACGTATCTTAAAAGAATGGTTCCAGCCTTGATATTACAATATGTTCCCATGAAAGATTGCAGATTTTGGTGCTGGGAGTTGCCCTAATGCAGTCTGTGTTGGCCTGAGATAACTCTGTGATAGCTGTGGCTTCTACATGTTGACTTAGGTTGCACCATAGAGGTACAAAAAGAGGCATACGTCAACAAAACACCGTTACTGGTACTTTCGATTCGTCAGGGTGGCAGCGGAGTGTATGATACTCACAATAGCACTCAAATGACACTCAATTTCATTGACTTTAGTATATAGGTATAGCCCGCCCCTCTTTAGTAATTAAGTATAGCCCCGCCCCTCTTTAGTATATAGGTATAGCCCCGCCCCTCTTTAGTATATAGGTATAGCCCCGCCCCTCTTTAGTATATAGGTATAGCTCCGCCCCTCTTTAGTATATAGGTATAGCCCCGCCCCTCTTTAGTATATAGGTATAGCCCGCCCCTCTTTAGTATATAGGTATAGCCCCGCCCCTCTTTAGTATATAGGTATAGCCCCGCCCCTCTTTAGTGTATAGGTATAGCCCCGCCCCTCTTTAGTATGTAGGTATAGCCCCGCCCCTCTTTTTCTAAAGGATTGTTTCTAGACCTGACCAGCGTTCAATAATGACAATGAAAAAACAAATTGTAGTAATAAACATTTTTTTTGATTTACTAAATTACAGTTAATAAATTCATGTTGATGAAAACTATAGTTGTGTACTGTTAATGAGTTAGAAAGTTGTAAATGAAGAAACACGAATACAACAAATAATTGGTAAAATAATAATGTGGTTTTAAAAACTTTGTTCGTGTATTTTTGTTCTGCAGACTATATAAGGTAACCAGAGAAATTGTTGAATTCTATTTTTATTCAAGAAATTATAAATTTGATAAAATTTGACTTCAAAATATTTTTAATTTTTTTTCAAAATTACCAATTTTTTATATTTCAATCATTGTAAATGCCAAATCGGAGTTAAAAAAATGTGTATCATGGTTGCACAAAAATTCGGCCAAACCTCGGCCTCTACCTTTATCTCCATTGCTGAGCTCATTTCCTCTCCAATGGGGTTCCTGGTAGAGTAGTTTTTCTTTAGCGATGTAACCAGAAGTAGCATTATCTATCATTTAACTTATCATTAGAAATCACGGCTTGCTTGACTCATATCCTGATTTGTGACATTTTAAGCAGTTGATATGATAAAACAGATGTCATTGAGGAAGTTCAAGAGATCAATGTAGCCTTTGCAAGTTTTTTCTTGAAAGGATTTTGATTCATTCACTGAAAAAAAAATTAAATATTATGTTCATGGATAGAGCCATGTAAAATACTGAATCATAATCTTTCAATCTTTTATATCTCCTGCGTAGTCTTCTTTCAAGTACCCTTTGTTCAAGATGAAACACTTCAAGTTCCACTTTCAGCGCCTCAGCTTTCAGTATATGTTTTACGATATACATACATATATATTTTTTAGTAAAACCTCCTCAAATCAACACACTGACGTACGATATCTGTAACATTGGAAGTTTGGCTTCTCCTAAACCGAGCACATATTGTGATCATCACATTTCTGGCTGTGATTGCTGCGCACTTGTGTACGAGGATGCTGTGTCGCTCTAATAGAGCGGTTTCTACCTATTCCAGAGAAAATATCTCGGTCTTCAGTGTGAGACGGGCAATAGTTTTGTCTAATCTGTGCTTGATCCTGATTGGAGTGTGGACTTAAGCTATTTCCTTTCCTATAAAAGTGGTTGAAAAATCTAGACACGAGCCTAGCCCTTTTTCCATGATTAGATATGCCTAACAGTTTCAGTTCATGCTGTAGCTCTGACATTTGCAGCTTTCTGATGACTTTTATTGCATTCTCAGATGTATTTTGTATTATAGAATTTAAACTTTGATTCTAGTGAAAGAAAGAGCTGCTCTACAAACCATTGACTATAGCCAAGAGATTGAAAATAACAAGTGAAAGTGCGTGTGTAAAAGAGATATGCGGATGGGAATGTAGTGACTAGCCATGATGATAATACCTAGCAACATACAAACTAACTACAAGCTAAAATATACACCGCTAATAGTAAAATGGTATTACAACTAACGATAAGTGTCAAGTCTATGTAGATCAGTGGTTCTTAACCAGGGGGAATCCCCCCCCCCCCCCCCCCCCCCAGTGGGGAATTCTGAGATTTTTTTGGGGGGAATTGAAACTTCATACTTTTCATTAAAATTTCGGCTGCTACGTAACCAGTTCTGATTTATATCAGTTGCTGTGCCTTTATATTGTGCTGGTTGTAGTGCTTGTACTTAGATTGCACGAAAGAGTTGTGCCCCCTCCTACCTGTTTTTGAAATATGACGGATCAACTTTTCAGCTTTCTAGGATGTTTTCTGTCAGCCATTGTTTTGCACACTTCAGAATCAATGTGCTGAGACATTAAACTTGTACCTGTTACAGTTTGGTTTCGCTAGTAGTAAATGTGGAATTACTTCCAGTGGATTTTCAAAGGTAGGAATGGTTTTTTTAACATGTTCTTCATTTAGTGTTTGTTTGACTTAACAATTTGATTGAAACTGTAGGTTGGTAGATTTAACTTCCAACTCATTTTCAGCATTATTTTATTGGAATATTTTCACGAAGTATAAACTAAGACATTTTGTCAGGTACCAACAACGCGACAAGGCAACAATGTCCAAATCCAAAAAAACGTACTTATAATGAAAGTTATCTGGACTTTGGCTTTTCATACCTGATCAAGCAAGGAGTCCAGATCCCACAGTGTGTTCTGTGTATGAAAACCCTCAGCAATGGTTCCATGAAGCCTCATCAACTGAAACAACATTTAAACAACCTGCATTCGGAATATGCTGGAAAAGAGAGGGCATTCTTCGAAAATAAGCAAAGACAGTTAAAACGAGCAAGATTGGAGGACAGTGGCACCATCAAGCAACATACATCTTCAGCATTGCAAGCATCATATGCTGTCTCCATGGATGAAATATACCAGGATTGCCAGCTGCGGCCGCGTAATAGAAATTTTGTGACGAGCCAAATGTAGCCGTTTGTGGGAACCGCCATACTGCTCCGAAATTTTCAAGACCACTTGGATCTCGTAATAAATATCGTTTTCTTATGAGTTTTTACACGTTAAGTTCACGCCGTGGGCATACTGCGCTAGTTTTGACGATTCAACTATTTTTACTTACAATACCATATCCGCTCCGAGAACAAAATTGTATATGCCAACGATAACATATATGTAATCTTTGGTATGTGGCAAACTTTATGCAGCTTCCGCTCCGAAACTAGAAAATCTGAACATCGCGTTAATACAAATATTTACGATTATTTTTCTGAGCTGCTATAGTAGTTTATGTTTCCGCTCCGAACAACCAGTTCAATATGGGCGCCATGGATGACTTCCCATTGGCCAAAATTGGCTACACCCCGTTCGGGTTTCTGGCAATCCTGGTATATTTCATCCATGGCTGTCTCTTATCTCCTAGCCAAAGACAAGAAGCCACGCACTATTGGTGAGTCTTTGATTAAACCATCTATTTTGGAATGCGCAAAACTAGTGCTTGGTGAAGCAGCTTCACGAAAACTCGCTGACGTCTCACTTTCAAATGACACTGTTTGCTCCAGAATAGTTGACCTTGCCTCAGATATACAGGTAAATATAACTGAGAAAATCAAAGAGTCCCCTCTCTTCGCTATCAAATTGGATGAGTCAACCAATGTTGCGAGTCTTTCTCAGCTGATGGTATTTGCTCGATACATTTGGAAGAATGCTGTTGAAGAAGAATTCCTTTTTGCCAACCATTGGAAAAGCAAGCCACTGCAGCAGATGTCATGTAACTTATGGCTGGATTTTTTGAAAAGGAAAATTTAGATTGGGGAAAGCTGGTTGGAGTCTGCGCAGATGGAGCACCAGCCATGCTAGGCTGTCGCTCTGGATTTGTGGAGCTGGTGAAAAAGAAGAGCTCTCTGGTACAGGGTATGCATTGTTTTATACATCGAAAATCTCTTGCATCAAAAGCACGACCAAAGTTTTTGCAAAATGATCTCACAAGCGCAATTAAAGCAATCCACTATATCAAAGGGTGTGCTTTGAATACAAGACTATTTGGGAAGCTATGTAGGGATTTGGAGGTTGCCCACTCCTTTCTCCTATACTACACAGAGGTTCAAAGGCTATCAAAAGGCAACATACTGGGAAGGTTTTTCATACTTAGAGATGAGGCTATGAAGTTATTAAATACTCAGAAGAGGGAGAGAATTGCAGCTGCAGTGTCCATGGAAGAATTCGAACCAAGTCTTGCGTACTTGGTTGACATTTCAGCTCTCTGAATGAGCTAAATCGAAAGCTACAAGTTCAAAACAAAAACATACTGACAGCGCATGAAAATATCAATCGCTTTCAAAGACAAGCTAAAGCTATGGTAAAATTGTTTGCAGAAACGAAATTTCAGTTCATTTCCATGCTTGAATGAACTGCAGGAAAAAGCAAGAAAAGATTTGTCTGATGACTTGCTGGAAAGAATTACAGGTCATTTAGTTGCCTTGCAAGTGGAGTTGGACAAATATTTCCCCACAGTTAGTAGAGACGAAGAAGTGATAATGAGCTTAACACTGGATCCATTCAAGCATTGTGTCGATAAAATTCCGGAAGAAATGTAGGAGGAGTTTCTCGAGTTGCTTCATGATTCCAGCATAAAAGATGAGTTCAAAGCAATGTCTACGGAGGAGCTTTGGGTTTTTGCGAGAAGTTTTTATCCGAAGACAAGTGATGCCGCACTAAGAATTCTGATGCCATTCTCAACTTACCTATGTGAGACAGCTTTTTCAACAGTGATGACTATAAATAACTAAATCTTAAAACAGATTTGATGCAGCAGCAGACCTCAGATGTGCTTTATCTCGCACTGCACCAAATATTCCAGAACTGATGAAAGCCAAACAACAACAAAAAATCTCATTGACAATTGTATACCATTCATGTTTCTGTCTCTGCATGTATCAACTCTGCTTTCATTGCATCTCATTTAAATGTCTTTTAAAAATACACTATGCATACCCATAGTAAATGAGCGTTTCATAACACACCATATACATATCATTTCATACTGCAATAAAGAAGAAATAATTAATACGTTCATATGCAGTAAAATATTGACAATGGTTCAAGGCAAAATACTTCAGGGGGGAATGGCTATAATGAGGTTTTGAAAATGGGGAATTGGAAGAAAAAGGTTAAGAACCACTGATGTAGATGAATAGTGTTCGCTAGGGTCTCCGTTTAATGCTTGCTTACTTGTATTGACAGCAAAACTTTTCTGGCATCGTATGCTGTGCTACATTTTTGTTGACTGAAATAGTGATAGTAGTATTGTATTGTAATTTATTTTCATCAACATTCTAACAACGAAAAATATGTAACAGTATTAGCTAGTGATGAGGGCCTGTGGCGCACAATAGCAAGACTAGTCTGAGGTGCAGCACTGTGTCAGCAGTCACCCAGCAATGCGAGCAAGGCCTCGGCTCAGAAATGTTTTAAACTTGTTAAGGCCGCTAATCTCTCTAAGTTTGAATGGAAGAGAGTTGCAAGCAGCAGACATCTGGTAAGCAATGTGCCTCTGGCTGCTAGTAGTAGAAAGTTAGGAGATTTAATATCAATACTGGAAGTATTGTAGCATATAGTAGTTACAGAACTCTGATTCTAGAGCAGTGTGCAAGTCGTTAGAGTCATAAACTAGACAGTTCCATAATCTAGTTACCAGCTCTATCATTGGCTAATTTCCTCAGCACAGGCAGCACATACTGAGTCAATTCTTCGGCTGGGTGGCAGCTTTTGGCTGTTTGTCAATGATTATCAATAGTTATTGACAGGTCGACTCCCAAGCAATCAACGAATGTTGGAAATAGATGATTGCTTGGCAATTACTCACTCATTCATGGATAGAATTTGCTGGGCAATTGCTCATTTACGTATAGAAATATTCTAATACTCTAAGAGATGCTGTCCCAGCGATGTTGGATATATATATTACATGCACAGCGTTGGCATAAATACTGTAAAGTGTATAAGATAAGCGGCTGTTTGCTAGGTGATGTAGATAGACTGAATGCAGATAGAATGATATCTGGCCTTGTCTCCATGAACTGATAGATCTGTGCACTTTACAATGGTTGTATATTGTAACTGCTGTCTCATGGAGCTGTAGTGGAATGAGTTTTACTGTGGCAGCAGTGAAACAGCGACAGCAGTTTCCTTGTTGTTTGGTTGATTTATTTAAACAGTGAAACTTAATGGCAGGCAATTCTTGCTGGCAACATGATATAGTTATAAAATCTATGATATGGTAAACTTGACTCGCTAGGATGGTGTTTAGCTGACAAAGGAAGGTTATGCTGTAAATGACAGTATGTTTATTTATGTTTGTTTCTGATTAAATTGTAATCTGTTCAAGCAAAATATACAAAGAAACTAAAAAGCAAGTGAATGAGAGAATGCTGGATGAATGGTTATACAGAGGATAACAAATAGAGAGAGAGAGAGTTGGCAGCATGAGGTCAGCATAAATGAGTTCTCTCTGGTCTCTAGTCACTGGCGCGAGAGGGCAACTCCACATAAACAATGGCACTCCTATTATTAGCTAGTAACTGCTACTAGTTACTAGCAAAACTCTCAAGGCCAATGAACAAGGCCTACTGATCCAGAACTTAGAGATTCTTGGCGCGGGAGAGTCTCCTACAGCACTCTTTAGCTATAGACACCAACAGGTAGAACTTGTAGGCAGACAGACAAAGGGTTGGGTATAAATGAAAGTGACATTATTTCTGATAAACCACCAAGATACAATTTAAACCACAAAACACTAACTGCTGCATTGCTCCCACATATATGTGCAAAAGTAAATAAATGAGCGGTTGAAAATTAAACCAATCAAAATGTGACACTTCAGCATTGAGAGTAAAAAAACAAACATTTGCCTTCAAACATTGGTTTGACACAAATGCGCCAGCTTGTAATGATCAAAAATTTTATTTTAAAATCTTGCACAGCTCTTTGATTCTTGACCTTGCACCAGGATCTTCCAAATCAATTCTGTAGCCTCGTGTTCTGGTATATTATCTAGATAAGTATTGGAAAACATCTGCTGTTGACTATGCTGGATCTAGTCCTATAAGGTTCCATTGTGTTTCGAATGGTAATTTTTGTCGGGGCACTTCACTGTGTAGGCAGACGCCGTAGGCAAAAGTTGCCTCTGACAAGGAGAAAAGATAACTCCAAGTTTTACCAATAAAGTTACTGCTTCACACTTTCCACTTGCCTGGGCTTTCCATGCAACTTGATCCAAAGCTTATTGGTTGCAAGAAAGTGAAAGGAGTGTGTTTGGGCGCCATTCATTGGAAACCGGATGGATGTAGAGAAGTTTATCAGTGGACAGACCACTTCCAATATTTTGCATAATCACCACAAAATGCTTTCAATGGACAAGGGGTCAAGGACAAAAACAGGGTAAGGGTTGTAAGCTGTAGTGTAGAAAAAGGAAAAATTTTTGTATCTAAAATTTACCACAATACTGTATTGATTTGTGTCACACATGCATTCGATTCATGGAGACATGCAAATTCAATTTTGCTACAGGAAAATGTTTATACACACAACGCATTACAAAGGTTTCGAAACTGCGATAATTACTTTAATGTTGACAGTAGTATAGACGGTTAAATCTGTATGATGTCGCAGTATTTGGTTTTACAAAACCGAACAGTTGTCTTACACTGCAAAAACTCCAAAATCACATTGGACTCACCATAAAAAAATAACTTGCACGAAAAATTTTGCTTTCTTTGATAAAAATTTCTGTCATTTTATTATTCTCCTATTCATGTTTGAAAGTTAACATTCCTTTCTAATTATGATGGTGTATTGAGTGTGTCAAATTCCAAATACTATGGTTTAAAAGAAGCGATATATGTTTAATAATGCTGTAGCTTTGCTAAAAATCTGCTAATGGTGGAGAATATCCAGACAAAAATATATGGTCATTATTTCTATTCAGGCAGCGAGGTAACATTAACTGCAGCAGCTCGCAGTTGCGAGTACATTCAAGTATATCTATAACACTGCACATACCAGATAGTTTTGTCTTCATCCAAATACTAGTGAGGAAATCAAAAAATAAATTTTAGCAGCCCTTTATTGCATCTTATACCAAAGGGGGGATTTCATGGTAAAACCACATAATAATGAATATAAGGATCAGCTTGCTTATTTGGGAGTTATCATGTCACACATAACAATGGTAGACAACTTCCATGCAGGCACAATGATAATTTGGTAATCTATGTACACAAATGTGCTTCCATAGTCTTTCAAGTACGATCCCTTTCCTGCCTTCTCTCTACAAGCCACTAGAGACAGACTGGCACTTTTTTAAGAGCGCTACCAAACAACCTAGGCAGGCATTTGAAGGATACCTGAAGACGCAGATGGTATGCATTTCTTTTAGTCAAGTATGAGATTGAATGTTAAACGCAACCATGTAATAATCAAGCTACTAGGAACTGCATCGTGATTTATGCAGACATATAACAAGTGAAAATGAAGGAAAAAAATTATTCATACACACAGTGGCACGTGCTTTGTTTGAGAGCCGACAGGCAGTCGGTAGGTAGGTTTTTCTATATTATATTTGTTTACATACTACCGTGGAGAGTAAATAACACTCCTAACAAATGAGATGTAAAAAGATGTAGAAAATAACCAACCATAGCAGTCATATGTGCAACCTAAAACGAAGCAGAAAATGAGGAAAGGTTAATATACAATTAGGCCTGGCTAAAAAACTGAAAATGAAACTAGCTTGAAAAAAAGTAACAAATTTTCAACATGGCTGTGGAGGAGGAAGTCAAATGTTAGTGCTACAAAAAGTTGTTCAAAAAATTAATGTTTTGCTGCAGATAAATAGTATAATAGAATAACAAATCAAACAAAACATAATAGCTGCTGCCTTCACACATTGTAACGCCATTAATCATCTCAACCAGTACAAAAAAAGAAGTTGTTTGATAGCTGTTGTTCACCTTTTTAGCATTAACGAATAAGGTGAGATATTTGAGATGAAAACTAAAATGGGCTATGGAAGAAAACGGTTCACTTAGCAAATGCTGACTGGATAACCAAAAGGAAGACAGCAGCTATCTATGGGACAGTCGGCAGTTATTTAGAGCTACCAGAAGTATTGTTTATCACTGCGCTGTATGCATTTCTCAATAGAGCGTAGGGAAAGCACGACTCCAAAAGATCCATACTCAATACCTACAAGCAAAGCACAAGGAGTTGTCTTCCCAACAAATTTGTGTTGATATGAAAAAGTTGTTACAAATTAAAGGGCTCAAGACAGGCTTCGGGAGTCATACCCTGTGTGTAGAGTTTTTATCTCATGGAGCATTGTAAAACTATTGAGAAAAATAACTTGCAGTAATAAAAAAAATGCAATAAGTCTTTGGTGGTATATGGAGGTCTATGACTGCATGGCAGACAGAAAGGGACATCTGTGAGCAACAGTTCTATTATAATATTTTATAGTATATTTGAACCAGTAAGTGTAACATTTTCATTGAGTTTTCAGTTTAAAATAAACTTCTACAAATCGTCATTATTATTATTATTATTATTTAGTGTTTTTCAAGTTTTTTTCCTCAGAAAGATAGTAAGTATTGTGGATTTAATTGCTATCGCTGTTGTGAAAAAAGCGCACAGGAAATACAATTTCGGCAATGTTAAAGTTTTCCATCTCATATTATTATCAAATTGTAATAATACTATTTTTTAAATAGTTTTCAACCTAAAAATTATTTTCTGATAAAAAATCATAAATTAGTTTTTTGATCTCGAAACGCTGTCACGTGTAGGCCGGTGTATACATAACAGCAACTTAACCAGAGATAAAAAAATTGCTGACTTGGCAAAAGCACTCCAAAAAGTTGAGGACTTGTCGCAATCTCAGATTTTTGCAAAGACCAAAGTCTATCTATACACAGTGACAATATTGGGGAGGCCCTACCCGCTATACAATCAAGCAAACCAAAATTTTGAAAACTTGCTTTATAGCTCTACATAACTTGATGTGTCTTCGGGAATAATTGTGTCTAGGCCAGCACTGATTGCACCTAATAGGAATCGGCTTACTGGCGAGAAGGTAACTCTAAATAATTTATTGAACGCATTTCAACTTAAAAGAGTTTAAATTAAATCAAATCCTCTCTAAATTAGGTGTCTTAAGCCCTCTAACAAGATAGAATTTGTAAAAAAAATGGAATATTACCTAACAATTTAGTTACATGTCAAAATAAGAAAAGCTGAATGGGTCAGACAGAGGCTGATGATCATAACTAATACAAAAAAGCTTCAAGCATTAACATAATCAAGTACAAAACTTCCCAATTCGTGCAAGAGCTTGTGTTCTGCAAACGAATTGAAAACAAAAAAATGCTCATTTTTGATTAAATTATTTTTATTCGAAGTTGGCGCCTCTTGATATAAGTGGAGACAACTACTAATGCATGTGATAACGCAGTAATAAGGGCCAGACCAGAGCCATATCTAAATATACGGCCCTGGGTCAGACGAAACCTCCTACACACCCCTACGCTGTACCCTACAGTCAAAACTCCCTACCTCTAGAGGAGTTGTCTTTTCTTTGAGTCAAAGAGTGCTGAATAGTCTCCTAAACTGGCGAATAATTATTTTTTATTTTGTTTTAAAATTATTAGTTATTTACACTCTATTATGTGCAATAATTGTTTTGTCCAAAAACTTGTGATTGGGATTTTAAAATTATTATTGTTGTCAATTTAAAACAACGACGCCGGAAATGCAAGGCTGATATTTTTTTCGTCACAAATAAATTGTAAGTTGCTATAATTTAAATCTGTTGATATTATTTGATTTGAAAATAATTGTTTTTAACTTCAATATTGCTTTAATTATGAGATATTTAAAATTTTAAGATGCACTTTCAGTAGGATGTTTCGACTAGAGGTAGGGGGTTTCGTCTAGAGGTAGGGGGTTTTGACTAGAGGTAGGGGGTTTTGTCTAGAGGTAAGGGGTTTTGTCTAGAGGTAGGGGGTTTTGTCTAGAGGTAGGGGGTTTCTACTAGAGGTAGGGGGTTTTGTCTAGCGGTAGGGGGTTTCGACAGTAGGGTACGGCATAGGGCATGGGCAGGGGGTTTCATTTGTCCCCAGCAATAAGGCTATACATACATTAGACTCCTGCACTATAATATGCAACAGCAGGTACACAGACTCTCTGGTACGAATGGCCTCCTTCTCGTTCTCCTGGCCGAGCCTCAGCAAACTAGAAGAAGCCAGTGCAAGGAACTCCTTTAGTCTCGCTTCCACATCATTGTCTTTGGAGTGCACGAGAAACATAGCCTGAGCAAGCTGGTTTATAGCTCTCGCTGCAACGAATACAATTCGGTGGTGAGATAAGAACAAATTTAATCGCAAACAAAATTAAAAACTGATTAAAAAATCAAATTTATTTTGTAAACAAGTCGAAACGCTGTTTGCAGAAAACAATGACCTCAACATCATGGCATGGATGTGTTGGCGCTGATAACAGTACATACACAAAAAAAGGACACAAGACCGGATGCATAAAATAAGATAATTGTTTCCTCGAAAAAATTTCAAACTTATAAGAGAGTTATCTCTTGTAGAAAAGACAACTCCGCTAAAACTAATTACTACAGCCTACATTTAATGAACTGTTTTTATTAACAAAATTAATAGATAGTAACAACTCTTGAATGGTAAAAAAAAACTTTTCCCGTAACAACAAATGGGGTGTTACCATTTTGAGGCAATTAATTTTAATTTTTTTATAATCATCTATCAAACTGGTCAAGGTTTTATATATATTCAATTACGCCACCATAATTAGTGAGCTGAGAAAAATTGCCACAGTCCCATTTGCAAGATCCCACTGTACACATAAATCAAATGGTAGATTACCTATACAGTGTGTGTTGTTTGCATGACCCTGTAGATTGGGCTCGAAGGTAGAATTGACGCTGGCGGCCCTCTTTGGAATGGCTACAGCAATGAACACCATCAGTAGACAAGCGAGTGTGTACTGATCCTCGTTAGGTTCTGGTTTCTGGTTACGTATAGCAGTCACCAGTAGTGGGTCCACCGAGCATTCAAACCCTAAATAACACAAGTTCACTCACAATAAACTAGAATAGACTCAGTACCACCACTATCAGATACATGTAAGGGAAGACAACTCTCACCTGCCGAGCCTGCCATCTCATTTACATATATCTTGTCAGAACCACCCGGAACGTTGTCGGAAAAATCTTTGATGGAAGACATGAGGAATGGGCCGTGAGATACCATACTGTCATAGAGTACTTCCTGTAGCATGTGCCGGAATGAGAGAAGCACACCGATAATCGTCAACCTAACAAAGACAGCATATGGTGTAACAGTAGGCTTGCGCTGGGCAAGTAGGCAGCCATGATGGCAACGTATCGATATCAACGTGAAAAATGTCTGTCTGTATGTCTACATATCCGTGTGTCCGTCGTTCCAACTGAATATATGCCTTAACAGATAGCCTGAGAAAAATGAAAACTGTGGTAAAACCATTCTATTGGGCCAATTAGATACATGGTGGGGGTTCTCAAACCGTATATATTTGTAGATCTAAACTCTTTTTCAATAACGTAGGCGGAGCTGAATCACAGAAAATTCACATTTTGCTAATATTAGGTAGTTGGAGTGTCAAATAAGCCAATCCATGCTGCTTTATGGCAGCACATTATTATTTCCAGTATGCATAGATTGCAATATTCTTTCGAAACATTGTTTTGTTTTTGTAAGTTAGTTGTTTCAGTAGTGACTACAACGCGCCGCCACTTCCTGTGCCATCTTTCAAATTGAGCTGGGAGGAAGAGAGTGAAAGAGAGATAAAGAAGGTGGAGTGGGACAAGGGTGGAACAGGGCGGGGGTAGAGCAAGGTAGAAGGTGAGATGGAGGGGAGACAGTTGGGCGAGAATAGAGCGGGGGGCTGACATACTTGAATGTGACAGGCAATACCGCTAGTAACATACAGACCTTTGTAGGACATTCTCCGAATTCTCCAGCTTCTTTGCAAGCTCTGCCATTGCATCGGGCTTCTCAAAAGCAGTCCTTATTTGGCTGAGCGTTGCTTTGTTAGCAATAACAAGCTGTTTCAGCTCATTTATCTGTAGAGCGACCCTGTACATCAGCTGTTCACCTGCGGTATGTAATATAATAATGGCTTTTTTATTTTTGCAGTTTGATTGCAACCGTTTAGCCTTCTACATCAATGTGGACAAATCACTCCCAACACGAATTTATAATAGATAG